>CM073000.1:153267629-154517629 GCA_037038555.1 Rhynchonycteris naso | reverse complement strand
AGGGCAGAAGCAGCATTCAGGCCTGAGTGACCAGTGCACACTAAGGCTGAGCCCTGGCACAAGGGTGGAGAAACAGTCAAGCAGCCACAATCATCAGGGGAAAAAAATACAAAGCCACACATGCATGGATCTGCCCATGTCATCATATCAATAGATGCCAAAAATAGCATTTGACAAGATACCATATCCATTTATGAGTAAAACACATGATGAAGTTGGTATAGAAGGAAAGTACCTCAACATAATAAAGGCAACAAAGGACAAACCCTCAGCTAATATTATACTCAATGTTGAAAACGAAAACCTCTTAAGCTAAGATCAGGAACAAGACAGGCTGCCCATTCTTGTCACTGTTATTCAACATAATACTGGAAGGCCGAGTTAGAGCAATCAGGCCAGACAAAAGGAATCTAAATCAGGAAGGAAGAAGTACAACTCACATTTTGAAGATGACATGATACTATATATAGAAAACCCCAAAGATTTCATAAACAACTATTAGAAACAATAAACAAATACAGTCAAGTTAAGGGTACAAAACCAATGTACAAAAATTCATTGTGTTCCTATATAAAACAATAAAATAAAATAAATGAAGAAAATAATTTCAACTTCAAGTACAACAAAAAGGATAAAATAAAACAAACTTAGCAAAAGGAAATGAAGGACCATTACACTGAAAACTGTTGTTAGAAAGGGAACAAAACACATAGAAATGGCAAGATGTTCTGTGTACATGCACTGGAACAATCAACCTAGTTAACATGGCCATATTACTTAAAGAATCCCATCAAAACTCCAATGGCATTTTTTGAACAAATAGAACAAAAAAATCATCAAAGTTGCATGGCACCTCAAAAGACCCAGAATAGCCAAAGTAATCCTGAGGAAAAAAAGAACAAAAGCAAAGGTATCATACACCCTGACTTCAAACTATCCTACAAAGCTACAATAATCAAAACAATATGGTGTTGGAAGAAAAACAGACATGCAGACCAATGACACAGACTGAGAGTCCAGAATAAACCCACATATAAATGGGCAACTAATTTTCAACAAAGGAGCCAAAATTATATGGTAGAGAAAGGAAAGCCTCTTCAATAAATGCTTTTGGGAAAACTGGAAAGCCAGACGCAAAAGAATTAAACTAGACTGTTATCTGATGCCATACACAAAAATTTACTCAAAATGAATTAAAAACTTATATATAAGACTTAAAACAATAAGATACATAGAAGAAAACATACCAAACTTGATGGGGGTGGTGAGCACACAATGCAATATACAGATGACGTACTATAGAATTGTACACTTGAAACCTATATAATTTTAGCAACCAATGTTACCCCAATAAATGCAATAAAAAAATTTAAAAATAAACTTATGGATCTTGGTTTTAGAGAAGATTTTGTGAACTTGACCTCAAAGGCAAGGGAAGTAAAAACAAAAGAATAAATGAATAAGACTACATCAAACTAAAAAGCTTCTGCATAGCAAGAGAAACCAACAAAACAAAAAGGTAACTGACTAAACAGGAGTACTTATTTGCAAATGATACCTCTGATAAGGGGCTAATATCCAAAATACATAAAGAACTCATACAACTCAACAACAAAGAACCCAAAAAATCCAATGGGCAGAGGATCTGAATAGTTTTCCCAAGAAGATACACAAATGACCCAACAGATATATGAAAAGATGAAATCACTAGCGATAGGGACATCCAAATCAAAATCAGAATGAGATACCACCTCATGCCTGCTAGAAAAATAATAACAAGTAGTACTGGCAAGGATATAGAAAAAATGGAACCCTGTCCACTGCTGGTGGGAATGTAAAGTGGTTCAGCCTCTATGGAAAACAGTATAATGTTTCCTCAAAAAATTAATAGGCCTATCATATGACCTAGCAACCCTCTGGGTACCCCTTTGTTCACTCCAGTATTATTCACAGTAGCCAAGACATGGAAACAATGTAAGTGTCCTTTGATAGATGATTAGATAAAGAAGCTGTAGTATATATATATATATATATATATATATATACACACACACACACACACACACACACTATGGTATACTACTACACAGCCATAAAAGCCTTTGTGACAATATGGATTGATCTTGAGAGTATCGTGCTAAGTGAAATAAGACAGAAAAGGACAAGAACCATGACTTCATATGTGGGATACAAAACAGAAAGTTACAAACAAGTAAAACAAACAAACTCATAGACACAGACAACAGTATGGTGGTTACCCGAGGGAAAACGGGGTGGCAGAAGGATGGCAATGCAAAGGGCGTCAAATATATGGTGTTGGAAGAAGACTTGCCTTTGGGTGGTGAGCACAGAATGCAATATATTGTATTAGATAATGTATAATAAAGTTGTACACTTGAAACTTACATAATCTCATTAACCAATGTCACCCCAATAAATTTGTATTTAAAAATTTTTAAAAATCATTTTTTGAATAAAAAGGAACTCTCAGGTTTAAAAGTGCTTGTAAGTATATCCATTTTTAAATCTAGCAATCTTACCTATAGAAAACTGATCAATGAATTAAGTTGTTTCTCATTTTTAAGTGCAAAGTACAAACATTTATATATCATTCTAACTTGGGCTCTGCTGTACCCCTCTAACTTGGAGTCTATTTTTTACCACACATGAGTTCATTCTTACCATAATTAAGAGCTTCTGGTGCTGTCCATTTAATGGGAATCTGCTTTAAGCCAGACGATGAATATACTCCACCATCCTCTTGACGAGACATTCCAAAGTCACTGATTTTCAGAACATTATTTTCATTTACTAGGCAGTTTCTTGCAGCAAGGTCCCTAAGTTACAAGACACAGAAAACACCTATTAAAACAAATTGAAAGCCACTTTTCACATGTATGACTTCTCCACTTTGCATTTTTACATTTGCAATGTATTTATAATGAGATTAAGAATGCTTGTGATTTACCAGTCTTTCCTATCTTTCCTGCCACAGGTAAAAATCATCCATGCAAACAGTTGCATATGGAACAGACCACATGCTAGTTTTCTAGGCACCACATATATTTCCATAAATACTGATTCTAAGGTTAAGAGAATTATCACAGAAGAGAGGTCAAGCAAACTTGGCATTATCTCTTCTTTGATTGGCTTTGCTAGAGCAGCACTGTCCAACAGAACTTTCTGTGATGATGTAAAGTTCTCCATCTGTGCTGTGCATTATCCACGTGTGACTACGAACCCTTGCAATGTGGACAGTGTGATCGAGAAACTGAATGTTTTATTTATATTTAGTTACTTTAAATAGCTGAATGCTACTAGCAGTTACTGAGTAGTAGTCTGCAGTGTAACCTGAAGCAGTGTTTTTCAACTGCCAATCCACAGATTGCTGCTGGTCTGCCAGAAATTGCGTGCCAGTCCATGAAAGCACTAACCAGCTTGATGTTGTATGAAGATTACAGACCCAATGATCTTAGTCAAATTTGCTTATGCTCAGGGCGATTACCACTTAACTAGCCTGTATCATTGATGAAAATACTACTGAGTTTGTCTTAGATATCTTTGGAACTTGTAGGCTCATTTGAACAATCTTTTGCACTGTGCAGATCATTTACAAATTATGTGCAATAGACAAAAAGCACTAGGAGAAACTTATATAGTATTCAATGCATCAGACACATGCAGTTCGGAAATTAAGCGACAGCTTATACCATGTGGCACTGTTATGTGCTGTAAGATAAAACTTTATTTGTTGTGTGTTTCTGTGTCTGTCTAGCTAGTCCGCTGGTCCCCAAGTGTAAAAAGATTGAAAACCACTGATTGAGAACTTCCCAGCATTTTTTCTATTGCATTTGGGTCAGGCAGAACTCTACATGGTGATCTGGCCCTGTCCCTCCCAATTCTTTTAGTTCCACCCTCTCCATAATTTGCTATATTCCAGACGTACTGAGCTTCTTATTGTCTCCCAATGCAGAAAAATTTCCTTATGCATGACAGGCTTATTTCCACTGCAGGGCCATTCTAGTTAGCTGTTTCTTTTGTATGGAGTATATTCTTAGACTTTTGCATAGCTAGTTCCTCTTCATTCATTCTTAGCTCAAATGCCCTCTCAGAGACATCTGCACTGACCACCCTTATTTAATAGAGAAGACAACAGTGAACAGACCAAGTCCCTACTTTAATTTTAGTAGGGAAAACATTCAATAATCAAATTCAAACACACACACACACACACACACACACACACACACACGCACACTATGCTACTATTTGGAGAGTAGGCAGAACCAGAGAGCCCAGTTAGGACACAATTTCAGGAGTCGAGGAGAGGCGACCATAAACTGCACTAAGATGAAAGTGGTGAAGTTGGTCATAAGCTATCAGATTCAAGATATGTTTTGAAAATTACTATCAATAAGATTTGTTGGTAGATTAAATGTGGAGAAGGAGAAAAAAAGAGTCATGATGACCCTAATGACCCTAAGATATTTTGGTTTAAGCAACTGGAATAATGGAGCTGACATTTATTGAAATCAGGAAGACTAGGGCAGGACCAGATTCACAGAGTGTAGCTGAACCAACCAGTTGTCTCCTAATGGCCAGTTCCTACTCCTTTTTTAGTAAAATAATCCTAATTTTAGCTGAATATATTGAGATCCAGATAAAAACTGATATACTTCCTAACTTCTCCTGTAGCTAGATGTAGCTATAATCTGTTTCGGTCAATGAGATGTAAGCAGAAGAGTTGTCTAGAATTCCTAGGAAGTTTTCTTCTTAAAGAAAAGGGAAAATACCATTACATTTCTCCCTCCTGCTAACACAAAATGGAAGCATACAAAGTTGGAAAAGCATCAAGAGATGAGAAGCCTGGGTCTCTGATGAGTATGACTGTCATGCATTCTCTAAGGTATTTCTGGAGTTATTACTTTTTTAATGCCTAAGAGAAATTTGTGTCATTCAAGCAATTTTTGTTTCTTAGTTATTTTCTTTGGGAGTGTGTGTGTATTTTATCTTATGCAGTAAAAACTAGTCCAATATTGGGGATGAGTACTTTTGGACATGTTGAGTTTGAGACGTCAATTAGATATCCAAGTGGAGATATTGAGTAGACAATTGGGTATATTAGTCTGGAGTTCTAAGGGTTGTTTGCTTTTAGATGGTATTTGAAGCTATGGGGTTGGAGAATGTTTTCACCTGGAAAGTGAGAGTAGAAAAGAAAGGGAAGATGTTCAAGCACTAAGCCCTAAAGTACTCCATCATTTAGAGGAGGACTGAAGGAGACTGAAAAGAAGCAGGAAGTGAAGCATGGGAAAAACCAAGAGAGAAGGTGGTGGTCCTAGAAGCCAATGAGGAAAGCTTTTCAAGAGGCTATCAAGCAACACTGCCAATTACTCCCAAGAAGACAAAGATGAGGGCTATGAATTGGCCATTAGATTTGGCAACATGGAATTTAATGAGACACTGATGAGAGAAATTTCAATGGAGTGAACACAAAAGTATAATTGGAGGGTTTTCAAAGAGAATTAAAAAAAAAAGAGCGGAAATATTGAGTTTAGATACTTGAATAAACTTGCTATAAAGGGATGTAGAGAAATGGAGTGGTCACTACAAGAGGGTTTTAGGTCAAAGGAGTTTCCCACCCGAACATGGAGGCAATTACATGTATATATGTTGATGGTAATATTGTATAGAATATAAAACTAATGCAGGAGGGGGAGGTGACAGTTGCTGGTGTGAAGCCCTTGAGACTGTAAGAAGTGATGGGGATAGAATCCATCGATGCTCTTCAGAGCAGATTCCCAGCCTTCAGAGTAGTACTTGACACATTGTAGATCCTCAATAAATATTTTTTCCATTCAAAAAAATATTTATTGAGATTCATACCATCTTATCCTAAGATTGATTCCTGCTAAAGGCAGGTTGTCTATTAATGCTTTTTCCTTTTTAATTCATTTTTCTTAACTGAGATACAATCAACTAGTTTCTCTTTCAACTTAGATGGTTTTATGAATTTATCTTTGAAATGCATCTCTAAATACCAAACATGACTAAAGATGTCCAAAAAATTAAAGCCTAATTTATATGACTGGTCTTGTAATATTGGCAGTAATTTGAGCAATTGACTGAACCTCATTGTTGATTGTCTGCTAAAACAAACACTTCAACAATATCCAGAAGAATATATCAGAGGACTTAAAGCCTAAGAAAATATAATATTCATAATATCAAGGGTACAATTAAAAATTGCTGAACACATAAAGAATGAGAAAAAAGTTAATTTTAAATAGAAAAGCAAGCAACAAATGTCAACATCATGATAATTAGATATATAGTAGCTATTACTATGCCATGAAGTAAAGGAAAACATACTTGATATAAATGGAAAAGTAGATATTCTCAGTAGAGAAATAGAAATTATAAGAACATTATAGAAACTTTATATCTTAAAAATAAAATATCTGAAATTCAAAAGAAATCATTGCATAGGCATGGTAGTATACTGATGATGACAGAGAAAATGCTCAGTAAACTTGGAGATATAGCGTATAAAATATCCAAGCTAACAAAACAAAGAAAAATAGAAAATTATGAACAAAACCCAATGAATATCAAAAGATAAAAAAATACATGTTATTGGAGTCCCAGAATTACAGGAACAAGAGACTATAGCATAAAATCTGTTTGAAGAAGTAATGACCATGACCAAAAATATCCCCAAATTTAGTTGAAAGAAAAAAAGAACACACTTATATATATCATAATCAAGCTCTGATATCTAAGGAATAGAAATAATTGTAAAAGTAGATAGAGAAAAATGATACTTATATACAGAGAATGATTCCAGTAATCATAGATTACTTTTAAAAAATGATGGTGGGGGAAAGGATAGTAAAATAACATCTTTCATTAAGATGGCAATTCTTCCCAAATTGATTGGTTGATTTAATGTACTCCCAAACAAAATTCCAGAAGAGGTCTTTGTCAATCCACAATTCTATAGCTAACAAAAATATCCTACAGGAACAGAACAAAAAAATTGCCAGATAAAAGAAAACTAAAAATTCATTGACAAGGGACCTACTGTACCAGAAATGCTAGAAGTATTTTGGGCTGGAGGGAAATGACACCAGAAAGAAATTGGAAACATCAGGATAGAAGGAAGCACAACAAGAATAATAAATATTAGGGGTAAATATATAAAATTTTTTCCTCTTAAGTTCTTTAAAATATGGCTGAATATGAAAAACTAATATTATATAGTACTATCTGGTCCTGTTTCCAATGTATGTAAATGTTATACATATGGCAACTACCAACTATAAAGGTATTGTATGTGGGCAAAGGGTCCTATATTGTTGAAAGTTTTCTACATTTTTATATAAAACAGTACAATATTTAAATAGTCTTTGGAAGGTTATGTATATGTATTGTAATCTGTAGAGCAACCATTAAAAAATGATGTAAAGAGATAGCCAAAAAAGAGATAAAATAAAATGAAATGCTAAAAAATATAAAAACATCAGATAGTTAAAATATCAAATATTTAAAATATCA
Source organism: Rhynchonycteris naso (assembly GCA_037038555.1). Taxonomy (NCBI): domain Eukaryota; kingdom Metazoa; phylum Chordata; class Mammalia; order Chiroptera; family Emballonuridae; genus Rhynchonycteris; species Rhynchonycteris naso. Next base: position 154,510,075 of record CM073000.1, on the reverse strand, counting down.
CTATCAAGAATGAAAAGGGTCATTGCTGCTCATTCTACAGACATTGAAAGGATAATAATAAAAAGTGAATAAAAATGTATGCTTGTATGCTAGCGGAAATAATTGGAAAAGCAAGTACCATATTTCTCCATGTAGAAGATGCACTTTTTTTTCCTGAAAAATTTGGGATCTAAAAGCGAGGTGCATCTTATACAGTGGTTATAGATTTTTTTACTTGCATTTCCCACTTTTTCATGCTTGTTTTTGCGCTCATTGTTGAAGACAGTGATTCATCATGAGAAACAGATGAGGACAAGCTAATGGATGGGAGTTTTGACAGTGATGGAGTTGTATAATTTTATGATGAATAAAACTTGAGTTCAATAACTTTATCTAATACATTCTTTTTCAAGTTTTGGGCTCCAAAATTAGGGTGCATCTTATACATGGGATTGTCTTATACATGGGGAAATATGGTATATTCCATTTACTGTAATGCCAATAAAACAAATAGATAAATTAAGTCCAGCAAAAGACAACCAAATCTTTTACACTTACACCTATAAAACTTGACTGAGAAAAAGTAATAAATAAATGGAAGATATTCCATGCTCAGGGAGTGGGAGACAATGTTAATGGCTATTCTTCTCAAGTTAACCTATAGATTCAATACACTCCCAATCATTATTCTACCATATGTCTTTGTAAAATTAAACAAACTGATTTTAAAATGGATTTGGAAAAGCTCAGGCTCTAGAAAAATAATTTTAAGAAATACAAAGTTGAAGGACCTACCCTGATTTAACATCCCGATAAAGCTATTGTTATCAATGGAGCTCAATAAGAGGCAAAAAGATAGAGCTTGATAGAAGAGAAGAAAGGGTCCAGAAACAGACCCACAAATATATGGCCTGCTGGTTTTTGACAGAGGTGCGTACGATGGTGCCACAGTGCACGCCTCCCAGTCCTAGTCGCTGGGCCACTGACTCCTTCTTGGGGTCAAGTGCAATTACTTTTAGTCAGAATGAGCTTTTATTCACTGCAGCGTTTTAGTCAGCTACAGGATTTCCGTGTTACTGCTTTCCTCAGAATAACTCCTGTGCTTTACAGAGACAGACACTTCTGTTGTCATTACTATCTTCACTGTACCGCCAGAGTAGAGGTTTGTTTGTCCTCTGAATGAGGATTACCGTTCTGTGAGTGACCAATCTCAAACCAATTTAGAGATACCTTCAATTCAATGTAAGTAATATTTCAATAACACAGAAAATTTTACTTTGGGTTGTATTAATTTCAAGGGAATGGGAATGGTATCTTTTTTGGCATAATCTATTAATTAAAACAAAACCTAGGACTTCAGGTAGTAAGTATACACAGCATATTCACTGTTTGCCTAATATTCTAATAAGCATTAATAAAGATAGGAAAAACAGATTTGATCTCTGGTCTGAGAAGCTGACAATCTAATTTGTGAGGTCAGGCTGACATAACACCTTTTCCCCCTTTATTCCTTCTTCATTCCTTCCTTTATTGAGCTTACTAGTGCCCAACTTTGAGTCAGAGACAGACTCTCTGGTGCTCTCTGCCTCTTAACACATGAAACTGCTGGAAAACAAGCCAGTGGGAGCCAGAGTGTTACAGATTGCGAGTCCTACAGGAATTCAGAGCTGAGAAATCTCGTAATAGGCTGGTGCAGTCATTCGCAGGATGTATCAGGCATAGCTACATATATCTTGCCACACGCAGAGCAACAGAACAGCAAACACTACGACTGCCAAAAGGATATGGAAATGTCCTACTTACGTCTGCCGAATAATCTTATTTGAAGGTTCAAAGTCAAACATCTGAGTGTGTACCAGAAGTGTCTTACAAGTCATATATAATACAAGACAAGCTAATTAAGGATGAAATGAGAACATAGAGCAGTTACAGGAAATCCAACGCCAGCAGGCAATGGAGATGAGCACATTTTCTTTGCTCTCTGGAAAGCACAACAGTGGGCGTCCCGTTCGGTGGCGATGCTACCTCTCAGAGAAAATGCGATGGTAAACTAGGAACAACCAGGCAGCTGAGCCAGCGTTCCTCTTTGCCAGACCGCTTTCTCCCAAGTATCAGTTACTACTTGCAGTTAGGATTCCACAGTCAGGATTTATCCCTTACATAGGAAAGAACTGAGAGAAATATTTGTGCTTTTCGGGGTGGGGGGGGGGGAGGGGTGATACAAAAACTATTCCTACTAGGTCTGGACAATAACCACAAATAACTATTAACATTTGGAGGAAAAAACCTCTTTAAGGTTTCTTCATTCTGATTAAAACATGGCATACAACTAACAACTCAGGGCTTGGGGAATAAGTGAAGCCTACTTCATTTGCCTTACTAAGTTCTGATAAAAGGAGAATTATCATATCTTATTATATATATTTTGAGAGTTGCAAGCATATTCTGGGGGCATTATAGAGTAGTGGCTAAGGCACCAACTTTGAAGGGTTACATCATATATTAGCTCTTGGACCTTTAGAATTTTATTTACTCTTACTTTTTACTTATTCTTAACCTCAGTTTTCTCATCTGTAAAATGGGGATGATAATATAAACCTTCATATGGTTGTTGTAAGAATTAAAAAAAATAAACTATGTAGCTCAGTAATTGGAAAGTAGTTAATGCTCAATAAATGTTAACCACGCACCAATAAGAAACTGCACATTTATCACAGCAAAACTTGAATTTTAGCCACAGAAACCATATATTGGAGAATCATTCCCTTTCTCGCTTTTAATTAGAATGAACCATTTGACAGTTTTTTTCTTTATATGAATATAAGAGCCATTCTATTTAGTTCTAATAACAACAGCTAAGATTATGTAACATTTACTACGTATCAGGCATTATTCTAATCACTTTTCATATATTAAGTCACTTAATTCTAATTAGTGTATTTATGATTTTCATTTTTTTGATGATGAAACTGAAGTTCAGAGTTAAGGGACTTGCCCAAGGTTGCAGAGCCAGTAAGTGGGGGAAAGCAGGAATTTAACTGCTTTAGCCTTGCCCCATAGCCTGCATTTTTAGCCACCTGCTACAATGCCTCTCAGTACATCTAGCAATCTTCTTCCAGAATGTAACGAGGCCCTGGCTGACTAGTGCAGTTGGTTAGAGCATCGTCCCCAAACACCAAGGTTGCACGTCTGATTCCCAGTCAGGGCACATTCAGGAAGCGGCCAATGAATGCAAATTAAGGGGAACAACAAATAAATGCTTCTCTCTTTGTCTCCTTCTGCCTCTCTCTGTGCCTCTGAAAGCAATGAATCAATAGAAAAGTATTAAAAATAGGGCCTGACTGGGAGGTGGCACAGTGCATAGAGCAGGGGTCCCCAAATTACGGCCCACGGGCCACATGCTGCCCCCTGAGGCCATTTATCCAGCCCCCACCGCACTTCCAGAAGGGGCACCTCTTTCATTGGTGTTCAGTGAGAGGAGCACAGGATGCATCCACACCCATAGTTCCCAGTGAAATATTGGTCAGTTTGTTGATTTAAATTTACTTGTTCTTTATTTTAAATATTGTATTTGTTTCCGTTTTGTTTTTTTACTTTAAAATAAGATATGTGCAGTGTGCATAGGGATTTGTTCATAGTTATTTTTATAGCTCGGCCTCCAATGATCTGAGGGACAGTGAACTGGCCCCCTGTGTAAAAAGTTTGGGGACCCCTGGCATAGAGCATTGGACTGGGATGCAGAGAACCCAGGTTTGAAACCCTGAGGTTGCTGACTTGAGTGTGGGCTTATCTGGCTTGAGATCAGGCTCACCAGCTTGAGCGTGGGGTTGCTGGCTTGAGTGGGATTATAGACATGACCCCGTGGTCGCTGGCCTGAGCTAAAGGATGCAGGCTTGAAACCCAAGGTTGCTGGCTTGAGCCCAAGGTCGCTGGCTTGAGCAAAGGGTCACTCGGTCTGCTGTAGCCCCTGGGTCAACGCACATACAAGAAAGCAATCAGTGAATAACTAAGGTGCCGCAACAAAGAATTGATGTTTCTCATCTCTTTCCCTTCCTGTCTGTCTGTCCATATCTGTCCCTCTCTCTGTCACAAAAAATAATAAATTAAAAATATAATGTAACCAAACCGTGTACCACTTTAATCCATGGCCAATGACTACAACATTTGAATTTTAAACAACAGAAGAGCCTAACTTGGTTACCTTTAAGAAAGTGACACTTCAAACTCCCTCCCCTCACAAAAAAAGAAACCCACCAAAACCCAGAAACAGTCTATATAAAGAAACAGAAAATATAATATTTTCTGAAGAAACCAAATGCCATGACTGCTTTAAAACAATATACATGAATATTGTGATGGAAAGGAGGATTGCCCATTTATTGTTGCAAAATTGTGTATGCATTAATAGAAATAGAACCATAAGCTGTCTCACAGAGTGCACCAGGAAACAGACTGGGCAAACTGGGGTGTCTTTAGCTATAGAGATGGCACCTTGAGGATTGTTTCATCCTGGCCAATACCAAAGCCACGACTTAGTTGACACTGCTGCCGTCAGAGCTTAGCCAAAAAGAGATGACCAGCCAGATTTTTCTGTCAATCACATGTTGTTTATTTCTACTTCAGGATCTACCTGATTTTTCCTGTACATTAAATACATGTAAATATAAAAATCTCTCTACATTTCTCCTTTTCAAGTATACCCCTGACCTCAAACAAACTTTTCCATTCATCATAGTGTTCCTCGTTGCCTCTCTCTCCCTCCGTAACCTCCTTGATCACATCCATGACCCTCTGGTGAATTCTGTGCCCATTATTCACGTGTGTCCTAGAGGAATGGGGCACAAAGGAAGCCCAACTACGAAACTAAGAATTAGTTATTAAACTCTGCTTTTTCTCTTCCTTCGAAAAACTGTTTGGTGTCACAGACTTCTGGGTGGTTGGAAACAAAAGTATTGCTTCGTGAATGAAGTAGTAGACCAGGTGTGGAGTGAAGGTTCGAGTATAACTTGCGCTGTTTTTGCTCAAGGCTGGCCCGGTGCCCTATGGATGCATATGCGGAGAACCAAAGGACTCACTGTTCCTGAAGTATCTCTCCTGCTGCCTGCCGGGACACACAGAATCCTCAGAATTTGAGTCTCCTAATTTACTAAAAAGCCACCGCTAAAGTGCAAATATGTTACCTGTGAAGAAGGTGGGAACATATTAGCACTTGTTCATATTTTGGCATAAGTTATTTGAACAGAATATTGAGTAGACACCATATAAAGTCTTACCCATTTATGCCAGAGGTTGAAATTTTTGAAATTCGGTTCTTCAAAAATTTTCTGAAAATTCACATCCCTTTTTGACAAGCTCCCAGCATGCCAATATCTGCAGCATTAACTAACTCTGTGTGCCACACGATAACATGTACCTCACATCACCATCAGACCTCGGTGATGACCCTGAGCTGCAGGATATAAATAATCGCCACACCACTACCGTTCCAATAATGGAACGCAAGGCATAAATGGGTTAAGGGAGTGGGCTAATAGAACGGGTTATGCCGACAGTGAGAAAAAGGAGAATGGGAAAACAAAATAGCACAGGGAGCTGGCTGAGAGGCCTGGGGAGGGCATGCAGTGGGCTCTGTGGGAAGTCAGTTTGGGCACTGGGTGAATATGTAAGGGAATGATAGGGCATTGGGTGGGGCAACTATGCAGATATAACTTCTAAAATATTTGTCTAGGGTAGTTCTGGTGTATTTATTCTAAACCACGTTCCCCTCTTCTGGTAGGAAACAGAAAGTTCACCACATTAAGCATAGATTCCTCAACAGCTGAACCCACTTAAATGGGAGTCTGCCGACGGCCTGTATTCTGTGGAGAAACCGGCCTTTGGTCATTTTCTTTAATGGGGCTGGCTGCTGCCTGAGAGCGGGGACAGGAAACAAACGAGCCCTTGCCTGACCCAGGTGACTAAATGAAAGCCATTTTTGGTGCTACTGTGAGGCATCTGCCTCTTCTTACAATGGACGGTACTTCTTCAGGCTCTTTAATCTCCTCTCCTAGGACGATTTCCCTCTTGGAGAATTCTAGTTGGCCATGCACAAGTACTCCACATACTCTTTTATTTAGCTTAGAAATCAAACTTCTAGATCGTTAGCTAAGGAAAGGGAACTCATAGGGATACTGAAAAATATTCAGAACCAAACACCTTGTGATAACACTTGCTTCCAGTTCTAAATTGAACTGAAAAACCCCAAGGGGAATTTTCTTTGTATTTAATGACCCTGATTAATCTGGATTGCTTTACAGTTTTATGAAGTGCTACTCTATTTGCACAGCCCGACACAAATCTCTCTCAGTCACTGTTTTTTGCTGTCACCTGTGGGCCACACTCTGAAATGAGATACCAAATCTCTAGATACCACCGCTAGGTCCAAATTGTAAACAAATATCGACCTAATGTTAAATCGCTTAATAAACAGAAGAATGGGGCTGGGAGAAGGACAAATTAAAAAAAAATTGATAGAAAATAAACGTTTAAATCTCTTTAGTCCACAGAAATACACCAAATCCCAATGGGTAACACAACAACAAAGCTGAACTTTGCCATAAGCACACACATTGAAGGCCAACAAAATGCGCTGCAGGCCTTGCTGCCCAAGTTAGCCTCAGCACAAAGGGCAAGGAGCCCCTGGTCCTGAAAGACTTCTGAAGGGAGATTTAAAAAACATCCACCCACTCCCATTCTGAGAGTATGAGAAGTGAAAATAGAAGCCACTTGCCTGAGTGACAAATGATATAGCTTAAGATGTTATACTTGGATATGATAAGTTGCTCTGAACAGTAGACAGAAAAAAATGGCAAAACCCTCCTTACTGAACAGCCACCATAACAGCTGTCCTTACTGAGTGCTTTCCATGGATGTGCCAGGCAGTGTTTTAATGTTCTTATGAAACCAATTTTCTGTCTGTCCTCAGCTTCATGCATGCTAATCTGAACATTAGGCATATTTCAGATTTTTCCAGAAGCAATAATGCAAACATTTCTGTTGTCGGGAGGTTTAGACTAGGGATCAGGAGAACAAAGTTCTCATCAGTGTTTTCCTTAATAAGCGACATCACACATCACTTTCCTGGACCTTGAAAAGGAGAGCACCAGTTTGTGACTATTCTGAGCATGAGGGCTACTGTGTAATACCAAGCAACATCATGATTCCTCTGTGCTCCCCACCCTGATGCAAGAGTTGTATGTTTCATAATGGATGAAAATACAGCATGATGAAAAGCTCTGTTTTGAAACAAATTTGTATATTATTAATCACAATAGTAAAATAGTACAGCATATAAATATATGATAGGACATTATTCTGTCTCAAATGATGTAACTTGGAACACTTGCAATAATTTGGAAATACCAGGGATCCTTGGTCCACCAGCTGGGAGCCGGCCTATGGTCCTTTCAACTCTAACTTTCTGTACTCATATTCTACATGAAAGAAATTGTCTTCCTTTAACTGGCTGGATAAATCTAGCCACACAGTCATGCTAGATAGTCCCGGTAAAGAGTTTTCCATGTTTCCAGTGCAACAGCGTCAGCAGCTAATGAACGGAATAATAGCTGTGAGGGTAAGTTACAAGAGTGTCACTCCATGTGGCCATCAGTCCCACCCTCCCCAGGGCCAAACTGTTGCAATGCAGTCATTCTCTAGTTTGCTTCTGCTGAATAATTGTGGGCTCCGACCAAGAAAACACTTTCCCCAAACCTATCAGAATAATAGTAACCATTTGTTAAGTACCTAGTATGTGTCAGGAACGATGCCAGCTCTGCCTATTATCCCGAATCCCTACTTGAAGTGTAGAAATCTCTATTATACAGATAGAGAAACTGAGACTCAGACTAACTTGCTCCAAGAACACATAGCTATTGTCTCAGTATGAAACCTGTCTTGCTCCAAAGTCCATGTTCCTTCAATATTCTACAATGCTGAGTTTTATTTTTGCTGAGGTTTCCCTGAGTAGACAGATTACTGCCATTCTGTTCCTGAAACTTGATCTCTTTCCCATTTAATGAAATAGAGCCCAAGTCTGTGCTTCAGTTATACAATATAGAACATACTGGGGAGACTAAAATATGCATTACTTTTTCTATTCTATTTTTCTTTTCCGTATAAAGACACATAACAATTCCTCCATAATCATTTGTTATGGTTTATGCTTTCATGATGTGATATATACACTCACACTGGGGCCTAAATTAAGATATAAAAGGTACATAACAGAGCAGAGCAACTGTGTAGTCCGTGATGTTCAAGGTGCCATAACAAGCCTCAGGATCATTTAAGTTTTTATAGTCTGCAAAATGTTCAGCTACTAATGAACAAACACACTCTAATTATGGTGGAATGTACCTAGATTTAGATGCTAAATCTTCAGGTGGTTAACTCTTTGCAGGATTCGCTTCTCTGTGCAAGGAATGCCACTGACTCTGCACTTTGTTGGGAAAGTCATTTATGGACTATGTCCCCCAAGTGCCCTGTCCCCAGTTCTCCCAACCAGACAACTTGTACTTTTGCCTCTGGTTTGGCAATGTCTAATAGACTCTGGGGCCATCCTCTTCGGTTAGCCCCATCTGGCATACTAACACAGAAAGTGTCTGGAGCACACAGCCCCTCTGTACACAGGGGAAATATCCCATCATCTTTACTGTGGCACCATTATCCTGTTAGAGAAAAACACCTTTCACTATTTATAAGAATGCTAGGGAAGTCATGACTTCCTTTCATCTATCTCAACAGTTCTTTCCTTGCCCCCCATTTAAATTCTTTTAAAATGAAAATTTCATATTCCTATTTCAATTTCTAATGTTGTTTTCTATGTTTATGAAGTGATATCCCAGGTGACTTTAAAATAAATTTTCTTTCAGTTCTATTATTGCTTTCGGTGTATGAAATCCAAATAGGAAAGTCTAAGTTATGAACGCAGGTCTATTTTATAATAATTCATTTTTATCTCAAAACAAAGATCTGAAATTCAATTTCTTTTCTGTCTCTATATATTCTCTTTCCATAGTCAAGGAAGCTTGCTTTATCTTTGTTCAATTTTAATTCAGTATTATGTTTGATAAGACTTTATTTTTTTATTATATAAGACTCAATTTCATTCATGTAACTATTTTTCTCTTTTTGTCGTTCTACAAGATAAAAGTTTTAAAAGATATTCACCAAATGGCTTTCTATAATTAGTAGTTATTCGTTCTGTGATTCTTTGATGTAATCCATACAAAATCTGCATTTTGCATTCATGAAGGATTACTTGTCTGAGCAAATATTAACTTTGCAAATACATGTGTCCTTTTGGTCTCTTAATGAAATTTCCATTTACCAACTGGCAGACCACAGTTACATAAAACAAAAGTGTCTGAAAGACTCAAAATGCCTTAAGGGTTCCACAGAATTTTGGCAAATTACAGTGATCTCCAAATTAGCAGAGGAAAATGTGACAGCTGCTTAACAGCACTCAGCAAAGGTGGACTGTAATGGAGGCAAATAGAAAGGAATACCACAGTATATTAATGAAATTACACATGGCATAGTTACCCATGTAGGAACTAAAATAGGGCACAGGGTCTTTACATTCAAAAAAACCCCCAACAAACCAAACCAGATTGTCTTTTCAGTGCCATCAACTGAATCTTAGTTGGGCCCTTTAGATTACCCAAAGTATTTTTAAGGCAAAATAATTAGAGGTTATATATGTAAGTAGAGTTTCAATGTTAAGATCTTATTTTGGCACAAATGGTTATTAATCTGACATTAAATACATGTCACGAGTCAATAATAACTTCAACTATGAGGCCCAACACATTTAATAACAATGATGGAGAGAAGAGGTGTAGTGATATCTGGTTAGTTGATCAAGGAACTGATTAAGGAGATACTATTAGTCTCTATTACACAGATGGGTATCTATGTCCTAAGAACACATCCTTCTCTGATTACTGCTTGCCATACACAAAAACCCTTACTATTGACATTTTACACCAAAAATACATACTTCTCATTTTGTACTTTTTGAAAGTATTATTTCATTAATCATATAATCACATATTCTAGCTACTAAAATTATACACAACAGGGCATCTATATTTGATGATGTATGTACATATCAATCAAACAGTCCGGCATTGGTTCATACTTCCCTTTTTTGAGGCCTTACTCGGCACCAGGTCCTCTGCTGTGTGCTGTGATAAAGACAGTTCCTGCCCTCAAGAGACAGCTATGTGCACACATTAATAGCAGTACTGGAAATGACAAGTTTGAAGGTTAACAATAAGTTCTCAGAGACAGGGATGTGGTATGAAAAATATGGCTACAATATTTTGTATTTCACCACTGTACCGAGGCTAAGTTGGTGAGAGCGACAAGCAGGATGTGGCAGAAGTGATAACATGAAGCTTGGAAGTTAGGTCTCAAGAGGCCTTCTAGCCCCCACTTCTGTTTTCCTGGAACCTTAATACCATGTAAAGAAGTCTGGGCAGCAAACCACGTGGAGAGGAAGAGGGGCCGAGCCTCCATTCCTGTAATGAGGCCCCAGGCATGTAAATGGGGCTCCAGCCCTAGTCAAACTACAGGTATTGATTGACTTACGACCTATGCAACTTACGACCATTTGACTTTACGACCACAATCACTAGCCACGACTGCTCCGCGTCTGGAGCAGTTTTTGTATGCACCTGTATTTTGTATGTTTTGCACATATTAAACCAGTTGTACTGGTAATGCAGTGTTTTACTTAAACCTGACAAATGTAAAAATAAGAAACAAAATGGTATAGAGATGATACAAATGGCATAAAATGAACAAAGAAAATTATGATATATAACAATAATGAAAGAAAATTATGATAAAATATGACTTAAAGATTTTTATAACATCATTTCACAGTACTGTACATATAGCCTACTCAACTTACGACCAAATCGTTTTACGACTGGTCTGTCTTAACCAATCATGGTTGTAAGTCGAGCACTAGCTGTACCAGATGACTAAGTCAGCTAAGTGACCCCAGGGGAAAACAGCAGGAAACCCTTCAGTTGAGCCTAGCAGCTGAGCCCACACTGTTGACCCAAAATGACAGAACAAAGTAAAAATTGGCTGTTGTTTTGAGCCACCGTGTTTGGGGTGGTATTTTATGTAGAAATACATAGTTGGTATAGCAGATTTGTTAACAGTGGTGAGGACAATAGCCCAACAGCAAGGACGGGCAGGGCAGAGTTGGGGGTAAGAGACAAAAGAAAAATGATCCCCATCCATGAAAGGTCTGGCGCTATAACCTGTTCTCCTCCCTGTTTAATAGAAGACTGCTGCAGGCAACTGCTTATTGCTGCAAACATTTCTCCTGGTTTGGCTTCTGATTTTCAGCTTTGAAGATGTAGCTTTTTTATCAACTAACAACCAGAATTTTTCCTCTATCAAACCCCCTCCCCCATGACTGCCAGGCACATGATGAGCATTCCTTCCGGATACAGCTTCTTGGGATAGCTCTGCCCGGGAGGGCTGTGCAGCACCCAGCTTCTGCACTACCACTTCTAACCTGGTATAAAGCAAAGCAAAGTAAATCTGAAACCCCTGGTTAATTCAGAGGTAAACTTCCCTGAGACACTTTGATGGAATTTTGATATCCAATTAAAACAAATCAGAGTAAGTAATATGGCTAATGTTGACTCTGAGTCATCATTAAAGGTTAACTATTGTTAGTTATACTTGGTATCAGAAAACAGGAAAATGTGATAGACTATTTATAATTATTTCCATTAAAAAGGTTAAAATTGAGAAGGAAAAGGAAGAGATAAAATGATTTAACACTTTCAAAACCATGTATTTAGCACTGTTCCAAGCAAAGCAGCAACTAAACAGACAAGAATTCATGTCCTCATGGTACTCATATTCCTCTGGTACTAGTTAAATGATACGTTATTAAGATGTAATCAAGGACATACTCCACGTAATATAAAAAGGGAATCCGTAAAAGGGGAAGAAGTGGGGAACAAGAAACAGCAGAAGAAAAGAGGTAAGTGACAGAGCATTGTCTAAATAATCATTGATTCATTCTGTTAAAATAGAGGCAAAAGCCTAGATGACTTCAACATGCTTAGTCGAAGGGAGGAGGTAGAAGGAAGAAAGGTAAGAGGAAAAACATGCTACCGTCATCACTCTGCTCATCCTAGAAGAGAACAGCATTAGGATGTAAAAAGATCAGGTGTAAGAAGCATATGTTAACAAACAAAAAGCAGGTGTGGCAATATGCCAACAGAAAGAAGAATCTGGAGGGAAAAAGCATCAATTAGAATAAAAACTGTTCTAAATTTCTAAAAAGTAGAACTCACCAAAAAGATTCATGTTAATGATACTAATGGAAAATGCAGCAAGCAGTGAAAACAGAGAATTGAGACACATTCTGCATTAAGGCAAGCACAAAGCAGCACAGTTTAACCCGGACATAACTGAGTCAGAAGGGGGCAATGCATAAAACATGAACTAAATGGAATGTCAGCAATACCAGCGAAGGTGGAGTAAGACAGCATCAGAAGCACACAGCAGACAGGGACCAGAAGATCAGCTTTTAAAAAACATCAACTTAACAAACACTAATAAAAAAAAATGGGGCCATTTTTGGGTATTTTAATACTACTATCACTAATGGAAGAGTGGTTATTCGAATTCCATCTAGGTGGAAACAGTGTAATTAAGGAGTCCCACACTATGCTGGTGTGTGGTTTGATTATCAAATAGGCAATGATGTCATTTGGTGTAGGAGTTGTGCCTGTTTCACTGCTTGGCTTATGTGAAGCAAGGCTGGCAACACATTTTTGGGAGCAAATGTGTCTTTGAAAAACAATGAGCAAGTCTTCTACTAAGCTTTCCAGCTGTAATCTCAGAACCAATTATGTTTAAGCTAACTAATTTAGGTGTTCTGCAATTTAGTTATTCTGGAGACTGATTCTATTCATACAACAACAGGCAAAATAACCCGTAAGCAGATAAGAAATAAGTTCTTTTCTGAATGTTTCTATAATCCATTACCTTAGCTATATAAGGAACAGACATGCACATTTCATCATGTTGCCATGCACTAAACAATGAAGTTTTGTCTAAAACGTATCAGGCGCCCAAACTATTCTCTAAAGGTTTTCTTCAAAGAATACAATAGGCAGTAATGTTTTATAATAAAGGTTCAATATTTTCTTCAAAATAAAATTGAACTGTTTGTACTAAAAGTAATTATATCCTTTCCCCTTGATAGTAGTGAAACAACAGATGCCTGTTTTTATACCAATATCCAAATATTTTTTCCTCTAAAAATCACCTCACCAAAGTCCTTTCCAACATTAATTACAAAGAATTCCACTCATGCTGAACTAATAATGGTTCAGGAAGACGATTTATGAGAAAGGAAAGTCTTCTTTTGCCAGAGGATATGTGGCAGAGAGATAAAGCCCAACTCAAGGAAGGGACCATCATTTACAAAAAACTCAAAAGCAGCTCTTGGGTTACTAAAATGCAATCAATTAAATAAAATAATATTTTAGTTGATAGCATGATTATGAGTAATAAAAATACAACAATGCTGAAGAAAGTGGGTCTAAATTATACAGCAGATGAGGGAGAAGAATCCCAGTCCATAGACAATTTTAGGATTTTAGCACACAGGGAAATGACAGAACCTCTTTCTCTTGGATTGTTAAAGAAAGGATAACATTAACAATCAGTTCCTTGACTTCTCATATGTGGCAAGCACTGTGCAGTATTAGCAAAGACTAGGTTTCTGACCTTGAGGACTTTACACTGTGGTAGTAAAGCACGATCTTGTAGGAAAGATATAGAGGTCTACAGACAGCATGATGGGCACAGAGGAGGTAGATAGGTAGGGAAAGATCAGAAATGCTTCATGCTTAAGTACAGTCTTGCTAAATGACCACATATTTGTTAAGGCAATTATTCAGACGTGGAAAGTATGTTTGATATGACCTGGCCGGTGGGGGGGCGGAGGAAGGGGATTAATCTTATCCTTACATAAAGGCTTGTCTAAATAACTTTTCCAGTGCTATCAAATTAATGAAAGTTTCTTAACTTTCACACCACCAAATTCTAGTAGTTGAATTTAAATGTTTGTTGTTTTAAAACATAAAAGGCTTGTTTCAAGCCTTATATGTGTCTCACCTTTCACATATATCACCAGGCAAAAAGATAAACAATGGACATTTTTTCTAGAGGATGGCACGGAAAAGGTATGTATGTGACATGTAAGAAATATTCTTAGAAATGTTATTAAAGCGTGAGAGGAAAAGGAAAAGGTAGATAATGAAAAGGGGATTTCCAAAGTATTTGACCGCTAGGACGAGAGAGGACAGGACGGAAACCGTGAGTGCCCAGAAAAAGTAATAAAGCTTTCCTGAACAGAGGGTGTGCAAAGTAAAAATCAAGGCAGATAAGCAAAGAACCAAGTAGGAGGAGTTGGAAAAAATACCAAATCAGCAGTGACAAGAGGCAGACACTGTGTAGGCCTTAAATCTGAATGTGAGAACTAAAAATAAAAAATTTAAAAACAGTAACAAAGTAGAAAATCTTGGTGACCTGATTACAAAGGGGTTCTTACATATATTGCCCAAAGTATGACCCATAAAAGAAAATATTGTAAATTAGACTTTATTAAAATTAGAAACTCTTTTGGAAAGAAAGGGGAAAGAACAAGCCACAGATTGAGAGGAAATATCTGCTAATAATCTATCTGATAAAAGATTTATACAAAAAAAAAAAACCCAATAAAAAAACGATCAGAAGCTAGTAACAAGAAAACAGCATGATTAAAAATGATAGAGAGATTTGGATAGAAATTTACAAAAGAAGATATATGAATGACAAATAAGCACATAAAAAAAGAGGCTCAACATTATTAGTCATTAGAAAAATAAAAATAAAAACCATGAGATAGAGCTATATTTCTAACCAGAATGACTAGAAATGAAAAGCTTAATAGAAACAAGCATTACTTGTATGGAGAAACTGAAACTTTCACACATTGTTGCTGGACAAGCAAAATAGATCAGCCACTCCCAAAACAGTCTGACAGCTTCTTATGAAGTTAAACGTAATTTTTTCCATTCAATTTGATCATTCAATTTCTAGATATTTACCCAAGAAAAATAAAAACACATACGTATTAACCTAAAGACCTACACATGCGTATTCAAAGTAGCTTTGTTTACAATAGCCCCAAAATGCAAATAATCCATATGTCCATCAACTGGTGATTGAAAAAAACAAAGTGTAGTATGTATACGATGGAATACCACTTAGAATTTCACAGGCAAAAACTATATGCAATAACATAGATGGAACTCAAAAGCATTCTTGAGTTTTTCACTAAAAAATGCTAAAAAGAAAGACTACATACTGAATGATTTCACTTAAATGGAATTGTAGAAAAGGCTAAATTATAGTGACAGGAGGATTAGTGGGTCCCAAGGGACAGGGTAGGATGAAGGGACTGACTGCAGAGCTGCTCGAAGGAATGTTTTGAGGAGATGGAAGTGTATTACTGGTTACGTGATTGTATGTACACTCATCAAACTGCACCCTTAAAATTGGTGCATTTTATTGTATTTAAATTATACCACAATACAGATGATTAAAATATAAGGTATCTTAAGATTGTTATAGATATGTCTCATTATAAAGTTAATGGTGGTATTATTAATAACAGCTTAGGATAGCATGCTACTATGGGATGTCTGCATATGGGATTTCAAAATAATTTAGGAACCACTCAGTCAAATAATTTAAGTTAAATGAAGCAAATAAATGCATTAAAATAATGTCTCTCTTTAACATATGAAAATGTGTCTAAGGATAATTTTTCTGCTTATGTTGGTGAGATTTTTGTTCAGCCATTTCCACAGGACCAGAGGCCCTCGTGGCCAGTATTTGTTAGAAGGGAAACAGCTTGGAGGGGACAGTGTGGCTCCACACTGACAACAGCATGGTGATTACCAGAGGGGAAGGGGGCTTAGAGGGTACTGGGGGGACAAGTGGTGATGAAAGTAGACTGGACTTGGGGTAGTGAACACACAATACAGATGATAGCATTGTACACCTGAAACCTATATAATTCTATTAACTAATGTTACCTCAATAAATTAAAAATAAATAAAATGGCTTTTTCTAATGCTGAACAGCTAATTGGCTATAGGGAACTTATAAGTCAAACTTAAATTTAATAAATGGTCTTTGTATTACTTTATTTTAAAGATATTATCCCATAAGAAAGGTGTTGCTTTCATTGATACTCAAATAAAATCACTTTATTTTCCTTTAGAGCTTATAATGCCAAATTCTTACAAAAGAAACTAATTATGTAATGTATACTATGCTATTGTTAATACTCCAACCTGATATATATTAAAGTTGTTAAAAGAGTAGATCCTAAGAATTATCGTCACATAAAAAACATATTTTTCTTTTTTTTGCTTTTACTTTTTACTGTATCTATGAAATGATGGATGCCGATTAAACTTACTGCAGTAATTATTTCACAATTTATTACATCTAACCATTATGCTGAACACCTTAAATTTATAGTGATGTTCATTAATTGTATTTCAATAAAACCGAGGGAAAGAAACTAAGAACTAGAACTCTTATGACAAATAGAGATTGAATTATACTATTACATTTTATATATTATTTATATATTTTCTTTTTCATATTTTAAAAAGATACTAACAGTCTAAGAATAACTTGAGAACAAGGCATTCCTGAAAAAGGACATATTTAGTTTTAGACAACTAAAATAAGTTAATGAATTATTTCAAGATTTTTAAGGCTTCAAAATGAAAAAGAATTTAAAAATAGTAATTATAAAAGCATTCTATAGAAACTATAGAAAGGATAAACAAATAATGACACTTTCACAAACAATAAAGCTGAAAGTAGAGTATATTCTCAACACTCAGCGTCACACTTTGCATTAAGCAATTGGTCCTGTTTTTCCTCTTTTTAGTTTTACACATTTCCTTTGTTCGTGGTGTTCATGTATGACAAATCCCCCAAAGCCTTTAGTGTACTGTGAAGAAACAGAATTTGAAAAAGGTCATAATGCTCAGAGTGGCAAAAAATAAAATAATATGTCAAGGTGTGTTTTTTTCCCCAAACTTCCACATACTGTAGCTGTCAGTCTGTCAGAATTCCAGGAGAAAGTTCAGGTTCCAGAGGTCTATTTTTAGAATCTAGATAGAAAAATTCTCAGTGTGTTTTTAGAGTCACACAGTTGGTTGGGTCTCAACGGTTCGTCTCTTCCTTCATCTATGACCCAGACAGTTGACATTCTGCTTACAAAAAAGAGACTCAGAGAATGCTGCTCATGGGCTGCCAAATTATGTCTACTTTTCACCTAAAAGTTAGACAAAATAAAATTAAAGGCAATATAAATGAAAACAAAATTCTGAGATGTGAAGAAGGAGGTGGTTTGAACCAGGATTTGGATGAATTAATTAGTATAGAGAACCAATAGCTGTAAATATGACTACCTGAAGTAGAGATGAATTTTTACATGACGGGCTAGTATTCTGCACAGAATAAGCTTCCAGAATAAGATGTTTCTCCTCGTGAAATACTTACAAAGAATATTTATAATTATGGATGTCATATTCCTTTGAGGAAAGTTTTTAAGATACCAATACAGAAAGGAGATGAGAGGAACCCAACTGAGCCAGCTCTGCATTTAGCAGACAGCAGGGCTACCTGGTGGGCAGGATGCCTCATGAATCTCCTGTCCCTGCCATTTGATTCATCGCTGTTTCTTCCCATGTGGTCTGAAGACAAACAATCAGCACCACCACGTCTGGCATCTGACTGAATCCTTAAGACATATCTGTATAGCTCCACAGGCGAGAGAAATCTATATGGGCTGTTTTATTTCTAGTGTATTATATCTGAAAGTAGTAAGCATGGATGGCATTCCAATTTATCACAGAATCTCTATTTGATTCGAGACAGAAAGGTGTCTTGGGTTCATTTTCTTTCTTCCCAACAATTCTTACAAGATTCAAGTTGGGACAAAAAAATAGTGCATTCTTTTCTTTGTCACTTTAATAACCATCACTAGGAAAACAATTTCAATACTCAGGTAAATTAAAATTAGTCAATGCACGTTATCAGCACAGATGATCTGCTTTGTAGATACAGATTACTGTAGTCTCATTCTGTTTTCCTGTAGAGCCAGCATGAGAAGATTTGGAGGGGTGGGCCGGCACTATTCATAGACTTTAGTCCGTGAGTCTGCATTCGTAATTTGACCTTCTTGTGTCACTGAATTATGTTTCCAAGTCAAAAGTGCTTTCTTTTGGTCTGTCTCAACTATAATCCCTGAATCTCATTTTGGGAAAAACGATTCTTTTGACACTGTTTATAGGATTCTTCTACCAGTTACTGTACCACATCTACAGTATACACTTTTTTTTACAATTACTGTTCTGTTGTCTTACAACTTTTATTTTTTATATTTTTCTTACTACATGTAGTATCTCCCTAATAAGATTTTTAACTCTTTAAAGAACTATTTTATTTTGAATTGCCATAAGCATTCATTCATTTAGCAAATAGAGTGATCTCTGTTCAAAGCATTAGTTGGTTACTGTGGTGATGTAGTGTGCGATTAAAATTTAAGGTGGAACACGATATGGTGTTATAAGTAGAACAAAAATATGCAATAGTAGCAGAGAGAAGGTGAAGACTGTTTCTGAATGGCGGGTGGCAGAAGATCTATGAAGGAGATACGTTGAGCCCCTGGAGGAAGAGTAGGGTTTTAAAAATTATTTTAAGAATTGAAAATGACATTTTTATTTTGTTTCCTACTGTAAAAACACCACATGTTTACTTTTAGGAAAAAAACTAAAAATACTAACCAGGCTGAAAGGTGGGGGTGGTGGCAGCCACTATGCAACTAGACAGAGAAATGACTGTTTATACTATTGGATATGCACAAAGTAGTTTGCTCTGCATGTTCATTTTAAAAAAGTTATTAAACTAAACATACTGTATTGTATGTATCCTGTTAGCTTTACTTATTAATATGTTAAGTCATGTTTTCATAATAATTATTTATCTCACAAAATTATTTGTAATAATGTTCACTTCATAGATATATCAATATTACTTCAGATATTTTAGCTTTTAAGGCTGGGTAGGATTTTTACCAGGTAAGATATGACACTGAAGGGAGGAAGAAGGAAGAGAAGACCATTTGAAGTAGTGGGTACAACCTGAGTGGAGGTGTGGGGATGGGAAAGCAGGATGGACTCAGGTAACAGGGAGAGCTTTGCTTTTTTGAGGATGATCAGTAGTTGCCGCTACGCCCATGAAGACGAGACTCTGAATGTTGTCAGGAGGCAATGTGGAGCCACTGAAGATTCCTCAAGAGAGGCAGTCTAAACAGAGTTCAGATTTGGAAGATTATCAAAGCAAAAGTAGATGGTGGATTGAAGGAGAAAACAGAGGGCATAATTCTACAAGCAGATTGCTTTTCTTAACCCTGCCATCATTATTTTTCCAATTCATTTGTTTCACAGACACCACAAATACAAAATTAGTTTTAAAATACATATATTTTTCTCTTCTAACTCAGATCTTCCCCCCTTTCTTTATCTGGCTAAATCCTACTCATTCTTCAAAATCTAACTCAAGCATCGTGACCTTGCAAAGTCTTTCCTGATTGTGTTACCACAGCGCAGTCCAGCATGCCTCACTGAATGGTAATCACAGATTTACTTGTCTGACTCTGTCTTAAATGTCAGCTCCATGCACAACCTCTTCTGAGAGTTTGGCAACTCAATACCCAGGTACATGCCACACAGTAGTTCTCAATACATATTTGCTGAATAAATGCAGGAACACTCCCAAGATCCCAAGACCCCAACGTGCAAGTGTTGCTTAAATTGGGAAGCTAAATTTACACTAGAGAAGTTCTGGCCAGGGAAACTGAAATCTATAATTTTAGAAATAATGAGATTCCATAAAAATGGGGAATCACTAAGGAAAATAAGTCAATTATTTTTGGAAGCTTATTCCCACAATAGGAAATCTATCAAAGTTAACAGCAGCACTGGGGCGCAGAGGCAGGCTCATTAGGGAACGGCTTGAAGTGCTCAATATCAGAAAAAAATATCAGAACTTGTTGCCAGTGATCAAATAAAAACCACTAGCAACGTACACTCCAGCACAAAAATCTAACAAAAAAGATAACTGGTTTAAAAAAATTACAGTCCAGGCACGGCAGATCAAGGGAAACAGAATTTAGAATTGGATATTTTATAGCCTTCCTCTATTGCTGATCACAGCAGTAAATTGCATTTTAAAGTGTTTTCATGGAAATAGTCACTAAGATAATCTGTGTAACACTGAACTGCCAGCAGATTTTAAAATACAACAGTGTCTTTCAGAAGATAATAAAGACTTGATTCAATCAAATTCCATATATATTTTCAATTCCTTGAAAAATAGTCCACAGGCTGATTGGCTTGTGGAGATATTAAGAGACTGCACCCAGTCTCACTACAATGTAACCAGAATGAAATCCACATGGCTTAGCAGTTATCAAAAAATATAGTTCTGATTTAATTAACCTATGAGCAATAAAAAGTTAGTAGCTGGGTCTCAGTTTAGTACAGTTTATTTACTTACTAAGTCATTTCTACCTTCTCCTCTCTACTGGCTCTTTCCATTAGCATCTGAACATGAAACCTTGCCCTTGACCCCACACTCAAATATCTTTCCATTTTCTTCTGTCTCTACAATTTCACATCCTTCCTTGGCCCACCAAGATTTGATTTTACTCCTGTCACTTTATTACAAGTTCTTGCCTCCTTGTGGCTACATGCTACGCACTCTAAGGCCTTATTCTTCTTGGCCTCTCAGTAGCAGTTGGTGCTACTGATTGCTGCCTCTTTGAGACTCTTCCCTTATCTTCTAAGACAGCAGACCACCTTTGGCCACACCCTCTTGATCTCTGCTGCCTGTGTAATCCTTAAACATTGATGTTCCTAAAGGTTTGGTGCCAGGAGCTCTTCTTTTCGGGCTACAGGTCCCCTCTGGGTGATCTCATTCATTCTATGGCTCTGTCATCTGCATTCCCTGACCCCCAAATCTTTCTCTCTACCTACATCCCTCCTTTGTTCCAGACTCACTTACATGCCTTAGACATCTCCATTTTCCGACTCTACAGTGATCTGAAGTTTATCTTGACCCTGACTGGTCCCTTCACCTTTGTCCCCTTAACAAAGAATGGTACTACCACTCAGTAGCTCAGCTCACACTTGTGAGTGTCATGTTTGATGTTTTACTGTATTTCTACCCTTACATTCTATTAATGACAGAATTCTGGCCAACTTACTAATTCCAATTCTTTTAAACTCAGACCACTGCCATCTCTCACACGCTAGCTTGTGTCTGAATCAACTCCTTCAGCCTGTCCTCTACACTGTACAGGGATATTTCCACGAAGTGAATCAGATCATTTCACAGCCTTATTTAATGAATCCAAATGCCCTCAAGAAAACAGATCTTTTAAAATAGCTGATAAGGATTTTCATGACTTGGTTCAAGTTTATTTTTCCATTCTTTCTTAGTTTTTTAAACAACCTTCTCCTATTTCTCACTAATGACAAATCCAAGTAACCACATGTCTATTAGAACACTTTTACGCATTTGGTCCACAGGGATATCCTGAGAAATCTGTCAAATACTTTTGTGAAATCAAGATAAAACCACAGCATCCCTTATCTACCAACAGATTGGAATGCAAAACATAAACAGAAAGCAGTGCTCTTGGTGAGTCTGTGCTGGCTCCTACTGAAGAATCCATTTTAGAATTTTGTGAAGAGGTATTGTCATGCTCACTGGTTTAAAGGTTTCAGAATCTACCCTACTTCCCCAAGTATAAGACGCACCTTAATTTTGGGGCCCCAAATAAATAAAATGTATTACATAAAGTTATTGAACTCAAGTTTTACTCATCATAAATTTTATACATCTCATCACTGCCAAAACTCCCATCCATCAGCTTGTCCTCATCTGTGTCTGATGACGAATCACTTCATATATTGCCTTGTCCTCAGTTTCATCTGAAATGCCACAACCACTGTATAAGACGCACCCAGTTTATAGACCCCAAATTTTTTGAAAAGGTGCGTCTTATACATGGGAGAACGTGGGTATGTTTTATTCTTGTGAACAAGCAAGATGGTATTTGCAGACTCTAGTGCAGTGGTTCTTAACCTTTTTTGAGGTACCAAACCCACCAGTTTCATATGCGCATTCACCGAACCCTTCTTTAGTGATAAATAAAATATGATTTTGTTTTCCAAATTTAAGACATAGGTATATGTATTTTTACTGGTGCACAAAATGAGCCGTGCATGAACATCACCTTGCTCAAAGAACAAAACCAACAAAGTGCATGAACTCACAACAAATTACGGTATTACTTTATTCTGGCCTCCACGGCAGAGGCTTCTCCGAACTCCTGAGACCGACTCATTGAACCCCTGGGGTTTGATAGAACCCAGGTTAAGAACCACTGCTCTAGTGTTTTGGCTCCTTGTCTACTCTCCACAAGTTCAGAGAGCCTGCTAGCATGTTTTAATTGTGCCCTGGGCTACAATTCACCTTAGCCCCGAAATTCATTCCAAAGGGTTACACTCTCCTCGGTGCCCATGAATTGCAAGGACCTCCTAACAATGTCTCTTCTACTTTTCTCTATTCTCTCCTTTTCTGCCTTGTCACTTGCTAAAATGATTCCCTTTTCTAAGTGCTGGCTCTATTCTTCCTATGTGAAAATTACTCTCCAGTAAAAAATGTCCATCTCCTTTTTTATTTGAACTACTCTTCATATTTTTCAATAGCTTCAGCTCATTTTAACTTTTAACCTGCTGGAGCTAATTTTTCAGAGATTCTTATCAGATAGTATCCTAGGCCATTGTTAATTTATTTTTAAAGACAACATAAATGGTCTTATTTAAGCTCAATAATATCAAATGAAATCTCCCAAACTGTACCAATTTAATGGTTTAATTTCTAATGCAAACTTTATTAAAATGGTGAGAAGGCAGGTAAATAAAGCTACAAGTTTCCTACTTCCTTCTTTGAATAGGTCTAAAAGTCCACTGAAAGGCTTTACTTTTCTGAATGTCATGATTAAATAGAAAATGTAGCCAAAAGTACAATATAGGCATACACAGAGAAATAATTTCACATTAAAATTATTCTATAAATACTTGGAATTCAATATGTAACTAAACTATTATTTGCTTTATATATTTTATACACACATAAATCAGACACATATTGACCTTTTCAGAGAGCAGTTATACTTCGATCCTTCTTCCAGGGGACTGCATGAGTTCTAAACATAATAATTATATTTATTGATTTATATCAGCCTAATTCTAATGGACTTTAAGGTACTGACAGCCTTATGGTGCCTTTGTGAAAATGAAGAAGAGTGCCCTCTTTTCAATTTTTCCTATTATGAGGTAAGTAATATTTTTCCCAGCTTAACAGATAAGGAAATGAAGCCCACAGATACACAGGAAGGTAGTAGTAAGAGGCGGAGTCTGAATGCAAAGCCAGATATGAGGGCCATTGTTTAGAACTGTTAGAAAGATGCTGTCTCTCACTTCTGGCTTTATGGTGCCTTTGTGAAAATTGAGACGGGCGCCTGTTTGGGTGGGTCATTGATTGAATGCAGTCCAGACTCCCTCCCTCCCAGTGCAGGCACCAACTACTACTGTACTGATGACTGTATGGGAGGTTAAAACAGATTTGGGATTTTAAAGAATCTAGACCATCTTAAACGAAAGAAACTGGTGGAATAAAACATTTATCGGGTACTAATTGGGAATGTACACTTTGTGCAGCTAAGGCAGAATGAGAAATGTGGGGTTACGTGGCTTGCCTCCCCATGTGATGTACAAAATTACCTGTACATGAAAAATTTTCCTGAAACTAAATTCATGTGGAAATGGCATTTAGCTCCTGAAAGAAAAGTTCTTGATTAGCTTTAGCTGTGGTTGCCCGAAAGGTTCAAAGATGCTGTACAAACCAAAAGCTCCAACACTGATCCCCCAGGGAGCAGGAGATGGCACAGTCAAACATAACTCTGCAAAGGGACATTTTTGAGGAGCTTAACATAATGTAATCATGATTTTGCTTAATGATTTTGCAAATTAATTATGGGATGGGACTTGGAATATCTTTTAAATGGCCAGAAACATGTCCATTGGACCGTCTCTAAAACATCAGAATCATGAAACATGTTTTGAGATGGTGTCCAGATTGTGCTTTGACCACAGCCCTTGTGACTTATCTTCCAGAAGATGACAATTATCAAAGCAATGCCAACCAATTGTTTCTAAAGGTTTCTTTGCTAGAGAAATCTCTTCTGGGGCCAAACTCTCCAGTAATTTCTGCTACAGCAAATGCCCTAATTTAGCAACCAAGGAAAACATGTCCAACTAGCAAAAGCAAAACAGAAACGACACACACCTGGGATATGTTTACTAACTTTGTGTGTGTATTCTACCTATTCTTTACCTTGGTAACAGGTATGGCTGTTACCAAGGTAAAGGTAAATCGAACCCAGGACTTCCACATGCCAGGCCAATGCTCCACCCCTGAGCCTTTTGTAAATTTAGTAATCTTTGGATTTTCTCTTCTCATTAAGCAGGTTGTTTGACGTGGCATTTGGAGTGCTAATTTAATATATTGTATGTAAAACAGAAAACATAATTTATAGTCTTGCCATCAATTAAATCTGACTGAATTTAAGCTTGTGATTCTAGTTCTTGTGTTTCATAGTGGTCTGTGGAAAAAAAATATTTTCTCTAGTGGTCAAAAACAGAGAAAACAAATACAGAAAAAGTTTTTAAAATTGAAGCCTCTGTCAAAACAGTATAACAGCAGGAAAGCATCATTCAGTGAATTACAGCAATTTTCTGTCAGCAGGGCCATTTTAGAATATTTTTCTACTTTCAAAGGGAGAAAGAACTAGTGGAAGATACAAGTTCTTACAAATACTTGTCTGAAATTTATCATTCTATAGAGCCCATAACTTATTTTCAATACAACAGCATTTTTATAAAATGTTATTTTGATTATGTTGAAATCATTGTGTTATAATTAAATCATAATGTATTCTGTTAGTATGACTCAGAGTTAATTCTGTTAGGATGACTCAGAGCTAAGTATAAGAAATTTGCAATGGGCTCTACTTTAAAGTCCAACATTTAAATGTCAAAAATAAGTTACAGATTGTTCCAATAACAATAATACAGCAAAGACACATAAAACTTCTTTTTCAGTAAATTCTCAGACAATTTCTATGCCAGGAGCATACTAATGACAGGGAGAACAATGGTGGCAGCAGCAGCGACCACAAGACTTCCATGCTATTCCATCGATTTGTTTGCTGGTGAGCAGTGTCATAAAAGTCTGCTGGGGAGTCTGAGGGATAAGACTGTGGGCAGTCAGAAAGGTTTCAGGTGTCTCATACAACACTTCCCCTCTTTTCCTTCCTATTCCCTTTACAAGTGAACTACGTTACCTTGCACTTGCTCTCTGGGCAGTGGAGAGGAGGGAGAGCAGAGCCATCATGGAGCCCTTACATTGAGGAGAGGCCTCCACTTTGACTTTTCTCATGATTGCAAAATGAGGTCGTACGTATAGTCAGAAACATTCTGATAAAACAGGATAGTGAGAAGATACCAAAATTTCTATAGCCTGATTTTGCATTTTAAAAAATATATAGCAGAGCCTGACCAGGCGGTGGCGAGGTGGATAGAGCATCGGACTGGGCTGCGGAAGACCCAGGTTCCAGACCCCGAGCTCGCCAGTTTGAGTGCAGGCCCATCTGGCTTGAGCAACAGCTCGTCAGCTTGGACCCAAGGTCACTGGCTCCAGCGAGGGGTTGCTCGGACTGCTGAAGGCCTGTGGTCAAGGCACATGTGAGAAAGCAATCAATGAACAACTATGGTGTCGCAATGCAATGAAAACTAATGATTGATGTTTCTCATTTTTCTCCGTTCCTGTCTGTCTGTCCCTATCTATCCCTCTCTCTGACTCTCTCTCTCTCTGTTAAAAAAATAAGATAAAAAATATATATGTATATATATATAGCAGAAAAACTGAAAGCAACCTGAGTAACTATTTTATGATGTTTCTAATCATCAGCATCTCCAAGGCTATCTTGAACACTTGTCACCACTTTGGTACTTATGATCCCAACCATCGAAGCACGTTGCAGGTGACACTCTTGCTTTGTGAGAATACATACACACAACAAAGCCTCATTTTGACTTGATTTAGGTATTTTACATAAGGAAAATACCCTAGTAACTAAGGGTTAATAAACCTTTGAGCAAAACCTTTAAACAGCTTTAACTACTTTTAATAAAAAATTTTCTAAAATGTAACATACTATATAAAAATACTCCTAAATAGACTAGACTATAAAGAACTTCTTACTGTCCCAGGTGACTCAGGATAATCATTATGAATAATGCCCATGACTCAGGATAATCATTATGAGTAACAATGAGTAAACTTTGGTGTAAGAGAGAAATGCCGGAGTGCGACTTTAAACAAAGGTGTCTTTTGTGAAGCACATATAATTATGATTTATATAGTATCTTATAAATGATAAGCACTTCATACATGTTGAATACTGATGTCACAAAATAATAATTTAGAAATTCTGACATACAAGGACATACTGTTATTGCATGTAGAAATAAAATAAGGCAAATAAAACAATTATGATAATAAAAGAACAAATGTAATAGATAAATATGGCTATATTAGTAGAGTAAGTCCCTGAGTAACAATCATCAACTTACATACAACTTGTACTTAAAAACAGAGTGCTGTTGGTAGTCAACTGCAGTTGGACATCAGTAAAAATGATATCAAAGAATTACTCAACTCCCATCACAAATAAATAACCAATGAAGACCTTATAAAATTAGAGGGGTAGATAACAGCATTTAGGGAAGAAAACAGAGACCTAGAACCAAAAAAGTTTTTTTCTTTGTATTTTTTCCGAAGTTGTTAGAAGTGGAGAGGCAGTTAAACAGACTCCCACATTCGCCCAACCGGGATCAACCTGGCATGCCCACCAGGAGAAGATGCTCTGCCCGTCTGGGGCATTGCTCTGTTGCAGCCAGAGCCATTCTAGCACCTGAGGTGGAGGCCATGGAGCCATCCTCAGCGCTCGGGCCAACTTTGTTCCAAATGAAACCCTGGCTACAGGAGGGGAAGAGAGAGATAGAGAGGAAGAAGAAGGGGAAGGGTGGAGAAGCAGATAGGCGCTTCTTCTGTATGCCCTGACCAGGAATCAAACCCAGGACTTCCACATGCCAGGCCAATGCTCCACCCCTGAGCCAACTGGTCAGGGCCAAAAAAGTTTTCTCCAAAACAATTAGCTGATGCTTTTTGAGTCATTGAAGCAGGAATTGCAAAGTTAGAGAAGCAAGATCCTGATACAGAGAGCTTCACCAAAGTTTACTGTACAGTTACTAAGTGCCTGAGATGCAACAGAGATGTTCATGATGAGAAAAAGAAAAGCTGTTTAAACCTCCCTTGATGCCTACTTCAAGAAACTGACACCAGCGCAGAATCAAAGCCTGACTCTCTAATACCAGTCCCATCCTCTCCAACAAGTCCATCATCTAAGATTATTTAAGGTTGTATTTGAAAATTTTTAAGTATTTATATGCACAGAAAGGTAAAAATAAATACTATGTTAAGCCAAACATCTGTTTAAGTTGCATTTAGTAGGTAAATATACCTGTTTCAACTTACAAATTCAACTTAAGAACAAACTTACAGAACCTATCTTTCTTATTTTCCCAAGTGAGAGGAGGGGAGATAGAGAGACAGACTCCTGCATGAACCTCAACTGGGATCCACCCAGCAACCCTCTTCAGGCCGATGCTCTGCCCGTCTTGGGCCATGCTCACAACTAAGCTATTTTTAGTGCCTGAGGCAGAGGCTCCACAGAGCCATCCTCAGTGCCCAGGGCCAATGTGCTTGAACCAATTAAACCATGGCTGTGCAGGGGAAGAGAGATAGAGGGAGAGAGGAGGAGGGGGAAGGGTGGAGAAGCAGATAGTCGTTTTCCTGTGTGCCCTAGCTGGGAATCATACCTGGGACATGCACACGCCAGGCCAATGCTCTACCACTAAGCCAAATGGCCAGGGACTAAAGATAGTTCACCACAAATAGATGTCATCATATCAGTGTTCCCCCTTTGTAGTTTAAATTCAGATAATTAAAATATAAAAATATATCTTTTTAAATTCTCTTTATTTCATTGAGGAATTTTTATACTGCACAGTTCTTTACTGCTTGCCTGTTATGTCATCTGTGCAGATCTTAAAAACTAAATACTAAGATGCAAATCACTTAAATTTCTCTACTTCTCTGTTATTTATACCAAATACTGGGAGACCACTATTTTTTAACATAATTACATGAAGTTTGTAAATTGTAACATCTTTTTCTAGGAAGCCTAATAGGTTCACTATCAGCCCACGGGCCTCAAGGCCTTAAAAAAGGAGGTAGAAACATATTAGCATACATTTCCTGAGAAATGCAACATCAATGTGACAATCAACTTCCAATAATAGCATTCTCTATGTCTACCCAGCCTCTCTTCCACAAATGTAATCTAAATCGTCTCAGAAAATGTTCTATCTTGCTTGAATAAAGGACCTCTGAAAAAACATTTTTTTCCGCTCCTGAATATTAAATGTTGCTAGCAATCAGGACTCCTCGTCCGCCTCCGTGGACAGATATTGGCTCATGCCAAGTAATGCAGAGCACGGATGAGTGATTTGAGCATGGGTGGTGGTGAGGGGTGAAGGGGTAGGGACCGGAGAAAATTGTTTACAACTCAGACAAGAAAACATTTGTAATGCAAACATAAAGCACCGAAGCACATAATTTGAAGGTAAATTCAACCTCATAAAATGACAGGAAAAAAGTTTCCTTAAACATTGTTTCCTTCACGTCATTGTGGCAAAGCTATGCAAAGAAATGTGTTTTGCTATTTTTAAGCTTGGAGATTTCAAAGAGTGTATTTTCTTTGGGGCGAGAGTCTCTTTCCCCTGTTGTGGCTGTGCAAGTCCTGGCAAGGGTTACCTTGTTCTCTGGGACACACCGAGCAGTCAGTGACCTGATGCATGTGCAATACTGGAGCTGGTGGAAAGTTTACAGCTAAGGAAAACATGGAATCTCATTAGATAAAGCTTCCTACAGTTGAGTTTGTCACGCATTGTTAGCACAAGTGTGTGCTCCTGTCTTAAGAAAACATAACAATACAAACTTGCTTATGTTTTCAATCAAGAAAAACAAACAAACCAACAAACAATCCTGGTTAGATTTTTTGAGCTTAGTGAAAAAATCAAAACAGGAAAAGGAGGCTGCACGGAGAAAAGCAGCAGCACTTACTTTTTCACAACTTAAATATTATTCATACAGAGGAGAATGAAGAGAAGCTGATACAAATCAAATCCTGTTTTTATTCTCATATTCTCCAATTTTGGAGAATTCACTTGAATACAAAAGGGTTTTTTGTTTGTTTGTTTTTTACAGGAACAGAGAGGGTCAGAGAGAGGAATAGATAGGGACAGACAGACAGGAACGGAGAGAGGTGAGAAGCAGCAATCATTAGCTTTTCATTGACATTGCGACACCTTAGTTGTTAATTTTTTTAAAATTTCTTTTTATTTATTTATTTTAGAGATGAGACACAGAGTGAGAGAGGGGGGGGGGGAGGAGCTAGAAGTATCAACTCCCATATGTGCCTTGACCAGACCAGTGCAGGGTTTTGAACTGGCAAGTGTTCCCAGGTCGACGCTTTATCCACTGCGCCACCACAGGCAGGTCAGGCACCTTAGTTGTTAATTCATTGCTTTCTCACATGTGCCTTGACCGCAGGCCTTCAGCAGACTGAGCAACCCCTTGCTGGAGCCAGCGACCTTGGGTCCAAGCTGACAAGCTTTTGCTCAAGCCAGATGGGCCCGCACTCAAGCTGGCGAGCTTGGGGTCTGGAACCTGGGTCTTCTGCATCCCAGTCTGATGCTCTATCCACTGCGCCACCACCTGGTCAGGCACAAAAGGTATTTTGTATTCCCATCTCTTACACTTCCTTTCTAACTGTCCAGGTGCAGTAAGCACTGGAAAGAAACATTGTGACATCCAAACAACTGCTGGAGCTTTCTGGCCCTTAGTGACTCCAAGAACAAAGGAAAATTGCTGAGGTCCTTAAAGGGCTCTCATGGTCTGATTAGCTCAGCAGAAAAATCAAATCAAAGTCAACAAAACCCTGAAACAAGCATGCAGACAAATTCTGTATCTCAGATATTCCTACTTTTAGAGATAGGAATAGGGTGAGAGAAGACTAGAAGTAGATAGCACAATGCTATGCACTGGAAGTCCCTGCAAGGATTTGCTCTGAGCAGCTCCGTTTTCATGGGAAGACTGTGATCTCAGAGAGAGCTGGGTCCCATGGCTGTCCAGAGGTACCACCAGGGCCAGAGGCATGTTTTTTTTTCTTCTGGTGGGTACTTTACACATAGCCTTGTGACACCAGAAACTACTTTAATGTTCAAGATATAAAATCTTCTATATTTTATTTTATTGATTGATTTTAGCAAGAGAGGAAGTGAGAGAGAGACAGAAACATCAATCTGCTCCGGCATGTGCTCTGATCAGGGACTGAACCAGCAACCCCTGCACACCAGGACGACATCCCAACCAACCCAGCCATCTGGCCAGGGCTAAAATTAGCCAGAGTTTAATAGTTTACTTCTATAAAACAAAGATTAGTAATGGTAGGAGGACAAATGGGAAAAAAGAGAGAGCAGGGAAGAATTGGATTCAGAGTCTCAAATATGTGAAATGTCTCCCCCAGGAAAACGTGTTCTTGTAAGTCATGCTTTTGTGGTGGGTAATGGCTTGGACAATTACTTTAACAAATATTTATTGATACACAGAAGTGAATAGAACACATTCTTTCCTCATGGAGCTTTAGGAAAAACAGAGCAGGCTGGGGAAGGAGTGTAAGGACGGAGGGGCGGAGACTATCTTTATGGGGCTGAGAGAGAGGTCTCTGAGGAGGTGGTTTTGAGCAGAGCAGGAGACCTTTGAATCTGAGGTGTGAGGTGCAGTTAGGGCAGAAACGTCTGAAATGAAAAACAGGTTAAGGTAAAAACATTTATTCACACTGGACCCCAGTTAGGTCTCTGTTTTTCCCCAGATGTTTCTGCCTGTCCTTTCTTTAACTCAATTCTCACAAGTCAGATTATAGCATCTATCTTGAAGGTTGGCAAGAAGACGACTAAATTGATGTATCTACAGTGCAGCACTCTGTTGTATACAAGCAGCTCTTCTCTTTGGGCTCCGCAAGTGGATTTGGCTTGAGCAGCACAATCTCTCGTTCCCCGATACAGCTCTTGCCCATGATCCCGAGATCGCTGCAAGTGCTGACTCAGACTGCCCACATGACTTAATGGGATGACAGGGCTGCTAGCATTTTTCAGTGACCCTGAACTCTTTCTTAATGAAACAGGGCCAGATCACTCAACAGAGATGGGTTCCTGCCTAAATGAGAGTGGCCAGAATTGATGTAAGGTTGCTGCTTTTGTCATAAAGGAATCACACAGCAGCTTCAGTGACAGGACAAAAAACAAAGATGCATTTGTCACTGTCTGGCTGTCAATCTCCCTAACACTGAAGAGGTAAAATATTTAGGTTCCCTCAGTATCTGCTACTATAATACAATCTGCAATTGCAATACTTTATATTTCTCACACTTTTAGACATAACAATAGATTTCACAGGAGAGGCCAAAATGAAGCGTCAATGGAGCTCAGCTCTAAAGTACATATTGATTAGTCACTGAGAGGTCTGCTACTTCGTTTCTTCCTATTCTCCAGAGTGTCCTCTTGTCTTTTGTTCGCTGAATTTGCCTTTGATGCTTTTGGATAAATCTCTTTCCAAACTTCCCACAAACCATACCATAAGCTAGGTATGCTCTTTGTGAATTCTTTCAAGAGAAGATCTTGTCTTGTTCTTCTTTGCCTCCCTGACACCTCGCACAGAGGCTGTTACATGTATTAGTTTAATAAATCCTCCGTGAAGGCATGTACTTATTTTTATTTCCCTCAAGTATAGTTCTTGTTATTTTAATATTTAAAATAAGTTTGTAGTCCCTCAAGTTCTACCTCTTCTATTTAAACTTCCCAAACTGTAGCCTCCTTCGTTGTGTAATTCCCACATCTGCTCAGTGGCCTACCCACAACCCGTCATGCATGTAATCTATAGAATAAAAACACTGGAGAAGGGAGTTGGGGTCCTGTCATTAGAGTCAAGCAAAGGAAGAGATGGAACTGGAGCTTTCAGATATTCTGATATGGTTCAATGACAATTTATTCTTAAATTTGTTAGGTAACTCAGGTAAAAAGTAATTCCCAGAAAAAATCCCATTAAATACATAATAGAAGCTAAATAGGTTTTTAGAGCAGTTTCTAATACCCTCCTCCTATCTTGAATTTCCTAGCAAAGATGATTCTGAGGATTTTCTTCCTGAGTCCAAAGCAACTATGTGGTCCATGAAAGAGGTCATAATTTAAATGTAGAAAAAGCATTTAACCAGGTTCAACACACATTTATAATTAAAACACTCAAGAAAATGGATATAGAAGTACTTCAAGCTATATATGACAAACACTCAACTAACAGTATACTCAGTGGTGAAGACAAAGTTTTTCCTTTAAGATCAGAAACAAGACCAGAATATCCTCTCTTACCATTATCATTCAACATAGTACTGAAAATCTGAGCCAAAGCAATCATATAAAAGAAAAAAAAATAAAAGATATCCAAACAGGGAATGAAAAAATAAACTGTCACTATTTGAAGGTGACATGATTCTATATATAGAAAACCCTAAAAACTTTACCAAAGTACTATTAGAAAAAATAAAAAGTACAATGAAGTTGCAGGATACAAAAATATCCATTGCATTCCTATATACTATAACCTACATCAGAAAAAGATTTGAACAAAATAACTCCATTTATAATTACAACAAAAAGGATAAAATGATAAAATACCTATAAATAAACTTACCAAAGAAAGTGAAGAACTTATACACTGGAAACTACAATACATTGCTAAAAGAAATTGAAGAAGACACACACATAAAATAGAAAGATGCTCTATGTTCATGGATTGGAAGAATTAACTTAGTTAAAATGGCCATATTGCCTAACGCAATATACAGATTTAGTGCAAACCCATTAAACTGCACTGATATTTTTCAAAGAAATGCAACAAAAACAACCTTCAAATCTGTATGGAACTACAGAAGACTCTGAATAGCCAAAGCAATCCCGAGAAAAAAGAATAAAGCTGGATTCACATACCCTGACTTTATACTACAAAACTATGATAATCAAAACAGTAGGGTGTTGGCAGAAAAAGAGACACACAGACCAATAGAACATTATTGAGAACCCCAAAATAAACCCGCACATATATGGATAGTTAATTTTCAACAAAGGAGCCAAAAACATACATTGGAGAAAGAAAAGTCTCTTTAATAAACGGTGTTGGAAAAATTAAAAAGTCACGTGCAAAAGAACGAAAGTAGACTACTATATTATATTATTCACAAAAATTAACTCAAAAAAGGATTAGACTTAAATAAAAGATCTGAGACAATAAAATACAGAGAAGAAAACACAGGTACTAAACTTAGGGACTTTGTTTGGTCTCA
The DNA here is from genome assembly GCA_037038555.1 of Rhynchonycteris naso. Lineage (NCBI taxonomy): Eukaryota > Metazoa > Chordata > Mammalia > Chiroptera > Emballonuridae > Rhynchonycteris > Rhynchonycteris naso. The sequence continues at coordinate 154,476,219 of CM073000.1, read as the reverse complement.
GAGGCATTTTAATGAACTTGACCCAAAAGCAAGAGAAGTATAAAAGCAAAAATAAATAAATGGGACTAAATCAAACTAAAATGTTTCTGCACAGCAAAAGAAACTGAAAACGAAACGAAAAAGGCAAACAACCAAATGGAAAATGGTATTTACAAACAATAGTTCTGATAAAGGCTAATGTCCACAATATAAAGAACTCATACATACAACTCAACAACAAAAATACAATCTGATTAAAAAATAGGCAAAGGAACTGAACAGATTCTTCTCCCAAGAAGATATACAGATGGCTAACAGATATATAAAAAGACTTTCAACTTCATTAGCTATGAGAGAAATGCAAATCAAAGCCACAATAAAATATCGTCTCACACCTGTTAGAATGGCTATTATCAATGAGAAGAAATAAGAAGATTCAGAAAGCATGTGAAGAGAACGGAATTCTCCTGCACTGCTAGTGGGACTATAGACTGGTGCAGCCCCAATGAAAAACAGTATGGGGGTTCCTCAAATAATTAGAATAGAGTTAGCATAAGGACTAGCAACCTCTCTTCTAGGTATCTACATGGAAAATTTAAAACACTTATCTGTAAATATAAATGTACCCCTTGTTCATTGCAGTTTTATTCATAATAGTCAAGACATGGAAACAACTTAAATGTCCTTCAACCAACGACTGAACAAAGAAGATGTGGTATGTACACACACACACACACACACACACACAAACACAGAAATAAATAACCATTAAAAAGATAAAATATTGCCATTTGTGACATGGATAGAACTTGAAAGTATCATGCTAAGTCAGATAGAAAAGGACAAGAACCATATAATTTCATTCATATGTGGGATATAAAACAAAAAGCAACAAATGTACGAACAAAACAAACTCACAGACACAGACAACAGCGTGGTGGTTACCAGAGGGGAAAGGGTGGGCAGAGGATAAAGAGGGTAAACGGGGTCAAATATATAATGACAGAAGGAGACTAGACTTTAGGTGGTGAGCACACAATGGAATATACAAACAAAGTATTATAAAATCATACACCTCAAATTTTTTTTTGTATTTTTCTGAAGTGAGAAGCAGGGGGAGGCAGACAGACAGACTCCCGCAGGTACCCGACCAGGATCCACCCGGCATGCCCACTAGAGGCAATGCTCTGCCCATCTGGGGTGTCACTCTGCTGCAACGTAGAGGCCTCAGAGCCATCCTCAGCGCCCGGGCCAACTTTGCTCCAATGGAGCCTTGGCTGTGGGAAGGGAAGAAAGTGGGAGGAGAGGGAGAGGGAGAGAGAGAGAGAGAGGGAGGGAGGGAAAGGAGAGGGGGAAGGGTGGAGAAGTAGATGGGCACTTCTCCTGCGTGCCCTGGCCAGAAATCGAACCCAGGACTTCCACACGGGCTGAGCTCTACTGTTGAGCCAACCGGCCAGGACCATATACCTGAAATTTATAAAATCTTATGAACCAATGCTATCCCAATACATTTTTTCAATTGGCCAATTAAGCATGAAATAGACTGACCTTATGACTAGTGGTGCGGTAAGTTGCCTAGTTAGAGATGGCTTTAATATTATTTAAGAAAGCGTAAGTTTCTGTACTATTTCTTTATTTGTATCTGTGTAGTTATCCAATATAATAAAAAGGAAAATGTGATTTTAGTTCACTACAGGTGAAATTCTATTCTACTTTAAAGCATTCTTTTCCATTTAAAGCTTTATTTGAATCACTATTAAGAGCCACAAAACAATGCATTGCTTTATTATGTAATATAAATATGGTTTTTGTGTGTACAGAATAAAAATAGGCTTAAGCTGCTAGTAACAAAAAACTAAATACTTTCATTGTCTACAGTATTTCACATTATATAAGGTAGCATAGTTTTGCATATTAGGCACTTTGAATAATCTGCAATTTGAACTCTTTGAAGGAGTCAGAGAAAAAAGTTTGGCCTTTATTTCTGATATGATTCAATAACATACTTGCCAGTCAGCTGGTAATTGATAGCAGTGTCCTCTATTCATTTAATTTTATATTGCAATCCATTTAGCACTGTGTAGACCCTGTCAGTTAATTGGCTGCCCTTCTTCCTAACCAATGCTTACTTCAGCCATTGTAAAACTGAGTTTTCAATCAATTCTTATACCGAGATCCATTCATCAAAATACTGAGCTTCAGAGCATGTCAGCAAAATGTGTGTTCCCATATCAATATATCTTAACCAGAAGAAAACTGGGGGTTTGCTTTTATAACAAGGCATTAAATTACTACAACTTTTATATCAATTTAACCAGAAAACCTCTAAATCTTAATGGGGGAAAAAGTGAAAATAAAAATCACTTGTGGCAGCTGAAAATAAAGTGATAGTCAAACTATCATTTCCTTAAAAACGCTTGGTTGGCATTATTCAAAAGGAACAATTTTTCTATCCTTTATACTTTAAAGTTATCCTTTAAAGTCCCCTTTAAACAAGTCCCCTTTAAATCATGAAGAATGAGTAGTAAAGACATGGGACCTCTCTCTTGGGGGGTGCAGGATTGGGCATGAATCTTCTGTCGGATTGGCAGCAAAAGAGAGAGAGAGAGGCAGGAAAAAGTTCGTGAGAGACAAGAAAAATTCTGGTGGACAATATTAAAGAAAAGACCTGAGCCTGACCAGGCAGTGGCTCAGTGGATAGTGCATCGGCCTGGGATACCAAGGACCCAGGTGGAAACCCTGAGGTCGCAGATTTGAGTGCAGGCTCATCAGTCTTGAATGCTGGCTCACCAGCTTGAGCACAGGGTCACGGGCTTGAGTGTGAGATCATAGATATAACTCCATGGTTGCTGGCTTGAAGCCCAAGATCGCTGGTTTGAGCAAGGGGTCACTGGCTTGGCTGGAACCCCCTGGTCAAGGCACATATGAAAGCAGTCAATGAGCAACTAAGGTGCTGCAACAATACTTCTCACCTCTCTCCCTTTCTGTCTCTCTGCCTCTCTCTCTCAGAAAACAAAACAGAAAACAAAAACAAAAAACAGAAAGACCTGAGGCTCATCAGCACCTCCTCCCTTCACTCTTCTGACCCCTAAGTGCTCCTTCATGTCTCTTTAGGTGGCTCCTCTTCCTATTCCCAGGCTCACATCTCCTCACGCTCCCTGGGCAACCTCATTCACCCCTGGCTGTAATGATCACAGAGGCATCAGCAGATCCCAGTTTCACAGCCTCCACCCCACCATTTCAAGAGAATTCTTAGAGATTTTTCTTCTTAGACGTCCAACAAGTATTTTAAACTCAACAAACCCACAAACAAGTGTCAAATCTTTCGTTTCCCCCCAAATCCACCCCTAACCCTTGCTCCCTATCTTGGTAAATGGATTGCCATGGGCCCCCTAACCATGTTAGAAATCTACTTTTCCCTCTCCTTCACTGTCACATCCCTGATTTACAATGTTTCTACCTCTAAAAAAAGGTCTTGAATTCAACCCTTCCTTGGCATTCACATTGCACACGTCTTCGTACAGGCCCTCATGTCTTCCTGAGACAACTGTAACAGTTTCCTAGCTGCTCAGAGGGGTATGTGACTTCGCAGCCCGAATCTGCAAAGCATCAGATGGAAACTCTGGGCGCCTCAGTACCCTACTAAGACGGGCGGGAGGAAAGAAAGAAGTCACTTTTTGAGGCAGCAATACCCACTTCAAATCCAAAAAACACAAGTTGTAGGTGAGAGTAAGCAAGTCTAAAGCTTCTAGCAGGCATTAAAACCTCATCGTATTTCTCTTCTAACATCTTTTTACTGTCTTTGATAAGGCCCACTACAAAAATCACGTAAGATAATTAAGTATGAGTTAAGACCTATCCTGAAGACCTCAAAGTATCTCATGAGCACTTGAAGGAGATAAAGTATTTTCTTTTTTAATTAAAAACTAGAGTAGCTGTTTCTCCTTTCTCCCATCCTTCTTTTCCTGTACATCCTTTGTCCTGCTCCTACATCTGACATTTTCTCCTGCCCTCACTGAGCCAGACGCCCTGCAGTTTCATGGTGACAGAAAGCCTCCTGGCTGCATGGGAATGTAGCAACCTAGGAAGGCCAATCAGTGCTCTCTAGTCAGGGGCTGGCACTGCTGTTATGACTTCAGAGGCAAACAGGGACAGGACATCCTTCCCAAGGCAAATAGGAATCACGTATGGCAGAAACATCAAGCCCCTAAGACTAGAGTGGGGCTTTTCTTTCTAGTGTGAGGCCACAGGGGCCCTGTGAGGAATGTTGTTCTGTCACGGGCTTCTCAACATGCTCACCCTCTTACTACTACCCCGCTATCTGTTTGTGGCTCCTTTCCATTAGACATTCGTTCTTTCTCTTTTGGGAGCTGTTGGGTGGGAGGCTTGTTAGAACAGTTTGTGATTAGTGAGCTGGATTTTACCTTGGACACAGTCTTGGGTCCCCCTTCCACCACCACCGCCACCACCAAAGCTCTATTCCCTATAATTGGAAGCCATTCTTGTCCTACTTGTGTGCTTTCCCATGTTCCTCAAAGCCAGACCAACACTGATGTCATAACAGAAACTCCAGACACATTTGAACAGAGAAAAAGAGGTGCCCTGAAAGTTGGTCATGAACAAACGTGGAAACTTTGCACACAACTTGAGCAAGCCCTAAGGGAGTGGTCACAACTGTACGGTGCAAGGGCACACCGACAGGGCAGTGTCGGGGCAGGGACACACCGACCGGGCAAGGTGGGGCAGGGGCTCATAGAAGGGGCGAGGTGAGAACAGGGCAGAGCAGCCTCTGCACAGCCCTCCTCTCCTGGATGCCCTTCGTAACTTGCTGTAGGTGGAGGCTTCCTTCTACCCATCCTGCTCTCTCCACAGGGCGTAGTAAGGTACCAGCTGGACTGAACAGATCAGCTAATCAGTTTACAGCAGCCACTGTTATAATTAAGACACAATTAAAAAAATATTTCCTCTTAAAGAAACTAAGAAACTTTGGAAAATTAGATACAGCATTAAATTACACAGATAAATTATACAAACTGCATTACCTGCATGTTATATTAAGATGAGGCTTCTTTGCTTCATATTGACAATGCCAAAATTACTGTTATGGCCATAAACATACTAGATTAAGTGTAATTATTCCCTGACCAGGCAGTGGTACAGTGGATAAAGTGTCAGCCTGGGACCCTGTGGACCCGGCTAGAGCGCAGGGTCGCTGGCTTGAGCATGGGATCATAAACATGATCCCCATGGTTGCTGGCTTGAGCCCAAAGGTTGCTGGCTTGATCCCAATGTCATGGGCTTGAGCAAAGGGTCACTGGCTCAGCTGGAGCCCCCCAGTAAAGGCACATATGAGAAAGCAATCAATGAACAATAAAGGCGCTGCAACCATGAATTGATACTTCTCATCTCTCTCTCCCTTCCTGTCTGTCCCTGTCTCTCTCTTTTTCCCTCTCTCTCGCTGAAAAAAAAAAAAACCAAAAAACAACTCATATGTTACTAGCATTAGCCAGGATTAACTAAATAATTTAACTTACTAAATATATAAATATGGACAGATATTACATTGTAGTGGGGGGAAAGACTAGATTGAAGCTCTGGAAACACAAGCATCCTCAATAAACCTCTTTTACGTATAACGTGGTGGCAATTACCTCCCTTGGTTACTATGAGGATCAAATGAGAATCTGTTTATGAAAGTAATCTGTAAGCCATAACTAGCTAAATTGCTATCATTATTCTAAAGACTGCCTTTCAAAAGAGTATGACCTGGAGAATAACTGAGAAACACTTCAAAATTATTTTGTATGTGATATGCATGTGCTCCTCATATCTGGAGACATTTCTAAAACACAGAACCAGAAAAGGCCCAATTAAAATCACTTTTTTATATGTATTTTAACTTATTTTCATCTTATGCTTGAAGTTACTCCCTATCCGATCTTATATCAATATATAATAGCCTTGGGAGGGCTCAGGCCAAGCAAAGGAAAGCAAGGCTATGCATAGGAGAGCTTTAAGAAGAGTATTTTCCACTTCTGAGAGCTGCTTATTAGAGCCCTACCTTGCAGAGGCAGAAGTTACCAGAAACACCAAGCTGTCAGCCAAAGTCCATGAGACAGTGAAGGTCAAAGGGTGAGAAATCAGGCCGATTTACAAAGAAACAGGAGGAATAAGTCAAACTTGGAATGGACAGTCCTGGACAATTTAGGAAACTAATTCTCATGTCTTTATCTGTGGGGTATATGGTGAATCAGCGAGTCTAAAATTTATTACCCCAAATAAATCTCATCTCACTTCCCTTACTCATAGCCCTTCAACTGTTTCACTAGAGCGATAATGTCTTAACTCTTCTGCATTACAATGGGTTGAACCATTTGAAATTAATAATATTTAAGCATTTTTGACTTGGAAAAATAGCAATTCTGTAAGTCTCAACTTAATACAGAAAGCCCAACGCTATTAAGAGTGGACACTTCTGCACTAAAAATCAGATACGTGACCTAGAGCAAATGACTCAACTTCTCTGTACCTCAGTTTCCTCATTTGTGAAAATGAGTAATAACAATAGCAGATATTTCAAGGATTTTGGTGAGCACTAAATGAGTTGACATACTGAAGGTATGAATGAAACCATAAGCACTGCGTATTACCTACCATTATTACTATTATCCCTCCAGCTTTACCTCCAATCATTCTCCCACCTGTCCTGACTTTGTACTCCAAGGGTATCAACATTTTATGGTGTCCTGAACATCTTCTGTAGATGAGCATTCTTCTGTCTGGTATGCCCTTTCCTGTCGTCACCTGTTCATTCATCAGTGCCTTCCTGAGCAATGATTATTTGCCAAAGCCTGTCAAACAGACTGCTCAGGAAGGCACTGATTGAGAAACAGTGGGAAATAAAGAATACATGGTCTCTGCCCTTATGAAGGTTCACAGTTTAATGAGAGAAACATTTGCTATTTAGACTGCTGGTGGCCTTCCATGCAAACATGAAGACCATCTCTGAGCCGTGCCCCCTACTAAGATGTTCTTGATGTCACGACAGTGTGAATTACCCTGTTTATAGGAATATATTTTTATAGCACAACTGCACTTGTTTCACTGACATATTTATATGCTGTTCCTGTTTCAAGAAAAGATTGTGAACCCTGCTGGAAAAGAGACTGCATGTCTCTCTTCTCAGGGGCTCTAGTGTTAAGAGAGTTCCTGGCTGACCTGTTGTTAATGTAAGCATGACCATTCACTGCCTGGTTGTACTGGTCAGGCAATTACCAAAGTTAAATCTGTGTGAGAGCCAATTCTCAAATTTAAAAGAATAAAATCTAATTGTATTAGATTTTGGGGGGACAGGTGCAAAGCAGTTTGGATGGGGAGGAGTTTAATCATAGTAGTATGCCATTTAAAATAACTTTTTACAAATGACTGAACAGCTTTAAAACTAAAACCTCTCCTCTTACAGTTACATTTCTATCTTAGATCTGCTTAATTTTGATAACTGTAAGAGAAATTCAATGAATTTTTAATTTGAATGTAGTTATTTTCATGTTTTTATAAAACTATTGCATTAAATATTTTTGGATATGTCATTATTTTGTGTTTAGTTTTTAAAGCACTGCAGACTAAAGTCACAAAATACTATATAGCCTGGAACTTCTTTTAGTATTTGAGGTTTTGTTATACCAATGCAATGGAGCAGTTTTTGATGCTCACATACTTTTCCATCTTTCAAATTCACAAGAAAATAAAATCAATATAGGAAACATTGTCTTTTCAAATGAGAGAAATAAGATACTTACGAGCTGATGTAGTTTCTTAAAAAATTACTTATTATAACAAATTAGGAGGAGAGAAAAATTATTCCTGATGTCTTAGTCAAAATCATTTAGCTATTATTAAGAATTTGATTATAATCATAGGTAAAAATAACATCTGTGATTAAAATAGCAGTCTGTAAAAACAAGTATCAGAGTTGAAATCTATTTTTAAGAATGACTATAAGCAACATATGATACAATTTTTATACTAAATCTTTTTTCTTGCCCTTACAAAGAGTGCTAAGAACAGAGGCATGACAGAGAAAATAGTTGACTGATGGGAAATATATTGCAGTTTTGGGTACATAAATCTGGATCTAGAGTACAAATGAAGATAACAGGTACTTTTTTTTAACTAAGAGAAATATTAGTAATTTTTTAGGACCTTGATTAATTATGCAGTATCAGATGAAATTTCTACTTCTATTTAAAACTATAAACAAATGTTTTTTTAAATGTGGTCTTTACTCCTCTTGAACTTTTCTAGTAACACAGCCAAACTTACCAAATTATTATCATCTATAAATATTTAGAAATAAGTAATTCTTTAAAAAGCTAATGATAATTTTGGCTGATATGTCAATTGTGTTTGCTGCTGCAGGATACATTTTAATAGTTAAGACAAACCTTTTCTATTTTCCTTTGAATGATATCAAATTTTCTAACACTGTGTATTTTCATGATAATGCTTTTCTCCTCTAAGGGGTATACTTTTTGAAATGAAGGTCTTGGCATTACTGACATTTCTCTTACAGTTAATTCCAAAGTTACCAATTTATGATATATACTTTATCAAGCTAGAGAACACTTTTCCCCAAACACACAGATATTTCCTTTCCAATAAAACTAAACAATTCAGTATGAAAGACTTTTGGCTTTCATACTGAAGTATGAAAGTATAAAAGTACTGTAAATATTTTATGCAATAAACCATGTTAGATAAAAATCATTTAAAAAATTACATAGGGAAAATAATGACTTAGAAGTATACATGCTTTGGTGATCTGCAACAGGTTTCCCGCCACAAACAGCCTGTTCAATCTCCCCCAGCCCTTCTCTCAATCGCCATGCAGTCAGTCTCTGCTCCCAATTTGTTGTTTATTCAATGCCCTCCTAAGAGGAGCCTGCAGTCTATTCTTGATTCCCATCAATGGTGCCTCACATGCCCTGGCAGTTCCCTTTCATCAGGAGCTGCCATGTGGGCTATATGCTAAGTTGTCACATTCTTTTTCAATAAGTATAGCCCATCCCCTAATCCAAAAAGAAGATATAACCCTTATAAACACATATGCACCCATTATATCAGCATCAAATAAGTAAGGCAAATCTTGATAGGCAAAAAGGAAGAAACTGACAGTCATATAGTCATAGGAGGAAATTTTAACACCCCATTAATATCAATGGATAAATCTTCTAGACAGAAAATCAACAAGGAAATAGCAGGCATAAATAACAAAATAACACACTAGATCAGATGAATTTAATTGATCTCATCAGAGCATTTCACCCCAAAATAGCAGAATATACATTCATTTCAAGTACACGTGGAACATTTTCTGAGATGGACCACAAATTAGGGCACAAACTGAAAGGAAAGACCCTGCACAAATATGAACGGTAGTTAACTTCAGAGCAGGGGTTATTTGGAGATAAGAGATCTTGGAGTGTGTTAACCATAACAGGAGACTGGCCTGGGGTTACTTAAATGCAAGTACGCAGGATTCTTAGAGGAATGCCTTTAAGAACCAGATGTCCTTTATGATTGATAAGCTCTGAGACTGACTCTTTTCCTGTTCTTGATCATGAAGGAGAGTAAACATGCAGGATTGGGGATGGTATGGTTGGGAAAAAAGGCTTTTGTAGCTTTCTAGTTTTATCTGCTGAGCTGTGGCTTTTGGAACTCAATAAATATGCAGTGGTGCAGTTTCTCAGGGCTGATTCCGCTTCTGAGTTTCAGCCCTCTGCTTGTACTAGTTTCATCTGATGTGTCTTATTCCTTGTGAGTCCGAACCGTAAAAGAAATTTTAACACAAAACAAGTCTCAATATATTTAAGAAGACTAAAATCATATCAACCATCTTCTCTGACCATACTGGTATGAAACTGGTAACAAATCACAAGAAAAAAACTGAAAAATATACAAACACATGGAGGAAAAATAATATGTTACTAAACCATGAATAGGTTAACAATGAGATTCAGGAACAAATTAAAAGAAACCTTAAAATAAATGAAAATGGGAATACAACAACCCAAAATCTATAGGACACAGAAAAATCAGTTCTAGGAGAGATTCATAGCATCACAGACCTACCTCAAGGAACAAGAAAAAAATCTCAAATAAACAATCTAGGCCCTGGCTGGCTGGGTCAGTGGATAGAGTGTCAGTGTGGCATATGGACATTTCAGGTTCAATTTCTGGTCAGGGCACACAGATAAGTGACTATCTGCTTCTCCCCTCCCGTCCCCATTCTTTCTCTCTTCTTCTCTTACAGCCAGTGGCTCTTTGGTTCAAGCATTGGCTCTGGGCATGGAGGATAGCTTGGCTGGTCAGAGCATCAACCTCAGGCACTAAAAGTAGCTCAGTTTTGAGCACTGGCCCCAGACAGAGGTTGCCGGGTGGATCCTGGTCAGGGCGAATGCAAGAGTCTGTCTCATTATCTCCCCTCCTCTCACTTAAAAAAACAACAACCACCAAACCTAACTTTACAATTAAAGGAACTAAAAAAAGAAAAACAAAACCCCAAGTGAGTAGATGGGAAAAAATAATAAAGATCAGAGAATAAATAAAAAACAAAGAGTGTAAAAAAGAATACAAAAGATCAAGGAAACCAAGAGTTGGTTCTTTGAAAAGATAAACAATGGGCTGTGGCTGGCTGGCTCAGCAGTAGAGAGTTGGCTCAGTGTGTGGAAGCCACAGGTTCGATTCCCAGCCAGGGCACACAAGAGAAGCGCCCATCTGCTTTTCCACCCTTCCCCCTCTCCTTCCTCTCTATCTCTCTCTTCCCTTCCCGCAGCAAAAGCTCCATTGGAACAAAGTTGGGCCGGGTGCTGAGGATGGCTCCATGACCTCTGCCTCAGGCACTAGAATGGCTCTCATTGCAGTGGAGCAACAGCCCAGATGGACAGAATATTGCCCCCTAATGAGCATTCTGGGTGGATCCCAGTTGGGCACATGTGGGAGAGAGTCTATCTGCCTGCATCCCACCTGCTTCTCACTTCAAAAAAAATACAAAAAAAAAGGAAAAGGTAAACAAGATTGACATACCTTTAACCAGACATATCAAAATAGAGAGAAAGGATCCAAATAAATAATATCAGAAATGAAAGAAAGGATGTAATAACTGGCAACAAAGAAATACAAGGACTGTAAGAAAACATTACATATGAACAACTACATGTCAACAAATTGAACAATCTGGATGAAATGGATAAATTACTAGAAATAGACAATTTTCCAAAACCAAATCAGGAAGAATCAGAGAATCTGGACAGATTACAATTAGTGAAATTGAAGCAGTAGTCAAAAACTTCCAACAAACAAAAGAACTGAACCAGATGGCTTCACAGGCAAATTTTACCAAACATTCAATGAAGAACTAACACCTATCATTCTCACACTATTACAATATAACTGAACAGAAAGGAACACTCCCAAGCTCATTTTACAAGGCCAGCATTATTCTAATTCCAAAAACCAAATAAAGACATTATAAGAAAGAAAATTATAGGCCAATATCCCTGATGAACATAGATGCTAAAATCCTCAACCAAATATTAGCAAACCAGATCCAGCAATCCATTTAAAAGATCATACACCATGATTAAGTGTGATTCATTCTGGGATCCAAGCTTGATACAATATTCACAAATCAATAAATGTGACATGCCACATAAACAAAATGAAGGATAAAAATCACATGATTATATCAATAGATGCAGGAAAAACATTTCATAAAATCTAACACCTACTTAGTATTAAAACTCTCAGCAAAGTGGGAATACAGGAATCATACCTCAACATAATAAAAGCCATCTATGACAAACCCACAGTTAACATCATACTCAACGGTCAAAAACAAAAAACAAAAAGTGTTTCCTTTACGATCAAGAATAAGGGGTGTCCATTTTCACCACTTTTAGTCAACATAGTACTGAAGTCCTAGCCACAGCAGTCAGACAAAGAGAAGAAATAAAAGGCATTCAAATTGGAAAGGAAGAAGTAAAATTATTATTTGCAAATGACATGATACTTTATATACCAAAACTACTAGAACTGATAAATGAATTAAGGAAAGTAGCAGGATACAAAATAATTATCCAGAAACCAGTTTCATTTCAATATATCAGTAATAAACTGATAAACACACAAAACAAACAAACAAACAAACAAAAATCATATAGAATAGAGAGCCCAGAAAGAAACCCACACCTTTATGGTCAATTAGTATTTAACTAAGGAGGCAAAAAACATATAATGACATAAAGACAGTCTATTCAATAAATGGTGTTAGGAAAATTGGACAGATACATGCAAAAGAAAGGAAGAAAGGAAAGGAAAGAAAAGAAAGGAAAGGAAAGGAAAGAAGGCAGGAAGGAAAGGAAAGAAGGCAGGCAGGCAGGAAGGAAAGAAAAACAAAAAGAAAGAAAAGAAAGAGAAAGAAGAAAAGGAAGGAGGGAGGGAGGGAAGGAGGGAGGGAGGGAAGGAGGGAAGGAGGGAAGAAGGGAAGAAGGAAAGAAGGAGGAAAGAGAGAGAGAAAGAAAAAGAAAGGAAGAAAGGAAGGAAGGAAGGAAGGAAGGAAAGAAGGAAGGAGGGAGGGAAGAAGAGAGAAAGAAAACTAGATAACCTTTTCTACCATACACAAGGATAAACTCAAAAAGTATTAAAGACTTGTAAGACTCAAAACCATAAAATCCTAGAGGAAAACATAGGCTAGTAAAATCTTGGTTATTTCTCATAGCAATATTTTTTCTGATACATCACTTCAGGCAAGGGAAAAAAACAAAAAATAAACAAATGAAACTATATCAAACTAAAAAAGGTTTTGCACAGCAAAGGAAACCATCAATAAAATGAGAAAAGAAAAAAATAAAGCAACCCCACTAAATGGGAGAACATATTTCCTGATACATCTGATAAGGGGTTAATATTCAAAATTTATAAAGAACTTATAAATTCAACACCAAAACAAACAAATTAAAAAATGGGCAAAAGACCTCATACTTCTCCAAAGAGGACATACAGATGGCCAACAGACATAAGAAAAGATGCTCAATATCATTCATTGTTAGAGGAATGCAAATTAAATCCATGGCCCTGGCTGTGTAGCTCAGTTGGTCAGAGCATCATTCCAACATGCCGAGGTGGCAGGTGAAATCCCTGGTCAGGGCACATACAATAATCAGTCAATGACAGCATGAATAAGTGGAACAACAAATTGATGTTTTTCTGTGTCTCGTCCTTCCTCTATCTAAAAATCAATTAAAAAAATTTAAACACCATAATGAGGTATCACCTCACACCTGCCAGAACGGCTAGCATCAATAAATCAACAAACAACAAGCTTTGGCAGGATGTGGAGAAAAGGGAACCCTCCTGCACTGCTGGTGGGAATGTAGATTGGTGTAGCTACTGTGGAAAGCAGTATAGAGTTACCTCAAAAAAATAAAAAATAAATAAACAAAACTGCCTTATGACCCAGCAATTAAACTTCTGGGAATATACCCAAAGAGACCCAAAGCACCAATTGGAAAGAAAACATGCATCCATATGTTCACTACAGTGTTATTATAATAGCCAAGCTTTGGAAGCAGCTTAAGAGTTCATCAATAGATGAGTGGATAAAAATAGCTGTGGTACACTTACACAATGGAACACTGGTTGGCTGTAAAAAAGTGGAAATCTTACCCTTTGTAACAGCATAGTAGGACCTGTAGAGCATTATGCTAAATGAAATAAGCCAGTCAGAGAAAGACAAGTACCATATGATTTCACTCATATGTAGAATCTAATAAACAAAATAACAAAATAAAAACAGACTCATAGAGAAAGACTGACAGCTGTCAGAATGGATAGGGTTTTGAGACTTGGTGAAAAGGTGAAAGGATTGAGAAAAAAAACAAACTCATAGACACAAACAATAGTATGGTGATTACCAGAGGAAAAGGGGAGGGGGGGAGATAGAAGAGAGTACAGGGGAGATAAGTGGTGATGGACGGAGACTTGACTTGGGGTGGTGAACACACAGTGCAATATACAGTTGATGTATTATAGAATTGTACACCTGGAACCCACATAATTTAATTAAACAATGTCACCCCAATAAATTCAATTAAAAAATGCCAGTAAGAAGAATGGGAAAGGGAAGGAGGCTTAAAGATTGATTTAGTAAAGATTAATATTTTTAGCTGGGGATAAACAGTCTGGATAAGATGAGTATAAACTTGATTTCCTTACATTGAAAAGAAAATATGTAAAAAATTAAACAGAACAAGTAAACACTAAACAAGTATATATAGATATGGAAAATTTTAGAAGAATTAATGACAATATTATGGTGCATATTTATGGTGTTAAACTTTAAATTATGAAAAATATTTCATATTTCCAAAAATTTACCCTTAAGAGATTATTTTCTAAAGATTCTCCAATTGAAGTTAATTTTGTTATAAGATGAAGTCTGAGTATCTAATATTATTCCTCTGCCCTCACCCTGCCCTACTACCAATAGTTAATTGTTCCAATACTGTTTATTTAAAAAAGTGTTTTCCTATTGATTTAACATATCCCTTTTATTGTATTTTAAATATTCATCTATGCTTTAGTCCAGAGGTTCTCTAAGTGTGTGCCCTAGAAAATTTCCAGGTGCGCCCTATGGTATTCCAGAGAATTATGTGCCTGTTGTGGACCAAAAAACCAATAGGGTTTTTGGAGTTTAGGTTTTTGGGGGACAGAGGTGTGGAAAATTGGCTGTAAGCTGACAGTCTGGCCAACCCCCCACCTCACTTGCCTGATTAGGTTGCAAAACGCTGTTGAGCTGTGTGCTGGATTGTTTACACTACCCCCATGTTCCCCGAAAAGACTGGAGGCAAGTTTCTTCTATCCTTTGTTTGATTTGCTAATGGCCTCACTTTGCCCTATAAATTAAGCAAGGTGCGGTTTTTGGGAGTGCTTTGTTCTTGCCAGCAGCAATTACAAGGCCCTCCCGGCCTCGTATTTTCTTAATTCTGTACCATTCCCACTTGGGACCTGGAATTACTAGCTGTGCTGGTTTGCGGCATGTACCCAGATATAAAAATAAATATAGTTACTCTATTATACCATTTCATTATGGAAATACCACTCTTTTTGTTAACACATCATTATTACATTTATTATTAACACATCATTATATTATTTTTAGGTAAATAATACCCAAATAAAATGGATAGAGTTCTCAAAAAGAAGTATGATATTGAAGAATCTGATTCTGGAAGTGAGCAAAAGTTAAGTGTAAATAAAATAGGACTTGAAGGCTGACAGGCAGAATTTAATTTATAGCATGTTCCATCACTTAACACTGAACAATATGATTGAATTAGAAACCCATTCATGGAAGCTTCAAGTGATTTTGGTTTAACGTTAACAGAAGTAAAACTGGCAGCTATATCCACTGATCGTGGATTGATGATTAAACATAAGGAATTGTCTCTTGAAGCTTTTTGGAATTCTATAAAAGAATATGTGGCAATATTTTAAAAAGCTTTGAATATTTTACTACAATTTACAACATCCTATTTATGTGAATTAGAATTTTCTACCCTCAACACAAGTAAGAGTAAAAAGAGAGGAATTCTTCAATATATTGATGAGGAAATGAGAGTTTGCCTTTCAAATATATGCCCCAACATTGAAGAAATCGCTAGGACACATCAAGCTCATGTTTCTCATAAACACAAGAATGAAAAAACTTAACACATTTGTGCAGGGACCTGCCGACTTTACTAAATCATACTAAGAATGTATCTATATCAGTGGTTCTTAACCCTTTTTGAGGTACCGAACCCACCAGTTTCATATGTGCATTCACTGAACCCTTCTTTAGTGATAAATAAAATATGATTTATTTTTCCAAATTCAAGACATAGGTATATGTTTTCTTACTGGTGCACAAAATGAGCCATGCATGAACATCACCTTGCTCAAAGAACAAAACCAACAAAGTGCAGGAACTCACAACAAATTACGGTATTACTTTATTCTGGCCTCCGCGGCAGAGGCTTCTCCGAACCCCTTAGACCCACTCATCGAACCCTTAGGGTTCGATAGAACCCAGGTTAAGAACCACTGATCTATATATATATATAAAGAGAACTTTTTTGTCATTTTCTTATTTTTTAACCCCTTTATTACGAATTCTAAAAAGCATAACAAAAAATATAACATAAAAATGTTTTTTAATGTCAGAATAAACTTAATTTTGTTGTATTTATTTCATTTAATTACCATAAAAGCACGCTAGGACTTTATATTTTTTCTTTAATATTTGACTTAATTATTATAACATATTTCTCAGAAATTTGTATATTGTGTGCCTACAATTATTTGTAAGATTTTAAATGTGCCCCAACTTCAAAAAGTTTGAGAACCACTGTTTTAGTCTACTGACATAATATTCTATATTCACCAATGTTTCTGTATATATTTAATGCCCACATATTGCTGTTTTAATTACTAACACTTTATAAAATGTGCTGGCATATAAATAGATAAGTTCTTTATCACTCTTTTACAATGCTTTCTTCATTATTGTGGCATATATTTTTTCCTACATATATTTTAATTTACCAATCAAACAATTGGATTTTGATGGGAAGTATATTAAATCATGTCCCAGATATTACATAAAAATTACAACCCATTTTATTTGCATAATATGTAAATTTATTACTTTAAGTATATGGTCACCCACATACACTAGAACTTGATGTTTAATTAATCTACGGGTGTTGCTGACCATTTATGTGGGCATAATAACAAAATCCCCACCCTGAATTGCCACATTAGAGATTAAACATGTGATAAACTACATGCTATAAAACAGCAAATACCCAAATAATGACAAACTATCCAAATTGCATTTATCCTAATTTTCATTAAGTAACTTCCAAATACAAATTAGAAATCTCATCACATTAGTAATGAGGCTAAAGACAACAGTCTTAAATCACACATTAATAGTAAAAGTGATTATTATAAGTTCATTATTTAAATTGCCTTATTTTATGCTCACAAAACTGACAATTCAAAGTGGTCATAGTGACTCATAATATGTCAAAATACATGGTTACATGTAAAAAAAATGTACCTTTAGAATTTGGGCACTTAAATAATATTACTTCATAATTAAGAAATAGTCATCTGTATTCTCTCATGAAAATATATAGATCTCACAAAGCTATGACATAGATTTGCATGATCAATAATTGGGCAGGGAAGGAGAGGCTAAGGAAATATATGTTCTTGTTCCATGCTAGGATAAACCTGACCTTCAACACTGCTGCCCTGAAGTAGCTAAGCCACTTTTATATTTCATGTATCAATTTAAATGCTAAATCAGAGGCTTATAAAATTTCTGATTTACAGCTTTCAGTAAAACTGGGAAAAGTTAAAACCAAAAATGGCTAAAGCAATCCTGGGAAAAAAAAGAAATAAAATTCCTGGTCTACATAAACAGTGTCATTTCTTCCTGCTGGCAATGACCCTTTATAACATAGTCACATAGCTATAAAGTGATTAAAATTTATAGCAATAATAAATGCACAAACAATCCACTTGTTTTATAGTCATCAAAAGCTAGTATATATTCAGTATACTCTAGGAAAAAAACCAATAGATTGGCACCATGCATGATATATTTCAGTGTATATACCTTTGGCATGTAGTACATACAGTTCCTTGTACACAAAATATAGTGAATGACATTAATTTCTGTATACTATAGGTAAAGGTCAAATACTTTTGAAAATGACAGAAACAAAAATTAGAAAGAACAGATTAGAATTTTAATACATTTTGAAAGATAACATTTAGAGCACATATGTATTGACTTCAGGGGTCTACTTCTGAAAGTACTGATTCCTGGTCCCTAGTAAAATGTAAAAATTAAATTTCAATATAATATATAGGATATTTTCACTTTTCATGACTTGTAATATAATTTGAAATGTCCTTCTTAAAATAGTAATCCTTATCAATAAAAAGAGGTAAAGAGTTGAAGTATGCTTTGTATGGTTCAACATTGAAAATTTATTATTTTTGGTATGACAAACACAATAATACATAGCTCTTTGTTTAGTGCTTTAATGAAAAAGTAGCCCAGATAATCCCCAAAGGCAGATCTTAGAATAATTTATATTTAGATTTTTGTATTGACATTCAGTACAGATGTGAGATTAAGTCTTCTTTTTATCTAAAAGTGAGTATATTGAAAGGTAATTCATGATTAGATGAAAGCACATAGGGTAAACGACAATAAGTATTTAAAATATTGTAAAAAATGTAATCTCAGAACTTTCTGAAAGAATGTAACAGTTATTAATAAGTTTCTGTGTTTAGAAAATATGTGATTTTTTGGAAAGGAAAAGATAGAGGTTTTTATAATCTTTCTGCTGGCTGGTGGACTCTAATGACATTTACAACTGACTGAGCCTGGACATCTCTTTCCCCAAACTTCACATCACTAACTCTCAGTTCTCACCAAAATGCAGGATCTTCAGAAGTCTTTCTTGTCTCCCCGTGGAAAGGAGACTTTTCCTTCCCACTTCCAAACAATTTATTCTCATCACTGCATTAGGTTTGCTGCCCTCACAATATTTATCACAATTAGTGAATACCTAATTATGTGCTTTTTTACTTTTTTATCTGCTGCTTCTACCTGAGTATAAACTACAGTGTGTCCGTAAAGTCAGGGTGCACTTTTGACCGGTCACAGGAAAGCAGTGCACCATGGCTTTATGGGCACACTGATATAACTACAAAGAGAATATAGTGCAATTCCTGGGCACAAAATAAGCAATCCAGTAAGTATCTGCAAAATGAATGAAAGTAGAGAGATTACGTCTATGGATATTTATCTCTATTCACTGTAATTTCATTGCTATGAGGCAACAAGTTTTATTCATTAATCTCTTTACTGAAAATGAAAATTGTCCATTAATTTGACTTACAAAATATTCCTAATATCCATGCTTGCCATTTGAGGGCACGGACCTGAAATCAAGATCTCAAACTCTTTTTGTCCAAACACCTCCTGTGTGGTGGCTCCATGTATAATGGGTAAGGAGAAAAAGTAATCAGAGATTAAAGCCAGGAAGTATTTATTGCTCCTGTGGCTCTAGGCCCATGATGGCGAACCTATGACATGCATGTCAGCACTGACACATGCAGCCATTTGCCGAGAAGGACGTTTCATACTCAGTTCCTGCATGGCCAGGTGCAGTAGCCAAGGATAAAACATTTGCTGTAGTGTAGACACTCTGTGCCAGAGGTCTGTAGGCCAAAACAACAGAACTCCGGCACAGAGTGTCTAGTTCTGGGACTTCTGGTTAGGCCATTTTTTCGAAGTGATACACAACCTGAGTTATGCTCGTTATTTTGGAGAATTTTGACACACCAAGCTCAAAAGATTGCCCGTCACTGCTCTAGGCCTTTCAAGACGAATGGAGGCGAGGAGACAGCTTCGAGAGCAAGCATGGACAACTGCAAGGTCCTTCTGTTACACGCACATCAAAGGGGTTTGGATGACTAGATGACTGATTGCAAAGGAGGGGGAAAGGAGTACTCTTTGGACTTAAGTAGCTTCCCTAGACTATACTGTGAATGCTAACAGGTATCTTTCCTGTGTTTTAAAGGTAACAACCGCAATTATTTCCAAGCACATAACTGTAGTTATCTATAAAGAATTCAGTAAAGGTCAGAGAGCCTCTCAGACTAAAGTAAGGTTTCTGGAACTGAGCCAATCCTGGCTGCATGATGAAAGGAAAAACAGCAGGTAAATATGAGGATCAGAGCACTAAGAAATGAATGAGCCATCCCCAGAGGCAGCACTCTGGGCCCTTGCTGTTTCATCCTTCCTGACAAGTCAGAAGAACAAGGAGTCCTGAATGAGTCAGGTGATGCTCAAGAAGAATTTCTAATTTAAAAACAAGCATATTAAGGACAAGGCGTGGATGCTGTTACTCTAAAACTCCTACCTCCTAAGAAACAAAGTCTGTCATGAAATGGTTTAGGATATTAAACATTCAGGAATATCTGGTTTTTAGAAGAAGCATATGAAAATATAAAAAATAATACAGCTCTTCTCCATTATTTTTTAAACATTTCAGAAACGATACCACTAGTAGGAATACTACCTCAATTTCTGGAGTAATTAAAATGTTCAGGCACTGAGAGGAGTAAGATGGCGATGGAGTAGGGGGATGTACCAACTTCCACCTCCCAGAACCAAAGTGGATTACAGCTTAATTTTAAGAACCATCATCTGGAAAAACCAACTTTGGACTAACCTAAGAGGACTCTTTAACCAAGGAACACCGAAAAAAGCCACACAGAGACTGGAAAGAAAAGCAGAAACATGGAGAGGGCCAGCTCCTCGGAGCAAACGACAGCCGGGCGAGACTCGCGTGGCAGGAAGTGAGTTTAGCAGAGAGGGGAGGGCCCTGGGCCCCAAAACAAAGCCCCAGCCTGCAGCCCCAGAGGCTAGAAGAAGCGTATGGACAGTATTTAGCTGCAAAAAAAGTCAGGATACTGTTTGTGAGAAAGAGACAGATTTCTCAGACCCAGGATTCTTCTTAAAGAGACTGCTCAGAAAACTTCTTTCACAACCACTCACCTAGGGCTCTGGGGGATGGTGAGAGAGGAGAGGACCAGAGTAGCAAAAGAGAGGGTGATTTAAGAGGCACAGGGAAAAACACTTTGAGGGACAGCCACCCAACACCTGGGCTGAGACATTACCCAAATCTGAAGTGAATATTTCTCCTGAAACCGGCAATACCAGCAAAGGGAAGCAGAATACCAGCCAAACAAGCTCTTCCACGGCACTCAGAGCAGAGCCGCTTAGAAGGAGGAGCCTTAAGGAATACAGTATTGAGTGCTAAAGTCTGAGGAGCAGGGCCCCAACCACACTGCTGAGGACTTGCTGGAGGACGGGTGGTGGCGGGATGCAAAAGTGTGGCTCCGTTGGCATGGACGGAATCCAGCCTGGCATGAACTGAGTCTCACCAGGTGGGGGCGGAAGGGGTGAACGAAAGAGGTCAGGCCGGCTACAGGCCCACCTGAAACCCTGCCTGAAAGGGAAAGGCGAAAGCCTGGGATGTGCAGAGGCCCATGACTGAGCACTCGCACACAGCACTGCCCTGCAGCAGAGCCGGGGCTTGCTGCCTGATGCGTGAGCGCAACTATGCCCCCGGGGACGAGGCAAAAGCCCAGGAACAGGCAAAGACCTGAGGCTGAGCAAAGGTGCTCACCCCTGCCAGTGGTCCAAGGCTTGTGGCCCCAGGTGCAGTGCGCAGCCCTATCTGCAAGGGCGGGGTGAAGGCCAAGGCTTCCAGACCAGGGCAGATGAACACAGCCCCTTCTGTGGAAGAGAGGTGGAAACTGCAGCAACAGTTGCAGCTGGCCGGCGCTGGCAACGCTCATACCCAGATGCCAGAGGCAGTGGCAAAGGGGATGGTGGGCCTGAAGACAGACCACTGCTAGGGAACACAGAGGCAACACCCATTGGACTCCATTGGCCACACAGACGAAATGGGAAGGCAGAGAAATGCAACCCAATTGAATCAAGAGAAATCCCCAGAAAAGGATTTAAATGAGTCAGACATAACCAAATTACTGGATGCAGAGTTTACAATAATGATTGTTAGGATGCTCAAATATCTTAGAATAACAATAAATGGTCACAATGAACAAATAAATAAAAAGATAGCAAGTATAAAAAAGGACATTGAAATAATAAAAAAGAATCAGTCAGAAATGACAAATACAGTATCAGAACTGAAGACCACAATGGAAGGAATTAAAATCAGGATGGATGAAGCTGAGGATCGAATCAGTGAGTTAGAGGACAAGATAAATGAAGGCACGGAAGCAGAGCAGCAAAAAGAAAAGAGACTCAAAAAATCATAGGGAACTCTAAGAGAGTTCTGTGACAACACAAAGAGAAATAACATTCTGATCATAGGGGTTCCTGAAGAAGAAGAGAAAGAACAAGGGATAGAAACTTTGTTTAATCCAGTGGTTTTTAACCTTTTTTGAGGTACTGAACCCACCAGTTTCATATACGCATTTACCGATCCCTTCTTTAGTGATAAATAAAATATGATTTTTTTTCCAAATTCAAAACATAGGTAAATGTTTTCTTACTGGTGCACAAAATGAGCCGTGCATGAACATCACCTTGCTCAAATAACAAAACCAACAAAGTGCATGAAGTTACAACAAATTACTGTATTAATTTATTCTGGTCTCCACGGCAGAGGCTTCTCCAAACCAGAGACTGACTCATCGAACCCCTAGGATTCGATAGAACTCAGGTTAAGAACCACTGGTTTAATCAAATCATAGCTGAAAACTTCCCTAAATTAATGCAGGAAAAAGTCACACAAGTTCAAGAAGCACAGAGAATTCCATTAAAGAGAAATCTAAAGAGATCTACACCAAGATACATCATAATTAAAATACCAAAGCTAACTGGTAAAGAGAAAATATTAAAAGCTGCTAGAGAAAAAAGGCTATCACCTACAAAGAAGCCCCCATAAGGATGACATTCGACTTCTCAACAGAAACACTTGAGGCCAGAAGGAAATGGCAAGAAATATAAAAAGTAATGCAGAACAAGAGCCTACAACCAAGACTACTTTATCTGGCAAGGCTATAATTTAAAATTGAAAAAGAAATAAAAAGCTTCCTAGACAAAAAAAAAACCAAAAAAAAAAAACACAAGAAATTTCATTACAACCAAACCAATGCTACAAGAAATGTTAAGGGGCCTGTTGTAAATAGATCAAAATGGGAAAAGAATATAGTA
The DNA here is from genome assembly GCA_037038555.1 of Rhynchonycteris naso. NCBI lineage: Eukaryota > Metazoa > Chordata > Mammalia > Chiroptera > Emballonuridae > Rhynchonycteris > Rhynchonycteris naso. The sequence goes on along the minus strand of CM073000.1, from coordinate 154,453,358 downwards.
AAAGAGGAATACAACTTTAATGAATAAAATGGCAACAAACAACTACATATCAATAATAACCTTAAATGTAAATGGATTAAATGATCTGATCATAAGGCATAGGGTAGCTGTGTGGATAAGAAAACAGGACCCATACATATGCTGTCTATAAGAGACACACCTTCAAACAAAAGATGTACATAGACTGAAGGTAAAAGATGGAAAAAAATATTACATGCAAATGGAAATGAAAAAAAAGCTGGGGTAGCAGTACTTATATCAGACAAAATGGACTTTAAACAAAGGCTATAGTAAGAGATAAAGAAGGTCACTACATAATGATAAAGGGAGCAATTCAACAGGGAGATATAACCATTATAAATATTTATGCACTGAACATAGGAGCCCCGACATACATAAAGCAGACCTTGATGGATATAAAGGGCGAGATCAACAGCAATACTATAATAGTAGGACATTTCAATACCCTACTAACATCACTAGATAGATCCTTAAGAAAGAAAATTAACAAAGAAACAGCAGACTTAAAGGACACACTAGATAAACTCGATTTAATAGATATCTTCAAAACCTTTCACCCTAGAGCAGCACAATATACATTGTTTTCAAGTGCTCGTGGTACATTCTCTAGGATAAACCACATGTTAGGGCACAAAAGTGGTCTCAACAAATTTAAGAAGATTAAAATCATATCAAGCATTTTCTCTGATCACAATGACATCAAACTAGAAATCAACCACAACAGAAAAACCAAAAAATACTCAAACACATGGAAACTAAATAGCACATTATTAAATAACAAATGGGTTAACAATGAGATCAAAGAAGGAATAAAACATTCCTAGAAACAAATGATATGAGCGTACAACTCAAAATTTATGGGACACTGCAAAAGCAGTACTGAGAGGGAAGTTCATAGCATTACAGGCATACTTTAAGAAGCTAGAAAAAGCTCAAACACACAATTTAACCCTGCATCTAAAAGAACTAGGATAAAACCCAGCAGGTTAAGCCCAGAGATAGTATATGAAAAGAAATAATAAAGATCACAGCAGAAATAAATGACAGAGGCTAAAGAAACAATACAAAGGATCAATGAAACCAGGAGCTGGTTCTTTGAAAAGGTAAACAAGATCGACGAACCTTTAACAGGACTCACCAAGAAAAAAAGAGAGAGGACTCAAATAAATAAAATTAAAAATGAGAGTGGAGAAATAACAACTGATACAACAGAAATACAAAGCATTGTAAGAAAATACTATGAAGAACTCTATGCCAAAAAATTAGACAACCTAGATAAAATGGAAAAATTCCTTGAAACATATAATATTTTAAAAATCAATAGGAAAGAATCAGAAAACCTAAACAGACCAATTACAACAAATGAGATCAAAACAGTTATCAAATACTCCCAACAAACAAAAGCCCAGGTCCCGATGGCTTCACAAGTGAATTCTACCAAATATTCAAAGAAGAACTAACTCCTATCCTTCTCAAGCTATTTTTAAAAATTCAAGAGGAAGGAAGACATTCAACCTCTTTTTACGAGGTGACCATAATTCTGATTCCAAAACCAGGCAAAGACAACACAAAAAAAGAAAATTATAGGCCAATATCCATGATGAATCTAGATGCTAAAATCCTCAACAAAATATTATCCAACCAGATCCAGCAATATATATAAAAAAATCATACACCATGATCAAGTGGGATTTATTTGGGGAGGCAAGGCTGGTTCAATATTTGCAAATCAATCAATGTGATTCATCACATAAACAAAAGGAAGGACAAAAACCACATGATAATTTGAATAGATACAGAAAATGCATTTGATAAAATCCAGCACCCATTCATGATTAAAACTCTCAGCAAAGTAGGAATACAGGGAACATACCTTAACATGATAAAGGCCATCTATGACAAACCCACAGCCAACATCATTCTCAATGGGCAAAAATTAAAAGGAATCCCATTAAGATCAGGAACAAGGCAGGGATGCCACCTTTCACCACTCTTATTCAACATAGTCCTGGAAGTCCTAGCCACAGCAATCAGACAAGAAGAAGAAATAAAAGGCATCCAAACTGGAAAAGAAGAAGTAAAACTATCATTATTTGCAGATGATATGACATTGTATATCGAAAACCCTAAAGTCTCAGTCAAAAAACTACTGGACCTGATAAATGAATTCAGCAAGGTGGCAGGATATAAAATTAATACTCACAAATCAGAGGCATTTTTATATACCAACAATGATCTGTCAGCAAAAGAAATTAAGGAAACTATCCCCTTCACTATTGCAACAACAAAAAAATAAAATACCTAGGAGTAAATTTAACCAAGGAGAATAAGGACTTGTACTCGGAAAATTATAAAACATTGATAAAAGAAATTAAGGAAGATATAAACAAGTGGAAGCATATACCGTGTTCATGGTTAGGAAGAATAAACGTCATTAAAATGTCAATATCATCCAAAGAAATTTATAAATTCAATGCAATACCAATTAAAATGCCAATGACATACTTCAAAGATATAGAACACATATTCCAAAAATTTATAAGGAACCAAAAGAGAACACGAGTAGCCTCTGCTATCTTGAAAAGAATAAAGCAGGAGGTATCACATTTCCTGATATCAAGTTATACAACAAGGCCATTGAACTCAAGACAGCCTGGTACTGGCTTAAGAACAGGCATATAGATCAGTGGAACAGAATAGAGAACCCAGAAATAAACCCACACCTTTATGGACAACTGATATTTCACAAAGGAGGTAAGAGCATATAATGGAGTAAAGACAGCCTTTTTAACAAATGGTGTTGGAAAAACTGGACAGCTACTTTAAAAAAATATGAAATTAGACCACCAACTTACACTATTCACAAAAATAAACTCAAAATGGATAAAAGAATTAAATGTAAGCCGTGAAACCATAAGCATCTTAGAAGAAAACATAGGCAGTAAGCTCTCCAACATCTCTCGCAGCAATATATTTGCTGATTTATCTCCACAGGCAAGTGAAATAAAAGACAGGATAAACAAATGGGACTATACCAAACTAAAAAGCTTTTGCACAGCTAAAGACAATAAGAACAGAATAAAAAGACAAACCACACAATGGGAGAACATATTCGACAGCATGTCTGATAAGGGGTTAATAACCAAAATTTATAAAGAACTTATAAAACTCAACACCAGGAAGATAAACAATACAATCAAAATGGGCAAAAGAAATGAATAGACACTTCTCCAAAGAGGACATACAGATGGCCAATAGGCATATGAATAAATGCTCAACATCACTAATCATTAGAGAAATGCAAATTAAAACCACAATGAGATATCACCTCACACCAGTCAGAATGGCGCTCATCAGCAAAACAACACAGAATAAGTGCTGGCAAGGATGTGGAGAAAAGGGAACCCTTCTGCACTGCTGATGGGAATGCAGACTGGTGTAGCCACTGTGGAAAACAGTATGGAGACTCCTCAAAAAATTAAAAATCAAATTGCCTTTTGACCCAGGTATCTCACTTTAAGGAATATACCCCAAGAACACCATATTACGGATTCAAAAGAAGAAATGCACCTCTATGTTTATAGCAGCATTGTTCACAATAGTGAAGGTCTGGAAACCGCCCAAGTGTCCATCAGTGGACGAGTGGATTAAAAAGCAGTGGTACATATATACAATGGAATATTATGGGGCCATGAAGAAGAAGGAAATCTTACCTTTGCGACAACATGGAAAGACATGGAAACTATTATGTTAAGTGAAATAAGCCAGGCAGAATATCATATGACCCCATATGAACTGAGGAAGGGAATTGAGACAGGGGAGGGATCAAAGGGACCAGAGGGAAAGCAGACAGAGGGAAAGGGGGTGATAGGATGGGATAAACCTGAAGGAAAGGGGGGAGGGCACTAAAGGGAGAGGGGTTAGAGAGATGTTAAGGGGAACACGGGGGAGGGGGGATGCATTCAGGGCAACACTAGAATATATGTAAACACAATAAGTTTAAATCAATTAAAAAAAGAAAAAAGAATGTTCAGGCACTGTGCTAATCCCAACCTTTGCCAAAATTCTGTAAGTACTACCGTTATCCTAATTTTACAACTTGTGTTATGCATCGGTTTGGTGGAAAGGAGGGGAAGGAGGGACTGAAATTTTATTTTTAAAAAACTTTGATGCCATGGCCAGTTGGCTTAGTGGTAGAGCATCAGCCCTGCGTGTGCAAGTCCTGGTTTTGATTCCTGGTCAGGGCACACAGGAGAAGTGGCCATCTGCTTCTCCACCCCTCCCTCTCCCCCTTCTCACTGGTTCTCTCTCCTCCTCTTGCAGGCATGCCTCACTTGGTTCCAGTGAATTGGCCTCTGCCTTAGACGCTAAAAAAATAGCTTGGCTGCTGACCTAGCAAGAACCCCAGATGGGCACAGCATCACCCCCTAGTGGGCTTGCTGGGTGGATCCTGGTCAAGGTGCATGCAGGAGTCTGTCTGCCTCCCCTCTTCTCACTAAAATAATAATTAAAAAATAATAAAATAAAATCATTCATTTAAACTTATAAGATGCTTAAATCACAATCTGCATAGTGACTATTACTTAATGGTTATTTAATTATTCAAACAATTTTAACATAGCTGACAGGTGTTATGTTCCTAAGAACTAATGATGCCTTTCTTAATACAGAGGAAGAGAGGAGGATTCATAGGCATCTAAAGGAAAAACTTCTTCCATTTAACTAAGTCTATTAACTGTTCATATGCCCTGAAACACTGGTGTTAGCACAGGCCACTGAATGTCAAAAACCAAACAAACAAAAAATAACCTGTTAATGATTTCTCACTGTATTTTGTTATAACAAAGGTAAAGGAAACTGAGAAATACCTAGTTTTCTGTTCCTTGAAAATGTTTTTGGTGAATGTCACTGCTAACATAAGCCCATAAGTGTAACCAGATATCGACTGAGATATTCAGTAAACAGATTAAAATGTTCTTTAGCTGAAAGAGGCAATGATGAAAATGTAAATTCACCTTCTTCTGCCTATCAGTCACTAATTTAGAATTAAATTTTAATCTTTATATATGCCACAGCATGATTACTCATCTTTTAATTTGAAAATCAAATGTAAATGCAATGTTATTAAGTCAAGAAAATAAGAAATTGTTTAAAATTGTTTTTCATGGGTATAAGAACTATGCCAGGTACACTTGGGAATATTAATATACCCACAAGGAATACATAATACTTTGATTTTTCTATATTTATTTCAACCAGATAGCTTCTAGTTATGATTCTATAAAAAAAAAATCACATTACCTGTTTGTATAATTCACCATTTATAAATTATTTTATTAATGTTATCACATGATCACTTATTATGCAAAGTTCCTTGCTAAAAGACTGAGAGGCAGAACTATCACTGCATTTCATTATCGAGGGAGAATGTCATAATAATATACAGCTAATTATAACAAAAATTCAGGCATCTGAAAATCTGACTCCCAGGAAACTCATTTTGCATAGTTTACCATCACTGATATTTAAAATTGACAAAATTATAGACGTACACTTACCCCCACCTTAGTGTACCACAATGTCCATCTGATTTATGAGTCGGCTATTTCCTTGTTTGGCATGAAATTGTGGAAGGGTAGCATATACAAGACTAAAAACACTAACCCGCAGAATCTCACACAATGATCTCAAATGCATAGAGAAGTGGGCCCCCCATTTAATGAAGGTTCTTTACCATTCTAGAATGTTAACCATTCTCAAAAGGGAAGAGACCCTTTCTGAATTTATAACATCATGAGGATAATAAAGTTAACACACTGCAACTAAGAAAGAATTTGTATTGTCAACAACCTCTTTCTAACTAAATAAGGCAAAATCCCATGTAATTGATGAAATGGAACTTTAGAAGCTTGGACCAATTGTTTTGCCATAGGCTCCTGTCCAAGAGCTCTGACATGAATATTGACAGCAAGCAGCTAAATCTCTGATCATAAACCTGGAAATTCCATTTATCGTCTGTTCTGACACTTTTTTTTTTTTTTTAACAGGGACAGAGAGAGAGTCAGAGAGAGGGACAGATAGGGACAGACAGACAGGAACGGAGAGAGGTGAGAAGCATCAATCATTAGTTTTTCATTGCCGTTACTCCCAATTGATCACTTCCTCTCTTCTCTTCCATCTTCCCTTACTTTTTAAAAAAATATTATTAAACTAGAGTTATCATAAAATATTACATTAGTTTCAGAAGTACATTATTTTTTCAACATTTATATACCTAATGAAGTGATGACCACAGTAAGCCTAGTAACCATTGGTTACAATACAGTTATTACAACATTATTGCCTACATTCTCATTCCATATTTTACCTCAATGAATTATTTTATAACTGGCAATTTGTACCTCTATTCCCCTTTGCATTTTTCACTCATCCCTCCCTACTACTCTCCCCCTCTGGTAACCAACAGTCTGTTTTCTATATCTGTGAGTCTGTTTCTGTTTTGTTTTTGTGTTTCTGTTCATTTTGTTTTTTAGGCTCCATATATAAGTGAAATCATACAGTATTTGTCTTTCTCAGTCTGATTTATTTCCCTTAACATGATAACCTCTAGGTTCATCTATGCTGTTGCAAATGGCACGATTCCACCCTTTTTATGGCAGAGTAATATTCCATTGTGTTTATAGTTATATATGTACAATATATATATATATATATATATATATATATATATATATACACACATACATACATAACAAATCTTCATCCATTCCCTAAAAAAAATTAATAAATACAATATTTAAAAATAATCATCACCATTTGTATTTACTCCATTCAAACCTTTCTTACTGACACCTTCTTTAACCCATTTATTCCTTCATCCATCTTTGTTTTCATCTAATATTTCTTGGTGTCCAACTCCCTCTTCCTACACACTGAACAGTAATTTAGCACTAGGAACAATTCGCATTATCTATCATTTAGTTTTTTCGAAGGCTTTCATGTCTTTTATTTTAATTTTACAGACACTGACTGTGAGGTAGGTATTATTAATCTCTTAATGAATGAGGGGGAAATCTTTGGATATTAAGAAATATATTTTTTCCCACAAAACTAGTTTTAGCTTTAAATTTTTTTAATCATAGAAAAACTGGAAAATCTCTTTATTTTAGGTAAGTCAATATGCCTGAGATGTGAAGAAAACAGCAATAAGCTCATTTTCTGCCATTGTTAAGCCATAGTCATTGGAGGAGAATACAGCTGTATTCCATATTCACATATTTCACTGCTATAATTTCAAATGTTATAGTGAGTTCTATTGGCCAAAAGTATCAAGAAGGCAAAATCAGTTACTCCCCTGATTCTCTTTCCAGAACAAACAAAAAACAGAACTCTCCAAAGGAAACAGGTTTCTTTCCATGAATTGTGCTTTTATGAATTTCTTTTTCCTACTGCCAGTTTATCTGTACAGTTAGGGAAATTTCTGAAAGAAAAATATTTTTCTCTTTTGTTTTCCAATTGTCATCATTATTAACTATGGCAGCATGAAATTATCAAAGCTGATATAATTTGTTTTAAGATTTTAAAGGAAGCACTTAGCCATCAAAGTGGTTACTTAAGTTAAACAAACAAGATTCTCGAATTACTTTTCTGTCAAACTAGATTAGTGGTACTAGAAATGCCAAATATTGGCTACTACCATCATAAATTAAAACTAAGTTTTGATATGGCCTCCTTATTTTAAAAATCTAGAGGCAAAATAAACTGCTCATTTTAAAATGTATGTAGAGTTTTAAAAAAATCACCACTATATTCTTCCATGTTCTTTTCTCATCCTCATATTTTGCCTTGATTCATGACTAATTCAAAGTTTCACTGATTTACTCATCCTTTTATTCATTCATTTTTCTTTTATTCATTTCATCATTTCCACATTAAGGGAAAGGTCAGACCTTTCCCTTGAGTTCTAAATACTCAGCAGCCTACTGAATAGTTTTTCATAGATATTTCACAGGCACTTCAGTTCCAACATGCCCCCAAATAAACGCATCCTTTTCCTCCATAATCCCGCCCCTAAGCACATACTCCTCATATCCAGTGGTTCCTGACTGAATAGTCATATCATCCAGCTGCACAAAAAAAACCATCCAGGCAACTGGAAGATATCTTGATCTGCCTTCCTTGAAAGCACCCATTTCCTATATCCACACTTTCCTCCAGTCTAGTGTCCACATTGCAGCTAGAGTGAAATATGAATCTGACCTCTTCTAATTAAAATCCTAAAGTGGCTTCCCATTGCTCTCAGAGTCAAGACCAACTTCCTGAACCTGGACTATTCTCACAGGGTCTGGTCCCTACAACCTCTCTGGTCATAGTTCAAGTCAGTATTCAATCCAGACGTAATTTGATTTCCTTTCATTGACTTAAAAGGCCATCTTCCCGGCCCTGGCTGGTGGTTCAGTGGATCGAGAGTCAGCCTGACGTATGGACGTCCTGGGTTCAATTCCCAGTAAGGGCACACATGAGAAGCAACCCCTGCTTCTTTTCTCCTCCATCTCCTCCCTCTCTTTCTCTTCCCCTCCTATACCCAATGGCTTAATTGGTTTGAATGTGGCCCTGGGTACTGAGGATAGCTCAGTTGGTCAGAGCATGTCAGTCTTAGGTACTAAAAATAGTGGTACTTGAGCATCGACCCCAGACGGGGTTGAAGGGTGGATCTTGGTCCAGGTGCATGTGGGAGTCTGTCTATCGCCCTTCCTCTCACTTAAAATAAAAATGCTATCTTCCGGCCTGACCTGTGGTGACGCAGTGGATAAAGCATCGACCTGGGAACACTGAGGTCGCCAGTTCAAAACCCTACACTGGTCTGGTCAAGGCACATATGGGAGTTGATGCTTCCAGCTCCTCCCCTCCCTCTCTCTCTCTCTCTCTCTCTCTCTCTCTCTCTCTCTCACTCTGTGTCTCCTCTCTAAAATGAATAAAATAAAATAAAAAAAAAGCTATCTTCCTTCCTACCTCCTAGTCACTCTCACTCCCAACTGATCACTTCCTCTCTTCTCTTCCATCTTCCCTTACTTTTAAAAAAAATATTATTAAACTAGAGTTATCATAAAATATTACATTAGTTTCAGAAGTACATTATTTTTTTCAACATTTATATACCTAATGAAGTGATGACCATAGTAAGTCTAGTAACCATTGGTTACAATACAGTTATTACAACATTATTGCCTACATTCTCATTCCGTATTTTACCTCAATGAATTATTTTATAACTGGCAATTTGTACCTCTATTCCCCTTTGCATTTTTCACTCATCCCTCCCTACTACTCTCTCCCTCTGGTAACCAACAGTCTGTTTTCTATATCTGTAAGTCTGTTTCTGTTTTGTTTTTGTGTTTCTGTTCATTTTGTTTTTTAGGCTCCATATATAAGTGAAATCATACAGTATTTGTCTTTCTCAGTCTGACTTATTTCCTTTAACATGATAACCTCTAAGTTCATCTATGCTGTTGCAAATGGCACGATCCCACCCTTTTTATGGCAGAGTAATATTCCATTGTGTTTATAGGTATATATGTACAATATATATATACATATATACATAACAAATCTTCATCCATTCTGCTCTCAAAGAACATTTAGGCCCTGGCCGGTTGGCTCAGCGGTAGAGCATTGGCCCAGTGTGTGGTAGTCCTGGGTTTGATTCCCGGTCAGGGCACACAGGAGAAGTCCCTATCTGCTTCTCCACCCTTCCCCCTCTCTTTCCTCTCAGATCTCTTTCTCTTCCCCTCCCACAACCAAGGCTCCATTGGAGCAAAGTTGGCCTGGGTGCTGAGGATGGCTCCATGGCCTCTGTGTCAGGTGCATTCATGGCTTTGGCCACAACGGAGCATTGCCCCCTGGTGGGCATGCTGGGTGGATCTTGGTCAGGCACATGCGGGAGTCTGACTGCCTCCCCACTTATAACTTCGAAAAAATTAAAAAATAATAAAATGAATAAGAACATTCAGATTGCTTCCATATCTTGGCTATTGTAAATAATGCCGCTATGAACATTGGGTGCATACATTTTTTTGAATTAGTGTTTTAAGTATCTTGAATAGATATCCAGAAGAAGAATTGCTAGGTCATAAAGTAGTTCTAGTTTTAATTTTCTGAAGAACCTCTATACTGGTTTCCATAGCGGTTGTACCAATTTGCAATCTCACCAACAGCGTAAGAGTGCTCTCTTTTCTCCACATCTTCACCAACACTTACTGTCTTTTTGATACTAGCCAATTTGACAGGTGTAAGGTGATATCTCATTGTGATTTTCATTTGCATTTCCCTCAATTAGTGATGTTGAAGATCTTATTATGTGTCCTTTGGCCACCAGTAAATATTCTTCTACAGAAAAATGTCTATTCAGGTCCTCAGCCCATTTTTATATCTGATTGCTTTTTCTATGAGTTCTTTGTATATTTTAGATATTAATTCCTTATGGATATATCATTTGCAATATCTTGTACCATTCAGTTTGTAGTTAATTCTGACATTTCAGTTCAAATGTCACTTCTTCAAAGGTGCCTTTCAGATGGTATCATATCCAACTTTTAAATGTTTTCTTGTATGAATATCTGTTAACATATGTCTCATTCAATAGACTTTAAGCCCTATGAAGACAGAGATCCCCATCTGATTTGCTTAGTATTTTATTTCCAGCCCACCCATATGCTTGACATAGAGAAGGAACTAATTTATACTTTTAACTACTGCAAGTAACCTAACATTACAGAACACCTTCTATATGATGGCTTTTCCATACACAGATGCTTTCAAAGCAAGTAGATAAAGTATTCTTTAATAAAATTGGGGGGGGGAGTAAAACCTTCTTAAATTCTACTAAATATGGTAAAAGACCAATTAGAAAACACTTGGGAATTGATATTATTTTTATTATTTTATTTTATTTATTTATTTTATGGAGAGAAGAGGGAGAGACAGAAGAGGGGGAGGGAGCAGGAAGCATCAACTCCCATATGTGCCTTGACCAAACAAGCCCAGGGTTTTGAACCAGCAACCTCAGCATTTCAGGTCGATGCTTTATCCACCGCACCACCACAGGTCTGGCGGGAATTGATGTTATTTTTAATACAGCTGATCACATAAAGAAAGTCAGTAAATTATTTCAATGTTTGTTAGGTGGCTCTGACAAGTTAGACTACTATTCGCCATTTTTTTCTCCTACTATAGAAGTCCTAGTTTCTTATCTGCTCCTCTCCTCCAATGCATTACTTATCAAGTCATCAAGATATTTTTTATATATTTAACTTCATTTTCCTTGAGAGCAAGGGGTATGTCTGAACAAGACCTTTTACAAAAGGCAATCAATATATGGTTTTGACTGATTTAAACTGTGGGATATAGATAGGTTTTAGAAGTTATCAATAAAATGAGAAATTTTATCAAGCAAGTTTATATATCACAAAAGAAAATATATAAAATCTCCAAAAATCAGTTTCTACTAGAATATGTACTTAAGTACATAAATAAATTTGATATTCAAATTACAATATTTTTCCTTTACATGAGCTATAGTTGAGAAAAAAATAAGTCTTAAAAATTTATAACAAAGCCATATGATAAAGAATGGACTCTTAGATTACATACAATTATGTTTTAATTTGATTATAAAGAGGTTTATAGATTATTTGTATATGATTATGTCCAGCCTTGGGTTTTAAAAGATCTCAAATAGAAGATATAATTATTTTAAATTTTATTTATTTGTTAATATATGTAAGTAAATAAAAGCCTAATTTTAAAGAGGCATAATGGGAATTCTAGGAATAAAGGGAGAAATATTACTCACTGAGAAAGCTACTTGTTACATGTTCTTTGTCTTAAATAGTAAGGCCCTGGTAACATTTTAGACAAAGCATTTACATTCTCACATTACCCCATAATGAATACACAGAGGGTAGGACACGGATATAGAGGCTAAATGAAATAAATGCCTATAGAGCACTCTAATACATGATAACACATCTGTTGTTTACTGCTGATTATCTCAAGATATACATTAGAAGTTAACACTTACTGGCATATTATATGCTACTGCTGCTTTCTTAAGCCCTGCTCACTGTCTGAGATAGGATCAGATCAATGTAACAAATAACTATGATTAGATGAAAAGTAGATTCAAAAAGGATAGTATTCACCTTCTGTAGCTCTTGGAGGATGACAGCATTTTGAGAAGAGCACTGATATTATCTCACTAAAACCCTGGATTGATCATATTCAAACAATTTTTTTAAATGCCCTAAGCATCCTAAAGCCTTCATGCTAACACATAGCAGGAAGAAAATTTTGGTCTGTTTGTATAATGCATATAGGTTTGTATCAGATACAGCTACTTTTTCTTCATTTATACTTTATAAAGAATTAAATCAGTAAAAAAGAAAAAAATAATTATTCAAAGATGACAATTTATGGTTATTATTCTAGGAAGTCCTTAGTCATTTAATAGTATTCAATCAGCATTTTGAACAGCAGATAAATGCCTATTTTATTAAGTAATTAATTCATCATATGTCAGATGCTTACCAATCTCCTACTATATGAAAAGTACCCACTAAGAAATGCTCACAGAAATCTGCACTGTTTCCTTCCCCACAAAAAGCAAATCAAACTGTGCACTGAAAAGTCAGCATTTACAGGTCAATTTAAGAATATGAATTAGTCAAGTTTTTTTCTACAATAAAAATATGTCCATAAGAAGTAGAAATAAGTGTTTCAAACTATAAACCATAACTCTTTGCTGTTATTTTAGAAAAGAATTTAATGTTTACCATAAGAGGTCAGTCATTTTATCTTACAGTACACAATCTTACATTAGAAGATTTTTTGCATATATATTTTGTATACTAAACATAATAGCAAGTAAACAATGTCTTCTCTTTTACTTCATTTTAGTTCTAGAGATGACATTAATTCTCCAAGAATCAGGCATAATTCTTGGTATTATTTACCAGTAACACCACTGGGTTATTAGCTCTCGTGAATAATAATCATGTTAATCTACAAGTCATAAAACCAGAGACCCCAGGGAGGAAACATCACCCTCTATAAATTATAGATACATTTAATTTTACTTATTTCTTTATCAATGGGTCTGCAAACTAGGAAACTATTTTCTAGGTACACTTCTTAGAGATCTATAACATATTTGGAAAACGTCTGTCCTATTTAAATGCAAACAATTACAGATGAGATCTTGAATGCCATTCATTTCTGGGTCACTTTATTTTCTTCCATTGCAAGAATTATAATGTCAGTGTGGTAAAATGAAAACACCAAACATAAAAAAAAAGAATGAAACGTTGCCATTTGCGACAATCTAGATTGATCTAGAGGGTACTATGCTACGTAAAATAAGTCAGACGGGGAAGGACAAATACCAAATGATTTCACTTATATGTGTAATCTAAAGAAGAAAATAAGGGAACAAACAAAACAGAAACAGACTCATAGATACAGGATTACCACATGGGAGAGGGGTTGAGGGGCTAGGTGGACTAGGAAGTACAACTTGGCAGTTACAAAATAGTAACATAGATATAAAGTATGGCATAGGAAATACAGTCAATAATATTGTAATAGCTATGGATGGTGTCAGGTGGGAACCAGAATTTTTTTGGGAATCATGACATACTTTACATAATTGTCTAACCACTATGCTGTACACCTGAAACTAATATTAAATAATATTGAAGATCAACTGTAATTGACAGATAAAAATTAAAAAATGAAAATGCCAGAGAGAGTGGCAGTCTATCCAGTCTTGGCTGTATCACCAGCTCTAGCACAACTCTTAGCACACAGTAAGCTCCCTGTGGAAAGGAAGTTAAGTGCTATGCTTTGGTTTTGCTCATAATACGAAGCAGTAACTTTAAAATGATTAGAATTACAGAAAATAAAACATTGAAGAATGTCTTAAAGTGACCTGAATTTATGAGGAAAATAATACAGAAAGACCATTTTTTAAAGTCCCTGTGAGAACCTGAAGTCATGTTTCACTCCCTCTACCTTTAACATATATATACCCAGAATCTGGCCGCTTATGATTTCCAACACAACTAACCTAATCAACACCCTCTCTCTCTCATTTAGATTATTTCCATAGCTCTCTAACTGGTGCCTTTATATTTTCTTTCTTTAAAAAAAAGTTTATTTATTCATTTCAGAGAGGAGGGGGGGGGAGAGAGAGAGAGAGAGAGAAGGAGGAGCAGGAAGTATCAACTCCCACTTATACTTTGAGCAGGCAAGCCTGAGGTTTCAAACCGGTGATCTCAGAGTTCCAGGTTGATGCTTTACCCACTCACTGCATCACTACAGGTCAGGCTTGCCTTTTTATTTTCAAAAAAGAATTTCAACTAATTCTTTGAAAACCTCAGACAGATCAAGTCAGTTCTCCATGGCCCTCATCTCATGGAGACTAAAAGCAAAGCCCTTTCAATGATTTAGAAGAACATGATCTGGCCACCAAATAAGTATCTAATCTCACTTTCATTCTCCCTTCTTGGCCCTCGTTGTTCACACCTAGCATGATCCTAGTCCCAGGTCCTTTTGGTACTTGCTGTACCCATTGCTAAGAAGATTCTGCTCACTTACATTCACATGGCTCACCCCTTTATATCCTCTCAGTCCTCTCTTCTCATTCTAAGTAGTGATGGCCCCACCCTCCCCTTCCCTTTATCCTTTTACTACTCTCTATATCATGTAGCACCTTGTGAAATACTTTATAATTACTTATTTTAAAAAAAATCACTTATTATTTGCTTCCCATCACTTCTGAAAGTCCATAATGGCAGAACTTGGTTTCATTTACTTCTGAAGAGCAGAGAGTTTGCCACCCCAAAACATGTCACTTTGGTCTAAGAATTATTTTGAGCTGATTATTTTTAAGAAACAGCAGATACAGAAGCTCTGAAAACTGAGCAGAAGTTAACCTTTTGTAAGAGACATTTATGTTCCTAAGGGAAATCTCCATTTTCAAGGTGTTTTCCTCTAGTACCAGAAAGAGAGTAATGACAAAATCTCCGGAACTTGAGCAATGGGGAAGACTACCACTTAAATCTGCAAAACAACATACGCTTATTTATTTGGCTTTCCCTGGTAAATTCCCATAATTGGCCTCCCCAACCCCAACATCTTTTTCCTGGTCTTTAGCTGGAGATGGTATTTAAGGTGGTGGCTTCAGCAACTTTGGGGAGTTACTTAGTGTTCCTGGGTATCTGCCATACGTATAGGTTTTGCTTATAATTTGAACATTTTTTTTCTTTTATCCTATTAATCTGTCTTTTATTATGGAGAGCTTCTCAACCAAGAACCTAGAAAAAATAAAATTATTTTTTTCTCCCCCACACAATTATAGCCACAATATCTAAAGGAATGTCTGGCCTAAGCATACTCAGGATTGGGAACACAGAGCTATCAGGGTAATGAAAGTAAGGTGGTCAACTGTGGAGAAATGGGTTGGAGATAAACATGAAGTGCCTAGAGACAACCTAGGCTTTACTTTCATTTTTTTCTTGGGGTGTGAATGTTACCTTGTTGACACTAAGTTTGGTACAAGAACTAGTAGAGCCTGATGTTTAAAACATTATGTTAAACCAGTTCACTCAGATGTGTAAGTACTCCTTGAATGGTGTTATAAGTGCGACATGATAGCACTAGCAAGAACAAGGTCCTATCCTAATCAGATAGCATTCTTTTTTTTTTTAAACTTCTTTTTTATTTTATTGCTCAGCTAATATGCTGTAGAGCCAGAATCCAAACACTGAGCCTTCCAATGCTACATCGATGGTCTTAACCACTATGCTGAAGTTGCTAATGGCTCTGCCGATGCTAGGCGTCATGTCTATTAGAGCAGGTAAGGCAGAGGCAGTCTGGATTGATACAAAATTACTTTTAAAAGGGAAACCTGGGAATGAAAAGAGTTTCTCATTGTGCTTTTGTATTTTGTAAAAAAATATATATTTAAAAAAAGAATTGGACATCTCTCCTTGCAAGTAATTTTCAAAAGTACTGAGGTTAGTCAATGCCTAATAAACGGCATAGGCTAGAGTTTTCTGGTTCCATTCGTTCATTGTTCTGATCCTGCCTCAGAGTCAGAGTAGGAAATGATCTGCAAATTAGAAGATTAAGCTTGTGTCTGTGACATCCACGTTCCAATGGATTTCTCAGAAGCCAAAATTTTGACTTGACCAAGACTAATTAGAAAAAGATAGCCATTCTAGTATAAATCAGATTTGACTTGTGAACCTGAATTTAACCCATGAACCAATGGTCACTCAAATCTCTGGGGCAATCATGAACCCAACTTCATGGCTCTCAGATGGATCTCCTGCTTGTTGTATGGACTCAGTAGATCACTTCATTTTCAGATAATAAATCTCTTATTGCTTAAGTTCACTTAAGCAATTTCTGTTCTTTGTAATCAAACAGGGCCTAAGAGAAAGTAGAAACTGCATTATTCGTATGTGTTCAATGTAAAAGATCCCTTTTGGCATTCTGAAACAAATGTATTTACTGTAATTAACTGAATAAAAGTCAGAAGTCACAGAGAATGAGGTATAGGCCAATTTTCCGCTATCATTTCTATGTAACATAAGACAAGGCTAGCCCTAACCAAACCATGAAACAGCTCTCACATACTCTTATTCCTTTTCTCCCCTCTTCTCTCACTTTCAAAGACTTTCAACCTGCTGACTGGGCTGCCCTGAACTGCTGAACAATGTCTTATAAATGCTGTATCTCTCTTACAGTAACCATAGATCAGTCCTTAACCTGGTCTTCAACCCCTGACCCCAGACCCCTCATTTTTTTTTTTCCAAAGGAGGCAGCCCGATACTCTGGTACATCAACTAAAGCCAATCTGTTAATGGATTCTAATATAAAAGGAGGCCTCCTTTTTCATTCCTGGAAA
Source organism: Rhynchonycteris naso (assembly GCA_037038555.1). NCBI lineage: Eukaryota > Metazoa > Chordata > Mammalia > Chiroptera > Emballonuridae > Rhynchonycteris > Rhynchonycteris naso. The sequence continues at coordinate 154,436,368 of CM073000.1, read as the reverse complement.
CATACATGTGACTTTAGGGAAAAATCCCTTAATTAAAATGAATGAAACTAGTGATGGGAAATTCTGACACTGAATAAAGCTGCAGAATAAATTATTTTTAGAAAGGTATTCTTGTGATATCGTTTGTATTATAATCAACCTACATATGCAAATACTAGACTGTAATAAAATAAAAGGCTGAACTAGAGCAAGACTATATATTTTTGATCCATTTAACTACTGAGCAGTCTTCTCTGTGTTGCAGCAAAATTGGCCTAGAAGCTAAAAATAAAAGGTACAGCTTAATATATTCAAATTGTAACAAAATGTTGGAACAAGAAAATCAGTTATCAATGCTTAGTCAACTAACTGCGATTATCACATTTCTATGCTAATCCTGTGTTTTTAATTAACAGATAAAGCAGAAGGGGGTATCTAAACAATGGTATTTAAAATGAAAAAAAAAATCAGGTTCTAATTAAGTGGAGAAGCAATAACAAAATACGGCTGCATTTCAGCAACTGTTCATGAAAAGAACCCAAAAAACCTTGGCATTTATCTAAAATTACATTCACAGGCTCCTGTATCCTCTTCTGTTTTTCCTCATAATCATAAAAAGTGCAGATGTTGAATATAAACTGAGCCATTACACCAAACACTATGTGGCCTTCTGCCCTGAATCCACTTGGTCAGAAGACCAATTTCTATGCAAGGCAGTGGAGTCCAGCATAGTGATTCAGAGCGTGGGCTCTAGAACCAGAGTGATGGGATTCATTCCTGGAACTGCCTCTTTTCTTTGAATATTTTCTGGAGTACGACAACTCAGCCACCCTAAACATAAGTGTCCTCATGTGTACAACAGGCCTACTAATATTACCTACTGTTGTTTTGAGGATTCATTTATTCATCTTTAGATGCTGGGCACAGTTCCTGGCTTTTGGAATCTAACAGTGAACAGAACAAGAAAGTCACGGCCCCCACGAAGCTTCCATTCTCAGATGTTACATCTACAGCACTTCAGGATGCCGGTACTCAGAAAGTCATCGATCCATGTCAGCTGTTAGGGTTGCTAGTGCCTGAATGAGACGGCGTACAAAGATGGCAGTGGAATGAGTAGGAATGTATCCGAACGAAGTGAACACATCTCAGACCTCACAGTGGCCCTGCTACTAATTGTCTAGGGAACCTTCACTTAATCTCGCTGGGCCTAAATTATTTAATCTGTAAAGGGATCTTAAAGACCCTTTGACTGAATACATGGCAGATAGTGAGAGACAGAAAATACGCAGGGTCAAAAACATTAAAGATAATATTTTCCTTTGCATATTTTGATTTTATCTTACCATTTAAATGAAGATACATTAAGCAGAAAAATACTTTTACAGTACATTCAAAGCTCAGGAAAAGCTCAGAAGCTAGATAACCAGTTGCAGTTAAAAAAAATAAAGAAAAACCCTTAAGAATCACTGGGAAAAATGTAAACAATCAACAGCACACCAAATCTTTAGGTTCATAAAATATAAAAACACAAAATACAAAAATAAGATAGAGGAGTATCTTACATTTACCTTTAAAAGTAGACACCTAAGCCTCAAAAATAACTGGATGAAACAATATCCTTCTAAAACATATTTAAGTGAAATGTAATAATATTATTCCTTTCTGGGTAATCTTAGCTTTCCTATACTAGTTTTTCCAATGAAACTAAAAAATAAAATTGGTCCCATACTTACTACAATTCAAAAATTATACATTTTTCAGGGTTTTATAAATTTTATTGAAATTACTTTTCCAGTTAGAAAGTGAAGCATGATAACTCTTAAAGTTATCCAAATTTATGGCTAGCTATTCCTACAGTTTATCCAAATTAAATGGTATAAGTAGCCCTTAGTGGGAAGGCCCATTTACCTAGCTCAGCTCAGCGTCTTCTGCACTTACCATTCTTATAATATTGAACTCTTCACAGTTCCATGATTAAGTCTTGCTCTCTTGTGAAAAACACTGTAACTCTGCAAAGTTCCCTTCTGCTGGAATATTTTTTTCTCCATTCTACTCAATGACACTCCCATCCATCAGGTCCTACTTATACAGTATCCTCTGTAAAACTTTTCCTAATTACTCTCACCATAGCCTCACATTAGACCCTTTGATATTACTACTTTCAAATTTTGTGCATACTATCATTAAATTGGTTATCTTTTTAAATTATTATTATTATTATTCGTTATGTCCATCTGAAGGCAGGGACTGTGATTTTCTTTTTTTTTTTTTTAATTTTTTTTTAACTTATTTATTCATTTTAGAGAGGAGACACAGAATGAGAGTGAGAGAGAGAGAGAGAGAGAGAAAGGGGGGAGGAGCTGGAAGCATCAACTCCCATATGTGCCTTGACCAGGCCAGTGCAGGGTTTTGAACCGGCGACTTCAGTGTTCCCAGGTCCATACTTTATCCACTGTGCCACCACAGGTCAGGCGGGACTGTGATTTTCATGTTGATACCACCCTGCCCCAAAGTAGAAAACTGTTCACATTAGTTAATAGAAATATTGTTCTCAATGGATAATAAAAAAAGCCCTTACTAACCAAAAATAAATTTGGTCTTATAAACTTTAATTTGTAGAACTGTTAGTCTTGCTCCATAATAACAAACAAACAAAAGCATTGTGGCCTGACCAGGCAGTGGTGCAGTGGATAGAGCGTCGAACTGGGACACGGAGGACCCAGGTTCGAGACCTCGAGGTTGCCAGCTTGAGCGCAGGCCCATCTGGCTTGAGCAAAAGCTCGCCAGCTTGGACCCAAGGTCACTGGCTCCAGCAAGGGATTGCTCAGTCTGCTGAAGGCCCGCAGTCGAGACACATATGAGAAAGCAATCAATGAACAACTAAGGTGTCGCAACAAAAAACTGGTGATTGATGCTTCTCATCTCTCTCCATTCCTGTCTGTCTGTTCCTATCTATCCCTCTCTCTGATTTTTCTTTGTCCCTGTAAAAAAACCAACCAAACAAAAAAAAAGCATTGTGATAGAGCAACCAAACCAAAGAGTAATCAGTACATGATTTAAAATTATAAAAACAAATATTCTATAGCGCTACTCCAAAAACATTTCTGGTTTAGTAATAACATAGTATCATGAACTTAAGTGCTTCTAAAACTTTCCATAAATTATTAAGGTCTTTAACTCAAAGACATACCAATCAAGAGTTCATCCTCCTTTTACCTTCCATGGATACCACGCAAAGAACATGGCACAGAATCAACTTTTAGCAATAACCCTAAATGAAAATAAATCTCACAGCATTCATCATCAATAAAACCACAATTGTCATTACCATTAAATCTAGAATGAAAACCTTCAATCCACTAAATGTCAAAACTAATCAATTTTAAGACCTTTTCTAGAGTGATATCTAACAATCTAATAACATGCCATTATAAGTAAACACATATACTCCCAAAGATATCAGTGTACTTCAAATATTCATATAAAGTAAAAAATAGCAAAAAATTTTCATATTAACCTACAGAATAATAATAAAGAAAATGCAGGTGAGTACAACTAAACTAAAATGCAAAATATCCAGCACTTCCCAGCCATAAATAGAAAGAGTTTCAATAAGAAACCCAGAGTATCAAGAGAACTCTCCTGGAGGTTAATGAGCAACAAGAGCATTTTCCAAAGGCAGACCATTTCTTCATGCAATTACTTTTTTTCATTTTATAGCTGTCATACTTGTTTACCTGTAATGAAATACTGCTCTGCTCTCCTTATCATAATTAAAATAATAAAACAAAGCTAGAGAAAGTAAACAAGGTTCTGCAATAGTTAAGATACTATTTTGGGGAGGAAAAACTAGAAATATTTTCAAGTACTGAATTCCAGTACTAATCAGTTAACAGGATAAAATTTATAACTTCATCTAAAATGGAAGGCATATTTAAAGTTTTTGCTTTGATTTGTGGGACAAAGACTTTATAATTCATAGACATGCATATATTGTAGTAATGTTTTGGGTTGCCAAGAATGGATCTTGGTGCCTTTCATTACTTGAAAAATAAAACTTTTGATCATGTTTTATATTAGTTTGGTTGACTTTTGAAATATCTCGGAAATTATTCCAAAGACAAACATTTCTCACATTTTGTAATGAATACAAAATACTTGATATTTTTTAGAAGAAAAAACACATAACATGTCTTGAGTGTATCTTTTAATTATAAATCAATTATAATTCCATTGCAATTACTACTGCTATCACAGAAATAGTGCCACAGGATGACACACAGAAACAGGGTTTATTGCACAATTCACTTCCATAAAAAAATTCAACCGAAAGAATGACTGAACAGTGTCATGTATTAAAATGAAAAGGAAGAAAGGAATTAATCCAGAGGAGTATTTATATAAGTCTGAAGAGAAATGAAAGACCACTGGCTAGAGATAACATGAAATCTATTCATAAACCACAATTAACAAGGGAAATAATAACAGCAAATAGTTTAGAAGAAATTGATGAAAGTAATTATAGGAAAATGTTATTGTTGCTATAACTAGTAAAACAAGAAAAGTATTTGTGAAAAGACAAAAAAAATATTCCATACCACAGATAATATAATTGGGGCTTGTGTGACACAGAGAGCCACTACCAATCACTGAATGTTGGCACTGAAACCTCTTTGTCAAATCTGCTCTCAGTGACATTGTTCAAGATATTCAATTAGGAGACTTCCCTGAATGCAAATAGTACATAACTATGCCCAAACTTCTGGGAAATATGGTCAAAGCATGGGTTGGCTTTCAAAAATTTGTGAATGCATCAAAATTCTTAAAAAACAAAATGAAAAATAAAAAACAAAATGAAAAAATAACATTACGAAAGATAATGTTATGATTTGGTGAGTGGAATAAATTTTTAAAAACTCATTATCATCTACAACTTAGAATGGTTTCAATTTTTATGATATAGACTCTTAAAAATATAATCTTCCATTTGCAAGAAAAGTAATCACTACAAAAGGAGCTACAAATTGAAATAACCACCATGCAACAGAAATTAAAGAATGTTACTGGTAATTGACACATTAGTAAAACAGTTTCAATAACGTGCATTATGATTTAAAGCCATAGTCTAATGATTTAAAAAAAATCTGAGAAAAAATGAGTAACTAGAGTCTGATACCCAAAGTAGTTTTAACACCCAAACAATCAGAATTATAGATTTCATCTAAAAGGCAAAACCTTTAATGTTACTTTTTTAACAAGTGTTTTCATCTAATAAAATGAATAATGAAATTACTGTCCAAAATTAACTGCTTTCTTAAGTTTTTAAAAATTTCTATTATAATGAGATCTCTATTTATTGAGAGTAAAACATAAATATGGTAACAGTAACTTAGTTTTAGGATCTCGGAAAAATTTCCAGAAAAACAGTTTTTCTATTAAGATGTTTTTAAATATAATCATTGAACTATATTTGAAACATAAGCCAGAATTTTAGTTTTAGAATAAAACTGAACACCGAGCAAAATGTGTGTGATGGGAGAATTACGTAAAAAGTATCCATTTAAATGTGTCTATCAGGGGAAGGTAACTTAATTATGCTGTAATTATACATACTATAAAACTCCACCAGAGTATTAAAATAAAAGGCTGTATAATAACACATCAGAGAAAAATATAACTCAATCTCTAAATAAGCTTAGATAAAGTCCACAGTACTTCAATCTGACAATGAACCCTGCTCCATGTTAAACAATATTATGTGCTGTTTCCAATGAATAAAAACTTCATCAATTGTCCACTTCATTTTGCTTATATAGCTTAGACATATTTAAGATCTGACATGAATTCTAAAAGAGATATTAAGTTGTATTAACATTTAACAATAAAAAACATTTCCAGCTACAAGCAATTATAACCATAATCTATAAAGCACTGAGGACAAGTCACTGGTTGTAATTTGATTAGAGAAAGTTTTCTAAAATTTCCTATAACTAGTAGTATGCTAAAATCTTTTATCATTGGTCAAATTCACTGTCATGAAATTTTTTTTATTATGCTTTTCCATGACTTTCTAAGTAATTTCTTTGAAAAATGCAAATAGGTAATACATGAAACAATCTTATTTGGCTATAAAGACTGTAGCTGCTTATATGACTAACTTGTGGTATATTGTACTACTGTTATTCATGATTATAACAAAACAAATTTTCATTAGTAGGTAAGTCATTGCCTAATTAGGTATACTTATCTCAGGTAAGATAGAACAATTGTTTCTGTAACTATACAAGAGAGGGCAAAAGTAGGTTATAGCTGTGAATACATAAAACAGAGTTTATTGTATTATTTTCTATACAAACCAAACTGTAAACATACTATTGCACACTCTGTATAAACAATTATCAAATAATGCTTTCAAACAAAACACAAAAACTAAAAAAACCCGCAAGTTTTGTGAAAGAAATATACTGTTGCATTATAGCAAATACAGAATTTTCTATCATTCTAATAATAAAACAGGAAATGTTTTAAATCTGTTCTTACCTGTGTATACAGTTTTTACTCTCGAGATATGACATACCAGAAGCAGCATCTAATGAAAATTTCACTAACTGCTTGAGTTTTAGTTCATCTTTCTTTTTTCTCAGATAGGAGAGGAAATCACCTCCTAGAAGAAATGACAGGTGAACAATGAGACACAGTCATGAAAAAGATCACGTTTATCACCTATTATAGGTGCTCACAGAACAAAAAGTGCTACACATTTGGCCATGCCTTTTGTCCACTTTGAGGTGAGGATAAAAGGAAATATGAAAAGAACACATCTGATTAGAAAACAGACACCATTAACTTTCCTAGGTGCAGTCGAAGTACTTGAAGTGCTTCACAGTGAGTATTACCTAACACATGGTTATTCAAACCAAGTCATACAATTTTTAACCAACCTGCTTGACTAAAATTTTCTAAGAAATTTTATTGCCTCTAATACCAGATAAAAGACTGCAATTATCATGAGTTAAACAAAAAGGTAAATAATATTAAATTATCATATTCAGTGTTTACTAAAAATAAAAAAAGGGATTATTAACAATACCATCACTGATAATAGAGCCAGACAGAGGGGGGAAAAAGGTTATGATTTTGCTAAGCTTCAGTTACTGAGCCAGATTACATTCTTGTGCATCAGACAGATTCCACTAATGTAGAGAAGCATCTTAAATCAGCATGGTCCAAAAGAAATATAATGCAAGCCACAAAGTAATTTTAAATTTACTGATAGTCACAATTTAAAAAGTAACAACAAAAAGATGAAATTTATTTTAACAGTATATTTTCTGTAGCCAATAGATCTAAAATATTACTTATCGACATGTATCATCATAAAAATTTTAGTGGAAATATTTTGCATTTTATCATCCTAAATCTTTAAAATACAGAGTGGGGCAAAAGGAGGAATATAGCTGTGAGTAGGTCAAACAATTTATTGTTGTGTTATTATTTATTAATTATTTTCCATACAAAGAAATATAAACTTACTTCTGCTCCACCCTGTATGTTTAGCATTTATGAGACATCTCAATTTAGATGGCATTATCTGAAATATTTGATCTGTATTTAGATTTCATAAAACTGACAGTTAAAAAAGTAGATTCATATTTACAGGTTATTCCAAACATGCTTAAAATGTTCCAATAACTGAATCATGTATCAATTTTTAAAAACAATTAAAATTAAATAAAATTCAGTTTTTAAGTTGCACTAGCTACATTTCTTTCTTTGTTTTTACATTATTTTTAAAGATTTGATTTATTCATTTTATAAAGAAGAAAGAAAGAGCACAAGAGAATCGGGGAAGGAGCAGGAAGCATCAACTCCCATATGTGCCTTGACCAGGCAAGCCCAGGGTTTCGAACTGGTGACCTCAGTGTTCTAGGTTGACACTTTTTCCACTGTGCTACTACTACAGGTCAGCCCATTAGCCACATTTCAAGAGCCGAGTAGCTACATGTAGCTAGTGATACCATGTTAAATTTGTGTATTTATTATTAATATAGCATTAAGGCTATGGTTTGTTTTTATTGTTAGGGTATAATGAATTTCATTAAAATACAGAAGTTTATGCTAAACAAAGTAAGTCAGAAAAAGTCAAGATTTCACTCCTATGTAGGTTATACAACTGAAAGCAACAAATGAACAAACAAGACAAACTCACAGACACAGACAACAGTATGGTGGTTGCCAGAGGGGAAGGGGGATGGAGGAAAGTAGGAAGGGGTAGTGGACAAATATATGGTGACAGAAGATCTGACTTTGGGTGGTAAACACATAAAACAATATACAGATGATGTACACAGAAATGTGCACTTGAAACCTATATCATCTTATTAACCAATGTCAATGTCACCCCAATAAATTTAAAAATAAAAAAAGTTAAAGTGAATTAGAATGAATATTCTCTAAAAATAATCATTCCTACTTTCTCTTTTCTATTAGGTCTTCAGATTTTAAGCTAGATTTTTACAACAGAAATTAGCATTTTAATTGCCATTTCCTAAACTTTTTTCTCCCCTTTACCAGGGATCTGAGCTTCCTAAAATGGAACAACTCTAGAATTAAAGACTCAGCGGCTTTTTCTTTAATGAGAGTAACTAGAAAATAAGAACCTGCCTAATTCTCCTTATAATACTCTTTTCTGAACCTATTATCTGCAAATCAAGTGTTACATAAATTAGGTGGGTCATTTACAAAATCAATCAGCCTTATGCTTAAAAATAATTTTAACAATGTTAGACAATTAACCTTAAAAATAATTTTAGCAGTGTTATACAGTTAACCTTTTTCTGTTTATTTAAGGAGAATATCAAATGTATTAAATTACTAGAAAGATTTTTGAAATAGTTTCTATCAAGCTTAATTGTCTAAACAAAACACATAAATACAATAGTAAACAACAAAATTAACCACTTATTCCTCACCTTTAATGGGTAACAAAAATGTCTATTAAGGTGGACTTAAAATCAGTATTTAGTTCAATTTATTACTTGGACCAATATTCCCATATATGTATTCTTTTGTTAGATATATGTTGGTCTGTTTTAGAAAATGTACACTCTTCTGGTCTTAAAACAGCATAGCATTTTGTTAACGCTGTGGAATAACTTTACAGTGAAAACAATTAATTTGGCATTTGACTTAAACCAGCATATGACAAACCCCAAGTTCTGTCAAATCTTAATACTATTTCTTTCCCACGTTAGCTCATTTTTCAGCACTTTCAGATCTGTCTGCTGCTCCTTTAAATTTACTTCTTCGCACAATCCTCTTTGCTTTCTTCAACCCATCCCAGATTGTAACCCCTCTGAAGAGAACCGTGCCTCTGTTGTTCAATATTGTAAATTTTAGCACCTGCTACATGATGTCTAGAATGTAATAATACCCCAATAAACATTTCTTGAATAAATGTGTAAATAATGAGCATACATCTCCCTTTTGCAGCTTAGAAGCTAACCATAATGAACTATTTTTCATTAATTTTAATATTTCTTCACTGGCCTTTCTCCAATGGTTAGAAGGATGCGTTTAAAGTACTTGTTAAAACGTTTAGGAAAAAATGACACTACATTCTTATCAATGGCTCCGGATGAATGCCATAAAGCTCTTTCCATTCCAACAATAAAACAGCATATTTAAGACTCTGAGCTCATTTTGATAGATGCTTCTGTAACACAATTGTCTTAGAAATTACACCATTTAAAAAAATGATTTGCACAGAGCAATCCTTGGTAGATAAGACCTATAAAACAACAAATGCACAATCTATGAATAAAGAAAGAAAAGTCAACATTTAAATAGCCTTAAAAACTAGCTGAAAAGTGATGCCAAGCGAATAAAGGTGAAGTGTGAGGAGAGGGGGTTTGATACCGCTATCTCTAGATATGTGTGTGATATAGCCCAAGATACAGGTGAGGGGGACTCTGATTGTCTCTTAGTTAATCCAATAGTTCTTTTGCCTTAGATAAGTTTCTTGCTTAACTAACTTAAAGTACTAAAGTAACATTTAAATTTATTTCCAATTTATAGATTCAAGCCACAGACACAGTGACCCTGAGTAAAGGGGCAGAGCCGCATCGGCCACAGACCCAGTCAGCTTCTTGCAGGACACTGTAGAGAAGTAAGGTCTTCGGTAAAAATTAATAATATGACTCAGTACTGGAAGCTGGAGCTTTGGGCAAGTGCAAGCATTAAGAACCCTGAAATAAGAACTCCCCAAGGGGTAGAGTATGGAACTAAAACTAGAATACCCAGAAAATAATTCAGACTGGTCCAGAACCATTTCCTTAGGCACAAAACTTTATTAAGTGAGGAAGAACTAGAGACTGACATCAGATTGTATAGACTTCAGTGTTCATTGTGAGGTAACTGTAGAGGTTAGCGCCTATCCCTTGGAACTCATTCTTTTGTCATTTTCATTAAGTATCAAATTAAAGAACCTTTTAGAATTTGTGATAATACACAATAATCATGTATACAGCACATATGTATATATGTTTGTATGCATATATATGCCTAGGTGTATGTATGCATATAGCACAGAGTACCCTACCTGACCACTGCAATTAAAAAACTTCGTGTAAAATAAGGACAAACAAGATAACTTTCCTTTTTTAACTGTCTTATTTTAAAATTGATTTTAGAGAGGGGGAGGAAGAGAGGGAGGAAGAGGGGAGGGGAAAAGAAAGGGTGGGAGAAAGAGATAGAGAGAGAGCATGCAACACTGTCTTGTTGTTCTACTTTATTTATGCATTCATTGGTTGGTGCTTGCAATGTGACCTGACCAGGAATTGAACCGACAACCTTCATGGGACGATGATCTAACCCAGTGGTTCTCAAAGTGTGCGCCATGGCACACTGGTGCACCCTAGAAGATTTCCAGGTGTGCCCTATGGTATTCCAGAGAACTATGTGCCTGTTGGGGACCAAAAAACCAATAAGGTTTTTGGAATTTAGAATTTTGGGGGATAGAGGTGTGGGGAATTGACTGTAAACTGACAGTCTGCCCAACCCCCACCTCACCTGCTCTGCAACTAAGAGTGTGTACGACAGCACGCCCTACCACAGAGACAGGCAGCCTTCAAATGAAGCTATCACCATGGAAAGCAGAGAAGAGGGAAGAAAAGAGAATAGGTTTTACTTACATGCTGGAGTTACTGGATCAAATACTGCATCTAGATTGACTTCCCTCTAGATTTTCCAATTAAGTGAACTAATAAAATCTTTATAACTTTTAATATATCTTCTGTACTAGCAACTCAAGATTCCTAATGGATAAAATCAACTCTATATCAGAAGATTTGGAGAATTAAAGAATATATATTAGATGTCTGGAACAAGTAGGAAACAAGAAAAAGAAATGCTTCATTATTGTTTGTAGCCAACTTTTAGTGAGAGGATAGAAGCTATTACTACCAACAGCTCTTAAAGATTTCTTTCTTCATGCTGTAAAAATTTGGTGTTACCTGTTGTTCAGAATTAATGGAACTCTAGGGAAGTAATCTCATTAAACAGACTTGGAGAAATCATGCAAACAAGAGTATTAATTTATCAGTTTGTCATTGGAGAAATGAGATCAGGGCTGTATGACTAATGATATGTTGTCATTAAATCATATAGAAATCTTAACTTATCTTTGAACAACTTGCAAGTTTATTAAGTTCATAGGTACTAGTCTCTAGTGATATATAAAATGTATAATTCATGTCCCATGTATTTCAGGATATAAATTTGTTCTTATAAAGTTTGGTTTAGTTGTGTTTATACATTTAAAATAGAATAATCAAAGCATTAATAAATTGTAGAGAGCTATTTGTGGGCTCCATTTATGCCACTCTTCAGGTTAAAAAGAAGACATTTGCTCTTTAATCTCTATTAGTGAGAGTAATGGTTGTTAACCAGTTCATCAATAATAAGAGGGGAAATGCTATATAATCACAATGAAAGCTGATTCAACCGGTACACCATGAAACATAAAATAGATTTTATATAACCTATTATATAAGCAAGAACAATTCTTGAAAAAGAAAGAATAAATGCAGAGGATACCAACTGCTAGGAGTGGGGTATGTATACTTAGGAGAAAAGGTTGCACAGAAGAAAAGATTAACCAAGATGTCGAATGAGGTGATGAGGGTTTATACTAAGAACTATCCAAAGAAATACTAAAGATAATATTTGATGTTTTATTTATTTATTTATTTATTTTCTACAGAAACAGAGAGAGGGATAGATAGGGACAGACAGACAGGAACGGAGAAAGGTGAGAAGCATCAATCATTAGGTTTTCATTGCCGACACGACGCCATAGTTGTTCATTGATTGCTTTCTCACATGTGCCTTGACCGCGGGCCTTCAGCAGACCGAGCAACCCCTTGCTGGAGCCAGTGACCTTGGGTCATCTGGCGAGCTTTTGCTCAAGCCAGATGGGCCCGCGCTCAAGCTGGCGAGCTTGGGGTCTCGAACCTGGGTCTTCCGCATCCCAGTCCGACACTCTATCCACTGTGCCACAGCCTGGTCAGGCCTAAAGATAATATTTGAAAAAACTCAATAAAAAGCTAGAAATGGTTCAGTTTGCAGGGAAACATGAGGAAGATGAAACACTGAAACACTGAAAATTATCCCAATAATGTGCTTGCTTTCTGGATTCCATTTTCTTCTTTTAAAAGAAGCACTTACTGAATGAACAGCTTGCTACCTAAGTAGCAAAATTCAGCCAGGTCGGATGCAGAGCTGAGTGTGTGGTTTCCGCAGTTTGCATGAATATGTGACATTAGTCTTTGCAGTTGAGGTTCCTTAATAGTCATGTTCTGCTAACACTGCAGAACAGTGGGAAGCTTTTGCTCTTCTCCATTGCAGATGATCTTTGAGGACTTGATAACAGTTATGATAACAGTTCCAGGAAATAAGGGTACACTTCACAGTATTTTTAACTTGCTTGGTCAAGGGGCACCAGCAATATATACGGTACATAACCTTGCCAGACATTATGTGAACTGCCACTTCAGATTCCAGAGTCAGCTTTCACAAACCCACAGAATGTCAGTACTAGAAATTACTCTGGAAATAATAAGTTTTTTCATAACATGGAGAAGGAAACTGAATTTACTTATTTTTAAGGTGGTAATTTTGGTGATATTATTGAAATTCTAAGGCAAATGTCTACAAGCTATGGCCTGGAAGCCCAAACCAGCCACAGCCTGATTTTTGTAAATAAAGTTTTGTTGGAAAACCACAACACTCCTTCTGTGGATACTTTTACATTATGATGGCAGAATTGTGATAGAGACTGTATGGCCTTCAAAGCCTAACAATTTTACTACCTTAACCTTTACAGAAAGTTTGCAACTCCTGTTTTATGGTACCACTCAGTATTTCATATAGCTGTAATCATTTCCACTTAAATAATTCTTATGATTGCTTTGTCTATTATCATCTAAGATTTTACTTTTCACTGTGTATTTTTTTTTTGCACCAGGTATCAATAGTGCTATTTTTTAATGCTCAAAAAGGAAACTGAAAATATAGATTTCCCAATTAATTTTATGTCTTAAGTCTGATATACATATTTACACATAAAAGTGCACATATAGTGAGATCAAAATCCCCTAACACCCTCCCTTTCTACAACCCACTGTCTGCCACCAAGGCAAGGAAGTGCCACTATCTGTCTATTTCCCTGCCTTCATGTCAATCTACTCCCTTTTCTCTTTAGTGGCTTCCTAAACCCCTCAAAGCTGCCTTTAATGAAGTGTAAAGACAGGAATAGACAAGAAAATCAAGTGTATAAAATTTTGGCTCTAAAGCCTTCTGGAACACCCTTCAAACACTTAGATGCTACAACAGCATTTTTTCCAATAGAAAAAAAATCAATGGAATGCTTATTTTGATGCCTCTATCTGCTGCAGGAAAACCTGCAGAGATCAAAAGAAGGCATCAATGCAAGCTTCCTTAGAATTTTAAGAGATGTGGGATAAAAAGACATATCCAAAAGTATATTTAAATTTAATGAGAAAATATTTATAAAATCTAGCAATATTTTTAAAAATTGAATTAATCATAAGTAGATATTTTAGGGACATTGAATCAAGGTCCCCAAATAAATGATATAACATTTCTTTATACAAACCATTACATAATCTTATTAATTAATCAGAAACATACACCTATGTCTTCATATTTATACATTTTGGTCACAATTAGAATTTAATATATGCAAAAGTTTTGATCAGAAATATAGTTACTGATTAAGAAACTTTCTATCAGATTACAAAAATATTATTTAAAATATACTTTTAAAGAATACATAGCAAAGAATTGGCGATGTCAGTGTTAAGGAAAAATCAGAATAAATAGGAATCTCCTTTTTCACTTTTTATAAAGTTGTGGTAAAAATCACATCATAAATTTATTCTCTTAACAACTTTAAGTGTACAGTATAATGTGGTTAACTACATGTACATTGTTTTTTTTAATTGACTTTATTGGGGTGACACTTGTTAACATAATTATACAGGTCTCAGGAGCCCAATTCTATACCACATCTCTGTCTCTGTACTCTCTATTGTGTGTTCACCCTCCTCAAGTCTTCGTCCATCACCCTTTATCCCCCCTAAGTCTTCCTCCACCTCCCTCCTCAGCAATCAGCACACTGTTGTCTGTGTCCATGAATTCTTACATTTTTTGTCCTTTTTTGACATTGTTATACAACAGATGTCTAGCACTTTTTTATCCTGCATGACTGAAACTCTAAACCCACTGAAAAATTCTGTCTTAACAAAGCACTTCAAAAGAAAGCATATCCAAAAGGCCAATAAGCATATACAAATATGTTCAACATAGTCATAAAAGAGCAAATTAAAACTACAAAATTTGGTACGTCATATTTACCAGAATAGCTCGAATTAAAAAGACTAGGCATACATCATGCTGGCAAGGATGTACTGTATCTGTGACTGATATACTTTTAGTGAGGGTCTAAGATGGTGCAGCCATCAGGGAAACGTTTCTGACACTTTGTACTAAAGCAAAACATGTCCTTTTACTATAAATCAGCAGTTTAACTCCAAGTAGACATAGCCCAAAGCCATGTATACCAAAAGACACATATAAAAACAGTGAAAGCGACATTATTCAAATAGTCCCAAACTAGAAGCAACACAAATGTCCATAAATAGAATGGACAAATAAATTGTGATATACTCTTATAATGGGATAACAGACAGCAATAAAAGTGAATGAATTCCTGCAACAACAACATAGATAAATCTTACAAATATAATGCTGAGAAAAGAAAAAAGTGCCAGGTCAAAATGATATAGGAAAAGGTTTAATTCCATTTATACAAAGTTCAGGAAAATGTTCACTAAGGGTATATACACTTTCTGATAATTTTGAGCTTTATACTTGTAATTTCTGTACTGTTCTTTATATATTACACTTTGGTTCAGAAGTTTATCCTACTTATAAGCTAACCAATTAACCTGATATTTTTTCATGAAGCAGAGACAAAGGACTTCAGTATTCATAGCACAGCATGGGGGTGTGGTAAACAAGCCCAGATGGATGGATACTGGAATAGAGTGGGAAGCATTACAGCAGGGGAACTGAGTTTGGGAAAGCTGCCCTTTTACAGCAGGCAGTAAGCTAGACTGTGTCTCATAGGGAGATACTACTCAACACTCAAAGGCGCTCACTGTAAAGTAAGGTGACCAATCATCCTCCTTTAGGGAGGACAGTCCTTCTTTTGTAAGTTTCATCCTCCCTTGAAAAGTCTCCTCTTACATGTCCTCCTTTATTATATTGGAAGACTAATCTGTAAATATCTATGTTCGATGGATGCTGAGTTGATCCATTGCGTGTGATGTGACGTATTTGTATTTGACATGACAATTCGTCAAGGATCAGTACAGTGCAGAGATGAGATTATGAGACGCATGCGCTCTGCACGGGAGACCTTGAGAGAGTAAGCGATATACCGAACACGCAAATGGCTTTGTGTACTTCTTACTGAAACACGACATGGCACATACGACATTGTAGACTCATGATTATTTCTTTCTCAGTGAATATTCAATCATAGACAGGTAAGCACAATTTACGTAAAATTCAATATGAAGGATACTTCTTGTTCAGATATTTCCAATATATTGTTACAAGATGATACATTGACAAAAAATATTCATTCAATAAAAAAGTACTCATTTAGATAACATTACCTAAATGAGTTTTTTCTTACAATTATTATTAAAAATAGGCATGTAAGCATAATTATAATATAAAATATTAAAAATATTTTTATTATGCATATATCATATTAGTGTATTATTGTTGCAATGAATAAAATGTTTTTTTTTATTTATGATATTGTTTTCTTCAATTTATTTTTGTCCTCCTTTTCATTGTCAAAAAGTTGGTCACCTTATGTAAGCATATCCCTGAGAAATGGCCCAGGTAAAGATCAGTCAGGGCCTTGAATTCTTGGCATACTCCTTAAGACAAGTAGAAATACAAGAGATCAATGACAGAGTATCTCTTGTTATACTTTAAGAAAAAGCTTACCGGATTTCTCATACTATAAAAAAAATAAAGGTTTACCAAAGAAAAGCCAAAAATATAATGCAACAAGATTCCAGCCAAGGTCTTTGACCCATCATTACAATCCTCTAGTTAAAATGGAGATGAAGTAAGTTGGATAGAATTATAGGTAAGTGGATTCGTGGGCTAAACAAAGATAGCAGCGGAATCTTGATTCAAGATTTGATGTAGATATGTCAGAAAGTTATCCGGGGTATGGCTTAGAATTGCATGCTCGATGCTCTCCTTTCCAATATTTTATCAAGAATTAGCCAAAAAGAATATGTGTGTGTGTGTGTGTGTGTGTGTGTGTGTGGTGTATGTATGTATATGTAGATATATATACATATATACACATATGTACATATATACATATATATAAAACACATATATACAGTCAATAGGGTAGCGATAGCCAGTGGGAAAGAGAAAGTGGTGGTAGGAGGAGGGGGTACATGGGAGGGACTGGGGGGGTCATGATGCTGTGTGTGGATGGTATTATGTTGAATGGGTCACTTCAAACCATGTCAACACAATAAATTTAAAAATTAAAAAAACAGAATTTAGCCTGACCAGGCGGTGGCACACTGTATAGAGTGTTGACCTGGGATACTAAGGATCCAGGTTCAAAACCGCAAGGTCACCAATTTGAGCATGGGATCATAGACATGACCCTATGGTTGCTGGCTTAAAGCCCAAGGTCGCTGGCTTAAGCAAGAGGTCACTGGCTCAGCTGCAGCCCCCCCTCCCCAATCAAGACATATAAGAGAAAGCAATCAATTAACAACTAAAGTGCCATAACTATAAGCTGATACTTTTCATCTCTCTCCCTTCCTGTCTGCCCCTGTCACTCTCTCTTTTTCTTTCTCTCTCACTCTCACTAAAAAATAAAAATAAAAAACAGAATTTAGATGATGACATAAAAAGCATGCAACGTGTAAGAATTTTTAAAAAGTGAAATAAAACTGTTCTGAGGAGGACAAACACATTTGAGGTGATAGCCATTTTCAAGTATGTGAAGAAATTTCTTTTATGAAATAAGAAGTTGACTAATTTCCATAACTTCAGGTTTCAAGCGAGGTTTATGTTTTTAAGTGTACCGGAATACCGTATCTAAATTATTTCTTCCAAAACACTAAGAGAAGTTCTAATGCATGGGTTCATACTCTTTCCACCCAAAATATTTGCTTTATGCCAGAGGTCCCCAAACTATGGCCCGCGGGCCAAATTGCGGCCACATGAGGCCATTTATCTGCCCCCACTGCACTTCTGGAAGAGGCACCTCTTTCACTGGTGGTCAGTGTACGGCGTACAGTATGTGGCGGCCCTCCAACGGTCTAAGGGACAGTGAACTGGCCCCCTGTGTAAAAAGTTTGGGGACCCCTGCTTTATGCTTAGAATGTGAACCTATGTTTCTTAGCATTTAGAATGAAAAAGTATAAAGTGGGTACTTGTGATTAGTCTGACATACTTCCTCAATGATGAACAATGATCAAAAGATGATTTCTCATATTGGATAAATATTTTTGAGTTATTACAATACAATCCTAGGAAGGATGGATGGTTTTTCTAGCCGATTAAATCCTTATTTTGATCTCTCTTAGGCAAACATATGTTACAAGACTGCTGAGATTTTAATAAAGTACCGCAAGTATATTTTGGCAATATCTTACTACAAATAGTACTTAATCCATGAACACTTGGGATTTCAATGAAAATCAGGGGAAAATTCTCCTTTCCTAAGAAGCAAAACCCTTGGCAGAGGAGCTCAACATCAAAAGGGTCTTGCATGTATTTAATGTTTACACATGCTGTTCTAAGTATTACCCATTGAATCCTCTTAACAATATTATAAGTATTAAAAAAACTTTCCCAAGAATAAGTTAGGGGCACTGCTAGGTCTCAAATCCATGTATATTTTAAAATTATTTTTATTGATGAGAGAGAGATAGTGAGAGAGATTTGTTGTCCCACTTATTTATGCATTCTTTGTCAAATCCATGTATTTTGTCTGATGTCAGAATGCAATTTCATTCTTCTTTTTAATAATGTAGCTGAATTAGGACAGCGTGTAAAAGACCGAAGAGGTAGGTTAATATTAACTCAGTGTAAAAAGGGCAGAGAAGTTTAGGAGAGGTCAAGATGGCTGGCTTGTCTCACTGAGAGGCTCACTAGTAATAGGTAATTAGAATCTGAAGACTTAAGATTGTTTATTGGCTCTGGCCTGTGGTCTTGAGCAAAACACTAACTTCTCTAAGCCACAACCTCATCATATACATGTGTCCGTAAAGTCATGGTGCACTTTTGACCGGTCACACGGTCAAAAGTGCACCATGACTTTACAAAGACACTATATAACCTTAACCTAATAATTGCAAGCTCACAGGTTTGTAGTAAAGACTTAAGGAGTTTAGCATAGTGCCTGATAAACTGAAAGTTAAAAATTCAAGAAATATTTACTCTCATTGTTACTGGCCACTAATATTGTTATAGCAGAAGTATAAAGTAGACAGAAAGCAGCCCAATAAAATTATCACTCAAAGCTGATGCTATGAGATTAAGAGAAAGTAAAAAAAGGATACAATTTATTGCAATTAGAACACAATAATAAACTTTTAAAAATATAATGTAGACATGTTGTTAATGTTATATTTATCACACAGTAGATTCTGTTACATGATAGAATTTTGCCTAGTTTCTGAAATTTTATTGACTTCTTGTTGCTAGCTGTGCTCTCTGCTCTTTTCCTTGGCTATATTGCTCCTCATATACATTTGGCTTATATGATGATATAATTTTTACAAAAACTAGCTATAATTAATATAAAAAGTTAGGTAGGTGTTTTAAAGGTTCCGATTTGAAAAACAAATCTTTGGAAAATCATATACTGATAAAAGCTGAAAGCTAATATTAAAGAGTATGTGTCCCTCTGAAATACCTCCTAACTAGTTTTTCCACCATTCTTTTATAAAACAATATTATAAAAATACTTTTTAAAGTTTATATACTTTATTCTGCTTATAAATATACATGCCACCCAAATGTGGAGAATCCCAGGTAGAAAGGGAGCAATATTTCAAACTGAAGAAAGATAATATTCTTCCTTATTACAAAATATATTTATAGCAAGTTCTAACTTGATTAGTTTCCAACCATGATTAGGTTTGATATGTTTTTAGGTGGTAGACAGATACATGCTAAAAAAGCCAAATAAATAGCATTTCCAAGATACTTTTGGCAAAGGAATTATCTAGAAAGTAATATTAAAGATTTATATACTTTCATACATTTGGTATTGATTCATGGATCACTTTTGCCGCCTGGTGTAATATAATACACTATGCTTGCATAAAATAGAAAAGTGACAAGCAATAGTGTTATTAGAATAGCTATATTTTCTTCCATTTATTTTTTTTCCTAAGTCTTAACTAATCAGAATCTTTAAAATTATCATTTGCTTTAAGAAAGATGGTGATGAACGAAGATGAGATTTCGGTCGGTAAACACACAATACAGTGCACAAAATTGTGCATCTGAAACCTGTATAATTTTGTTACTCAGTGTCACCCCAATAAATTCAATATAAAGGAAAAAAATGCACATAGCTAGTGCTAAGAACAAAAAAAGACCAAGGAAAGACAAATAATGGATGATGAAAGAATTAATAACATGAGAGAGGAGCGTACTGAGAAAACATAGGAAAAACTAGAAAATAATCAAATGTGTAGAATTTTGATGCTTCAAAAGTAATTTTAATTAAATTAGCAATAGCAGGTTGAGATAAAAAGTCAATTTGATAAAATATATATAGTTATATATGTATAGAATACTAAGAATAAATAATCAGCCTGACCAGGCGTTGGCACAGTGGATAGAGCGTCGGACTGGGATGCGGAGGACCCTGGTTCGAGACCCCAAGCTTGCCAACTTGAGTGCGGGCCCATCTGGCTTGAGCGAAGGCTCACCAGCTTGGACCCAAAGTCTCTGGCTCCAGCAAGGGGTTGCTTTGGTCCGCTAAAGGCCCGTGGTCAAGGCACATGTGAGAAAGCAATCAATGAACAACTAAGGTGTTGCAATGGCAACGAAAAACTGATTGATGCTTCTCACCTCTCTCCATTCCTGTCTGTCTGTCCCTATCTGTCCCTCTCTTTGACTCTCTCTCTGTCCCTGTTAAAATAAAATAAAAAGAATAAAAAATCAATTCATTAATTTTGTTTATTTTATCTTTATTTCTTGTTAAGTTCTATGATATTAGTAAATATTGACTCACATTTCACACCTATTATATAACTGTATTTGAAAAATAATTTATGTCAATGAGTCCACTTTAAATTCAACAAGGCGAAACACAAAATCTGAGGTTTCTTTATAGTCAGCTATTTCAAAAAGTGACAGAAACACATTCTTGGAATTGTTCAATTATCTAAGTTTATAGCTGCTTATAGATTATATAAAACAACGTAAATATCCATTCCACAATGAAAATTTCAGCTATCTGAAAAAGTGAAGTAAAACAGATTAAATTTTTCATCTATCACATTTAAAACTAAGGGGTAGGCAAAAGTAGGTGTATGGTTGTTTGTATGTAAAAAGAAATGCCGGTTGTGAATATTAAAATAGTTTTATTTACTCAGAAGAATGTCACCCTACTTTTGCTCCCTCCTGTATTTTGGTAGCAACTTCGATTTTTTTCAAATATACTGCTCACAAAATTTAGGGGATATTTTATCGCTTCATATTCATTTTGAAATATCCCTTAATTTTTGTGAGCAACATAGAAAAACCCACATGGGTCATCTTTCTGAAATGGAGAATACATATACGTCAACACTGTCATGAAATCATTTTGAAAGATTCTTGACATCAACATCTTCCCTTTTGTCAAAACCTTGTCGTTTCCTCTGTGATTCTGCCATAACCCATTTTAACTTGGACTCATAGCTTAATCACTTCCAACCTCAATTATTAAATTTTAACTCTTTATAAATTTATATTTGGTATACTCAGAGGGTGAAGATAATTTAGCCAAATTATTTTATTATTTAAACTTGTCTATATACTCTGGTTTGCTATACATCTTGACCCATTTTAGATATTGTTATTCTATTTATTCCTATCAATTTCTAGCAGGTCTTGAGCTCTCTGTAGATCAGTTTTCCGCTTAACCAACTGTTTACTATCCATGCACCTTTTAACCTTGACTTGTTTATCTTTTATTATACATCCCTGAGTCTGGAAACTGATTTTGCTTGGACTGTTTTCCAAACTCTTTCCAATTACAGATAAGTATATTTTATATTTACCCTCAGAATCATACTTCCTTCTGTATTTATGCTTTATTTTGGATAAAACATTTGTTCCATTGAACGCTGCTATCTCTACTGTGTCTCTATTTTCCTAAAATTTAAAGGTTTTATATTAAAAAAAACTTACTGACCTACACATTCATAGCTCTCCTTTCCATTAAATTAAAATCTAATAGTTTGGTAATGTGTTAGTAGAAAGAGAAAATAATAAATGACTCATTTCAATTTTTACTTAATTAACATTTTGACTAAACAGTATAAGCTAAATTAGGTAACTACTGGTGCTCTGAAAATACTGAGAGTTTTCAAAGCTTGGGTATTATTTACTTTGAAGTTTTTGGGCACAATAGGAATCTGTTAGCTCACTGGACTCAAAATCCAACCTATATTTAATGCTACTCTTTGGCTTAGATTAATTAATTTAACAGAAGCTAATATTTACTAAGAACTTAGAATGCTAATAAGCACTGTGCCATGTTCTTTACTTATTTTATTTACCTCTTGGAACATTATTATTCTCACCCCTTCTTTTTATAAATAAAAATGAGGAGACTAAAGAGGTTGTCACACAGTAACTTGTCCCACAGCTAGGAGTAGTAGAGTGAGAAGTTAAATCCATATATGGCTCCAAACCATAGTGGTCATGTTTACAGCGGCAAAGTCATTCTAAAGTAAACCACCTCCCAAATGAGCATTATAATGCATTCTGAATTCCATTGAACATTTCTTTTATTGTAATTGTTAAAGTGAATAACAGTTAACATCAAAACTAATCAATGAAAAGCTTCAAATACTTAGGGCTTTCAAATATTTTTTCCAATGGGCTTTCTAAAACAGTTTTCTAAAGAAATCCTGATTTCATAATCAAGTATACTGTGAGATGAAACAAAGTTGGTCAAAAAAACATTAAATAGTGGTAAAAAAATGATACTCTTAGTCATAAAGACTTAAATCTATATTATAATAATTAGATAAAGAAGATGTGGTTTATATACACAGTGGAATACTACTCAGCCAGAAGAAATAAATAAAATACTGTTACTTGTGACATGTTTGGATCTTAAGAATATCATGCTAAGCCTGATCAGGTGGTGGTGAAGTGGATAAGACCGTCAGACTGGGAAGCAGAGGACCCAGGTTCAAAATCCCAGGGCTACTGGCTTGAGCGTGGGCTCACCAATTTGAGCACAGGGTTGTTGGCTTGAGCATGGGATCATAGACATGACCCCATGGTCACTGGCTTGAGCCCAAAGGTCACTGGCTTGAAGCCCAAGGTCGCTGGCTTGAGCCCAAGGTTACTGGTTTGAGCAAGGGATCCCTTGCTCTGCTGTATCCTCCCCTCTCCCCCGTCAAGGCACATATAGAAAGCAATCAATCAACAACTAAGGAGCTGCAACAAAGAATTGATGCTTCTCATCTCTCTCCCTTTCTGTCCCTATCTATCCCTCTCTCTGACTCTCTGTCACAAAAAGAATATCATGCTAAACAAATCAAACAAAAAGTAAAAGATGATGTTATTTCACTCACAGGTAGCATATAAAACTGAAAGCAACAAATGAACAAAAAACCCCACAAAAACTCATAGACATAGACAACAGTATGGTGGTTACCAAAAGGAAGGGAAGGAAGTGAGGAGGTAGTAAAAGGTAAAGGGGCCAAATATATGGTGACAGAAGATAATTTGAATTTGGATGATGAGCACACAGTGCAATATACAGACCATGTATCATTGAAATGTACTCTTGAAACCTCAAGTCAAAGAGGTAATAAAGTAATATTCATATTTTAGGTTCATTTCTCATACATTTCATTTTGCTTAATGTTTTTAGCATTTGACTCAACCTCCGGGAAAGAATACGCATTACTAGAAAGGAGTGATCTATCTGAGAAACAATAGTAAAATAGCAATGCCATAGGCATTGGTATGGAATATCAACAGGCAGTCAATATAGGTAATATGTAAAATAAACAAAGTAACTAATTTCAAAAGATATTAGGACTTTAAATGTCTGAAAAAATGGCCAGTTTAAACTATTCCATCTGCTTTTGCTTTGGGTATTAGGTAGCAAATGAAACATTAATCTAACCTATCCCTTGGCTGAGAAAAAAAATATCAATTTAAAGATGCCATTCCTTTCAGAGCACTGCTTTGAAAATATTTTAATTATGTCAAAATCTATTATCTGTGAAATAAGATGGCAACTGAGTGCATTTATTTTGCTTTTCATTAATGTAATATACTTGAACTACAAAATAGAGACCAATGTCTAAATTTAAATATTTTAACGTCAGTTAGTATATAAAAGAAAATAATTACTCATTCTCCAAAAATGAAATTTACAATGCACTACTTTATAATTATACTCATTGAGATTCCTACCAAATTTGTCTTAAGAGTATTCTATCGATATCTCCAAACAACATAAACTCCATAAAATTAGGTTCTTCTTTAATAATTTGTTACTAAAACAAAAAATCCAGCCACAGTTCTGACATACCTTTTAATTTTTGGTAAAAAATATTAACTTGAGAATTATTATGTTATCCTTTCTCTTAAATTAAAAATTTACTGCTGTGGGCCCTCATCAGTTGGCTCAGTGGTAGTAGAGTGTCAGCCAGGCGTGTGGAAATCCTGGGTGTGATTTCTGGTCAGGGCACACAGGAAAAGTGCCCATCTGCTTCTCTGCCCTTCCCCCTCTCCTTTCTCTCTGTCTCTCTCTTCCCCTCCTGCAGCCAAGGCTCCACTGGAGCAAAGTTGGCCCTGGTGCTGAGGATGGCTCCATGGCCTCCGCCTCAGGTGCTAGAATGGCTCCGGTCACATTGGTGCAACGGCCCAGATGGGCAAAGCATTGCCCTCTACTGGGCATTCTGGGTGGATCCTTGTCAGGTAGTCTCTCGGCCTCCCTGCTTCTCACTTCAGAAAAATACAAAATATATACATTCACTGCTGTGAAGTGATAGTTATATAATTGGTGATGAGTTAAATCTATGTAAGGCACAGTTTACATTTTAAGGGCACTCTGTTAGTGAGTTCCAGAAGCCATGTTCCTTAATTTTTTGTTGGCATAATTTACCCTTTTCTACATTTATGATGAGTGAAAGAAAAAAATGCAAGACCAAGTATCCATGGCCAAAACTCGGAGTTTGTTATCAAAAGAATAGGAACAGTCATTTTCAGTGACTATTACAATAACCTGCTATTGTTATAATGTCACATAATTAAAATTATTTTCAAAATCATAAAAAAATACAAAATTTAATGATGAAATGAAAGGACAACTGTTTATTTTTACAAAGAACTTTATCTATCAACAAAATTTAGTGAAATTATCTATATAAATTGTAAGGTGGTCAGCAATGGGGAAAGGTCACGTGAGAACCCAGACCTGGGAACTTTGGCTAGAGCCACCCACACTCATGTGTGCCAAAAGAAACTTCCCAGGAGTCCTTGGGAAAAAGAACAACTGTCTGTCAGCCAGTGAGATTTCACCACATCATATTAGCTTGACCACCCTAGATGGGACCCTTTAAATATCTCCCATGCGAATCATCCTATGCGACTTCCCTGGCCTCTGTCCCCGGGGACAGGGAACATCGTCCGGGCAGCACGATACTAAATAAAGCCTTTACTATTCCATACTTTGTGGCTACGGCCCCTTCCTTCTTCCTCGGCGGGGAAAAATACCTTACAGAAATTACAAACAAAAATAAATAATTAAAAGAAAAGGAATTCTGACAATAGAAATATGTATTCTGAAAATTTAAAAATATTTATGAGAACATTCTTAATCATGTCCAGATTTCTAAACTAAAATCTCTAGACAATATAAACCATATGAACTCAATTCTTTTCTTAAAATTTATTGATTTGAGAGAGAAACAATTTGTTGTTCTACTTATTTATGTATTCATTGGTTGATTCTTGTATGTGCTCTGACCCAAGATTGAACCCACAACCTTGGCGTATGAGACTATGCTCTAACCACAGAGCAACCTGGACAGGGCTCAATTCCTTTTTTTTTTTTTTTACAGGGACAGAGAGAGAGTCAGAGAGAGGGATAGATAGGGACAGACAGGAACAAAGAGAGGTGAGAAGCATCAATCATTAGTTTTTCGTTGCCGTTGCGACACCATATTTGTTCATTGATTACTTTCTCACACGTGCCTTGACCGCGGGCCTTCAGCCCACCGAGCAACCCCTTGCTGGAGCCAGCGACCTTGGGTCCAAGCTGGCGAGCCTTTGCTCAAACCAGATGGGCCTGCACTCAAGCTGGCGACCTCAGGTCTCAAACCTGGGTCTTCCGCATCCCAGTCTGACGCTCTATCCACTGCGCCACCGCCTGGTCAGGCTCAATTCCTTTTTTTAAAGTATGTTATAGAGATGAGATGCATTTTGATGATATCTAAAACCTGGTAAAAATTCTTTAATAATTCTAAAAGTTCCAAAGCCAAGAGTCATTTTAAAATTAACATAAATTTGAGGATTGCCTAGGGGCATGCATCTGCATGAACTGAGAAATGTACCAGATAATAAAACATTCAATTAGTTCCAGAAAGTTCTGAACGCAGAGAGAACACCCAGGTCACAAAGAAGGAGGTAGTTACAAGAAAGAGTGAAGACTGACACTTTTTAAGTCTTGCTAAAATTAAACCTCTACCCAGGATTTGCAGATACTGAACATAGAGGTTAAATTGCTTAGTCTTCTATTCATCAGGGATCTTATGGTAGCTCTATTTTAATCACATACAGTATATGAAAACAAATGACTGATGCCTGGACCATAAATATTCCTTTAAGTCATGCTTGTCACTTAAACAAAAAAACTCAAGATTTGCTTCTAAGTAATAGACAACTTGTTTGCAAAACAAAATGTAGATCATCTTTTAGCATATAAGAGTTTTGTTTTCTAGTATTTCCTAGTGCCATTTAGAATTGCCTTTCATTTGGTTTTACTTAGCCAGCAACCCAGAGCAAATAAGTAAATAAATAAGGTATTTGTAATTCAAGAGATGACTCAAATGAAGACAGGGTCATCTTGGGAGTATTCCCTCTCAACATGAATTTTTGGATGTGAGGGCGATCAGGCTGTGACACCTGTCACCCCATTGATCACCAGGGTTGATTCGGCTGATCTTGCTGGCTAGGCAGGTATCCCCTTTCTCCCTCACCGTTCCATGTGCATCCCTTCCGAAGCTGCATGCTCAGTCGAAGAGGACGACCTTCCCAGAAAGAGGAGAGGACCATTCTTCGGTCAAGGGTATACGAGAACCTGCGCTCCCCTGCTAGAGCCTCCAAACAAGTCTCAACATGAATTCTTAAATTCTTATCTCTTTAAACATTACTGTAGTTAAAATACATTTTGGATTTATGATTCCAAAGGGCTCAGTTATCTGACATAAACAGCAGCACATTAAATCTTTGCATAAAACATTTTTTTTTAATTTATGTTATTTTTATTTTATTCATTTTAGAGAGGAGACACAGAGTGAGAGAGAGGAGACACAGAGTGAGAGAGAGAGAGAGAAAGAGAGAAAGGGGGGAAGAGCTGGAAGCATCAACTCCCATATGTGCCTTGACCGGACCAGTGCAGGGTTTTGAACTGGCGACCTCAGTGTTCCCAGGTCGACGCTTTATCCACTGCGCCACCACAGGTCAGGCCTGCATAAAACATTTTTGAGATGGCTGGTATATTAGACTCTAAGCAGTTATTAAATTTTGCTTTTAATATACTAGTTTTCTAAATCTTCCCTCCACACCTTGATCCCCATAGAGAAAAAAGTAACTCAAACAAAAATTTTGCTGTTTACTGCAACAGCTATTTACTTATCTGTGCACCAGGCTGAGAAATCATGGAAAAGGATCCATGTATTTGCCCACAGGGTATCTTGCATTGACTTTGGTTCAAATTTTCATTTGTATTTTCAATTCATAAATAGATTATATATTTTGACCTATTTATAAACTGAGTGATATAATAGAAAACAGAGCATGATTTTCCCCTTGCTATTTAACTGATGTTGACAAGTCACGTTCAAGTCTCTAAACATCATTTAGCTTATTTATAAACAGGGATAAAAACACTGCCTGGTACAATAACTCATATAATGTTCATTAGAGTGCTTTGACAACTTTAAAATTTTATGTAGCTAAAATATTGTACATTATTAAACTACTTTATTAAGAATGAAAAATAGCTGGTTATTTCCCAATCATGCCTTCTGTTAAAATGAGAAAGGACAGAAAAATACTATTTTAGAGTAATCTGAGAATTTGTTATGAGAGGTTTCAAATTTAAGAAATATTTTCCTAAAAACTAAAATTATAGGTTAAAGCTAAAATTCAGAGGCTATTTAATCTAGCCACCTTAGTTCTTCACATAAGGAAAGACCCATGAAGGCTAAATATCAAATATTGGAACGTCCAAACAAAACTGTCACAAATGGGGAGGAATGGGAAGAACTAAAGACTTAATTATATACTTTCCAATTTGTTCTCAGGTAAATCTTGGCTAGAAATATTAGGGATAGGGTTAAAGTTAGGGACAGGGGCAGGTTTAGAATTTGACTTAAAGTTCTTGCTGAATTATAGCATTTTAATAAGTTATATTTTTTCCCTTAGCCAATTATAAAATAAAAATGCTAACTATTAGAGTGCTTAAAGTAGTTTTGCATCAAGCTCTCTAAGAAGTATCCATCTATCTATCTATCTATCTATCTATCTATCTATCTATCTATCTATCTATCTATGTATATATAATGTATGCTTACATACAATCACAGTACATTAGTCCTCATAAAAATTCAATTATTCTTACTTCACAGGTTAGAAAACTAAGGCACAGAAGGATTAAGTAAATTGAGCAATATCACACAATTTATAATGTCTGTGCCAAGCTTTCAGCCAAGACTGAATGGCCCTTGGGCATTCTTTCTTCTTTTTTAAAAAATTTTATTTTAATTTATTGTGTTTACATAGGTTTTTGTGTTCACCTGAATACATCCTCCCCTCTCCCCTGTATCCCACTACATCCCCCTTGTCCCCTCCCCATAACACCCTGACCCCTTCCCTCCAGGATTTGCTTCTCTGCTCTCAATCCCATCCTATCATCCCCTTTCCCTCTGTCTGCTTTCCCTCTGGATCCTTTGATCCCTCCTCTGTCTCTATTCCGTTCCTCAGTTTACTGTTCATCGGATTCCTCAAATGAATGAGGTCATATAATATTTTTCTTTCTCTGCCTGGCTTATTTCACTTAACATAATAGTTTCCAAGTCCATTCATGTTGTTGCAAAAAGTAATATTTTCTTCTTTTTCATGTTCCCATAGTTATTCCATTGTGTATATGTACCACAGCTTTTTAATCCACTCGTCCACTGATGATCACTTGGGCTGTTTCCAGATCTTGGCTATTGTAAACAATGCTGCCATAAACATGGGGGTGCATTTCTCCTCTTGAATTATTGATGTAGCATTCTTGGGATATATTCTTAAAAGTGGGATGGCTGAGTGTTGGTCAATATATATATATATATATATATATATATATATATATATATATATATATATATATATATATATATATATATATTTGCTCGCTTATAGTTTGCATTGGGTGTGGGGGACAGGCTGTAAGCAGGCAGGGTACTTATACTAAGATCTTTTCAAAACTAAGCTTTTCCCCACACCCTTGACTATTGTATGATGTGGGGTGGTACACTCTCATGAGGAATCCCATTATGCCTCAGATAAGTGACTTTGAATCAGAGACTTCCTCATTTGTATATTGGATTAAAGGTTTTGAATTCTATACTATAAAATGGGGCAGAGGAGACCATGCTGGAGGAGAGCAGAGAAAGGCCACGTGGAGGGAAGGAGAAGCAGCCAAGATGAAGGAGTGCTGAAGGAGAAGCCACTTTGTGCAGAGAGAAGGAGATGGGGAAGAGAGGTGAATGAATAAGGCTGGTGAGCTAGAAACCTTTGATTCTAGGAAACTCGGATAAGTCAGTGGCTTTAGGAGCCCTGAATAGAAAGGGAAGTGTTTTCCCACTGTGTGTACTTCTTGCCTGCCAGGTGCAAGCTAGGATTAAACCTAATGGCCCACCAGTTCTTGGCTCCACTGTTTCATTATTGTCTGTCTGAATCAAATGCAAACCTGCATAGGCCAGGCAGCTGTGATGGTGGCTGTGGCTACTGGCCTTACACATGGTCAAAAGGCAGTTCCATTATTAATTTTTTGAGGAATCTCCATACTGTTTTCCACAGTGGCTGCTCCAGTCTGCATTCCCACCAGCAATGCAGGAGGGTTCCTTTTTCTCCACATCCTCACCAGCACTTATTCTGTGTTGTTTTGCTGATGAGCGCCATTCTGACTGGTGTGAGGTGATATCTCATTGTGGTTTTAATTTGCATTTCTCAAATGATTAGTGACGTTGAGCATTTTTTCATCTACCTGTTGGCCATCTGTGTGTTCTCTTTGGAGAAGTGTCTATTCATTTCTTTTGCCCATTTTTGACTGGATTGTTTATCTTCCTGGTGTTGGGTTTTACAATTTCTTTATAAATTTTGGTTATTAAACCCTTATCAGACATATTGTCAAATATGTTCTCCCATTGTGTGGTTTGCCTTTTTATTTTGTTCATATTGTCTTTAGCTGTGCAAAAGCTTTTTAGTTTGATCTAGTCCCATTTGTTTACCCTGTCCTTTATTTCCCTTGCAGTGGAGATATATCATTAAATAGACTGCTGTGAGCAATGTCGGAGAGCTTATTGCCCATGATGCTTATGGTTTCACGACTTACATTTAAGTCCTTTATCCATTTTGAGTTTATTTTTGTGAATGGTGTTAAGTTGGTGGTCTAGTTTAATTTTTTTGCAGGTAGCTGTTCAATTTTCCCAACACCATTTATTTGTTAAAGAGACTTCTCTTTACTCCATTGTATGTGATTACTACCCTTGTCAAATATCAGTTGTCCATATAGGTGTGGGTTTATTTCTGGGTTCTCTGTCTGGTCCATTGATTTATGTGCCTGTTCTATGCCAGTACCCAGCTATTCTGAGTACAATGGCCTTGTAGTATACCTTGACATCAGGAAGTGTGATACCACCCACTTTATACTTTTTTTTCAAGATTGCTGAGGCTATTCAAGTTCTTTTTTGGTTCCATACAAGTTTTTGGAATATTTGTTCTATATCTCTAAAGTATGTCATTGGTATTTTAATATGAATTGCATTGAATTTATAAATTGCTTTGAGTAATATAGACATTTTAATGATGCTTATTCTTTCTACCCATGAACACGGTATATGCTTCCACTTGTTTGTATCTTCCTTGATTTCTTTTATCAATGTTTTATAATTTTCCGAGTACAAGTCCTTAACTTCCTTGGTTAAATTTACTCGTAGGTACTTTATTTTCTTTGTTGCAATAGGGAAGGGGATTGTTTTCTTAATTTCTCTTTCTGACAGTTCATTGTTGGTGTATAAAAAAGCCTCTGATTTATGAGTATTAATTTTATAACCTGCCACATTGCTGAATTCATTTATCACATCCAGTAGTTTTTAGACTGTGACTTTAGGGTTTTCTATGTACAGTATCATATCATCAGCAAATAATGAGTTTTACTTTTTCTTTTCCAATTTGGATGCCTTTTATTTCTTCTTCTTGTCTGATTGCTGTGGCTAAGACTTCCGAACTATGTTGAATAAGAGTGCTGAAAGGGGGCACTCCTGCCTTGTTCCTGATCTTAAGGGGATTGCTTTTAACTTTTACCCATTGAGTATGATGTTGGCTGTGTTCATAAATGGCCTTTATCATGTTGAGGGATGTTCACTGTATTCCCACTTCGCTGAGAGTTCTGATCATAAATGGGTGCTGGCTTCTATCAAATGCTTTTTCTGCATCTATTGAAATTAACATGTGGTTTTTCTCCTTCCTTTTGTTTATGGGATGAATGAATCACATTGATTGATTTGCAAATATCGTACCAGCCTTGTCTCACCAGAATAAATCCCACTTGATCATGGTGTATAATTTTTTTCATGTATTGCTGGATCCGGTTGCTAATATTTTGTTGAGAATTCGCCATCTAAATTCATCAGGGATATTGGCCTATAGTATTCTTTCTTTGTGTTGTCCTTGCCTGGTTTTGGAATCAGAATTGTGCTCGCCTCATAAAAGGAGCTTCGAATTTTCCCTTCTTTTGAATTTTTTGAAATAGCTTGAGAAGAATAGGAGTTAGTTCTTCTTAGAATGTTTGCTAGAATTCGCCTGTGAAGCCCCAGGGCATTTGTTTGTTGGCAGTTTTTTGATTAACTGTTTCGATCCCATTTGTTGTAATCGGTCTATTTAGGTTTTCTGATTCTTCCAGATTGATTTTTGAAAGATTATATGTTTCAAGGAATTTGTCCATTTCACCTAGGTTGTCTAATTTTTTGGCATAAAATTCTTCATAGTATTTTCTTACGATCCTTTGTATTTCTGCTGTCTTGTTACTTCTCCACTCTCACTCCTAATTTTATTTATTTGAGACCTCTCTCTTTTATTCTTGGTGAGTCTGGCTAAGGGTTCATCGATCTTGTTTACCTTTTAAAAGAACCAGCTCTTGGGTTCATTGACACTCTGTATTTTATTTTAGTCTCTATGTCATTTATTTCCTCTCTGATCTTTATTATTTCCTTCCTTTACTTCCTCTGGTCTTCACTTGTTGTTTTTTTCCTACTTCTTTTAGATGCAGGGTTAAGTTGTTTATCTGAGCTTTTTCTAGCTTCTTAAGGTATGCCTGTAATGCTATCCACTTCACTCTCAGGACTGCGTTTGCTGTGTCCCACAGATTTTGAGTTGTTATATGCTCATTTTCATTTGTTTCATGAAAATCTTTTATTTTTTCCTTGATCTCATTGTTGAACCATTCCTTATTTAATAACATCCTGTTTAGTTTCCCAGTATTTGAATGTTTTTCAGTTTTTCCATTGTAGTTGATTTCTAGTTTCATGCCATTGGGGTCAGAGAAGATGCTTGATATGATTTCAATCTTCTTAAATTTGTTGAGACTCCTTTTATGCCTTAATATGTGTCTATCCTAGAGAATATACCATGCACGCTTGAAAAGAATGTATACTATGCTGCTTTGGGGTGAAAGGTTCTGAAGATGTATATTAAATCTATTTGATCTAGTGTGTCCTTTAAGTCTGCTGTTTCTTTGTTAATGTTCTTTCTTGAGGATCTATCCAGTAACGTTAGTGGGGTATTAAAATCCCCTACTATTATAGTATCGCTGTTGATCTCATACTTTATGTCCATCAAAGTCTGCTTTATATATTTAGGTGCTCCTGTATTAGGTGCATAGATATTTATAATGGTTGTATCTTCCTGTTGGATCGTTCCCTTTATCATTATGTAGTGACCTTTTTTATTTCTTACTATAGTCTTTGTTTTAAAGTATTTTTCCTGATATAAGTATTGCCAAAAATATAAAATATAAGTATTTTATGAAAATATAAGTATTTTATGAAAAAATAAGCCTTCTTTTCATTTCCACTTGCATGAAATATTTTTTCCCATTCTTTTACTTTCAGTCTATGTGTATTTTTTATTTTGAGGTGGGCTTCTTGTAGATAGCATATGTACAGGTCCAGTTTTCTTATCCATTCAGCTACCCCATGTCTTTTGACTGGAGCATTTAATCCATTTACATTTAAGGTTATTATTAATATGTAGTCATTTATTGCCATTTATTTATTTAAATCTACAGTCCTCTTTTAGTAGTTTTATTCCCCCACTTTGTTATGTCTATAGCAGGCCCCTTAACATTTCTTGCAGCATTGTGATGAATTTCTTGAGTTTTTTTATTTTTTGTCTTGGAAGCTTTTTATTTCTCCTTCAATTTTTAATGGTAGCCTTGCTGGATAAAGAATTCTTGATTGTAGGTTCTTGTTCTGCATTACTTTGAATATTTCTTGACATTCCCTTCTGGTCTCAAGTGTTTCTGTTGAAAAGTCAGATGTCATCCTTATGGGGGTTCTTTTGTAGGTAATAGACTGTGTTTCTCTTACAGCTTTTAGTATTCTTTATCTCTTAGCTTTGGTATTTTGATTATGATGTGTTTTAATATAGGTCTTTTGGGTTCTTTTTTAATGGGGTTCTCTCTGCTTCTTGAACCTGTGTGACTCTTTCCTGCATCAGTTTAGGAACAATTTCAGCTATAATTTCTTCAATTAGGTTCTCTATTTCTTGTTCTTTTTCTTCCCCTTCAGAAACCCCTATTATGCAGATATTGTTTCTCTTCATGTTGTCAGAGTTCCCTTAGAGTTTCCTCAGACTTTTTGATCCTCTTTTCTTTTTGCTGTTCTGCTTCTGTGCTTTCACTTATCTTGTCCTCTAAGTCACTGAATCGATCCTCTGCTTCATATAGCCTGCTTTTAATTCCTCATAACATAGTCTTCACTTCTGATATTGTGTTGTCATATCTGTCTGGTTCTCCTTTATGATTTCTGTGTCCTTTTTGATGCTTACAATTTCTTTATTTAGGTCTTCATTAAGTCCATCCATTGTAGCTTTGAGGTCCTTAAGCATCCTAACAATCATTATTTTATACTCTGCATCTGGTAGTTTGATTACTTCTGTTTCTTCCAGATCTCTTTCTGGGTATTTGTCTTGTTGATTCATATGACTTAAGTTTCTCTATCTTCCCATTGCTTCTGTGTGTGGCTTGTAGGCTTTTTCCAGTTGTGGTCTTCTTACCCAGTAGAGTCGCTTTGAAGTCTTGATTTGTTTTCAGTTTACTTAACTCAGTGGTAGGCTTGTTTACTTATTTTAGCAGGGGGCTTATTTGAAACTGTATCCAGGAATGTGGTGGGTGTGACCTCTGAGATTCTGAAGGTGGGTTCTGCCAGCTGCTTTCTGGGGGCGAGGCATGTTCTCCACTTCAATAGGGGAGGTGTATCTCAGATCTCCCTGGAGACCTGAGTTACTGCCCCTCTACCCCACTTCTTGCTTCCAGCTGTATCTTTTGCTCTGATTAGAGCTGGAGAGCTTTCTGGAGGTGGGTCTCCCGAAACCACTTTAGATTTGTGCTGTATGGAGGGATAAACCCCTCCCCCAGCTATGACCACCTCCTCACTGGATGAGTCAGCTTCTTAGGTCATCCCAGGCATTCCTCTGCCTGTCACTATCTCGCTCACCCCACTTTCCTCGTGAAAGACAAGCCAGTCCTCTAAGCCTTCCTTACCCCCATTGCTCCAGGCAAGTGGCTGTGAGCCATATTTTCTGCTGTCCCTTTAAGGCACCCCCACCGTTTTCCACACACAGAACTTTGCTCTTCTCCCCTCTCAATGCTTTCCGTCTGTCTTCTCCAGTCCCTGGATTTCTAGGCTGGGTCTCCAGTTCTGAGACTGAGGGCTCCCGTATCTAAGGGTCTCTCTCCTTGTAATGAGAGTTTTTCTGGACTCTCAGCCTCAGCCTCTCCTCGCTCCTAGAAGCAGGGGAGCCTCTACCATGCCTCCACACTCCCTACCAAGATCTGTGTGGATTCTTCCTTGCTCCTTGTTTTTTTAGACCTGTTATTTTAGTCCAAAGTTGTTATTTTACGATGATTGTTCCTAAATTAATTTGTATTCCAGTTTGGTGGTGTGAGCTGGGAGTCTGTGTGTCTGCCTACTCCGCTGCCATCTTGCGAATCTCCAGGGCATTGTTTTTTCTTAACGTCTATATTGCAGTTCAGTTTACATACATAAAATTTATCCTTTTTATTTTTTTTTAATTTTATTTTTTTTAATGAAAACATCTCCAGGTTATCTTAACATTCAATTGTGTTGCATACCCGTCACCCAAAGTCAAATTGTCCTCTGTCACCTTCTATCTGGTTTCCCTGTGTCCCTCCCCTCCTCCCTATCCCACCCTTCCCTCCCTCCCCCCACCCCATAACCACCACTCTCTTGTCCATGTCTCATAGTCTCCCTTTTATGTCCCACTTACAGTTTGGAGATTCCTCAAAAAATTAAAAATCGAACTGCCTTTTGACCCAGCTATCCCACTTATAGGAATATACCCTAAGAACACCTTAGCACTGTTCAAAAAGAAGAAATGCGCCCCCCATGTTCCTGGCAGCATTGTTCACAATAGCGAAGATCTGGAACCAGCCCAAGTGTCCGTCAGAAGACAAGTGGATTAAAAAGCTATGGTACATATATACTATGGAATACTACTCAGCCATAAGATCGGATCATTTATCCTTTTTTTTTTGACAGAGACAGAGAGTCAGAGAGAGGAACAGATTGGGGCAAACAGGGAGTGAGAGAGATGAGAAGCATCAATTCTTCATTGCAGCTCCTTCATTCAGTGATTGCTTTCTCATATGTGCCTTGACCAGGGAAGCTATAGTAGAACGAGTGACCCCTTGCTCAAACCAGCAACCTTTGGGCTCAAGCCAGAGACCATGGGGTCATGTCTATGATCCCACGCTCAAGCCAGTGACACCTCACTCAAGCCATATGAGCCCATGCTCAAGCTTGCGACCTTGGGGTTTTGAACCTGGGTCCTCTGAATCCCAGTCTGATGCTCTATCCACTGTACCACCACCTGGTCAGGCTAAAATTTATCCTTCTTAATGTATAATTTGATGAGTTTTGACAAATTTACAGAGGTGTGCAACCACTACTTTAATCTAGTTGAGAATGCTGTCATCACTCCCAAAAGATCCCTCATGCTTTTATATTCAAACCCCATCTAAACCCCTAGCTTCAGGAAAACACAAATCCACTTTATCTATAGATGTCTTTCCTGGGCATTTCATAAAAACAGAATCATACAACATGTTTTCTGCACTAGACTTGCTTTAATTGGCACAAGGTTTTTGATGTTCATCTATACTGTAGCCAGTAGCCAGTGTTAGCTCATTCACTTTATTACTTTATACTATCTATTATATAAATATACTACATTGTCTACCATTCATCAGGTAACAGACAAATGGGTTGTTTTCATTTGGGGCTATTATAAATAATGCTGCTAGTTATATCTCAATACAGTTTTTCTGTGGACATAGATTTTTAATTCTCTTGAGTAAACAACTAGGATCAGAACTCTTAAGTTTATATAGAAAATTTATGTGTAACATTTTGATAAACATGAAGCCCTTTTCTAATGTGGCTGTATCGTTTCATATTCCACCAGCAGCGAATGAGGTTTCCACATCATCACCAACACTTTCTAGAGTTCTAGATCTCCATCAGTATCCTCTACAGCCATTCATTAACCATGCAGATATGTCACTAAATGTTGAAATGAGAGGGAAGAAAGAGTTAAGTGAATGAAGAAATGGGGGGCAGATATTCTTACACTTTTTCAACCAAGTGTATTTCATTTTTATTGTTTTAAAAAAATAAGGGGTATTATTTGAGGCCTGTTTTGGTTCACAAAAAAATTAAGAAGGTACAGAGATTTCCCAAATACTTTAACCTTTGCCCCACAGAGCATAGCATACCCATTATCAACATTCTTCACCAGAATGGCACATTTGTTACAACTGATGAACCTACATTGATACATCATTTATACCCAGTCTTAGTTTACATTAGGGTTCAATTTTAGTGTTGTGCATTCTATGGGTTGGGACACAGGTAAAGTGACATTTATCTACTGCGATATCATACTTGGCAGTTTTACTCCCCTAAAAATCCCCTGTGCTCTGCCTAGTCATTCCTCTTACCCTCCTTAATCCCTAGCAGCCTCTAGACTTTTAAATGTCTCTACAGTTCCTCTTTTCCAGAATGCCATGCAGTTGGAATTACATACTAGAAAGTCTTTTCAGTTTGGCTTCATTCACTTACTAACATGCATTGAAGTTTCTTCTATGACTTTTCATGGCCTATTTTCTTTTTAGCAATGAACAATATTCCACTGTTTGAATGTAACACAGATTGTTTATCCTCTAACCCAGTACAAGGCATCTTGGTTGGTTCCAAGTTTTAGTACTGTGAATGAAGGTGCTATAAATTTCCACGTACAGGTTTTTGTGTGGACGTGATTTTCAACTCTTTTGGATAAATACTAAAGACTGTGATTAATTAATTTTATGTTAGAGTATATTTAATAAGAGTATGTTTAGTTTTGCAAGCAATGGCCAAACTGTCTTCCATGAACAAGGCAGTTTTACTTCTGCCTTCTTAGTCTACCTTTTGTTTCCTTTTCTTAACTTACTGTATTAGCTAGGATTTCCAGCATAATGCTGAAACAAAATAGTGAAAGAGGTATCCATCCTTGTTCCTCAACTTACTGGAAAAGCTTTGAGTTTCTCATCATTAAGTATGATTTTAGCTGTGGGTTTTTATATATCTATATCTATATATTTAATTAAGTTGAGAAAATCACTCCATTCCTAACTTACTCAGGATAATATTTTCATGAATTGCTGTTAGTTTGTCAAATATTTTTACTGCATCAATTGATGCAATCTTGCAATTTTTCTTTTTTAGCCTGTTGATTTGATGGATTATATTAACAGATTTTTAAATGTTGAAACCAACCTTGTCTACCTGGGTTAAATCCTTCCTGTGCTTTTCATAACTATATATTTATCTAGTTTCCACCTTGTGGTGGAAAATATTTTTTACAAGGAACTTGATACTTTTTAAATGATTTAGCTTTACAAATTCTGACGTGTTCATTGATGAGAAAGGAAAAGTGCACATAGAACTGTACTGACAAAAAAACTTCTGAGAATCAGAAGAGTTTGTTATCAAGGCTTATCTTGAAAATGTGAAAACTATGGGTCTGTTGTTTTTTAACATAATATTTGGTCCAATTTTTATGAAACAGAATGTGATATATAAATGGTTTAGTATTAGAGATTTCAAAGTTATGTCTTAACCACACCTATTCAATATGATCCATTCATTCTACTTCTGGGTATTTTCCCTAGAGAAATGAAAGCACATGTCCATTCAAAGACTTGTATATGGATGTATATCACCATCATTGTAGTAGCCCCAAAGAGAAAACAATCCCAAAATATATCAACAGGTGTATGGATAAACTGTGGTATATTCATGTGATATAACTCTACTTATAAAAAAATAAAAAAGGAATGAATTATTAATACACGTTAACATGGATGAATCACAAAAAAAGGAGTACCAGACTGTATGGTTCCATTTATATAAAATTCTAAGAAATACTAACTAATATATAGTTTCAGAAAGTAAATCAGCAGTTAACTGAGAGGGGTAGAGAATGGCAGGAAGAAGAGACTAAAAAGAGGGTTGAGAAAAATTTGGGGTGACTGATGTATTCATTACTTTGTGGTAATGGTTTTAAAGGTGTATATATATGTCAGGACAATAAAGTATACATAGATAAAGAACATAATAAAAGTATTTTTAATATTCCTTTAAGTTTCTTCTTTTAAAATGGTCATTAAAGGCAACAAAGCAAATTCTTTGCAGTTATTACATATTAGTAAATCTTATAAAAATCAAATTATACCTGTGTTTAAATTTTCCACAATAGAAAGACATACAGTTTAAATAAATTTAAAATGTACTATATCAATTTGATGTTTTCCTTCTTTGTTAGCAAAAGCTGTTAACCAAAAATATTGGCAGTGCTGAAAGTCACAAGATATACAAAGACAAATTCCAGGACAGATTACTTTTATCTTTGTCCACACATAAAATTAATTTATAGTTTATAAGTAACCAAAAGAACTATTGGATTATTATATACAACCAAACAAGAATATGTGTAGTAATAAACTTTGAAAATGATATATAATGAACTACATATAAGATAGTATTATATCAGTGTTATAAAATCAAAGTAGACTATTTTTCTAAATAGCCCTTTTCACATAAACATTGTATATAACTAAATTCCATGTGTAACTGCACTGTAATAATTTATTTTCTCTTTCAAAAACAGTTGGTTGTCATTTCCTAAAAAATAGCCAAGTGTTATAGACTATAAAAATATTAAGTATGTGTATAAACTGTCATCAGGAAACTGTTAAACAAAATCGTTGGAAACTCTGCAAGGAGAAATCAGAGACTAAACATATAAAAGTACTAAAACATGACATTAAAATGTCATTGAGGAAACCTCTGAAATGATATTACCTGGAATCAGTTCCATAACGATGTAAATAGGCTGTCTTTGTGTGCAAACTCCTATAAGTTTGACAATATTGGGATGATCATATTGCTTGAGAATTCTGCATGAAAAAGAAAAGTGTATGAATAATTATTTAAATAAAGCATTAATTTATGATGATTGATACTGTACAGATGTAGAATACACTTAAAACAGATTTTATATATTGACTTTTTTAGAGGCAGGAGAGAAAGGGGGGGGCGGTAAGGCTGGAGCAGGAAGCATCAACTTTTAGTTGCTTCTCCTATGTGACTTTACTGGCAAGCCCAGGGTCTCGACCTGGTGACCTCTGCATTCCAGGTTGACGCTTGATCCACTGCACCACCACAGGTCAGGCTACAATACACTTTAATCAATATAACTCAATTTTTAAAATTTTAGTTTGAACCCAAATTATGATAAATGAGATATATGCCAATTTTGATAAATGTTGGCAGAATATAGGTAAAATAAGTGAATTAGCCTTAATTCAATTAAACACCCACTAAAAAATCATTATCCACTTTGAATCACAAACAACCATGCTAAATAGGAATAACTTAGTCTAAAACATATAGAACTCCCTTCAAAATATTAGTGGTTAGCCAATACCACAATAGCATAGCTAAAAAGTATTAGTGAACTCAAAACTGTAAGCAGGTAGGGTAGCATCTGTTTGTTTCATTTTGCTTTATGTATACATTTGATTTAAAATAAGAAAATAAGAAAAACTATAAAACTATAAAAACAAGAATCCGCTTCATGTTGATAAATACTATAGGGTAATCTCTTCGTTAGATTTTATAAGTGTTTTCTAGATGATTATACTTTCAAAGTAGTAAAAACTCTAAAGTTTTCAGAAAGCTGGCAGAAAGTTAAATAATAACAGTAAATGAGTTTCAGTATGGACTTAAGCTGAAGCAGAGAAGTCTTAGTTTGGATAAGGTGAAATTTCAGAAGGCTATAAAATATATAGCTCATCTACAGAACTCGGAGCTTGAGTTAAAAGTAGATTGGATCCCCTCAGAGGCCTGTCTAGCCTGATGAGTTCTATTACCAAATTGTATTCCATATTATCCTATTGACATATTCATAAGTTCACTTATATCTGAAAGTTGCAGTTTTCTTTCCTAAGAGAATGAAAAAGTAACTAAAAAAAAGATAAGTTTAAATACATTTTGTACATGTACAACTAACAGAGATGGTGCTAAGAAAAATATTTTATATTGAAAATACAGAATGATTTGTGACTGAAAAGATAAACTGGAAAGAATTCTAGAAATAATGGAAATACTCTGACAATAACTTTGTGCAACTTCTATAAGAAATTAAAAAGAACTTTTTCTAATGTTTGACTTTAATCCCAAATGTCATATCTGAGGTTGTAAACTGCTTAGTAAAGAAATTTCACAAAACAACCAGCCTGAACTCCAATAATATTTAATATCTAAATATATAGCTCTATCATCTATTAAAGGACACTTAAGAGTCTTGCATTGATATAAATTTCATTATTAAAATAAAAGAATTTCACTTTAGAAGAGGAAATAAAACTCTATTTTGTAAAAAAATATCAAATTAGAAAGCAAAAATAGTAAATATTAGAAAATGTTTAATATAACTTGTATCATAAGAATATCTATGAATATATATAAAATAATAAACTGATACAATTCAAATGTGATAGCATGCCTTTAAATTTATCAGAGTATATTTTTCTGAATTGCCAATAATATACTTGAAACAGATTTTCAACTTTATTCTGTAGATAATACCCAATAAATGGATCACATTAGTTTACTCTATTGCTATCAGCATTTATTTATTTAAATATATATATTTGTGTGTGTGTGTGTGTGTGTGTGTGTGTGAGAGAGAGAGAGAGAGAGAGAGAGAGAGAGAGAGATAGGAACAGACAGGAAGGGAGAGAGACAAGAAAGACAAAAAGCATCAATTTCTCTTTGCGGCACCTTAGTTGTTCATTGATTGCTTTCTCATATATGCCTTGACTGTGGGCCTTCAGCAGACCAAGTGACCCCTTGCTCAAGCCAGTGACCTTGGGTTCAAGCTGGTGAGCTCGGGGCTTTGAACCTGGGTCTTCCGCATCCCAGTCCAACGCTCTATCCACTTTGCCACCGCCTGGTCAGGCAGTATTCATTTTTAAATAAATGGAGAAATGTACACCAAAATGCTCCATGCTGTGGGACTTAGTTCTCTCACTGCCATGTCCTCTTCTCCATGACACTTTACACTAGGCCATGATGGAGACAAACATACCTCCCCTAAACCCATTTTCCTCCCTCCTTTACACCAACAATCTACAGATGCACATATTCTCCTCCTCTCCCATTCATCCATCTACCCATCTCTTCAACAATGTCTATCCTGACTCTGCCCAAAGTACCTTTCAATTTGTCTTGTGTTCTGTTGTATAAACTAGATGTTAACATTAACAGTTTTAACTATCTGTAATACGGGGGTAGCAATTTGGAACATTAAATTTTAGCTAATAACAGGAAAAAGAACACAATCATTCTAGAAGATCAATTAGAAAAGAAACAATATGCTAATATTGGAACAATGCCAGACACTAAATTATGGAAGACATTTGAGGTTCTTGGAAAGGAAAACTAACAGATGGGGAAAAAGAATCAAGTGATCATATCTAAGTAAGGTAGGAGAGATGAAATTATATATCTAAATAATTATATAAAACATGTATTTTAGATATAGATTACAGTAATATTTTTATTTAAGGAAAATCATAACTTTGCATATATATATAACATGCATGTGTGATAAAAGCAAAAAATTGCAATAATTTTTAAGGACTTGAAGAACTCTCACTTTTTTTTAGCACATGAAACAGAAACTTTGTGTTTCTACATTGTGTCAACGCTTATCTTTAAGGGCTCTCAAAGTGCTTTTTCTACCTCGGCAGATCATATTTTATGGTATCTTCAAACTTCCATTTTAGTGAATCACTTATATTATAAATACACATTTTATATAACTTTAAAGAACTCACTTTGCTTCTTGTAAAAATTTTATTTTCAGTTCCTGAGGAAGATCTTCTTTACATGTTTTAACAGCAACAGCAGTTTTATCCTTTAATATGCCCTTAAATACTTCACCAAAATTTCCCTGAAAATACAAATATATTTATCATTTGAGGTATAAGACAGCTACAGAAATCTGCCAAAATACATTAAAAAATCATGTAATGATGCTCTTTAGCATTATTCAGAGTTTGAAGTGGAATAAAGATTGGGAATGTTGCTCTTACTAATCCCTCCCAACTCTATAAGGACTTCAACTGTATTGATCGTGTTCAAGGGGGGAATCTTCAAACACAGAAAAAGACTAGGCTTCCCAGAACAGCTCTTCTGCATCCAAAAAAGGCAGGAGGAAGACTAGGCCACTCATCACTCCCTATCATTTATCAGGTATAGCTTTATTTCTGCAACTGACCTTAGGACTATAAGGCTAAATATTATGTCCCTTGTTGATTTATATTATTCCTCATAAAAAGATCTTAGTTCTAGGTCAATCTTCATCTCTTCCCTCTTTAATCTTCATTAACTTCTGGAGACTTTTCACCAACCCTCTATATTCAACTGTTCCCTTTCTACGCCCAACTTTCACTATGCCTTCTGACATCCACGGTTCATCATTATAAAAATTTTATATTCAATATATTTTTTTGGTTATTCCCTTCACCTTCTTGTTCCAAAAGAAACTTAGTTCTCACTTGAAAACACTCAAATGGTCACTAAGCTTCCTTTTGTCTTCTAAACTTAAATGATGGCCTTTCCATCCAATCCTGCTCCCACTACCCTCAAGATAAAATCGAGTATTCTACCAGCTCCTTGTCAATGTTTTTAAACCACTTTTCCTCCTGGATTCCTAAGAAAAACCACATGCTTTGAGCTTTATCATTTGATTATATGCTAATTAACCGAAAGCCCATTACTATGGCTATTAGTTACTGAATTTGAGAATATTTTCATTCATTTATTGACAAATACAGTTTCTGAATATTATACCTAGTGCTGCTATTCCTGTCTTAATCTAGGCAATTTCAATACATGCCTGAAAATCATCTCTTTCTCTTTCCATGATTTTCTGTTCCAAATTATTTTCTAGGGTCATACCTCAAATTTTCCATTGTCAATAATGCAACTCCTCTATAATATCTATTTCAATAATATCTATTATAATATCTATAATATCTATTCCTCTATAATATCTTGTTTCTGGCTGGCTTCTATTTTTCTGGTTTACTTTCTCTAGTATCTCAACTATAAAAATCCTTTTTGAAGTAAGAACCTCAAAACCTTAGAGCTTATTACTTTTCATTGTCCATCATCCCCTTAATATCCTTTTTTCCTTTCTTATCTTGCTTAAATTCCATGGTTAATAATTACAACTATTTACCATATGCTTTCATCTATTTTGTTCCTCTTAATCTGTAGCACTCTCTTGTCAAATCCATAACCCAAATTAAATGCAACATTCTGCCTACTCTGCACCATCACAGCTAAATATGGCTGAAGAAAATCCACAACCTGTTAACTGGTTTCACCTTAAATTAATGAACACAAACTGTCTTAATGCTGCTCAATAATCATATTACAGTTAGATTATAATCATTCATACTCTCATTCTTCTAATTAACTATTTTCCCCTTTTACTGCTTTCTTAAATCCCCTACTCCTCCTCCCATTCTCATTCTTAGCCGATAATCAGGCTTCCTACATCA
Source organism: Rhynchonycteris naso (assembly GCA_037038555.1). NCBI lineage: Eukaryota > Metazoa > Chordata > Mammalia > Chiroptera > Emballonuridae > Rhynchonycteris > Rhynchonycteris naso. The sequence continues at coordinate 154,391,580 of CM073000.1, read as the reverse complement.
CTGAGAAAACTGAAACAATTTAAAGAGAATTTCCAGATTCTTGGCCCCACATTTACCCACATGCCAATCTTCTTTGCTGTTATAAAAAAGAGCTATTGTGTTTTTATTGAAGTCAGTCTTCCACTGTAAACTAAATTCCCTCTTATCTACTCCATGATATCACTCCACTAATTCTCATCTCTTCCGCTCTCCCAAATCATATGTTTGTCACTAGATAATTCCCAACATGCCTACAAGGTACTACATGACCTACACCCTCACCAACTCACTGACTTCCTGTCTTGTCACGGTCCTCCTTGCTTACTCAGTTACAGCCAAATGATCCCCCTTACTCTAAAAAAGGACCAAAAGCAAACAAACAAAAGAAAACCCACTCATGGACACAGACAACAGTGTGGAGATTGCCAAGGTGTGTGGGGGAGGGGGTAAGGAGGGTTTTGGGGTGAGCAATGGTGATGGATGAAGACTTGACTTGAGAATGTGAAGACACAATACAAGGTACAGAGAAGTGCTATAAAATTGAGCACCTGAAACCTGTTCAATTATGTTAATGAGTGTCACCTTAATAAAATTTAAAACAAAATTTACCAAGAAAAAATATAAAATTAAAAAAAAATAAATTTGCACTGGTTACTACTCCCTCTTTCTAGGACCCTTTCTATGTCCATAGGGCTTACCTGGATTTTCTGATAAAAAATGGCAGCTTCTACAAATAGCACTCCTAAACTCCCTATATCTTTCACAGGACTCAGTAGCCTTTAACATTATAAAATCTGCCATTTATTATGTTTACTGTTCTTTCAGCCTTTCCCTGTGAGCTAGAATAAAAAGCTCCATACAGGCAGGAATGTCTCCCTGCTTTGTTCACTGATTTATCACTAGTACAGAGAAGAGTACCTATAATTTAGCAGGCAATCCCCAACACATATTTGAGGAGTGAATAAAATAGTTAATGAATACTAACTGTATATCAAGTATTGTCTAATAGGAGTATCATACTCAATAAAAGAAAAAGTGAGAATTCCTGTCTCAATCTTATATTACTACTAAATTCCAATGTCTATAGTGTAGGAACTATGGTTAATTCTCTTTTACTCATGCATTCTCAAGCAGTAAACTGTATTTATTCAGAATAAGCAATGAAAATATTAAATAACAAATCATTTTCTACTAAAAATCAGTGAAATTAAGACATACTGTTATCTTTAAAACTACAGTATTTTATTAAAAAATTTTTGAAATTGACATCATGCTACTGCCATGTCATTAAGAAAATAATTATCCTTTGAATACCCTTACTAAGAAAACAGATGCTAAAATTCCTCCTGATATACTATATTTCACATATTAAACTAAACATAAAAATTGAAATATTTAACTCAAAATATTTTTACCTGAGTACTAAAAATATCTGTCCTTCTCAACACATTATACTTCAGTAAATGATTTAATTATATTTTCATGGAAATACATTTAATTTCTTTGTACTAATTTTTGACCCAGTCACTGCTACTAACTCACCTAAATTAATAGAAAGAAGGAAATCAATGGAAACTGATATCCAATAGCAATTTCATACTTCTATTTAAAAAAAGGTATTCTAAAATACTAATAAGAATCCTGCAAAGTAGATCACTTCGACAGGGATTTACTTTCTTAAAATTTATCACAGTTAAAAAATATGGAAATATATCTTAATTCAAGTTTACATTTAAAATAAAAAGTAATGAATGATCATTTTTTACTTAGAATGCTGAGCTTTAAGCCTAGTACTGATAACTCAGAAATGTATTAGAGATAGTTTACCCAAAATATCCAGATTTTACACTATTTTTCAAATTACATTGTGAAACTAAATTCCAAATTTCAAATGAAAACATCACTCTTAAGTCATTGACAAAGAAGTTAATATTTACCCATGGGAATTCAATTATAAACAATTAATGAATTTGCAAATAGTTCATTTGATTATCAAATGTCTGCCATTATTGTTAGATGAAAGATACTTTCTTATGGCCTATGAATTAGAAGAAACTTCCAACTACTTGGAAAAAGAAGAATTTCATCATATATATTTGTTCTCTTTAAATACTAATAAAACTAGCTATAAATATTTATGCTGAAATATGTCTTATTCATACAATTTTTAGATAAAATAATGTGTCCAATGTTGTTGCATACTGAGGTTCTAAACACAATCTTGAAATTCCAAAGAGCAGTATTTTACATTTTCTGGACTACTATGTGTAGTCAAATAGAACAAGACTTTTAGGAATTTCAACTTTTATTACCTCAGTTTTCTTGTTTTCATTTTCTTTTTTCAAATCTCAGTTCACTAGTTTTGGCTTCACTACACTGTAATAAAATCGTTGTGACTTTAAATCCAGAGGAAAACACACAGTACTATTTTTAAAAGTCAAAAATCATCCTTAAACCTTTTAAAGATTTTCACATATTTATCTCAATGAACATCCCAGTATTTACAGTAGATGTGGTATTGTGTTCTTGTAGGTCAATGTGGGAAGGTACCTTGTTGTGTGCTGGATATAAGAAGGCTTTGACGAAAATAAAGAATCTACAGAGTTCACAATCAGCAAAAGGACTTTGGTTATTAAGCGCAGTTGATTACATACCTTGCCTAGTAATTCTCCCAATGTGACATCTTCATGATTGAGAACCCATTTCTTATCCTATGACAAAGGAAAAGAACAGATTTTTAGCCAAAATAAGAGTATATTTCCTATAAGATATACTTGAGGCAGTGGAAAATAGACCTAAGGTGATATTTCATTCAAACCATTCAATCTACAGTGCACTAAGAAGTTGTAACATCAAGGGCCAATAAAACAGATTTAAGGAATGTTCCCACACAATAGGATTTTAAAATTGGCATTACAGCAAATTTCTATCAGAAATCTTAGCCTTCAAAATGATGGTGTTCCTATGACCAGAATATAGCATGCACCTTTCTCTCCCCATAAAGTTTAGATTATGTTATTATTTGTCATTTCAAAAGAGCTGAATCATAAGTACATGACAGAATTTCATTTTACAATGTAATATTTCCAATTCTCCCTTGATCAAAGAGAATTCTTTTTCTACCCAAACCACATTATTAAGAGCTAATTTTTCTACATAAAAACTGGTCATGAGTTATAGTGGTTTATGACACTGCATGTGGCCCCGTATCTTTCCTAAGTAATTTCCTATTGTATAAGAAAGAAACAAAACTAGGGTACATAAGACCAGTGATGCAAACATGCCATTATAAAAGAGCATCCCATTATCTGATCTCAAGAACTAACTATTACTTAGAGAACAGTTTATCATCTAAAAATCTCAGCTATTAAACTACATAATGTAATGTTATAAAGGCATAACAGAATTTTTTTTAAAGGAAGGGAATGAAGAAAGGGAGGAGAGAGGAGGAAAAAAGAAGAAAAGAAGAGGGAATAAAACCAGGGGAACGCAGGAAAGAGACAGAAGGGAAAGAAAATGCTGGAGTGACATTTTATTCAGGATGTTTTTAGTTAATGTTAAAATGTAGTATTCCTCCCTCAAACATATCAAAATGTGATTATGACCTATAGAATGAGTTGTAACAAGTAAACATCTTGAAGTAAAATGCCAACCAAACTATGGTTTAAAATGTCCTGGAGAGCCATCTGAAGTACTTTATCTTCAGAAACATCAAATGACACTCAAACACCACCCTCTGTTAAATCAACAAAGTGGATAATGTAAATTTAAGAAATGACAGCTTACATGCATAGCCTTTCACTCTAAATACAAAGTTAGAGCTATATAGGTCCTGGAAAACAAAAGGACATAGGAGAACATCTCCACAACCAAGCGAGTAAGTAAAATTTCAGAAAAACAGAAAAAGCACCAACTCTAAAAGAAATAAACAATTGGAATTCAAAATTAGAAACATGTTCTTCAAGGGCATCATTAATTTGTATATGTGCTGCCGAAGCGAGCACAAGGGCATCATTAATTTGATGTAGAACATACAGAGAATTCATAACTCAAAAACAAGATGACAACATTCCAGTTTTAAGAAATTTGGTAAAATATTTCAAGAGGTACAAATAGATAATAAGCACATCAAAAGATGTTTAACATCAGTAGTCTTTAGGGACATACAAAAGAAAACCACAATTAGATGCTACTCCATACCTATTAGAATAATAAGATCAAAAAGATTAACAATACCACAAGATTGCAAGGATGTAGAAAACTGGAGTCTTCATCCACTGTTAGTGAGTATGCAAAATGGTACAAGCCATTGATAGTTCCTCAAAAAGCTAAATATGCATCTACTTTATAATTCAGAAATTACACTCCTAGGTATAAACTCAAGAGAAATGAAAACTTATCTAAAGAAAGACATCAAAAATGTTTGAGACAGCTCTATTTATAAGAGCCAAAAATAAGAAACAATCCCAAGGTCCAGCAGAAGAAGAATTGATGACACAAATTTTGGTATGTTCAGACAATTAATTACTCTTCAGCAATAAATTTACTAGGGATATGTATAGCAGCAGAGCATTTGCAAAAACAATTTGTGAACCTAATAAGGCCAGATATACTCTATGTACATTCATACATACATAATGAGTCCATTTATATAAATTTCTAGAAAATTTACATATTATCTGTAATGCCGTAAGTCAGTGCAGTGTTTGGCTGAGGCAAAGGTTGAGGAAGACCCAGTGCAAAGGGAAAGGAAGAAACTCTGGGGGTTAGAAAAATGTTCAACTTCTTGATATTTCATAACTATACTTTAAAACTTGTGCATTTTATTGTATGTAAACTATATATCCATAAAGTAGATTTTTAAAAAGCAAGTATAGCCTGACCTGTGGTGGCACAGTGGATAAAACATTGACTAGAATGCTCACGTCGCCGGTTTGGAACCCTGGACTTGTCCAGTCAAGGCACATAAGAGAAGCAACTACTATGAGTCAATACTCCTGCTCCTTCTCCCCTTCTCTCTCCCTCTATTATCAAGAAATAAAAATCTTTTAAAAATAAATAAAAATTATAAAAAGAAGGAAGTATAAAACTGCTACTTTACATTTGAGAAGCACTTTGGGGGTTAATTTCTCCTCTACATTTTATCAAAAGCAACTCCTCAAAGTATGTAGCTTGGGGCAGGCAGGAGAGTTATTCTTTCAAAATTGCAAATCTGTAGGCTCTGGCTGGGTAGCTCTTGGTTGGAGCACTTTCCCGACATGGTGAGGTTGCAGGTTTGATCTCCAGTCAGGGTACATACAAGAGTCAACCAGTGATGGCATGAATGGGTAGAACAACAAGTTGATGTTTCTCTGTGTGCGTCTCTCTCATTTCCTTTCTCTCTAAAATTCAATCAATATATAAATAAAAATAAATTGCAAAACATATTTGTTCAGGACCCTTTCACTTCAAACATGGTAAATAGGTAGATCAGACCAATTCTCCCACTGCAAACCACTGAAAAAGTTTGATAAAAAGTAAAAACAGAAACAAACTTCTGTTTGAGAGGACAACAGAGCTCTAAAATAGTGATGAACTAAAAGGCTAAGTTTAGGTAAAGAAAAGTAGCCAGTTCCAGTCTTTAAAGGCTACCTTAACTATGCTGACTATGAAAGCAGCAGCCAACAGGTTAAAAAAAAGTAGGAGTTTAGGCCCCGCCCAGGAGAACAGTCCCTGATCAAATACCCTAGACTCTTCATAAGGACCTCAAAGATACCACATGGTGGCCAAAAAAAAAAAAAAAAAAAAGGCAACCTGAGAATGAAAGGAACTAAAATCTATCTTCTAATCATATCCATCACTGAGGGACTGAATCAGGGACTGGCAAGCTCAGTCTTGGCCAACATTGCTCACTGCCTGTCTTTGTATGGGCATGATCTAAGCTAAGAATGGTTTAAAATGGCAAAAATAAAGAAAAAGAAAAAAAAATTTGACATAAAATTACATGAAACTTCAGTGTTCAATAGAAATTATTTAATGTAAGCTACAGAGAGAGAGAGAGAGAGAGAGAGAGAAAATAAAAATGGAGGAAAAAAAGAATGAACAGTACCAAGGATCTGTGAGACACTTCCAAGAAGACTAACGCACATCGAAGTCACAGAAGGAAAGAAGGACGACTGCTGAAAATAGGTGAAGCAACACTGACCAAAACCTCTTTAAACCAAAGACAGAAAAAAAATCTTAAAAGCAACTAGAGGAAATGACCCATTATTTCCAGGGGAACAATAATCAGAATGACTAGACATTTATTATCAGAAACCAAGAGGCCAAGAACAAGCAAAACAACATTTTTAATGTATTAAAAGAAAAACCTGTCAAATCCAATTTTCTATATTCAGAAAAATATATTTTAGGAAGGAAGATAAAATTAAAATATTCTCAGATAGAAAAAAACTAAGAAATTAGCTGCCAGTAGACTCTTCTAAAAATTGCTAAAGGAAGTTCTCTAGCCAGAAAGAAACTTGGGGTATCTGGAATAAAATAATAACAAAAATGGTAAATACATCAATAAGTATAATAGATATTTCTTCTCTTGAGTTCTTTAAAATTTGCTCAACAGGTAGAAAGAAAAATTATAACATTTTCTGATGTGTTTTTCATTTGGACATTCAATACAGAAGTACAATGAAGAAAGGAATACATGCAGATCCCTACAGTGATAATGTTTCTGCATTATACTTGAAATGTCACAATATGGATTCTTTCTAAACCGTGTAAAGTTATGCCTGGCCTGTGGTGGCACAGTGGATAAAGCATTGAAGTGGAACGCTGAGGTCATCTGTTCGAAGCCCTTGGCTTTCCTGGTCAAGGCACATATGACAAGCAATCAATGAACAACTAAAGTGAAACAACTATGAGTTGATACTTTTCACTCCCTACCCTTCCTCTCTCTAAAAATCAATCAATAAAATATTTTTAATAAAAAAAGAAAAGCAGAAATATGTTTTTGGAATTCTCAGATCATACAAAAAGCACAAAGTTATATAATAAAAACTACAAGAGAAATAACTTACTGATAGTAAAAAGTATTCAAATAGTAACCAAAAACAAGGTATGACAGGAGAAAGAGAAACAAAAAACAAAGATCAAACAAAATAAAATGATTAATAGTCCTAAATCAAACATATCAGTAATTATTTAAAGATAAATTATCTAAATATACCATTTAAAAGATTGTAAGAATAAATTTCAAAAGCAATCAACTGCATGCTATCTAAAGAAACTCATTCATAAAACATAAAAGAATGGAAATAAACATAAAATGCAAAATAAATCAAAAGAAAGCTGGTATACCTATAGTAATGTCAGGCAAAGTAGACTATGGGGCAAAGAAAATTATACATACATAAAGAGGAAAATCACATAGTGATAAAAATGTCAATAAACTGAGAAAACATAATTATTCCAAATGTCTATTCTTCAATCACAAATACTTCAAAATAAAGAAAACACTGACAGAACTGAAAAAAGAAAGACAATTTCACAATTATAATTGGAGACTTCAACATTCCTCTTTCAGTAATAGACAGTAGTAAAGAGAAAAGCAGCAAGAATATAAAATAACTGAATAATACCAACCAAGTGGATTATATTGACCTTTATAATAAAGCTATTCAACAACAGCAGAATAAATCCCTCTTTTTAAGTTAACAAGGAAAATTTCCCAAATTAATCCATATCATAAACATGAGTCATAAAATCATAAAAAGTGTAAAATAAATGAGGTCATACAAGGTATGCTCTCTGACAATTATACAATTAAATCAGAAATCAATAATAAAGTTAACAGTACAATTTCCAAATACTTGGAAATTAAACACACACTTTTATATGATTCATAGATAAAAGTCTTAAGATGAATTAAAAATATTTTTGAACTGAACAAAAGTGAAAATACAACATACCAAAATTTTAGGTTACAGCTAATGTAAGTGGTTAGAGAGAAATTTATAGCTTTTTATATTAGAAAACAAGCAAGGTATCAAGTCAATAATTTAAACATCTACCTTAAGAATCTAGAAAGAGAAGAGCAAAACAGTATCAAAACTAGCAGAAGAAAATAAGAGCAAAAGTAAATAAAATTCAAAAACAATAGAGAAATCAAAGTGAGGCAGAGTTGATTCATAGCTGGAATGGAAAGACTATCTTCATCTCTGGGCATGCCTGGATCCAATCTTTGGCTCTTGCACAAGGTAAGGACAGTTAAATTTAGGATTTTAATGAATAACGTCTGAAATTGTCCTGGGATCTCAGGGTGAGCTTCTTACTGATGGTTTGCAACTCACTGGCCTAACAGGCAAGAGAGACATAAAAGGCACATGTAGAGTTTCTCCTTTAAGCTCTCCTAAAACCAAGATGACTCTTAAACACCTTGGTGGATCAAATGTGTGCAAATTAGCGCCTTTGAAGAGGATGTGTGTCAGATGCCTCTCAGAGCCTTTATACTGTTCCTCTGCTTTTACATATAGGCTTTCTGCAAGTATGTCCAGTGAGTTTGGTGTTCTATTCAAATGTCTAAAACTGGGAAAATTTTTATAGTAGTTGGTTACTGAGGTGGATATTAAAAGGACCCCTGAATTTATGATTTAAACAGTAATGGCTAATGAGTTACTTAAGAGAAAGATGAGGGGTGTTATAATAAGGGTGGAGTACAGGGGACTATTAGAGGGATGGGCACATGGGACCCATATGGCCAGAATGGCTGCTACCTGGTGGTCACGCCTGGTCTAAGGTAACAAAAGTAACCTTTCCTTCAATAGGGAGAAAAGCACATTAGTAGATACAGGGTCAGGGGAGATAACTACATTTATAACAAAAAATAACCCAAAAATCTAAAATTGAGGGAAAGTCAGTTAAGAATAAGGCTGCTCTTTATCTGGTTTAGCAAAAATGAAGATAAAAGAGAAGCAGTCTAGAACCTCTGAATGAAGACTTGCAACTCAGTCTGTAAGAGGGAGGACAAATGCCCAAGGGGGATTCAGTGGCCAAAACTGAAGCAAAAAATGCTTGAAAACAGAAATGAATATAGACTTGTCACAGTTTTATTTAATGTTGCATCTACTTGCTAGAGATTTGTGACCATACAGGAATATTCACAAACCTATATTCAAAACCCTAAAGATTAAATTTGCCTGTTTTGAAACTATAGACTTGACTTAGACTCTTTATTCACGAATATTAATTTATCATTATTATGGTGAAAGAAATATATACTTCCCCCATTTATCAATAATCTCTCAAACTGAAAATAAAAACATTTGGAAACATCAAGTTATTTGGTTTAAAAAGGATTTCTCATTTTTAAAGGAAGGAAGAAGGGCAACTCCTAAAAGTATTCATTCAGAGTTTCTTCAACTAATTCTAATAATTTTTAGAATTGCTTAAGAGCAGATTAAAGTCAGTTGCAAAGGCAAGTATTTTCACTTTTCTGTAATCCGAACTTTTGAAAAGTACAGCTGGAAACATTTTTTTACATGTCTCCAGATACACTTTGTTGCGTTTCAGCACTCGCACTGGATTGGCAGGAAAGACGATATCTGATTTTACAGCTTTAAAAACCAATGCCTTGCAAAGGTAAACTCTTGTCCATCATCACAGAAGTACCAAGTGACAGAGTTGGGATAAGAAACTTGATCTTTTGTCTCATTCTAGTTTCAACATATTCTGTTTAGCATTTGCTGTGCAAAAGAGACCAAAGAACATTGCATTTAAAATAATTGAGTGCAATAATTTTATTTTTTCTTTAAAAAATTTTTTTTTATTTATTCACTTTAGAGAGGAGAGAGAGAGAGAGAGGAGCAGGAAGCATCATCTCCCATATGTGCCTTGACCAGAGAAGTGCAGGGTTTTGAACCGGCAACCTCAGTGTTCCAGGTTGACACTTTATTCCCTGCGCCACCACAGGTCAGGCAAGTGCAATAATTTTCTGCATCTAAATTATATACATATCATGTCAGGTTATTGAAAAGATTCCAAAATAACGTTTTCATTGAATAATAGAATTCAAAGGTCAATGAAGCAAGATTTGAATCACCTTGAGCTGAGAACATACGGGTGTGCAGTAACTCAAATGGGAGATATGGAAATTCTGCCGAAAGCACACCTTGTATCTTCAGTAACACAACTCCTCCCAACCATCTCTATGGCAATAAGATTGATTCTCTTCCCAGACTTCAACCTATTCTCTAACTACATTATACATAATAGTCCAAGTCCCAATCTAGAAGTGTCTATTGAGAGTGTAGGTCATTTACTTATATGGGTAGTTTTAAGAACAATTTTAAAATGCGGTTGTCATGGCAACATTTCCCACTCAAGGCTTTAGGATAGGCCAAGTTTATTTTATTCTGCTCCTGAAAATCTTGTGGCCTTCTTAACTGGATTAGAAAATACTGCAAGCCCTAGCCAGTTGGCTCAGTGGCAGAGCATTAGCCCGGCGTGTGGATGTCCCAGTTTGATTTCCATTCAGGGCACACAGGAGAAGTGCCCATCTGCTTCTACACCCCTTCCTCTCTTGCTTCTCTCTCTTCTCTTCCCTCCTGCAGCCATGGATCGACTGAGTGAGTTGGCCCTGGGCACTGAGGATGGCTTCATGGCCTTCACCTAATGTGCTAATGGGTGGCTCCAGTTGCAAGGGAGCAAGGGGCCGAGATGGTAGAGCATCACCCGCTAGTGCTGTGATGGTGAACCTATGACACACGTGTCAGCACTGACACATGTAGCCATTTTCGATGACACTGCGGACGCATACCAGAGAAGTATGGGGCCGCATGCTGAGAAGGACGTTTCATTCTCAGCTCCTGCATGGCCAGGTGCAGTAGCTGAGGGTAAAACATTTGCTGTAGTGTAAACACTCTGTGCCGGAGGTCTGTAGGCCAAAACAACAGAACTCCGGCACAGAGCGTCTAGTTCTGGGACTTCCGGTTAGGTCGTTTTTCTTGAAGTAACACACCACCCGAGTTATGCTCGGTTTTTTGGCGAATTTTGACACGAAGCTCAAAAGATTTCCCAGCACTGCCCCAGTGGGCTTGTCAGGTGGATCCAAAAAAGAGAGAGAGAAAGAAAATACTGCAGAGGCCCTGGCCAGTTGGCACAGTGGACAGACTGTGTGCCCTGCGTTGGATGTCCTGGGTTCAATCCCCGGTCAGGGCACACATGATAAACAAACATCTGCTTCTCTCTCTTCCTTCTCCCTCTCCCCCTCTCATAGCCAGTGGCTCAACTGGTTCAAGTGTTGGCCCAGGGCTTGGTAGGTCCGAGCTTAGACCCCCAAATGGGGGTTGCTGGGTAGATCCCAGTCAGGGCACATGCAGGAGTCTATCTCTTTTATTCTCACTTGAAAAAGAAAAAAAGAAAGTAAATACTTCAGTCTAAATTACCCATTAAAATAGAATAAAATTTGTTTAAATTTCAAAGGTAATAACAGTGTACCTACTTAAAAAGCAAATGGCAATTCTACTTTTAAAGCTAAACATGGAGAAATAGTTAATGTAAAAATATAAAAACAATAGAGGGTCTTTTTTTTAAGTGTTAATTGTTAAAATGATGAGGGGTTTTCATGGTCCTAGCTCTGGGCTCTACCAGTAGCAACCTTCAACCTTACCACAGTCTTAGACATACTTTAACCCTCTGAATACTTACCTATGCTATGTATACTTCTCTTGAGAGCAATCACTTTAGCCCAATCTTGCAATTGAATGTACTCCTCTGACTCTGGAAACAGAATACCTTTTGGTTCCAAATGTAACAATTCACTTGAAAATTATTACTAGGGAAACAGTAAATTCCTAAAAAGAAAAATGTAGCAGGACTTTGAGATTCTTTTTGTGTGTGTATTTGTATTTGTTGAAAGCAATCTTTGTGATAAATCTCAGTGGTATGATAAGTAGATGATGCAAGTATGGTAGAGCTAATGTTAACTTGATCATAGAAGCACCAAAGAAATCGGAATTGGAAAGGACTGCAGCCCAAACCTCCTGCCTTAACAGTTATCATCCATCTACCCACTGATGTAGTCACCCCCTCATTCAACAACCTCTGTTGAACACTACTACTCATAGCAGATGATGATGAAGACCTCATGTAACTGAAACATCACTAAAATAACCAGTGGTGGAAAACAATCTACTTTATCAACTAAGCCAATTTAATTTTAGTTGTTCTAATTACAAGGCTCTTTATTATGTAGGATGGGGCAAAAGTAGGTTTACAGTTGTGAGTACATGAAACAGTTTATTCTTGTATACTTATTTATTAATTATTGTATTATTTCCTATATGAACAACTGTAAACCTACTTTGCCCCACTCTGTCTTCAACTTCTATCAATTGGTTCTAGCACTGGGAACACAAAGGATGCATCTTGTTAGTCTACTATTTAAAACATATTATATGTTTGAAGACAAAAGCCACATCTCCTTAAGACCAGATTTGCCAATATTAAATGTGTAGCGTTCCTTCTAACAATTTTCATGTGAAGTAATTTCTAAACATTTTGAAACTGAGTGTGCATTAAATATCTGTGTGCAGATATATGATTAAATTATAACAAATACAATATATTGTGATCCACTTAGCTTTCTGATATGTATGTACATTCTACCCACCTTCCTGCTTACATGTTATGTTCATAAATAAAGAAAGCAATGTTATAATCTTCTAACTTTTCTCATAATTTAGTAAAATAAACATGTTTTACTAATATCTTAGTCCAGCACATTCACTGAATCACTATTTATGACTCTGGAAACAGAATACCTTTTGGTTCCAAATGTAACAATTCACTTGAAAATTATTACTAGGGAAACAGTAAATTCCTAAAAAAAAAAAAATGTAGCAGGACTTTGAGATTTTTTTTGTGTGTGTATTTGTATTTGTTGAAAGCAATCTTTGTGATAAATCTCAGTGGTATGATAAGTAGAAGATGCAAGTATGGTAGAGCTAATGTTAACTTGATTTTTGTTTAACTTTAAATAACAGACCTTAAGTAATGAAGAGAGTTATCAAAATTGTAGGTCAGACATAAAATTTGCAACATAATAATCAATACAACCATAACTCAGTAAATGATCAACTAATAGTCTTAAATTTTCAAACATTGCTTCAAAGTGATAAAAAAATAAACCACAATAAATTTTCATAAAAATTTAAACATAATAACTTTAGAAACTTAGAACTGACAATAAGCAGGAATTGCATAATTATTACTTTAATGATATGTGCTTTAATGTTGCATTTAAAATGTCAATAAATCAGTGCATTACAAGCCGATATAAGAGACCAGAATATAAGAAATAAAAGTGTAAAAGTAATTTTAAATAGGTTACTTCTTGCCTGTATATTTTAGAGTCACTTGCACTTTTGCAGCATCAAATATTTGTATCCATGGGATGTGAGGGAGGGGATAAGAGAATGGGGTTGGAAGCAGGGTATAAAGAGGAACAAATATAAGGTGATGGAGGATGATTTGACTTTGGGTGATGGGTATACAACATAATCAACAGTTCAAATGAAGTGGAGATATTTGCCTGAAATCTATGTACTCATTGTTGATCAATGTCACCCTGTTAAATTTAATTTTTAAATTAAAAAAATGTATATTTATACCCAAATTCCTCTGACCCTGGAGGGCAAAAAAGGTTGCTCCACTGAATAAGTTAAGATGATCCTGGTATTAGATTTTAATATTTCATGAACTACCCATTTTTCAACCTTTCAAGAGAAGGTAAATGAACAACTAGGACTAAAATGACTATGCCATGATCTAAGATAGTATTAATAAAAATGCCAAGGGACAAATTGTAGAGATGTTTATGAGACAGCATTAGGCACTTCCATGGGAAGATATAGGCTGGATATAAAGATTTTGGTGGCCACATGAGCTCAAGAAATCACAATGTACTTTTCATGGCCCATCCAAGTAAACAATATTAGTTTTTACTGATTTGTGAGTGAGACTGAGAAGTGGAAGAAATGGATAAATCGGTCACACTGCCCTCTTGGGGAGCTGGTTGCGACTACAGAATCTTTTCATAATTAGTTTTGGGGGATGTGAAGGTGCTCTGCCATATCTGTTTGGGCTCTCACAGCTGCACACCCTGGAAGGACCCCATCATCCGAGCACGGCACTGACAGCACTTCCCTTATCAGGCATGTGTCTGATCTTCCCAAAGACTGAGAAGCCTTAAGGATCCCTTTTCTCCAGAACTTCCTGTCCCTCCTGTCCTTTCCAAATCCTGTCTTTCCAGAGTACAAATCTGTCTGACATTGCCTCTTTCTATCTTTACTCCCCTCATTTACAGATTTGTAAACAGAGTCTAAACTAATCACTAAATGCAGGAAGATATTTGTTTTAAATTTCAAAGGTTAACACCAGTTATGTCTATTTTAATAAAGATAAGTAGCAATAAACAATTCTAATTTAACTGTTAGGAAAGCTAAACAATAACTAGATGGTATAGGTAAGCTAAACAAATATTTAGAAATTTATTTATTTTATCAATATTTGGGTTTTTTATCTTGATATTTAATGTGAGTATTGCTTTTACTGATCTTATCCTGGACCTCTTATGTAATATTTTATAGTATACACTTGTGCTACTGCTACCTCTAGTTATGAGATTTATAATATAACATGAACCTGGGATTTGCCCTAATGGCCAAGAAAGGCAGTGTTTCATCACTTGGAAGAAGCAAGATATCCAGTGTGCTCTGGCAGTAATATCCATACTCACTAATTAAGCTTAATATTACTAGTATAAAATGGCTTCCAATTTTTTTCAATAAATCAATCAGACTTCACTTGATATCTATTTCTAAATAGATGATTGAAGGTCTTACCATGTGTAAAATAAAAATAACAATGAAAAGTTATGCTAAAACATTTTCAATCTCTCATAAAAGATCTTCTAAGAGTATTACTAAAAAAACAAAACCACTGAATTGTTTAAATACTCAGGACACTTAAAAGTTGCCTATAAATAAAGTGGAATTTGCCAAATATTGTCATTAGTTCCATTTTCTTAGGAATGATACTTTATAGTATCTTGAGACCAAATTTCATATCTGCTAAAGTGATGTCTTTATAAAACATACTTTCAAAAAAAGTGGTAATTATATAAAAATTATAAATTATTTATACTCAAAATCAGTTGTAAGAAATGAATTAAATTAGCCAGGATTATTTTTCATGTTTTACACACAAATTTCAAAGTAGAGAAATTAGAAGGTCCCTTAGCAGTTCATCCAACCATAGCACCATGTTCCAGAGCAGAATTCCATGAAAATTCTATTTGTTAGTTCAATCCTTGTTTCTTATTTCTCAGAAAAAACTTTTGGCTTTCAGAAATTAACTAGTAGATATGGACAAAAGGTAAAAGATGTTTAAACAAAGAAGCAATATTAATAAAATGCTTAACAAAAAGAAATTAAAGAGAAAAAAATGTTCTGAAACACAATTGAGGTTAAAATTCATAACTAAGCAATCAGGTAATTCCAAATTAGTTCCTTATATTAGAGTAAATTTTTACATATAAATCTTCCTTACAATTAATCATAACAAATATTATCATAGAGAAAGCATATTTAACTCACAGAAATTGGCATAATAGAACCTTGAAACTTTATTCAATCTAGTGATTATACCTTACAATTTCAAACTCCATCCACTCTAGCCCCAGAATTGTAAATAAAATTAACTAACTGAGTTGAGATTTGTATTTTTTTTCTTTTCAGAGAGAAGGCAAAGAAGAAATAGCGAAGAGTAAAAATTAGATATATACACTTGAGATACTATTCATACCTAGCTTGCTACTACCATATTAAAAAGACAATAAAATGTAACTATATTGTTTTGGAAGGAGGCAAGACTCCTGAAGAGAACAGTCAGGAGATCTGGTCTAGTTCCCTTAATATAAATGAATGGGCCCTCTATCGTCCAAGAGACAATTAGGAATAATTATTCCTGGACTGACTTTGAGACAGACAATACAAACAAGATTAAATATACCAGGCTATGCCAACTGACCGAAGGAAAGCCAAAGCAATGACATAGCATGCTGGCCAAGAATGGAAGCTGAGAGACAACTCAGAGCCTGGCTCCAAATACATCTTACTATATGCATTTATGTATTGAATTGTGCTAGAAATTCAAAGATAAGATAGGCATTGTCCCTACTCTCAAGGGCTCTTATATAATAAGCCTGTGAAGAGTAAAGACAATGAGGAAGAAGTATAAATAGTCCAGAGCTGGAACACTGAGGTACATATGGTCAATATTATAAAGATTGTTAAAAATAGCTTCACAGAAAGATGGAAAGACTTCCCAAGTCTCTCAGAATAACTTTTCCTTAACCTCTTACGAGCTACTAAACTAAGAAAACCATTAAGTTCTTGCTCTATGTGGTCAAAATCACAAGTAGTATAGTATGTGAAAAGATAACAACTGTGCACTATGTAAAGTCCTTGAAAGGAGAAGGTAATGGTTAAGTGGGAGCTGCTGGGGTAGAAAATTTAGGCACAGAGGTGTGTCCCTGTGCAGGGGAAAGGCTAGGCCTTGGCAGGAATACCCACTGTCATCATTCCACCAATAACAGCCTTCTTCTCACAACCTTACCTTGAACTAGAAGGTTTGTTTATGTATTTCATTCACAACAAACTTTCTCCTAGTTTACTATGCAGCTGTCTCTGCAACAGACCACTGTAGCTACCACTACTTTTTAACTTAATGCTACAACTACACTTGAAAGACGAGCTGAAAGGCTGGGAGAAATATAATCTTGCAATTTGTAAGATAGAAATCTCAAGACATAAGGGCATATTCCATTAGATTCTTGTTAAATGGTGGTATGACCCACACACTGGATACATTATGCATAAATTTAAGCATTCAAACATCATTTCTAGGATTAGAGAATCAATCCTAGTGAAATTCTAGTGAACACTAATTGCACTTTCTAAACAAACCCTAAAGAGCTTAAAATGCCGAGCAGTCCAGTACTCATTCAATCTTAAAATCAGGAGTTGCTAAACTCCTTTTTATGTATAACCCATTAATTTTTTAAATATGTGAGCACTTGTTCCACTGTACTAATGTACAATACATATTATATAGTGTCCTTAAGAAGAGAAATTAAAGTGATGTAGTCACAGGACAAACTGGTATAATCATAATTCTCTGTTTCATTCTACTAAGTTTACCTATAAACCCTGGAAATAATGCCAGGAAAACCAAAAAACTCGGAAAGGAGGTAAGAAGGTGGCGAACTGCTTTGGGACCCCAGGAATAGGGGAACAATAGAAGCAGGAGGTTTTATGTCCCCACCCAACAACAGAAGGAGGCTTGACTCTCAACCTAGCTACAGAAGGCAGCCCAGGTAAGTCCCTTTGTCTCCTGAATCAAAAAGCAGTCTTCCCCAACACACCCCACAGGGGGATGGCCTGGCAGCCCACCTAAGAGCAGGCAGCCAGGCAAAGTGCTCTCCTTCCTACTGGAGCTGAGACCCCCTGCCTCCCTGCCATAAAACTGTGAGGTGGCCAAGAGCACCAGCAAGAGGGACCCCAGTACAGCAAGCCACTGTCCCTGCAGGCCTGATATCTCCCTTACCAGCTGAGAAATACCAAGGTAGCTTGGCCCCCTGGCAAGGGAAACACTGCCACAACTACCTGCAAAAAAATGAAACTAGACCACCAACTTACACCATTCACAAAAATAAACTCAAAATGGATAAAAACACTTAAATGTAAGTCGTGAAACAATAAGAATCTTAGAAGAAAACATAGGCAGTAAGCTCTCTGACATCTCTCACAGCAATATATTTGCTGATTTATCTCCACAGGCAAGTGAAATAAAGGACGGAATGAACAAATGGGACTATATCAAACTAAAAAGCTTTTACACAGCTAAAGACAATATGAACAAAATAAAAAGGCCAACCACACAATGGGAGAACATATTCGACAATACGTCTGATAAGGGGTTAATAACCAAAATTTATAAAGTACTTGTAAAACTCAACACCAGGAAGAAAAACAATCCAACCAAAAATGGGCAAAAGAAATGAATAGACATTTCTCCAAAGAGAACATACAGATGGCCAATAGGCAGATAAAGGAAGAAAAACAATCCAATCAAAAATGGGCAAAAGAAATGAATAGACATTTCTCCAAAGAGAACATACAGATGGCCAGTAGGCAGATAAAAAATGTTCAACATCACTAATCATTAGAGAAATACAAATTAAAACCACAATGAGATATCACCTCACACCTGTCAGAATGGTGCTCATTAACAAAACAACACATAGGTGCTGGCGAGGATGTGGAGAAAAGGGAACCCTCCTGCACTGCTGGTGGGAATGCAGACTGATGCAGCCACTGTGGAAAACAGTATGGAGATTCCATTAAAAATTGAATTGCCTTTTGACCCAAACATCCCACTTTTAGGAATATATCCTAAGAGTACCAAATCACTGATTCAAAAGAAGAAATGCACCCCCATGTTTACTGCAGCATTGTTTACAATAGCCAAGATCTGGAAACAGCCCAAGTGTCTGTCAGTGGACGAGTGGATTAAAAAGCTGTGGTACAGCCTGACCAGGCAGTGGCATAGTGGATAGAGCATCGGACTGGGATGCGGAAGACCCAGGTTCGAGACCCCGAGCTCACCAGCTTGAGTGCAGGGCACATGTGGCTTGAGCAAAAAGCTCATCAGCTTGGACCCAAGGTCGCTGGCTCCAGCAAGGGGTTGCTCGGTTGAAGGCCCGCGATCAAAGCACGTGTGAGAAAGCAATCAATGAACAATTAAGGTGTTGCAATGGCAACGAAAAACTAATGATTGATGCTTCTCACCTCTCTCCATTCCTGTCTGTCTGTCCCTATCTATCGTTCTCTCTGACTCTCTCTCTCTGTCCATGTAAAAAAAAAAAAAAAAAGCTGTGGTACATATACACAATGGAATACTACATGGCCGTGAAAATGAAGGAAATCTTACCTTTTGCGACAACATGGACGAACCTGAAGACGAATATGCTAAGTGAAATAAGCCAGGCTGAGAAAGAAAAATATCATATGACCTCACTCATTTGAGGAATCCAATGAACAATGTGAACTGAGGAACAGAATAGAGGCAGAGGCGGGATCAAAGGGACCAGAAGGAAAGGGGACAGAGGGAAAGGGGATGAGAGGATGGGATCAGAGAAGGGAAAGAGATTGGTGATATTATGTATACATAACACAGCATTATAGAGAGCAGGACATCAAATCCTGGAGGGCGTTGGGGGGAGGGGGGCAAGGAGAATCTTGAGGGGAACATGGGGGTGGGGGGATGTATTCGGTGGGACACTTGAATCTATGTAAACACAATAAATTAAAATCAATCAATCAAACCCCCCCCCCAAAAAAAAACCAAAAGCAGCCTGGATTGGGAAGCCATTTTGTCTCCAGAGCAGAAAAACTTTCATTTCCTGCCCAGACACAGGGAGCAGGAGGCACTGACAGAGGGAATTCCACAACAAACACCCCGTCCAGGAAGTATTCTCTATTCCCTAAAGGCAGAGGAATTCGGCTTACCAAACCCCAAACAGTCCATGTGCCCCAGAATCCCCTCCACCACAGTGAAGCATCTTGCAGTCCAACCAGACGAGAATCTCTCCTTCCCCATAAAGCACTAAAGGAGCCAGTGGGAACTAGATACACCAGAAAACCAAAATAATACCACAAAGGCTCTAAATATTAAACTGTCACTGAAACCCCGGCCCACACAAGTAGTCTAGGACCACATGCTAAACCTAAACAAGGTAACTGCCTGCAAAAATAAAAGATTTAAATAGAACCAAAAGTCTCCTAACAAAACAGATAAAATGTCCAGGATACAATAAAAAGTCATCCATCATATCCCAGAGCACAAACTGAATGAGAAAGGACAGTCAATAGACACCAACATTGAGATAAATGACATGCTGAAATAATCTGACAAGTACTTTAAAGCAGGCACAGAAATGCTTCCACAATCAAATTTTTTTGAAACAAATGAAAACAAAGATTATCTCAAAACTGCACAAGGCAAAAATATTTTAGGAATGAAGGGAAAATAATGACATTCTCAGTTGAAGGAAATCTAAAAGGATTTGGTTAAAAATAAATCTAAAAAGAGTTCTAATATTTTCTTCCTACACTTCAATAAGTTGTTTCATTTACCCTAGATATTCTAAAGGGGCTGACACCAGAGACAGTCAGAATATTCCTTAGGCTAGGAGAGATGTAATATAAGTGGTCTGTGGGACAATTATACCTTGTTTAACGTTCACAGTAACTCTATGTGAGGAAAGGGTTAACAAAGCAGGTCCGTTTCATTCTATTTCTGCTTATTGTCAGAGTCATGATGATAAGCCTCAGTCAAAAAGAAAGAAAAAGCTATTGGAATGTCCAAAAGTTACAGACTAATGGTTTTCCATCTGCCTAAAGTGGTGAATCAAGATGAACATGTTTAGACATGAAAAGTGATGCTGTGCACGGGGTATCTGGTTTGGGATCTTTACCATGTGACAGGTATGTGATCAGCAGCCTATGAGAACTCTAAATGCCAAGACTCAAAATATAATTTCCTGAGCAATGACATACCACAAACGTGTCTGCAGTTTGTAGGTGGAAAGATATGCTCATCCATGCAGCACACGTGCATGGGAAGCTTGTGTTTGACCTCTCCTTTGCTGCTCCTGCTGTTCTTGCCAGTATCCTAGTCTGGAATAAATCTTAGCCTTAATTATAACTTTGTATTAAGTTATATGAGTCATTCAAGTGAATCAGTGAACTAGTGGGTGATAGTGAGGCCATCAAGACACTCCGAGGGCTTTCTGGTTCTGAGAGATAGGTTATTCAGGCAGCAAAGGGCACACTGAATGTTTGAACCAACGTCTTTCTGGCTCGGAAGACTGTCCTTTCTAATTACACTGCCACTCAAAATAGAATAATTTAAAGTGACACATATGACTCTTTCAGGTCAGAGATTGACTATACTGTCAGTTTTAATGAACTGAAACATAATGGGTTGCAACATTCTATAGTGTGTCCATAAAGCCATGGTGCACTTTTGACAGGTCACACAGTCACAAGTGCACCATGACTTTACGGACACACTGTATTTTATGTGCTAGGTCTAAAGAAGATTTCTGACTTCTTAAAGTTTATATTTTGCTTTATATTGTTTATATTTTTATTCTTTGTTTTCAGCAAATGATTGCTAAATTAATCAATTATAGATTGTACTTCATTCACTGGATTTACTACATTGTAAACTAATTTGAAGCTTTTGCAAAATCCTTTTGGTCAAAAAATAAAACAATAAATTTTTCAAGTTGTAATCAAGTACAATGGTTTTATATACCTGGCAAAATATAAAGTTTACTTTATGTAATCCATAAACTAAAAATATGACTCATACTTCAATCTCCTGACCACTTATTCCCGCTAGAAAATATACAACAAATTTTCCCTTTGCCTGTGGTAATTCTTTACCAATTTTCTATAAAATTTAAAGACATCATTAAAAAGCAAGGAATCAACAAAATTAAGTATTTGTTATTATAGTCTTCTCCACTTTCACGAAAACACTAAGTTCTTGTAAAACCATGTTAGCTATGAACAGTGGGCACGAACTATAAAAATAATGGCAAACAAAACCTAATTACAGCTTTAAATGTTAAGGACCTAAATTTTAGACTGACTTTGGTCTGACAAAAGTAGCTATTTTAAGTGAAGCTAACAAAACAGCAAATAGACATTTCTCCTCTGCTCATCTGAGGAAGACAACCAGCCACAGTCTGCCAGGCTGCGGGGGACTAATCGTACTTCTTGGTGGGCTGCCACGGGGCACAGATGGCCATCATTTATTACACCAGTCAATCCCTGCCACATCGCTCTGGGATGGCTGCCCATTTCTTCCTAAAATTATCCCTTCAAAGGGCTTTACTCAGGTAGAGGGACATCTTTCGAATTAGATCTCAAGCAGCTAAGTAATAGTGATTGGGCATGTGATGTAAACAAACATTACACTTTCTTATTCAGTTCTTCAGAAAGAAAACCCACCTAAGAAAATACTTCTAACATTGCTGTAAAACCATCTTATTCTATCCTTATAGATCTGCCCCATATTCAAAATTCAAGTAAAGTCCTCTAAAGAAGATGAGATATTTTAATGCAACATTTTCACTTTAATTTTGTTTTACTTTATTACTTCTGCCTTAAACAACTAAAGGACAACTCACTAACACAAACTATTTATATTCAAGAGCCAATGTAATGTAGGTCCAACTGAAGAATTTAGCTACCTGAAATAGTGGAAATATAAGCTTTCTCCACACCATGGTCAAATGTATTGGAATAATCAACCAGTGTAATAGAAAAAAGGGCAAAAACTTCTCACCACAAAGAATTAACACCTAAAACAGATGAATTCCTAAACTAATTGACAACATGACATTTCAGAGCCTTTATTTTGAAGCCATAAACCCAACACATAATCCTAAGAAGGAATAATTAACAAATTGCCACAATACAGAACATAAAATGATTGTCAGGGACTATAATTTTTCTATTAATACTGAAAAATAATTGCTATTGTTATTTTTATACACAGGTTTGCAGTTAGTTGGTTTCCTTATCTGCTTAACCTGCCTAGCACATTTATTCCATTCAAAATCTCAGCCATACTGTACATTTGGAGTCCAGGGATTATTCAGAAGTTGATTAGCTTTGTCCATTAAAGTTATTACGGTTACTTTAGAATAAAAATTCTTGTTGACAAGTATGCAAAGTAGTCTGCCAATCTGGCATTCAACTGACAAGGTTTTAGTAACTGAATACTGGTTTTAATGCTCTATAAATTAATTGCAAATAATCTGAAAGTTCTTTCCCTCAAAATGGGCCTTATTTAGGAAAGACATTATCACCTTAGAAAATATTTCATTATATTTGAAAACTACAAAAAAGAGGTTTCATTTGTGTGTGGTAAACTTTTATTGTGTCTTTGTAGAGAGGATTTTAATTAATGTTTACTCAATTTCCCTATTTAATGAAATTCTACTTCTATTAGTATACTACATTAACTGAAACAAAAGGCTTTATAACTCTATACATATACTAATATTTTCCAACTCATTTTCATTCATCTTAACTTTACAATGTCATTTTTCTTGACTAAAACTGTCAGTGCTAGCAGTGAAACACTCCAAAGGCAAAAGTGCAGCTGGTGTAAGTGAAAAAAATGCTGATACAGACCCTTTCTAGGTTCTGAAAACTGAGTAAAAATAAGGTTCAAGACAGGAAAAATTTCCAGCTAGGAAAAATTCAGGTTCAAATTTGTTTATCAAATTCCTACAAGAAACATCTTATTATTTACCTATAAATTCCATGTCATAGATTTATCCCTTTTGCTCATGGGATTCAGTTTAACAAACAGAACATGAAAAGCAAAGGGTTCATTAAAATGAAAGCAAAGTACAGATTTTGCTCTTTCTAGTTTATTATCCGGTGAGACTAGGACAGTGATGGGCAACCTTTTTATAAAAAGTGCCCACTTTTGCAGTGCTGGTCAACCTAGTCCCTACCACCCACTAGTGGGCGTTCCAGCTTTCATGGTGGGCATTAGTGGAGCAACCAAAGACAGGAGGACTAGAAAGTACCTAGAAAAATGAGACTTGTAACTTTTTCCTTTTAGTCTTTACATCAACCTTTGTTCCTCCCTAACACTACACACTGCTCATTAAAAACACGAGGTCTCTATTGAGTAGGTCTGGCTCCCTTACCAGTGGCTACCTGGAAGGGCAGAAACCTGTCTGTGAATTGAGGTGGGTCAGGACCCTCCAACAAGGGGCCTCTCTCTGCTGTTTGTGGTGTGGCAGCTTCATGGGGAAGAGATATACAAGGAGTGACACTTGTCTTTTCCTCGAGGAGTATATGGTAGGGGCTAACCAGGTGGTAGTGCAGTGACCTGGAACACTGAGGACCCAGGTTTGAAACCTCAAGGTTGCTGGATTGAGCACGGGCTCACCAGCTTGAGCATGAGACCATGACTGCATGGTCGCTGGCTTGAAGCCCAAGGTCACTGGCTTGAGCAAGAGGTCACTGGCTTGAGCAAGAGGTCACTGGCTCAGCTGGAGTTCCATCGTCAAGGCACGTATGAGAAAGCAATGAATGAATAACTAAAGTGCCGCAACTACGAGCTGATTCTTCTCATCTCTCTCCCTTCCTGTCTGTCTGTCCCTGTTCCCTCTACCCCCTCTCTTAAAAAAAAAAAGGAATATATGGTGGAGTCATTCTGCTGGGCCAGTGAAAGTACCTTGGATCCTGACACTGAGTGGTACCGGGGGCAATCCCATGGAATTCATCAGCACCGTCAATAACTTTAAGGAAATGAAAGAACCCACGGCACTGCAGCGTAGGCTTTCTGTGCTAGGGACCGGTTAAGAGTGCAGGCTGTGGTATCCAACTACTTGGGCTTTAAAACATGGCTGTGTAATTTTCATCCACTTTGCCTCTTTGATCTTTAGTTTCCTTATTTGCAAAATGAAGAGAAAATGAGTAACTACCATGTAGAATGGTACTAAATGAGATTTTCAGAAAGTGCTCAGCACAGTGCCTAACATACAATAAGTGCTTACTGAACATTAGAGCCCTCCAACTCTTGAGGAGTAAAGAGTCTATTATCTCTTAGTCCCAGCTACTGCGAACACCTGGTCTTTCCTTTGAAGCAAACCACAACCCTGCTCATCTACCCATTCAAATATTTACTGTCTACTAAGTGGAAGGTATTGTCCTAGGTATTGGCGGGATAAGGTGAGAGAAGCAAAATCTCTTCTTAAGGAGAGAAAACCACTGAAAATAAGCTTGTGAATTATTTTTTAAAAAATATACAAAACACAAACTATACTGAGATTGAGAATAAAAGTGGAGGTAATTTAGAGAGATTAGCACTTAAACTGAGAATAAAATCAAGCAAAGACATTGAAAAGAATGATCCAGACAAAAGGTATAGATGGAACAAATACTCTGAGACATTGGAAAAGTGTGGTATATTCAAAAAACAGAGTCCACATTGATTCCCTGAGTTCTAGACCTGAATATATAATTATATGCTTGACATATTTGACTGTTTAATACTATGTCAAGCTATGTTCACAATAGAACTCTATTCATTACACCAAAAATGTGTCCCTCTCATAGTATATTCTGTTTCTGTAATTACTATCCACACAGTTTCTCAAACCAAAAATCTTAAGATAATTCTTGAGTCTTTTCTTTCCCTAATCCCGACATACAAGTCATCAGGAAATGGTGGATCTACTTGCAAAACATAACATCTACTTTCCATCTCTAATCGGATCACACAAAACCAAGCAAACCCATTTAACCCTAGACCACTGTAACATTCTTTTGAGATTTCTTGCTTCCTTCCTCCCATATATATATTCTGAATGCATAAGGCAGTGGTTCTCAAACTTTTTGAAGTCAGGGCGTATTTAAAATCCTACAAATAATTGTAGGCACACTATATACAAATTTCTGAGAAATATGTCATAATAATTAAGTCGAATATTAAAGAAAAAAGTATAAAGTCTAAGCGTGCTTTTATGGTAATTCAATGAAATAAATACAACAAAATTAAATTTTTTCTGGCATTAAAAACATTTTTATGTTACAGTTTTTAAGTTAATCTTTTTAAAATTTGTATAAAAGAGGGGTTAAAAAAATGACAAAAAGTTATCTTTATACACACACACACACACACACACACACACACACACACACACACATTCTTAGAAAGATTTAGTAAATTCAGCAGGTCCCAGCACGAGTGTGTTAAGTTTTTTCATTCTTATGTTTATGAGAAACATGAGCCTGATGTGTCCTAGTGATTTCTTCAATGTTTGGGCATATATTTGAAAGGCAAACTATCATTTCCTCATCAATACATTGAAGAACTCCTCTCTTTTTACTCTTATTGTGTTGAGTGCAAAAAACCCCCACCATACATATCATCTTAACTTTACACCAAACAAAGGATAGAAGAAACTTGCCTCCAGTCTTTCTGGGGAACATGGGGGGTAGTATTAACAATCTAGCACTACAGCTTAACAGCCTTTTGCAACCTAGTCAGGCAAGTGAAGTGGAGGGCTGGACAGACCGGCAGCTTATAGCCAATTCCTCACACTTCTGTCCCCCAATATTCTAAATTCCATTTTGGTCCCCAACAGGAACATATTTCTCTGGAATATCATACAGCACACCTGAAAATCTTCTACGGTGCACACTTTGAGAACCACTGGCATAAGGAGAGAATTGTAAGTGATTTTAAAAAAATGTAATTAAGGACCTGTCATTAAAATCCTTCAATAGTGCCACATTGGTCTTGGAATAAATGCAAACTTCATTCCATTGTACGCTAGGGCATAATCTGGTTCCTACAGATCTAGTTCCTTACTTTATTACAATATTCCTTTGAAGGGTTCTTTTCATTCTTTATACAGACTAAATATTTGCTTATTGTTGATTTTGAACCTCTCTACATTTGAACTACATAGTCACTCTACCAAAAACTTAATTATTTCTAATTTCTTTCATAGGTGACCCATTTTCACGCACCAGGTCTTTCTCTCAAATTGTCTCTCCTCAAAACAGATACTGGTTTATCTGACCATTCCATCTAAAATGGAATTCAAAAGGTAGCACTTTATTTCTATATTATATCATTAATTCTTATAAGGCCCAATATTCCTTGTCTAAATATGTAAAAGTTATATATCAAGTCAATGAACTGTTAAATCTAACATGTTCTACCCCATTACATTAACAAATCTAACTCCCTAACAATCTGGAAAATCAAATAGTCATTTCTCAAGAGTTCAGCACTTGAATGTGGCAATAAATAAAAGTTTGTTCCAGGCCTTACACCCTAAACCTGCTCCCTTTCCTCCCTACTCATGATTCCATCATATTCCTCAAGAAGCCTAGCACATAGGTGTATACAGACATCCCATCCTGCACAATCAAATTGCATCCATCTACCCCACTAACAGCCACCCTTTAGCCACCTTTCAGATGGTCTACTCTTGAGAGGATGGGTAAGAGGTGTGGGCAGGCCATGGAAGTGGGATCAGGGCTGCTGAGGCAGAGAATCTGAACTCTTAGAGACCTTGAAGGGGCATGTATAAACTACTCATGAGCAGACATTCCAAACTCCTCAACTAGGGGCACAGTGCCAAAGTAGAGCCACAGTGGGAGCTGTGTAAACTGCTTCTGGGCCTAAGGACATCATCACTTCACTTTTTTCCTTTTGAGAAACAAGTACCTTTAAACTTTTTTGTTTACCTTTTTATATATCCTCCCCCTAAAAATGTAAGCTGCACATTTATAGAAGCTTTGTCTTGTAATGCCTGACACATTCATAGTTGTTATTGAATATTTATTGGATTACACTTTTTACAAGGACATAACAAAAATGAAATATTTAGAAAAAAAGCACATATATGACAAGGTCATGTTTTGCAAATAAATATCTATCAAATCTAAGGAAACTAATCATTGCATTTCAATTAATCTTATTTGTATGAGACATAGTTTAGTAAACGTTACCTACTTTATAAGATGAGATATATTGTTGTTTATCCCAAAGCCTTAGTAATTTCATAACTTATTAAGAAAAACACTGACAATCTTTCATTATAAACTAAAAATTAGTATGTAAGAAGAAACTGGCCAATAAGAAAGCTTACTTTTAGAAAATATTATTATATATACTATATTAATCATATTAAAAACATCTAAAACATGCTTCTAGCAAATTATAATTTAGCAAATGTTAGAATACTAAAAATAAATTTCATGACTGAGTCAAATTAAATTACTTGATAATTATTTAAATATATATTATGCATTTTGTATTAAGTTGTATCTCCTCAGAAATTTTATCTGGCTATAAATCTCAAGTTTTCAAGACTGCAAGAAAAATCCAGAAATATTCCATAGCAGAGAATCTAATATTATGGTCAATGACATCACTCTTTATCCAGGTCTAAGAAACTTAAAAGGCTGACAGATAGTCCATATTTAACTTTTACACTGTTTCTGCACACCTGCTAAAAATCTAAGTTTGTTAATTAAAATGGTAATAGGATAGCACTGAATGTAATAAAAATCAAAGTCATTTGTCTCTTTGAATGCAATCATGAAATAGGTCTGAAATATTTTGGCATTGTGATAACAGATATGCACAGTAACTGCACTAGAATTAATCTGCATACTATGTGAAGCAAAACTCTTAAAATAATTTGAATTTGAAGGAGAATAAAGGTAAAATGGTTTCTCAACTCCTGATTAAGGTATAAGAATAATATGATGGCCTTTATGCTTTGAGAGTAATAAAAACTTCATTTAATTAAGAGTAGTACGAAATCAGCAAAGATTATTTTAGCATATTCTTGCACCAAATCATGATTTTCTAAGACAGAAAGAAAATGTCAAAAGTTGTCTAAGGCCATACCACCCTGAAACCGCCCAATCTCATCTGATCTCGAAAGCTAAGCAGGGTCCCCCCTGGTTAGTACTTAAATGAGAAATGTCAAAACTCTTGAGCCAATTAATTCACCATAGTTGTCCAACAAGTAAGATAAACAAACAAAAGAAGCTAGTTCATCACTAAGAAGGCTCTTTGCCAAAGAGGCTGAAAGTCAACTTTAAGATTTATTTAGAATCTTCATGAAAGCGAGAATGTAGTTTCTACTATACTTTTTGAATTCCTGGCTGCATAAACAAAGCCAGAAAGCAGAGTGAGGAAACAAATTGTAAGCCAAAAACTCACAAGGTGATATAATAGCTGGATAAAACATAATTAATCTTTCTCATAAATCTAGTTCCTTACTTAGAAAAGATTCCCAGCAAGCTAACATTATTAACACAAAAGCCCCTCCAAGTCATAAAAAACGCTATCATCTCAATGTAGTTATAAACTGATCACTTTCCTCCCTGATCTCAAAAAGTAGTTTGATGGAATATTTCTCTTTCATTATATAACTAAGAGCAAAAGAAAGTTAGCTTATTTCTCTTTTAAGTTAGTGTTTAAAAGATGTGTGTGTGTGTGTGTGTGTGTGTGTGCTCACTTGTGTTTTTTTCTTTATCTTATTTCTACAATTATGGTAGAGAACCAAGATATGACCAAATTTATGCTATATTATATAAGACCATAAAGTAATGTGATTCTTTACAGCACAATTTCAAAGCAAACTTATTCTACAAATACTGCTCTTGTTCAAATCACGTTTGGGAATTCACTTAAAAAACTGCTTTTAGAACTCAAGAACATTTCCAATCTCAGGTGATTATCAACCTATTTAAGTAAATTTAGTTTTCATAAAATCAATCATGAACAGTGAAATCTGGTAGATGTAGTAGGTGGTCAAACTTGGTGAAAAATTATTTAACTACAAAGAAATGAGCCATTTTATGTTAGCTGAAAAATTACTTTGAAGCCAATTCCAAAATAAATAAAATTTTAAATATTTTTAGAAAAACATAGCATTGTTAAGAAATTTTTTTCATGATTGTCTTAGTAAAATGCTAGGTCATTATTATCAGTATTTTCTCGATTAGTTTCAGGTATACAACAGTGACTAGATATTTGTATGCCATATTAAGTGATCACTATGAAAAATAAAGTACCCATACATAGAGTACCATACACACTTACTACATACAACTCAGGCCTTAAATAGAGGGGAAAGGCCTCAAATTGAGAAAAAAGAACACCTAGAAAAGGGCATTCTCATATTTTTTTCTGATATATCTCCTCAGCCAAAGAAAATATTAGAAAAAATAAACAGATGGGACTATATCAAACTAAAAAGTTTTTGCACAAGAAAGGAAACCATCAACAAAATGAAAAGACAACTCACTGAATGGGAGAATATATTTTGCCAATGATACATCTGATAAAGGGTTAATATCCAAAATTTATAAATTTTGGATATTAACCCTTTATATAACTGAATGCTAAAAATAAAACAATTCAATTAAAAATGGACAAAGGAAACAAATAGATATTTCTCAAAAGAGGACATACAGATGCCCAACAGACATATGAAAAGATGCTCCACGTCACTATTCATAAGAGAAATGCGAATTAAAAGAAAGTGAGATAGTATCTCATACCTGTCAAAATAGCTACCATTACTAAATCAACAAACAAAAAGTGCTGGCGAGGATGTGGAGAAAAGGGAACCCTCGTGCATTAATGGTGGGAATGCAGACTGGTACAGCCGCTGTGGAAAACAGTATGGAGGTTCCTTGAGTAATTAAAACTGGAACTGCCTTATGACCCAGCAATTCCTCTTCTGGAATATATCCGAAGAAACACGAAACACTAATGTGAAAGAATATATGCACCCCTGTGTTCACTGCAGCGTTATTTACAATAGCCAATATTAGAAAGCAGCCCTAGTGCCCACCGTAGATGAGTGGATTAAAAAGCTGTGGTAGATAGACACAATGGAATGCTACTTGGCCATTAAAAAAAGAAAGAAGAAATTTTACCTTTTGCAACAGCATGGATGGACCTAGAGAGTATTATGCTAAGTGAAATAAGCCAGTCAGAGAAAAATAAATATGATTTCATTTATATGTGGAATCTAATGAACAAAATAGAAAAAACCACATAGATACAGAAAACAGACTGACAGCTCTGAGAAGGGTGGGGTTGAGAGAAGGGGGTGAAACAGGTGAAGAGAATAAGAAAAAAAAGTCATAAGACACAGACAACAGTATGGGGATTACAAGAGGAAAAGGAGGGATAAAAGGTTAAGGAAAGAGACGGCTTCAGATGATGCATACACAATACATTATAGAATTGTATACTTGAAACCTATACGCTTTTATTAAAAATGACACCCCAGTAAAATTCAGCTCACAGTTTGTTTATTTGTTCACTCATGGTGATCCTCGTACTGTATGTGACCCAGTCCTCCAAGAGGAGTGAAAGAAATGCAAACATCCCCTTCCACTCAGGGACACCCAAAGCCACAGAAGGTATATGACAGATATAATGTGACAAAGAGGTGGCTTCATTTACAATAAAAAAAAAACTCACCATATTTCTGCTTAAAAATACTGTTTTGCTTATGATCCCATTTCATTTTAATTTACCATATTAGCATGTCTTCTGCTTCCCCCAAGACATGGTGTGCTGATCCTGCCTCGTGCTTCCTCGTTCTCTGTCCGTGCTTATACTGTCCCCTGTCTCTGTGACTATAAGTACCTGTTCACTTCCCAGGCCCCCCTAGCTGACCAGGAGCTCCTTGAAGGCAGACTTATTTTAGTCAGCACTACAGCACCAAAGTTCATCAAGAAGTCATCACATAAAGGGCGTTCAATTAAGTTTGCAAAAGTGAAGGGATGAATATGTGCTCCCTTCAACTATTGTTAAAAAAGGAGAAGTCAAGAATTTGCCTCTCCAATATCTTAACCACTTTTAATTTCTCAAAAAGTCAATTTTTAAAGAAAAAGGAAAATTATTTGATGCCATGAACCGATATTTGAATTTTAGGACAAAAGAAACTAATATATAGCACAGTCATAAAAAGCCTTAAATAGCAAAAACTTATAAATGGAAATGATGACACCACTGTGATGACTGCAAAGGGGTAGCAGATGTTGCTTTGATAAAAATGCTGTATTGCTGAGTGAGAACCAATGAGCTTATGAAATCATGTATACATAAGACTAGAGACCCACGTAGCTATTAGACAAACACAAGAGCAACTTTTTCCTATAAGTAGATTGAGTTGGACATTATTTCTGCAGACACAGATATCATACTTCCACATTAACATCTACAGAAATGTTTAAAACAAAATGTTCTTTGAAGGTCTGTGGTACGCCATGGAGCAGGTCTCTCTTCCGTAAAATGGGGTCTTTTAAAGTTGTCAAAAATAAGGCCTACTTTAATACATACTAAGTGACATTTAGCAGATAACAAGAGGGTAAAACTGATTACTATGCCTGGAAACGCCGGGTAATCCAGGATATAAATAAGTATAATACACCCACATGTACGATGACAGTTTGTGTAATCAACAGAGCTAGTCAGATTGCTTACAGCCATCTAGAAGGAGATTAGAGTTTGTGCATCTTATGCTCATGAACCAGAAGTATGATGTGAAGGCTGGCCTGACAAAGTATGCTGCAGCTCATAGTGCTGGCCTGCTGGAGGCCTGCAGGCTTCTCAGCCAGTTTGGTGTGGACAAGATCTGTGAAGGCCAAGTGGAGCTGGCTGAAAATGCAATGTGAAAAGCACTGACAGTCAACCTGGTGCATTTCCTGCTATCTGGATGCAAGGCTTGCTGGTAGTACTACTGGAAATCAAGTTTTTGGGTCCCTGAAGGGAGTTGTGAATGGAGACTTGTCCCTCAGTGTGCCAAACAATTTCTTGGTTATGACTTAGAAAGCAAGGAATTCAACGCAGAAGTATATTGGAAGCACATCATGGGTCAGAACGTGGCAGATTATATGTGCTACCTACTGGAAGATGAAGATATTTACAAGAGACAACTCTTTTGTAGAACAAGCATAACTCCAGACATGGAGGAGATGCAATAAGAAAGCTCGTGCTGCAGTACGAGACAATCCAGTCTATGAAAGATAGCCTAAGGGAAAAGTTTAAAGATGACGCCGGACCATCCCAAAATGTCTCCTGCCCAGAAGAAAGACTAGGTAGCTCAGAACACAAGCTTTCTCGGAGCTCAGGAATGGACTGTTGAGAGCTATAAACCAAACCACAATTTTCTATGAAGATTTTTCAAAGAAACAAAACTTACTGACCAAGCAGAAGGAAGGAAGGGAGGAAGGGAAGGAGGGAGGGAGGGAGGGAGGGAGAAAGGGAGGGAGGGAGAAAAAGAAGAAAGGAGGTAAAGGATTACTTTAAAAACAAAGATAAAACTGAAGTCAGAAAATGCATTCAGACTCCATTATCACTACTCTAATGACAGATGATTTCACTCCACATGTTCGGCAATGTGAGAATCAGGGATTTCAGTATGCAAAGTGAGTGTCTGCTTCTAATGGCCCTTGCTTTTGTTATTTTAAGTCTGTCAAATAAGACATACTTAGTTTCTCTTTATTTCATTATTCATCATATTCTCAGACTTTTCTAGCCATTTACCCTTATTGAATTTTTTTTTCCTTTTCCATTTTGGCAAGAGTAAAAAAAGAAACACTTCATAATTACGAGGAAATTATAGTTAGCATTTTACTTCATCCACACTTCTATATTCACCTAATTTCCTATAAAGACAAACTTGTCTCTTGTTGAGCAAACCTCTCCAACATCAAGTTCTAGGCACACCGCTGATATAGTGTCATCACAAATAACACCACATAGCTGTCAAAGAAAGAGGCCTTTAGAAAGACTTTCTGGAAATCACTTAAAAGAAATTGTGGTAAGGTACCAAAGAATTGAAAAATTAATCTTGATGTTTTAAAGTCAGGTTTCTTGTCCTTTCCTTTCTGTAGGGAGTGAAAGTAAAGGGATGTGGGAGTTTTCTGGCTTATAAAGACATATTGTGTAGGAAACCCCTTTTTACCAGGGAGCTTAAAGGGCATTTTATAATTTAGGCTAGGCATACAGAGAGATTTTTTAAATATGATTTTTGTACTTGTGTGTGATTTGCAACAACTCAGGATAGACAACAGTATTGTATTGTAAAGAGGGAGACTTAGATTTCCCCTTTCCCCATCTCTGTGAGAAACAGGGTAAACACCTAGCCAGGTGTGGGGAGGCTAGGGAGAGATAAGGCAAGCCATTTTCCTTTCTCTTTATTTCTTTCTTTAATGCAGTGGTTCTTAACCTTTTTTGAGGTACCGAACCCACCAGTTTCATATACACATTCACTGAACTCTTCTTTAGTGATAAATAAAATATATATTTTTTTCCAAATTCAAGACATAGGTATATGTTTTTTTACTGGTGCACAAAATGAGCCGTGCATGAACATCATCTTGCTCAAAGAACAAAACCAACAAAGTGCATGAACTCACAACAAATTACGGTATTACTTTATTCTGGCCCCCGCGACAGAGGCTTCTCCGAACCCCTGGGACAGACTCATCAAACCCCTACGGTTCGATAGAATCCAGGTTAAGAACCACTGCTTTAATGGGCCATTTACAAAATCTTATTCTCTGGCGCCATGTAGGCTCCCCATCCCATCCTGAAAGCATATAGTTAATGCATATACCTCTAGACAAAGGAATAGCAAATAAACACTGAAAAATTTGGAAATGTCTTTTAATATGAAAAGCAACATTTTCACTATTGTATTACCTTTTAAGTTTTGATATATAGGAATATTTTATAAATCCTTTAGAAAAGTGTTATAAGCTTGCTAATGAATTGTGTCATCACTCTCCCTCCACCGTTTCCCACCAACCTGTGTGTGATGAAAGGTATATAACCTGCCTCAGGGGTTGTGCACAGTGCACACGATTTGGGTCAGCTATGCCCCGTGTTAGCCATACGTGGCTGGCTCCTTATTAAATATTAAATTAAATTTAATATTTAATTAAATTTAATTTAATATTTAATTAAATTAAAATTTAATTAAATATTAAATTTCCTCCTTTTAATAAAACTCCTTAAAAATTCACTTGGACTTGGTGTCTCTACATAAACCGGCAAAATGGTACTTTACAACAGAGAAAAGAGATTGTTTTAAAAATAAAAGCTTTTACTGTGAAACAAATAAACTGAAAAAAGGGGTACCTTCTGAAAAGAAGTTAGTAGTTGTATATCAGATTTAGCCTCAAGGTAAGTAAATAAAATTTTAATTGGCACATGTAAAATTTGCCAATTAACAGAAGGCAGTGTTGCTATCTTTTATCCAGAACTATCCTCTTTCATTTAATTATAAACCCAGCTGAGCTGTACTAAACTATGTGAATATCATATTTGGTGTAATCATTACTATTATTATTTTTTCTATTAAGTGAAAGGCTGGGACAGAGAGACAGACTTCTGCATACACCCTGATCGGGATCCACCTGGCAAGCCTCCTACCAGGTGATGCTCCGCCTGTCTGGGCTGCTGCTCCATTGCTCAACAACAAGCTATTTTAGTGCCTCTGGCGAGTCCATGGAGCCATCCTCTGCACCCAGGGCCAACTTTGCTTGAACCATTCGAGCCATGGCTACAGGAGGGGAAGAGAGTGGTGGGGAGAGGTGGAGAAGCAGATGGTCACATCTCCTGTGTGCCCTGTCCAGGAATCAAACCCATGGCTTCCACACGCCGGGCTGACACTCGACCACTGAGCCAATCAGCAAGGGCCGGTGTAATCATTATCTTTACCAACTCAACCTGCTAAGCATTTTAGTAAGCCTATACCTTGACTCAAATATATCAGCATATAATCTCCAAATCAAGAAACTCACATCACAGAATCTTCACAATAGCAAACACAATAAAGTATGTGTTATGTGAGCATTATGAACTAAATAAAAAGAAAACACATAGAAGATAATGATCAATTTCTTTTGTATATTTACATATCCACATTTCTCATTTTTCAAAATAAATCTGTATTATTTGTCTCAAAAAATAAATGTTTAAAACTTAAGAACATTACAATAATAATAGTCAAGTAAAGAGAATACGGAACCCTGAATAACAGCTTGGGGTATATAATGAGAGTCGGCAAATGTTTAAGATTTATAGTCAGCATAATTACATGAGCAACTGGTCCCTGGAGAGGAGGAAAGATGCCCAAAAATTAAGTCTGCGTAACTGCACAGATTTTAAGACAATGTCATGGAGCAAGATATAAAATCAGGAAGAGAAGTGAAGGTGTGGGGTTAGGAATGAACATAATGAATCCTCTTTTGTACTGTTTTAATTTGGAACACTTAGAGCCAGGTGTTTACAATTATTATTATTGATCAAAAGCTTATAAGACTGGTAAGAAAACAGGAACAAAAAACATTCAAAGAGGAACAGAAATGGAGAGTCAAAATAGAAAACAAAGTAGGTCTTCAAAAGTTAAGAACTATGGAGACTGTTTAACATCCACACTTTTCCTATCCAAGTGTGGATGCCCCCTTGAAATGTAAATTTTCTTTTCCTCCCATACAGACATGGGAGCCTCTCCCTCACCTTGAATTGTACTTACATTGACCAGTAGACTATGGCAGATGTGGTACTGTGTAAGTGTAATGCCGCTGGCCGAGGCCAGGCAGGTCCATATTGAATTTGGGCAGACAATAGAGAAACTGCAAAGCCAGAAAGCATCGGGCCATTCCCATTTAATAGTGTCACAACAGGGGACAAGCAAACAGTCAGGGGAAACCGCTTCTCAGGCGAAACAGCATAAACACCTCTCCCAGTGGCAGGCCGGCCATCAGCCATCCACCCCAAAGCACAAGCATCCACAGCCTTACATAGGCCCTTCCACATGCTCACGCACCAATCAAGCAAAGTGCTTGCAGCCGGGAATCCAGTGAGCAAGCCTAACAAAGCTGTTTTCCCCACATTCCACCCCTTTAGGGTTGTTCACTTTATAATCTACATGACAGGTATCTTCCATGATGGTCCCTGTGCGAGGAGTGAGGTACGTTACATAAAGAGACTAAAGCAGCAGCACAAGTTATACAATAATTACAAAGGTGCCCTTCACAATGTCTCTGTGAGCATTCTGCCTAGGGAGTTAACTGGAGGCTCACCTCTAGCTCCCTACCCCATGGTAGGTGGGAGGCCTTGTCTAGTCCAGGGCTCTGTCCATTGAAGAAAGTATCCTTGGTGCATCTCTGCAATCGGATGGGAACAGATTCTCAGTGCAGAAGGGCCTTCACAGGTGCTGCAGCCCCCATCAACGTCTCTTATAGTACGTACTGTCCACAAGCAGTATGTTCCTCCAGCAAGGAAACCATTGCCCAAGTCTGGCCACAGTCCAAGAGTCCATGACACTGCTCAGTAATTAATCCACAATAGACAACCTAACTGTCTATGCAAATCACGAAGGTAAAGGTCCATTACAGTTAATGAGCCACATAGCTCTTTATTAATGGACCTCAGCAACTTTCCATTAGCTCTCTGTCCATTGCCACAAGCCCTATCCAAACCCCTCAGCAAACTTACAGAACCTGGTGGAGTCTAACACACTCAAGGCCTGTGCTGCCTTGACAGCTCTCTTACTGCTGCTGCAAAGCACCTATTACCCTCTAATGCCAACACTTCCTTTGCATTAGAAGGGAACCAGTGGACTGCCAATTTCACATGGGCTCTCCAGGCACTCTACCTGTCCCAGTTAGATGGGTCTCTCAGCCTTCCCACTATTCAAACTGGCATAACGGGTCTTGGGGATCTTCCTCTCCTTCAGCTGTCTCCATCAAGTAATCTTGCAACTGTGCAACCTGAACACCAGCCATTTTCTAGGCAGCTGCCGGAGTCACCCACTTCCCCCGCTTTTTCAGTGGCTGGAACTGCTGTTGCGGCTTAAGCTGCCACCAAAGATCTAACAGGACTTCATTAGACCTACAATATAATTTTTCCCTATGCCCCAGCTGCAATTAAATCTACCCACATCCATGTCTAGGTAATCTTTGCAGGCCCGTTTCTCATTTGTCAGGGGGGCAGGATGGGCAGCAGCCCTCACAACCTTCCAGTCCTGTGCTGTCTCCAGCGTTACCAAATCTGCCAAATTCTGTGTAACCATGTTGATGGACTGCCCCACATAGGAGCTCAAAATAGCCACTAATGACCCAAAAAGAGCTAACAGGGTGCTACAGAGAATAAGGTACCTCATCCCTGCTGTAAACACTTCCTCATCTGGTCCATGGGCTGAAAGCAGTATTCCTCATACCTAGTTTCCAGAGCACCTGAGGCAGC
Organism: Rhynchonycteris naso; assembly: GCA_037038555.1. Classification (NCBI taxonomy): domain Eukaryota; kingdom Metazoa; phylum Chordata; class Mammalia; order Chiroptera; family Emballonuridae; genus Rhynchonycteris; species Rhynchonycteris naso. The sequence continues at coordinate 154,353,651 of CM073000.1, read as the reverse complement.
TCACTATAGAACTGACACCAACTCACTGACCCCAGCAAGTCCCCAGTATTCTGCCAGACTCTACAAATAGCAGCCATCACCCACTCTAATAACATATGGTCTCCTGGGTTGTCGTGGCAGTTCTGAAGACGCTGCCTCAAGGAGGAGAGTGTGGAAATGGCGGCTAATTTCTCCATCTCTGTTTCAGAGAGCATGATGTCATCCACCCCCCTATGTCCCACAACTACAGCAACCAGGCTGTCAGGGGCTCAGTGGGTTTCTGCCTGAATTGCACCCCCAACTCCATCAACTCTGTCTGGGTGTAGAGCTGGACCACAGAGTGCTCCCCTACCTGTGAAGGGGGCTGTGCCTGCCCCTGAGGCACTCTTGGCTGCTAGGTTTTTATCTTCTGGGTGACCACCGGCCGAGCTCTGAGTCTGTGGATGGCAGTTTTAACCCAAGCCTCCTCCTTACAGGAGCTGGAAACAACTACAACCGCTGACTCAGAGCCACTCCGTTGGCACAAATGCTTCTGTCCTCAGTGCTTACTCTAGTTCCTGTGGCTGCCGGCTCTCAGTCTGAAGCTGCAGCTTGTGCTCTTGAACCTACAGTTGTTTCTCTAACAACTGTTGGTGCCAATGTTCAGCCTCTAGGGCAAACTGCAGCTCACAAAACCATAGTTCCTTCTCCAGCAATTGTTCCAGTTCAGGCACCACTGGTGCTTAGCCTGCTTCTCAACTCATACTGTAGCTCTCAAGAGCAGCTGCCTCTTTTTCTAGCAACTGTTACAGTTCCTCCTGCTGTCGCCGCTCAGGCTGCAGCTCATCCTGGAGGTCTCAAATTGAGGCGACCTCTATCACAGAGCTTTCAGATTCTGCTTGCAGGGCTGTGAAACATATCCAGCCCACCGCCTCCAACAGGAGAGCCAGGAGCAACAGCCGCTCCTCTATCCCACCCTTCAAGGTGTTGGTGGCTCCATACTGATCTGATCCAAACCCTGCATGCTGCACCAACCAGATATAATGCCGGTGGCTGAGGCCAGGCAGGTCCACCTTGGATTCAGGAAGATGATAGAGAAACCATGGAGCTAGAAAGCATTGGGCCACTCCTGTTTTTAATAGAGTCTCACAACAGTGGACAAGCAAAGAAGTAGGAGAAAACTGCTTCTCAGAAAAATAAACAGCAAAACCAACCGCCCAAAGTGGCAGACTATCCACCCCAGAGCACAAGCACCATAGCCTTACATAGGTTATATACACATGTAATTTCCATGTATTCACACATGAATCAAGAAGTGCTTGCAGTCAGTTAACCAGTGAGCAAGTCTAATACAGCTGTTTTCCCCACAGTAAGTTAAGTTATAAAGTCTAGATTCAAGAAGACTTGAAGTTTCTATTTTCACCATTTTAGAACATTACCCTAAGATCATGGCGATGTGAAGAAGCCTGGGTTTAAAAACCAGCCACTTAAGCTGTCTCACATGAACTCTCCCCTTATTTCTCAGGTGACTGCAAACACACGAGTGAGCCAAGGCCCAATCAGCAAAGCTGCCTAGTCAACCCACAGAATCATGAGGAATAAAAGGGTTTTAAGTAAATTTTTAATAATACTTTAATAAACATAGAATAAATAATTTCCACAAGAACCAACAGAGGGCTGTATCCTGAAAGAAACAAAAAGCAAAGGAGAAGACATTTTCTATAAAATAGTAATACGAATTTTCAAACAACAGCAGAGGTTCCAAATAGGCTGAGGACAGAGAAGAGGTCATAAACTAGTAGTAAAAAGTCATCTCAGACACCTGAGAGTTTAATTTCAGTAAGATGGTCAGGGTAAAAGAGCAGCCTTTTTCTGATGGGTTTCAAATGAGCAGTTGATGAGAAAAACTGACGCAGTAAGACAGACTGCTCTGATAAGTTACTTTATAAAAAAGTAAAGACATGAAGGGGAAGATTACTTGATTGAAAGCTCTGGCTTTGGTTATGGTTTAAGATAGGGATGAAGTGGCTGAGGAAAGACTGTTAAGAAAGAAAATTATTTTATAAAACTAAAAAAATTAATCTATCAAAGGCCCAAGGGAGGTGAGAAGAAATGGAACAAGGTTGATGAGGATCTCAATTCGATCTCCTATAACAATATACCATGGTCTAGGTGGCTAAAAAGAAACACATGTTTATTTCTCACAGTTCTGGAGGCGTCAGAAGATATCTGGTATTTGGTGAGAACCTGGTTTGTGACAAACACATTCAGGCTGTATCCTCACAGGGCAGACAAAGACTGAGCCTCTCTTTCTATAGAAACAGTAATGCTCTCACAGAGGCTCCACCTTCATGAGCTCATCTAATCCTAATTACCCCAAACGACCCTCCTCTTAATAAAACCCCATTGGTGGTTAAGGCCACGAAAATGCAGTCCACAACGATGAGTTAACCAGAGAAAATGCACAATCAAAGAACCAGGTGAGGAGAGTGGCTAAGAGCCAGGACAAGAGAGAAGGATGGAGGGTAGGACACATGAGGAGGTAGCTAGATGGCGATGGAGTAGACGGACAAACCAAATTCCACCTCCCAGAACCAAAGTGGATTACAACTTAATTTTAAGAACCATCATCTAGAAAAACCAAATTTGGAATAAACTAAGAGGATTCTTTAACCAAGGAACCCTGAAGAAGCCACACTGAGACTGGTAGGAAAAGCGGAAACACTGAGAGGGCTGCCCAGCTCCCAGGAGCGAAACGCAACCTGGAGAGACTCTCGTAGCGGGAAGTGAGTTTAGCGGAGAGAGGATGGTCTTTGGCCCCAGGAACAAAAACCCAGATTCCAGCCCCAGAGCCTAGAAGAAGCATATGAACAGTATTTAGCTGTGAAACAAGTCAGGACACTGGTTGTGAGAAAGAGACAGATTTCTCAGACCTAGGGTTCTTTAAAGGGACCGTGCAGAAGACCTCATTCACAACCATTCACCTGAGGCTCCGGGGAACCGGGAGAGATGAGAAGACCGGAGTAGCAAGAAGAGAGTGTAATCTAGGAGGCACAGGAAGAAACACTTTGAGGGACAGCTACCCTAACCCCTGGGCTGAGTCACCCCCTAAATCTAAAATGAGTATTTCACCAGTGTTGGGCAGATAAAATATATTATGCTCATTTTGTTAAAGATGGTGCTGCCCATGTGCAAGTTTTAAGAGTAAGCTTTTCCTCACACCCTTGACTGATTGGATGATGGGGGTGGTGCACTCTCATGAAGAATCCTCCCATTATGCCTTAGATAAGTGACTTTGTATCAGAGACTTCCTTGTTTGTAGATTGGATTAAGGGTTTTGAATCTACACTATAAAGTGGGGCAGACTGGGAGCCTGCTCTCTTGGTTCCTGAGGTTAGTATTAGAGAGGAGAGCAGATTAAGGCCACGTGGAGGAGAGGAGAAGCAGCCAAGATGGCGGAATGCTGAGGAAGAAGCCAGTTTCTGCAGAGTTTGTGCAGAGATCAGGAGATGGAAAACAGAGGTGAATAAGTCTGGTGAGCTAGAAACCTTTGATGCTAGGAAACTCGGATAAGTCAGTAGCTTTGTGAGCAGTGAATGAGTGGGTTTTGGAACCCAGTGTGTTTTCACTTGCACACCAAGTGCAAGCTGAGATTAAAGCTGATGGCTCACCAGTTCTTGGCTCCGTTGTTTCATTACCGACTGTCTGAATCAAATGTGAACCTCCATGAGCCAGGCTGTTGTGATGGTGGCCTTGGCCACTGGCTTTACAACCAGCAAAGGGAAGCAGGACATCAGCCAAACAAGCTCTTCCGTGGCACTCAGAGCAGAGTTGCTTAGAAAGAGGGAGCCTTCAAGAATACAGTATTGAGTGCTACGGTCTGAGCTGCAGCGCCTCCATCCACACTGCTGAGGGCTGTTCGGAAGGCAGGCAGTGGGTGGAAGCAGAAGCATGGTCCTGTCAATGGGGGTGGAAGCGACTCACAAAAGCAGTTCCGGACAGCTACAGGGCTCAGTGAGCAAGAGCGGTCCCACCTGCAATCCTGCCTGCAGGGAAAAGGCCAAAGCCTGGGAACTGCAGAGATCCCTGGCTGAGCGCAGGCATGCAGCTCCGTGCCCAGAGCTGGCACTAGTGACCTGACATGTGAGCACATCTCTGTCTCCGGGGATTGAGTGAAAGCTAGGAAACAGGCAGAGAACAATTGCTGAGCATAAGTGCACAGCCTCGCCCATGGAGCTAAGGTGCACAGCCCTACCCTTGGGGGCAGGGCAAAGGACGAAGCCAGCTGAAATGTGTAGACATGGGCACGTGAACACAGTCCCTCCCATGGAAGAAAGGTGGAAACAGCAATGACAGATGCAGTGGGCCGGCACCTGTAAAGCCCATAACCAAACGCCCGAGGCAGTGGCAGAGGGAGTGGCGGGCCTGCAGAAAGACCACACCTAGGGAACACAGAGGCCACATTCATTGGACTCCAGAGGCCACACCCTTCTTATACACAGACAAAATGGGCAGGCAGAGAAATGCAACCAAAATGAATCAAGAAAACTCCCCAGAAAAGGACTTGAATGAGTTAGATATAACCAAGTTACAGGATGCAGAGTTTAAAATAATGATTGTTAGGATGCTCAAATACCTTAGAACAACAATAGATGAACATAACAAGCACCTAAATAAAGAGATAGCAAGTATAAAAATGGAAATTGAAATAATAAAAAAGAAACAATTAGAAATGACAAAATATCAGAAATGAAGACCATAGTTGAAGGAATTAAAAGGAGAAAGGATGAAGCTGAGGATCGAATCAGCGAGTTAGAGGACAAGATAAACGAAGGCATGGAAGCAAGGTGGAAGGATATAAAATTAATAATCAGAAATCAGAGGCATTTTTATACACCAACAATGAACTGTCAGCAAAAGAAATTAAGGAAACAGTCCCCTTCACTATTGCAACAAAAAAATATAAAGTACCTAGGAGTAAATTTAACCAAGGAGATTAAAGACTTGTATTTGGAAAATTATAAAACATTGATAAAAGAAATCAAGGAAGATACAAACAAGTGGAAGCATATACTGTGCTCATGGTTAGGAAGAATAAACATCATTAAAATGTCTATATTACCCAAAGCAATTTATAAATTCAATGCAATACCAATTAAAATGCCAATAACATACTTCAAAGATATAGAACACATATTCCAAAAATTTATATGGAAACAAAAAAGAACATGAATAGCCTCAGCAATCTCAAAAAGAAAAAATAAAGCAGGAGGTATCACTTTTCCGGATATCTAGGTATACTACAAGGCCATTGTACTCAAGACAGCCTGGTACTGGCATAAGAACAGGCACACAGATCAATGGAACAGAACAGAGAACCCAGAAATAAACCCAAACCTTTATGGACAACTGATATTTGACAAAGGAGGAAAGAGCATACAATGGAGTAAAGACAGCCTCTTTAACAAATGGTGCTGGGAAAATTGGACATCTACCTGTAAGAAAATGAAACTAGACCATCAGCTTACACCATCCACAAAAACAAACACAAAATGGATAAAAGACATAAATGTAAGCCGTGAAACCATAAGCATCTTAGAAGAAAACATGGGCAGTAAGCTCTCCGACATCTGTCGCAGCAATATATTTGCCGATTTATCTCCACGGGCAAATGAAATAAAAGACAGGATAAACAAATGGGACTATATCAAACTAAAAAGTTTTTGCACAGCTAAAGACAATAAGAACAGAATATAAAGACAAACCACACAATGGGAGAACATATTCAACAACACGTATGGTAAGGGGTTAATAACCAAAATTTATAAAGAACTTGTAAAACTCAACACCAGGAAGATAATCCAATCAAAAAATGGGCAAAAGAAAAGAATAGACTCTTCTCCAAAAAGAACACACAGATGGCCAATAGGCATACGAAAAAATGCTCAATATCAGTAATCATTAGAGAAATGCAAATTAAATCCACAATGAAATATCACCTCACACCAGTCAGAATGGCACTCATCAGCAAAACAACACAGAATAAGTACTGGGGAGGATGTGGAGAAAAGGGAACCCTCCTGCACTGCTGGTGGGAATGCAGACTGGTGCAGCCACTATGGAAAACAGTATGGAGATTCCTCAAAAAATTAAAAATCGAACTGCCTTTTGACCCAGCTACCCCTCTTTTAGGAATATACCCCAAGAACACCGTAGCACTGCTTCAAAAGGAGAAATGCACCCCTATGTTTAGGCAGCGTTGTTCACAATAGTCAAGATCTGGAAACAGCCCAAGTGTCCATCAGTGGATGAGTGGATTAAAAAGCTGTGGTACATACACAATGGAATACTACATGACCATGAAAAAGAAGGAAATCTTACCTTTTGCAACAACATGGATTGAACTGGAAACTATTATGTTAAGTGAAATAAGCCAGGCAGAAAAAGAAAAATATCATATGACCTCACTCATTTGAGGAATCCAATGAACAATGTGAAGTGAGAAATGGAATTGAGACAGAGGAGAGATCAAAGGGACAAGAAGAAAAGAAGACAGAGGGAAGGGGGATGATAGGTTGGGATAAACCTGAAGGGAAGGGGAAAGGGCTCTAGGGGGAGGGGGCAAGGGAGATGTTAAGGGGAATATGCGGGAGGGGGATGCATTCGGGGCAACACTAGAATCTATGTAAACACAATAAATTAAAATCAATAAAAATAGATAGATAGATAGATAGATAGATAGATAGATAGATAGATAGATAGATAGATAAAATAAAAATTATCGCAGCACACCAGCTGAAAATTGGACCATCACTTAAATTAGAATTGTGTATATAATTACCTAAAATGTCTCCATTTTCCCCCAATAAACTAAAAGTAATTTTAAACCTTAAAAAAAAAAGAAAATAATTGTTGGAGCACACAGGAGCTTCTTTCTTCTTTGGGTTCTCAGTAGAAGAAGGAAGCGAGATTATCTGCTAAAATTGAAGAAATTTTCAACTGTTTAAGAGCTTGAGAAAAATGGTAAAGTTTGTGAATAGCTTTATTTAGTCTAATTTCAGAGGACATTTGTATTACAAAATAAAATAAAAGTAGATTTGTTCAAAAAAGAAACTTAAATTACAATTCTTCCCTCATATTTAAAAAATCACATGTAATAATTCTCTTCCACCACTTCCCTATGTCTACAAACAAAACAAAATAAAACGTCAAAAACATCTAAGAGAACTTCTTTTCACTATAGGTACATGGTAAATATAAAAAGCAGTATCTTGCTTACAGCTCAGTGAAAACTCTTCATTTCACTATCTCATTATGGAAGAGTAGAAAGAACAATTGTTGAACCTTTCCAAGAGTCAAAGTCATCATTTATGAAATGATCTTAAAGCCGCTGTCTGCCTCATGAGGCTCTTATGAAGCACATCTACATGGCTTTGTAAAGTGTTATAAAACAAGACCATGAGTTGATATTAGAGTATAGCTGAATGAATACTAGTTGAAAGTGAGAACAATTTCAGAGTATGCATCATAGGCTTTTCATTCAGTTATTGTGCTAAAAATGGTTTCCCTAAAACTCTGAATTTGTCTTAAGTTATACTCTGGTTGAGGGGGAAAAATATTTAGTTAAGACGGAATAATTTATTCATTGATTCTTATAATGACTGATATTTTCTAGACATGTTGCAATGAAAAAAAATGTAGAAAGCATAAGAAAGAAGAAATAGCTTTTGCTTTTAAAGCATTTCAGCTGAAGGCATGTTTAAACTGTTTGCTATGCTTTCATTTGTGTGAAAGAACACGTGACTAAAACAAGTTTTTCCTGAAGGTTCCCTAGGTATCTTTTGAAGTCCCCTGTCTAGATCAGAATTCTTTTCCAATCAGTTTAGTAGTATTCTCTAATTATTGGAACTTATACCTTGTGCATGTGTATAGGTTTGTGTGTGAGAGTATATACAAATGCAGAAATCTCCCACAAAGAAATTATATATATATTCACGCCCCATAAAAATATACCAACCATTAACATACTGCATATATGTGTCATACAAGTAGATATAAATGAATACACACACACACACTAGTTATTTTCTATTTGCTACCCTGCCTTCCACTCCAACCTATTCTATTCTCTAACCCTTCTGCTTTGCTCTGTGCCTCAGGAAGCTAAGGTCACTTTAAGGAAAGCTGATGGACTTTACATTAGATTCCAGCAGGAGATCCAAGGGTAAAAGCACAGACACCTGGGTATTCCTTTCCCACTATTCTCTAGCTTGGTGCTGTGTTTTATGTGGTTGTAAAATCTTTTCAGGATTAAAGCTACTGTTGGGGAGTTCCATGAATAAAATACCAGCACATACTAGGCTCTGGTAACTATTTCTGCCTTCTGCCCCTTTATTGCTAGAAATAGTAATGACTTCTCACTATGTTCAGTTTCTGGAAACTAACCATCTTTAGTTTTCTCCCTTAATCCTACCCATGCTTCCATTAGTAGTTCCTGTATTAAAAATCTTCATGTAAGCCATCTGTGTTGAATTCTGTTTTCTACTCAGCCTTCACATACAAACATTCAAATAGACGTATATACAGCATTTATACATTATTGTATATACACATATATTGTTTATACATAAACAATATAATACTTAAATATATAAAGATACCAAACACTAAATTCCAAATAAAACTAATCACCCAAAATGGCCTCAATACTAATTACTTCACAAGGTTCAAAATCAGACAGATCCCAAACCAATGTATTTTTCATTTTTCATGACTATACAACATGTTTGTGTCTGATAGAAAATACTGCAGAAATGACATGACCATACTTTGCAATATAAATTTTAAAATATTTTAAAGCAAATTTCTAATCATGTTGTTAGTAATGTTTTATGGCCTGTTTGGTCAATTAACAGCATACAATGAGCAAATTACCATGACATTAACTAATGCAAAAATGTATTTTAATAAGCTTTATAATATTACATTATGTGAATTTATAATCATTTACTGTTCCTTTTTGTACACTTTGGATTATTTCCAAATTTTTACTATTGTTTTCAATGCTTTGGTGAAGATTCCTAAATTTCTAATATGTCTTTGGAATACATTCCGAGAAGTAAGGTTATTGGAGAAAAAATATGAAAATTTTAAAACTACTCATGAATAATATCAGTAGTAAAATTCTGTGATATAGAAAAGCTCTATATCTGCTGCATACAATTTGTAGTCACTAGCCATATGGGTCTATTGAACTTATAATGTGGTGAATGAGACTGAGAAAATATTTCATGTAAACAGCCTATGTGGCCAGTGGCTATTTAGTATATTGCACAGCGTAGTTCTACCTCATGCCAAACTGTCATCAAGAAAAGTAGTAATTCACACTTTCATCAGCAGAGAATAAATACTCATTTCCTCATCTCTTCATGAACAATGGCATTTATTATTTTCCAATATTTGTCAATTTGATAGGAAAAGACAGAGTGTAATTGCTTTTTTAATTTATGATTCTTTGAATGCTTGATTTAATATTTCATGCTTTCTATTTGTTTTTCTTTTGTGAATTATGTTCTCTTTGCTCATTTTTTGTCTAGACAGTGACTCTGTTTTTCTTTGAATAACTGCATTCTACATATTAAATAAATTAATATCTGCCAAATCTGTTGCAAATAATTTTAAATTCCATTTATGATCATTTTTGATATACAGAAGTTTTACATTTTAATGCAAATGTATTGATCTTATATTTGTGTTTGTATCCCAAGCAATTTAGATAAAATCTCAAATCAACTTACACATAATTTATTTATTCATCACCTTTGTGAAAACATAGGGTCAAGAGGAAACAGTGAATTCATATCTTAAGACACTACCTCTGCCTCAAACACAAAGCAGTGACAGAGAAAATATAAAAAGAAATAATCAAAAAGGTTGTGCTGAACTAAGAAACAAAACACATAAATACTTAAAAGAAAGAGAGAGAGACACAGAAGTAAGTAGAAGGATGCTGCAAACCCGCTGTGCTTCTGTGTCTGGAATAAGAAGTTATATAGCAAAGGGTTTCCTCCTACTTAGTAAAAGGAACTAAAAGTCAATCCATGATCCCAGCTTGAAACAGCAAACATACAATTTATAGAAGTGATAACCAGGAGAGCCAATATATATAGGAAAAGAAGGTTAATTTCTCTAGTAATTATGGTAATACAATTGAAACTTTATCTTCAGAATAGCAAAAAATAACAAGTATGGTAAAGATGTAGGGAGGTAAAAACTCATTTGCTTACTGACAGGGATACAAATTAGCAAAAACACTCAGCAACACGCAACAAAACTAAGGATGTGCATACCCTTTTATCTTGCTACTCTGCTTCCAGGTTTAAATAATAGAAGAAACTCTCACACTTATCTCACAGCTACACAGGTCGCTCTTTATGCATTGTTTGTGCTAGTGAAAATTAAGAGCAAAACAACAAATAAAAAGTCAAAATATTCATTAACAGGAAAATTTATGAATTGTGTTAGATCCATAACATTCACACTAATTTAAAAATTAAAACCAGTTGCAATAAATAAACCACAGCAACACTATCAGTATGAGCAAACCGAATTTTTTAAAATGTTGAGTACAAAAATCAAGTGGCAGAATGATAAAGTTCTATGAAAATTAAAAAACATGTAACAAATACAAAACATACAAAAATAATACTGCATGAGGCCAGTACAAATAGCATAGTACAGTTATAGGACACAAATGAAAGAAAATATATATCAGAGAAGCAGGCAACATGAGCACGAGTAGAAACAAGGAAAAGAATCAAGGAGGGCTTCAGTTTTATCCGTATCGTTTCAATTGTTACTTCTAAGAAACTTCAAGTATGGTAAAAAGTTGAAAAAAAATTAAAAGGAGTTTGGATATGAGTATTTACTATTTAATTCTCTGTATTTTCCCATGTTTAAAATAATTTATATTATTAGACAAACTAACAAAAAGAAAACCTTCAAAGAATTCTCTAGAATCTTTTCAATAAATAAATAAATAGAATCACTTAAAAAGTAATTTGAGTGGTAACTTCAGTAATAAATAAGATGGAGTAATCAAACTACCATCAATCTATCCTACTGATTATAACTAAAACTCCAGGGAAAATGCAAAAAACAATTATCTAAAAAAAAAAAAAAAAGATAAAAATGGCAGAAATGGCAGGCAGACTGGAGAGGAGATGCAAAGCATATAAAGACACATAGAAAGGATGAGTTTATTCATTTATTTTTTCTTTATTGTCTCTTGACTCTGACCCAAAGGAGAACTCACAGGAGCAAAGCACAGCAGGAAAGGGCACACAAAAAAAAACCTGGCCAGGAGACCAGGAACATGTGCCTCAATTATAAGGCAGTAAGTGAGAGGGATTCTCTTCTCTCCTTTCCCTAATTCCTCCTAGCCCCTCTGATCCTGAAAGTGGCTGCAGTCACAGATCAGCAAGGCTGCAGCAGTGAGGGAGGCATGGAAAACCCCAAAATGAAAGAGGAAAAAGGCAACTAGTGGTCCCAAAAGTGCTGGGGGGGAACCTTTGTGTTTTTTCTCTTGCTTTTCTCTCACCCTTTACCTCAACTGTAACCCTGGGCAAGAGAAACTGCTCAGAAGCCAGAACTGCTGAAACTTTAAGAGAAACTCCCTTTATATTCCTGGAATACATGGTAGAAGCAGGGAGGCAGAGACAGACTCCCGCATGTGCCCTATTGGGATACACCCGGCATGCCCACCAGGGGGCGATGCTCTGCCCATCTGGGGCGTTGCTCTGTTGCAGCCAGAGCCATTCTAGTGCCTGAGGCGGAGGCCATGGAGCCTCAGCACGCAGGCCAACTTTGCTCCAATGGAGCCTTGGCTGCGGGAGGGGAAGAGAGAGACAAAGAGAAAGGAGAAAGGGAAGGGTGGAGGAGCAGATGGGCGCTTCTCCCGTGTGCCCTGGCCAGGAACCAAACCGCGGACTTTCACAAGCCAGGCTGACACTCTACTGCTGGGCCAACCAGCCAGGGTCTGTTACTTTTTATTTTAATGGAGACTATATTTTACTCCTTAAGGATTTTGGTATTTCTTTCATCTCTGTAAGATTGTTTCCAGTTAGCTTTACCTCAGCTCATATTATTAATTTTATTTATTATGACTATTTCTTAATGTTCATCAAGCATCACCACAATGTATAGGGTACAAAATATTTAAATGTCAAATATTAAACTCAAAGTTTCTGTCCTTTCATTCACCTTCAAAACTATCTCAAGTTTGACATTAAGCTTTTGATATAAACATATAGGGTTAGTTTTGGTCAATATATATAATTTATTTTTAAGATTTATTTGAGAGGAAAAGGTGGGGCAGAGGGGGCAGCAGGTAGCATCAACTCATAGTTGCTTCCTATATATGCCTTGGCCAGGCAAGTCCAGGTCTTTGAACTGGCAACCTCAGCATCCCAGCTCAGTGTTTTATCCACTGCACCACCAGAGGTCAGGTTATTTCATTCAACAATTTAATATCAGAGAAACTTTCTCAACGTGAATTTGGGATATAGAAAGAGGAAAAGGAACTAGAATTTTTCAGCCTACGGAAAAGAATACTTTGAGATGATTTAATATACTGATATTTTGGTGGCTAAGCTATATAGCTTGAGGCCTTGAAATTGCTAAGAAAGAATACCAAGTGCTAAAAAAAAACCAAAAAAAATCAGCACTTATTGAATGAATGAATAAAAATGAATGGGGAAAAAATCTTGTTCATTTCTTTGAGGTAACAAATTTTCTATGTGAAATAAATAGCAGTCCAAAAAATCATAGATAATGCTTAAAATAAAAGAGATCAAAGTGGGTCTGCTTCATATTTCTATTACCTCTATATATTTGATTAAATTTTAAAGTCCTCACATATAGATGACCAAATGGGTTAATTTGAGTTTTTAAGTTTGTTTGTTTCAGGGGGAATATGATAACAAAAAGAATGTGCTAACTGACCTCGGATTTTTCAAAGTATTCAGTAGGCTCATAAATGCCAATGTTTCACTGAATTCGCAGATACAATATTTGTTTAGAATTTAATATTTCTTAATTATTTTCACTTACTTATTTGTAACATAAACTAACTGGACTCAAATAGTATTGTAAAAGGAAGTTTGGTGATGTTTGTTGCTATATATAAAGGAGTCCAGAAAGAAAAACATCAGTATTATCAGCACTTCATGGACCCCTATAATATTTTCCAATAATCACTAGTTCTGATTTTTTCCCTCTTATCAACAACAAAATGAGTAGCTTTAAGAATTCAACTTTGTTCCATATGAAGACTTTTTTTCCTTAGGATTCCTGGTAATGAGATAGATTAAGATGTCATAAAGTAGGACACTTTTATTATTGTATACTGTGAAGATGCCATGCACTGGTATTTAAAAACAATTGTTAAAAACGTTTAAAATAAAACCTAGTTATACCTTTATCTAATGATTATATTGAACTAACAGACTCTACAGTATATTTACTTGTTTTCAGCTGTAGTCAGTCCCTCTGGGGGCTGTCAGTCCATGCCTTCTGTCCGTGTACGTGTTGAATTTTTACTGTGTGTCCCCTCATTTTTTATGAGTTATTTCTATGCTGCTAAGCACTACTACTAGTTTGTGATTTGTCTTATCTCAGTCCTTTTGCCTTTTGGCAATTAAGATTAGTATAACAATGTGAGAAGCAGAATTGAAATCGCTGCTTTGCCAAACTATTAACCAATTTATCTCACCACCACTGAGAGATAATCCCCTCTCTAACTGATTTTTGATACATTCTTTATTGTTTTCCCCACATACTTTTACCACATCTGTGTATTTTTTAAAGGTAGTGAGAAGACATGAGCATAATACTCAATGAAGTTCAACTATGAAGAATATACAGAAGTAACTACTGACTGGATCTACCCATTCTCCAGCATCATGTCTTGGGTTAACAGCAATTTCCTCTCCTACATATTTTTATTCTATATTTGCAAATATACTTACTTAATCCTTCAATCTGGTTTTGTATTTTCATATTTAGTCCTTAAAGATACTAACATTTATGCATATATTACCTGTTTGGGGTGCAATATTTTATTTAATTTTTATATTTCTATCTTCTAAACCAGTGTTCTTAACCTTTTTTGAGGTACCGAACCCACCAGTTTCATATGCACATTCACCGAACCCTTCTTTAGTGATAAATAAAATATGATTTTTCCCCAAATTCAAGACATAGGTATGTTTTTTTACTAGTGCACAAAATGAGCCGTGCATGAACATCACCTTGCTCAAAGAACAAAACCAACAAAGTGCATGAACTCACAACAAATTACGGTGTTACTTTATTCTGGCCTCCGTGGCAGAGGCTTCTCCGAACCCCTGAGACCGACTCATCAAACCCCTAGGGTTCGATAGAACCCAGGTTAAGAACCACTGTTCTAAACTATTAAAACTTTACTAATTGATTATTTTCTATAAATCTAGTAAGCATATTCCCAATTCCCTTTTCCATATTCTTCTAGATCTTTGCCTTCACTAACTTGAACTCTCCACGAAGAGAAGTTTGGGAAATAATAAAGGTAAGAAACAGGGTTCTAGAAGTCTTTTAGTAACCTCACTTCTAGAAAGGCACTCAGAAGGGAAAGCAGAGAAGACAGAAAAGTACTTGTAGGATTAGGTAGCCTAAGAGAATTTCTTTGAAAATTCGCTTAACAGTCCTGAAAGTATACATTTCAAGAAGAGTTGCATGAAAGAGACCAAGAGGGCGGACAAAGGTGACAGAGAAATGAGGGGGGAAATGTGTGAGTGTTAGTGTGGATCTGTGTTAGCATGGCTTGAGTAGGCTTCTTAACTTGTCTCACTTTTTTTTTTTTGGAAGAAGGATCTGGGTAACACACTTTTAGCTGACCTAAAAGGACCTGACCACCGTTTATCTATTGCTCCTCTGTGAACTTGATTCTGTTATTAAAATTCTAAAGTGTCTAAAATAAAATTTTACTGACAGACTCAGATGAGTAACACCAGTGTTCCCTCTGCCCTCATCTTAGAAATTCCACATGGTTTAGAAATAATACTCACCTACTTGATGTGATTAAACAGCTAAGACTGTCATGTCAAAAACTTCACTGTCATAAGATGACACAAGTTAACTTACTACTTTGCATATATTTCATACCCAGAAGAATACTATGAATCAGCTGTCCAGATTTCTGCCAAAAATCAACTCAATTTTAAAATATAGCATAATTAGATTTCAACTTGGTTTAGACCAAAAGCACCAAGACATTGTAAAAAAGCAGAGTAAAGTAAGAGAATATGGTTTGGAGGAAGCAGGAAAAGGTAGGACTGGGAGAAGATGTTATGTCATTACGATCTAAGCATAAATCTTGGTCAGAGATGCCATCAGTCTTATAATTTTGTGCAAGAATCCTTCCCCAGATATGCAGAATGGGTGCTCAATTATCTCTAAAATTATTTCTAGCCCTGTACATATTCCATTACAACTAACTCATTCAATCTATCAACTCATTCACTCAACCAATATTTACTGAGTAGTTAGGAAGTGCTAGGGAACACAATGGCACAAAGTACATACCATTCTTTCCCTTATGGGGCTTAATATGTGGTAGTATTAATATATTAGTAGCAATAAACAAATAAATACAGAAACAATTACACATTTTCCATGCATGTGTTATCTCATTTGATAATAAACTGATATGGTAAGATTATCACCATTTTATGGGTTCAGAAATGAGGCTTACATAGGCTTACACTAGTAAATGTATAAACTGAAAAATGGAAAATGTTGAGAAGGAAACAAAGTATGTAGTGAGGTATCTGATTTTGCATAGAAGTCAGGGACATTTCTCTAAAGAAATAATGTCTACAGTTTAGCTGTCTTGATCAATCTAAGATGCAACTTAAAAATTACAATCCTTAAATAGATGAACTTGATCATCTCTTAGAATCACTTCAGAATGATTATAATGCATATACAGCTCCTAAAAAGAAAAAAAACATGTTCAGAAAGGATATCTTTTTATACATCTTTCTTTCTGAATTCTGATGAGACTGCAAAAATCAATTTTGGAACATCAACTTCTTCAAAAAGCCATAAAATAGGCATTTCTGCTTCACTGAGTCTTGATCATTCGGATGCTCTGGGATAATTAAAATTTAAAGAGGTCACTGCTTATACTTCAAATAATTACCAGTCTATTTCCTGATAAATGTGATTTCTCCATTTATTCCAACAATGATAGATGTACTTTTATTTCAAATTCCTCCTATATTCTCCCTGTCTAAATTACAGAAATGGATAATGAAGAGAATGCATAGGTTCAGGATAACTCTTTTTCTTTCAATGTAGACTAGTGGTTCTCAGTCTTTAGGGAGTATCAGAATCACCTGGAAGACTATTAAAAACAGAAAGCTGGGTGCCACTTCCATACTTTCTGATTCAGTAGCTCTGGGGGAAGCCAGAAAAATCTGCATTTCTAACAATCCCCAAGTAATGTAGATGCTACTGATCCAGTGTATACACTTTTTAAAACCACTGGTCTGGGAAGTAAATCTTTAATGAACTCTATAGCAAAAAGTGGAACACTACTTCTGTTTCCTAAATTAACTCAATTTCACTAGTCCTTAATTAGGATCATTGATGATTGTGATGAGAAACTGTCACAAAAACTCCGTATACTTACTACAAAGATGGAATTACAGGCACTGTTCTCCTCTATAGCACTTGGAGAAGTAGCATAACATAGCATTAGGAATGAATTCTCAGGAGGCAAATTGCCCGGGTTGCAATCCAAGCTCTGCTGCACAATAACTATGTATTCTTGAGGAAATTACTGAACTTCTCTGTGCCTCATTTTTCATCATAAAATTGGGGAAATAATAACACCCACCTAATAGAATTTTTCTGAGACTTAAAACAGGAAAGCACTTTACCACAATGTATTTTAGTGTACATTAGTGTTTACTGAATAAAAACTGGTTTCCTCAATGAAGACTTTCAGAGAGGATTTTTCTCAGGGAGCAGAAGAACTATGCAGAGCTGTTCTGAACAGCTGCCCCTTTTTCCCACCATTTTTGTTGCTCATGAACTTAGAGATAAATTTCTGGCCAGTAGCCACTTAGAGGAACTTCTGATAAATATTCCTATAGGATAATTATACCCTCATTAAATATGTTATTATGTGGCCCTGGCTGGGTAGCTCAGTGAATATAACATCATTCTGTGCACCAAGGTTGTGTATTCTATATCCAGTAAGGCACGTGTGAGAAGAAATGAATGAGTACACAACTAAGTGAAACAACCATCTGATTTCTCTCTCTCCCCCCTCCGGTCCCCCCTCTCTCCCCCTTCCTCTCACTCTCTCAAATCAATGGAAAACATTAATATCTGTGTGTGTGTGTGTGTGTGTGTGTGTGTGTGTGTGTGTTATTATGCTTCTTTAGCTTTACTCCAGTTGCATCATTCCATCATTTTTACCCTGTTTTATTAAATATTTCTTTGCAAAATTCTCCAACTCCTTTGTTGGAATAAAGCAAGATATGTATAAATCAATCCACCAATAAATAGTATAGCTCTGATTTTTTACTATGTTTAAATACTGCAGTTATTAAATAATGGAAGCAAACTGAAAAAAATTAAGCTTTGATCATGAACTAAAATAATCACTTTAGCTATTTTATAGTACTTTTTGACACAATCATAAAGTATAATATTCTAGTCTATGCATTTATTTCAAATAATGACCCAAATCCTTTCTTAAATACTTCCTGTAAAAAAACCCCACCCAACAAGTAATATTTTGCCTTAACAAGCATATATTAAATTTCTACCAAAAATTGAGCAAACAGCAAGAGACTTTATTAAAAAGTTGCATGGAACAAAACATCTGAGGCCAGAGATCATCTGTTTCTTTTGCTTCTTTCAAATCATTCAGTAATAATAATAGACCCATTGGAGATATTCAATGACTGCTTGAGGGTTATGAGACTCTCATGATGACAACACTTATATTCACTCTTCTGAAGGGTATTTGGGAATCCACATTTCTTTATTGATCCTAATTCTCAAGCATGGTTTCTTTACTATAACATCTAGATTAATCCTATGTTCTTGGCAAAAGGCCTGGATAATTAATCAAATTCAAAACAATTTCAATTACATTAGTTCTTGACAAGGGAATCTGGGATAAAGTGTCACACTTTTATATATTTCAGGTAAAGCAATTAAAGAAATTATATTAAGTGGTATTTTGACTTGAATACTTTTCTATTAAATAGAGGAATCAGAACAATTATAAAAATTAAACAAAACAGAAAATACTGCCTTTCATGAACACTTAGTCAACAGAGCAAAATTGGTCTATTATGTGAATTACCTTTTATTGGGAATGAAAAGAATGCTGTCTAACTTTTCTTCAACTCTTGGGTTTGACTTAATATTTAAATGTAAAGTACATTTGTTATCATCCTATAACTTAAAAGCACTAACTTTCTAAAATTTTCATTTTCCAGTTATTGTTCTACTTTCCCATTTTGATAATTGACTTTTATATCCTCCACTATTTTCTTAAAGTTTATTAAATGAGAAAACTCACCATCAAATATACCTAATTTTCTTTCTATTTTCAGAATGAATTCAGTATAATCATTAGTGCAATCTGTAATGCATACATGATATAGTGTCTCCTCTGTCTTTTGTCCCAGGTTGCAAGCATATCTGTTTAATTTATCTAGGTCAAACATACATTTCTGTAACAGGAACCTAATGGATATTAAGAAATTTTGTGCTATTATAAAAAAGATGACCTAGTATCCAGATATCTTGATATTTTTTAAGCTTAATGTATAATACATTTTCCCAAGTCTATGGATATTACCAACCCAGTTAGCCACAATTCTTTATATACTAAATAATTATAAGTGACATATATAAAGAAATTGAGAGTTTACTAAGTGCCTTCCCTTCCTTGCCTTTAGAACAACAATGTGAAGTAGATACAGAAAAATATAATAGGTTAAAAGATATCAAGTGTAATATCTAAAGTCTCATAAGAAGACTTAGTGAAGAAACAATTGGCAGAGGAGATGTCAAGCTGAATCAGCCTCTGAACAGTCTGTCCTGCCTACTCATCCCCAGGAAATAACAATCAGGAAAACCATAAAGGGAAGAACATTACTTTAATTGCTTTTGACTCCAAATTAGAAGAATTTCAAAGGGGTTAATAAAGGTAATGTAACTTGCTATCAACCAAATCACTGATTTGGGCTTCTTCAAGTATCTAAGAAAATACCTGGATTCATAAGATCTATGGTGGCTAGGAATAATTTTCACCATCTTAGAAACTTGCTCAATGAACTACAAATAGTTCCTGAAGCATGCATGACACACACAAGAAATAACTGACTGACTGAACAATAATTGTTCCCTTAACTATTGGTAGTTGTATAAGATTTGCAAATTAGCAATCCCTGTAACTCTCTCAATCTGGATCTTTTCTAGTTCCACTGTCTTTTCCTCAAAGGTGGCTACTAAAATTACAGTATAAGGCACCTAGTGCTACTCTAGGCATTGATTAAGGACCAAACTACCACTTCTGTTTTACTAATTATAACATTCCTATTAAGGTCTAGATTTTTTGGATTTCTTGTACACAGTTGCATCTATGAGTTTATAATCATCCTATGTTCTTTAAAATATTCTTTCAACTCATGTTTACTGAGCATTTTTTTGTGCTCAAGGAACATAAAAGTGAATTAAACAGTCCTTAATGACAAAGATACACAACATAAAGTATATAAAAAATAAAATAACATTAATACAAGATAAGTTCTATAATGCTGTGATGGAACATGGAACAACCAAAGTGTCCCTCAAGAGAGGACAAGATAAAGAAGATGTGGTACAATGGAATACTACTCAGCCATAAGAAATGATGAGATAGTGACATTTAAGACAACATGGAGCATTATACTAAGTGAAAGTAAATCAGAAAAAGATAAGAGCTACATGATTTCACACATAGGTGGGATATAAAATTGAGACTTATGTACATAGATAAAGGTAAAGTGGTTATTGGGGGGGAATAAAAAGAGCCAAAACATGGTGACGGGAAATGATTTGACTTTGGGTGATGGGCACACAACACAATCAACAGTTCAAATGCTATAGAAATGTTTATCTGAAACCTATGTACTCTTATTGATCAAAGTCACCCCATTAGCCTGACCAGGCAGAGGCGCAGTAGATAGAGCATTGGACTGAGATGCAGAAGACCCAGGCTCAAAACCCGGAGGTTGCCAGCTTGAGCCCAGGGTCGCTGGCTTGAACAAGGGGTCTCTCAGTCTGCTGTAGCTCCCTCGGTCAAGGCACATATGAGAAAGCAATCAATGAGCAACTAAGGTGCCACAATGAAGAATTGATGCTTCTCATCTCTCTCCCTTCCTGTCTCCTGTCTGTCCCTATATCTGTCTCTCTCTCTCTCTCTCTCTCTCTCTCTCTCTTTCACACACACATACAGACAATGTCACCCCATTAAATTAATTTCTAAATTAACAAAACGTGTTATAGTCAAGGCTGGTGCAGAATTCTATGGAAGCACAGGGAAAGGAGGAACCAATCTGAACTGATGGGGTCACGAAAAACTTTATTCAGGAAATGATTCTCAAAATACATTTCAGGGAAAGAGAGCAGCATTACAAAGATAGAAACTTATGAAACAGCAAATCACATTCTGAGAACCTGGAGGGACTTTGGCAAGTTGCAACTTCAGACGTGTGGAGGACAAACTGGAGAAACAACTGGAAAGGCTGAAAAGAGCTAGATCGTAAAGGGTCCTTGGTATGCTAGGAGGTTTCGACCTGACCAATAGGAAGTGATGATTGTAAGAGTATTTTGAGCATTCACAGGACATTGGCAGTTATTAGTTTAGATGTTCCAAACATTAAACACGGCAATAGGGCAGAGGATTGGTAAGCAAGGGAAACAATAACCTCTTCACAAGAGTCTTGGACTAATCTCAACGAAAGTCTCAGCTACAGTAACAGCAGCCAGAAGTAATGAAGGTAACAAACGTGAAAGCTATTTATGAGGCAAAAGTTTCAGAAATCTGTGTCTCATTAACTGTGAAGAATGAGGGGAAATAAAGAACATATAAATGGTCCAAATATTTTTTTGTAGCTTATATGCCAGAATGGAAGATGTTAACAAAGACCAAGATTGAGAAGCAGGGCCAGTGGGGGAATGAAGAAATGAAGCAACATAATGAGTTCCTGGTTGTGCATGTTGACTTTGGGGTTCTATGTGTATATATGTATTCTAACAGGATAGCTCAAGGAAAGGGTAAAACAGACAAGAAGGGGCTAAATTTGGCAGATGAACTAGGATCGTATTGGGAAAAAATCCCCAATAGATTCAGAAGCCTGCATTAATTCATAATGCAGAAAAAAAGTATCTTTGGTTGTTATAATAGGAACCTGATATGATAAAATGTTATTTTGGAAAGACAAATCTAGTGACAAAAAGCAGAAAAAATCCAGAAGGAAAGAAAGGTAAATGAGATGTCAGCAACATAGGTTAAAGGTAACAAAAATCTGTATAAATAAAAAGGCAATAGGAGTGAAAAAGAAGAAATGCAAGAGAGAGATCACTAAAGTTTCGTTTTCCTCCATCCCTGGGCTCTCTGTCCAAGGCCCTCTTCTCATGCTAAATATTTTTTCATCCACTCTAAGCCTTTCAATATACTGCTCACAAAAATTAGGGGATATATTATAGCTTCATATTCACTTTGAAATATCCCCTAATTTTTGTGAGCATTATATTTTGCTTACATGTTAGTGACTCCCAAGTGAACATCTATGGCCCTTACAAAACAATCTATATGAAAGTTTCACATATACTTAAGGCTTATCATGCCCAAAACTTCCTCCTAAATCTAGTTTTTGGCTAGAATTCAGTCTATGACATTATCACCTAACTGCTCAAATTTTAAACCTAAAAAACCCCTCTCACCCACCACATTCTTTAACAAGTCTTGTTGACTCAGACACATAACCAATTATTTGCAATAACCCAACCATCAATGACTACACAAACACCCAATCAATGACTCCACAAACACCCAATCACTCTTTATATCCCAAATCTATCTTTTTACATTTATTGCTACTTTCATCTCTCGCCTATTAATAACTCACTAACTGGTTTCTGCAATGAAGCTATAACAGTCTTTATAAAGTACAAATCTTATCATGACTTGTCCTATCATGAAACTATTCAAAGCTTCCTATTTCCCTTAGACAAAGGTCAAACCCTTTAGCATGAAGTAGTTACTACTTGGCACCTTTTAACTTTTCCAATCTCATTTCCTGTATTAGTTTTCTATTGCAGCTGCTTAGAAATTATCACAAACTTAGTGGTTTAATGCAACACAAATTTATTATTTCATAATTCTGGAGCTCAGAACTTCAAAATAGGAATCCTGGGCCTAAGATGGAGATGTTTGCAGAGCTGTTTTTTTTCTGGAAGCTTTAGGGGAGAATCAATTCTTTGCCTTTTCCAGTTTGTAGAGGCCTCCTGCCTTCCCTGGCTCTTCCCCCACACGACTCCAGCCAACACTTCTACAGTACCATTTCCTCTTCTGCACCTGACTCTCCTGCTGCCCTCTTCCCTTGTAAGGATCCTTGTGATTACATCAAGCCCACCTGGATAATCCAGGATAATCTTTCCATCTCAAATCCTTAACATAATCATATCTACAAAATCTTTTTTGCTATGTAATAGAACATATCTACAGGTTCTGGGGACCAGGAAGTAGACACATTCGGGAGGCCATTATTCTATCTACCACACCTCTTCACCCCCTCCCCCTGACCAATAATATATTCTCCATTCTCAGTGTATACATGGGAATCTTGACAGTCCCTCAGATGTACCACAGAATTTCTCATTCCAAGATTGGACACAGCTCCTTTTCTGAAACTGTGCTCTGCCAGACCCTTCCCCAGGACACCTCAGTAATCCTTCATCACTCGGAAGCCTTCCCTGAACTGCCAGAGTAACAGGTCCTTCCTATGTTCTCTAAAGTATCATAAATTTCCTCTAGAATAGGGTTTATCCCTTGATTATAGTTCCTATTGGCCTGTCTTCCCAAACACTAATTTCTTTTGGGAGAAAGACTCGGTCATCACTGTATCTTCAGTACATAACATAGTTTCTAGTATATTACAGGCACTCAATATGTATTTGTTGAATGTTAACTGAAGAGACAGAAGACTATAGATTTCTGAAAAATTTTGACCTATATATTTCATATGAACACTGTTGACCTTCTAGAAACCCCACATTCAAGACTGCGATAGGAATGGAGAAGTCTTAAAAAAGTTATTTATAGAGAAGACTCAAAAAATTCTATTTACTCACAGTATTATGGAGATTTTAAAAATCAGTCTCCAACTGAAGTGATTCCAGGGACAAAAAAAAAATATAAACTTATTATGTAGAAGAGAACAAAGCATTACCAGAAAGTATTGGTGAAATCATACCTCTTGAGTCCACCTTTAGATATATCTCTAATGGTGAGACCACACAAAAGTTAAGGGCCATGACCAAAACATAAGCTCCTTTACTACTAAGTGACATACAATAAATCGTAATAACAGAGCACTGGTGATCTTAATTCTCTTTCTTAATAAATGGTCACCAATCAAGGTTCAAGGATATCCATAAGATTATAATTTCTCTCTGTGGGTATTTCTGTTATATGACTTCATCATCGGTCTGGTTTTAATATATATCATTTTTTACATAAATAACAAGAAAGAACTTAAAAGTTTTCATTTCTTCTAAGGCTTATATATAAACGAGGATTTTCATTTTAACAAATCACTTGAAGATATCATTTTGATGTCCTTGGTCTTTCTCCTTTAAATCCTGTAGTCTCGATGTCATTACAAGTCTTAGCATGCAAATTTAGTCTATGTAAAGTAACGTAGGATGTGGGACAAGTCTTTGTGACATAATTAAATTGTTCCCTTCGAGGAAACAAAATACAGTGTGTCCGGAAAGTCATGGTGCACTTTTTACCAGTCAAAAGTGCACCATGACTTTCCGGACACACTGTATTTGAATGTCTGTATTAAATAACTAATAATGAAAAAGAAATTACACATCATCACCAAAGGTTTTCTACCTCCGTAGTTTCTGTGGGTGCAGGCCATGGGCAGAGGTAGGAGACTAGTTACAGGGCAGTTATGTAACTGAAGAGACTAACAGCACGAAGGCAGAGCAGTGCCTTCTCTCTCAGTTATCACTCAGCTCACGTATGCTTCACCACCTCTCACCTGCCCCATCGTCCCATTTCTCTCCTACTTCAACTACAAAAGTGCCAGCATTAAGAATACTCTGTGTCAGAATGTCTTTCTCTTTTTCTTGGAAAAGACTTTTTCTTGCTTTCTGATTTCACTATCTTAGTCCATTGTACTCTGGGGTTTTTAAAACATCAAATACATTCTCAATTTCTTAACTCCACAATTTGATAAGTAAGACATAAGAAATGGTGACCCTCCATTTAATTATTTAGAACTGACAATTTCTGATATAAACTAAAATAAAATATTGGCAACGTATTGTGGAGTGACTAATCTTTGTATGGGAGGGGAAATTTTTCTGTCTTTACCCTTCTCAATTCATAATGGCTGGTTTAAGAATTAAATTGTCGGGAGAGATTAACAGCAGAAGTAAAATTTAATTTCATTCATATGTATGAAGTTTATAAGGTATGGCACGTCCTAAAATAACCAAAGTAAGCAGCTTTTATATTTTCTAGACAAAGAAACCACAAATTTGTGAGAAATTAACATGACAAAGAAGTTCAGGCTTGGGTACTTAATTGGTGAAGAATCTAGACCAGTGATTCTTAACCTGGGTTCTATCGAACCCTAGGGGTTCAATGAGTCGGTCTCAGGGGTTCAGAGAAGCCTCTGCCGCGGAGGCCAGAATAAAGTAATACCATAATTTGTTGTGAGTTCATGCACTTTGTTGGTTTTGTTCTTTGAGCAAGGTGATGTTCATGCACGGCTCATTTTGTGCACCAGTAAAAAAACATATACCTATGTCTTGAATTTGGAAAAAAAATTCATATTTTATTTATCACTAAAGAAGGGTTCGGTGAATACGCATATAAAACTGGTGGGTTCGGTACCTCAAAAAAAGGTTAAGAACCACTGATCTAGACAGAGTTTGTTTACACAGCCTTCTTAGCCCTAAACTCCCTATGGCCTGAGATAAGGGTAGCTCTCTACCTTCTGGTACAGGAAAGCCACCGTATCTATGGGAGATTTATTTTCCACTGTTATGGACAAAAAGAAAGGTCAGAATGTCCCTTTTCACATGGACTATTTCTTAAATTACTATAATTTAAAATAATATTACAAAGTGACATATTTTGGGGTGACCTGCTCTAAGCCTCATCACCTTGTACTGAAATAATTTCATATATACACAAATATAACTAAACAATAAATTGTAGAATTATTGCTAAGTCAAAGGTATACAAATTTTATAGATTCAATTGCCTTCTACAGAGGTTTTTCTTTATTATATTTTATTGACTTTTTGATTGATTGAAGAGAAAGAGGGAAACACTGATTTGTTATTTCACTTACTTATGCATTCATTGGTTGATTCTTGTATGTGCCCTGACCAGGGATCAACCCTGGTGTATCGGGATGATGCTCCAACCAACTGAGCTACCCCGACAGGGCTCCTTTTTCAAATTTATTCCTTTATGCTTTTATCTTTATAATTCCTTTCTTCTGCTTTCCATTTATTTACATGTGGGTTTGTTTTTATTCCATTTTTTTTTTAGTTGAACACTTCATTTATTTCATTCTTTTTGTTTTACTGATGTTAATATTTAAGGTTCTGAATTTTCCTTCAAGTGCAGCTTTGGCTGTATCACTTAAGTTATGTGTAAATTTTTATCCCTGCACTCATTTCCCAAAAGAAAGAAAAATAGCTTTGAACTTTAGGGTGACATCTTACTTTCAAGAACCATACTTCCTGCACTTAGTAAAATCTACTGCAGGTGAGTTCTCTCATAACTTCTCCTTATGCTGTACAAGTTCTGCCCAATGTTAGGTGCTTTTCACTATCTCAACATTTCCTTTGAAGTCTGAGAATTATACATGCCCCTACTTTCATAAAAATTGTAATTCATGAGGCCCTGGCCCATCAGCTCAGTCAGTTAGAGCATGGTCCCAATACAAGGTTGCAGGTTTGATTCCTGGTCAGGGCACATGTCTGAGCACATACAGGAAGCAACCAATGAATGCACAACTAAGTGGAACAACAAATAAATGCTTCTCTCTCTTCCTCCTCCCTCCCTTTCTCTCTCTTGCTCTCTAAAAATCAATCAATAAAAAAAATGTAGGTTATAAATATTTAAATCTTTGCTATGGTTTCCAACAAGAAACAGGGAAAATATGCTAACTTATACAACCATCTTCAACCCGTTCATAGAGGATTTAAAAATCCATTTACATATTTTCTTGTACATTTCTAAATGCTTCCTGCATCCATGCATATAGAAGGTTTTATAAATACTATAAAATAATGAAATAACATACTTTGGGCAATGTTTGTGATATAAATGCCAAACCCTGTCCTTCAATAATGCATTTAAAAATTCCAGTGACTTATGCTTTTAACCTGTTGGGTCTTATCTTCCTATTCCCATTATCCCTCAAATACTTATAGGGTAGATAAGAAATGTATGGAACACATTACCAAAAAGCCTGGCTCTTCAGACTAAAAATGTCATGATATTTAAGAAAGTTTGAGGTAGCCTTACAGATAAAATACCCTTAAGAGATTGCTTAAGGAACATTAGAGGGTCTCCAAGGTCTATTAATTTTTTAAGTCTAACACTGACTGAAAAATACTGTAAATAGAGCACTCAAAATGGAGTTGAGCTACCACTGCAGGGGAATTGCTTTGTGTATCCTATGCCTCAAATCTTTGGTATATTTAAGTAGGTCAAAATAACCTTTGGACTGGGCCAAACCAACATTTTATTCCACACAACCATTTGCCAAGGTAAAAAGAAAGCAGACATTCTGACTACTACACTGAAAATTAAAGACATCCTTTCAAATTACCATCACCGTGTATAGCATAAATTTTCCCTGTGTGTACGCTTGTTGTCCAGTGCAAGACTTTATTAAGGAATGGCCCACCATTTTTTGGCTACACCATTTCTTTATTCAGCTTATTTGCACTTTTTAGAAATTCTTCCCTTGACTTATTAACACCTATATATAATAAATTCCTTCCTTCTATTCATGTAATTATTCCCTTCCCCTTTCTCATGAAAAAGCCTTGCCTTCACCCGCTCATCGAAACACTATTTGGGTTTCTGCTGAAATCGATGTTGCCTCAATAGCTATTTTTAGGCTCTGAAACAAACTCTTGTTGCCTCTCAATCTCACCTTTTGTTTTTATGTTAACAACTGTTCTTCTTCAAAATATCTGCTGATAAAAAGTTTGAGAAAAAAAGAACTGAGGTAGTCTATATACGTACTATGACAAGACTCTTTCTTTCTATTAAATGGATCAAGCCCAAAATCCAAGTTTACTTTGACTTCCCAGGTGGTGCTAAGTGAAGGCTAAATATTCAAAATTCTTGTATTTCCCTTGGCACACATGCTATATAGTTCCTCTGTTGGGCAAATAAATAAATAAGTTCGTAAAATCTGTATTTTTTTAGTTTGCTCACTTTTATTGTTAGAAAATGGCACTGGACAGCGTCAGGTATATGTCTGTGAAATTGCAAATTATCTTCCTGCTTGGGAAGGGCCACTGTCTTGCTAATGTTTGCAGAGTGAAAGCAGAGAGAATTCAGGGTGCCGCCGAAGAAGCAGCTAGTTTATGCAGAGAGGAGAAGGTGTGCATATGGGGAACCAGAGGTGAGTGGCTTTTGTGAGCTCCGCTGAGACTGGTGAGGCCTTTGCTTCTAGGAGGAGCCGGAGAAGATTCTCCTGGTTGTGGAACCAGGGGGAAGTGTTTTCCCTGTTTGTATGCTCATCGGCCAGTGCAAGACTTTAATAAAGGAATGGCCCACCATTTTTTGGCTACACCATTTCTTTACTGTCTGTCCGAATTTAATAGGAACCTGCGTGTTCCTATTAGATTCGGACAGACGATGGCGGCGACTACTGGTCATCCATTCTCCTAAACTAAGCTTCGTGAGTTTCATAAGAGATGGGACCATAACATTCAAATTCACAGTTGCATACTATTATTAGAATACTGCAGTTCAGGAAAAAATTGTTGAACTACTGACATTATTGAGCCTCTACATTATAACTTATGATAGCTGGGATTACAGTAAAAAGATGAATAGAATTGGTTTCAAATTACAACTCTGGCCCTGGCCAGTTGACTCAGTGGTAGAGATTTAGCCCAGCATGTGGATGTCCGGGGTTTGACTCCTGGTTAGGGCACACAAGAGAAGCAAGCATCTGCTTCTCCACCCCTTCCCACCTCTCCCCTTCTCTCTCTCTATCTCTCTCTTCCCTTCTCGCAGCCATGGCTAGTTTGGAGCAAGTTGGCCCCAGGCAATGAAACAGCTCCACGACCTCTGCCTCAGGTGCTAAAATAGCTCAGTTGCTGTGCAACAGAGCAATGGTGCCAGATGTGCAGAGCATCGCCCTCTATTGGGCTTGCTGGGTAGATCCCAGATAGGGCTCATGCAAAAGTCTGTCTCTCTGCTCCCCGCTTCTCATTTAAGAAAAAGAAAATTAAAAAAATTTTTTTTTAATATTATAAGTCTGAAATTTATAAGAAATGTGATTTGGGGTAAACTATAATCTCTGAGTTTCCTCACCTAATAATGGGAATAATACTGATATTCAAATCATAGTTGTTGAAATATTTAATAAAATAATAGAGATACAGTGTTATCAACACACTATGAGCTCAATAAATGTTTTTTCTTTCTTTACAATTTAAAATCTTCCAAATTTGTCTTTTATTCTGATTTACCTGTATTGTGAAAAAAGTTTTTAAATAAGAAAGTATATGGTATTTTACAATTTCCAAACTATATCCACAGAGATTTTTCTCAGATGATCTTTACAACCATATGGAGTAAGTATATGCTGAAGATGACTTTAAGAGGCTGCCTGACTTGTCCAAGATTATGTGGTGATAGTACTGAACACTGGCATTTAAATTTGAATTCTCTTTGCTCAAATCAAAGGTCAACATGGAGATTTATATATGTGCTCTTGATGAATGTCCTAGGGAGTACATTTTGTTATTTCCTGTGCTCTTCCAAACTCTCAGTAGATCTAATAATTGATCTAAAAGAGGCAATTAAAGAGTGGGTATTCTAGATCAAAACTTTTTTCTAAACTATAGGTTTCCCTTACTGGAAATTTAATTTGACATAATATTCAATTATCTCATTTTCAAGAGATAAAAAAAGAATCACTCTTAGCTACAAATTTTAAACACACAGCACTTTTTAAAAATGCCATACAAATGACAGCATAAGAGGATTCATTGCAAAAGCACAGCTAGCTAGATGCTTCCCAAAATAATATTAATGAGTATAATATTGCAATACAGTAAGAAATTATATTTGGTTTTAGACCCCTTTTCTCACATAGCTTCTAAAATCCTTGAAAATTCCTAAGTGCTAAAAGCTATAGGAGTGTCTTTTGTTACGTGACTGAGATGCCTTTTGGAAAGCTCCTAGGGGACCAAGGGCGGAGGCTGGTAATCAGGGGACTCAACTTTGTAATTAGAGAGGTGGCGCTTTCAGTCCTACCCCCCTGACCTCTGGGGAGGGAAGAGAGGCTGGGGATTAAGTTCAATCACCAGTGGCCAATGGCTTAATCCATTGTAGCTATGAATTGAACTACGTATTTCATACAAACTATACAGAAAACCGAAATGGCTGGCTGAGGTGAGCTTGCAGGCTGGTGAGGTAAAGGCGGGCACAGATATCAGGGAAAGAGGTGTGCCTTCAGGGGCCTCCAAAGCTCCATGCTCCTTTTCACATACATTGCCCTAGCAATCTCTTCTATCTGACTGTTCCCGAGTTACATCCTTTTATAATTAACCAATCTCCTAGTAAGCAGAACGCTTCTCTGAGCTCTGTGAGCCACTCTAGCACATTAACCAAACACAAGGAGGGGCCATTAAGACCTCTAATCTTTAAACCAGTTGTTCAGAAACACAGGGGATACCTGGACAAGTGACTGGTTTCTGAAGTTGGTGGGAGGAAGTAGACAGTCTTACGGGACACGCCTTTAACATGTGGGATTACATTCTATCTCCAGGTAGGTTGTGTCAGAATTGAGTTACTTGCTTGGTGGTACAGAAGGAAAACACACACACAATGGACTAGGGGGCAAAAGTTCTTGGAAAATAAAATCAGAGTTTTTACTTTTATTTAGATGTCTTTATTTTTACAAAAACATTCTCTTGAAATTCACTAACACTACTGAACACAAATCTTTTAAGAGTCCCACTATAAAAACTTAGAAATTTTTATGCTGCATTTCTCTCAAGTGAATTTCTTAAATTCTATAATAAAGAACTAACCTTTCAAGAAAATACATTCTAGCTAATAAACTAATCCAAACCTGCACTCACCTCCCACCACTCTCCTCTGACCACTGTTGCTGTCACACTGGCCCCTGCAGTTCCCCAGTGACACAAAGGAACACTCCCCGACCCTCAGGGAAGATATTCCATCAGTAAACACCATTATGGCTCTACCACTTTGAAGTTGGCATCTGTTCTCCTAGGTTAGTAGTCATGTTGTACTAACTGTGAAGTATTTTTATAATCACCCCTCATATAACCATACAGATGACTCATTGGTTTGGTTCACATTTCCCCCTCAGAATTCATTAGGTGGCTTTCTTTGGCCACAGTGTTTGAGAAAAGCAGCTCCGCTACACATACCACATAGCCCTGCCCTAGTCATCATGCTCAGGTGGTTATCTCCTTGACCTGCTTCATTTCAGAGCATGCACTGCACCCTCCCTGCATAAAATCTTTTTTTTATTAAAAAATTTTTAATTTAGAAAATTAAACTTAACGGGGTGACATTGATCAATAAGAGTACACAAGTTTCAGGTAAATATTTCTATAGTATTTGAACTGTTGATTATGTTGTGTACCCATCACCCAAAGTCAAATCACTATGTGTCACCATAGACTTATTCCTCTTTACTCCCCTCCCCCATATCTTTATTAAAGTTTTAAATTATTTTAATTATATAACAAATGGTTAAGGAGTTAAGGCACATGTATATAGAGTTATGGCGGAAAAATCTCTTTAATTCTATAAACTGAAAAGGACTTAAACAAGTCAACAACTATATCGAAAGCCTCTGTACAAAATAAGCCTCATTAAACAGTAATACTGAGAGAAACAATCCTTAAATATAAGGTAAAACAGGCCTTAAGAGATATTAAACTAAAAAAATGAATGGAGCACCTAATGAAAAGTATAGCTTTCCTCTCTTATGAACTATCTTTTGTTTGTATGTATTTGATCATGACTGCTGCTGCCACTAACCTGTCTCCTCATTACTAATCTGTAGTTTCACTCACAGAAAGATCTACTCTCCTCTTAAGAAATCTGCCTCTAACATTCTGACAACCTGAACCAAATTCTAATGAAAGGTCACAGGTACTTGATTTGAGCTGGCAGGCAAGACATTTGTCTAAGGTTCTACTTAATGGTTCGCTGCCTAACTCCCCTGAATTTGATCATGAACTTTAATTTCCATTTAGAAAGAAGTTATGTTTTAAAAACAGCTAAATCTGAAGACATAGTAAACTTAACAAGGCAAATAAACTTTCTAGGCATGATTTAAATGTTAAAGTTGAACTAGTCCTTCTCACCTATATTTTGCTAAGTCTTAAATTTTACCTGAAATCCCAGATCTCCAACACAGTATTACTATTTAATGATTTTCATTTTATAGAGACTTATAGTATAGTTTTTGATATGTTAAAATCTTTTTCAACTTAACATTTTATGGAATCAAAGAATTACATCCATATTACTTAAACTAACAGTTTATTCTAGTCCTAACGTATAGACTCTAGAATCTAGACAGACAGTGGTTAATAACATGGGCTCAGATCTCAGCTCTCGGTCTTATCACTTGTGTTATCTTGTGCAAGTCAATTATTACAGTAAGCTTCAGCTCCTCATTCTTAGTAGTGTATGCGGTTAATAACAGTAATAATGTATAGGGTTAATAACAATACTTGATAGGACTGTATAAGGGATAAATGAGATAATGCATATGGAAAGCTCAGCAAGTATCTGGCCCCTAGCAATTGCTCAATGAATCCAATTTATGAAATAATATTTACTGAACACCTACTACGGGTCAGCACTATCCTACGTACTGAAATAGAGCTGCCCTAATGGTAAAGCATAATTCTGACTCATGAAACTTACATTTCATTTAGGGGAGACAGACAACTAAAAACATAGCATATACTATAATGTCAGATAAACATAACCCCAACTAAAAGAAGTGAAAAGGGGCAAGGGGGAACATGTGGAGGGGAAGTGTTATTTCAAACATGATAGTCAGAAAAGGTTTCTCTGATGAAGTGACATTTGAACAGAAACTGAACTAAGTGAAGAACAGGCCTTGTGCACATCCAGCATGTTGCTAACGTAAGCATGATGATAATGACTAGTCAATCACCCCTGTTTTTAACAGTGCCTTTCATCTTCCATATTTGTGCACAGACTCTGAGAGGCAGTACAGGAGAAATCAGCAGTGGAGGGGAAGAGATGAGTGTCTTGGGCGCCACTAGCTTTATTACCATGAGAAAGTTAAATTATTTCTCTATCTCTAGATTGTCTTGTTTTCTATACTTTCGAAGATAAGAAAGATACTGCTTTGGCCACTATGTCCTCCAGTTAGGCATTATAATGATATATTTTTATTTTTATGGATCCAAGAGAAATAAATGGGAAGAGTCTTAAAAGTAAGTTGTTATAAACAGAAATTATACTGAGACAAAATAGCATTCTTTATGTAGATTAAAAATGAAGTCTGGCAAGGGACAAAGATGTTTTACAGCACATTATATGGTCAAAGACATTAACTTCCTACACAAATTAAATCAAGAAATAGATTCCAATTATAAGAGTACAAATGACTTCTCAAAGGAAGATACATAACATATAATACAGCCGTAACAAAATCCGTATCAGTTCTCCACTCATAATTGAAAATTACCTAATTCTCACAACCTCTGCTTTGTGACTTTCCTGTAAAAGAGTAACACGACTCTTTAAATCAAATGCATAACAATATTTACAACAGAGATAATGATTTGCATATTTCATTTTAGATCAGGTTAATAGCTATATCAACTTTAAATTTCCACTTCATAAAACAATCATATACAGTTCCTCAATGTTCTACAGCTTTCAGTTTAGTCATTTTCACAGCTCGTGCTATAAAATGATGAGCTAATCTGCTCCACAGCAGTGTTGGAGGCTTGGGAGAAAGAAGAGTTCTGAGAATATACTGCATTTATCTATGTGTTTGTCATGAAAAATTTCATCTAGTGAGAGGTGCAAATTTATTTGAAATAACATATTCTCACTCAAGACTAGATTTGCATTTTTATGAGCCTCTTTTAAGGCTTTGGTCTCTCAGGTTAGACCTGGCTAAGAAAGATGACAAGGAAAATATTAGGTTGGGTTGTGAAATCGGGTATCAGTATCTCAGAAAACACAGTTGTATATAGTGTTAACCTAACATGGGTAAAAACTACCTTCATTACACTGAATTTTATTTCATACTGAGATATACTGGAATTAAAGCTCATAATTTCACATGTACAATTAAGTATATAAAACTCCTGTCACATAAAAGTACTGAAGGGAGGGCCTGACCAGGTGGTGGCGCAGTGGATAGAGCATTGGACTGAGATGCAGAGGACCCAGGTTTGAAACCCCAAGGTCGCCAACTTGAGTGTGGGCTCATCTGACCTGAGCAAGGCTCACCAGCTTGAGCCAGAGGGCGCTGGCTTGAGCAAGGGGTCACTCGGTCTGCTGTAGCCCCCCAGCAAGGCACATACGAGAAAGCAATCAATGAACTAAGGTACCGCAACAAAGAATTGATGCTTCTCATCTCTCTCCCTTTCTGTCTGTCTATCCCTATTTGTTCCTCTCTGTTTCTGTCACACACAAAAAAGAATCTGTAGCCTGACCAGTGGTTGCACAACAGATAAAGTGATGACAGGGAACTGAGGTACCAGGTTTGAAACCCCAAGGTCAAGTTAAGTGTGGCCTTGTTCGCTTGAGCACGAATTCACCAGCTTGAGTGCAGGGTGGAGTTGCCAGCTTGAATACAGGATCATCAATATGATCCCATGGTCGCTGGCTTGAGCCCAAACGTTGCTGGTTTGAGAAAGGGGTCACTGGCTCAGCTGGAGCCCCGAGTCAAGGCACATATGAGAAAGTTATCAATGAACAACTAAAATGAAGCAACTATGAGTTGATGCTTCTTGCTATCCTCCCTCTCTCTATCTCTCTTTCAAAATCAATAAAAAAAAGAAGAAAAATTTGTGTAGGGTTTTCTGCAGTTAAAATGGAAAAGGGGGTAGGGTGGGGATGGAAAAATACTAACAAATAATGAGCCATCTCATAATTCTAGAAATTATACAAAAAAGTTAATGCCATGACCACAAGAGTAAGTGTTTAGCAACTGTCAAAATCTTCCATGAGAGGATTTTAAAGCTAAGCCCATCAGTAAAGAATGAGTAATAAAATACAAGTTCAAATATGGACCTTATGTTTTGGACTAACAAACAAAAGTATAATAATTTTCTTATAAATGTCTTTAGCTCAGTCTGGATTATACACAGCATTCTGGGAAATAACACTTAATTCATATTAAAAGTTACTCCTAAATATATAAAACTCAAATCAGCAAATAGTAACCTTTCAGGTTTTATGACTTTCATATTTCTATACTGTTCCTCATAGTAGACAGCCCCCAAAGGAAAGGACTCTTGCTGACTCCAACCTAATTTCCAAAACATAGCAACTCAGCCATTGTTCCACTTTGGTCAGGGCCTCACATGTTTCACCTCAAAATCACAAACCTCCCTCATACCCATTCCTTACCTCACAAACCTTTCAAAGCACATAAAAGTAATGTGTACTGTGATAGACAGTAGAGGGGAAAAATGACCTAGGACAATCTCTCACCAAGCTACCTGACTCCATTAGGAAAGTTTTAATTGACTGTCTTGGAAAAACCTCAAACAGTTTTTAACAGTTCCCATGTCTTTAATTTATTATAAATTTAATGCCCAAAATTAAAATTCTAATTTACTCATGATTTCTGGACATTTTCT
Organism: Rhynchonycteris naso; assembly: GCA_037038555.1. NCBI lineage: Eukaryota > Metazoa > Chordata > Mammalia > Chiroptera > Emballonuridae > Rhynchonycteris > Rhynchonycteris naso. The sequence goes on along the minus strand of CM073000.1, from coordinate 154,318,224 downwards.
TTGACTTTTATATTTTAGAATCATTTATAAACTAAATCATTCAAAGACTGAACCTTATAAAGTAAAGAAAAGATTCACAGTCTTTCAAGGAAAACCAGGGTGATGAAAAAGATAAACCATTTGTAACCTAGCAGACATTGAATAAAAAAGGCAACTCATCTGAATAAAACCAAGGAAATTGTTTCAACCGTATTTGTATGAGTAGTAATCACAAAGCCCTTTTGTTTTCGAACTACTATAAATAATCTGAGAACTTTGTACTATGGGAAATGTTAACTCACAAAGCATTCTTTAAAAAATAAAATAAAAATGTGTGTGTATATAACTATATATCTATATATATAGATATACATGCACCTACCTTAGCAATAGGATTCAGCAGAACTACGCCTGATTTCTTAGTGATGACCTGTTTTGTTGTATAGTGATGCTCTATAAGTTGAGGAATGTTTGAAAACCCAGTGCCTTCAAATCGATACATACTCTGGAGAAAGAACAATAAAGTAGAATAAAGTCATTGGTTCAGCATTATCACATTCAACAATAAATTAAGTTCCATTTAAGATAAACTATTGTTGCACAACAATGTGAATACACTTACACTATTGAAGTATATACTCAAAAATGGTTAAGGGTAAGCTATGTGAGATAATAGATGTATTATCTTGATATTGGTACTCATTCCACAATGTATATCAAATCATTACATAGTACACTTTAAATACAATTACTCAATTATTTCCCAATCAAGTTTTATATATATGATACATATATGTATATAATAGGATTATCATTCTATTACTTTACTCAAAACATTCCACTAATTTATAGTATATCACTCCATTACTTTATATATCATTCTACTACTTTACTCAAAATTTTGTTACATCATTCCATTACTTTATTCAAAATTCTTATCTCCCTTAGAATAAAAGCCAAAGTCTTTATCATAGTCCATAAACCTCTATATAATCTGTGCTCCATCAGCTTTCTTACCTCATCTCTTATCACTATCCCATTCCACTGCGGCCACACTCACTTTCCCCTTGCTTTATAGATGCCCTCTATACATCCCTTACTCAGGACATTTACATTTGCTGCTTGAAATGTAATGTGTCTGGTAAAGTCATGGTGCACTTTTTGACCGGTGACCGGTCAAAAAGTGCACCATGACTTTACCAGACACACTGTAGTTCCCCGGATGGCCATATAATGACTCCCTTACTGACAATCTTTCATCAGAGGTTATCTTTTCAGTGAGGTCTTCTCTGGCCACCCTACACAATGTTCAATATCCACTTCCTTATCCCAACTAAATTTCTTACCTCCTTCTCCTTATTGAATTTTCCTCCTTAGAATTTATCACTATCTAAACACCATATACATATTACCTACTTATTCTGTTTATCGTCTATCTCCTTCTCCTCTAAAATGAGAACTTATGGGGTGAAAAATTTTTACATTTATTTTGTCCATCACAGTAACAATGCCTGGCATATATTGCCTGGATAAATAGACATGTGTGACTGAATGAAATGCAATGCATAGAAAATTATTGTAAAGTCAAAACAACAAGTAAGACAACTCAGAAATGAATATTAGAAAGTTCACAATCTAACACACACTGAAGACAATGAAGTACAATGTTTAATAAAGGTAAGTAATGAGATGAAATTCACACAGAAATTCCAAATCAGACACTAGTGCCATTATGTATTATATAAACTACTAATATACTTCTTACAACTAGAGAAATAGTGAATAAAATAATAAGAATTTTCAGTTTGTTTTATTTAATTTAGGAACTGATGTAGTTTTTAATTTAAAAGCAGTTTTCTTCCACTGACATAGTAATTGTGAGGGACCAATATAGAGAGTAATATAAGCAGCAGTTGCTTTCTTCATGGAATAAGAAACTGATCCATAGCAATAATTTTTTTAAAGCAATCACTGAATCAGTGAAGTTATGAGTCTGAATGCAGTGCAAACTAATTAACTCATTTCCTAAAGATAGAAATAAAGTAATGAATTTGAAAAGAATGTTAAGATTGTGTGCATATCACTTCTCAGCCTTTTGGCTAAGATCCTGTGATGACTGTGTGCTCATTAAGCAACCAAAATGTCAAGAATAATACAGTCATTAAAACTGTTGCAGGCTTGTTTCTTAATACAGTCAAAATTCTGAATATTATATTTGACCTTGTGAAGATCTCTATAAATTTCTTATAGTTCAGATGGCCTGAGGTTAGGTTCACATACACATGGATTTTTTAAATGATTTCCTACATGCTTTAACAATAATATGACTGAGAGAATTCAGATTAACTTTTAAATAAGAGTCCTCTTTGGAGCTAAGACTGTTACTAATGATCTCTTATCTGAATTCCAAAAGCAGTAGTAAGAAATAGTAATACAGAATGAATTTCTACAAAGATCATTTTGTTATCTGTTCTATATTTTAAATATAACATGTTATGTCATTTAAAAAATAAGAAGTATATAGGCCTGGCTGGTTGGATCAGTGGCGGAGCATCGGCCCAGCATGTGGAAGTCCGGGTTCGATTCCCAGCCAGGGTACACAGGAGAAGCGTCCATCTGCTTCTCCACCCTTTTCCCTCTCCTTTGTCTCTTATCTCTTTTTTCTCCTCCCGCAGCCAAGGCTCCATTGGAGCAAACTTGACCCCGGAACTGAGGACTGCTCCATGGCTTCTGCCTCAGGAGCTAGAATCACTCCGTTGCAACAGAGCAACATCCCAGATGGGCAGAGCATCGCCCTCTAGTGGGCTTGCTTGCCACCTGGATTCTGGTTGGGCACATGCCAGAGTTTGTCTCTGTGCCTCCCAGCTTCTCACTTCAGAAAATACACACACACACACAAAGTATGAATGAAAATATTGTATGACTAAATTTTTATAAGATAAAAATTATATAGATATGTATAATTAGAATATATTTTTAAAATCTCAAAGGACATATGCTGAATCCATAATTGAGTATTACTGTGAAGCATGCATTCCATGATTCATAATTCTGAATTTCTATCAAGAGTACATATTTCTTCTGTTTCTAAAACACTTACTGCACCTAGAATTGTTCCTGAGTTGTCACTGTACTGCTTAAGAATCAATCACACACACACACAAAAAGAACCAATCACACATATAGATGAAAACACATAAAAAGCAGATTTTGCTGCTATACATATTTAGAGAGGACTGTTATAATACAAGTCAAACAGAACAGAATATGCACACAAAGATGAGACAGGAATTCAATGTATGTATAAGTTGCCTGAGTAGATCTCACACTAAATCAAGGATAAGTAGCCGTAAGGAAAATAAAAGAAAAATGAAAGAAGAAAAAATAATTTCTGAAAAAAGGTTGAGATAAAAAGAATAAATAAAAACAAAAAACTAAAACACTCCTTTTGGTAAAATGCCTAAAATATAAAACAAAGACGTTAGCTTTCTCAAATAAAAATGGCATATTGAATAGTTACAAGGAACAAATTAAATTCATACAGAGGAAGGATTTGGGGGAGCTTGGGGAATAATATTAATAAGGTTTGGTATGGCTTTTCCTAGTTAACATTTACTCATTCTTAAGATGGTGTCTCAAACTTCCCTGTCTTTCCAAGTTACAAGTTTTTATAGCACTGTGTGTTTTTACATCACTTACTATAGTTTATAATTATATATAGTGTATGTAATTTATAAATAACTGTGACTTTCCCTCCTAGACTGTAGACTGTTTCACCATTATATCCCTGGGCCTTAAGAAAACTCATTCAATTTGTGTCTCCTGGAAATTAACAGTAATAAGGTTTTGAACTGGCTTTGGTTTATTTTTAAGAAGGAAGTTTTCTAAGTCTGTGTGTCAGTAGCAAAAAAACTATCTCATGACAGTGTCGTTTTAACTTCAAGGTATTCTTGCCTTCTTTTGAGCTTTGAATGGTTGGAGAAGAATAGTTAAATAATCCTAAGTGTACAATGATAAAGCCACACACTTGGAATTAACTGTCATCCAAACAACTTTTATATTCATACTTGCTTTCACTTAGTCTTCCTTAAGTTCCACGGCATTAATTTAAAGACAGCTCAAAGAGCCTAGAGACTGTTGGAGATTGTGGCAACAAAACAAAGTAAACCCAATGAGTACATTTCAGAGACTAAATCCATCAGCTCAAAGTGGAATTTAGCACATGATAGAAATCTAATAAATATCTATCGGATAAATGATTATTTAATACATTGAGCTATCCCAAATTTCACATAGTAATTATAACTTACACTTTTGCATAATTTTTATTGGTACATATCTCTGGGTCTCACATAGTACTCATTCAAATAATATTTCCTGAATGAATGAATACAGAAATAAAAGATAATGATATATCATTATGTAAAGAATTTTCCTGTTTTATTTAAAAATATTTATTATGTTGTTATTTTTCACTCATCACCATATGTTAACTTGAATTTCTTGGCTCAATTATTCCTAAATATGCATCTTTAATATTTCTCTGTAGATGAATTATGTTAATGTTTCACCTACTAAGTTTTAAACCCACTGAGAAGTAGGTCACACATTTTTTGGTTTCATCTCCTTACAATACATAACATGGTACTTTGCAAAAAATGACTGTTTAGCAAATATGTGTCAGATAAACAATTAGAGAAATATGAACTGGCACTTTCCTATAAGAGGATAAAAAATTCTTTCTGGAGTACTTTTGTATTAGCACATGCATTTCTTGTTTTATCATATACAAAAATAAAGATCTGATAAATATACACCTATTCATCAAATGGAACAAAGCTACTTGAATCTCTGACAATCTATTAACATTTATGACACAAAATAAACAGTTTTAGGCACAAGCTCTAAATATCATTTTACACGAAGCACCATAAACAGGTTAGTAACTGTGGAATGGGTCAATAAGCAACACTAAGAATTACACTTAGATTCAGGTATTCTTAGATATGTTAATATATCTGGCGTTGTGAAATGAATGTTTAGTGCTCAATGAAAGGTATGGTTCTTCTTGCTTGAACTAGCTAAAACAAATAGATATTCTCTGCCAGAGCAGTAGAACTATAAAAATTGAAAGTATCGGTGTCCATATTAATCAGCTAAAATGGCAGAGTTTCACTCCGTGTTAAGAAGTAATTGTGAGGCCTGACCTGTGGTGGCGCAGTGGATAAAGCGTCGACCTGGGAACACTGAGGTCGCCAGTTCAAAACCCTGCACTGGTCTGGTCAAGGCACATATGGGAGTTGATGCTTCTAGCTCCTCCCCCCTTTCTCTCTCTCTCTCTCTCTCTCACTTTGTGTCTCCTCTCTAAAATAAATAAATAAAAATAAATTAAGAAGTAATTGTGATAGGCATACAAACATAAAGCTTCAAAATACCTTTCATTCTAAACTTTAGTTGACAGAGGCAATATTGCTCAAAATAACATTATTTGTGATCAATGAATATCTCAAACTTGAGTACAGGTATAACTCAGAGACATTACAGGTTTGGTTCCAGATCACCAAAATATAGTAAGTACATATGCAAATTCTAAAACATTTTCATAACTATTTAAATTTCACAAATACAACTCATAGAAACAATGAAAAAATTAACTTTTCCAATTATATTATTTCTTACAAAGTAGTATTTGTATTATTTTCTCAAGTAGAGTCATTGAGCAACACTAAGAATATCTAATACTTGCACAGCACACCTTACACAGTATATGTTTACTACTTTGATTCTCACAATCACTGTATATACTACTAATCCCATAGAGCTTGTAAAATGAGGAGCTGGGACTGGAACCCGAGTCTTCAAAGTTCAGTGCTTTTTTCATTGACCCACTATTTGATATTTTTACATTCTCCAAAATCCCATACTTCTTTATGTCCTCCTCTCTTAGGACATCTAGCTCCTCATGTATATACAGCAATTGTAATCTACTACTAGATTCTAAATTCCTTGATTGAAACATGAAAGGCAATCATTAAATCTCTAGTCATGAATTTCCCCATTTTCTGATCCCCTTCTAGGCAAAAGGTTTATAAGGAAGAAAAAAGAATTTTAGCTCATGGGAGATTCACCTACACATATGAAAAAGAATTAAAAAACTCCCCAGTCTATATTCCATTCAAATTCCTATTTTTTAACTGATCAAAGAGCTCACCATTATTTAATGAAAGCAAACTAAATAAAATTAAGCAATGGAAAGATAGTCTGAGAGACATTTACAGAAATACAAGCACTCTCATCTTTAAAAGAGATTTTTGCAAAATTTCAATGACAGACAAAAGCCAAATAAAATCTTCAAATGGGAACTTTTAACAATGTCTTATTTTTAGAATATATTATGCTGTTCATGTTAGTCGCTTAAAACAAACTGGCAATATTAAAAACAAGTTATGATTTGCAAATGGACCCTTTCTTTTTTGTTCCTAAGAAAGCTAATTTAAATTCCTAGAGTTACATTTAAACTATAAGTGGTAGTAAGAAAAATATTTCAGTCTTATTTAATGTACAACCTATATAAAAATAATAAGTTTTAAAGCTTAGACTAAAAAAGAAAACATTATATAAATTCTAGTTAGCTTATAGTTTATATTTTCTCTACAACACTCATACCTAGTCATAGGTTGTAATAGGAAAGCTTATCGACATCTATAACACAGGCATGTGAGAATTATGGACTTGGACAAGGAAATGAAGAATGACAAACTACTAACTTAGATGTTAGTAGTTAGTAGGATGCACTAACTGCATAGGATACACACACACACACACACACACATATATGTGTGTGTGTGTGTGTGTGTGTGTGTGTGTGTGTGTGTATATATATGACAATGTATCTATTTTAAGAACCCCTCTGAGGATCATTCAATGATACTGGTTCAAACTTTTGTAAGGTAATTAATATCACTCTAATGGTTCCTGGACTAAAATTGAAATCCTGTAGACTGGCAGCTTGAAAATGCACATCATTGAAATGATGGAATGAAAAATGACAAATAAGAGGCATCAATTCCATTATATGCCAAAAACATTAAAATTTCTAGGTTGGTAAAGTTAAACAAAACTTTGAGATTACTCTTCATCTGTTTAAAGGTTAATAAACAATGTAACAAACATAATCCCTGGTCGGTTTGCTCAGTGGTAGAGCGTTGGCCTGGCATGCGAAAGTTCCGTGTTTGACTCCCGGCCAGGGCACTCAGGAGAAGCGCCCATCTGCTTCTCCACCCTTCCCTCTTTCCTTTCTCTCTTTCTCTCTCTTCCCCTCCTGCAGCCAAGGCTTCACTGGAGCAAAGTTGGCCTGGGCACCGAGGACGGTTCCATGGCCTCCGCCTTAGGCGCTAGAATGGCTCTGGTTGCAGTGGAGCAATATCCTAGACGGGCAGAGCATTGACCCCTAGTGGGCTTTCCAGGTGCATCATGATCGGGTGCATGCAGGAGTCTGTCTCTCTGCCTCTCCGCTTCTCACTTCAGAAAAACACAAACACACACACAAAAGAGAATGTAACAAACATAAAACATAGTTTGGCAATGCTTAAATAAATTTTGAAAAATACATTGGTATTATAAAAATCAATGCTAATAGATCAATTTTAAAATTTTCATTTTTTTAGCAAGAGAGAAACAGACAGACAGAGACAGACAGGATGGGAGATAGACGAGAAGCATCAATTCTTCATTATGGCACTTTAATTTTTCATTGATTCCTTTCTCATATGTGCCTTGACGGGGGCAGAGGAGGCTCCAACCAAGCCAGTGACCCCTTGCTTAAGCCAGTGACCTTGGTGCAAGCCAGCAACTATGGGGTCATGTCTATGATTCCACACTGAAGCCAGCAACCCCATGCTCAAGATGGTGAGCCCGCGATCAAGCCAGATTAGCCCGAGCTCAAGCCAGTGACCTCGAGGTTTTGAACCTGGTTCCTCTGCATCCCAGGCCAACACTGTATCCACACAGTGCCACTGCCTGGTCAGGCTCATCTTTTTTTTTTTTTTGAGAGGAAGGGAGATAGAGAGACAGACTCCCACATGAACTAACTGGGATCCACCTGGCAACTCCCATCTGGGGCCAATGTTCAAATCAGCCAAGCTATACTTAGTGCCTGAGGCCAATGCTCAAACCAACTGAACTACTGGCAACAAGAGGGAAAGAGAGAAAAAGGGGGGAGAGTAAGGGAAAGAGAAGCAGATGGTCGCTTCTCATGTGTGCCCTGACCAGAGATGGAACCCAGTATGTTTGGATGCTGGGCCAACAGTCTATCCACTGAACCAACCATCCAGGGCCAAATTTTCATCCATTTTTATTTATGGTTAATTAATCAATAATCAATAGCTTATACATAAAGAGGGGGGAAATCTTTAATCCTAAGTGACTCATAAAACAAGTTTAACTATCATTATCTCACTCCTTAAAGAATTTTGTTATCACTATTTAATAAACTTTTAAATATTTTATTTATTGATTTTAGAGAAAGGAGAGAGAGAGGAAGTGGGGGAGAAATATGAAGCATCAACTTGCAGTTTGATTCTCATATGTTCTCTGACTGGGCAAGCCCAGGGTTCAAACCAGCGATCTCAGCACTTCAGGTCAAGACCCTATTTATTATACCACCACATGTTAGGCTAAACTATTTCTTTAAAAATCTTTCAAGATAATCCTTCTGAATGCAGTTTCTAGGACCTGTTTCAAGAGCATAAAATTCATAATTAAATTTCTCCCCCAAAAAGAAAAATTATAATAATCACATTATTTCTACAATTAACTTAAATTTTCTTTCATGTTCAAGTTTGACTCAAGTATTTTAAATAGTTATGCATTTAAATTTAATTCAAATTTGTAACAACCATTTTTAATTTACAGCATTTTAAAGTACATATTTTCTTTTTTATTTTTTTATTAACTTTAATGTGTTGACACCAATAAATCAGGGTACATATGTATAATGAAAACATCTCCAGATTATCTTATCATTCAATTGTGTTGCATACCCATCACCCAAAGTCAAATTGTCCTCTGTCACCTTCTATCCGGCTTTCCCTGTGCCCCTCCCCTTCTCCGTCTCCCATCTTCCCTTCCCTCCCCCCATCCCGTAACCACCACTCTCTTGTCCAAGTCTCCTAGTCTCATAAAGTACATATTTTCTTAATGAGATGAACATTTTATTGAGTTTTGGAGCATTATGTGTAAGGAATTCAGCAAAAACAAATTAAGTAATAAACTCTAAGTATTACAGGCATGTATCAAAACCTGTTCATCATTTTACTACCATTAAGCCGCAATGAGCTACATCGAATATATATATAAACTAAGTTTGAAACGTACATCAACATATTGTATGATAAAGTGTCTCCTCTGCCCGTTAGAGTACACAGAAAGGACGTATTCACCAGGCTTCCCATGGCTCTCTCGCACCAGGAAGTCTCCTTGTTGTTGTAACAGACTTTGCGCTTCTATTCGGGGGATGGCACCATGATACCATTCCTGTTCTGCCAGGGGCCTCTCACAAGGTATTGCATCACAGTACTTGAACAAATATTGGGGGGAAAGAAAAAACTAAGTTAGAAAAAAAGTAGCAAGTTTTTTTCCTGGTAAAATTCATAGCAATTACAAATACTTCTTACATTACGACCCTCCCTTTACTTGACCAATTAAAATTTATAGGATGAATCTGAAATTTTCATAATTTTTAAAGAACTATCTCATGCAGTACTGGTGTTGAAGTGTGGCACAAATCCTTAGTATTCAATATTTTAAGTTAGTTTTTTCTTTCTATCATATATAGGTACACACAGTATCAACATTTAGTTATTTCTTTTTTTAATTTGCTTCATTAATATTAAAGAGAGAGGAAAGGAGAAACAGAGAGAGAGAGAAACATGGATTTGTTGTTCTACTTAATTATGCATTTATTGGTTGATTCTTCTATGTGCCCTGACCAGAAATCAAACCTGCAACCTTGGCATATCATGACAACACTCCAACCAACTTAGCTACCTGGCCAGGGCCTAGAGTTAATATTTATAATTTCCAACATATCAAAAAACAGATCCATATGTTTAAATCAACCAGAGAATTACAAAAAGGAGGAAGATTTTATCAGAGCAATTTATCATAAAACAACTTCATTTTTATTTAAATTAAAAGTTATTTCTGTCTTTGGAATTCTCGAGTACATGGGCTGTGGACTGTTCATGTCCTTTGTTCTATGAATACTACCTAAGGCTTCATCTGATGCAACCTTGCTGCTGTGCCTTTCCATTGTTATCCTCATTCCCCTCACTTCCCTAACCATGACCTCTGCCGTGTGGATGCATGGTCCTGATCTTGGACAGTGATAGTACATAAAACGTTAGGAGAAATAGCGCCATGGAAAACTACCAATGTGCAATTACAGACAAGGCAAAAACAAGAGAATAATATAAGCCATGAGTATGGCAGAAAAAGCAAATTATCTGTTATTTCAGGAGGCCTAATGCTAAAACCAAATAGCAGAGATTACTAAGAGCTGATTATATTTCCTTGAAAAGCTTCTAATTGATAACAGAACCACACATTTTATGAGTATAAGTAAAAAATTGTTAGTTTTTAATCGTCCACAGGAACTAAATTGCCCCAGATGGTAAGAGTACTTTAAAGTAAAACTATATACTTTCCATGTAAGTTACCTTAGTGTGTACTAACTCTTAAGGTTCTCAAAATACAGTATGCACAATGTCCTCTTTAATTTATAAATTGGGAAATTAGAATAATAAATGAAAGACAAATATTTACACATGAGATTTTCCAAGCTAACATTATGAACTGCATATAGGGACAAAGTATAGTATCTTTGTGGTAATGAAACTAGCTTTGAGGAGAGCCTTCACTATTTTGTTCCACTGAAGAGGCCCAAACCTTATTGGTCAAAACTCATCCTATTGATTTAAACAACAACAACAACAACAAACAAACTTGAAAATCCCCCAAGAGACTTCCAAGAAGAGTCCACATTTTGGTTGCTACCTCAACCATTTATGAAATTTTTTATTCTTTATATATATACATGGTATGACTATATATAGAAAAATTTTGTAAGCTAAATAAGCTTTTTTCTTTTAATACTAATTATGATAAATATAGTATTTCCCAAAATATTTAAGTTGTGTTCCCAAAGTGGGTTTAAAGTACAAATTATATAAAGAACCAGCCACAACTATAAAAGGTAAATATATATTACAAACAAATGCATAGTCTTCATGAAATTAAGTTTTTGTGTATACTATACTAATAGTTTATAGTTCTTAAAGTAGTCAAAATGGTTAAATACTTCTTTTCCAAGATTTTATCACAGTGTATTTCATTATAATATATACAAATTTTCACCATAATAGAATTATTTCCAAGTCTCACGAGTGGTAAAAATATAAGAAATACAGTGTCACTTCTTTACAAATAACTTGTTTTCATGATTATCTTTCAGAAAGGTCTACATAACAGTAAAGTATCACAAACAAGAATGTCATGTGCTTGATTTCTTGTCCTATTCAACCTGCTCTCCCAAATTTGGTTTACTTAGCATTGGGAGAATGCTCATGCTGGGGAACTCATTAAGTAAGAAGGGCATTTAAAGTATATAAACTCAGTTAATACTCCTGAGAAATTCATGAAAGGATGTGGGGTGAGAATAGGGGAAAAAAGTCATCCTCAAAGAGCATTTAAGTTTGTTCCTTTGTTTTTAAAAAAGAATGAACAGGAAGGAATTTGTACTGCTATTCCATAGGAATTACAATCCAGTTCTTTGGGATTATTAGTTTCTTTGTAGGGATGGAAGTTTAGAGATCTATTACTCCCCAGGCCCCAGACAATACTGTTAAAAAGCTAACATTATGGTGAGGTATGTGTATGGAATGTGTACGCACACATTCACAGGGAAAGGTTAGACATATCCCCAGTCTGGGTCTATCAGATATTTCAGGGACTACTCTGGAAGCATTGGAAGAAATATTTTTATTAATATGATTTTAATGAAATTCCAATACAATTTTGCAGGTTTGATAGTAAAAGAATGTAGGATGTATCAGCAACAAAATCCAATATCCTAACACCTGTCAAAATGATTTTTTACCTCAAGTATCTCATCTTTCTAAGCCTCACCTGGGAAAAGACTTTTTGCTACTTGATAGCTACCTAAGATTTTTGCCAAAAATATGGTGGAATGGGAAGCCTTCTTTTTTAAAGTTATAGTTAATCCAACAAAGTTAATAAACTATACTTAATAAGACAAGCTTTCTTGATTGACCCAACTGTTTCATTAGTTTTTTTTTTCCTGGATCTTATTTTTAAAGACTATTCCAGCAAAAACATGCTAGGCTTAGTAAAATAAAAAGATTAGTTTAAATGTAGAGGCAACAAGGAGTCAATACTAGAAAATGAAAATATTTGGGGGGAGAATAATAGGTCATTTATTCCTTATCCTAGTTCAGTATAATTTCCAAGTATGTAATGAATATTTGTATGCCTTCTTTACCTCAAACATTTGACTGCAAGATGAGCTTCTTTTTGAAAGGCAAAGATCAAGTGTCAAAAAAAAAAAAAAGATCAAAGTCTGGATTCTATTAAAATTAAGCATCCAATTGAAAAGACAATTTAAAAGGAACTAAAACAGAATGAAAAACATACAAGTAAACCTTCTCTATAAGCTTGAACAAACTAAGTAATACTTCAGTACAAACATTAAAAATTTTAATAACCATAAAATGGTATTTAATTCCATTTTTATTCTTATATAAATTTATTAATTTAATAATGTAAGTAATTAATTCTTTCAAATGTAGTTTAATAATATACTGGGGTGACTATAAGTAACTCACAGGACTTTAAACATCTCTCAATGACCTCTTTACACTTTAAGTTATAGATCACTGATAAATTTTAGGAGATTAAGAGTCAATGCCGTACAGTCAGAAATAACAGAATCACCAAACACTTGCAAAAGGTAGGAAATATTGGTCTCTTACATAGGAATCTGCCTGATGGTTATAAAAGCTATTTCCAGTGGAAGGGAACATAACCACACATAGCAACTGTGTATTTTATACCAGTTAGAGTTTGATAGTTGAACAAACACTTAACATAAAATGAAAATATGAATAATAATGTTCTTCCCATCACTTTTTTCAAATTTCTAGTTACAGTTTTAATTTACTGAATGAATTACTTCTTAAAACAATAAAAAATAAAATATTCTAGATATATGATCTTCATGATCAGTTAGTTGCCTTCAGGCTAAACAAACAGGATGTAAATTAATTAGATCTGTGCTTCTGTCTATAAGAGGCACTAAGGCCTATCCTAACTCTACAAATCCTAATATTTTAGCAATAAAGTAGAATTGGCCATTTTTTTTAGACCCTAATATCTTTAAGCAAAACAAAGATACTTTACCTAATGTTTATTCTCCACAATAAAACTAGCAACAAAACTCTTACTTATAAATGTCTTGAACAAATCTATCTGTACTTTTTGGGAACTTGAGTTTGTTTAGTCTTTTGCAAATAATATAACTGTTATCTAGAATAATGGCTAGAAAGAATTACATGCTGATCAAAGCTTCTAATCCTCATACAATTCTTTCTGAAACTTTATTTAAAAAGATCAATAACTAGACCAAACCCCAATATTACCTTTGGTGTGCACTTCCTACCTCCTTGACTGACGTTCTGTGCACTGTCTTCATCTCTCTTTAGAGACTCTGTCGCTAACAAAATGTATTTTCTTAAAGGTCTTTCATTTGTGCTCTACCACTCTGCTTCCTCCAATCATCTGATTTCCTCGTTTTTTGGATTTTTTTAAATAAAAGACCTGTTTCTTCACTGAGTTTCTTTACTCACCTTATTATTAGTAAACACTTTTTCCTTTTATTATTTGTATCAATTTACCTTTTCCAAATGTGCTTGTGACTCTCATTCATTCTCATCTAATCATTTCATTGCACCATTTTCTCCAGTTTCATATTTTCAGCTTCAAATATTCTCTTAATACCATAATATCAATAATAACACACTTTAGCCAATTAACTGTATTCAGTGCTAATTGCATATGTACATCTCAACCAAAACTATTAGCAGATAACTCTGATATGTCAGTATATTTCCATAAATTTAAACATGTATCATCAAGTTGGAATTACTTTTATAGGATACAAGTACCAGTCTGACATGATCTGGGTCGCTTGATTTAATCATTTGAGCAAACATTTAAGATAAATTTGCTCCCTATACAGTAAAATTATAAAAAATAACTAGATAAGCCTTTCTTCAAGATTGCATGTGATAATAATGCTAGTGATTAAAATTGCCATTATCAGAATAATATTTAGTCTTCCTAAACATGCCGACTGTACAGAAGTCAATATATGTGTAGCAGTGATATGATGCAAAAAATTTAACTTTTCCCCCCTTGTTTCTTGTTTTTCTACATCTTAGTGCCAAGGCAGATAAAAGGAGGCAAGGTAAATTAAGACTTTAAGAATAAAAAAAAAGATACCTAAGGTTTAAAATATATAATATTCAATCTGTATTAAATAGCATGCCCTGTTACAGAAAGTAAATACTTTGCTAGACTTGAAGAAAAACACTAAAAAACACAAGCAGTTTACTACATTGTACATAAAAAGAACTATAGTGTCCCATACAGTGATTTCAACTGGTATTCTGCAAGAGTTTTTAAAACATGCAACAGTGAATATATAATTCTATACAATGGAAGCATATGTTTATTTTCCAGTATTTTTCTTTCTAAATTCTAGTACAAAGTTTTGAAATTTAAAAAAACATATGCAAATAGAGTATAGAAAAATTTAAATTTTAAGGAGACAAGAGTTAAATAAATATTTTGTTGTCTAAAAAAACAAAAAAGCAATTATTTGGACTAAAATGTGCTTTATTCTAGCTTTAAAAAAACTTTTTTCAAAGAGTGCTATAATGAGAAGGGTGCTATACACTCTATAGATCAGTGATGCAACTAGTGCTCACAAGGAGTTGCAAGATGGAAGCCCAAGTTGTTTGCTCAACCACTTATAAATAGTCTCCCATAAAAAGATGGATCAGGAGAAAGGACCATATTCTTGACAAGACTAGAACAGATCTCATTAAATATAATATGGTTTAAAAGACTTCCAATAGAAATGGATCCTCATGATTGCCAGCAGGCTTTCAGACTTTGCAGTTGACTTTAGTGATAGTCTCTCAGAAATAGTTTTCAAAGCAAAATTGTAACTTTCTTCAGCATGGGAAGATGCTGCATGTGAAACAGGTCTCAGAGCCCAGAGGTACTCATATGTTAAAACCTTTAGTAAGCTGAAAAAAGACCCTGTGCCTGGAGCTGATGTAACATTAAAATACTACTCTGATCATTAAACATCTACCATCAGATACTATATTCAGTTCATGCCAAATTCATTTGTCAGCTAATTATCTTACATTCTTCATTCCATCAAAATTGTTAATTGATCTGTTAGACTATCTTCAAAGATAGCTCTCCATTTCAGCCACACTGCTTAACATGCTGAAATAATGATGGCAAGTCCCATGGGAATATTATTATGACTGGTTGCACTTTCATATCCCTAGATATAATGCAAGTAATTGCTTTATTTTTACATAAAATTTTGCTTTAGAGTTCCAATTTTTATTTGTTCATTTGACTAGAGGAACAATGATTTCATAGTTGTTGCTTTCTTAATATTTTAAATTAAATATGCTTCTACACACATAAGAATAAATTTGGACCTCTGCCTCACACCATATATAAAAATTGCCTCATAATGAAAACAAGACCTACATGTAACTACTATATAAAATTCTCAGGAGGAAACAAAGTTAAATATCTGTATGACCTTGGGCTAGACAATGGTATTTTAGATTTGAAACCAGAGGCATGTGCCATCAAAGAAAAATTGATAAATTAAACTTTGTCAAAATTAAATTTTTTTGTCAAAGGACACTATCAAGAAAGTGAAAAGATAATCCACAAAATGAGAAGAAACATTTTTTAATTACATATCTGAAAAGGGGCTTGTGACCAAAATTTATAAAGAACTCTTATAACTCAACAATAAATTTTAAAATGTCTGAAGGAAATGAATAGTTATATCCCCAGAGAATATATACAAGAATCCAATAAACATATAAGATGCTCAACATTATTACTTATCAAAAAACATCAAATATAAACTACAATATACCACTACATACCTATTAGGATGCCTATCAGGATGCCTATCATTTTTTAAAAAGTGGAAAAATACCTTATTTCCCCATGTATAAGATGCACCCGCTTTTGAATAATTTGGGCCTATATACTGGGTGCGTCTTATATAGTGGTTGTAGGCTTTTTAACTTGCATTTGACAGTGATGAGGAGTTGTATGAGTTTTATCATGAATAAAACTTGAGTTCAATAACTTTATGTAATACACTTTTTTTCCAAATTTTGGACCCCAAAATTAAGGTGCGTCTTATTCATGGGAGCATCTTATACATTGGGAAATGCAGTAAGTCTTGATGAGATTAGGGATAAACTCAAACACTCATACATTGCTGGTGAGAAGATAAAATGGTACAATCACTGTGGAAAACAGTTTGGCAGTTCCTCAAAAACTTAAACATAGAATTACCGTATGACCCAGAAATTGCTAGGCATACAATTGAGAGAAATGAAAACATACGTTCATGTAAATGTTGATGGCAATATTACTAATAATAGCTAAAAAGTGGAAACAACCCAAATATCCATCAGCTAATGAATAGATAAACGATATGTAACAAATCCATAGAGTGGGACATTATTCAGTCATAAAAAGGATTAATCTTGAAAATATTATACTAACCGAAAGAAACTAAATACAAAAGGTCACATATTTTATAATTCATTTATGTGAAATGTCCAGAATAGGCAGATCCATAGGGATCAAAAGTAGATTATTGAGTGCCAGAAAATGGGAAGAGGAAAGTTGAAACTAACTGCTAATAGGTATAAAGAATTTTGCTAGGGACATTGAAATGTTCTGCAAGCAGTGGTGATGGTTGCCCAGTGTAGTGAGTATAATAAGAACCACTAAGTATACACTATAAAATGGTGAATTTTATGTTATGTGAAGTATATTACCATAAAATATTTTAAATGTGGTTAACTATGTCATCTTATAAAATTTCTTAAAGTTTTTTATAGAGAAAAAAACCATTTATAGTAATTAAAAATTTCCCTTCTATTTTACTTTCCCCAAATAGGAATACTTTAAAAAATACTATGTTATGTCAGAAAAAATTTTAATTATGATTAAGTAATGTCTAAACTGTTATGCATTTCAATTATCATGATTAACACCTGAAACCTTCACATTAGCATTAAGACTCAAGATCTCAGTTACCTATGTATTTGAGGAAAGGGAAAAAAAACCTTCTTCTCCAAATAAGTAGAATACCTAATGCCTTAGAGAAGTAGTTGTGTACATTTATTAATAGTGTAATACAGTGTCATAAACTACTGCCTCAATCATTTTAGTTCATAAGATTTTTAATAAACCAGGAAATACCAAAGGGCACCTAACTGATGGGAAATAATAACTATCTTCATCATGAAGACACAAATGTGACCAACAGGGCCTTGAGAAAGTGAACATTCTCAAGAATTCTCAATTACACAGAGTAAATTTTCATAGAAGCAATGGGCATTTCATAGCTTCAAGGATTCTGATAATTTATTCTAAAAAACAGATCACAATGTTTATCTGAATAAAGTTCATGTTTTGTAGGACAGGCATTTCCATTCATTTCAGCAAAAGGCAGTTTGTAAACAAAAAGGTTTAGCAATATCAATCACTGTCAATTTTGTAATTTTATTTAAGAATAAGGTAAAGGGCCCTGGCCAGTTAGCTACATTGGTTAAGAGTGTCATCCCAAAACAAGGTTGCAGTTCAATCCCTTGTCAGGGCACATACAGGAGTAGCTAGCTCAATGTTCCTGTTACTCTGTCTCTCTCCTAGCCTCTCTCTCTCTTTTTTTTCTCCTGGCCTCTCTTAAAAGAAGAAGAAGAGGAAAAAGAGGAAGAAAAGGAAGGGAAAAAAGGGGAAGAAGGGGAAGGACAAGGAGGAGGGGGGAGGAAGAGGAGGAAGAGAAAGAGGAGGAGAAGTAGGAGGAGGAGGAGGAAGAGAAGCTGCTGCTAGACTTCTTAAATAGAAAATATCATGTAAATACCTTCAGGTATTAATGGCTTATACCATTAACTCTTTAAGATTGTACATAATATACCCAACATACTTTTAGGATAGCCAACTCTATGTAACCCAATCATTAGATTTCTCTATTTCTAGAGGTAAATTAGTATGTCTTAGAAAACCAAACCTCTCCATCCTCTCATCAACACTGATGTAGAGCCAAAAGCCAAAGTTCCCATAAATGAGCTTCAAAGCAATATATATATACATAACACAAAGTCTAAGAAGCCACTATTGAACTCCTAGACACCTGTCTTGCACAAGTTTCTTAAACATTCTAGGTTGTGGGGAAAAGGAACATGTGGCGTATTAGCCCATCTCCACAATTACAGAATTCTAATTTTTCTGTCACTGGAAAAACTTCTGGAGCTCTAAATTCCACTCTCCCACCTTAACATCTAAGAACAAAGCTGAAGGAAATCTTGAGTTTATAATGGGCCTTGGTTCTCACGTAATTGCAACATTCTACTCAAGTTTGATCTTACAGCACACAAAAAGAAAAACTGGAGAGGAGGGAACCTTTCGTAAATAAGATCATCAACTAACTAGTAGTTGCTGGCATAAAGACCTCTGATCTACGAGAAATAAAGACGAGTTAATGCAATTTAATTATGTCAATGTTAAATAATTTTATGAAAAGCTAACTGAAGTATTGGAACATTTCTTTTAAAAATCTATTTTTGTTTTTCTCTTTTAAAAACTTTTAAATATTTAATCTCAACAACCTTTTCTTCAAATAGAAGTTATGAAAAACTGTCCTCATAGAATCTCTAGAACTTGTCATAAATATTTAATTGTCTCTTACACTTATTTTAAGTGTCAAATCATAATACACCAAGCCTTATGAACTTGTGTAAATCAGTTATTTAAGAAAATAAGAGTAGGAAGTGGGCCTTGAAAGAGACTTCCTCTGTCACGTTGCTTTTGATTATAATTATTTTTATTTGCTATGTAATGCCACAGGAGATAGTCTACATTAGTTCAGAGCTCCACCCTATTCCTGCAGAACTTCTGTATATGGAAAGTGACAATGGCAACCTCAAAGCTGAAATCTAAGTAGGAAATCTCTTTTATATAAAAATATAATTCTATTCTTTTTCACTAAAATACCCACTAATGATCTTAGTTGTATATAAAAGATCATTGCTTAAGTTAAATACATTTAGGAACATGTTCTACATATTATAGCAATAAGTTATAGCAAATAAATGTGAACAGTAAATGAAAATTTAACTAATCTATGGTTAGGAAATACTTTCTTTGTCTAAATAAGAGTAGGTCACATTTTTTAAACAGAAAAACCTTTAAAAACCAAAATATAATATTAAGATATTATATAAAAACTTTGAGAGATGGGAAAACCATTTAATTAATTATTTATACTGAAGATTATTGTGCTGACCAGCATTCAATGTCATTGTAAAGCTGCACTGTCAAGAGGCATGGCTAGAATAAGAAGTCTGATAATTAAGTTTCACAGGTAATAAAATAAAAAATATATTTTAGACTTTTACTATATAAAGAGGATAAGGCTACTTTTTATGTTGCCCAGCTATAGTTATTATTACTAAAAAAAACTAGTATTCTATGCATCATTAATAATATGCACATTTTAAACAGATTTCAATTTTATAATTTAATATTATAAAAATTATAAGCACACATATAAAATGATACATTAAAATAAATAAACAATAATCTGTATATATGTTTCCCTGGAAAAGGGATTTGTTCATAGTGGTCTTCTAATGAAGTACCAAGGTTCATAAAATGTAGCCTGCAATATTTATTAGTATAGGAAGTCTGTAATACAAATTTCTTTCTTCCCTACATCAACATTACATAGGGTTTTAACATAGGGTTTTACTAGATACATAACTGCACAGACTCATAGACATAAAAAAGTTAAAATATGTACTTACTTTTCCATTTGTAATGTAATGGAAAAACTTACATATGATATTCATTGGTATATCAGAAAGAGCTAGACAATAACTACTTTCATTAGCATATAGATTTCACGAATCCTACTTACTGTTGAAGAGCCCAATGCAGCTTTTGGAGACCTAATTATTCCAGCAATTGAATGACGAATAGACTCAAATTTGGATAGCCTCTCCTTCCTTTCCTGGAGAGATTAAGAAAGAAGTCATCAGCAATAGTACCGTACTTCCCCACGTATAAGATGCTTCCATGTATAAGACGCACCTTAATTTTGGGGCCCGAAATTTGGGGAAAAAATGTATTAAAGTTATTGAGCTCAGGTTTTATTTATAATAAGATTCATACAATTCCCAACACTGTCAAAATGCCCATCTATTAGCTTGTCCTCATCTGTGTCAGATGACGAATCACTGTCTTCAACAATGAGCAAAAAACAAGCGTGAAAAAGCGGGAAATGCAAGTAAAAGAAATCTACAACCACTGTATAAGACGCACCCAGTTTTTAGACCCCCAAATTTTTTGAAAAAATGTGTGTCTAATACATGGGAAAATAGGGTAAATACCCAGTATACATACACAGTGATGTTAGGTATTAAGGTATTTATCCACTGCTTCTTTATATCCATCATGTCTTCCAACTAAATAAAATATAAGCTTCCTAACATTAAAGATGATGAATAACCAAGTACACATGAACTCTATAGTGTTTTTACTTCCCTGTTCCCTTAATATATGTCTTGACTAGAGAAAAACAAAATAAAATTTATATGATGAGAAAATATAAGAATTACAAAGGAAATTTGCAACAAACCAAATATTACCATACAGGTGGGGGTAGGCTAAAAAGAACGAGGGTCATGCATAGGATTTCAGATAATACTATAGTTTTGAGGAATTTTCAAGAAAAAATAATAATAATCAGGAAAAAAATCAGAGAATTAGAGCACAGTTAGACAGTGAATTCCACTTAAGTAGGTATACCAAAGATTCATATGATGATGACGATCATGATCATGATCATGATGACAACGACAGAGGAGAGAGTGAAACAAGAAGGAGGTTGTGGCAGAACTACCACTAAGAAAAGTCAATCCAGGTTGCTATTTGCATGTAAAAGATACACATACCACAGTTAAAGGAAGCTTTTCCTTAAGATTTCAAAATTTTAGATCATTTTTACAAATGCAAGTGAATGAGGTGGGTAAAAAGATAGAGGAGAGAGAAGAACAAAAATAAAACCACAATAGGATTTAAGAAAAAGAACATTGGAAGCTCCTATAAGGTTTGTAATGAAGCACTGGTTAATTTCCCAATAATGCCTATATTTCAACTGCTAATTAGCAACAGACAAAAGAACAAGATATCCTATTGCCAAGTACTGTATTTCCATGTTTTCCATCAGTAGTGATTCTCAATTTTACTTGTCAGTGTAAAATAACTAAAGTATACCACAAATAACATTTTTTTGTTTCCTATGTCTCCAATACCTAGTATATATCTGTAGATAATAAATTTAGACATTTGTGGCCATATGCTTGCTACATAATAGACTCAAACTCAAATCTGAAATTCAACTTTTGTTTCTCCATTTTCCTACTTTTACTTTATTCACTTTTCATTCTAATAGTTATAGTACTAATAGTTCTTATTATTCTACAAACATATATATAATTTAAAATAATCTTATGATAATCTAATAGAACAGATCATCACAATATCTTTTTCATCATCACCATCATCACTTATGTAACTTTGCTGACTGGTAGTCAAATAAGTTTTAAAAATATGATTTTATTGTTTGCTTACTTATAGTTTGCATTGGGGGCTGGGCAGTGCCAGGTATATGTGGTCTGTGAAATTGCAAACTATTTGCCTGCTTGGGAAGGGCCATTGTTTTGCTAATATTTGCTGGAGGAGAGGTCTTTGTGGGCCCAGGAAGTTTTGCAGAGAGAGAGAAGAAGAAGAGTGCTGAGAAAGAAGCCATGTTTGCAGAATGAGAAAGGAGAGAATGCAGAATGCTGAAGAAGAAGCCATGTGGGCAGGAATAGAGAATATGTGAAGATAGGAAACTAGAGCTGAGGGCCTTTGGGAGCTCTGCTGAGACTGGTGAGGCCTTTGATTCTAGGAGAAACCGGAGAAGATTCTCATGGTTGTGGAACCGGAGAATGTGCCAGTGGCTTTGGGAGCCCTGAATAAAAGGAAAGTGTTTTCCCTATCTGTTTGCTTGTTGGCTGGTACAAGACGTTAATAAAGGAATGGCCCATCATTTTTTGGCTCCACTGTTTCTTTACCATCTGCCCGAATTCAATGGGAACCTGCATGTGAATGGCCACAATGGCGGTGACCACTGGCCATACACTGATGATACTACATAAATCACTATCTATACCTCCATTTGAACACCTATAAAATAGAAATAATGTAAACCTTCCTCAGAGTGTACCATATTTCCATGTATAAGATGCTCTCATGTATGACACACCTTAATTTTGAGGTTCAAAATTTGAAAAAAATGTATTACATAAAGTTATTAAATTCAAGTTTTATTCATCATAAAATTCATACAACTCCTCGTCACTGTCAAAACGCCGATCCATTAGCTTGTCCTCATCTGTGTCTGATGAAGAATCACTGTTTTCATATATTACCTTGTCCTCAGTTCCATCTACGACATTTGAAATGCCATACTTCTTAAAGGACTTGACAACGATTTCAATCTTTATATCATCCCAGGATCTTTTCACCCAGGTACAAACTTCTCCTATAGTTGGTTTCTTCACTCTTCCTGCTGGTGTCAAATTGTCCCCAGAAGACTGCATCCATTGGTTGTATTCGTCTCTCATGGCCACTTTAAAGGGTTGGTTAATGCTGACATCAAGTGGTTGGAGCTGGAATGTCAAGCCTCCAGACATGACTGCAAGTTTTGTTTTTTGCTCTGCAGCAATCTTCTTTGTGTTTTTTGTTATTTGTGCCCTGAACTTATCAAGCACCAATAGGGCAGATTTGCGTAACAGCCTACCTGGTCTCCTTCTCCAAACTTTCTCAAACCAGATCTTCATCCCATCCTGATCCATCCAACCCTTGTCATGAACATGGACAATCACTCCTTGAGGAATGTCTTCTTTTGGCATTGTTTTGCATTTGAAAATCAGCATGGGGGCAGCTTGGTTCCACAGGCACAACAAGCTAGAACAACTGTATAATGGCTCTTTTCATGTCCACTTGTCCTCACAGTTACAGTTTTCACCCCTTTCTTATCACCAGTTCTGTTATTTGGGACATCAAGTAACAGATTGCAAATATGGGGAACTTTGCCCATATTTGCAATCTGTCCTAAACCATACTGATGTGTCCTCTGATACTGAATGACAAAACGAAGAAATTCAAGGACCTCTGCTCATAGCTTTCAGGCATCTTTTGGTCAAGTATGGTGCAGGTATGCATGCTTAGTCCATTCCGTTTCATGAACCTGAAGCTCCAACTGTGTCCTCCTTTGAAATCAGTAACTTATATTTCATCAGCAATTCTTCTTGCCTCATGCTGAACCATTTTTTGTGGACACAGGAATTCCAATTGCCCTTTGCTCTTCAATCCATATCTTCAATTCCCTCTCTATATCAGGCCATTTTGCTGACTTGCCTCTCATGGCCTTCCTCTATCATGGCATTTTCAGTAGGGTTTCTTCTTCCCGTAGCCAGTCTCGGAATGATTTCTCAGTTGGAGGCGGACCAAACTTATGTGCAGCAGCATAATTTCCATTCACTTTCGCAAACTGGATCACTTTAACTTGAATTCACCACTGTACAAATTTTTTGAGCCATGTCTGGGCAGAATGTGGCAAAACGTAACCTACCGTAATATACTGGTTATAAGTGTGAAACAATGAGTGCAAAAACAACAAGCACAATAAGGCAGGAAATGCAAGTAAAAAAAATCTACAACCACTGTAAAAAATGCACCCAGTTTTTAGACCCAAAATTTTTCAGAAAAGGGTGTGTCTTATACATGGGGTATTTACAAGTCAATTACTATAAGTGATCAAAAATCAACATGTTAAAAGCATGAAAATATTTAATAAAGTTTACTTTTTAAAAATTTGCCTGCCTGGGAAGGGCCATTGTTTTGCTAATATTTGCTGGAGGAGAGGTCTTTGTGGGCCCAGGAAGTTTTGCAGAGAGAGAGAAGAAGAGTGCTGAGAAAGAAGCCATGTAGTCTTTACTGTAGTCTTAATGGTCATCATCTTAAGAATGTGAATATGCACTCTATCGTCTTAGTCCTAGCTGCAGCTTCAGTTTTACGTTTTCATAAAAAATCACAGTACCTGAACCACAAGAAATACTGGAGGAAAGACAGCCTTGCAGTGCTAAAGGAGTATAGTGACCTTTCTTTAAAGCCTGTTTATCTTCGATTTGGGTGTTTGCTGTTTTTTTTAAAGCTGTTTCTGGTGCTTGAGAAGTATTCTAAAATAAAAAACATTGGGGAAGGTAAAGCTGATCAAAGGTACAGCCAGGCTGTGGAGAATGGCAGAGCAGGAAGCAAGGCATGCACAGCAGCTGATCTGTCATCAGAGCTGTGCGGAAATTAATGATGGTGTAAAGCACACAGGCTGCAAAGTACTATAGTAGCTTTGCTTTTCTACCCCCCAGCGGAATTTACACTTCTTCTTAGCCCTTTAGGGAATGCTGCCCCCGATACTGTGTGGTTATGGAAGTGGCAGTGGTGTTAGCAGTAACAGGGACACTACTGTTGATCTTGCTGCTGCTACACTGACAGAAACATGAAACAAAAGTGCTAACCTCACCTGCTTGGCAATGAAAGCCTCCCAAGAAAGCAGCAGGCCTCTCCTCTGAGTCAATGCTCTTAAAACAATAGGCAGAGTATGGTCTGAAAGTATGAATACCATAAGAAACAAACTGAAAACCACGTGGGAGGTTACACACAAAAGTAGAATATTCAAGAGAGAATCTTAAAGTATTAAAAAGGATTTTATTTTTATGACTTAATAATTCACTAAGATGGTAAAAATAACTTCCCTCAAGCTACACCTTGGGCATCAAACCATAAGAGGGTAAAAAGAGCCATTTCCCACAAAATCCTTTGATAATATCAAAACAAGAAACATTCATTTTTGCTTGACAAGATGGTGGCGCAATGGATAGAGCATCAGACTTGGACACAGAGGGCCCAGGTTCGAAACACTGAGGTCGCTGGCTTGAGAGCAGACTCATCCAGCTTGAGCATGAGCTCAGCGGCTTGAGTGTGGGGTCGCTGGCTTGAGCGTGGGATCATAGACATGACCCCATGGTCACTGGCTCGAGCCCAAGGTTGCTGACTTGAGCAAGGGGTCACTTGCTCTGCTGTACCCCCCGCCCACACACCATCAAGGCACATGTGAGAAAGAAATCAATGAACTAAGGTGTCAAAAGGAATAATTGATGTTTCTCATCTTTCTCCCTTCCTGAGTGTCTGTCCCTCTGTGTCCCTCTCTCTGTCTCTCTCACAAAAAAGAAAAAAAAAAGAAACATTTTCTTAAGAATGTAATACAAGGTAAGTCTAGTATAGGTCCAGGTATGGGGTAAAGAAGACTTCAAAAATCGCTTCCTTGGTATTAAAAGTTGTGAAGCATAATATACTGTGTTCAAAGAAGCACATTTAGTGAAAGTACCCTTTCATTTAAAAGTTCTCTTCAAATTGATTGGTCTAAAAAATGTATTATCAAAAACAACGTCAACCTTAAGTTTTATACAGTGATGATCAAATGCAAATAGAGTTCATAAAAAATTTTAACCAGTATCAGCTCACTTAGTGCCCATATTTCTACACATAAGATATGAAACTCATTTGCCAAAGCTCCAGTCTATATAGCATTATATAGCTGCTTTAAATTATGATCTTCCTAATAACACATAATGCGGTGCTAAATTCACTGACAGGCTGATTTTTTATATCAATGAATTAAATGGCTACTTGAAAAAACATAAAATTATTATTTAAAAGCTTCCCTTCAGTTACAATGGATACAGTGCCTAATTCTGCCTGCCAGCACTGGTAATAATATACTCATTTTACCCTCCTCAAATATTGACAAGGTAAAGAACTTTTTCTAGATAAAGGAGACAGAGATTAGTTATGACAAAAGTACAGCTCCTTAGAGTGGACATAGTTTGGGGCCAGTGAAGCGCAAAGAAGAGACAATGTTATAAAATAACACCTTACGTTATAAAATAATATTCTGATGCTATGCCCAGAAAAATGCTATTAAGTACAGCTATAAGTGTATCTTGAAAGAAAAGTTCTTGATTCCATGTGTTTCATAGCTCATTTAAGAATAAGTTTTCATTATTTCAAAATTAAATGAAGTACGGTCTCTCAATATCTATCTATCTATCTAATCTATCATCTACTTATCATCTATTAAACTATTCATAATGATTAAAAGTTTGCCTCGTAACAATTTTAAAAAGCTCTGTAAAAAAAAACAATACCTAAATTACTTAAAGTAAAACCATACCTATCAAGTTTTAAAATTGCTATTCACTATAATTCTCAAATTGCAGGCAACTAGCCTATCCCCTGAACAGTAAAGCACAGGCAAAAATATAAAAGGCAAAAATTAAGGTTTTGCTAATTGGAATGATTTTGAAAAAAATTAACAGTTCTTCCAAATGACAGCATATCTAGATGCTATAGTAAGTTACACATTAACAACTTTAACCAAAAACACATCATTGTTCTTGAAGCATGGCTCCTATGTGAGTCAGTAAAATAGATAGAATAAAGTTCTAATATCAGATGGGATAAAGGATATAAATCTGGGCAAATTATTTGACTACTCTGCCTCTCAGTTTCCATATAAGTAAACATGAGGACACTAGACTAGATAAAATCTTCATTTTAAAAATTCTGTAGCCTCTAACTCCCCAATCAACTGCATCACATTGCTCATTGAAATAACTCACACAGATTTTCATAGTAGAAAAGAGAAGCCTCATGCACTTCTGGTGAGATTACAAATTGCTGCAGCCATTGTGGAAAACAGTATAAAGGTTCCTCAAAAAAAAAAAATAGAATTACCATATTACCCAGCAATTCCAATTCTGAGTATTTACTCAAAAAATACAATTTGAAAATATATATGCATCCATATGTTCATTGCAGCATTGTTTACAGTAGCCAAGGTATCAAGGCAACCTAAGTGACCATTAGCAGATGAACAGATAAAGTATGGCACATATCTACAATTGGATATTACTCAGCAATGAAAAAGAATAAACTCTTACCATTTGCAGCAACATAGATGAACCTAGAAAGTATTATATTAAGTGAAATAAGTCAGACAGAGAAAGGTAAATACCTATAACATATGATTTCACTTATGTGTAGAATCTAAAACAAAATAAGTGAACAAAACCAGAAACAGACTCATAGATACAGAGAACAGATTGTTGCCAGATGGGAGCGGATTTAGGGGGGCTGGGTAAAAGAGGTGAAGGGATTAAGAAGTACTAATTGGTAGTTACAATATAGTCACAGGGATGTACAACACAACATGGGAAATATAGCCAATAATATAATAATTGGTATGGTACCAGCTGGTTACTAGACAGAGGGGAGCACTTCATAAATTATATAAATATCTAACCACTCTGCTGTACACCTGAAACTAATATAAAATAATATTGAATGTTAACTGTAACTGGAAAGAAGAAAAGAGGAGGAGGTGGAGGAGGAGAAGAAGAAGAATAATTCCATAGTAACAGGCTGGCCACCACTGTTGCTTCCCTTAGGCATTTAGTCTCATTCCACCTGCAGTGCCCTCAGAATTTAAATTTAACCCCCAACTGGAAATGAATACAGTGGAACATGCCACTGGAACACTTTTTTAGTTAATAATGGGCCATTAAAACAACCAAGTATTTTTTCTCACAGACTTCTGTAAATAAACCCAATCTAATAACATTCTTGGAAGGAACAATGAAAGTGATTATTTGGTCCTGTAGGAACAGCTAGATAGTTATTCAAATCAGGAGGCAATAAGAATCAAGAAAACGATAACAATATTCACGCTCAAACTCCAGGCTGAGTGCCAAATATCTTTGGGACTACTTATGCAAAGCAGCCATGAAATTTGAAGGGATTTTATACCTACAGGGAAATTATAACCCCAGAGAAAGTTGTCTCTGAAAAAAATTCTATGCTGCTGATGACTCCATAATGTAAATGAAATACTGCAAATACTGATATGTCCTTCATAAAATGATTGTATGTATAAACAAATAACTTAATATTTTGGAGATGTTGATTTGCTTGGGAGAATGAAGGATACACAGTTTCTATTCCCATTAGGATATAAAATTTAAGTATTAAAACAGTTTCTAAATGATTTATTTTAGCAATTGGGTTCTGACTAAGATAAATCATTTTAGAAGTATTTACTGTCTAGTAACCTAGTGTGTCATGCTGTCTTTTTTCCTTAATGCTTGCATATCAGGAATACTTATTTAAAGGAAGATAGCCCCTTGCTAAGTCAAACATTTTTATATTCTGAAATAATGAAACTGGAAACCAAATGTGCAAAAGAAACATTTGAATGATTATTAAAATTTTGTCTTAAAATAACAATGCTAAAGAAAATTTAAAATAGTGTATCTGTAAAGTCAGGGTGCACTTTGGACTGGTCAACAGTCTCAAGTGCACCATGACTTTACGGACACACTGTATAACAACACAATTTGGTGAAACGTAGGTTGTAAAACATCTTGTCATTCTGCTTGCTTTCTGAACTCT
This sequence comes from Rhynchonycteris naso, assembly GCA_037038555.1. Taxonomy (NCBI): domain Eukaryota; kingdom Metazoa; phylum Chordata; class Mammalia; order Chiroptera; family Emballonuridae; genus Rhynchonycteris; species Rhynchonycteris naso. The sequence continues at coordinate 154,289,208 of CM073000.1, read as the reverse complement.
CTATCTCTTACATAAGATATCTCTAAGGAAATAAAACCGAAATAGGAGGTGATAATCAGAAGCCTTCCTGTTCATTATCTAAATACAATTCCACTGTTGTATTATTTTGCTATTCTCAAATGTATGAGCAAAATGACTAAAGATATTCTTTTTTTATAAGTTATCCAGGAGTGCAAGATACACACCAGTTTCCTTATGAGGACTTCATTGACCCAACAATTTAAGTGTTCTATAAAAAACTGCATTTATGTTTTTTGAAAAATTATACCATTGTGAGTTAAATTATCCAGACTTATCTACAGGGAAAACCTGCTTTTAGAAACAGTAAAGGGACATTACTTTTGAGTAAATACTCAAAGACAGTAAATTTTTAGTTCTCTCTCTTTGGTTAAATGTCTTAATTCAACATGTTTTAAGTTTCTTTTTTCTCCCTAGCTTGTCCAAATTTCTAATATAAATTCAATATGACTAAGGTCTTTTTCTGACTTAAGAAAAGTCATATTGCCTGATCTGTGGTGGTACAGTGGATAAAGCATTGACCTAGAATGCTGAGGTTGCCGGTTCAAAACCCTGGGCTTGCCTGGTCAAGGCACATATGGGAGTTGATGCTTCCTGCTCCTCTCCCCATCTCTCTCTCTGTCTCTCTCTCTCCCCACTCTCCCTTCTCTAAAATAAATAAATGAAATCTTTAAAAAAATAAAGAAAATTCATATTTTCATTTTCTGACTTATAAACATCGGTCCATTTATGGCTTCGCTTAAAACTAGTACATGATGATATCTTATTACACTAATATAAATTTTTAAAACTGTTATTATTTAAAAACTATGTTATTAAATATATAAAATTTTAATGACTCTTATGTACAGGTTGAGAAATTATCTCTAAATTATTTTACTGAAGTACATATTTAAATGTCTACTGAGAAAGTCCAGAGCTATTATATAAAGTAATAATTTCTATATCAGACCACAGGGTCTTCACAATTTCAGGTATACAGATATCTATCCTACTACCACCTACTCATGTTTATGTGAAAAATTATTCTTTTGAAGCCCTTTTATTTGAATAATAAAAATTACCAGAATACTGTAAAAGATTTTAAAGAATAATCAAAACATATAAATTAGATACTGACTGGCATGTTATAAATTATTTTTATTATTCTAAAACCTTTACACAAAAGAACGGATGAGTTAAAATAATAAGAAAAACTATATCAGCTAAAGAATACTTAGCAAAGCAATTTAATCTGCAAAGGCACTCAAGCACACTGAATCTGACTGGTAAAAATTCTTAAAAAATTAAATCTGCCACATTCAAATCTTCTGAAAATAACTTTCATTACAAAATTTACCCGTAAATCCCCTTAATTTTAACAAAAAGCAATGTTACTTAGATAACATTTGATATAATACATTAATAAAACATTATTTTTAAATGCATGTTAAAATGAAGAATAATAGAAGCCAGGTAGATTATTAATCATTTGACCTTAATACTAACTAATCAGAAGACCTAAGAGAGTAAAGAAATTGCTTTCTTAACCATTTTTGCCTTTATATAAACAATGCTTATATACAACAGGTCAGAAAATATGTTTTGAAAAAGAAACCATATTACCTAAAATGTCTCCTTAATGTCTTTAATATAAAGCAATATAAAAATAAAAGGTAACAACTTACAAGCAATATTATATTGGTTGGCATATGTTTTCCGTAAAGTGCTAAGGAGAAAACATTTTAGGCTCATGGTCCACATGGTCTCTGCCACTACTACTTGACTCTGCCAGTATTACATCACTAAAGCAGCCATAAACAATATACCAACAAATAAACATAGTTACAGTCCAATTAAACTTTATTTATGAATACTAAAATTTGAATATGTAATTTTCACATGTCAAAAACATTTTATTTCTTTTTATTTTTTTCCTAGTACTTAAAAAATATAAGCAATTCTTAGCTATAGACCACACACAAAAAAAAAGCCAACAGGCTAGATTTGGCCTAGTGGCAATAGTTTATTACCCCTGTAATATAGGACTTAAATTATAGAAACTATACCACAGAGGCTATATAAGCAGTCATTAAAAGAATAGATTCTGACATTGGACCAAGGGGGTTCAATTCCTGGCTCACATCTAATCTATATGACTTTGGACAAGTTGTCTAATTCTTTATACCAATTTCCTTGCATATAAACTGGAAATAATAATAGTACTGCATATTTAAAATAATGATAGTTCTGCGAATAGGACTGTTGGAAGGATTAAATATGATGCAGACTTAGCAAAGCTCCCAGAACCCAGTAACTAGTAAATCCTTTCTAAATGTGCTGTTGCTGCTGCTGCCATAATCAAAATAAAAAGTTCTATCTCATAAAGGCCTACATTATAATATACAAAGACATTCTACTTCCAAATTTCTACAGGCAAAATTAAAGAAAAATACGCTTTAAAAAAGTCATAACATTTCAGAACTGGGATATAATGTACAAATAGTGTTTTACCTAAAGCTCGGTGATGTTTAAATACTCTGAGTTAAAAGTCAAAACTGGGACTAGAATTAAGTGTCTCCACATATATGCTAAGCCTGGAAAGTCCTCTATTAATTATATCTTTGTAGTAATTAAGTAGATATTTCTTTTGGAGGGGTTTGGGAAAATTATACATATGAAGTATGAGGTCAGGAGCTGTCAAAACCTATTCCAAGCAGGCAGAATAGCATAGTGATTTAGGAACAAAAATTTAGAATCAAAGCTGAATTTAAATTTCAGCTGTTTAATCACTTGACCTTGAGCAAATTTACATAATATCCCTACGACTCATAGAATAGGTACTGAAAAAATATTTGAATTAAAGGCCAAAAGAACTAGCTTCTCTCAAAGTTAAGTGTCTCACCCACAATCAATGCTTCAACTTTTCAAAACCTCCTTGATAAACAGAAGACATATATAAGCTATAATGGTTGGGTATGGCCTCTCCCCAAAAGATATGCCCACCCAGAACCTGTGAATGTGACCTTACTTGTAAAAGGGCTTCTGGTAGATATGATTAATCTCAAAATGAGATTATCTTGAATTCTTTAGAGTCAACATCCAAGGACAAGCATCCTTATAAGACTTAAAAAGAAGAGGGAAACCCACATAGGAGAAGCAATACAAAAGAGACAGAAATGGGAGCAATGCATCGAAAAGTCAAGGAATGCCAAGAATTGCCAGTAGCCACCAAAAGCTAGGAGGGAGAATGAGATGATTCCTGCTCAGAATCTCCAGAAGGAACCAATTCTGCAGACACGTTGATTTTTGGACTTCTGGTCTCCAGAAGAACTGTGAAAGAATAAATTTAAGTTGCGTTTAAGCCAACAAGTTTGTGGTAACTTGTTAAAGGAGTCCTAGAAAACTAACTACCTTGTAATCATCAGCTACCAGAAACATCAAAACAAAATGAACCAAAAAATAATAAATAAAAATTCACTTACAAAACTGACCAAATATTGCATTATTCTTTTCTTTTTATTCTTTTGTGTGTGTGTGACAGAGACAGAGAGAGATGGAGAGGACAGATAGGGACAGACAGACAGGAAGGGAAAGAAATGAGAAGCTTGAATTCTTCCTTGTGACACCTGTGCCTTGACCAGGTGGCTACAGCAGACCGAGTGACCCCCAACTCAAGCCAGCGACCCTGGGCCCAAGCTGGTGAGCCCTGCCCAAACCAGAGGAGCTCGCGCTCAAGCCGGCGACCTCAGGACCTCAAATCTGGGTCCTCCGTGTGCCAGTCCAACACTCCATCCACTGTGCCTCCGACCAGTCAGGCAATTCTTACAAATTCTGCAGAGTAATATTAAAATGTGCATGTATGCCCTTTCTTTATCTTACATTTCCCACTCCAGTTTTTAGAATCTTATCTCTGGCTAAAACAACACGTTGCCCCCAAATCCACTGTCACAGTATAGTGGCAGTCTCAAAGACAGTTTTTCTCAGCAGGATTCCTGATAATTCCAAAAACTATACAGCCGTATTCACAGCTAGGCAGTAGCAAGGTCAAAGGATTTTCTCCCTCTGGCTTTTCATTCACCTACAGTGCAGCAGCTGGAGCACTGGCTAACTTTATTATTCGCTTTGCTAACATCTATTATCATACTAATTAGCACATGTGGTTTAATGTTTCTTTTCATATTTTGGAGTTCAATATTGTTTCTAAATAATAAGGTGCCAGCAAAGAAAGAAGTAATTTCAAAGGCAACCAACTCCCAAGACAAAAATAAGTTGCCCAAAGTAGGTTTATACAGACAGGGCATGTATTAAATTCAGTATTATAAATTACTGGGCCTTAGTCTTTATTCTATGACTTTCTTTTTCATAGAGATGTCTTATAATAAAACTGTTTATACAGAAACAGTGGTTGAAGGAACCTTCTAAGCTGGAAATTTTCTACTTCAACCTTCTCACTTCACAATACATGAGAAATGAAGGTCAGAGGAGGCAAAATAACTTGCCCCAAGACACACATACGATGACAAAACTAACTCCTTCCTTAGTTCACTTTCCACTATAACATATCAGTGGTTTTCAACATTTTTACACTTGGGGACAGTGACCTCGCCGGCCAGAAACAGAAACATACAACAAATAAAGTTTTATCTTACGCATAAAAATGCAACATAGTATAAGCTGGTGCGTAATTTCTGAACTCCACTGTAGGATGCATTTAATACTATATAAGTTTGTCCAGATGCTTTTTGTTTATTGTGCATGATTCGTATATGCTCTGCATGGAGCAGAAGGTTGTTCAAATGAGTCTACAAATTCCAAGGATATCTAAGACAACCTCAATAGTATGTTCATCGGTCATACAGGTTGATAAGCGGCAATCACCTTGAGCATAACCGAATTTAACTACAGTCACTGGGTCTATAATCTTCATACAACATCAGGGTGGTTAACTCTCACGGACTGGCACAGGAAATTTCTAGCAGACTGGCACTAGTCTGCAGACCTGTGGTTGAAAAACACTGGCCTAGATTACATATGAAAAATTAGCCATATGCTCGGCATTAGTTGCTGAGTCAAAAATTAAAGGAGAGAATGGGAGAATGGGTGGAGAGGGAAGGCTCTAATTACACTAAAGTTGAACTATTATATTGAAACAATTACTACATTCAATTTAAGTATAAAACTGATTCACTGAGTATAAAACTGATGTACTGTTTTGAATACCACATCTCAAGAATATAATAAAAATAGAAAGAGACCAATAAAAATTAAAATTATAGGACTAAAAATGCTATTAATATGAAAATATATGCATGCATATAGAATTGTACACCTGGAACCTATATAATTTTATTAACCAATTTCATCCCAATACATTCAATAAAATAAATAATAACCAAAAAAAAGAAAAAGAAAAAGAAGAAAATACATGAGTGCATATAAACAAGCAAACACATAGACATTTTGAGCCTAAGATGGTAAAAGGTTAAATATGACTGAAAACTATTTAATATTAATGACAGATAGAATGGACTTTTTTTTTTCATTAAAGATAAAACAGTATGGTAAGGAAGACTTCTCTGAATACAAACACAGGAAAGTTTGAATATACATTTCAGAAATGCTTCATCAGTGGCTTATAAATTCATTAAATCTCAAAGTAGATCAGTAAGAAGCCCTGTAAATTTTTAAGTGTTGTCAAATACATGAATAAAAAGGAAGAGTAACATCACCATCGCTGGAGTTTTAGGGCGATGTGAAAGAGAACAGCCACAATGTACCACTTAAAGTACTGCTCAAAAAAACCCTGACCTGGTTAGAAAATGGCTCTGACACTGAAGGTCGCTGGCACTTACTGAGCAGCAACTGTGCAGGTACCATGTGTGCTGTACATGCATTGTTCAGTACAATTAATCATCAGTAACACTATATAGCAGGTCCTTTTATCTTCATTTTACACGTTGGAAAGGAAAGACAAAGGCTGGAGTGGTTCAATAACTTTTTCAAGGACAACAGTAAGTTCTTACTCAGAATAGTAATTCTTACACTCAAACTTATGGTGTAATTCAAATAAAATCATTTCTACTCTTCCCTACACTTGATTGGGCAGCAACAAGACAATTTCCAGAACCAAAGAATTCATATCTGGAATTTCTAATAACCAACCTCACTGCTCTAAGTTTACATAGATTCAGAAATGTATCCATAAATTCTCATGAGACTTTAAAGGTACAAAAAAATAGGTAATTATGATTAAGTTATAATTTGCAGAGAAATTCAGAACTTTTAAAAGATATTCACAATTTACTTTGCAGCTAAATAGCACTAATGAAATGCCTCATTTTGCCGTATCTAAAAAAGGGTTATCCTCACAAAACAAATTATATATTACTGTCTTCTTACACAGTTCAAAATAAACATAATTTGAATTTTTATTTTTTTTCCTTAAGTGAGAAGCTAGGAGGTAGAGACACAAACTCCCACATGGGCCCCAACTGGGATCCACCTGGCAATCCCCCTACCAGGTGATGCTCTGCCTATGAGGGGCTATTGCTCCATTGCTCAGCAACCAACCTATTTTAGCAACTGAGGTGAGGCCATGGGGCCATCCTCAGTTCCCAGGGTGTTCAACCGAGCCATGGCTACAGGAGGGGAAGAGGAAATAAAGAGAAAGAAGGTAGAAAGGGAAGGGTGAAGAAGCAGATGGTAGCTTCTTCTGTATGTCCTGGTCAGGAATCACCCCGGGACATCCACAGGCCAGGCTCTACCACTGAGCAAACTGTCCAGAACCTTATAATTTGACCTTATCTTGGTGACTTGTGGCTCTAAGACTCTGTTCCGGAGTTTATTCCATCTGTATTTTGCACCATTTTTTTCTAGACTTCTCTGTTAGTGTTAAATATGGGTTATCACATCTTGCTGCAGACAATGCCTGACTCCACTTCTCCATCTCTCCTTGACCACCCCACATCTGAACTCATTTATCATTTGCTGTTTCTAATCTGTGGTCCTCTAAAAAATCATGAAAATAAATTCATTAGGACTGTTTCTAAATAAGAAAAAGTTCTAAAACTCTTTCTGAGTAAAGTACATGGTCTTTATTATGTGAATTTAGTTTCATTCATCTGTGAAATTGCATTAGATTGTTTTTCTCCTACTCTAGTTTCAGATGGAAGTTACTGAGAAAATGACGGATAGAAAACTGAGTGTTATTCTACTTTTTTTTTTAAATCATAAAACTATACTTGCATGCCTTAAATTTTGGTGGTACCTAGGCTTTTAATAGCATCCTGACAAAAGATACTGCCAAATCTAATGGTCTCTATTCAGTTTTCATTTTATTTGAGTTTTGTGGAACGAAAAAATCTTAGACTGTCTGTAAGATCTCCACACCTTTGTGTACATACCCTGCATGATTCCTGAGGCACTGAATATGATAGATTTTACTCCAACAATTAGGTTATTTTATATGACTCAGCTGACTTTAAGTAAAGGTTATTCTGAGTGTGTATGACCTAACCAGGTAAGCTCTTATTAAAGAGACTGGCCTCTTCCTGAAGCATGACAGAGGCTCAACGTGAGAAAAAATTTCCACTGCTATGGGGGCTACATAGCAAGATATTTTAGTGGCCTCTGACAGCTAAAAGTGTCCCTTAGTTGACAGCCAGCAAAAGAATAAGGACTTCACCTCACCAGGCGGTGGCACAGTGGATGGAGCATCGGACTGGGATGCAGAAGACCCCGGTTCGAAATCCCGAGGTTGCCAGCTTGAGCGTGGGCTCATCTGGTTTGAGCAAAAGCTCATCAGCTTGGACCCAAGGTCACTGGCTCCAGCAAGGGGTTGCTCGGTCTGCTGAAGGCCCGCAGTCAAGGCACATGTGAGAAAGCAATCAATGAACAACTATAGTGTCGCAAGGGCAACGAAAAACTAATGATTGATGCTTCTTACCTCTCTCTGTTCCTATCTGTCTGTCCCTATCTATCCCTCTCTCTGACTCTCTCTCTGTAACAACAACAACAAAAAAAAGTCCTTAATTTCAAAAAAAGAATAAGGACTTCAATCCTACAAATACAAGGAACTGCATTCTGCCACAACCACGTAAGCTTGAAGAGGACCCCCAACCTCCAGATGAGAATGCAGCCCAGCCAACTCCCTTAGCAGACCTGCTGACTTTAACCTCATGAAACCCTAAGCAAAGAACTCAGGGAATCCACAGAACTGTGAACTAATAAATAAGTTTTGTTTTAAACCGTTCAGTTTGTGGTAATTGGGTAATACAGCCCAGAAAACTAAGTTTTTCTCTCAGACTTTGTCTCAGCATTTGCTCCTTTCCTGAAATTCTTTCTTGTGTGATATGTGTTCTCCCAGAGCTCCTCTTTCCTCTCTGTCACCCTTAGTTTCCAATGTGAGCTTTATATGCTCTATCCACCTGGTGTTCCCCCAGGTGATCCTCCCTATTCCTGGGAGTATTCACAAACGAATCCTTACTCTATGACAACCAAGATAAATTTGTCTCCTGTGTCCCAGACACAAATGGCCAGCTGGCTTTTAGATTTCTTCCCTGAAATCCCCAGAAGTCTCTCACACTTACTTATTATTTTTGTTGAACTTTCAAATGCATTTCCCGTATTTTTCACTCCATAAGACGCACCTGACCATATGACACACCTAGGGTTTTAAAGAAGAAAATAAAAAAAAATACTCTGAACCAAATGGTGTGTTAAAAAATACTCTGAACCAAATGGTGTGTTAAAATATTTAATAAAATACTGTATTTTTTGCTCCATAAGATGCACAGGAATTTTCCCCTCCACTTTTGGGGGTAAACAGTGTGTCTTATAGAGTGAAAAATACAGTATATCCACACCCATCCTTCCCTTTCTTTCTCTCTCCAGGGTTAACTTCTTTACCTATCCCATAATGCCCTTCTATTTCCTTTAAATTTCATTCCTTTAAATATTGCCATTGGCCCCTCTTTTACCTGAATCATCAACATCCTCCCTACTGCTTCCCTCTCTCTACTGATCCCTGTAAACAAAGTAGTCTATAATTCTACAAATGAAATTCTTTAAGTGAAGTCATTCTATATCTACTGGTTCTGTAAGCAAAGTCATCTTTCTCATCCTTTAAAAAGTTTCCTTCATATCTATGAGTCTGTTTCTATTTTGTTAGTTTATTTTGTTCATTAGATCACACTGACAACTGTCCGAGGGGATTTGGAGGGTTGGGTGAATAAGGTGAGGGGACTAAACAAAGAAAAACAACTTATAGATACAGATAACAATATTGGGATTGCAGGAGGGACAGAGGGTGGGGGAAGCTGGAGAAAGAGAGAAGGGAGATAGCTGGTGATGGAGAAAGACTTGACTTGGGTTAGTGAAAACACAATGCAATATACAGATGATGTATTATAGAATTGTGCACCTGAAACCTGTACGATTTTGTTGACCAATGTCACCCCAGTAAATACAAAAGTTTAAAAAAAAATAAAAATGAAAACTAATGAACTAAAAGTATTCTTCAAGTTACCATTCTCTTTTCTACTTATCCAAAGTTCTCCTGACTAGTGTACATTCATTGTCTTCTCTGTATAACAGTAATTATTTAGTGCATTCTTTTGTAGAAAGCAAAGTGTGGGGCAGTTTTCCTGCTTCACGTCATTTAATCCTTATAACAGCAATAAAAAAGTAATCATTATAATCCCCATTTTACAAATAAGTAAACTCAGAGAGGTGAAATGACTTGTCTAACATCCTACTTTCTGGATTTACCTCAAATACACCTTATTCTTAAATGTTCTGAAACTGTTACTTAAACTGAAACTTCACCCCAATTTACTCCTACACTCACTGCACCCTGAATGAACTTCATTCTTCCTCCTACACAGAAACCATTCTCACTAAGGTCACTTAACCTCTTCATTGCCAAAATCAAAGAAAGCTTTTCAGTCCTTAACTTATTTACCTATCCTCTGCATTGTTCACTGGTTTGTTCTTGCATCTTTTATATTACCATGCTTTCCACTTCTTTGCCTTCTTCCTGCTTCATTATACTAATTGCTTCCAAGTCTTAATTCAGCTTCAGTAGGACATCCAAACTGCCTGTTAACCTTTACAAAGTATAGGATACCTCAAACATAAACATTTCCCACACTGAAACCATTAGCTCCCATCTGTACCTCCTCTTGCTCTAGTCTCTTAGTGAGCACAGCCAGTATGACCTCAGTCCCCAGAGTATGGCAGCCATCTTCATTTGTACCTGTGCCTCTCCCTCTCATTCACACTGTAGAGCCAGGTACTCACTCTTCCCTGCTCACTTAACGCCCTAAAAATTGTACTTGTTTTTTTTTTGTCTTAGATAGAAAAATCTATAATTTTAAAATATAACTATTAGTATCTAACCCAAACCCAAGTTAGATATTAATGTTTATGTGAACTATCAACTAATTATGGAGTGTAAATGTTTTATATTTATAAGTATTTTGTGTTAATTTCAAAGATGAATAGAATATATTATGTAATTAAGTAGAGAATTATAATATAAAAATAAGTAGCAGTTTACCTAACATTTTTATAACCATTTAAAAAAAACAATATATGATTTACTATTTAAAGTATTCTTAACTTTTGGATGAGACCATATTCTAGAACAACTTTTTAATCAACAAGACTTCTTACTCTATCAGTTCCCCTCATTCATACAGAGCTCATCATTAGCAAGTTATGACTCTTCATTTCTTGCAGCCAAACATTCTTGGAGGCTTTCACTTTGACCAAAAAAGCCCAATTCCATAGGATGCTCATGTTTCTTATTTCTATTAACTTAAATACAAAGGAAAAGCTAAACTTTCATTGGGTGAAATAATGCAATAGATAAACCATGCAACCAAGGATTTCTGTAATTCCAGTAGGTAATATCTTGAATTATACCTAGATTATAGTCAGAAATATCTGGTAATGATAAAAATTGAATTGCAAGATTTAGCTTTCTCTAATAAAGTATTTGCCTTTGGTTCTTAGACTATATTAGCAATAATATATTTTGGAACACAGCACTCTATTTTTTTGTATACTTCTTGAATTCAAGGTGGGGGAGGAAACTTCAAGGCAGCTGAAGATCCCTATTATAACTACAAACCAAAAAAGTAGACAGTGGGTTTTTACTAATTACTGCAGGGTATATACCTTTGTACCATTAGGAATGATGAAATACATAATCTGCAATAATTGAGCAAAAAGGTTACAAAATATTTCATTCCTTTCCTCTTTCTCCAAGTCTGTCAGGGACACTGTAGTCTATATTTTGGGATAATTGTTCATAGTATAATCAATGTTCTCATACATCTATAGATAGGTTTCTCAGTAATTATAGTTTATGTAATGTTTTAAAATCTATAGAAAAGTGTAATAAAAAGAAATCTGTAAAGTATTAATATATCATTTATCTTTTAGATTGGTTTTAGAATTTTGACCATACCTTCTAATATTTCCTCTCCCTTTCATCCTGTTCTTTAAGAAAAGAGCGAACAGTTTTAACAGGTGTATACTTTCAAGGGAGATGCTATATACAAATTACACTATTCACAGCTAGAATAAATCTCTTGTCAGAAATAGTTTAGAAATTTAGCATATAAAGCAATAATTCTAAAATTCAGAAATTAGCAAGGACTAGCTGAAACATACACAATTACTTTGTTTTGTCTTAACATTTATAGCCCATAAAATCATTAAATCTTTGTTTTTGTCCTTATGAAAAAAATTAAGTCCTCACCAATTTAACTATTTTCATAAATACTGTTATAATGTCACCAAATTCTGAAATATGCACATGACTTTAAAACAACTGGTGATATGTTGTCAAGGCACAATTAAGTCTTCCTATGAATTCAATCAGAAACTAGCAAGCTGGGAGGAACAAGAATACCATGTCTTCTAATCCCATGTTTATATATATCATATATGTCTGTATGCATGTGTGTACATTATATATATATATGTATGTATGTGTATATATATATATATATATATATATATATAATGCGAACTGTGGTAGCCAGATTTTTAAATATTAGAATCTACTGTAATGTCTACAGATACACTAAAATTCCTCTACCTTAATAATTTTAGTGTCACACAAAGTTCTGTGGTCTAGAAGCAATTACCTTTTAAACATACAAGCACCTGACCAGGCGGTGGCGCAGTGGATAAAGCGTCGGACTGGGATGTGGAAGACCCAGGTTCAAGACCACGAGGTCGCCAGCTTGAGTGCGGGCCCATCTGGCTTGAGCAAAAAACTTGCCAGCTTGGACCCAAGGTCGCTGGCTCCAACAAGGGGTTGCTTGGTCTGCTGAAGGCCCGCAGTCAAGGCACGTGAGAGAAAGCAATCAATGAACAATTATGGTGTCGCAACGGCAACGAAAAACTAATGATTGATGCTTCTCACCTCTCTCTGTTCCTGTCTGTCTGTCCCTATCTATCCCTCTCTCTGACTCTCTCTCTGTCCCTGCAAAATAAATAAATAAATAAATAAAACATTTAGAACATACAAGCAAACAACAATGAAAATCGCAGTACAATGCTGGGTCATATTTTTCTATTTTCACTAACACTTTACCTATTCTTTCTGTCAGGATTGCATTCAGCTATACATGGCAAAAAAATTTCTAATAACCTACTCAAATAAGATTTTATGTTTCTAGGGAAAGCAAAAACCTATAAAGGCTGCAGTAGAGCTGGTACCAGTTATTCAAGAGAAACAGCGAGGGTCAAAGAGTTTTCTTTTCTCTTGAAAGAAAAAGTCTCTTGACCTAAACATGCTTAGCAGAATAAGACTCCAGAAGACACAGTAAAAAAAATTCTGAGGAGATGGCCTGACCAAGAGGTAGCACAGTGGATAGAGCATTGGACTGGGATGCGGAGGATCCAGGTTTGGAACCCTGAGGTCGCCGGCCTGAGTGTGGGGTTGCTGACTTGAGTGTGGGATCATTGACATGACCCCATGGTCACTAGTTTGAGCCCAAAGGTTGCTGGCTTGAAACCCAAGGCCATTGGCTTGAGTCCAATGTTGCTGGCTTAAGCAAGGGGTCACTAGCTTTGGTATAGCCCCCCTGTCAAGGCACATATGAGAAAGCAATCAGTGTACACTAAGATGCCACAATGAAGAATTGATGCCTCTCATCTCTCTCCCTTCTTGTCTCTCTGTCCCTATCTGTCCCTCTCTCTGACTCTCTCTGTCTCTGTCAAAAATAAAATAAATTCTGAGAAGATGGAGAGTGGTATTAGGATGCTTTTGGGAAGCGAAAATACCATAAAGAATGTATCTGCCATATATAATACAGAATTACCATGACATACTACTTGAAGGAGAGAGCGTATAGTTAGAAAGAACAAGAGAAGACATACTAGGCTTGAACCTTGTCCAATTCTCAGAGGAATCTGAGTTTCTGGTAAAAGAGAAGCCTCCTGACTAAAATTAGCACTCATGAGCCAGTATGTGTCTTATGGTGATAAGGATTCACTAGAAATCAGACAGTAAAAAACAAACGAAGTCAGGACATCCCTATGAAAGAAGGATAAGCACTGACCCTATAAGAACACAAAACCCTCCATTGATCAATTCTGGTATGGAATCACCACATAAGTTAATGGGTATGAATCTGAATATGTGTGTGTCTGATTGAGTGTAGTAACATTTCACTAAGCAGACTGACAGTGATAAATGTGTAAATGATTAAAAGTATATCTATACATTTATCATAAGTAAAAAAAAAAATCTCATTATATTTAAATGAGTATTAGCTAATAAGTAAAAATCAATCATCCTGGTTATGTATGGAAGGTCACAATTATGAGAGTTCAATAAGTATTTACTGTTGAATCATTTTAAAGTTTCAAGACAGTGCACATCCCCTTATTTAATGTATTACTGATTTGTCACTGATAGCCATCAACACAAAACATATCCTATTTACTATAGGATGAGGTAGGATTAATATAGATAATATAGAGATTTACATAAAATAGTTATATAATAAATTTTAATTTTTTCCCACTTCATCTGAAAACATGCAATAGAGATAAAAAATAAAAATTGAGATTAAAAATATAAAATATAAAGAGCACAAAATTATTCTTGTATATTTTATTTTTTAAGTACATAAATACAGAAAAATATCAAATAAGGATCATAAGCAAACATATAATCAGAAAAAGGGACTGAAACGGAAACAAGACTTTACTTTAAAGCTACAGGAAACTATTATTGTACAAGTCACCAGCTAGCTATGTGTGTCACTAATTATCTTGGGTCTCAGAAACACTACAAAATGATAGATTGGACAAGATGATACCAATGGATTCTACATCTTCTAATATTTTTATAACTCTATAAATCAAAGTACACAAAACTTAAAAATCGAAGGAATGATATTTCTTAAACTTATGAATAGTACTTACCCAATGACTACAGGACACTAGTATTTAGAACACCACAACTTAAATATTTAATTTAGTAACATTAAAACTCAAATTATAAGTATATTGCAATTGTCTTCAAATATAAGAAAAAATATATGAAAATCTATAATGATTAAACTTTTTAAAAATTTATTGATTGATTTTAGAGAGAGAGGAAGAGAGCAAGGGAGAGAGTGAAAGAAATACATCAATTCATGTTCCACTTATTTTTATGTGCCCTGACCAGGGATCAAAACCGCAACCTTAGCATTACCAGGACAACACTCTGACGAACTGATTTACCTGACCAGGGTCTCATTGAGCAATTCTTTTTCTTACATTTGCCATTCTTATCTGAAGGCTATAATTTGTTTTTCCTAATACAATGAATCTGAAAGAATGACAGCCTAAAATACAGGGCATTGATTAAGGAACTTGAAGAATGAAGGTGATTAAGTTTAAACTGCAAAATATGTTCTATGTTACTAAATTAAATCTTAAGAATTGATTATAAAATTTATATTAAACAGAAGCTTTATCAGATATAATCACTGATTATTCTCAGGAAAAAAATTATTTTCCTTTGCTCTGACAGAAATTGAAAGTAAAGTAATATTGGGCTCACCAGCTTGTAATGAAACTGAAATTTGGAAAACAGCAATCTTAATACCATTAAAGATTTTAACTGAATAAATTAGCATCTCCTCAGATTATCAAACAAAACTGCATTCTCTTCCTTTCCCTTGTTTTGGAATAGAAAAAGCACGTATTCTCTCAAATCTGAGAGGTGAATAAAAGAAAAATAACGTTAGGAATGAAAAACAAGCCACTTTCATTCTTCTAATGGGCTTGGCTTGGCATTTGAGTGATGATATGCCTTCAAAAAATTTTTGTCTGCTGTCATATTCAGAAAAATGGTTCTTGCCATTTGAAGCAGCAGCATAAAACAGATGATCTGCTGGACTCTTTGATCATTTCTAGGCCCCAACTAAAGCAGGCCTGAGACAGCCTTCCCCCTTACCTGATCTCTTTTGACTTCTGATGTGGAAGGAGAGGAAACCTCAGAGATGTGCTTTAAACACATTCTACAGGATTTGGAGTCAGACCTAGGCTCCACTCTACCTTCACAATAAGAACATCTATTTTTCTTCTCCATCTCAAATCTCAGCCACAAGCTGGCAAAGGCAGGCCACAGTAGTCATTTTGTCCATCAACTTCCTCTCTGAGCCAAAAGCCAGCTAGAGAGGACACAGATCTGGATCTCCTATTTGACACTATCTCCCCCTGTTGGCAAGGAAGTATATAACTCAGTTCTGGATAAAAGGAATTGGTATATCCAAACACATGTTAATTGGTTTATTAAGTAATAAAGAAAAATATCTTCATGGATTAAGTGATGACCCATTATTTAATAAATAAATCGATTTTCTAACTGATTTTTTAAATAAAATAACTTGGTTTTTTCCTATACAACCTGTAGAAGTCTTCTACCTTAGGCACTTGAATCTTGAGATCTGAGGACAGACCAAACTTTCAAATACTTAAAAAAAAAAAAAAAAAAAAAAAAACCTTGCAAACTGCTGTGCTACAAAGCTTTCCTTAAGCCAGTGCTTTTTAATTAATTTTACTCAGGTATAACTCTTTAATGCCTTAAATTCTTCCAATTCAAAGAAAAAGACTAAACTATGCACAAATGATCTTTAAGGCCTCAATTAAATTAAAAAATTAAAATTTCCTTGCAGCAAGAATGGATTATGCTTAACATACAATAAGAAGCAGTAGGCCCTGGCTGGTTGGCTCAGCGTTAGAGCATCGACCCAGTATGTGAAAGTCCTGGGTTTGATTCCCGGCCAGAGCAAAAAGGAGAAGCGCTCATCTGCTTCTCCACCCTTCCCCCTCTCCTTTCTCTCAATATCTTTCTTACTCTCCTGCAGCCAAGGCTCCAACTGGAGCAAAGCTGACCCGGGCGGTAAGGTTGGCTCCATGGCCTCCGCCTCAGGCTCTAGAATGGCTCCAACTGCAGCAGAGGAACGCCCCAGAGGGGTCGAGCATTGCCTCCTGGTGGGCATGCCCAGTGGATTCTGGTCAGGGGCATGCGGTAGTATGTCTGTCTGCCTCCCTGCCATTTCTCACTTTGGAAAAATAAAAATAAAAAATAAAAAAAAGAAAGAATGAAAAGAAGCAGTAGAATGTGTGGAATACTTAAAACTATAAATCTTTAATCTGAAAATAAAGTTCCTATTTTAATAACCTGTTTTATAATAATTTATTAGTTGCTATGTAAATCCTTGTTTTATTCATTCATTTTTAGTAAAGAAAGGTACTATGCTAGATGCCGGATAGATTCAGGTACTGTGCAGAATATTCTTTAAAATAGACCAAAGTTCAAGGAACTTTATGGAAACAAGTGAGAAAAACAGAAAAAGAACAATTGAGAACGACTATACGAAAGGTTTACTCAGGGAAACTTTCCTAGGTCACAATTCTGACATAATATTACCTCCTTTAAACCCTTTGTCTCCCTTTCCAATTCAATGCACTTAAAAAAAATAAAAATAAAATAAAATCTTACCTCTGCAAAATTTCCTATTTCTCTATTTTAAATATATCTACATTTTGATTTTATTTCCATACAAACATTCATCTTTATATCACGTTCATCAGAAAAAAACCTCATTTTAAATTGAGAATAATTTTATTAAATGATATGTCTAATGAATACTAATAGACAACATAAGGTGGGGAGCTTCTTATAAGACAGGCATTGTTGTAAACATTCAAGGTAGATTATTTCATTTAATACCCCACAATAACCCTATGAGATAGCTTCTATTACAAGCCCTCGTTTACAGGTGAGAAAACTGAAGCACAGAAAGGTTAACTAACTTGCCCATGGTTACATGGTCAATTAGTAGCTAACCTGCAATGCAAATTCAAGCAACTTTGTTCCAGAATCATTACAACTATCATACTGTGCTTCTTGGGTGAGGTCCCTCTTCTACTTCATAAAAAGTATTTTCTTGCCAAAAAGAAGTCTTTAAGAATACATTAGCAATATATTAACTTTGTCTTTTTGCTATAAGTTGATACATTCAAAAAACAATGGCCTGACCAGGCGGTGGCACAGTGGATAGAGCGTTGGTACAGTGGATAGAGCGTCGGACCGGACCGTCAGATTGGAATGCGGAGGACCCAGGTTCAAGACCCCAAGCTCGCCAGCTTGAGTGCCGGCTCATCTGGCTTGAGCAAAAAGCTCACCAGCTTGGACCTAAGGTCACTGGCTCGAGCAAGGGGTTACTCGGTCTGCTGAAGGCCCACAGTCAAGGCACATGTGAGAAAGCAATCAATGAACAACTATGGTGTTGCAACGGCAACAAAAAACTAATGATTGATGCTTCCCACCTCTCTCCGCTCCTGTCTGTCTGTCCCTATCTATCCCTATCTCTGACTCTCTTTCTCTCTGTCCCTGTAAAAAAAAAAAAAAAAACAAAAACAAAACAATAAAAAAAAGCTCTAAGAATAATCAGTGAAGCATGAGTTCTTCCTTAGAAAATATTCCATTTCCCTAGTTATTTTATTTAAATATTTGATTATTCTATTTGTTATTATAAATTAAGATCTCGTCTGATAGTCAAAAAAATATTTACTAAACCTCCCCTATATGCCAAGCACTGCTCAAAGTCAAGGAAATATTAGTAAAGAAAAGCGCTTTCTTCTTGGAGTTACAATTTTGGGGACTAGAGGGGATGTAACTGAAAATATTCATATATACATACATATAAATATCAAAATAAAATGAATTAATACACATAAATACACACATCAGAATATTTAATGCATAGAAATACTTAGAAGAAACCTACCACATAGGTTAGAGTTTGGGTTAGCAAATGTTAGCCACCACATAGTAAATGTTAGCCAACAAAACAGTAGTAGAAGTAACAGTAAAAATGCTAGAAGTAAGCGCTATTTAAGAAGTGAAAGGGGCTGTAGGATAATAATGATGACAGGAGTAGAGGGATGATACAAGGCCCCATTATAGCTAAAACAGTTACAGAGGTATCCCAAAGAAATGACATTTGAGCTGAAAAGATGAAAAGAAGGCAGTTAGTCTTATACCTGGGAAACAGCAGCAGACGGGGAGTAGAAAGACCCTGAGATGAGCAGTGTGGCATGCTCAATGGGCAATCAGATCAGAGAGGCTAAGCTGTAGTCGATGAGGAGAGGTATGCTATGCCAGGGAAGGGGGGTGGGGTGGGGGGGGGATGTGGGGAGGTGAGTAGGGACAAGATTATGTAGTTTAGGTTATGATAAGGAATTGTGTCAAGTTATAATAGGGCCTGGTGGTGGCACAGTGGATAGAGCGTCAGACTGGGATGCAGAGGTCCCGGGTTCAAATCCCCGAGGTCGTCGGCTTGAGCACGGGGTCATCTGGCTTGAGCACAGGGTCACTAGCTTGATCACAGGGTCATGTCTACGATCTCTTGCTGGCTTGAAGCCCAAGGTCACTGACTTGAGCAAGGGGTCACTCACTCTGCTGGAGCCTCCTGGTCAAGCCACATATGAAAAAGCAATCAATGAACAACTAAGGTGATGCAATGAAGAATTGATGCTTCTCATCTCTCTTTTCCTGCCTGTCTGTCCCTATCTCTGTCCCTCTCTCTCTAAAAAAAAAAAAAAAAAAAAAAAAATTACATATAAGGATGCCACTAAGTGGTCATAAGCAGGTAATAAGATCACAATGAGATCACTCTAGTTACTGTGTAGAAAATAAAATGTTGGAAAGGCAAAAGAGCAAGCAGTTCATCAGGCCAAAGTAGTCCAGGTCAGAATTTATGGTGTTTTATTAGATATGATCCCAGTGGAGATGCTGACAAGAGGCCAGATTTGGGATATATTTTGGAGGCAGCACCAAGAAAACGTGCTGATGGAGTGATGTGATTTTAGAGAAAGAGTGAAATTCTAAGCCAGTCTTTACCAATGAAGTTCACTTTAAGGGTCTTATTCATACAACTTAACTGCCACATATACCAGATATAACAAAGAACTTTAAATGGTACAAATAACTAAAGCATTATTTTTACATATTCAACAACTAAGTTATAGGGTTAATGGCTTTTAGTAGCCATGTTAAAAATAGAAAATCTTCACATATAAATTTCAACACTGTCTTCATTTATTTAATTTTATTTTTAAAACTGGTAAAAAAATATCTCAATTTCAGAAATTTGATTTCTCTGCCACTGAGCTCCACCTACTGGTAATTCCTTATTTTTAGGATTTACACTATGAAAAATAATTAAAATTTCTTAAAGTAGAATATAGCCTCCAACATAAATGTAGTGAAAAGCCACATTTAGGAGATATCACGGTAACTTTCTTTCTTTATAGCTGCCATATATTGCGTTTAGCTATATGCCGGGGACTGCGCTAAACATATTTACCACCATTATCTCATCAACTTTCAAGATAATTCTATGAGGTTTCTATGAATTATTCCACATTCTACCAATAAGGAAATTTATCTTAGAGAGTTGGTGCGACTTTGTCTATGGTCATATATTTAACAGCAGAGAGAAGATATGAATAAAATTTTTTCTGACTACCAGTCCATTGGCTTAGCAAACAGGCAACCCTATATTTAATTTGAATCTGCCACTCTGATTCTGATCAAATTCCTCAATCTCTTCACACTTCAGTCAGTGTTCTCGTCTAAAAGGTAGGAATAATTCCTTTCTTGAAGGATTGTTGGCCAGTAATAATATTTTATATATTTAGCACTCTGTCAATTCCTCTTAAAAATTTACCTTGAATGACATATTAGAACAACCAAATGTATGAGGCTTTACACTGTCAAATATTAATAAATCAAAGTGTTTCTTTAAGAATACTCCTTCAGAAAATTTTAAATTTTAGTAGATACTAAAAATTTGTTTAGAAAAATGTTTCCTCCAAAATGTTGAACATGTTTCAAACAACAGCTAGATTTTTAGCACTCCTTAACTACTTATCTTTGAACTCTATAGAAAGACTGATTATATATATGTCCAACAACAACAACAAAAAATCTACAACGTGAAATTTAGAAAAATAGAGACATTATAATTACAAGTAAAAGTTAAATACTGACAAATTCCCTTTATCGGTAATGTTTTTAATCCTAACAAAAGAAAAGCTTTGAATAATTTTATGGGGTTATATTTTTACAAACATACAAAATTTACTTACATATATATTTCCCATACTTTTCAAAGAAAATATAGGTCTTCAAAAGTGTTTTTAAATTATCTAATTTACTAGTAAATTATTCTAATCCTATAGATCTACCTTCAAACAAGTATAGAATACCTGCAATTTATAACTCTTCCCAGGGAATATGTACAATATCCATTCCATATATAAACTGTAGATGAGAAAATTGGTACTTAAAAATAACTGTTAAAAGAATATCCAGTTCATGCATTATTCTAAGTCTAGATTATATTCTTGGATATATACTTGTTTTGATATAAATATCCACTACAAATACCTATGAATATAAACAGCTAATAGTTAAAATATAAACAGAAAACATTTTGAAATGTTAAGGGTTTTGTTCCCCTTATAGTGAAGATACTGTGGCCTAATGCAAAAGAACATCTCTGGCACCAATTGTTAAGGAGCCTATGATGTAAAATGACTTCATGTGTATGAACCAAAGAAAAATTAGTGTCTTAAAGTAATCTTTTTAATTAAAATATAATTGTCATATAGTATTATGTTTCAGCTATACAACTTAATCATTTGATATTTGTATATATTGTAAAATGATCACCATAAGTCTGGTTAACATCCATCAATACAATTACATTTTTTTCCTTCGATGGGAACTTTTAAGATCTACTGTCTTAGCAACTTTCAAATATTTAATACAATACTATTAACTATAGGCACAATGCTGTACCTTATATCCCCAGGACTTATTTATTTTATAATCGGAAATTTGTACCTTTGACTACTTTTACCCATTTTGCCCACAGCCAGTTCCCACCTCTAGCAACCATCAATATGGTTTCTGTATCTATAACTTGTTTTTTTTTAATTCCAAATATATGTGAGATCACACAATATTTGTCTTTCTTTGTCTTATGTATTTCATTTAGCATAGTGACCGCAAGGTCCAACCATGTTATCAATAATTCATTGACAAGATTTCATTCTTTTTTATGAATATATATATGTTATCTTTATCTATTACTCCACTGATGGACACTTAGTTTGTTTTGCTATCTCAACTATTGTAAATACCGGTAATGTTGCCGTGAACATGGAGGTGCAGATACCTTTTCAAGTTAGTTTTTTCATTTCCTTCAGTTAAATTTCCAGAAGTGGCATTGTTGGTCAAATGGTATTTATTTATAATTTTTTGAGGAACCATCATACTGTTTTCCACAGAGGCTGCACCTATTTACTTTCCCACCAACAACAGTGCACAAGGGTTTCCTTTTCTCCACATCCTCACCAATACTTATTATTTTCTGTCTGTTTGGTAACAGCCATTCTAACAGGTATGAGGTGACATCTCACTGAGGTTTTAATTTGTATTTCTCTGACTGTTAGTGATGTTTAAGGAAGCTTGACCTGAATCATTTAGAAAAATCAACAAGCCTGTTGTAACATAATCATAATCAATCTCCTAACTCTGCTTTATAAATTAGAAAGGTATAAAGTATAACATTTATGTGTAAATATACTTTTGGTATCAGATCCATAGTTTTAACAATAGTGATAGCCATGAAAGCCAATGAAAGTTTATCATGATAAAATCCATGATACATGAAAGCTGAAAGCAATAATTTAGTAAGCTACAAAACTGAAATATTAATGCAATAATTAAGACCTATAAATGGCACTCTTCTTAGATTAAGAAACTTTTAAACTATTTTGAGAGCACATTCTAAATAAAGCTGCACAAACCTTGTAAAATGTATTTTACACATAAACCTCTTTTATACTAATAGTATTACATGAATTTTTACCAAAGCATTTCTAGAACGTAAAATGGTACCTGATATTGGGCACTTAATAAATAATTGTTTGTTGAATAAATAAATGAAAAAAGAAGTAATTATATATGCACTATTATAAAATGACACCTAAAATAAATTAAGTAGCCCAGGCCGGATAGCTCGGTTGGTTAGAGCATCCCACTGAAGCACAGAGGTTGCCGATTTGATCCCTGGTCAGGGCACATTCAGGAACAAATATCAATAGATATTCCTGTCTCTCTCCCTTCCACTCTCTCTAAAATTAATAAAATTAACATTTAAAATAATTAAAAGTAATATACAGAACAGTATTATTGTACCCTCTACTACTTGTGTAAAAAGAACAAGAGGCATATAATATAAATGTATGTTTTTGTTTGCACTCAATGCTTCTGGAAGGTTACCTATGAGGCAGGCAACTAAAGGACTAAGAAAAGAATACCTAAGACTCTTGTACATGTACAAGTACTATCTACTCAGAGAAATGAATTAAGGCCTTGCTTTTACAAATAAGAAATACATAAAATACTCCTACAGAAAAATCCACAACTCATACTTAGGAACTCAATTAATATATATAATTAATTTACATGTAAACTAAGGTACATTAGAATATAATGAAATAGAATATTATGTTTTAACATAACTTCATAATACACAAAATGTTTTTCACACATTATCTTATTTCAATGTCACAGAAATCCTGTCAGGCAAGGTGAGTATATTTCCACTTCCTCCTTTTAGAGAAAGAATGCTCAGAAAGATTAAGGATTCTGACTATAGTCACACAGAACAGACAAAGCTCAGTTCAGGTCCTCTGTTCTATCTTTTACTTTTCTCACTGTATTTGATGAGTAAGGCTTGGAATGAACATTTATCTTATATATTTAAAGACAGAAATATAACTGATGATGAAAACAGATAAAACTACAATGATGTTGTCGATATGATGTCTCAATTAAAACTCTATTTTAATGTTTAACTATAAAATAGAAAATCTATTGGACATTACTATAAAATGGATTACTATTGAGTCACAATGACAGACCATATTTAGTCCACAAACCAGGTATTTTGTTTGTGGAAAATATAACAAAACAGGATATTTTTGATAGTGTCATTCAACTAAGCAGAACTAACTCAATAAGCTATGCAGAGAAGATAAATATATGTTGTGTATTAGTCTAGCAAAAGGGCTTTAAAAATGTGTAATTTCAGAAACAAGATAAAGGCAATTACCTTATACCATAGCAAAGCATATTTAAAAAGTAGGAATTCATTATGTGGTGCTATCAATTCTCTATATATTTGACACATAGAGGAAATTCTGTAAACAAAATTATGATATAGTTGATTCAAAGCATGTGTTATTAGAAACTAAAATAACTAGATTACTCTGGGTGAAAAGGAGTCTAATTCCTAAATTCAACAGACAGTGATTGAAAACTTCATATATTCTTAAAACCAGACAGCTAAAAACTAACATAAAGAAAAGTGAATTTAAACAAACAAACAAATAAAATAAATAGGAATGTCAGCCAATGTTCACTTGGATCAGAAAATTCGGGTATTCCCATCATTATTCAAGAGCAGCTAACAAAGAACTCACCCTCCTAATTTTCTCCAGAAGGCAGATTCTTCTGCCCTTTAGAGGTAGAACTGAAGAATAAGAGAAAATAATCCTTGGGTTTATAGACCATTTAAATAACTCAAAATGCCATCAGAATTATCAGCACATTTAATCTGTCAATAACCCAATTAGATAGGAAAGGACTTATCTGCTAATTCAGCATTCCCCAAAGTATGACCCATTGCATGGTGGTCCATTCAGGACTCTCTTTCAAAAGGAGTTGGGCCAATATTTCCAAAGACACTGTGTTCCATGCTCTATTTTCTGTCTTGAGCATTTGATATCAAAAGTTTAGAAAATTATTGTAGTCAATACAACTGTTCTGCCAGCATGTCCCAAATTCTATTTTTCTTTTTCTTTTTTTCTTTTTTTTTTTACAGAAAGAGAGAGACAGAGGGACAGACAGACAAGAATGAAGAGAAATGAGAAGCATCAAGTCTTTGTTGTGGCACCTTAGTTGTTCGTTGATTACTTTCCCATAGGTGCTGATGGGAGGGGGTGGGCTCCAGCAGAGCGAGAGACCCCTTGCTCAAGGCAGCGACCTTGGGCTTTAAGCCAGTGACCTTTGGGCTCAAGCCAGCAACTATGGGGTCATATCTATGATCCCACACTCAAGCCAGTGACCCTGTGCTCAAGCAGGATGAGCCCACGCTCAAACCGGCAACCTCAGGGTTTCGAACCTGGGTCCTCTGCGTCCCTGTCTGACGTTCTATCCACTGGGCCACCACCTAGTCAAGCAAATTCTAAACCTCATTTCCCTTAAAACACTTCAAGAATACCAAATTTTTTTGATTTTCTACTACTTCACTGGTCTTTCCTACTCAGTCTCTTACTGATTCCTTTTGTGAAGTGGCCCAGAGTTCAGTCTTTAGTTCTCTTTAATTCTCTATCCTCTCTCACTTGGAGACCTCCTACAGTCAGATGATTTTTAAATACCATCAGATGTCTACAATTCTCAAATTTATATCTCCGGTTCAAATCATGCTCCTGAACTCCAGGCCCAAATGCTTGTTTTTATGGAAAGACAAAATAAAAGTCTTGATCTTCCTCATCAAAGCTGCTTTCTGTGTAGTCTATTCATGTACTTGAAACAAATCCCATTCTTTTAATGCTCCTGCTTAAAACCTTAAAGGCACCCTTGACTCTTCTTTCTCATGCTCCACATTTAATCCACAGAAAACCTAATGGGCTCAACCTTCAAAATATATCCAGAAGCTAAAAGTTCTTGCCAATTCTGTGCTATCATCTTTGCTCAAACCATCATTTTCTATTGCCTAGGTTAGCACTCTAGCACAGGAGTCCCCAAACTTTTTACACAGGGGGCCAGTTCACTGTCCCTCAGACCGTTGGAAGTCCAGACTATAAAATAAACTATGAACTAATCCCTATGCACACTGCACATATCTTATTTTAAAGTAAAAAAACAAAACAATATTTAAAATAAAGAAGTCAATTTAAATCAACAAACTGAACAGTATTTCAATGGGAACTATGGGTGCGGATGCATCCTGTGCTCCTCTCACTGACCACCAATGAAAGAGGTGCCCCTTCTGGAAGTGCGGAGGAGGCTGGATAAATGGCCTCAGGGGGCCGCATGCGGCCTGCAGGGCCGTAGTTTGGGGACCCCTGCTCTAGCATTTTTGCTCCCTTAAGTATATTCTCAACATAGTTACAGTGACCCATTTAAATCAAGAGTCAGAGCATGTCACTCCTCTGATGTAACTCCTCCCCAACCCAATGCCTCCCCATTCATACAAAGAAAAGCAATCATTATTAATTATGGTCTGCAAGGCCTGAGATCTATTCTCAATTACTTCTCTAATCTAATTCCTTACATTCTCACCTTTCCCTCCACTCAGACCTGTTACTTTATCTTAAACAGTCCAAATGTGTTCCTGTTGTATATAGTCTTTGCAATCAATGTACCCTGACTGGAATCCTCTTTCCCCAAAAATTAGTTAGCTTACTAGCTCCCTGTTTCAAGTCTTTATTCAATGTCACATTCTCAGTGATGCTTATCCTGACTTGCATCTAAAATTGTGTCCCAATTTCTGAGCCTCTGGGCGGGCGGCCAACCCTCTCACCTCTGTTTCTACTCCTTGCCATTTATTATCCTCCATTAAAAATACAGAATTTACTTATTTACTAATTGCCATTAACTACAGAATGTATTCATGAAAAGAAATATTTTTATTAGTTTTATTCACTGATGTATACCAAGCATAAAGAAATGTGCTTTACACATTGTACGTGCCCCCCAAAAATTGGCTGAATAAATAAATGAAACATACTTATTCAGAGACAATTGATAATTATTATGTCATACTTAATATTTATCATTTTATTCCTTTGTATTTTGGCCAGAACTAGACATGGCAAAAAAAAAGACAGCATTATAACCATAACTCTTCCTGACAGATAATTAATCTGCTGCTAGAATTTTTCAAAGATTTCTGTAAATTAATAGATGGGCTTCAATTTTCATCAAATTATAGTGCCAAAATAAACATCAAAATGTCATTAACCTAAATATACAATCCTAACCCTGGTTACAAATCTGAATAACCGAGGATTTTTATCAGAATACATGATCCAGGGCCCATTTCTTTACAGTGGTATAGTTCCTCAGGCAGTCTTCCACAGAAGCTCTCACCACTAGGGAGTTAGTGTTTTGGTCAATACTGCCATTAATTAGGATCAGATGGAATAGTTAATTGTCTCTTACACTAAAATAATATATGTCAGTTTTTACTATTTTTCATGATGTCATAGTTTATTTTTTAAATTTATTTATTGATTTTAGAGAGAATAAGGAAGAGAAAGAGACAGAAATACCAATCTGTTTCTATATGTGCTCTGACCAGGATTGAACCTACAACCTTTGCACATTGGACAATGCTCTAACTAACCAAGCTAACTAGCCAGGGCATGATGTCATCGTTTAATTTTCATTTCTGTCAATTCTTCCAACATTCAACTAAATTTCTCGTGTTGAAATTTTACATCACTTTTAAGGATGAAATTTATAAAAAGGAAATACCAGAAGAAGTGCTTTTCTTAAAATATTATTCATAAAACAATGCTTATTATGGGAAAAGGCCACATATATATGTGGGAGTATTATTAAGTTTTACACATTGTAAATATTTTCACTTATTTTATAAAATACTTTGTAAAATCACATTAATTAGCATTAATTTGGGGAATGACTGATTTATAAAATGTTAATTTATTACTTTAAACTATATATATAATATTCCTTTGTAATTTCCTTAAAGAATTATTAGTCATTATTTCAATGAATAGATAAGATATATTTAAAATCAGTATTTCAACTATTTAAAATAAATTTCTTAATTACATAACATCACTTTATATAAAAATTTACATAATAAAATAAGAAAATAAATAAAAATTTACAAGATATGATCATTATTGAACAAATGATTACAAGAGAAAATGTGAAAGTGCCAAGATATATATATATAGTTTTAAGTGTATATAAAGTTTAAACTCTATTATGCATTCTCTCTGAAACATTATTTATTCATTTGTTTAAAAGCTTCTCTTCAATGATAATGAAAGACAAAGGTATCCAAATGATCATAAGTTCTGAATAAGTAAGAATTGATGAGCTGGTATATTTTTAAATGTTGAAGTCGGATTTTTACTTGTAATTTTCAAATGGAGATATAATGTATCTCGTAACTTCGATAACTTTGTCACAATAATGCTAACAAGAGGTCATATACACTGCTGATGCAATCTTCTAGAGAGCTAGCTTCTCTCCAGTCTGCAGTCCAACCACCACTTGTAGCAGTCCTACCCAGGCCACTTCCCCAGATGTCCCGCAGCCAGCAACCCGGAAGACACAAAGGGCCCGGGACACTCCAGTTTGTCCTCCAATTGGCTCCAGCCATGCCCACCGCTGCCAGAACAATGAAGTCAAAAGTGCACCATGGAGGGGGCCAGATGGCGATGGAGTAAGAGGACATACCAACTTCCAACTCTCAGAACCAAAGTGGACTATAACTTGATTTTAAGAAACATCATCTGGATAAACCAACATTGAACTGGACTGAGAGGACTCTTCAACCGGGGAACACTGAAGAAGCAACATTGAGACTGGTAGGAAAAGCAAAAACGCAGAAAGGGCTGCCCAGCTCCCTGGAGCGAAAGGCAGCCAAGAGAGATCGTGTGGCAGGAAGAGAGGCCAGCAAAAGGGTAGGGACCCAGGAACAAAGGGACCCTAGGTCCCAGGAACAAAGCCCCAGCCTGCAGACCCAGAGCCTAGAAGAGGCGTTTGGACAGTATTTAGCTGGGAAACAGGTTACTGTTTCCCAGCTAAATACTTAAAGTTATCCAAGTTAGGATACTGTTTGTGAGAAAGAAAGAGTTGTCTCAGACCAAGAATTCTTCTTAAAGGGACAGAAAACCTCTCTCACAACCACTCACAGGGGACTCCGGAGACAGGGTGAGAGGAGAGGACCGGAGCAGCGGGAAGAGAGTGCAGTCTGGAAGGCAGAGAGAGAAAAGCTTTGAGAGACAGCCACCCTAAACCCTGGGATGAGTCAATCTACAAATCTGAAATAATATTTCCCCTGGAACCAGCAAGGGGAAGCAGGACACCAGCTGAACAGGCTCTCCTGCACCAATTAGAGCACAGTTGCTTAGAAGGAGGGAGCTATCAGGACTGCATTATGGAGTATTAGGGTCTGAGTTGCAGTACCTGCACCCACACTGCTGAGGGGCTTGCTGGAGGGCTGGCTCGGCAGGACGCGGAAGCGTGGTTCCGCCAGCGGGGACAAAAGCTGAGCCGGCGGGCGTGAGGTAGGTCTAGCCCAGCCGAGGCAAAGGGGACACGCAAAAGTGGTTCAGCGGCCGCAGGCCCGCCTGTGACCCCACCTGTGGGGGAAAAGCGGGAGCCCAGAAAGGGCAGAGATCCGCCACTAGGCAGGGGCAAGCAGGCACGCAATGGTACCTGGCCTCTGAGGCGTAAAGCCCTGTACAAACCGGCTTTGCCCGCGGAGGTGGGGCGGAAGCCCGGCGTGTGGCTGAGCACATAGCAGCAGCCCAGCCCAGCCAAGGAGCTGAGGTTGGCGGGGGCAGGGTGGAAGCCAGGGATAGCAGCTAAGCGTGCACCAGAAGCCCCTCCCAGCGTGAGCAACAGGCTGACAGGGACCAGCAGCTGAGCAAAAGTGCTCAACCTTGCCCTTGGTGCCCAGGCTTGTGGCATGAGTGTGGTGCACGGTCACCCCGTGGGAGAGAAGTGAAGGCCAAGACTGGCTAAAGCTTATAGAGCCTGGCACGAGAGCATAGCCGCTTCTGCGGAGGCAAGGCAGAGACTCCAGCAGCAGCCACAGCGGCCAGCACCAGCAACACCCATACCCAACTGCCCTAGGCAGCGGAAGAGGAGTGGAGAGCCTATAGACAAACCACACCAAGGGAACATAGAGGAAACACCCATTGGATTCCAGTAGCCAAACCCTTCTTACACACAGACAAAATGGGCAGGCGGAGGAATGCAACCCAAATGAATAAAGAGAAATCCCCAGAGAAGGACCTGAATGAATCAGATATAACCAAACTACCTGATGCAGAGTTTTAAATAATGATAGTTAGGATGTTCAAAGAGCTTAGAGCAACAATAAATACTCATTATGAACACCTAAATAAAGAGATAGCAAGTATAAAAAAGGAAATTGAAATAATAAAAATGAATAGACAGAAATGACAAATACAGTATCAGAACTGAAGATCACAATGGAAGGAATTAAAAGTAGGACGGATGAAGCTGAGGATCGAATCAGCGAGTTAGAGGACAAAATAAACAAAGGCACAGAAGCAGAGCAAAAAAAAGAAAAGAGACTCAAAAAATCTGAGCAAACTCTAAGGGAGCTCTTTGACAACATGAAGAGAAATAACATCTGCATCATAGGGGTTCCTGCAGAAGAGGAAAAAGAACAAGGGATAGAAATTTTGTTCAATCAAATCATAGCTTAAAATCTTCCCTAAATTAAGACTGGAAAATGTTTCACATGTACAAGAAGCACAGAGAACTCCATTAAAGAGAAACCAAAAAAAATCTACACCAAGAAACATCAGGTTAAAATACCAAAGCTAAATGATAAAGAGAAAATTTTAAAAGCTGCTAGAGAAAAGAAGGCTATCACCTACAAAGGAGCCCTCATAAAAATGACATCCGACTTCTCAACAGAAACATTAAGGCCAGAAGGGAATGGCAAGAAATATTCAAAGCCATGCAGAACAAGAACCTACAGCCAAGACTACTGTATCCATCAGGGCTAGCGTTTAAAACTGAAAAAGAAATAAAGAGCTTCCCAGGAAAAAAAAACCACAAGAAATTCATTAAAACCAAACCAATTCTGCAAGAAATGTTAAGGGGCCTGTTGTGAACAGTTCAAAGAGGAAAAATAATATAGCAAAAAAGGAATACAACTTTAAAAAAAAATGGCAATTAACAACTACATATCAAGAATAACCTTAAATGGAAATAGATTAAATGATCCAATCAAAAGACATAAGGTAGCTTCAAGAATAAAGAAACAGGACCTATGCATATGCTGTCTTCAAAAGACTGACCTTAAAACAAAATATGCACATAGACTGAAGGTAAAAAGATGGAAAGAAATATTTCTCGCAAATAGAAATGAAAAAAAAGATGGGGTAGCAATACTTATATCTGACAAAACGAACTTGAAAACAAAAGCTGTAGTAAGAGATAAAGAAGGACACTACATAATGATAAAAGGAACAATTCAACAGGAAGATATAACCATTATAAATATCTCTGCACTGAACATAGGAGCCCCAACATACATAAAGCAGACTTTAATGAATATAAAGGAAGAGATTAACAGCAATACTATAATAGTAGGAGATTGCAATACCCCACTAACATCACTGGATAGATCCTAAAGAAATAAAATTAACAAAGAAACAGCAGACTTAAAGGAAACACTAGATCAACTCGATTTAATAGATATCTTCAGAACTTTTCAACCTAAGACAGTAGAATATACATTCTTTTCAAGCGCTCATGGTACATTCTAAGATAGACCGCATGTTAGGACACAAAAGTGGTCTCAACAAATTTAAGAAGATTGAAATCATATCAAGCATTTTCTCTGATTGCAATGGCAGGAAACAGAAATTAACCACAAAAGAAAAACTGAAAAATACTCAAACAACTGGAAACTAAATAGCATGTTATTAAATAACGAATGGATTAACAATGAGATCAAAAAATAAAGAAGTTTCTAGAAACCAATGATAATGAGCATACATCAACTCAAAATTTATGGGACACAGCAAAAGCAGTACTGAGAGGGAAGTTCATTGCACTACAGGCATACCATTAAAAGCTAGAAAAAGATCAAATAAGCAACTTGACCCTGCATCTAAAAGACCTAGAAAAACAACAGCAAGTAAATCACAGCACTAGTAGAAGAAGGAAATAATAAAGATCAGAGCAGAAATAAATGACATAGAGCCTAAGGAAACAATACATAGGATCAATGAAACCAGGAGCTGGTTCTTTGAAAGGTAAACAAGATCTATGAACCTTTAACTACACTCACTAAAAAAAAAAGAGAGAGGACTCAAATAAATAAAATTAGAAATGAGAGGGGAGAAATAACAACTGACATAACAGAAATACAAAGCATTGTAAAAAAATACTATGATAAACTCTATGCCAAAAAATTAGACAACCTAGGTGAAATGGAAAAATTTCTTGAATCATATAATCTTACAAAAATCAATCTGGAAGAATCAGAACACCTAGACAGACCAATTACAACAAATGAGATTGAAACAGTTATCAAAACACTCCCAACAAATAAAAGTATTGGGCCTGATGGCTTCACAAGTGAATTCTACCAAAAATTCAAAGAGGAACTAACTCCTATCCTCCTCAAGCTATTTCAAAAAATTCAAGAGGAAGGAAGACTTCCAAACTCCTTTTATGAGGCGAGCATAAATCTGATACCAAAACCAGGCAAAGACAACACAAAGAAAGAAAATTATAGGCAATATCCCTGATGAATTTAGATGATAAAATTCTCAACAAAATATTAGCCAATCAGATCCAGCAATATATGAAAAAAAATCATACACCACGATCAAGTGGGATTTATTCTGGAGAGGCAAGGCTGGTTCAATATTCGCAAATCAATCAATGTGATTCATCACATAAACAAAAGGACGGACAAAAATCATATGATAATTTCAATTGATGCAGAAAAAGCATTTGATAAAATCCAGCACCCATTCATGATCAAAACTCTCAGTAAAGTGGAAATACAGAGAACATTCCTTAACATGATAAAGGCCATCTAAAACAAACGCACAACAAACATCATACTAAATGGGCAAAAATTAAAAGCAATCTCCTTAAGATCAGAAACCAGGCATGGGTGCCCCCTTTCACCACTCTTATTCAACATAGTTCTGTAAGTTCTGGCTACAGCAATCAGAAAAGAAGAAGAAATAAAAGGTATCCAAATGGGAAAAGAAGAAATAAAACTATCATTATTTGCAGATGATATGATATTGTATATAAAAAACCCTAAAGTCTCAGTCAAAAAACTTCTGGACCTGATAAATGAACTCAGCAAGGTGGCAGGATATAAAATTAATATTCAGAAATCAGAGGCATTTTTATATACCAACAATGAACTGTCAGCAAAAGAAATTAAGGAAACAATCCCCTCCACTAATGCAACCAAAAATATAAAGTACCTAGGAGTAAATTTAACCAAGGAGGTTAAGGACTTTTACCCAGAAAATTATTAAAAATTGATAAAAGAAATCAAGGAAGATAAAAACAAATGGAAGCATATACCATGCTCATGGTTAGGAAGAATAAACATCATTAAAATGTCTTTATTACCCAAAGCAATTTATAAATTCAATGCAATACCAATTAAAATACCAATGACATACTTCAAAGATATAGAACACATATTCCAAAAATTTATATGGTACCAAAAAAGAACACGAATAGCCTCAGCAATCTTAAAAAGAAAAAATAAAGCAGGAGGTATCACTCTTCCGGATATCAAGGTATACTACAAGGCCATTGTACTCAAGACAGCCTGGTACTGGCATAAGAACAGGCACATAGATCAATGAAACAGAACAGAGAACCCAGAAATAAACCCACACCTTTATGGACAACTGATATTTGACAAAGGAGGAAAGAGCATACATTGGAGTAAAGACAGCCTCTTTAACAAATAATGTTGGGAAAATTGGACATCTGCCTGCAAAAAAATGAAACTAGACCATCAACTTACACCATTCACAAAAACAAACTCAAAATGGATAAAAGACTTAAATGTAAGCCGTGAAACCATAAGCATCTTAGAAGAAAACATAGGCAGCAAGCTTTCCGACATCTGTCGCAGCAATATATTTGCCGTGTTATCTCCACGGGCAAATGAAATAAAAGGCAGGATAAACAAATGGGACTATAAAAAACAAAACAGTTTTTGCACAGCTAAAGACAATAAGAACAGAATAAAAAGACAAACCACACAATGGAAGAACATATTCGACAATATGTCTGGTAAGGGGTTAATAACCAAAATTTATAAAGAATTTATAAAACTCAACACCAGGAAGACAAGCAATCCAATTAGAAAATGGGCAAAAGAAATGAATAGAAATTTCTCCAAAGAGGACATACAGATGGCCAATAGGAATATGAAAACATGCTCAACATCACTAATCATTAGAGAAATGCAAATTAAAACCACAATGAGATATCACCTCACACCAGTCAGAATGGCACTCATCAGCAAAACAACACAGAATAAGTGCTGGTGAGGATGTGGAGAAAAGGGAACCCTTCTGCACTGCTGGTTGGAATGCAGACTGGTGCAGCCACTGTGGAAAACAGTATGGAGATTCTTCAAAAAATTAAAAATCGAACTGCCTTTTGACCCGGCTATCCCACTTTTAGGAATATACCCTAAGAACACCATAGTATTGTTCGAAAAGAAGAAATGCGCCCCCATGTTCGTGGCAGCATTGTTCACAATAGCGAAGATCTGGAAATAGCCCAAGTGTCCGTCAGAGGATGAGTGGATTAAAAAGCTTTGGTACATATATACTATGTAACACTACTCAGCCAATAAGAAATGATGACATCGGATCATTTACAACAAAATGGATGGACCTTGATAACATTATATGGAGTGAAATAAGTAAAACAGAAAAAAACTGAGAACACCATGATTTCATACATAGGTCGGACATAAAAACGAGACACTGAGACATGGACAAGAGTGTGGTGGTTACGGGGTAGGGCGAGGGAGGGGAGGGTGTGATAGGGAGGAGGGGAGGGGCACAGGGAAAACCAGAAAGAAGGTGACAGAGGACAATTTGACTTTGGGTGATGGGTATGCAACATAAATGAAGAACAAGATAACCTGGAGATGTTTTCTTTGAACATATGGACCCTGATTTATTAATGTCACCTCATTAAAATAAAAAAGAATAAAAAAGAGGTCATATGTACACAGAATTACATAAAATAAATTTGATTGCCAGTTTTAACCTGTCACTAAATCAAGTTATAAAGTAACCAATTTGACATGCCCGTGGAGCCAAGGAAATATTGTAAGCCACACTCAGAGCACAAATATTTACTAGCTAAGGTTTTCAAAAACCAAGTAAAAGAAAACACTTCCGAAGCTTCTCTGGAAAGAATGCGTATGTCAGACGGTTATCAAGAATCATAAAGTAAGAAAAGGAATCTGTAGGGTCCTTTTTATCTGACAGGACAGTAAAGGAGAACAAATTATAATTCATATCACCATATAATGTGGAGTTTAGTATGGCTTAGTTAACAAAAATAGCAATAACCACAGTATTTTAAATACTAATTTTCATTTCCACATTTATCATATTCTCAAATGCAGACTTTCTTTATGAGACATTTAAATCTATTTAACACTTCAGTGCTCGCTCAACTATACTATTCAGAGCCAAATAAACTAAAAATAACTAAAATGTTAACTATAGCATCATTATCTATGATGGTTCTTTATATGGACTGCATCCAGCTACCCACAAAAAAAAAGTCAAGGATACAAGCTCAGGTTTTTTCAACCTTGGTACTATTGACATTTTGGGTTAACTTATTGGTGGGAGAGTAAAGGGAGGGGCTGTCCTGTGCACTGCTGGATGTTTAGCAGCATCACTGGACTCTGTCCAATTATTAACTACGAAAATTAAATTCAATAAAAAATAAATAACACACACTGTCTAGAAACAGTGCCAAATGTCTCCTGGTTGGGGGAGGGGAAATAAAATTGTCCCTTGGTGAGAACCACCAACGAAGGATGCAAGAAATTAAAGAATGAAGGAATAAAGGGAGAGAAGGAAAGTATTTGTACTAATCTTTATTTTTTTTTAATTAAATAAGAGGCAGGGTGGCAGAGAGACAGACTCCTGCATGCACCTCGACCAGGATTGACCCAGCAAGCCCACTAGGGGACGATGCTTCGCCCATCTGAGGCTGTTGCTCTGTTACTCAGCAACTGAGCTATTTCAGCACCTGAGGTGAGGCCATGGAGCCATCCTCAGCACCCAGGGACAATTGCTTGAATGAGCCATGGCTGCAGGAGAGAAAGAGAGAAAGAGAGAGGGAGGATGGGGGTAGGAGGGAGAATCAGATGGTTGCTTCTCCTGTGTGCCTTAACTGGGAATCATATCCAGGACTTCCACACACGAGGCCGATGCTCTACTACTGAGCCAACTGGCCAGGGCCTGTACTAAGCATTCTTACACAGTTAATAAAACTATACAAAATAAATTTAATTTCTAGTTTATGAGTTTAAATGTGTTTATTATAATGTAAAGATATTTGTAAGAAAAAAACTTTTTACAACAAAATCAATGATTTCCATTCTGGAAATAATAAACACATCTCAAATAAATAAGACCCTACTGTTCTTATGGAAAAAAAGAATAGTAAATAGCTTTCCCTTACTTCTTACTTTTATCTTAAGAATAACAGCCGACCTTCCTGCAGTCTCCGAGGAATAAAAATAATTGCAGTCTTTATTTTCAGTTTTGAAGGCAAAAGAAGTGCTTTTTCATCTGACTCTACAGGTAGTTCCTGACAGTGCTCTCCAGGTGACCTGAAGGTCACTGATAAGTTTATTTTGCATTTACAAACAATTTTAATAAAGCATACATATTAACAAGAGTAATAATTTGTTACAGTAAACCAGAATCAACTTTGTGTTTAGTTAGTACCTATACACTACTCTTTCAGATTTCTTGTTGGATTACTCTTTGGCTTACCATAGATGTAACTGATCGTGCATCTTCTTCATAATTTATTACTGGAGGTGGCTCTTTTCCATCATTTTCTTGCACTTTTTGTTCTAGTAATTCTTTCTGTGCCGTAAACTTCGCCTCAGTGCACCTCAGCTGCTGCACTGACTGCTTCAGCTCTTCAAGTGTCTGTTTTTGGCTTAGCAGAAGCACAATACTAAAAAAGAACATATTATATATTAATTACTTTGACTTCTTAAAGAAATACAGACTTTAAAGAAATATATATATATATATATGCTTCTGTTTTCATCTTTACAGTTCCTAAAGAATCAGAAGAATTAGGAAGCAAAACAGATTTTGAGTCATTACAGTAGTTATATTAAATGCTAGCATTAACAAAATGAAAGAAAATTTTAGAAGCAAAAACCAAACTCAAGATACTTTCAAACATGTTACGATCTATGGCATCCATTTTATTTTACAGCTAAATCATCTACTTCACAGAGTATAGACACTTAAATTCAGAAGCGTAGGGCCTAAAATGAATTAACACAACTGAAGCAGAATCTTAAATTTATTTCATCGGTCAAATGGAATATAGCTACAGTCAAAGCTGTGCCTAGAGTAAAATATATCCAATCAAAATGATAGCCCGGGACCAAGTTGTTTGTATATTGTGAAGGGGTGTGTTTAGAGTTGGGAAAAGCTAGCTGTTCTAAGACTGAGGGCTGAGCTGTGATTAAAGCAATGAGCATAAGCTCCCAAGATTTTCCCATGTCATTACTATAAAGACAATAGATTTCCCAATCCCTCCTTTAAAGAACCACATAGGCCACATGATGTCTTATTCTCACATTTTATTGCTTGAGACTGCCCCTATTGGAAATTACAAACTAACTCATTCATATTTAAACTACACATACACACACAGACATACACACACACAAACACACAACGAGGTACTTGGTAGGGGCGAACACCCTTGGAAACACTGTCCTAAATATTACACTAATATTTTAAAGAATTGTGCCACAATAGATTATCAATAGAGAAAATTGCTCATTTGGAAAATAAGGTCTGAATGTCATCTTCTTAACTTGGAACATAAAAGGATCAACACAAACTGAGGAAGTAACTGTAGCCAGAAGGAACCCACACTAAGAGAGATTTATTTATGAATATGATACTGATAGCTATTTTGAAACGCCATTCCAATCAAATTAAGTAGGATGCAACCTCAGTGGATGCTAAAAAGAAAGCTAAAATCTTCTCAATTATATTGCAACAAGTTTCAGAGGAGTACCCCAACAAAAACATAGAAAAATTGAGTGAAATATTGAAAATAATTAATGACTCAGATCATCTGTAAGGAAGACCTAGCAATGATCAAAGACAAATCGCTCTAAAGAGTGGAGTTAATAACAGAAATAATGGAGAAGGATATACAACACTGTCAGAGCTCATGAACACTTCCCAAGTAAAATTATCCTGCATAGTAGAATGTCATTATACTGAATTAAAACAGATTCAACTTCATGACTTAATCCCCTTGCTTTTCTCATCTTCAGTTTTCTCATTGGAAAAAGTGGTGATAATAATAATATCTACTGACAGGGTTGTTCTGAGAATCCTATAAGACAATGTTTAAAAATTATTAGCAAAGTACCTACCATAAAATAAGATCTCAGAAAATGGCAATTATTAATTATATCACCATTATTCAACAATTGTGACCTGTGTTCAAAATCCACACAAGTTTTCTGACACATTTATGCTGGGTTGCTCATTATATGGTAACTCCTTTTTATAATAAACTGGTTATATATTTTTTTAATTTCTTAGTGAGTATCTTCAGAAAAAGTTTATCTTTAAAACAATCACTGTTGTGAACATAAATTCCTAAGGACCAGGTCCTAGAAAGATTACATCCTTATGAACCTAGCTTCCTGAGAGTTCCTTCTGCATTTCCTAGCTTCCACAAGGCTTACAATAACAGCAATATAAGGAACAATTTAAAATGTACAAGGTAAGATGGTAAAAATATATTTTCATGTACATCTGCAAGATCAGTCCAAAATAAAGGTGAATGATTTCACAAATGTAGACAAAATCAATAGGAAAGTATAGTTGAAAATTAACATTCTAAAATAATTAGTCACCAATAGTAGTCTTTTGCAAACAAATTTCATAAAGACTAATGGATAAAATGCAAAAAAAAAGAGTAATTTTAAGAATAAAATGAGGCACAATAATTTCAAAAAATATATATTAACTGAGTACCCTAATAAAAATTTTAAAATCTATTTATGGGAGTAAAAAACATTTATTTTCTTGTATATTCAACTCTGTGGAAGGCTGCCTGAATAATGGCCCCCTGAAGAGAACAAAATCCTTATCCCCAGAACCTGTGAATATGTTGCCTTACATGGGTGCCTTACATGGCAAAGGGGGCTTTTCAGACATGACTAAGTTGAAGATATTGAGATAGGAGAATACCCTGAATTTTCCAGGTGATCCTTAGTAATATAATTATAAGCATCTGATAAGAGAGAAGCAAGAGGATTAATGTTAGAAAAGGCAATGGGACAATAAAAAAAAGTAGAAAAGGCAATGTGGTGAGAGGCCTAGAACTAAGGACTGAGGACAATCTCTAGAAGCTGGAAAAACAAAGGAGACTCTTCCCAAGAGCCATTAGAAAAAATGAACAGCTTTGTTTTAGGCCCATAAACTCATTTCTGACTTCTGTTTTCCAGAAAAGTAAAAGAACAAGTTATTGCTGTATTAAGTCGCCAAGTTGGTACTAAATTGTTACAGCAGCAAGAGAAAACTAATACAAACCCTAATCAAGACCATACCCATTTTCAGTTCATTTTAAATTATTGAACTGAAAGGGTTGTTACGGTTGAGCACTGGTCAATAACAACTAAAATTATATATTTAAGAGAAAAAACAATTGCAGAGTCAGAATCATTATACAGCCAGGAAAAAAGTGAGTTAAATAAAGAAGGTGAATAAATTACCATATTTTTCGCTCCATAATACGCACTTTCCCCCACCAAAAGTGAAGGGGGAATTGCCCATGTGTCTTACAGAGCAAAAAATGAAATATTTTATTAAATATTTTAACACACCATTTGGTTCAGAATATTTATTTTTCTTATTTTCCTCCTTAAAATCCCAGGTATGTCTAATGGTCAGGTGCATCTTATGGAGCAAAAATATGGTAGTTTTAATATTAAATACTAAACAAATAAAGAAAAAAGTTAAGCCATTATAAAATGTTCAAAAATTTTTAAAAAATGATTTTAAGTCATATATATATATATATAGTATAGTTTAGAGAAAGAGCTCTGTTTTTAAACAACTTCTCATGGTGTTTACAATCTCTGTACATTACTACCATATCATTTTTATTTGCCCTGGATATAAATAAGATCTTTCAAAATATCAAAGCCAAAAATATATATATTTTTTCAATAAATGGTGCTGGAATAGTTGGACATCATATGCAAAAAATATAAAAAATAATCTAGACACAAACCTTACACAATTTATAAAAATTAATTCATATGAATCACAGACCTAAATATAAAACAATAAAATGCCTAGAGGTTAAGACAGGAGAGAATTTAGATGATTTTGGGCATGGTGATGATGTTTTAGATACAACACTAAAGGTACAATCCATAAAAAAAATTTTGATTAACCTAGACTTCATCAAAATTAAAAACTGCTATCTGAAAGAATGTCAAGAGAATGAGAATGAGTGAAAAAATATTTGCAAAAGATACATCTGATAAAGAATTATTATCTAAAATATACAAAGAACTATTAATGTCAACAATAGAACAATCTGATTTAAAAAATGGGCCAAAAATGAGCAATCACTACACACCAATTAGAATACCTCAATTTTTTTAAAAATCAGGTTGAGATACTGATCATTCACACACTGCTAACAGAAACGTATAATGATACAATCATTATTCAAAACTACATATGCAGTTACCATACAACTAGCAATTGCACTCCTGAATATTTATCCCAGAGAAATTAAAACATTTTTTCATACAAAAGACTCCACATGAATGTTTGCAGCATCTTTATTTGTAATAGCCCAAAACTGGAAACAAACTAGACGTCCTTCAAAGGATAAATGATTAGACAAAGTATGGTATATCCATCCGTACTGTTATGGGTTGAACAGTGTCATCCAAAAATATATGTTCAAATTCTAACATCAAATTATGACCTAATTTGGAAACAAAGTTGTCACAGATGTTATTAGTTAAGATGAGGTCATAGTGGAGTGGATGGGCCCTTAACTCACATGACTGTGTTCTTGTAAGAAGAGGAAAATCTGAACATGGAGAAGAGACAGGCAGAACAGCATACAGAGATGGAGGCAGAGTCTAGGGTGAGGCTCCTATGAGCCAAGGAGTGCCTACGATAGCCCACCAACAGCAGAAGCTATGAGAGAGGCACGGAACGGACTCTAAGCTCTTAGAGACATCACAAGAAACCAGCCTACTGACACTTTATTTCAGACTTTTGGCCTCCAGGACTATGAGACAGTAAATTTAGTTTTAACCCACCCAGTTTGTGATACTTTGTTATGACAGCCCTAGCACACTAACTCACATACCTTGCAACACTACTAAGAGTTAAAAGCAATGAAAGTACCTGGATCAATATCCAGAAAATTATGATGAATGTAAAATGCTAATCTCAAAGGTTACATACAGTGACACTTCATTTATATATCATTCTTGAAAAGACAAAATTGTAGAAATGAAGACCAGATGAAAGGTTTTAGGGGTTAATAATGGGATGGAAGATGAAAAGCAGTGTAGCTACAACAGTACAACATGAGAATCCTTGCAGTGATGGAAGTATTCCAAGTCATGACTCTATCGATGTCACTATCTGCAATTATAATATGAAATTATACTTTTTCAAAATGCTGCCGTGTTGGGGCAAGGTAAATGCAGGCTACATGAGACCTCTCTGTATTAAGTTATCATGTACATGGCAATTTACAATTATCTCAAATTAAAACGTTAATTAAAAATACATATATCACTGTTGCTGTCATCATGCTTCCTCTGGTAAGATGAGACTTTTGCCATCTCATATGTCTTTGGGTTCCTAAATAATCTGTTTTAGGGTTAGGCCTTTTTAATTCCCCTTCAAAAGTTAAGTACCTATTATATTGTACTACATTGCAATCATTTAGAAATTCTGAGATACCAACTTACCATCCTAATACCAAGAATTAAGTTAAAATATATATTTCCTGGATTTTAGTTTAGTGGTTCTTAAAAACAATGAGACTTGCAGGGGGACTATATGCCCTATTGTATAGCTCTGGTCTTAATGCTTTTTAATCAGCATGTCTTATAATAAATCAATGAGCAATGTTGGTTTCTTCCAATTAATCCCATTCAGCTCTATGTATAATGACAATTTCACATACATTAAAATCTTGCTTTTGTTCAATAATTAGTTGCTGTTTTTTCTTCTTTTTCCCAGTGAGAGGAATGGAGATAGAGATACAGACTCCTGCATAGGCCCAACCAGGATCCACCAGGCAACCCCCATCTGGGGCATATGCTCTGCCCATCTGGGGCCATGCTCAAAACTGAGCCATTCCTAGCACCTGAGGTGGAGCTCCCTTAGTGCCCAGGGCCAATGCACTTAAACCAATCGAGCCATGGCTGCAAGAGGAGTAGACACAGAGAGAAAGAGAGAGAGGGAAAGAGAGAAGGGGGAAGAAGGATACAGAAGCACACGGTTGCTTCTC
Source organism: Rhynchonycteris naso (assembly GCA_037038555.1). Classification (NCBI taxonomy): domain Eukaryota; kingdom Metazoa; phylum Chordata; class Mammalia; order Chiroptera; family Emballonuridae; genus Rhynchonycteris; species Rhynchonycteris naso. Next base: position 154,246,982 of record CM073000.1, on the reverse strand, counting down.
CTGTGTGCCCTGACTGGGAATCGAACCTGGAACATCCACACACTGAGCTGACACTCTACCACTGAGCCACCCAACCAGGGCCAAATTATTAGTAACTTAAAAGTACTGCTGCAATCACTATACAACATATTATATAATTATTTTATATGCTTATAACACCATTGAGAAAACAAGCTATATTTATATTTTAATAAAAAATAATGTAAATACATGGTTAAATAAAAGGCATAAGAAGCCATAAGTAAATTTAAACTAAAAGGGATCAGAACCTTTGCACGAGCTGCTTACCCCTATCTCTGACTGAGCTTCACCAGGAAGGCTCCTCTGCCCTTCAGGTCATAGCATTTCTTGATTTCTTACTCTGTTCTACACATTATACTAGATGCTATCTTTACTTTACTCTCTGTATAATTGCTTGTATTTTACCTTTAGATTTAGATAAAAGTGGTAGAAAACATATGAGTTCCTGACTCCAAAGCTTCTGTCTTTTCTAATGACAGCATTTGCTTGATCTTATGGTTTTAATAGTGTTCTTGGGAGAAGTTAGACGGGATAAATATGTCAAGCAATTCAGAGGATGAGTCTTGTTTAACCCACATTCTATTAGCCCTTCATTACCATGGAGGTTTTATTCTTAGCTTCAGGGAATAATCTTTAAAATGTTAAGTATATTTATATAACAAAATACTCATTGTGAAATCTCATTAATTTAGACATAAGTAGGGCTAAAGTTTTTCTTTGAATATGTTAAAGTATTTTGCTAAACAAATAATCTTCAGGGGTTCTAGGGAAATATTTGAGTTTTAATTTCTTAATATTTCTTAAACATCAGTTTTTGTATAGATGTGTATATATACTGCTCACAGAAATTAGGGGATATTTCAAAATGAATATGAAGCAATAAAAAAGAAGCATTTGATTTTTTTTAATTAAACAAGAACATCAGAATGCAAACAAAACCTCAAAGAAAGTTGTTTGATTAGGCATATGAGATAAAAAACCAACTTTTATTTCATTGGTAAAAATACACTATACAAAAGGTTTGAAAGTACTGGAGTATCTGCACGCTCCCTGATTCCCTAATTTTTGTGAGAAGTATATATATGTAGATACACTGCTCACAAAAATTAAGGGATATTTGAAAATAAATATGAATCAATAAAATATCCCCTAATTTTTGTTAGTATACTTAAATGCACTTAAATAATTAAACCAATTTTATTTAGCTCTCAAAGTAGATTTAGAATTATTTTATTGTTAACACATTACCTTCATATGCTGTATTACTTGAAAATAATAAAAACAGTAAAAGAAAACTAAATTTCCTCACAAATACTAAAAGTATCCTATAAGTTACATATTCACATTCTTACATTATTTTTAAATTAATGGAATTATACTAAATTTTAGTGATACAATACTAAAAATTTTCAGATTAAAAGAATGCCCAGAATAAATCAAATTTACATTTCCACATTGGAAAGACTCAGGGACTCCAATATGATTTTTAATACCAAGCTGTAATAAAATTATAAGTGAGAGAGGCAGGCTCCCAATATTGAGTTGTTTAAGAGTTGATGATTTTGTCATTCACTGAAATGAAGGAATACTAAGAGTGAACTAGGTTGGGTTTATTGAGATTTATTTTTAATTTATTTAATTAATTATGTTTACATAGATTCTAGAATAACCCCGACTGCATTCCCCCCACATTCCCTCCACATCTCCCTTGCCCTCCCCCCTTCCCTTCAGGTTTATCCCATCCTAACATTCCCTTTCCCTCTGGTCCTTTTGATCCATCTTCTGTCTCAATTCCTTTCTTCAGTTCTATATGTTCCTTGGATTCCTCAAATGAGTGAGGTCATTTAATATTTTTCTTTTTCTTCCTGGCTTATTTCACTCAACATAATACAGTGAGTGTGTCCATAAAGTTAGGGTGCACTTTTGACCAAACGACCGGTCAAAAGTGCACCATGACTTTACAGACACACTGTAATTTCCAGGTCCCTCCATATTGTTGCAAAAAAGTAGTATTTCCTTCTTTTTCATGGACCCATAGTATTCCATTGTATATATGCACCACTGCTTTTTAATCCACTCGTCCTCGGATGGACACTTGGGCTGTTTACAGCTCTTCGCTATTGTGAACAATGCTGTCATAAACATGGGGGTGCATTTCTTTTTTTCAGTCGGTGATATGGTGTCCTTGGGATATATTCCTATAAGTGGGATAGCTGGGTCAAAGGGCAGTTCCATTTCTAATTTTTTGAGGAATCTCCATACTGTTTTCCACAGTGGCTGCACCAGTCTGCATTCCCACCAGCAGCGCAGGATGATTCCCATTTCTCCACATCCTCGCCAGCACCTATAATGTGTTGTTTTGTTAATGAGCGCCATTCTGACTGGTGTGAGGTGGTATCCCATTGTAGTTTTAATTTGCATTTCTCTAATGATTAGTGATGGTGAGCATTTTTTCATATGCCTATTGGCCATCTGTATGTCCTCTTTGGAGAAGTGTCTATTCATTTCTTGTGCCCATTCTTTTATTGGATTGTGTGTCTTCCTGGTGTTGAGTTTTACAAGTTCTTTATAAATTTTGGTTATTAACCCCTTATCAGACGTACTGTCGAATATGTTCTCCCATTGTGTAGTTTGTCTTTTTATTCTGTTCATGGTATCTTTAGCTGTGCAAAAGCTTTTTAGTTTGATATAGTCCCATTTGTTTATCCTGTCTTTTATTTCATTTGCCTGTGGAGATAAATCAGCAAATATATTGCTTCAATAGATGTCGGAGAGCTTACTGCCTATGTTTTCTTCTAGAATGCTTATGGTTTCACGGCTTACATTTAAGTCCTTTATCCATTTTGAGTTTATTTTTGTGCATGGTGTAATTTGGTGGTCTAGTTTCATTTTTCTGCAGGTAGCTGTCCAGTTTTCCCAACACCATTTGTAAAAGAGACTGAGATTTTTAATTCAGCCTTGGACACGGGAAATTGAAGGTATTTCTAAAACCCCCAAGGCCCAAGGCATGTCAAGTAGATAAATGATTACATGGCCAGAGAGTTCAAAGTTGAAATGTGAGTCATCTTTAGGAGATTGATTATCTAAGTTCTGAGAAAGCTCAGTGAAAAAAGTGACTGCCTATGCCTTGCCTCGCATAACCCCAAAATAGATTGGCTGAGTAGAAGAAAATAAGTTTATAAAGAAGGTGTGGCCAGAAAGAGAGGAGTAAGATCTGGCATCTTGGATTTCAAAAGCCAAGTGAAAAAAAGGAGCATGTAGTCAACAAAGTCAGATACTGAGAGAAAATCAAATTTAAAAAGTGCTATATTTAGTCATGCAGAGATCATTGGTGATCTTACAGATATCTATTTCAATAGTGATGGGACAAAAACCAGATATATGTGTTTTGAGAACTGGGGGTTGAGAAAATGAGTGTGTACAATCACTCTTAGAACAAGTTTGCCTAGAAAACAGAAGGCAAAGACAGTAGTTAGGAGGAAATATGAAGCTGTAGAAAGTTATCTGGAGTGGACAGAGAGGTGAAGATTATTCTTAGGATCAGAACTTATACATATTTAAAAAGTGATAGAGGACCCAGTTGAGAGGAAAAAGTGAGCATAATATATAAAATAATAAAGATTTACTGGAAAGGTAAGAAATGGTAGCATACAAAAGACAGGCACAAGAAACAGACTTAGAACAAGGAACAATTCCTCTATGAAAGTGAGGAAAGAGAATGGAGATAGATGTTGTGGATTTAGCTAGCTAGTCCTAGAAAATAAGGGAGTTGCCACCTGATGATATTAATTCCTTCTGTAATGCAGGAAAGATGTTCTTTCTAACACTTATGGGGGAGCTAAAAAAACCAGAGATTTGAGAGGAGTGAAGAATATATGAAAAGTTGTGTAGAAGTCAGAGCGAGTATAGACCAGAGAGAGAAATCCTACACATTACAACATCCTTGAGTATGTGAGAGTATGATAGAAATTTCCACAGTCAAGTAACATTAAAGAAACCATACTAGTAATCTTTGTTGGAGAAACAAACAATGTCCAAAGTCCAATTAGAAATTTTATCAAAATTTACTTCTTGAAACAGTAGAAAACATAATTAATAGAATTAGTAAAAGCAAGAGTATACCAAGACAAGTAAAGATAGAAGTTTTGGAAAGATATTTACAGATCCAGAAATCAGGAAGAAAAACAACAGTGACAAAAAAAGTACAGCAATCTCAAAGCAATTTTTATAGGTGAAGCAGATTACTACTATTTTCTAATAAGTTTGTTTGATTCTTTCTAACACAGTAGAAGCCAAATTCTATACAATACTGGCCTGCCACTTTCTTAACAAGGCATTCACAGTGAATCTGGTGGACCGTCATAAGGGGAAGTAAAGACAGCTTTTAACAGAATTTTTCGGAAAATAGTTAAAACGTAAAAATGGAAAACATATAATCAGTACATTGTATGACAGTAATACAGTGGTTCTCAAACATTTTAAAGTCGAGGCCCATTTAAAATCCTAAAAATAATTGTAGGTGCATTATATACAAATATCTGAGAAATATGTTATAATAATTAAGTCAAATATTAAAGAAAAAATATATAAAGTCTAAGCATGCTTTTATGGTAATTAGACGAAATAAATACGACAAAATTTAACTTATTCTGACATTAAAAAACATTTTTATGTTACATTTTTTGAGTTATGCTTTTTAGGATTCATGAAAAAGAGATGTTAAAAATAAAGTTATCTTTTTATATATATAGATATGTTCTTAGGAAGATTTAGTAAATTCAGCAGATCCCAGCGCGAATGTGTTTTTTCATTCTTGTGTTTATGAGAAACATGAGCCTGATGTGTCCTAGCAATTTCTTCAATGTTTGGGCACATATTTGAAAAGCAAACTTTCATTTCCTCATCAATACATTGAAGAATTCCTCTCTTTTTACTCTTAATTGTATTGAGTACAGAAAACCCCCACCATACAAATCATCTTAACTTTACACCAAACAAAGGATAGAAAATACTTGCCTCCAGTCTTTCCGGGAAACATGGGGGGTAGTATAAACAATCCAGCACCACAGCTTAACAGCCTTTTGCAACCTAATCAGGCAAATGAGGTGGGGGCTTGGGAAGACTGTCAGCTTACAGCCAATTCCCCACAACCGTGTCCCCCCAAAATCTAAACTCCAAAAACCCTGTTGGTTTTTTGGTCCCCCACAGGCACATATTTCTCTGGAATACCATAGGGCACACCTGGAAATCTTCTAGGGTGCACAAGTGCACCCTGGCGCACACTTTGAGAACCACTGCAGTAATATAATTATTTTTTCTAGAGTCCTAGAAAGAATCTAGGTTTTATACTTAGAAATTTCAGCTTCTAGAAATTTTACATCCATAATACACGTAACTGAGTATTTCTGTAAATTTACAGCAATTAAACTTTCTTCCTTCAAACTATTTTTGTTCTACTCACTCAGACTTCTTTTCATAGGTCTTAGAAGAGTCCTCAATTCTTTTCTCTAGCTCCAGGACAGCCTCCTCCTTGTTTAAAAGCATTTGCTGTGTCTGCATAAGTTCTTCTGCTAACGTTTTCAACCTAGAATGAACAGATTCCTCATTATCAACCCATACATTAATTACTTTCAATTTACACACACACATATATTCATGCATCTAAAGTTGTAATGTCCAAAACAGTAGCCACAGGTAATTTAATTTAAATAAAACTAAAATGACGTTTCAGTTCCTCGGTTGCATTAGCTGTTTTCCAAGGGCAACCTTACTGAATGGTGCAGAGCAGAACAGTTTAATAATCACAATAAGTGCTTATTAAACTCTCATGCAGTGCTTTTCTAGAGTCTTATTTATCAACTAGAGAAACAGAAACAGAAAATAGAGAAAGAAGAAAGGACTAAATTAAATAAATTCCTGTTATGTCCCAGGAAGACTGTATAGTGAGAAGATCATGTTTTGTTTTGTTTCAAATCCTATTTACATTCTGGTTTTATTTATCTGAGATCCTGGGAAAATTAGTTATCTAGTTTACTCATTTGCAATTTGCATACAGTAATACCTGCTTCAAAGCATTGTTTCGAGAATCAAACAAATAACACATATATAATGAGTGGTGCTTAGTAGGCACTGAGTAAACGGTTTCTAGTATTATTGGCATATGATACATCATAATAACCTATATATAAGATAGATCCCATTATCCTTAAATTAAAGAAAATGAGACTCACTTGTATAGCAAGTTAAGTTGATAATAAGTTATTTGTATATATTCTAATAATGTTTTAGGGGTTATTTTCTATGCAGACTTGAAGAGAATTAAATATACAAACTTGATATGCACTCAAAGGCCCGATAATTTATGGTCGCATAAAAGACATTTGGTCCTGAAGAGAAATATTTCTACCACAAAACACATATAACTATCAAGGCACAGTAAAATTTTTATCTTTATCCTTTTAAAGCAACACATAAAACCTAAAATATACAAAAATATATTAAATAATTCAAGTTTTTTAAAACTTTAAATTACTTAAAGAGAAGACAAAGTCAAAAGCAAAGGGCAAGCTGTGAAAATATTTGCACCGCAAATTACAAGCAAAAATTCTCTTAAAGCAGGAAGCTCTTAGGAGAAAGGACAACCTAATAAGAAAATAAACAAAGTACATAATTGAAAGTTCAAGAAAATAATTCAAATAATCAATAAGCATATGAAAATCTTTGCAATCCAACCCATAATTAAATATCTGCAGATTAAATAAACCGCAAGTTTTTTTCACCTACTAAAACTGACAAGTATAAAAGATTGAAAATATCCAGTGTTCTCAATATTGAAAATAAACAAAAACATACACTGTTAATGTGACAAAATTAGCAAAAATTTTTCATAGGTCAATTTGAAATTGTCCCTCAAACCTCAAATTAGAATATTCTGTGACTATCTAAAAAATTTGTTTTACCAAAATACCTTACAACATGCACAAAATTTGATATTAAGATGTTTGCTGCAACATTGTTTCTAAAACAAAGAAAACATGTAAATGTCCATCAATGGGATTGGCTGAAAATATTTAATTCATTTAAGAAGCAGAACAGCACGTAGTCATTTAAAAAATGAGATGTACATGTGTAAGGTTCTCCTAAGGCATATTTCTAAATTAAAAGGCATAATAAAGAATATATAGAGAGTGGTTCCATTTATATTAAAATAAACATATGTGTGTATGTTCTATAGGCTGAATTGTATCCCGTGAAATTCCCATGTTGAAGCCTAATTAGCATTGTGATGGTATTTTTCAAAGGGTTTTTGGGGAGGTAAATAGAGTTGGATGATATCATGAGAGTGAGGCTCTCATAACGGGATAGGTACCCCTATAAGAAGATACCAGTCTCCTCATGCTCTCCTTCTCTCTAAACACACAACAGTAAGTCATGTGAGCATTCAAGAAGATAGCAGTCTACAAGCCAGGAAGGAAGTCAGTCTAAGCAGGAAAGCAGGAACCAAGTTGGCCAGCACCTGGATCTAGAACTTCTCACCTCCAGGACTGTGAGAAATAAACTGCTGTTGCTTAGGGCACCAGTTAATGGTATTTTGTTATGGCAGCCAGAGTAGACTAATACACACACACACACTATATAGTTTTGTGTGTGTGTGTGAATGCACAGAAGACACTAATTACTACAAACAAAACTCATCAACACTCTAAGGGGTGTGGAATTGGAATAGGGGATGATTTAAAACCAAAAAACTAAAAAGCCTTTTATACTTTATTCTACATTTATTTATATTATTTGAATCTCTTATAATAAGAATTTAACTTTTACATTATTAACTAATAGGTAATAGAGAAGAAAGAGGTAGAAAAATTATGAAATATAACCAGAAGAACTCTAAAGATAGCAATCCAGATTATTTTATTTTGTTTATCGAGTTAAGCAACATAATAAATCTTGATAGGTTCCTGCAAACATTACTGTATTACAGCAAAACAGTATTTTTCTTTAAGAATATATACATATTTTAAGAGATTTACATCAAATCTTGTAAAATTCTGTTTTTGACTTTGATGACGAGATGACCTTATATACGATCTCACTCAGTCCTCATAAAAGTCTTCAACACAGGACGTTACCTCAGACCCTGTCCCAAACACCTTCTGTCATCTCAGTCCAGATGTGACACAGTAAAAACCCACTTCTCACCAGTCTTGGCCATGTTACATCAAAGCTGAATTTGATAGCTCTTTCCCTCTCTGCACCACCTTCCTCTCTTCTATTCTATCTTTTACTTCTCTCTCCTACATCTTTTCCTTAGTCTTTCTTCTCTTACTGATTAGTTTTCTACACAACTCTCAATCCTTCATCCATTCATTCAACCAAATGTTTACTAAGCTAGACATTAGGGATAAAACAATAAACAAGTCTGGCTTCAGGAAACTTACATTCTAGCAGAAGAGACATTTACCTTTTTTCCTCCAACCCTCTCTTTTCTCCTTCTTTCCTCTCTTTGACTATTACTATTTGCTTTCCCTAGTGTCTTCTCAATTTTTCTCACCATACCATACCCTCCAACCCATACTGAAATACACAGTCCCACCAGACTGTAAGATACAGGCACTATGGCTTACTCCTCATAGTACAGTGTATCTGTATATTCCTTACACTTAGCACAGGGTTTTGCACATAACATGTGTTCCACTAGTTCTCTTTTTTTTTTCTCACTAGAAGCCACACATTCAGCTTTATCCATAATCTTCTAATAAGTACCCAGACTCTCCTGATTCCTATCATCTGAATTATCTAGAAAGTAAAACTAAAGAGCTATTTCAATGTGGAAACAGCATAATTTACAACTTCCACCCACCAATAATTCTGGAGCTAACCATATGTAAATCTCTAGTACAGTGGTACAGTGAGGGAGGCTTTGGTTCTCTCTGCATGAGTCATTAGGGCAGGGCTGACCTCTCATATAAAAATTGTATCATCAAGCTTACTTGATCTGCCACATCGAAGTAGAAGTATTTGTGCTTACAACTCTACATCTCTTCTACATTTTATGAAGCACTTTATTCTGGTGTCCCAGATACCAGTTCTAGCACCAAATACTCTCAGGTTCAATATTTACTTAGCCTTTCTAAACTTCCCTTTCCTACTCAAATAAAATGGAAATTAACTTGACAACTAACTTAAAGGGTTCTTGCAACAATAATGCACAGTTTTTAAAGTTCCCAGTACAGATTTTGAAATATAATATGTTCTTTATAAATGTAACTTTATATTATTAACTAATTTTATTAGTTCCATAGGAAACATTTTTCTGAAAAGTAACCTTAAAATTATCTTCTATTTTTTTAAGGAATACTTGTTAACATTGGGTGCAAAAATAATGCTGCTCCTAAGGCAGAGGTAGGATTAAATATTTCTAAATGAAAATCAAAACGTTATATGTGTATTATTTATACGTTACTTTCAATTAAGGACAAGTAAAATAAAGAAATATTACAAGCATGCTACATTAAAAATAGAAGAGCCACTAATAATTAAAAGTTGTTTGTCCTTTCATGTTATTTCCAAAAACTTTAAATCTTTGGAATTATAAACATTCTTCTGTTCAATGAGAAATTAATATAAGCTTGTAGTTCTTTGGTATCCTTGGTGCAAGTAAAAGAGTAAGCATGTTTATAGACACAAACATTCATACACACACATGCACGTTGACCTGATGTGACATAGTAGTGATATCACCACAAATCTAAAAGGACAAAAAATAAGAAACTTTATTATTGATTTCTTCATAATTATCATTTGGAAAAAATCAAGGGAAGACATTTGATCATGGTGAACACCACAATTACCCAGGTTAACTGTAATGTTGTCCAGTGGCTATTATTGATTTCTTCATAATTATCATTTGGAAAAAATCAAGGGAAGACATTTGATCATGGTGAACACCACAATTACCCAGGTTAACTGTAATGTTGTCCAGTGGCCAAGACATGGAAAAAAACAAAAAGCCCTTTAATAGATGAATGGATAAAGAAGAGGTGGTACAAATATACTACGGAATACTACTCAGCCATAAGAAATGATGACATCGGATCATTTATAACAAAATGGATGGACCTTGATAACATTATACTGAGTGAAATAAGTAAATCAGAAAAAACTAAGAACTATATGAATCCATACATAGGTGGGACATAAAAAAGACTCAGGGACATAGACAAGAGTGTGGTGGTTATGGGGGAGGAGGGCACAAAACCAGACAGAAGGTGACAGAAGACAATTTGACTTTGGGTGATGGGTATACAATATAATCAATGTCACCCCATTAAAATTAATAAAAAGGGGGAAAAAACTGTAGTGCTGTCCTTTTTATTTGCTTCTTTTACTCTGACAATAGGCTCAGAAGGGAGAAAGGAGAGGAAAGTCAGAGTCCTGCGCATTGCTACACTGGGCAAGTTTACACAACCTGAGACCACCTAACTCTATTTTTCAGAAATCTCTGGCACATGACAGTTCTAGTAAAATACATTAAAATTTCAATCTGCTAATACCTTCTGCTTCCTTCAGTGATCATTCTTCCTCCTGAAAAAATATCATGTAAGTTTTTTTAATAAAGAGTTAATTTTGAGGTTTTATTTTGCTACAAATTTTTAGTACATGTCAACTTATTTGTGAAAACAGTGAGGTGGTACTTATTACTTACCAAGTTCCTTTCATTTGCTAAGGCAACTATATTGCAGAAAGGAAAAGAAAGCTATCACCAGCTTACTAGATTCCCTGAAGAGTTGGCAAGGTTCTAGAAGTTCAAACAGAGGCCTAGCACAGCTAACATTCCCTATCCCTCGCAGTTCTATTCTGTTAGATAGAATTGCTACCTAATAGGTTTATCAATGAACACCCAAGGAAGAAAAAAGGAAGGCAAAAATTAGGAAAGCAGAAGATCAAGGACAGGAATAATAATGCAGTTTCCTCTACATTTCTAGCTCCTGATCACGTCAAAAAAATAGTTTATATTCTTGACAGTTGAAACTTTAGATAGCCTGAACACCAAAAACAGTTAATTAAAAAAATAAAAAAGCATAACTGAGTTTTCTTTCTCCTAAGTCTTCATAAATAAAAAATTGAGTAAAGGTAAGTATTTTAAGTCAAAACTTCTTAATATTTCTAAATATATACAGATTAATGGTTGCAAATACAAAGTAAAAAAGACAAATGATTTAAAATAATGGAATTATCTGAGGAAAACATGTTCCCTTTTCTACCACCATCCACCTAAAAAAATCCTGGAATTGAGTCAATAGAAGAGCATTCTAGTAGTTACAATTTGTGTATGATGACAATAAATGTAAGAATATTTTGCAAATTTCAAAGCAGTATTTACCATGATGTCAGTTATGTATTTTGTACACAAATAAGCAAGTAATAGTTCAAAGACTTACTTTTTATATTTTTAAATAAATAGCATAAACAATTATTATACAAAACATTTAAAGTTATAAAATGACACTGCCTAAAAACACTCACAAAAATGATGTAATATTTAACATTTCCTGAGTGCAAAGCACAGATTTAAGCATTCTATAAAAGAGCACTTAAAATCATTTTCATAACAACACTATTATTTCCATTATCATATGAGGAAACTGAGGCACTGAGAGGTCAAGAATCTTGTCCAAGGTCACAGAGCTGTTAAGTGTAAGACCTGGCATTAGAGTCCAGCCCTTGTAGTACATTTGGTCCTGTCCAAAATGTACACAAAGACATTTGGTCCACAGCTAAAGACCCCTGATATTTGGTTCAATCCCAAAATGTCCCAAACATCCCAAAATATGTATAGACACCTTTGATCCATGCCAAAAGATCCTTAATATTTGGACCTGTCCCATATGGTCCACAGAGACATTTAGTCCTTGCCCAAAAAATTCTTGATGTATGAGGATCCAAAGCTGAGCTATGGACATATTATCCAGGTTCTTAGTGGTCACATTAAAAAATGGTAGCCAACTTCACAATGATACCAAAAGAGCCAAACCTGTATTACTGAAATTGTTCATACAATTTCAGTAATACAGGTGTGTATGTAACAGCCACATATATAACATTTCATACAATCATAGAAAGTCAATAACCATGTTGATGTACTTGAAAACAACTGCTCATTAACTTCAGAGTCACCCTGCTGAACTTCATAAAGAGAAAGAACAAGAATGAACAAAAAATACAGGATTCCTCATGAATACAAGAAAAATAACATCCATGGAATCTGAACAAAGATCAATGTTTGTATTCTCCAAGTCATGGACCAAATATATCCATGGACATTTGGGACAGGACCAAATATCAAACACATTTGGCGTGGACCAAAACTGCCTGTGGCATTCTGGTCAGGATGTTTTGGTGAGGACTAAATATCACTGTGGATGTTTTAGATGGAACCAAATATTAAGGGTCTTTTAGCATGGACCATGTATCTCCAGGGACATTTTAGATAGAATCATAGGTCTGATAACACTGGGAAACAAAATTTTTATTGCATCCAAAAAAAAACCAAACAGAAAATACACTTGTTCTTACCTAATTCGTGTGTGCTAATCTCAAATCTGATATTAGCTTTTCTCTGTAAGCTAGTTTTTTTGCAATTCAAGATTTTAGGTTTCATCTTATTGTAAAATTTTCAACATTTAGTTTAACATAATGAAGTAGAATATCTTCTTGGGCATCATCTTTGTGCAAATATAATAATTTATATAATGCAGTAAACACACTAATACACTAAAATATATGATTGCATCAGAGTTAGTCTACAATTTCAAAATAGAACATATTAAAACACTTATTTTAATCATATAATTTTGCGCAAAACATTGAAATTCTATTCACTCAAATATTTGCACTTGTAGCTCTTGCATTTGTGTACTTATTAAGGACAATCTCGTTTGATGCTCCAGCAGTAGTCTGCCATCATATTTCTGTCCCATGGACCCTGATAACGCTTTTCCATCATCTTCATATCTTGATGAAAGCATTCTCAATCTTAACGCTCATGTTAAATCCAATGTCGTGAAAAGCCAACAGCATCCTTTGAACCAGAAGTTCATAGTTTTCTGCTTTTTGGTTTCCAAAGAAGTTCTTTGTAACTGCCACAAAAAACAGCCATGCTGCTTTCTCCTTCTTATTCATCTTCCTGGCAAATTCTTCATCACATATGAGGGTTCAAATTGGGGGTCCATCGAATATACCTGCTTTTATCTTCGTGAAAGACAAGGCAGGAAAAGCAGAAATAATATGTTGAAAGCATCCACTTTATTCAAAGCCTGAACAAACTGCTTCATTAAGCCAAGTTTGATGTGAAGTGGGGGGAAATTGATCCAGTCTCGATTAACTACAGGTTCATTACAATATTTTGCATCCCTACTTCCAGAGCTTCACATTTCGGCCACTCCTTCTACGTCCAGTGTTTCTCCTGAGCTCAGCTGTCCCACAAACACAGAAAGCAAGGATACTTCGTGAAACCTCTCTGTTGCCTAGCAAGAAAATTACTATTTTAAGATCCACGCAAATAATTCAGTTATGCTCCTCATACTTCAGAAAGTTGAGGAAAATTTTTATGTTATTGTATAGATCAGACAGAAATTACAGTCACTGCTGTGGTCCTTGGGTTCACGCCAAACCATGGGAATACCAAAAAGCATTCCTTTGCATTTTCCTTTTGTCCAGTCACAAAGCATTTCCTCACAATTATGACACACAATATGAGAAGCCCAATTCTTGTCTTTTTTTTTACAGGGACAGAGAGAGAGGGATAGAAAGGGACAGACAGACAGGAATGGAGAGAGACGAGAAGCACCAATCATCAGTTTTTCATTGTGACACTTTAGTTGTTCATTGCTAATTCTTGTCTTGATCGCCAAGGGGAACTTGAAAATAGGCAATATATGCACATGTCACAAATGATGAAATATTGCACCTTTGATGTTGAAGTGTGCGTGTATGTAACAGCCACATATATAACAGAAGGTGTCAGGACTATTCTTACATTTATGCCTACTCGGAGAAGCCATGATTCAATCTTAAAACAAAATAAGAGGGTGTTTTTATCAGATAATAATTTTTTACATTTAAAAACAACTACAATTATGTAAAAGTGATGTTTGTAAAATATTAATTGCCTTGTGGTTATGTTCAATCCAAGAGTCGTTGCCCTTTAACTCCAATTTAAAAACCAATGCATGCCATTAACTTCAACAAAAAGAAATTAAAATTGCATAAAAACTAGAGCATGCACCAAAAGACAGATTTCAGATTTAGAATCAGTGATGCAGAAATGTATAGAAAAAGTTCTAAAACCTCATGCAGTAGAAAAAAAAAAAGAAAATTGTTCCCCAGTGTAATCGAACCTAGGCAGCTTAGATCTTAAGTCCAGGATCATAGTAATTAATACCCTTCATTCCAGTAATTCTACCTCATAAAATTTATCCAGAATATGTTTCAACAAGTGCAAAGAAGATGTAATCATAAGACTGTTTATTGTGACATTATTTGTAACTGCAAGAACCAAAAGTGAACTTCCTATGATGCTAATAACACATAACCTTCAAGCACCTCACCTGTATGCTATTTTCCAAGGGTCTGTACTTAATTTGATATTTGTAAATATGTATTATATTTGTTCTAGATGCCCTCCCCCAAATTTAGTAAACTTCAGTCTCCACAAAACCTGCATCCACCCCTGGCAATATTAACAAACTGGAAATAACTTAAATGTCCATCAATAAATAACTAAATTAAGTAATTATGTTCCATGATAGCAGTAAAACACTGTACCCTATTAAGATTTCATCTGTGTTAAGAGAACAAGGCAAAAGACTATGCACAGAATCATACAACTTAAGTAAAAAAATAATTTATATACATCTTTGTACATCCTGGAAGATACATATTCATTTTATTTTATTTATTATTTTATTTTATTCTAGTTTAGCAAGAGAGCCAGAGAGAGGACCAGACAGACAGGAAGGGAGAACAATGAGAAGCATCAACTTGTAGTTGCAACATCTTAGCTGTTCATCGATTGCTTTCTCATGTGTGCCTTGACGAGGGAAGGGGGTGGGGGGATGGGGGCTACAATCAAGCCAGTGGTCCTTTGTTCAAGCCAATGACCTTGGGCTTCTAGCCAGCGACCATGGGTCATGTCTATGATCCCATGCTCAAGCAGGTGACCATGTGCTCAAGCTGGTGAGCCCATGCTCAAACCGAATGAGCCCATGCTAAAGCCAGCTACCTCAGGGTTTCGAACCTTGATCCTCAGAGTTTTAGGCTGACGTTCTATCCACTGAGCCACTACCCAGTCAGGAAATACATATACTTATTAATGAATTAACATTGGAGGGTAGAAATGGAGTCTACAAAAAAAAAAAAAAAGGAAGAACTTTAATTTCACTGTATATATACCCTTTTGCAAGATTTTGTAGATGTTATCATCTGCATGCCTTTATTAATCTTAAAGATTTAACTGTATTTAAAGATACAAAAACCTAAAACTATTAGTGCAGATAATAACTTTCCAGTACAATACTTTTGTGTCCCCCAAACAACTGGATATAATTACCTATATCTTATAGCACTCTTACAGAGATCCATCTTTCTAAAAAATTATAAATCATAAATGTCCAATTACTAAAAACCAAATGGAATAAGGTTACAGTTGCCTGATGTAATTTTCTGACATCTTTATTATACTGCAAGATAAATGGAATAAACCAGTGTTTTGCAATCTCATAGCAATTTATGTATGCCTTTCTATACCACAGCACAAATATTAATTAGTTTTTCTCAAGATTAAACAGTAGAAGTTACCTTCTAATAAACCAAGCATAAGTTTTTGTTAAAAATATACACTACACCTCCAATCTGACAAATCCACTTTCATTCTATACACAACCTTTGTTTCCCTTAATCTGTCTGTCCTTCTAACATGTCATCTGCCTACTAATATTTTAAATATTTCTAAATCTTCCCAACTCACTAATTCAAAAAGTATTCCCCTAACATAGTTTCACATAACATAGCTTCACCAAAAAATCAAACTTGAACTAAGATTGTAAATGAGAAAATGAGAACCAAAAACAGACTTGATAAAACCAAGGTCCTGCTTAGGACATGGGAGTATTGCCATATTTGTCATTCCATTGATGGAGAAAGTTGATTCAGTTTAATCGATAGAATTATGTCATTCCCTACAAATTCAGCAAACATTTACTATAAAGGTCTAGAGAATAAATAATTTAGGTTTTCCCACAAAAAGGCAAAATCAAGGAATATTTTGTAGGTATTAATATAATAAAAAAAACCACAAATATTCACAAATATTTTAATGACATATTAAAAATATAATAATAATAATTGAGTACAATTTATCACAAGTCTATTATGAGAAGGATAGAAATATTTTGAGGGTGGTAATTTTTACCTTCGTTGGGATTCAAAATCAGTGCTTATCAAAATCAGCTACAAATTTTTACTTGTAAAAGCAGATATATAATGAAATTTTATGTGTTTGATCTTTGAAAATATCTTTTCATACAGAAGAGTTTTGCCAAATACCAAATTCAATCCATGAGCATAAGATTTCAATTGGGTATATTTACTGCTTAGCTGACATTTATAACATATCGCATGCCTTTTAGCATGTCACTACATTCCAGATTCATCATTTCTAATTGAAAGTTAGGTGGAAACTCCTCAATTGCACAATTAAATAGATTTTAAAATGTTGAAATACTTGCACTAAGGTCCACAACACACTGCTGGAAATGTAGTTGAACTCAGAAAATTCATCAGCTACAAATGTTTAAAAATGGTGATCTTTGCTTCATGGGGTTTTTTGTTTGTTTGTTTTTTTAATTATTTTTTATTTTATTCATCTTAGAGAGGAGACACAGAGTGAGAGAGAGAGAGAGAGAGAGAGAGAGAGAGAAGAGGGGGAGGAGCTGGAACCATCAACTCCCATATGTGCCTTGACCAGACCAGTGCAGGGTTTTGAACTGGCGACCCCAGTGTTCCCAGGTTGACGCTTTATCCACTGCGCCACCACAGGTCAGGCTTTGCTTCATGTTTTAATGTTTGACTGAGCAGGAGGTATATAAAACAACCTGACATTACCTGAAACTCAAACCTAATTAGTTGTCATCTAAATGACTTTACTATAGTAGAAGCTCTCATATACTCAGTGCATTAGCTTATCATTTTAAGTTGAATTCAATAAGAAAATTATCAAGCCTTCAGCACAAGCTAATATTCAAAACTGAGAATTCAGTGTTTATAACAGTAGTTGATAGAAATTCTGATTTAGAAATATCTCTATCTGGGCTCTGTACTCAAAATAAAATAAAATAAAATCACAGTAAAACTTTTCACTTTTAACTCATCAAAGGACTATGTGATAGGCAAGTCAAGATGTTCTGTTTCAGCTCCGGACAGATCGCTGAGTGGATAGAGTGTCATCCCGGTGCACCAAGGTCATGGGTTTGGTGCCTGGTCAGGACACGTACAAGAAGCAATTAATGAGTGTTTAAGAGAAATAATGAGTTGATGCTTCTGTCCCTTTTCCTTCCTCTTCCTCAAATCAATAAAAAAATATATTTTTTTAATTTTTAAAAAATATTCAGTATTCAGTGTCAATTTCTGACAAAAATTCATGTAACTGATGATGATAAAGCCCACAAGACCAAATGACAACCCTTGTTCATAGTATTGATTCAATAACATATGATTAAATTTAAATATTTCCCACAAAGTAGAATATAATGATTCCATAAAGATTAATACACTTAACATTTTCACATGCTTTGTAAATTTGTTCAAATAAGCCTCTTTCTGATCCATACATATTTTAACACCACCATTTCTAATACACCTTAAAAGACTCTACTTCAGTTTGTATTAGATCAGTATTTTCTTGACTTTGAAAATATTCTTACCTGTAGTTGATTCTCAAGCTATTCTCAGAGAGTAAGTCTTCAGTCATTTAAAATTTGGCAATGACTTATCAAACAACAATTGAGCACTGTTTGATCACACTTGCTGACTCATCAAGAGTCAGGAAAAACCACATGAAATCATTTGTCTTGCTTTTTAATTAACTAATGATGTAGCTCTCAATGTCTGAACTCTTTAAGCAAATGTTCTTAATGAAAAACTAATAGTTATAAACAAATTTATTTTCACTAGTCATATTCAGTTATTGCAGTTAAACACTAATTAAGTCATCATTGGTAAGTGGTTTTCATTGCTTGGCTAACCAATGAGCCACCTAGAAACTTATTTTGGTTGCATCTTCATTTACATATTTTATTTTTCTGAGGAACATCTGCTGTGATGAGGTATTCCACTTCAAACCCTATAATTTTTCTGACTAGTGCTCTCCTGTGAGCTGGTAATATTGAGCTGTGTATTTTCCTTCAAGTCTGAAAGAGGCCAGGCAGTGACACTATATAATCTTGTTTTGGATATGGATAGTAGTTGTGTAATAATCTCAGAACCTCTTGCATTTATTTGAGAAAATTCCATATGATACAATAAGTATATATTGCATTATGTTAGCACAGCTAGACTGTCACTGCAAAATAAACTCAGTGCTCTACTATCTAATTCAACAACAAAATATAGGCAGTTCCCACGTTACAAACAAGATAGTTTCTGTAAGTTTGTTCTTAAATTGAATCTGTACGTAAATTGGAACAGGTACATTTACCTATTAGATGCAACTTAGATGTCTGTCTTAACATAGTGTTTATTTTTACCTTTCTGTGCATATAAATATTTAAACACTTTCAAATACAATTTTAAACAATCTTGGATGATGCAGAAGATGATGGACTTGTTGAAGAGGATGGGATTAGTGTTAGAGAATCAGGGTTTGATTCTGCTGCTAGAGTCAGTTTCTTGAAGTAGGCATTAAGGGAAGTTCATAATAGCTTTTCTTTTTCGCATCATAAATGATCAGTAGCATCTCAGGCCTTCGGTAACTGTACCATAAACTTTGGTGAACCTCTCAGTATCAGGATCTTGTTCTTCTAACTCTGCCATTCCTGCTTCAATGAGATGAAAAGCATCAGCTCTTTTGTAGAAAACTGTTTTGGTTCTGGAGTTTCTAGGTCCCTGTTTTCTTCCCTAAATGCTATCACCTGCTGCTCTAGTTCCATAAGGTCTTCATTGGTTAGTTCTTTGCCATGGGAGTTGAGTAATTCTATAATATAATTTTCACTGATGTCCAACTGCAGTTGATTAGCAATAGCCCTTATTGCCCGTTCGTAAGTACGAGTTGTACGTACATTGGATGTTTGTAACTCAAGGATTTACTATAATCCACACTCCACTGTGTCTTAAAAGTATGACATTTAAAATCCATTTTCTTTTGTTTTGACTTAATAGGCACAGACTGATTTAAAAGTAAATAAAATGATGTACAGCAGTATGTGGGGCACTCAAAATGTTGAGTTATAACTGTATCATTGTATTCTGTAATGTGCCAGTAGTAGTGTCAAGTGAGGATGGCATACATGGTCTCAGTCCCAACTGCTCAACACTGCGCTGCAGCAGGAGATCACCTATAGGCAACAGGTAAATGGACAAGCATGGGTAGATGTGCTCCAATAAAACTGTACTTAAGTACTGATATTAAAATTTATACAATTTTCATGTATCTCCTTTTGATTTTTTAAAATCACTTCAAAATGTAAACAGCATTCTTAGCTCACAGTCTGCATAAAAATAACTGGCAAGGCTGGATTTGGTCCACAGGTGGTAACTTGCTGACTCACATCCCACAAAAATTCAAGAGAATCACTTTTCCACATAGAGAATTATCACTGTTCAATTAAGATACCTTATTTATATCCCACTGTAAAAGGTAAACATGTTATTAAATTTTTTAAAATGTACTGGAAAGCATGAGGCCTGAGGTTGGGCTTTAGTTTAGAATACTAGATTGAAATTCAAATATATCTCCCGTCGATAGGTAATAACTTATATAAAGAGACTTCATTTGAAACTAGAAAAGTGAGTCAACAAAAGAAATAAATTAAACCATAACTCAACGATTTTACTAAAATTAATCATATCTCTCTTTTGGCAAACATCAATGTTCATATTATTAGGAATAACTTGCTATCTATAATTTGCTTTACTTAAACTACTCATGTGCTGACTCATAACTCCATATACCCTGCTCTCAGTCTGCTGTAGATCACAAATGGATGCCTCATGTATCCAAAATATCAAAACCCATACAACAGACACTTAAATACATTCCTCTTATTTCAAAATCCTACAAACCCAATTTTTTTTTAAATGTTTGATTTATTTATTTATTTTACAGGGACAGAGAGAGAGTCAGAGAGAGGGATAGATAGGGACAGACAGACAGGAACAGAGAGAGGTGAGAAGCACCAATCATTAGTTTTTCGTTGCCGTTGCGATACCATAGTTGTTCATTGATTGCTTTCTCACATGTGCCTTGACTTTGCAGACATCTTCCCCCAGAAAGCATCACACCGATTTCTACAAACAATTTTAGAGGGCTTATGGCAGAGATTTTTCAATCCTGTTTGCACATTATAATCACATGGAAAGTTTAGCAAAAATTTCAATGCCTGATATTACCCTCAGAAAATCTGATTTAGATGCTTTGGGTTGGGTGCCCGGCATTAGCATTTTTTAAAGCTCCTTGAGTGATCCTAATATGAAGCCAGACATGAGACCCACTATTCAGAAACTCCCTGAAAGCACCCCATAAAACAGTCTTCATTCACTCACTCACTAAACAAAGATGTTAATTAATCATTCACAACTCTGACATCTAGCCAAGAATTCTGAAGAGCCCAAGAGAAATCTGGTCCAATTTTCTGTTTCATTGTCACTACTAATCAGCAGTCTGGCAGACTGCCAGTATGACTCCTGTTTATAGAAAAATTTTCCAGGAGTCACAAATTAATGATTCTCACTTCCAAACTAATGTAACATTTCACAATGGACAGGGTTACTAATCTCACAAACAAATATAAAGAAATGCAAATAAAAAGGAAAAATGTTTCTGAAGTTTTTAATATCAAATATTAAAGCACTGAAGTTCATAAATGGGCTATGGAAAAATGTAGACTACAGAGAAGCACAGACCATAAAATATTAGCATTTTCAAATAAAGCTTTTGAGAGTGTTCTATTCTAAAACTATTTAAAGCTATGTGATTCAGGAACAAATGCTTAGTAAAAGAAATGACACAATGGAAGGAAAAATAAATACCTAAAATTCTGGAGAGAGTCATGCTAACAAAAATAAAATGTAAAGAGATGAGAAATAAAATCACATTTATTTAACTTTATTATAAATACTAGCCCCAACATGCTTCCCTACTTCCCTCATCCATTCACATCCATTTCAAGACACAGTCTATGTATATTCAAACATACAGGGTGTGACAAAAGTAGATTTACAGTTGTGAATACACAAAACAGTTTATTCTTATATTACTTATTAATTTTTGTATTTTATTTTCCATACAAACATCTGTAAACTTACTTTTGCCCCACCCTGCAATAGTTTAAAGCACTAATATTATAGTAAAAAGAAAGATTTTCTTCTTGCATTACATTATTTATATATGTATGTATGTATCTTCATGGAATTACCTACCTTAAAGTCACTTGACAGTGCCAACAGCTGCACTGAACAACTAATTCTTGGAATAAAAATCTTAAGGAAAATCTCATTTTTTCTAAGTGAGAGAAAAGGAGATAGTGAGACAGACTCCCACTATGCCCCAACCGGGATCCACACAGCTATCCCTGTTTTGGGCCGATCCTCAAATTAACGGAGCTATGCTTAGCACCTGAGGCCAATGATAGGACCAAGGAGCCATCCTCAGTGCCAGGGGTCACGCTCAAACCAATTAAGCCACTGACTATGGGAAAAGAGGAGGAAGAGATGGGGTAGAATGAGGGGAAGAAAAGTAGATAATCATTTCTCCTGTGTGCCCTGACCGGGAATCGAAACCAGGACGTTCATACACCAGGTTGACACTCTTATCTACTGAGCTAGCTGGCCAAAGCCAAGAAAAACCTAATTTTAAACTCATATCTTTCTGAGACTTATGGACATAGATAAAAGTGAAATGGTTACCTGGGGAAGAGGGTGGGGGGAGGGGAGTCAAGTGGGACAAATATACGATGATGGAAATGATTTGACTTTGGGTGATGGGCACACAATGCAATCAACATTTCAACTGGTATAGAGATATTCACCTGAAATCCATGTACTCTTACTGATCAACATCACCCTATTAAATTTAATTTAAAAAAACTCATATCTTGAATTTAGATACTATTTAATGAAATGTAACTAAAGTTTTGCCTCAGTAAGATGTAAGCAAATAAATCTATTACATTATCAATGATTTATTGTCTTCAATTTACTACAATTTTGTTCATTGCTTCATCATTATAATTAAGAAATAATGATTTATAAGCATAACTAGTTGTGCTCTCATTATACCCTGAAAAGCAATAAAACAAATTCTTCTTTGGTTACAAATTCTCTTATTTTACATAAGCTTGTAATAGGTAGCTACTTTGAATTGTACCGTATTACACTCCAATATTTTTATGTCTTTTCTTGGTGTTATTAAATTGATCAATTTTAGTGTGTACTCCTTGAAAGCATTAACCCCTGCAACCTTAAATACATAGTAAATATATCTTTGATGAATAAATGAATAAATTATTTGGGAGCAATGTAATAATTAAAAAGACCAGGAGTAATTTGTGCCCTATTCCTTCCTCAAGCAGCACAAGAATTAAGAAATGTAATTTGTCACAAGAATTGAAAAACTCGCCTGACCTGTAGTGGCACAGTGGATAAAGCACTGACCTAGAATGCTGAGGTCGCCAGTTCAAATCCCTGGGCTTTGACTGTCAAGGCACATAGGAGAGTTGATGCTTCCTGCTTCTCCCCCCCCCCTTCTTTCTCTCTCTCTTTCCTCTCTAAAATAAGTAAGATCTTAAAAAAAGAAAAAGAAATTGACAAACTCTACCATCCATTTAATTCTATTGTTTAGAACAGAATTTCTCAACCTCAACTCTACTGACATTTTTTTACCAGATAATTCTTGTTACAGGAGGCTGTAATGTAACTGCAGGATGTTCAGCAGCATCCATGGCTTCTACCCACTAGATGCCACTTTCCCACCTGATCAATGAAAATGTCTCCTAATATTGTCAAATTTTCCCTGGGGACAAAAAACACCCTGGGTGAGAAACACTGGTTTAGAGATACCCAACAGTGTAACAGTATATCTAAAAACAAACTGAAATGACTGTAAATGGCTTCAAAACTTGGGAAACAGCTTCAAGAATCCCAATATGGCTGTTAGAAAAAACCTATTTATGCAAGGTACTCCCATGCCTCCATTCCTCTCATAACAATCAAGCCACAATAATTAATAAGCCTTCATCTTATACAGGTGACCTGACAAGAATGTGTTAGTTTCTTTAATCCCATCAGGTCAACTTTAAAGATATTAAACCCCTTTCCAAGAGCTAGTTTTAGGAGCCTACCACATTCAGTTACTTATCTACAACACTTTTACTGAACAATAGAAAAGAGATTGTTCAATATATTACATAGGAACTTTTGGCTGATTCTTTTGAGGTAAACCTTCAACACGTCAGATAATATAACATGCCCAGTATTAAAGAGAAAATGAATGCATAATCACTGCTAGTTGTGGTTCTGACACAGAAACAAGTACACACAGTGCTTATTAATAAATATGTTTCTTTGTGTTGCTTCTGAAAAATATCAAGAGACAGGTTAAATATTTTAAAGTAGAATGACTTAGCCCTGGCCAGTTGGCTCAGTGGTAGAGCGTCGGCCTGACACATAGATGTCCTGGGTTCAATTCCAGATCGGGGCACATAGGAGAAGTGACCATCTACCTCTCCACTTGTCCCACTTCTCTCTCTCTCTCGCACCCTCCCACAGCCATGGCTCAACTGGCTTGAGCAAGTTGGCCTCAGGAGTTGAGGATGGTTTCAATGTCCTCTGCCTCAGGCGCTAAAAAATGGATCCAGATTCGAAAGAGCAAGGCCCTCAGTACATCACCCCTTAGTGGGCTTGCCGGGTGGATCCCGGTTGAGGCACATGCAGGAGTCTGTCTGTCTGCCTCCCTTCCTCTCACCAAAAAAATGTAATAAATAATAAAAAAAGTAGAATAACTTAGTTATATTTTCTAAATTTTAAAATGTACTATTAATAGGCTTTAATCTTTGAAAAGGACTAAAAAACATATTAAAATATCTGAAAACTCCTTTAAGATTTTATACAATAGCAGCTATAAAGTGAAGAAGGAATTGATTTATTGGTCTAGCATAGAAGACAGACCTTCTTCAAGAGAACTCAAAAATCAAATTTTTGCACTAAATGCTACTGACAACTATGAGTCTCTTATCACTAATACTCATGTCTTCATTTCCAAAATGGTTCTGCCAACAAGTTTTGAGAATGAAATGCATTTAAAAAAAATAAGTTTTGAAAAGAATAAAGCATTATTACAATATAATATATTAGTAATAATGGAATAAATACATCACACAAAATTTTGATATTCAGAATTGCCAAAATTAATTAGTGGATAATGAGTAAAAGCTAATATAGTTCACAAAACATTTCATTCTGACCAAACAACCAACAATCAGTTTCTTTTTAATTTACTTTTCATGACTTGCAAAAAAATAAAAATCGGGATTTTAAATCTCTGAATTTACAACCACAAATAATAATACTAATAATAAAACTAATATTAAACTTCCCAAATACTTACATTACTTGCAAATTTTCTGCTGTTAAATTATTCCACATAATCTCATTTGCCTGAAGATTTTCATTTTCTTCTAGTAAGGAAGTATCAAATGCAATTTCTTGCTCTTTAGCAGCTGATGTTCTAGTAAAGCATACCAAATAATTTTGATCAATATGAATATCTTACCATAATATATCTCAGTACACACCAATGGCAGAATATTTTTCTTCATCAAAAATTATATTAACAAAGTAAAGATAAGTAGAATAAATCAAATTAAAACCTAGGCATCAAAGATCTAGTAATGTAATTTCAGTCTTAATTTCCTCACTTATAGAATGAGGATAAGTGGTTTTATTTCTGTCACAGTGATAATGAGTATAAAATAAGATGATGAATATATGGAAAAGTAATTGGTACATTATAAAGTTTAATACACAAAGTCATAGTAGTATTATTATAGAAATACAAAAGGAAAATATAATTTCATGGCCTAACTGGTAATGGCACAGTAGATAGAGAATCAATCTGGGTCACTGAAGAACCACGTTCAAAACCCCAAGCTTGCTGGTTTTACCATGGGCTCATCTGGCCTGAGCACAGGCTCACCAGCTTGAGCATGGGGTCTCTGGCTTGAGTGTGGGATCACAAATATGACCCCAGGGTCTTTGGCTTGAGACCAAAGGTCACTGGCCTGAGCAAGGGCACGGGGTTGGCTGGGACTCCCACCTCACCCCAACCCCTGCCAAGGCACGAATGGAAAACAATCAATAAGCAACTAAAGTGATGCAACTATAAGGTGATGCTTCTTATCTCTCTCCCTTCCTGTTTCTTTCTCTCTCTCTCTCTCAAAAGATAATAATAAATAAATAAACTAGTTATGTCTTTTATAAAAAGAAACAGTAATTTCATGGATTAAATATGGACTTAATAAATGATATAGTAACAACGACAAATTTTTAAAGATCGTTGTATAAATATATATTATATATAATATATAAGCATCATGAAGGACTTTGAAAAAATTAAAACCAGATAAATTAATCTGAAATATCTAATGTCCTAACAAGCACTTCAATATTTCTTATTTTAACTTGGTTAAATATCACATGATTGAAAAAATAATACTGTCATCAATATTGAAAGAATAAAAAATAGCATACATACCTGTGAACATCTATAAAATTATTGTATTCTGTGCTAGGGTCTATCTGCTCAACCGACATTTGAATCTCTTTATGAACATTTACTATTTCCTCGGTAACAAGACTAGTTATCTGGCTGTATTCATCAAATATGCCTTTTCTGAAAACAAAAGTAAAATTTTACAACATTTTTAAGTTTATCAAGAAAACAGAACAAAAAAAGATTCAGAACAATAAACATAAGAAATGCAGTATCAATATTTACAGATGGTGGTTTTATGCGCCATCTTTTTTCATATACCTGGACAACAAAGTGAAGGAATTACACAAATGTACAGATTAGCAACTCACATTTGATAAAATATAACAACTGCAAACGATCTAAAATAAGGCATTACCTTTTCCAGCCTGTATGAAAGGTGTCTAAATGTAAGGTCAATGTTGATCCTTTTCTGTTTCTGAACATTATCATAAAAATATTGCATTCCATGAAATGGACTACAGATCAACAACTGTCTCTCTGATGCTTCTTTCTCGTGTCTGCTGCTTCCTTACCTGCCCTCCCACTTAGTTCTTCTCCTGCTCCTGGCTCTCTGCTCTTCTACCTCCCATGACACCTAGATCTCTTCTCCTGACCTCCAGTCAGTAGGAAAAATGTCATAAATTTCTTTAGCTTTCCCTAATAAATACAAAAGAAAAAACTATTGGGTCTTAAAGGCCAGATTCCAACTTAATAACGCTATACCATTGGTCATTTTACTGGCCTCAACAAGTGTGGGCAGACAAGCTTATTCTCATGTGTCCAAATAAATATAAGGCACTGTTTAGTTCTCTTTTCAAAAATCATTACAAAATTTCTCTTATTATGAAGTATTCTCTCAATTGCTTTATTTTAAATAGCAAAATAATGCTTGGGTAAAAAAATAGATTAAAACTACTTCAAGCAATGCTAGTTTGGAATGATTACAGAAATCATCTGAAAGAGACAATTTTTTAAAGGGGAGAAGAACAAAGAAATTTATTGGGAATTCAGTAAATATCACTGGGGTTATGACCTAATAATCCCAAGTACTAAATGATTCAAATTTAAATAAGTCTACCTAGATAACTCTTAAAAGTGATACAGTAAGTCATTACGATGTACAGATCATCAACCTTCACCTTTAAAACAAATTTGGGGAGCCGGGGGCAAAGTCCCTAATGTTATATGAATAAATACTTGTGACATGGGATTCAATTTCAGTGCTTGATATCATGCCTGGATTTTTAAAATGCTAAATCTGAAATAATTTCTTAGAAAGTAAAGATAATGTGCTGTGGAAAACCATTATATGTCTCAAAAAGATGTTCTAATGACAATGAAAATACTATTAATGAAGATTCACCTGAAGGTTTGAAAAACATTCATTAAATGAGAATAGAAAAAGATAAATATTTATGAATCAACAATATATAATTTAAAGTAGATGTAATTAAATTTATAAATTAAATATTTTAAGTAGGCATTCACTATTTTATCAACAACCTTAAAAGTTTACATATTTAAGTTGACTAAAAAATACTTTATTTACCTTCTTACTGGGAAAATGAGGGATCACCTAAACCAGTTACTATGGGACATGAAGTCTACCAAAGGGTGCTTATCTTTTCTGCTGTCTTGAATCAATATGTACGGTACATACAGGCATTTATCCAAAGCATATTGTTAGCTCCTTGAAGGCAAAATAATTGTGGCCTTCTCATCTCTATATTCAATGTGCTTTGCACAGAGTAAAATTTTAATATATATTTTATTTTAATCTCATACAATAGAAAATGGCAAATAAAGCTTCAAATTATTTTTTTCTTCAGACTTTTCTGTTGCTTAAAATTTAAATATCCAACCTGTGGAGATACCCACTTCTTAACACCTGTCAACTAATAAATTATTTTCATATAAATTTCCACCTAATTGGAGCAAAACAGAAACATACAAAAAAAAGGGCAATTCTTGGTGCTGGCTAGAAGAAGGTTTAGGGGATAAACTAAAGGAATACCAGCAGTGAAAATCAAATAGGAATCAAATAGGTATCAGCCCTGAAACAACCATTGGTCTGGGCCAGTGAAGAAACTTACAAAACAGACAACTTTATAGAAAAGTTTAAGAAGGAAAGAAAATCAGGTTAAAACTGTTTTAAGAAGAGATTTTATGTCAAATATGAAATGTAACTTACAGTGCTTTTACCATTTCTTCTTGCATCTTTTGTAAGGAGTCCAGAAGCAGAGGAAGTGTGGTGTCATAATACTGATTCTGATGAAGCTGGGCCCCTTTCAATGCCAATACATACTGATTGTGCAACATATGAAGTTTCATCGTGGCTTTGTCGTAACGTTCCTTAGCCTTTTCGGTTTCTTTCCCTGAAGAAATCATTGAAGAAAGTTATAAAAGAGATAATAAAAAAGTTTCATCTTCTCTGGAAAAAAAAAACTGACTCACCGTTATTTTATGTCATTCCATACATTTTGTGGATAATCAAAGTTTGTTCTGAATATATACCATGTGGTTAGTGCTACACAAAGTACTATTTCTTTGCCAATACTTTGCACAGGAGCTGCCTGAAGGAGGCATGCATTGTAGTAGTTGATGAATGAAGGACAAAGTACAATTTTTTGTAAAAGTTTACTGATACATGATTCTTCTCATGTTCAAGTAGCTTAAACCAAAATGGCACAACAAGAAAGTTTGTAAATAATGTTAAATTTTGACATCTATAGTTGAGATATCAACAAAAACAAGGGAAGCCAGAGGACCCTTTGTGGAGAAAACGGATGTTAAAAGATAGGCAAGTCTGGAAATGTATAAGAAAGAGAGAATAGACAATAAATAGTTTGTCACTCTCTCTTTCTCCCTTCCTTCCTTCCTTTCATTCAATGTCTGTTATTAACTGACCACAACCAGGAACTGGGCTAAACACTGGGAATGCAGTATTTGGCAAAGCAGAATCCTTGACATCAGCCCATGGTCTGGTGATTTGAACTACTGAGTAAAAACATAGAAAAATAAGCAATGATAAACAGGCAAGCAAAGAAATAAGCCCAAACAGAGCAAATTTTGAGGAATTAAAGAAAATATGTTTGTATAAGTATGGCAATTTTATTTAGACTGTGAATGACTTAAAATCAAGCTGAGAAATTTAGACAATGTGAGACAAGTCTAGAAGATAATGATAATATTATAAACCAAAACATTTTGTGGTTGCTTTACTAAAATCATTCAAAAATATTTACAGATTGACAATATGAATAAATGACTATATAAATAAACACAATTTCTAAGTAGATTTTTCGTTTTGATGTAAACTGAACAAAATTTCTTACCAATTACTTACATTTAGGGAATAAACTTTTCAAAACATTTATTAATTTTTGCCCTCTTTCCAAAGAGAGTTCTCCAAATGAATCCTCTCCCCCAAATAGGTCTTACAGTGAGAATTTCTGACACCAGAGGCTCTCCTCTGTCGCCACTCTATTTAGGCTCAGTACCTATCTGAGTATCCCTTATGGATAGGGATCAGAAAAACATTCCCTATTAGAGAATATGTCTAGCCAGGGCCAAAAGCAGAAAAAAAGAAGTCAGGATTTTTGCAGAGAGAGGAGAAGTCAGATCCCTAAACCATGCCAAAGCAGAACTACAGAACTCTCTTGATTTTCTCATCAACCTTCCAATTCTGAGGCACAATAATTCTATCCATCTGGTAAAATAGGAGACAAACCTTTCTAGCAGACTGGAATGTCTCTACCACCAACAAATTCAAATACTTCCAAGAACCACCACTCACCTCTCCTAAGGAGCTACACATAATTATTTTACACACTTCATTAGCTGGTTCAAGTTATTCACAAAACGTTGCCCTAGATAACCTATTTAACTTTATACCAAAGAATTTCTTGATAAGAAAGTAATCTAGGCCCTGACCGGTTGGCTCAGTGGTAGAGTGTCAGCCCAACATGTGGATGTCCCAGGTTTGATTCCCAGTCAGAGGATGCAGGAGAAGCAACTATCTGTTTCCCCTCCCCTCTCCATCTCCCTTCTCACTCTCTCTCTCTCTGTCTGTCTTCCTCTCCCACAGCCATGGCTTGATTGTTTCGAGCACATTGGCCCTGGGTGCTGAGAATGGCTCCGCAAAGCCTTCCCCAAAGCACTAAAAATAGGTTGGTTGCAAGCATAGCCCCAGCTGGGCAGAGCATCGGCCCCAGAGCATCGGCCCCAGACAGAGATTGCCGGGTAGGTCGCAGTCGGGGTGCATGCGGGAGTCTATCTGTCCTCCTTTTACTTGGAAAAAGAAGAAAATAATAAATAATAATAATAATATAATCACCAGAGTATCTTTCCTAACTACTCTCACTGCTGACTGCAAAGGGATTCTATTAACATATTTGCTTCTATCCTCCCAGTCTGGCAAATATATTAATTCAGGTCTATTTGAAGGAATCAGAAAATAGTAACATTAGCCACTAAAGAAGAGGGTTTTCTCACTTTTTGACTACAAATGACCCACAGCATAATATATTTTATTTCATTAACCAGTAAAGAAAAATAAATCAAACAAAATTTTAAATATATAACTGAAATAAGAATTCAGGACATAATTCTTCCTCTTACCATATAAAGAATGCTGTGATTTTTAAAGAATTCTATTATATTTTAATTTTTTACTTTTTAATGTTCATTCAAACACCAATAATTTTTTTTGCCTCAGAATATAAATAGCTAGAGAAATTTCATTCTATATATTTACCAGTTAATATATCACTTCAATAATACTCATCACAAATGACTTGTAACATTCTCAGGAACATCTCCCTCTACTGTTCAGTTACTATAATAATTTTGTAACAGAATACTGTATTTACTCATAAATATTGCTATGTAGCATCCTTCCTGCAGAAATCCATTTCCTAAAAAGTCCCCAAGAGTCAATGCCATTGATGCATCTATAGTCAGCTCCTTTATCTCCCTACCCAACAAATCAGGAGGAGACTCTTATATCAAGTGATGCCCAAGCTCCAAAGTGCATAACTGACCAAAAAGAAATCAGTCCACTGGCTCAGAGCTAAGTCACCGTAAAGACTGAAAAAGAGTGAAAGTTTAAACACCTACTGCAGATGCTGCCAAAGTCCTTTCAAAAGCCCTTCTTTAGGGGTTTGTTGTTGTTGTTTTGTACTTTTGGTGTTTATTTCAATTTGCCATTTTAAGCTACTTTAAGTTTCTATTACTTGAAATTTGACAAATTCTGACAATAGACAGTTCAAAAGATCATTACATGAATGCAGAAAAAATGATTCCAAATAATAAAAGTTTTCTAGAGTCCAAATGTTCATAACAAAAAAATAAGGCAAGCATATAACAGGCAAGAATATTTCAGTATTGTGTGCCAATTTATTAAATTTTATTATAAGTTTAAAAAGTATAATTAGTGAATTCAATGAATTGCATATTTTATGTCACTTATTTGAAAATATTATCTTTATATAAACTGTTATTACTAATTATTTCTTGAATTATTTAGTATATAAATTCAAAAGTCATAATGTGCACAGAAACATTTTCATGGAGACACATAAAATATTCAAACCACCCATCTGTCCTTCTACCTACACAGATTTTTAAACTGTACACGACCCATCTGTCTTTCTTGCTGTGCAGAATGATTCACTAAATATGTAACACTCGGCTCTTTAAGATTTTGTAATCCAAAACAATACTAGAAAAGAAGTTCCCAGGTACTATTTTTCTTTATCAGATATAGTGTATGACAAATAAGCTTCTGAAGACTGTTATAACCAAATCCAATTTATCAGTGGTTGTTAACACAATTTAAATTTTAAATTTCTTTTTATTTTATTCATTTTAGAGGGGAGACACAGAGTGAGAGAGAGAGAGAGAAAGAAAGAAAGGGCGGGAGGAGCTGGAAGCATCAACTCCCATATGTGCCTTGACCAGACCAGTGCAGGGTTTTGAACTAGTGACCTCAAGTGTTCCCAGGTCGACGCTTTATCCACTGCACCACCTCAGGTCAGGCTGTTAACAAAATTTAGAATAATAATTTAAATGTCTTTGAAAACATCTAATAAAGATACCAGTATATTTAAGTAATAATAAATACTTTAAAACAGTTTTGGTCTTAAAACTGAATTTGGGGTTATCACAGGGATTGGGGCATTATTTGTGTTTGTACTGTACAACTCACATACACTTGTGAACTTCGTGATAAGGTGTACTTAGTGCACGCGCACGATCAATTGATCACTCTGTGTTTCTTTCCCTGTTTTCCTGTAGGAAAACAAAGTTTCAAAAACAAGCTCACTTGGTTTGATTTGGAAAGAAATTCTAATGTACATTTACTGATTTGTCTTAAAATAAGTATTTAGGGTCCCATTGAGACTAAGTATATTCAAGAAAGAGTAAGACTGTGAAAATCAAAATTATAATAACATTTTTTAAATTCCATTCGTTTAACAAAAAAAAAATGCAAAAATAACTATCTAATAGAATTCCTCCATATAAGCTTTTTGGCTCAGAAAATCTCAGATCATTATCACACTTTAACTTTTAAATAACTATATTTGAGCTGAAAATTAACACAAAGTGTACAAAGAGAATAAATTGTTATTGACAGATACAGAATTTTACCTCTGCTGCTATATGCTTTTGTTCTGTTTTGTTTTTTAAATGAGAGGCATTGAGCTGGGCATAGAGTTGTTCTGTGTCAATTAACAGGAAGTAAAACACCCAATTTCCCTCTTCCACATAAGAAAATTCTCAAAAGACTGAATTATAATTCTTTTGCCATCACCTGTTGACAATCTGCTTAATATTTTTAATAAGAGTATGTATACAACATGTCATGCCATAAACAATATTATGAGGCTAGAAAAATTCAATTATATACGTTTGACATTCATAAGAGACAGGCTAGATAGACTACTCATTAAGCAAGTCTAGAAAGTCAAGTGGTTTTTATTATAAGCTTCTGAAGTGTTTATCCTTTGTTAAAATATTATGATGGAAGCCTCCTGATAATAAACAAGAAGTGACTACTTTCCAAAATAAAGTACCAGCAAGTAGACTCTATTTTGAATAACTAAATATTCTACCATCTTACATTTTTTCTTGTCTTTGAAAACATTTCTCAACTGTACAGTTTTTGCTTCTTGCTCTCTGTAAAAAGAAAATGAACAGAAATTCACCTTAACTTATAGGTTCCTTGGTGCAAATATCTACATCATTTTTCATATGGAAACTAAAATTCAAGTGTAGTATGTGGAAATAATGAATGAGCTTAGTCAGTGTTGTTCTGACAATAACAAGAAGTCAGTTTTTGTCTCAGCTTCTCTGATTAGTTGTGCAACTCAGGCAAGTCATTTAATCTAAATCTTAGCTTCTAATTTTCAAACCTGGGAGCTAAATTACCTGCTCTGTTCTACTCACTGGACTGTGATGGAGATCAAATGGCAGAAAATTGTCAAAATGCACAGTTAACAACAAAGGTTAAAGAAGACATTTTGAGAGCTGAAGAAAAAAAACTTTTTGATCATCTGCTTCTATAAAGAATTTTTAAAAATACAGTAGTTATAGTTTTATCTTGCTACTTTTAATTTCTTGGTATAAGAATATTTGCTATATTAATGAATAAATATTAAACATGTATTGTCGGCTTTAAATTGTTTTAAGGAACTAAAATAACATTTTATTTTAAAATTAAATATAAAATTACTTTAAAGAAGAAGCTCTCTAACTCTTTGCAAAATCATATCCTTTATATAGTGATTGCTAGATTCATCTGACGCATAGACTTTTACTAACCTATAAACCAGATGAAATACTATGTTCAAATCCATATTCTATAATGTAACAAAGCTGTGGATGGAGGGATTCTGGGTGGCTGGAGCAAGAGCAGCAGCATAATTCTAAGTCTTCCACATATCACCTAAAAATATGATTTAAAAAAAGAAAATCAGGCCCCTGGCCAGTTGGCTCAGTAGTAGAGCATCGATCCAGTGTGTGGAACTCCCGGGTTCAATTCCTGGCCAGGGCACACAGGAAAAGTGTTCATATGCTTCTCTACCGTTCCCCTTCTCCTTCCTCTCTGTCTCTTCCTCTCCTGCAGCCAAGGCTCCAAGGGAGCAAAGTTGGCCTGGGCATTGAGGATGGCTCCATGGCAACCACCTCAGGCACTGGAATGGCTCCGGTTGCAGCGGAGCAATGCCCCAAATGGGCAGAGCATCACCTCCTGGTGGGCATGCCAGGTGGATCCAGGTCGGACGCATGCAGGAGCCTCTCTGCCAACCCGTTTCTCACTTCGGAGGGTGGGGTGAGAAAGAAAAACAAAACCTACACTCTCAGCATAACTAATAGGCAGAGGTTGTGCAAATTTTAAATTGTCTATGAATAAAAATATAAACCCCAAATTTTTTGCAAATCTCTCACTCTTTCACTGTTAACCTCATGGACACCAAGGGGTGCTCTTTTTTTTTAACAGGGACAGAGAGAGAGTCAGAGAGAGGGATAGATAGGGATAGACAGACAGGAACGGAGAGAGGTGAGAAGCATCAATCATTAGTTTTTCATTGCCGTTGGACCATAGTTGTTCATTGAT
The DNA here is from genome assembly GCA_037038555.1 of Rhynchonycteris naso. Classification (NCBI taxonomy): domain Eukaryota; kingdom Metazoa; phylum Chordata; class Mammalia; order Chiroptera; family Emballonuridae; genus Rhynchonycteris; species Rhynchonycteris naso. The sequence goes on along the minus strand of CM073000.1, from coordinate 154,212,318 downwards.
TGCTTTCTCACATGTGCCTTGTGCCTTGACCGCGGGCCTTCAGCAAACCGAGCAACCCCTTACTGGAGCCAGCGACCTTGGGTCCAAGCTGGTGAGCTATTGCTCAAGCCAGATGGGCCCGTGCTTAAGCTGGCAAGCTCGGGGTCTCGAACCTGGGTTTTCCATATCCCAGTCCGATGCTCTATCCACTGTGCCACCGCCTGGTCAGGTGGGATGTTCTGCAAGAAAAGAAAAATGTACTAAAGAGAGAAGAGACAAACTAGCAGTATGTTTGACAGATCTAAAACCAGCATTAAAAAAAAAAAAGTCTAGCCTGACTAGGCAATGGCCTTTAAATATATAAAACAATGGTCAACCTCACTTACTCATAATAAAAAAAAGGCAATTTAAAATTATAAGATGTTATTTCTCACCTACCAAGCTGGCAAACTGTTTAGGCAAGTGTAGAGAAACAGATATTCTATACATCTCTGATAGAAATGAAAATTAGTACAATCCATATAGAAGAAAATTAGGCAGTATCTAACAAAACTACACACATTTATCTTTTAAACCTTCAACCACACTTTAGAAATTTTATGCTTAATATATTCCTCCAATGATTAAAAAAAAACCACATGTACAACATCATTCATTGCAGTAGTGTATAAACTGGAAAAATCAGAAATATACTATATATTCATTCATGAGAAAGTGCTTGACTAAACTTATAATGAAGTGTTGTATAGCAGTTATAAAGAATGATAAACCTACATAATAAATATTATAATTTTTATGATGCAATGTCAAGAGGCACAAATGTACATGTTTGTGTATACATTAGCTTGTTTCCTACATCTGTTCTTTGAAAGGACCTAGAACAAAAACATCCCAGTAGCAATGAGCATACACAGTGTCCAAAGACTGGTTTTGAATACTAAAAGGAACAATGGTTCCTTAGTAAAATGGAGGAGGCCTAGAGACAGAAAAAGGATAAGATGAGACAGAAAGCAGGAGTTAAATGAATGACAAAATTATGTCACAAGCCCCGCCTAACCAGGCGGTGGCGCAGTGGACAGAGAGTCGGACTGGGATGTGAAGGACCCAGGTTCGAAATCCCAAGGTCACCAGCTTGAGCACGGGCTCATCTGGCTTGAGCAAAGAAAAAGCTCACCAGCTTGGATCCAAGGTCGCTGGCTCCAGCAAGGGGTTACTCGGTTTGCTGAAGGCCCGCAGTCAAGGCACATATGAGAAAGCAATCAATGAACAACTAAGATGTCGCAACAAAAAACTGATGATTGATGCTTCTCATCTCTCTCCATTCCTATCTGTTTGTCCCTATCTATCCCTCTCTCTGACTCTCTCTCTGTCCATGTAAAAAAATATATATATATATATATATATATATATATATATATATATATATATATATATATATATATATGTCACAGGGACAGAGAAGCCAGTTTGAGCATCCCTCTCTCACATACAAAGAAAAAGAAAAGATAAAGCAAATGTAGTAAAACAGTATTTGGTGAATACAAGTGAAGTCTATATGAAAATTATTGTTTTATGCTTTCAAAATTTCTGTAGGTCTGAAATAATATCAAAATAAAAAGTTAAAAATAGAAAGCTATCAAAATTCAAAAGTACCTGAATATTCCTTAAATCTAAAAAAACTGGATTTAGCCTAGCTATGAAAAGTCTCAATGATTTGTATATGTTCTTTAATTAACAAAATACTACTTACCAGATTAAAAAACAAAACCTGATTTAAATATGTATGTTCCAAAGCAGGTACATTTCCACTATCATTAATATTAATAAAGACAGCTAGAATATGAAAAGAAAAAAAACAAAACCTATCGTTCTACTTTCTTTATAAGATTAGTCAAATGTGCCTGACCAGGCGGTGGTGCAGTGCATAGAGCTTCAGACTGGGATGCTACAGACCCAGGTTTGAAACACTGAAGTCTCCGGCTTGAGTATAGGCTATCTGGCTGAGCACAAGCTCACCAGCTTGAGCGTGTGGTTGCCAGGTTGAGCATGGGATCACAGACATGACCCCATGGTTGCTGGCTTCAGCACAAAGGTTGCTGGCTTGAGTCCAAGGTCATTGGCTTGAGCAAGAAGTCCCTCCCACCCCCTCCCTCACTCCCAGTCAAGGCACATATGAGAAAGCAGTCAATGAACAACTAAGATGCCGCAAGGAAAAATTGATGCTTCTCATCTCTCTCCCAGACTGTCTGTCCCCATCTCTCTCACTCTCTCTCTCTCTAAAAAAGGAAATAAAATACTTTTTAAATTAAAAGTAAAAGATTAATCAAATGTGTGGAAGAACAACATTTACAACAAATTAAGGGAATTTCTCCTACAAATCTTTATCCAGATTCCACACTGTCCTAGGTTCTGTGAGGGACACAGAGTCACAGCCTCTTCCTAAGAGATGTTTGACAAGAAAGTTAAAATGGAGGCTCACAAACAGTCATCATAACATTAGGATATAATGTGGAAGAGGGAGTGTAGAGATCACTGTCTATTTAGCACGAATAACCAACTAACATCAAACTCCTAATAATGTACTATAATATGTAACATTATCAATTATCTAATAAGTTAATAAATAGCCTTACTGAAGCGCTTCAAAGCAACAGGATTCATACAGACTAGATCTAGAAGAAATAGACAATACTAATTGCTTATGGAGAAAAAAAATTGGGGTAATGGATAGGAGAAAATCTCTTCACTGTACGCTTACTGGTTTGTACCTTGTGATTTTGAATTTAGAATATATAAGTAGCAGTCAATGAACACCATTAAAAAAACAAAAGCAATTTAAGAGAACACCCAGAGGCTCTCACCAGCAAATCTATCCTCTTACTTTACAAGGCTATGTGTTACTATGAACACACTGTCCTTGTTCTAGCTAAGATCATTCATTCATTTGGGTACTAGATTCATCCTCACTCATTTGCTCAAAGCATATTTGCTCCAGCAATTTCTTCCTTCATTCTGCTGCATCATCAGTTTTTCCTCTTTTATAGGAGCATTTCATTACCAAATAAGCAGTAACAGCTCCTAATATTAAAAATAGTCTCCCTTGACTTGACTTAGTTACTTCCCAATCTTTCTCCTTCTCTTAACTGAAAAAACCCTGAAAAGATTCATCTTATTTTATTTATCTCTGGTTTCTTCCCTCTCGTTCTTTGTTAAACCCATCCCACTAAGGCTTTCCTTCTACTGCTCCACTGAAACTGTTCTTGTCAGTCATCAATAACCTATGCTTTGCTAAATCCAAATCCTAGTCCTTATCTTCTGTCTTAGCAATACTCAAACTATTGATCACTTGTTCTTCCTTGAAATCCTTTCCTCCCCCATTGGGCTTCCGAAATAATACATTCTTTTGATTTTCCTTTTTCCTTTTATCTTGGTCTTCTTTATAATTTCCTCCTCATTTCCCTAATTTCTTAATGTTGGACTCAATCTTAGATCTCTTCTCCTTTCTGCCTTAATTAATATCTTTGGTAATTATCATCAAATCTTATGGTTTAAACATTAACATTCATATTTATAGTTTTATACCAGACCTATCCCAGGAACTCTCCAGAACCAGAGATCCAAATAAAAAATTGACATCTCCACTTAACTGTCTAATAAAAATCTCAAAATCAAATTCTTAATATTCACTTCCAAATCTGTTCTTCCTACACTTTTCTTTGTCTCCGTTAATAACAATGTCATCCTTTAGTTACTCAGGCCAAAAATCTTGGGATCATCCTTGACTTCTTACTCTCACCCACGATACTCAATTTGTTAACAAAGCCTTTAAACTATACTTTCAATATACTGTATAGTGGATCGTCGATTTTCATGGATTCCCATTTCCAAATTCTCCTACTGCCTAAAATGTATTTGTAATCCAAAAATCAATGCACACAGTGTTTTCCAAGTCAATCACAGACAAGCACATACAGTGAAGGAGTCACACATTCCCAAGTGAGGAAAAACTTGGGTAATGACTAGGAGAAAAACTTTTCACTGTACGCTTACCAGTAGTTTGTATCTTATAATATTTTGGATCTGGAACTATGTAAGTTTGAAGAGGCTATGCATTGCCTTTTGTTTCAGCTCTAAACTGTGTAGACTGTCCTTTTTTCATTCTATTTAGTTTCATATTTTTTGTGCTTTCTTTTCATTATTTTGTTGTTCAAAACAGCCCTGACATAGTGCTGAAATGCTGTGTCATATTCTTAAGCTCAAGATGGGTGTCATGTGTCTTACACAGAAAATGTGTATTATACTGCTTTTAGTCATAAATTATAACACTGTGAGTTCAATGTTAATGATTCAACAATATATATTAAGTGTCTTTAAACAGAAATGCACATAAAACAATGCCCTGTTTAGTGTACTGGTGATGTATTGTCCAACTGTCAAAAATCTGACCCTGCTTACAGGAGCCCAACCTCTTATGTTAAGTCTACTAGGAGAAATGATTTAGTACTCTGTTAATGCTAATTTAGTGTTCACAGTAATTTTATAGAGCATCACTACTGTAAATAATAAGAATCCACACTATATCCATAATTTGGCCACTTCTAATCATCTCTGCTACTACCACCCAGGTCAAAAACCAGTATGAGCCTTTGCCTGGATTACTCCAAAAGCCTGGAAGCAACTGGTATCCATACTTCCATCGCCCTTACCCTAGGACCATTATTTTCAATAAGGCTACCAGAATTGTGCTGTAAAAATGTAAATTAGTTCATGTCATCCCTCAGTTCAAAACCCAAGAAGGGCTTCCCATCCTACTCAGAGTAAAGGGTTTTAATATAACGACCAAAATCCTACATAATTCATGCCTCCCTTGCTACCACCATCATTCTTCCTCGCTGATCTAATACTATAACCCCACGCCTTTCCTTTATCAATCCTTCAGTTCCGGCCACACAGGTGACTGTAACATTTCTCAGATGTGCCAGACATGATCCTACCTCAATGACTTTCGTTATCCTTTCTGTCTAGAGTATTCTTTGTTCCATAAAAAAAAATGCTTCACTCTTTCACCCCATTCACTCTTTACTTAAAGGTCTCTGTCTCCCTGACAACTAATTTAATCATCCCTCAAATACTGTATCTCCCTATAATTTTTTTCCATTGTAATTATTACTATGTAATGTACTATGTTTCACTTATCTTTTTTATTAATTAGCTATCTTGTGCTCTAAAATGTAAGCCTGATAAAGTTAAGAATTCTGGGATGTCTTATTATTTACATTATTCCTAGTATAAATAACACTGTCTGGCACTTTTTAAAAAAATACATATAAATTGCTATAGTTCTTATTTAAAAAATAAATTTAAGCAAAATTTTTAAAAAGTTAAAAGTTATAGAAAGATTACAATTTTACCTTCTGCATCTGTTTATATCACTTTTCTAGCAATCAAGTCTAAAACTAATATTGTTAAGGAGATTGCCTATAAAATGCAGAGGAAAATCAGCAAACAGATTTAACTTCTTTTAACCTCTTCGTATGTGAAACTTAGCTTTATTTAATAAAACTAAGCAGGGGAGGGAAGATCGAATTTATTTATAGGAAGTTATCTCCAGAATATAAATGAAGCATGGAGCACATTCCATCCCACATAATATTTCAGTATCTAATGAGAGTATTATAACTGTCACTCCATTTTCTAGTTTTAACAAAATGCAAATTAGATTAATAACTAAAAGTGCCACTACTCTCTATAACCTTGTAAAGTTCCTATCATCTTAAGCTCCATGCAGTGAAAAGCACTCATGCCGTAAGTTAGCTACTAATATATCATGTACTAATAAGTAGGTCCAAAAAAAAAAACCTCCCACTTTCAGGTCACTTTCAATAGAACTGATGATCAGCAAACATCTCAAACTCTAATCTGGTCTTTAGCAAGTTCTGTATCTAAAATGTATTTATTCTGCATATTGAACATGGAGGTAAATTTGAATTTCAAAATAGTTTTCTAGAAGATCTCCATACATTATCCATATGTAATTTTAATTTTTAAAAATTTCTAAGACTTAGAGATTATTGAATAAGAAGGCCAATTACCATTCTTGGTAGACTGACAATGAAGAAATCAACTAAAATAGCCTTTAGAAAGTTTTATTTGATTTTTTAAAATTTTGGATTTATTTAAATGTGAATTAGCCATCTGTATGAGATCTGGGCTTGCTTCAAACTAGTTTCCATAATTAAAATACTCTAAAGAGACAATTCAATGGATCTAATCAATTTAATTGACTATAAAATACACAGAACTATTCATAATGAATAAAGAGGCAATTTAAGAAAATCCAATTACAGAAAAATTTACTTTTGAATGCAGCTAATTCACCACATTCTAGTTGTAGGTGCCCTTTAACTCCCAGTCTGCTTAGGGTAGTGAGGGCTTGTAAATAATCAGGGAATTGACCAATCCCTTAGCAATCTTTTGTGTTTCTCTCAGAGAAAGAAGAATGTGAAAAAGAGATGGTTTCCCACTTTTGTAACAAAAGTATATGAAGAAAGCTCCTTTCAAACTTCTCTAGACTGACTGGAATGGGCCGCCTGTGTAATGTGGAGTGGCTCCTCCTGGCTTATTTCTTTATCCTGAACATGGTGTTTGAATAAGAAGAAACATTCAGACCTGTACTCCCCAAAGAGAAGCCCCCACATATGCTACTGTGGGTATTTTGAGGCTTGGTAAATATAAAACCCTAGAGTAATTCAAGCCATACAGAATCAATTAAATAGGCCACATCAGAATACATAACTATGAGATAGTTGTTTTGAACCACTTTTCTTATACTTCAGTATATCTTCAAGTAAACTAGAAAACATCAAAACAAAATCACATTTAAATTTATTTAAATCAACACAAAACAGTTCAACACAGTTTTGCTTAAATTTTATAACATTGGATGCATTACACTTACTCTTAAAAAAATATTTTAACTTTGAAAATAAGTGTTACATAGCATATGAACAAAGGCCTATGTGTAGGTATATTAGTAAAGTACATATTTTCTACAACACAAACACGTGGGGAATTATAGTAAGAAAAAAAATCTGAGAATAAATACACTCGTAAAACTCTCAGAACAAATGATTAAGGAAGATAAAGTCCACTAAGACTTAAAAACTTAAGTTAATGTGTTAAGTAGAAACATGGAACATTCTTAAAAAGACCCAATCATAATTATTCAGGTAGAATACACAAATAGTTAAAGGAAGATAAGCATTGCAAAAAACAAGATTATTAAATATATTGCCATAGCCATAGAAACTAACCACAATAAAACAGAAAGAGAAAAAATCAGAGCATCACTTTTGGCTGTAAGACAACTACAAACAACAGCTTAATACACATGTAACTAATCTCCAAAGGTCAGTGGAAAGAGAAGGAGACAGTAAATATATTAAAGAAATAATGGCTGAAAGTTTTCCAAAGTCATAAAAACTATAAACTCTCAGATACAAGAAGCTCAGAAACCACAACCACAAGGAAAAAAAAAAAAACCAAACAAACAAAAAAAGACTACATCATGATCAAATTGCTCAAAACCAATGATGAAAAGAAAATCCTAGCCCTAGCTAGGTAGCTCAGTTAGAGTGTCATTCCAATATGCCAAGGTTGAGGGTTCAATCTCCAGTCAAGACACGTACAAGAATCAATCAATAAATGCATAAGTGGAACAACAAATCAATGTTTCTCTCTTTCTCTCTCTCTCTCTCTCTCTCAAATCAATACAAAATAAAAAATAAAATAATTTTTAAAAAAGGACTTTTTAAAAAAAATCAAATGCTAAAAGCTATCAAAGGAAAACAAAATGTGCAGGGCAACAAAGATAACAATTAGAGCAGATTTCTCTTTCACATGACACTAAAACAACACTTTCAGAGGTGAAGGAAAAACACTGAGAATATAAAATTCTATACCCAATAAAAATATTTTTAAAAAATTAAGTTGAAATAAAAACTTTTTCAGAAAGCTATAAGTATTACCTACAGACTTACAAGAAATGTTAAATCATTCATGCAAAAGTAAATGATACCAGATGAAATAAAGAATGCTAGAAAAGGTAACTATATAGATAAATATACAAGATGTCTTGCTGTAATTTTAAAGATAATTGACTCTTTAAACAAAAACATTAATAATACAGTGTGGCATATATAACATATGCAAAAGTAAAAATATCACAACAGTAATATAAGGACTGTGAGACTATACTATTATAAGGGTCCCATATTATACACAAAGTGGTACACTTGAAGCTATATTATTATAAATTAAAGATAAAATAAAACAAAAACTTATAGCTAACAAGACAACAAAGAAGATAAAAATATCTTAGAACAATTTTCAATTAATTCAAAAAAAGGCAAAAGAAAGGGAGGGCAAGGAGAGAATAAAGAACAGAAAGAATAAAGAAAAAAAACAAACTGTCAGATGACATATTTAAACCTAAAATCATCAAAAATCACATTAAATATAGCCTAACTACACCGATTAAAAGGTAAAGATTATGAAGATTTAAAAAGCAAGACCTAATTACCTGCTGCTTATAAGAAATACATGTCAAAAACTGAAATAAGTTGAAGTAAATAAATGAGAAAAAGACATACCATGCAAACACTAATAAAATTAAAGCTGGAGTGGCTATATTAATATCAAATGGAATAGATAACACAGCTAAAAATAACACTAGGGATAATAAAAGTCACTTCAAATGACAAGGGAGTCAAGTCATCAAAATACATGAAGCAAAAAACTGAGAGAACTAACTACAAGAAATAGAGAAACAGTGGGAGATTCCAATTGCTCTATCTCAATAATTTCTTGAAATAGTAGACAAAAAATATCAGTAAAAACATAAAAAATTTGAATAACAATATTAACAAACTGGACCAAGCTGACGATATAGACCACTCCAACCAACACAGAATATATACTCTTACCAAGTACACATGAAGCATTTACCAAGACACACCATACTATGGGCCATATAATGTGTACATAAATATAAAGAAATACAGTCATACCAAATTCTCACACCAAAATGGAATTAAATTATGAATCAAAAATAGGACACCACAAGAAAAATGCCATAACTTTAGGAAACAAAATAACACACTTCTAAATAACCTATAGATAAAAGAAAAACAATAAGGAATTAAGAAAGTATTTTGAACTGAATGAATATGAAGACACAATCAAGTATGAGAAATCTGAAATGGTGCCAAAATAGTACTTATGGACATTCAGTGCCAAAATAGTACTTATTTATGTACATTCATTGCACTAAATGCCGACATGACAAAAATAAAAAAGATGAATTGATTTAAAAAATGATGCAGTGCATATATACACAATGGAATATTACTCAGCCATAAAAAATGTGCTATTAGTGACAACATGAATAGCCCTAAGTGAAATAAGTCAGAGAAAAACATATACCATATGATTTCACTTATATGTAGAATCTAAAAAAAGACAAAACAAAATAAAAAGACTTATAAACACAAAAAATAAACTGATGAGTGCCAACAGGGAGTGGGATTGGGGGATAGGCAAAAAGGTGAAGGGGATTAAGAAGTAACAACTTCCAGTTATAAAAAATATATGTCATAGGGATATAAAATGGACAGCATTAAAAATATAGTCAGTAATATTTAATAACTTTGTATGGTGACAGATAATTACTAGTCATTGTGATGATCATTTTATAAGGTATGTAAATGTCAAATCACATTTTACATTTGAAAATAATATATGTCAACTATATTTATATGTTTTAAGTAAATTAATGTAGTACTAAGGCGATCAATCAATCAAATGATGCTGTAGAATGATACACCCCCCACAAAAGGAAACAAAACCAAAGGCTGATCTTTGAGTGTATTAATAAAATTGATAAACTTTTAGCCAAAATGATTAGGAATAAGAGAAAGAAGACAAAAAGTACCAATATCAAGAATGACAAAGGAAATGTAACCACAAATTCTACAGTTATAAAAAGGTGAATAAGGGAATATTATAAACACCTTTATATCTATAAATTCAATAATTTAAATGAAATTGACAAGTTCCTTAAAAGATGTAACCTACTCAATTCAAACAAAATAAAACAGACAAACCAAATAGCTCTATCTCAATTAAAGAAACTGAATTTAATTATAAAAGGGTCACAGAAAATGAAAAAATAAAAATCAGTGATCCCAGATGGCTTCATAAGTAAATTCTACCAATAGTTCAGAAAAATTACCTGTAGAACACAAATTTTTCTAGAGAATTGAAGAGGAGATTATCATTCAGAGGACAGCATTACCCTTATATGAAAATGACATAAAGATATTACAAGGAACAAAGAAAAAGACATAGATGAAAATTATAAACAAAAACTTAATCAAGCATATCTAACAATATTAAAAATGGCACTACATCATAACCAAAAGGAGCTGTCAATCCAGAAATGTAAGGCTCTTGTAATATTTGAAATGTGAAAAATCAATCAAAATAACTCACCATATTAAACCAAAAAGAAGAAAAACAAATTTCATTTCAATAGGTACAAAGAAAACATTTGACAAAATCCAACATTCATTCTAATGTATGAACAGAAAGGAATTTCTTCAACCTGATTTTTTTTTAAATCTTTGAAAAACCACAGCAAACATATTTAATAGTGGCAGATTCTCACACACACACACCCCCATACACACACACATCCTTCTCCCCTCTCCACATGTTTGCTCTTTGTACTTCTATTCATCATTACACTGGAGGTTCTAGCTAGAGCAAGCAACAATTACAAGAGAACAAAGATCCATATTGAAAAGGAAAAGTAAAACTCTTTATTCACAGACAACATGATACCATAGTTCTTTTGTGAAGTCTTTTACTTTTTATAAGGATGACATGATGGCAAATTTTTCCAACATTTACAGGCATTTATGTCAGAACCTTGGTTCAGATATAAGCTATACGGATTCACAAAATTGTTTGATGGTTAAAGCAAGAGTTTAACCAAGAGTGGACAGAACTCAATTTACAATAAAAATGTCACGCCTGTGTATTTTGCAATCAAGAATGTTATTCTAAAACTCAATGCTGCTACAATATAAATTATTAACTTCTGCTCAACAAGTGACAATTATTATGGTTGTTCTCAACGAACATGTTGTAAGTAATAATACATAGACTAATGTCTAGGAAATAGTCAATAAACAGATATATGGAACCAAAAAATAGACTAATGTCCAAATTAATCCAAATCAATTTAATACAAACATCTGTTCCCTCAACACAGAACACAACAAAACAATCTTAATATTTAGCTATATTACAAAAAATTAATTAAAATGATGTTACAATCATATTGCAAGTGAGTTTTTATTTTACATTAATTAGATTCAACATAAACAATGTCCCATTAGATAGAAATGCTAACATTCAAAACAAAGTATTTTGTGTAATCCATCCAGCAAAAGTCAGAAGTTTGGAATTTCAGCATTAACACAGCCTTCCTGCTGATCTACTGCTACTGCTGAAGCTCCAATTGCAATAACTGAACCCTTAACTTGATCAAATCCAGAATTTAAACCTTACTATAAAAGTTATTTCCAGGCCTTGTTTCTCTCAAAGTCTTATCTTCTCCAGCTGGATGTCATATGTCAGACTGGGGTTTAAATAGCTTTCCAACACCTCCTAAGAGCTAAAGGAATCTCTGATGCCAAAGCCATAGCTTGAACATCCACGCCAGCACCAGTAGTGCCCAGGACCCATTCCAGAGTGCCCTAGTCTGACCTATCCAGTTGAACTAAGGTTCTGACATAAAGCCTGTAAATACTGGAAAATCTGCCATCACATTATCTTTATAATGACTAAACAACTTCACAAAAGAACTCTTATTTCAATGTTAAAGATAGAAGCAGTTTGAAAACAGAAATAAAGTTTGCAAAATATAATTTTATACTTTTTCATGTAAACATGAATATAAAGAAAGTTTCAATTGGTTTTATTATAGGAAAGAAATTTACATATGTCTCATGCATAAAACACATAACTTATTTTGAAGATATATATTGCATCAGGTTATTTTAATAAGATTTAACAGGAGTAATCAAATTCTTGAAAATAGAAAAACACTGTCACTAATATCTTTAAAAAGAGAAATATAAATGTTTGCATATTTTAACAGGACAGTCAATCAACTAATACACCACTTAATATCAATTAAAACCATAGTCAAGATTTTTCTCGTTGCCTTTCTACTATTAATACTAGACTAAATAGTGCTTTATCAAGATCCAAAGTAATAAGCAATTATTATATGTGAATAATCTTTGATAATATAAACATTAGGAACAAGAACTTTTTAAAACTTTATTATGACATCAAAATTAATTTGAATTCTTAAATAAAATTAAAATAATATCATTAAAAATAGGTACCAAAACTTAAGAGTAATCATGTATTTCTTTCCCCAATCATTCTCTATCAGATACAAACCTAGTGTGAAATACTTAGCATAGCTGGATTATAATACAGTTGGATTAAGTCACCACTTGCTCTGAGTGAATTTAATATGATTACTTAAAATATAGGGCACTGATTTGAAAATGATAGCCAGACATATTAAGTAAGAAACTTTATAAAAATTAACTGTTTTGATGGATTGAATAGTAATGCCGAATGTACAAAACTATTTCTAAACTAACCTTGATGGTTTAGCGAAGTTTAATATTTAAGATATAAAAGCTAAATTTTGAAAGACGGTAAGACTTGGAGTTCCCAAATTAGACTATCAACTAGAAATGGGTAAGCTCTTTGAATGCCTAGGAAATTGTTTTAATTGCAATAACTTGAATATAGAAAGTGCTCAGTAAATACTTCTTGGTTATCTAAAAGCACTCTTAAAAATAACAAAGGAATAGTAATTAGGTTTGAATATGACGTTTGAAAAACTATAAAATAATAACACAATGTTGAAATTTAATCCAAGACTATCTAACTCCAAATTCTATGCTATTTTCTCTTTATTTCACTTAAATAACAGGTACTAATCAAATGACAAAGGCATTTGAAAAGAGATGTTTTCATTAGTAGATATCATAATCTCAAAGTATTGGTTGAGGTACACTAAAAAGAAGAAAGAAAAGGAAAAGGAAACAGTCAACATGGATTCATCTTCCCTAAAGAGCAACAGAAACACTGTGAGAAGCGGACATGAGATAAATGTGCAAGAAGTGAAGGACACATGAAGTAGATGTTGAAGGAAAAATGGGGAGAGGAGAAAGCCTGAGGGAAAGAAAAAAAGGAAAAGAGGGACAGAGAGAAGAGCAAAAGTGAAAGAAGCAGGGAGAAGCAATGTAGATGGAGAAATAGAAAGGGAGGAGGAAATAGGGAAGGAGAAGTACAACTAAATCATTATCTCTTCCTGTCTCCTGAGTATAACAGAAGCAGCGTTGTCATTGTGCAAAGTAGATCCGAATGTAGGAGCTCTTTATTTCATTTACCTACAAAAATAACAAGTTGATACACACACAAAAGTCAAAAGATACATTAAGGAAGAGAAAGGTAACTTTCAGAGGCAAAAGAAAATAAGAGTTTCTAATAAGGTTTATCTTTAGCAAGAAAGAAATTTTTGAAACGCCAACATTTTTAATTTAAAAAATCAAAATATGAAAACTGTTTATCTACATTTCATGACTATAAATGTAAATCTCTTTAAAACAGGTTTCTCTTTCCATTAACTTCCAAACTGCCTAATGAAAATTTTAGGATACTACAAACACATAATAACACAATGTGAATTAAGCTATAAAGGCAAAATAATGTTTTAAAATTATCTTGTATTGTAATGGCTTTTAACTACTATAGGTAAAAAGGAGATTAAAAAGGCTTCTAAATAAATGCAACTTCATTTTCCTTATTTAGCACTCACTAAAATCGGATGCTAAAGATAACTTTAAACACTACTTGCATTCTATTACACAAGTGCTACATAATTCCATTTAGTATGCACTATTTAAAAATGCTGTGCATCATTTTTTTAAAAAGGTATTATTACATTATTTCAGTCTACTTTTTTAATTTATTAATTTTTAAAGAGGAGAGAGAGAGAGAGAAAGAAGGGAGGAGCAGAAAGCATCAACTCCCATATGTTCCTTGACCAGGCAAGCCCAGGGTTTCGAACCAATGACCTAAGTGTTCCAGGTTGACACTTTATCCACTGCGCCACCACAGTTCAGGCACAATTAGTCAATTTTGGTTTACTTTGCTTTTGTTGTTGTTGTTTTAAGTGAATGGGTCTCAGTGGAAAAGCAGGAAAGCAGAAAGACAGAGTCCTGCATGCACTCAACCAGGATCCACCCAGCATGCCTATCAGGGGCAATGCTCTGCCCATTTGGGGCATTGCTCTGTTGCAACCAGAGCCATTCTAGCACCTGAGGCAGAGTTCATGGAGCCTTCCTCAGTGTCCAGGCCAACTTAGCTTCAATGTAGCCTTGGCTGCGGGAGGGGAAGAGAGAGAGAGAAAGGAGAGGGGGAAGGGTAGAGAAGCAGATGGTGACTTCTGTGTGCCCTGGCCGGGAATCCAACACAGGACTTCCACACGTTGGGCCAATGCTGAGCCAACCGGCCAGTGCTTCATTCTACTATTTATAAAAATAACTTTCAAATAATAAGAATAAAAATTACTGAAATAAACATATTTTCATAATTTTGCCATACCTTTAGCTAAAGCTTCTTTATATTTCTCTTTTGCAGAATTCATTTCTTTTATTAATTGTCTATAGGTGGATTTTAATTTCTCTAATTCTGTCTTTGTAACCTGTCAGAAAAGAAATGCAAAAAGAAAAAATTTTTAACTTAAATTTACATGGTAAAGAACTGAAATTCCAAGATTAATTCATGTATATCTTACTGTTTATAGTTCTGAGTTACTCTTTAATATACAATAATAGACAATAAATTAAAAATTACTTTAAAAATCAGTGATAAATTCAACTGCATACAAAAATAAACCATGTTATAAAAAGAGCAAATGAAGAAATAGTGCTGTAATCATCTAAAATTTAAAGAACAATAAATTAATTTGCTGTGTACAAAAATATTTTCTCTAATAAAAAAGCTAATTTAAATATTTATCTTAATTTTACAAAGTAACTCTGAATTGCCATAATTCACCAGTTCTAATAGATTTTTTTTTTATTCAGTGAGAAGAGGAGAGGCAGAGAGACAGACTCCCACATGCACCTGGAGCAGGATCCACCCAGCAAGTCCACAAGGGGGGATTCTCTCTGCCCATGTGGGGTATTGCTCCATTGCTTAGCAACCCAGCTCTTCTTAGCTCCTGAGATGGAGGCCATGGAGCTATCCTCAGCGCCAGACCAAACTTACTCCAAACGAGCCATGGTTGCAAAAGGAGAAGAGAGAGAGAGAGAGAAGCTAGAGAGGGAGGGATGGAAAAGCAGATGGTCACTTCTCCTGTGTGTCCTGACCGGGAATCGAACCTGGGAAATCCACACCCCAGGCCAATGGTCTACTACTGAGCCAACTGGTAAGGATCTGTATTTATTTTTTTTGACACTGTAACATCTCTGAAAAAATGATACATCTAATAATCACTGTTGGCAAGCAATAATCATAAGTGGCCACTGCATGCATGCATTAACTTCATTATTATTATTTCTACAGAAAGACTAGACTAATCCAAGTCTTGACTCCATTGATAAAAGGCATTAAAATAGCATTTGAGAGAAAAATTAAGAATCTTAGCTATTGTCTGAAAAAAACTTCTGCTACAGCTTCTGAGAAGACTAAATCAGCAATATGATAAACTTGCAAAAGGGGCATAAGCAACTTAGAAGATAATCTCAGAGCTCACTTCTAACAAATTTTGCATTGCCATCAGTTGTAATAGTATGAAGGATGACATTGTGTAAATAAACAGAAATGTCAACAACTATAACACAGATATATACATTATACACACACACACACATAGAGCGCGCACGCGTGCGAGACAGAGAGAGAGAAAGAGAGAGAGAAATGAGTTCAAACCATTCCCTTTAAAAAGCACTAACTCAGCCTGACCTGTGGTGGTGCAGTGGGCAAAGCATTGACCTGAAACGCTGAGGTCGCCAGTTCAAAATCCTGCGCTTGCCAGGTTAAGGCACATATGGGAGTTGATGCTTCCTGTTCCTCCCCCTTTTCTCTCTCTAAAAATGAATAAAATCTCCAAAAAATTTTTTAAAAAGCACTAACTCACTGGTTAACTTCTTTTAAATCAAATTTATTTTATAGACCTGATTTACTTTCACAGCAAATTGAGCATAAAGTTTAGACATTTCCCATATACCTCCTAGCCCTCACACACATTGCCTCCCCCATTAGCAACATCCCCCAAAAGAGCACTTATTAGAAGTAATGAACCTAAAATGACACATCATTATCATTAAGTTTATATTAAGTTTCACTCTTGGTGTTGTATATTCTATGAGTCTGAACAAATATATACTGACATGACCTACCATTATAGTATCATACCTCTGTGTTCCATCTATTCGTCCCTCTCACCCTTCACAACCACTGATATATTTATCTTATTTTATTTTATTTTTCAATCATAGGTTATAGTCAATATTATTCTGTTTTAGTTTCAGGTATACAGCATAGTGGTTAGACAATCATAAACTTTACAAAGTGAGGCCCCCTGAAATTTCAAGTGCCCACCTGGTACCACCACTAGTATTTTTTCTTTTTTTTAGTGAGAGAAGGGGAGGCCGAGAGAGACTCCTTCAAGCACCCAGACTGGGATCCACCCAGCAAGCCCATCAGGAGGCGATTCTCTGCCCATCTGGAGTGTTGCTCTGTTGCAACCAGAACCATTTCTTAGCGCCTGAGGCGGAGGCCATGAAGCCATCCTCAGCACCCGGGGCCAACTCGTACCCATGACTGCAGGAGGGAAGGAGAAGAGAGAGAAACAAAGAGAAAGAAGCGAGAGGAGGAGGGGTGGAGAAGCAGACGGGCATTTGTCATATGTGCCCTGACCAAGAATCAAACCGGGGACATCCACATGCCAGGCCAATGCTGTACCACTGAGCCAATCAGCCAGGGCACCACTGGTATTTTTATAGCAATCAAAATTTTTCTTTCCCCAGAACATCATACAATTTTACAATCAAATGGTATTTAGCCTTTTGAGATTGGATTCGTTCACTTAGTAATATACATTTATGTTCCTCCATGCTTTTTTGGCTCAGTACCTCATTTCTTTTGAAAGCTGAATAATATGTGATTGTCTAGATGTACCACAGATTATTTATCCATTCACCTAATAAAAGACATCTTGGTTGCTTTTCTTTTTTTTTTTAACTTTTTTAAAAGATTTTATTTATTCATTTTAGAAAGGAAGGAGAGAGGAAAGGAGGAAAGAAGGGGAGAAGGAGGGAGGGAGGAGAGAGAAGGAGGGAGGGAGGGAGGGAGGGAGAGAGAGAGAGAGAGAGAGAGAGAGAGAGAGAAAAGAGAAGGGGGTCGGAGCAAGAAGCATCAACTCCTATTTTTTGTGCTTTGACCAGACAAGCCCAGGGTTTTGAACCAGTGACTTCAACATTCTAGGTTGACGCTTTATCCACTGCGCCAGCACAGGCCAGGCTTGGTTGCTTTTAAATTTAGGTATTATCAATAAACCTGCTATTAAAAAAACGTGTATGAGTTTTTGTGTGGACATAAGTTTTCAACTCCTTTGAGTTAATAGCAAGGAGAATGACTGCTGAATCCTTTGGCAAGAGTATATTTACTTTTATAGGAAATGCCAGTCTTCCAAAGTGGCTGTGCTGTTCTGCATTCCCACCAGTAATGAACGATTGTTCCTGTTATTCCACATCCTCACCAGCATTTGGTGTTGTCAGTGTTCTGGAGTCTGGTTATTTACATAAGTGTGCTGCGCTATCTCACTGTTGTTTTAATTTGCATTTCCCTGATGATATATGCTGTGCAGCATCTTTTCATGTGCTTATTTGCCATCTGCATATTTTCTTTGGTCAGGTGTCTGTTAAGGTTTTGGCCCATTTGTTAATCAAGTTATTTGTTTTCTTAGTGGACTTCTAAGTATATTTTAGATAGAGAGTTTTTTTCAAATATCTTCTCCAGTCTATGTCTTATCTTTTCATTTTCTTGACACTGTCTATTATAAGTTTTTAATTTTGATGAAGTTCACCGTATCAATTATTTAATGGATTATGTCATTGGTGTTGTGTCTAAAAAGTCATCACCATACCCAGGTCATCTAGGTTTGCTCCAATGTTATTCTCCAGGCATTTTATCATTTTATGTTTTATATTTAGACCCATGATACACTTTGAGTTCATCTTCATGAAGCGTATAAGATCTGTGTCTAGATTCATTTTGCATATAGGTGGATGTCCAGCATCTTTTTTTTTTAAATAATTCTATTTTCTGCTGTTGACTTTGCCCCTTTATCAAAGATCTGTAACTTTATTTATGTGGATCTATTTCTGGGCTATTTGTTCCATTGATCTATTTGTCTATTGTCTTATGCAAAATGCACACTATCTTAATTACTGTGTCTTTATAGTAAGTCTTCTGACTTTGTTCTCCTTCAATATTCTACTGGCTCTTCTGGGTCTTTTGTTTGTCCACATAAACTTTAGAATCAGTTTGTCAATATCCACAACATAACCTGCTGGGATTTTCATTGGGGTTGT
The DNA here is from genome assembly GCA_037038555.1 of Rhynchonycteris naso. Lineage (NCBI taxonomy): Eukaryota > Metazoa > Chordata > Mammalia > Chiroptera > Emballonuridae > Rhynchonycteris > Rhynchonycteris naso. The sequence goes on along the minus strand of CM073000.1, from coordinate 154,193,581 downwards.
GTTGAATCTGTAGAACAAGTTGGAAGTAACATCTGACACCTTGACAATATTAAATCTTCCCATCCATTAACATAGGATATCCCTCAAATTATTTTACCTTTGATTCTCTCGTCAGGTCTATCATTTGGTCCTACAGATCTTGTGCTTAGTTTGTTAGATTTATACTTATTTAAATCTAAGTATTTCATTTGGGGGGATGCTAATGTATGGCATTTTGTTGCTAACTGCATATCAACGTGTTCAGTGTTGCTGGTCTAGAGGAAAGCAATTGACTTCTACATGTTACCACTGTATCCTGCAGCCTTGCTGTAATGCTTAGGTCCAAGAGCTTCTTTGTTGATTATCTTGGATTTCCTATAAAGACAATCGTGTCATCTGTGAACAAAGACAACTTTCTTTCTTTCTTCCTAGTCTGTATACTTTTTATTTCTTTTTCTTGTCTTGCTGAATTAGCCATGACTTCCAATATGCTGTTAACAAGCAGTGGTAAGAAGGAATATTCTTGCCTTGCCATGATCTTAATGAGAAAGCTTTGAATTTCTCACTATTAAATATGATATTAGCTGTAGCATTTTTTTTTCTTTTTCAGAGAGGATATAGAGAGAAGGGGAAAGGGGAGAACAGGAAGCATCAACTCATAGTAGTTGCTTCTCATATATGCTTTGCTGAGTAAACCTGGGGTTTCGAACTGACGACTTCAGCATTCCAGGTGACGTTTTATCCACTGTACCATTTTTTGTAGGTATTCTTTTTTTAGAGAGAGACAGGAAGGGAGGGAGAGCGAGATGAAAAGCATTAACCCGTAGTTGTTTCATTTTAGTTGTTCACAGATTGCTTCTCATGTGTGTCTTGACTGGGGGGCTCAAGTAAAGCCATTGACCTCTTGCACAAACCAGCAACCTACGGTCCAAACCAGCAACCTACGGCTCAAGCCAATGACCCTGATCTTCAAGCCAGCTACCTTTGGGCTAAAGCCAGAAACCTTGAGATCATGATGATCCCATGCTCAAGCCAACAAGCCCATGCTTAAGCCAGTGACCTCAGGTTTCGAACCAGGGACCTCAGCATTCCAAGTCGATGCTCTATCTACTGTACCACTACCAGTCAGGCTGTAGATATTCTTCATCACGTTTACTAAGAGTCTTTATCATGAATTAGATTTTGTCCAATGCTATTTCTGCATCTATTCATATAATTGTCTCATTTTTCCTTTTATAATCTGTTTATGTTATGGTTTCCATTAAGTGCTTTTCAAATATTGAATCAACCACACAACTGAAATACATCCCAATTGGCCATGATATATTGTTAGTCTTGATTTTCTAATAGCCAAGGATTTTTGCATCTATGTTTATGAGAGATATGAGCTTGTAGTTGTTGGTTTTTTTCTAATATCTTGTCTGGTTTTGTTATTAGGGTAATGCTGGCATAAGAGAATAAATTAGGATTTTTCTCTTTATATTTTCTCAAGAAGTGTATAGAAAATTGGTATAATTTCTTTGATAGAATTAACCAGTGAGGTCATTTGAGCTTGCTACTTCACATTTTAGAAAGTTTTTAATTATTGATTCAATTACATTAACAGATATTTGCCTATTCAGATTGTCTATTTCTTCTCGTGTGAGTTTTAACAGATATGACTTTAAATGAATCGGCCTATTTCTCTACACTATCTAATCTGTAGGCTTAAGGTATAAGGTGTGCCCACTTTCACTTCTGATATTAGTAACCTGTGCTGTACTGTGCTTTTGTTAGCCTAGATAGAGACTTAATGATTTTCTTGATCTTTTCAAACAACCAGTTTTAGGTTTTGTTGAGTTTTCTCTGTTGAATTCCTATTTTCACTGTCATAGATTTCCGCTCTAATTTTTATTATTTCTTTTCTTCTGCTTACTAAGGATTCAATTTGGTCTTTTTTAGTGTCCTAAGGTGGAAAATTAGCTGAATGATTTTAGATCTTTCTTCTTCTCTAATATAAGCATTCAATGCTATACATTTCTCTCAGCACTGTTTCTGAGCACCACAAATTTGGATAAGTTTTGTTTTCATTTTCATTTAATAAAAAATATTTCTTAATTTCTTAAGATTTTTTTCTTTGACCCATGTGTTTTTTACAAGTGTGTCATTTAACCTCCAAGTATTTAGGAATTTTCCAGCTATCTTTCTGTTACTGATTTCTAGTTTAATTCCATTGTGGTCACAGAGCTGACACTGTTTGATTACGTTTAAATTTACTAAGGTATGATTTATGGTCTAGAATGCGGTCTATCTTGTTGAACCTTCCATGTCAGCTTGAAAAGAATGTGTATTCGGCTGTTCTTGCATGAAATAATCCATAGATGTACACTGTATCTAGTTGATTAATAATGGTATGATGTCTTCACTGATTTTCTCCCTGCTGAGTCATTTCTCACAGAAGGGTATTGAAGTCTCCAACTATAATAGAGAATTCACCTATTTCTCCTCACAATTCTACTAGCTTTTGTAGTTCTATCAGTATTTTGATACTATATTGTTAGACACATATATGTTAAGGATTATTGTCTTCTTGGAAAATGGACCACATTATCATTGTGTAATTCCCTTCCTTATCCCTGATAAATCTTCCTTTGAAGTCTTTTCTATCTGAAATTAATATAGCTATTCCTGCTTTCCTTTGATTATTGTTAGCATGCTATATCTTTCTCTATGCATTTAGAATTAACTTGTGTGTGTGTCTGTATATTTAAAGTGGGCTTCTAATAAAAACATATATTAGGGTCTTGTGGTTTTGATCCACTCTGACAATGTCTGTCATTTCATTGGTTCATTTGAACCACTAACCTTCAAAGTAATTATTGATAAATTTGGATTAATAGCTACCATATTTGTTTTGTTAGTTTCTTATTTCTTACCCTTGTTATCTGATACTTTTATTGTCTTCCACCCTTATCATGTCATTTCTGGTTTTGAGTATTTTATGATTCCATTCTCTCTCATTTGTTCGCATATCAGTTATACCTTTTTTTTACATTTTTTAGTGGTTATCCTAGAGTTAACAATATACCTTTATAACAAATCCAAGTTCATTTTCAAATAACATTATCCTTGCAGTAACAAAATGATCTTAATTTTTCCTTCCCATCCCTTGTATCATTGCTGTCATTAAATTCTACTTCAAATAAACATATATACATATGTGTGTGTATATACACACACACACACCACACCACAAGACATATACATGAACATACTTAATTGACTACATTGTTGCTATTATTTTCTCTTCTCTTTTTTTGTATTTTTCTGAAATGAGAAGCAGTGAGGCAGAGAAACAGTCTCTCCCATGTGCCCAACCGGGATCCACCTGGCAAGCCCACTAGGGGGCGATGTCTGCCCATCTGGGGTGTTGCTCTGTTGCAACCGGAGCCATTCTAGTACCTGAGGCAGAGGCCATGGAGCCATCCTCAGCGTTAGGGCCAACTTTGCTCCCATGAAGCCTTGGCAGTGGGAAGAAAAGAGAGAGATAGAAGAGGGGGAAGGGTGGCGAAGCTGATAGGTGCTTCTTCTGTGTGCCCATACCGGGAATCGAACCTGGGACTTCCACATGCCAGGCAGACATTCTACCACTGAGCCAACCGGCCAAGGCCACTATTATTATTTTCAACAAACTGTTATCAGTTAAATCAATTAAGAATGAGAAAAATAAAAGTTTCTATTTTATCTTCACTGATTCCTCCTCTGATGCTTTTCCTTTTTTATGTGTATCTTAGTTATGACTACTGTCCCTCAATTTTTGATTGAATGAGAAAGTAATTTTACAGTGTATAGAATTTTAGGCTGGTGGGATTTTTTTCTCAACACTTTAGGTATTTCATTCCACTCTCTTCTTGTTCGCATGACTTCTGAGAAGTCAGATGTAATACTTATATTTGTTCTTCTATAGGTAAGATAGTTTTTAGTCTAGCTTCCTACAGGATTTTTTTCTTAACCTTTGATTTTCTGTAATTTCAAATCAAAATGCCTATGTACAGTTTTTATTTTTGTTTTTTGGTCATTTATTCTGTTTGATTTTCTCTGGCATTCTTGGATCTGTCATTTGGTATATAACATTAATTTGAAAATTTTTTCAGTCTTTACTGTTTCAAATATTTCTTCTGTTCCTTTCTCTTTCTTATCCTGCTGGTATTCCCACGACATGTGTAACAGCTTTTGTAGCAGTTCTACAGTTCTTTAACATGCTGTTCATTTATTTTCAGTCTTTGTTCTCTTTGCTTTTCAGTTTTGGAGACTTCTACTGATATATTCTTGAATTCAGAGATTCTTGGTTCAGTGTGTCCAGTCTCCTAATAAGCCCACCAAAGGCATTCTTCACATTTACTACAGTGTATTTGATCTCTAACACTTCATTTTGCTTCTTTCTCAGGATTTTCATCTCTCTGCTTACATTGCCTATGTGTTGTTGCATGCTGTCTACTTTATCCATTAGAGCCCTAAACATATGAAACAAAAAGACAGTTTTAAATTCCCAGTGTAATAATTCCAACATCCCTACTATATCTGGTTTTGATGCTTACTCTGTCTCTTCCAGCTATGTTTTTTGTCTTTTGATTACCATTTTTTCTTAATTTGACAGGTATGATGTTTTGAGTAAAAAAGAATTGATGTAAATAGGCCTTTACTCATGTGGTGATTAGTTGGCAGGGGAGGGGAAGCTTTCTATAGTACAATTATTAGGTCTCATTCTTTTAATAAGCCCGTGACTCTGGACTGTGAACATTACATGTGCTTCTCAGTCCCCAACCTCGTATAATGGGACAGGTAGTTTGAATGGGCTAAAGCTGCATACTTCCCTTCCCCCAGGTCATTATGCTCTGGTTAACAGTTTCTCCTGAAGGCAAACCTTGTTAAGAAGAACAGAATATGCTGGTTTATGGCAAAATGCTTCCTTTTCCTCTCTCCCTGCCAGGACCATGAAACTTTTCTCCAGTGTTCACAGTGAGAACCTAGTAGAGACCCAGGAGATAAAATTCACAAAAGTGTGGAGGCCCATCATGCCTGGGTCCTCCTGAAGTTCTTTTATTTTAATAGGGAGAGAAAGAGAGTCAGAGTAAGGGATAGATAGGGACAAACAGACAGGAACGAAGAGAGAAGCATCAATCATTAGTTTTTTGTTGCGACACCTTAGTTGTTCATTGATTGCTTTCTCATATGTGCCTTGACCGCGGGCCTTCAGCAGACCGAGCAACCCCTTGCTGGACGACCCTGGGTCCAAGCTGGCGAGCTTTTGCTCAAGCTAGATGGGCCTGTGCTCAAGCTGGTGACCTGGGAGTCTCGAACCTGGGTCTTCCACATCCCAGTCCAACACTGTGGATACACTGTGCCTCCTGAAGTTCTTAACTGTTAAGAGTTATCCACACTGAGCCCTCAAAAATTGCCAGTTACCATTCAGGTTTTCTGAACCCAGAACTGGTTCACAAGAAATGATCAGCCCTGATAAGCAGAGATTCCTTATATTGGTTTGTCGGTCTTCCTAATTTTGGCAACAGGCATTGGCCCTATGATTTCACTTCTCTTATTAACCTACAAAGAATAGTTCATTTTTCACTTTTTTCAGCCTTTTAATTGGTATTCGAATAAAATGGCAACTTCCAAACTTCTTATGTGCTGGACCAGAAATTGGAAGTCTAAACTTTTGAAATTGCTAAAGAACCAATCCATTATTCTGCAAACTAGCAAATAAATAGCAAAAAGGAAGCTTTTATTCTGCCTTCCCTATATAAATTATGCCTCAGTGTAACTAAATGGTTGGTCTAGAGAAATTCTTATTTAATTTTTAAAAATTATTTTAATTTTTAAAAATTTTTCCATTGATTTGAGAGAAAGAGAGGAGAGAGAGAAGCATCAACTCACTGTTCCACTGAGTTGTTCCATTTAGTTGAGTATTGAATGATTGCTTCTCATATGTGCCCTGACCGGGAATCAAACCTGTGACCTCAGCACTCAGGGATCACACTTTATTTATCCACTGAACCACCCAACCAGGGTTAGAGAAATTCTTTATTGAAATATTCCAGCTAACAATTGCATTACAAATGATGGGAGAAAATCCTGCCATTTTACAACCTCCACTGAAATAATAAATTAAGCAGTAAACAACAATTGTTTCTAAAATGACTATATGAAAAGCTAAGAGAAACTTTATTAATAGACAGATCAGGCTGGCAAAACCAGAACCTATCAGTCAAGTTTAATATCACAAAAATATAAACAAGCAGACACAGACATTATCTAACTCCCAATATAAAATAAGAAGAAGTCTATAACAGCACCTATGATGCATACTTGCCCAAAATAAACAGCAAGAATCTTATCAAGTCTCTAGATCTAACTTTCAGTTACAGCAGAAGTGGAGGACAAAGGAAATGTGAAATCACATAGACATTACTAAGAGCGAAGTGGCCACGGGGGAAGGGAGCAAAGCGGGACAAATATAAGATGACAGAAAATGATTTGACTTTGGGTGATGAGCATACAACGCAATCAACAGTTCAAGTGCTATAGAGGTGTTCACTTAAAATCTATGCACTCCCATTGATCAATGTCACCCCATTAAATTTAATTTCACAATAAAAAAGAAAAATCATATCACAATATTCTAACAAAATCCAAAATAAAGGAAATTCAATCCTATAGAGCAGATTACCCAATTTTTAAAAAAATAAATTGCATTTTAAATAGGAATAAGGACAGCCCTGGTTGGTCAGCTCAGTCCTTTAGAGTATTGTACCAAAACACCAAGGTTGAGGGTTTGATACCCAGTCAGGGCACATGGAGGAAGCAACCAATGGATGCACAACTAAGTAGGACAACAAATGAATGCTTCTTTCTCTCTCTGTCTCCTTCTCTTTCTCTCTGTCTCTCTAAAATCTATCAATTAAAAAAATACATTTAAAGGGGGAAGAGCAACCTACATTATGGAGAATTATTCAAATGTAATGTAAATGGACCATGTTTGGATTCTGATTCAAGTGCCATAGTATAAAAAGAATTTAAACAACAATCATTTAAACAGTCAGGATATTAATAATATTAGAAATTATTGTTATCTTTAGATAGATTAATAATAATATAATTGTGTTTTATTAAAAATAGCACATAATTTCACAATATATACAATAATAATTATGAGTAAAATGATATTTGGAATTTTCTTATTTTCTTTACAATAATCCAGCACTGAAGAAAAAGTAGGTGAGAGTACTATAGATAAAACACACAAAAAAAATAAATAAAAAATAAACAAAAAAAAAACCCCAACATTTACTGTGTGGGAGAAGGGGTAGATAGGAGTTACTTTTACTATTCTCTCCCTTTTTGTACATTTGCAAATTCTTATAATTTAAACCACTGTAAAAGTTATCTACAAAGTCATTCTCTGAACATGCAGAAAATTTAGCAGTATCCTAATTTATTTTGCATATATGTATATATTATTTTTTCCTGATTGAGAAGCAGGGTTGAGGCAGTGAGAGGGGCAGACAGACAGACTCCTGCATGCGCCAAACCTGGATACACCCGGAATGTCCACCAGGGAAAGTGCGCAACCCCTCTAGGGCGTTGCTCCTCTGAATCAGAACCATTCTAGTGCCTGAGGTGGAAGCCATGGAGCCGTCCTCAGCGCCGAGGCCAACTTTGCTCCAATGGAGCCTTGGCTGTGGGAGGGGAAGAGAGAGTAGAGAAGAAGGAGAGGGGGAAGGGTGGAGAAGCAGATGGGTGCTTCTCCTGTGTGCACTGGCCGGGAATCAAACCCGGGACTTCCACACGCTGGGTGGATGCTCTACCACTGACCCAACCAGCCAGGGCCTATTTTGCTTATATTTTCATTTTTACTTTATGCAGAGTGTTACAATTTTTTTTAAGCCTAAAATAGCCATTTCAATAAGTATAAAGATAAAAATTCTTGGTCCAAGCACAAAGGTTGCCAGTTCAATCCCCATTCAGTTTACATACAGGAACAGATCATTGTTCCTCTTTCACTTTCTCTCTCTCTATCTTTCTCTCCCTCTCTCTCTTCCTCCTTCCTCTCTCTCTAAAATCAATAAAGAAAATTTAAAAATAAAATGAAAATTTAAAAGTAAAAATCCTAATTGATAAAAGTATTGTATCATAGTTTAATTGGCAGTATTATTTTTCTTTTGTAAGAGTACATAAAGTAAGTATATTTTATAGCCAGTGTTTTATATTAAAAAATAAGCTATTACTTATTAGAGACATCAAAACATTTATGTCAGGAAATATGGTGCAAACAAGTTTTGAAAGTCAAACAGGACAAAATAGTTCAGTGAATTTAAAAATCAGCAAAAGAAAAACTTGAGAATGCAAAGACAAACCTTGACCATCTCTGCCTCTATCTGCTGATGGACACCTATATAACTTTTCTTCACCTGCTGCTTGTCTTTGATCATCATGGTGAGCCTGTGTAAAGGTCCAGAATTTAGGTCCTCTGCATGTGTCTTCATAATCCTACTGAGTTGTTCCGTCTGGTGAATCATAAGTAGCCAAGACTTTTAAAAACATAAAGGAAAAAATAGCTTTGTATTAGAAGTTTGCATTTAGCTGTGCTTTAAGTGTTTAAGAAATTTAAATATTTAGTTTTACAAAAATAATTATATGAATATAAAAATGGCAGGTTTCCAGCAATTGTGCAATAAACTATGAACGGTTCATATTTAACATCTTCAATGTCAAGTACAGTGTTTCAAAAGTAAGTAATTAGAGACTATACAGAATACTAGGAAAGGGATTAAGAGACTAGAAGAATCCACATTTGCAGTGTTCTTGTTGTTTTTCACACAGTGATATATTGTTTCTGCTCACACCATTCTAATTCTTCAAACCAGAATTACATAAAATGTTAAAAGGTCTTCTTTAAGAAGAATAAAAATAAATAAAAAGAGGAACATGATTATAAAAAATAAAGTGGCAATAAATAACTACATATCAATAATCACTTTAAAAGTAAATGGTTTAAATGCTTCAATCAAAAGACAAAATGTAGTTGAATGGATAAGAAAAAAGACCCATATATATGCTGTCTATAAGAGACCCACTAAGAACAAAAGATATACACAGACTAAAAGTAAAGGGATGGAAAAAGATATTTCATGCAAATGGAAATGAAAATAAAGCTGGGGTAGCAATATTTATATCAGACAAAACAGACTTTTAAATAAAGGCTATATAGTAAGAGACAAAGAAGGACACTACATAATGATAAAGGGAGCAATCCATTGAGAGGTTAAAACCCTTGTAACATTTATGTCCCCAACACAGGAGCACCTAAATATATAAAGCAAATTTTGATGAAAATAAAAGGAGAGATTGACAGTAATACAGTCATAATAGGGTTTTTTTTAACAATCCATTGACATCGATGGCTAGATCCTCAAAACAGAAAACCAATAAGCAAACGGCAGCCTTAAATGACACACTAGATCAGATGGATTTAATTTGTATCTTCCCAGCATTTTTCACCCCAAAGCTGCAGAATATACATCCTTTTCAAGTGCACATGGAACAGTTTCTAGGATAGACCATGTTAGGATGCAAAACAAGACTCAATAAATTTAAGGAGATTAATCATATCAAGCATCTTTTCTGACCATAATGGTATGAAACCAGAACACAATCACAAGAAAAAGAACTGAAAAAAAACACAAAGACATGGAGGCTAAATAACATGTTACTAAAAAATAAATGAATTAAAAATGAGATCAAGGAAGAAAACAAAAGATACCTGAAACAAATAAAAATGAGAATATAATAACCCAAAATCTACGGGACACAGTGAAAGCAGTCATAAGAGAGAATTCATAGCATTACAGTCTACCTCAAGAAACAAGAAAAATCTCAAATAATAACCAAACTTGATTCTAAATGGAACTAGAAAAATAACAACAAACAAAGCTCAAAGTAAGTAGGAAAAATATAATTAAGATCAGACAAAAAATAAATGAAATGTAAAAAATTTCAAAAGATGAATGAAACCAAAAGCTCATTCTTTAAAACGATAAGCAAGATCGACAAACTTTAACCAGACTCATCATGAAAAAAATAGACAAGGGGCAAATAAATAAAATCAGAAATGAAAGAGAAGTAACAACTGACACCAAAGAAATACAAGGGATTGTAAAAAATATTACAGACAACTATATGCCAATAAATTGAACTATCTAGATGAAATGGATAAACTCCTAGACACACACAATCTTCCAAAACTGAATCAGAAAGAATCAGGGAATCTGGAAAGAATACAACTAATGAAAATGAAGCAGTAACTTAAAAAACAAACAAAAATGCACAAAACTCCCAACAAACAAAATCTTGGACCAGATGACTTCACAGGTAAATTTTACCAACCACTCAAAGAACTAACACCTATCCTTCTCAAACTATTCCAAAAAATTCAAGAGGAGGAAGGCTCCCAAGTTCATTTTACAAGGCAAACATTATCCTCATTCCAAAACCAGATAATGACATTATAAATAAAATTATAGGCCAGAATCTCTGATGAACGTAGATGCTAAAATCCTCAACAAAATATTAGCAAATCAGATCCAACAATACATTGAAAAGATCATATACCATGATCAAGTGGGATTCATTCCTGGGGTGCAGGTTGGTACAATATCTGCAAATCAATTAATGTGATTCATCACCTAAACAAAATGGAGGATAAAAATAATATGATCACACCATTAGATGCTGAAAAAGCTCTGAAAAAAATAAAACACAAATTTACGGTAAAACCATTCAGCCAAATGGGAATAGATAGAATGTATCTGAACATAATAAATGCTATAAGTTACAAGTCTATAGCTAACTTCATTCTCAATTTAAAAAACTAAAAACAGCCTGACCAGGCGGTGGCTCAGTGGATAGAGTGTCAGACTGGGATGCAGAAGACCCAGGTTTGAGACCCCAAGGTCACCAGCTTGACCGCAGGCCCATCTGGCTTGAGGAAAAGCTCACCAGCTTGGACCCAAGGTCGCTGGCTCCAGCAAGGGGTTGCTCCATCTGCTGAAGGCCCACGGTCAAGGTACATGTGAGAAAGCAATCAATGAACAATTAAGGTGTCATAAAGGCAACAAAAAACTAATGATTGATGCTTCTCACCTCTCTCCATTCCTGTCTGTCTGTCCCTATCTATCCCTCTCTCTGACTCACTCTCTGTCCCTTTAAAAAGAAACAAACAAACAAACAAAATACTAAAAATATTTCACTTAAGGTCAGGAACAAGACAGAATGTCCAATTTCACCACTAATATTCATTATAATATTGCAAGACCTAGCCACAGAAATCAGACAAGAAGAAAAAATAAAAGGTATCCAAATTGAAAAGGAAGAAGTAAATTGTCATTATTTGCATATGACATGATACTATATATAGAAAATCCTCAAGATTCTATCAAAAACCTCTGGAACTTATAAATAAATTCAATAAAGTAGCAAGATACAAAGTAAATCTCCAGAAATCAGCTACATTTTTATATACCAATAATGATTATCAGAAAGAAATATTTAAAAAACAATCCCATTCACAATAGCATCAAAAAATAAAATAAAATACCAAGAAATTTAACCAAGGAGATAATAGACCTGTATTCAAAAAATTATAGGACACTGAAGACAAATATTGAAAAACATACAATTAAGTGGAATTATATACCATGCTCATGGAAAGAAGAAATAACATTGTTAAACTATCCATACTACCCAAAGCAAACTATAGATTCAATGCAATTCCTATCAAAATACCAGTGACGTATTTCACAGAACTAGACAAAATAATCCAAAAATTCATATGGAATCACAAAGGACCTTAATAGCCACAGAAATCTTGAGAACAAAGAACAAAGATGGAGGTCATGTTACCTGTTATCAAACTATACTACAAGGCCATGGTAACCAAAACACATGGTGCTGACATAAAAACAGACATATAAACCAATAAAACAGAAGAGAGTCTAGAAATAAACCCACGCCTGTAGGATCAACTAATATTTGACTAAGGAAGCAAGAATATAAAATGGGGTAGACAGTCTATTCAGTAAATGGTGTTGGGAAAACTGGACAGAGATACACAAAAAAATAAAACTAGCACACCTTACACCACATACAAGAATACACTCAAAATGAACTAAAGACTTCAATGTAAGACTCATGCCACAAAATCCTAGAAGAAAACATATGCAGTAAAATCTTGGGACATTTCTCTTAGTAAATATTTTTTCTGATATATCTTTTCAGACAAGGGAAACAAAAAAATAAACAAGTGGGACTACCTCAAACTAAAAAGTTTTATACAGCAAAGAAAACCATCAACAAAATGAAAAGTCAGCCCAATAACTGGAAGAACCTATCTACCATCTGATATATCCGATAAACGTTTAATATCTAAAATCTATAAAGAACTCATACAACTCAACATCGATAAAAATAATTCCATCTAAAAATGGGCAAATGACCTAAATAAACACTTCTCCAAAGAGGACATAGAGATGGTCGATAGACATAAGAAAAGATGCTCAATGTCACTAATCATCAGAAAAATGCAAATTAAAACCACAATGAGCTATTACCTCACACCTGTCAGAATGGCTATCATAAACAAATCCACAAACAAGTGTTGATGAAGATACAGAGAAAAAGGAACCGTCATGAACTGTTGGTGGGAAGGCAGACTGGTGCAGTCACTGCCGAAAACAGTTTGGAGGTTACTCAAAAAATTGAAAATGTTCTGCTTTATGACCCAGTGATTCCACTTTTGGGTATATATCCAAAAAAAACCAAAAAATGCTAATTCAAAAAAATATATGTACCCTTATGTTCTTTGCAGCATTATTTACAATAGCCAATCCATGGAAGCAACTGCAACCCAAGTGTCAATCAATAGATGATTGGATAAAAAAGCTGTGGGACATATATACAGTGGAATATTACTCAGCTGTAAAGAAAAAATAAAAAGAATAAAAATTTTCCCATTAGTAACAGTCTAACTGCACATAGAGGGTATTACACTAAGTAAAATAAGCCAGTCAGAGAAAACAAGTACCATATGATTTCACTTATGTAGTGAATTTTAAGAACAATATAATAAATGATAAAAAACAGACTCAAAGATATAGTGAACAGACTGATGGTTGCCAGAGGGTGTTGGGGAACTGGATAAAAATGGTGAAGGGACTGAAAAGTACAGATTGGTAGCTATAAAAGTCATGAGGATGTAAAATAAGAGTATAGGAAATACAGTCAGTAATACCATGAAAACTATGTATGGTACCAACTGGGTACTGAAAATAGGAGAGGGAACAGCTGTAAAATATATGATTATGTCTAACTATCATGCTGTACACATAACTAATACAACATAATATTAAAGGCTTTCTGTAAAAAAAATACCCATATTAATTTATTTTTTAAAAAAGAACAAAAATATACTTTCCTGTGTGGTTCACATTTCATGTAATCCTCCAGAAATAAATGAAAGCCAAAGAGTGTATTTAAAAAAAAGAACAAAAATAATTTTTTAGTGATATATGCACCACTAGTTCATTGCAGGATTATGTACAATAGCCAAGATATGAAAACAACACAAGTGCCCATCAATAGAGGATTGGATAAAGAAGATGTGATACATATATACAATGGAATACTACTTGGCCATAGAATACCTACCATTTGCCACAATGTGGATGAGCCTAAAGGGTATTATGCTAAGTGAGTAAGTCAGACAAAGACAAATACCATGATTTCACTTATATCTGAAATCTAAAGAACAAAATAAATAAACAAACGACAGAAACAGAGTCATAGACACAGAGAAGAGACTGATACTTACCAGATGATGGTGGTAGTGTATGTGTGTGTGGGGGGGGGGGGGTGTTAGTGGACTGTATGGAAAAGCTGAAGGGATTAAAAAGTACAAAATCGGTAGTTAAATAATCGTCACGGGGATGTAAAGTGGAGCATGGGGAATAAAGTCAATAATATTGTAATAACTATACAGTATATGGTGCCAGGTGGGTACCAGAATTATTGGGGGATGCACTTCATAAATTATATAATTCTGTAAACATCATGCTGTACACCTGAAACTAATATAAAATAATATTGAATATCAACTGTAGTTGAAAAAAAAGAACTTTATCAGCCAAGATAAGTGAGTCATTCTTCCATGGGTTTTTTTTGTGTGTGTGTGTGTTTTTTACAGGGACAGATAGAGGGATAGATAGGGACAGACAGACAGGAAAGAAGAGAGGTGAGAAGCATCAATCATTAGTTTTTCATTGCTGCAGCAACACCTTACTTGTTCACTGATTGCTTTCTCACATGTGCCTTGACCGCGGGCCTTCAGCAGACCGAGCAACCCCTTGTTGGAGCCAGCGATCTTGGGTCCAAGCTGGCAAGCTTTTGCTCGAGCCAGATGGGCCCATGCTCAAGCTGGCGAGCTCGGGGTCTTGAACCTGGGTCTTCCGCATCCCAGTCCGACACTCTATCCACTGCGCCACCGTCTGGGCAGGCAAGTGAGTCATTCTTGATATAAAATGCTCCATTAGAAGAAATGAAGATGGAAATTTCACAATATTTGGGTTTCCATCAAGAATAATGACCCACAACACAAATATTAGAACACACAAGTTTTAGAACATTTTCCAGAATGCTGAATTATATATAGAGTTATATATATTGACATTATATAATAAAATACTGTTTTTACCTGATATGCATGATTTCAAGATTTTCTGAATTACTAAATTGATTCTGACTTTTCTAAGTTGCTGTTTTGTGACCAAAATAGGTCCTGGAAATAGAAGTATCTCCTATTTTATAATTTAAAAAGAATAATGATTCAATTTACAGAAATTTTCTTCTTCCCTATCCCCTTTCCACCAAAAAAGGGATTAGTTGCATTAACTAAATAGTACTGCAGGTTTCTACAATAATTAGCATAAATCCTAAAATGCCTATTTTACTTTAGGAAACCAACAGAAGTAAAGTATCAGTTGTACCAGGATAAACACACAATAGAAAGAAAAACTATACTCAGTTTTTTAAAAGAAAACTACATATAGAGAAAAATGTGTATGTTTTAGAAAAGTTTATCTTGCTTTCTACCTTTGAAGTAATAGATATTTGGTGATGTAAATCAGTATTCCAAAACTGGTAGCAATTTGAGTGTTCCGAGTTCATTATACTGAAAATATTTATTTTGGGACATGGAGTCAAAGAACAGACTACTACTGGAGCTATAATTACAGTAAAGCATTGAAAATAATCAACAAGATGAGTCAAGCTTGAAAAATACCTAACTAAAAGTTGTCATAAATAGCTGTTCTCTGCAGACTATATCTTCCAAATACTTGCTTTCTGTCTTGTTACTTATTTTAAAAATATAATATAAAAAATTCTATGAAAAATGCATAGTTCCTGTACCACACAGTAACTAGAAATAAATGGTTCTCTGAAACAAAAGTTTTTATTCAAAGTTTGCCTATTACATAAGAAGAAGTCTTTGGAATCTCTGAGTTCTTATCAGATATAAAAATCCAAAGGACAAAACATTATTAAATTTCCCTAAAACTGAGGTTTTCAAAGACAACTACAAGTGCAACGTAAACCTCTAGTACTTCTCATTCAGAAGAGCCTACCTTTCTGCATTTTCTAGTTTCCTTAGGCCAGTGGTTCACAACTCTGCCTGTGACAAGAATCAACTGGGAGGATTTTTTTTTATTCTTTTTTTTTTTTTAGAGAGGAGACACACAGAGAGAGAGAGAGAGAGAGAGAGAGAGAGAGAGAGAGAGAAAGGGGGGAGGAGCTGGAAGAATCAACTCCCATATGTGCCTTAACCAGACCAGTGCAGGGTTTTGAACTGGCGACCTCAGTGTTCCCAGGTCGACGCTTTATCCACTGCGCCACCACAGGTCAGGCTTAACTGGGAGCATTTTTAAAATACCATTTCTTATAAGTGGGATAGCTGGGTCAAAGGACAGTTCCATTTCTAATTTTCTGAGGAATCTCCACACTGTTTTCCACAGTGGCTGCACCAGTCTGCATTCCCACCAGCAGTGCAGGAGGGTTCCCCTTTCTCCACATCCTCGCCAGCACCTATAATGTGTTGTTTTGTTAATGAGCGCCATTCTGACTGGTGTAAGGTGGTATCTCATTGTGGTTTTAATTTGCATTTCTCTAATGATTAGTGATGTTGAGCATTTTTTCATATGCCTATTGGCCATCTGTATGTCCTCTTTGGAGAAGTGTCTATTCAATTCTTGTGCCCACTTTTTGATTGGATTGTTTGTCTTCCTGGTGTTGAGTTGTACAAGTTCATTATAAATTTTGGGTTAGGAATATATCCCAAGGACACCATGTCACCAACTGAAAAAAAGAAATGCACCCCCATGTTTATGGCAGCATTGTTCACTATAGCGAATATCTGGAAACAACCCAAGTGTCCGTCAGAAGACGAGTGGATTAAAAAGCTATGGTACATATATACAATGGAATACTATGATGCCATGAAAAAGAAGGAAATATTACCTTTTGCAACAATATGGAGGGACCTGGAAACTATTATGTTGAGTGAAATAAGCCAGGCAGAAAAAGAAAAATATTATATGACCTCACTCATTTGAGGAACCCAAGGAACATTGAGAACTGAGGAAAGGAATTAAGACAGAGGAGGGATCAAAGGGACCAGAAGAAAATAGGACAGAGGGAAAGGGGATGATAGGATGGGATAAAACTGAAGGGAAGGGGGGAGGGCGCTGCAGGGAGGCAGGTAAGGGAGATGTTGAGGGGAATATGGGGGAGGGGAGATTCTGTCGGGGTCACCCTAGAATCTATGTAAAAACAATTAATTAAATAAAAATAAATAAATAAAATACCATTCCTTGAACCCACAACCAGAGATTCTGATTTAATAGGTTTTTGGAAAGGGTCCAGGCATCACTATTTTTAAGTTTCCCAAGTAATTCTAATGTATTAAGTTCTCCTGTAATGAGACATTTGTATTCCTAATAATAACTGGGTTGTGCAAAATCACAATAAAAATCACAAAGCTTACGGGAAAATGGTGTTATAAATACAACACTAAAACAATTCATCAGAGACACATTTTTAAAAAGGCATAAAAATCTAATAAAACTTTGCACAGATTTACATGTATTAGATGATGAAGAAATAGATAAGTCCTACAATAAACATTGTACTTTATCTTAAAAAGACCTTATGTTTTCTTGTCAAAAAGTAGTTGTCAGCAGAGTTGAAATTTTTTGGGTTTTTTTTGTTTTGTTTTGTTTTTTTCCAGGGACAGAAAGAGAGTCAGAGAGAGGGATAGATAGGGACAGACCGGCAGGAACAGAGAGAGATGAGAAGCATCAATCATCAGTTTTTCATTGCAACACCTTAGTTGTTCATTGACTGCTTTCTTACATGTGCCTTGACTGCAGGCCTTCAGCAGACCGAGTAACCCCTTGCTCGAGCCAGTGACCTTGGGTCCAAGCTGGTGAGCTTTTTGCTCAAGCCAGATGAGCCTGTGTTCAAGCTGGCAACCTTGGGGTCTCGAACCTGGGTCATCCGCATCCCAGTCCAACGCTCTGTCCAGTGGGCCACTGCATGGTCAGGCGAGAGTTGGAATTTATGAGTTATTATAATTTGGCAGAAAAAGTTACCTGAATTTGGACAGAGAGTTCCAATATAACATGTGGATAAAGTGTGACTCATAATACAAGGAGTAAACAAATGTAACTAGCAAACCAACAAACAATGTTAGTATGTATCTGTATGTGTTTCACTACTCCTAAGAAACTAAATTCAGCTGGGTAATTTTGGCATTCATCTAACAATTCTTCCATGTTTCTGCATGAGCAAATACAAAATCACATATGCTCAAATTGCTCCCTAATATGTCAATTGCAGCCTGACCAGGTGGTGGTGCAGTGGATAAAGCATCAACCTAGGACACCTAGGACCCAGATTCAAAACCCTGAGGTAGCTGGATTGAGTGTGGGTTTATCTGGCTTGAGCCCGGGATCATCCGGCTTGAGCACAGGGTCACTGGCTTGAGTGTGAAATCATAGAAAATGACCCCATGTTCGTTTTGAGCCCAAGTTCGTTGGCTTGAAACCCAAGGTTGCTGGCTTGAAGCCCAAGGTCGCTGGCTTGAGCCCAAGGTTGCTGGCTTGAGCAAGGGGTAACTGGCTCAGCTAAACACCCCCTTGACCCCCACCCCATTCAAGGCACATATGAGAAAGCAACCAACAAACAACTAAAGTGTCTCAGTTGAGAGTTTTTGCTTCTCATTTCTCTTTCTATGTGTGTCTCTCTCACTAAAAATATGTATTTTTTCAATACTTTTGTAGTTTATGGAACATAGGCAATATATTTCAATCCACTTCATAGTTACCATATTTCCCCATGTATAAGACACACCTTAAATTTAGGGCCCAAAATTTGAAAATAAAAAAATGTATTACATAAAGTTATTGAACTCGCTTGCCCAGGCAGTGGCGCAGTGGATAGAGCGTCGGACTGGGATGCGGAGGACCCCGGTTCGAGACCCCGAGCTCGCCAGCTTGAGCACGGGCCCATCTGGCTTGAGCGAAGGCTCGCCAGCTTGGACCCAAGATCGCTGGCTCCAACAAGGGGCTGCTCGGTCTGCTGAAGGCCCGCGGTCAAGGCACATGTGAGAAAGCAATCAATGAACAACTAAGGTGTCGCAATGGCAACGAAAAACTAATGATTGATGCTTCTCACCTCTCTCCATTCCTGTCTGTCTGTCCCTATCTGTCCCTCTCTTGACTCTCTCTCTGTCCCTGTTAAAAAATAAAGAAAGAAAGAAAGAGAGAGAGAGAGAGAGAGAGAGAGAGAGAAAGAAAGAAAGAAAGAAAGAAAGAAAGAAAGAAAGAAAGAAAGAAAGAAAGAAAGAAAGAAAGAATGAATGAATCTTGGGGAAAAAAAAGTTATTGAACTCAAATTTTATTCATCATAAAATTCATACAAGTCCTCATTACTATCAAAACTCCCATCCATTAGCTTGTCCTCATCTATGTCTGATGACGAATCACTGTCTTCAACAATGAGCTCTAAAACAAGTGTGAAAAAGTGGGAAATGCAAGTAAAAAAATCTACAACCACTGTATAAGGTGCGCCCATTTTCAGACCCCAAATCTTTCAGGGGAGAAGGGGTGGGTGCGTCTTATATATGGGGAAATACGGTAAATGATAAGGGTAAGCTAATATTTCCTTTCAAAAGGTTATTTCAGAATTATCTATATCAGTACATAATTTCAGGAGAGAGTTGACTATTCTGACCAGTGCAATTTTATTTTCACTTTTTTTTCAGATTTATTGAAATACTAACAACAACATATAACATATTCATCAGATCAAAGTGTACAACATGATGATTTGATACAGTATATATTGCTTAGTGATTCTACAATAAGGTTTTGTGAACACCTCCAACCCCTCACATAATTACCTTTTTTACCCTGTGGTTGTAACATTTTGTACCCCCATGTTCATTACAACATTGTTCACAGTGGCTAACATTGTTCACAGTGGCCAAGAAAGAACCAAAGTGCCCCTTAATAGAAGACTGAATAAAAGAGCTTTGGTACATACATACAAAAGAATACTACTCAGCCATAAGAAATGATGACATCGTATCATTTACGATAGCATGGATGAAACTTGAGAAATAAGTAAATCAGAAAAATCTAAATACTGTATGATTTCACACAGAGGTGGAATGCAAAACTGAGACTCACGGACATAGATAAGAGCGCAGTGGTTACCAGGGAGAGGGAGTTGTCAACAGGGGGAGGGGACTAGGGGAAGGGTATAAAAAGGAACAAATATAAGGTGATAGAGGATGATTTGACTTTGGGTGATGGGTATACAACATAAGCAACTGTTCAAATGAAGTGGAGACGTTTACCTGAAATCTATGTACTCTTGTTAGTCAATGTCACCCTGTTAAATTTAATTTTATAAAAAAAAAAAGATCTACTCTCTTAACTATTTTAAATATATAATGCAGTACTATTATTAACTATAGTCACCATGCTTTGAATTAAATCCCCAGAACTTATATTGTCACAAGTAGCAAGATTTTAACTTTTTTATGGCTGAATAATATTTCATTGTATACATATAAAATATTTTCTTTATCCATTCATCCATTATGGACACTTAGCTTGTTTCCATATTTTGGATATTATAAATAATGCTGTAATAAACATGGAATGCAGAAATCTTTTCAAGTTAGTGATATCATTTCCTTCAGATATATACCCAGAAGTGAAATTGCAGGACCATATAATAGTTCTATTTTTAATATTTTAGGAACCTCCATACTGTTTTCCAACATAGCTGTATCAATTTACATTCCCAACAACAGTATACAAGGGTTCCCTTTTCTTCACAGCCTTGACAACACTTATTGTCCCTTGTCTTCTTAGTAACAGCCATTCTAACAGGTAAAAAGTAATATCCAATTGTGGTTTTGATCTGCATTTCCTTGATGATTTCAGCATCTTTTCATGTACCTGTATGGCCACTTTTATGCCTTCTTTGGAAAAATGTCTATTCAGATCCTCTGCCCATTTTTAGCAGGATTGTTTGTTTTGTTATATTGAATTGTATGAGTTCCATATATTTTGGATATTAATCCCTTGTCAGATAGATGGTCTGCACATATTTTCTCCAATTTCATAGGTTGTCTTTCCATTTTGCTGTTTCTTTTGCTGTGCAGTTTTTCCTTTTGTTTTTGTGCTGTTTTTTGCTTTTGTCGCTTGTGCTTTTAGTGTTGTATCTGAAAAATCATTGCCAAGACTAATATAAAGGATCTTCTTGCCTATGTTTCTTTCTGTTAGTTTTACAGTTTCAGGGCTAATATTTAAAATTTACCCATTTCAAGTTAATTTTTGTGAGTGGTGTAGAATAGGGGCTGATTTCATTCCTTAGCATGTAAAATACCCAATTTTCCCAACACCATTTATTGAAGAAACTATTCTTGGCTCCCTTGTCAAACTTCAGTTAACCATATACTCATAGATTTATTCTGAACTCTCAATTCCATTCCACTGGTCTATGTGTCTGCTTTTATGCCAGTAGCATACTGTTTTAATTACTACTACTTTATAATACAGTTTGAAATCAGGAATTGTGATGCCTCTGGCTCTGTTTTTCTTTCTCAGGATTACTTTAGCCATTTCAGGTCTTTGCAGTTCCCTATGAATTGTTGGATTGTTCCCTATGGATTCTTTCTTATTATTTCTGTGAAAAATGCCATTGGAATTTTTATAGGAATTTGGGTAGTATGGACATTTTTAAAATATTAATTCTTTAAATCCATGAGCATGAAATGTCTTTCCATTCATTTGTGTATTCTTCAATTTCTTTCATTAATGTCCTAAAATTTTCAGTACACAGATGTTTCTCTCTGTGGTTAAATTTATTCCTAAGAATTTTTATTTTTTCTGGTGCTATCATAATAGAATTGTTGTCTTTATTTCTTTTTCATATGGTCTGATATTAGTGTATAGAAACACACTAAAATTTGCATGCTAATTTTTTATCCAGCAACTTCACTGAATTTGCTTATTCTACCAGGTTTTTGTGAGTCTTTATTTAAAATTTTCTACACAGAATCGTATCATCTTCAAACAGAGACATTTTTACTTCTTTCCCATTTGGACTCCCTTTATTTCTGACAGTTAGCATTTTAGATGAATAAGAATAGACAAAGTAAAATTCACTTTCAGCACAGAATTAAACAAGTTCTCAAAATAAAAGAGATTAAACATATTCAAACATGTTTAATTTCACTCATAATTAGAAAAAAATAAAGCTACAATAGATATCATTTTACTACCAAATTAACAAAAATTCAAAAGTTGAACAAATCACTCTTTGGCCCAGATTAAGCAGGAACTGGCACTCTCATATATCTTGGTGGATATACAAAATAGTACAAGATTTATTTTAAAATTTTATATTTATATTGGCAATGTGTAACAACACTACATATACATTTATACTTTGACCTAGAAATCCCATTTCCAGGAATATACCCTGAAGATAATCATAATGATACAAAAACACACCTGTAACACAGTTATTCATTGCAGCATTATATGTGATTGCATAATATTGTTAGATATAAAATCCCAAACATAGTAAGTTGGTTAAATATCTAAATAGTTTCTCTACTTAAAGGAACCAGGAATCCTAGGAGAAAGGGTTCATTCCAGAACTAGAAAAGAGAACATTCCAGATAAGCCTGGAATATCTTATTTTACAAAGAATAAAGAAGTGCTCAAAGAATAACGGGGAAACAGTCCAGGTAATTGAAAGCAAACATGACTACCTAGGCTTCTATCTCCTAATATTTCCTCCAAAAAAAAATCCAAACAACAAAAAGGGAAAAATAAAACCAGATAAAAACCATGCCCTCAGAATTAAAAACAGATGGACACACTTCAAAATAACTTTTAAGTAAAAAGAAAACTTACCAAAGCAGAGTGTGATTTCTCACACTCATGTTACTGAGTAAAAAAAAACTGAAGAGCTATAATTAATGAAATGAGTGATCCTGAATTAGATCTTGAATAAGGATGAAAAAAATTGCCAAAATGGAACATTATTAGGACAATTGACAAAAGTTGAATATGTAATGTATTTTTGTTAATAGCACGGCAACAATGCCAAGTTTCCCAAATTTTATACTGTTTTATGGATATGTTCTTAGAAAATACATGCTTAAGTATTTTATAATAAAGGGACATGATATTTCAACTAACGTGCAAATCATTCAAATTTACACACACAGTTACAATGAGAAAGGGAGCCATAGAGCAAATACAGCAAAATGTTAACAATTAATGAATAGAATGAAGGTCACAGGGGAATCTTCCCTCCCTCCCTCCCTCCCTCCCTTCCTTCCTTCCTCTCTCTCTCTCTCTCTTTCTCCTTCCTCCCTCCCTCCTTCCCTTCTTTCCTTCCTTCCTTTTCTTTCTCTTTCTTCCTTTTATTTATTTCTTTTAGTGTTTGTTTGTTCTCTTCTTGAAACTCTGTTACACATTTTAATTTTGGTAAATAAATACATAAAAATCACTAGTTGCAAGACCTCTGCTTCTAGTCAATATAGAGAAGTAGGAACACCTTTATCCTCCTGCCTAAAATAACTAAAAACTAAATAAGTATATTTAATACAGGCAATAAAGGACAGTACACCGTGAGAGACTAGAAATAAATTAACTGAGCCCTAAGATATCCCAGGATACTGAAGGGAGAAAATCTTCAGACCACAGCCCAGGGAGAAAAAGCCAAGTAGATCTCATTAATCTCTGTAAATTAAGGAGACTAAGTGCAGAGCACAAAGACAAACCACCATGGTAGTCAGACTGCTGGAGAAGAGACAAGGACAGAGTACTAGAGAGGAGAAAGCTGCTCAGAAAAAAAGAACTCAGAGAACTGCAAATAATCCCCCTTGATTATTTAGCTACGTCCTGATCTCAGGGGTGTGAGGAAACTATGCCAAGGAAATAACTCACCAGTAAGAATTACAAGGAACACCGTCTAGAGCTTGCACTTAGTTAGCTACAGCACCTTGCCAGGTCCCAACAGCCAGACTGTGAGACTTTATAATGTGGAGAGCATCCTAGGAGCACTGTGAATGACCTTGCCTCACTAGGAGATAAATCCACCATAGATTACACATAACTAGGTGCCACCTAACAAATGTAAAGGCAAGAGAGCCAAACATATCAAACTATCTTCAAGTAACTTAACCATTACCCAAAACAAAGCTGAAGAACATTTAAAGAAATACAAACATATTCAGTACCTAAAGAGATGAAATTCAAAATACCTAGCATCAAATCAAAGATTACCATGCAGAAAAATGCAACCCAAAATGAGGAGAAAAACCGGTCAATCCAAACTGACCCAGAAATAACACAGATAATAGAAGACAGAAACAAATAATTATTATAATTATATTCCACATGTTCAAAAAACTAAAGAACAAGCATATTAAATAGAGACATGAAATATAAAAGATTCTAATTCAACTATTACAGATAATTCATTTATGTAAGACGTGTTCATTTTTAACATAGAAATGGCTCAGCTACACGATTTCTGTTTCCTTTTCTCCAGTTCCTTCACCCTAAAGTACAGGTGTGGGATGAAAGAGAGCACACAGGCGCTCTTAAATTTACATACTCATGAGACACAAAGTGAAGCTGGCAGAGGAGGAGGAAGGAGGGAGGAAGCGACTCTGCTGGGAGAGGAGTGGTCAGGGAAATGGTTAGAGCTCATCTAATTAATAGGGTTAGTAAGGACACCAAAAATAAATAAGGACTGAGATGAAAAATACAGCGGATATAATTAACAACAGATTTGACATTGTATCAAAACAAGATTAGAGAAATAAAAGACATAGCAGTAGAAACTAACTACAATGAAACACAAAGAAAAGACAAAAGAATAAATAAAGGGTATCAGTAAACTGAGGGATAACTTCAAACGGCCAAATGTTTATGGAATCAGATTCCCCAAAGAAGAGAAGGGGGAAGAAAAAGGGGGAAAAATAAATAAAAAGCCTGACTGGTGGTGGCACAGTGGATAGAACGTTGACCTAAGACACTGAGGTCCCAGGTTCGAAACCCTGAGGTCACCAGCAAGTGGGTTCACCAGCTTAATCATGGCATGGCCAGCTTCAGTAAGGGGTCACTGGCTCAGCTAGAGCCCCCTGGTCAAGGCACATATGAGAAAATAATCAATGAACAACTAAACTGCTACAACTCCAAGTTGATGCTTCTCGTCTCTCTCCCTTCCTATCTTTCTCTCTCTCTCTCTCTCTCTCTCTCTCTCTCTCTCTCTCTCTCATGCACATGTGCATATGCACAGAAAAAAAATAAAAATAAAAGTTTTATAAATAATGGCTGATATTTTTCTAAAGTTGATAAAAACTATAAACCCACGGATATAAGAAGGTCAGTGAACCCCTAGCAGAAGAAACATGAAGAAAACTACACAAAGGCACAAAACAAATTGCTTAAAATCAGTGATAAAGAGAAAATTTTTAGCACAGCCGGAGGGGGGAGGGAATTAGGCACAAATATTTCATCAAAAACAATGCAGGAAAATAATACAGTAACAGTTTTGAAGTACTGAAAGAAAGAAGTACAAACTAGAATTCTACAAACTGAAAATATAATTTTCAAAAACAAAGACAACATAGACACTTTACACTTACAAAACCTGAAAAAAAATTAATTATCAGCAGACTTCCACTATAAGAAATGTTAAAGGAAGTCCTTCAAGCAGAAGGAAAACAATACCAGATGGAAACCTAAATGTATACAAGAAATAAGCTACTGTAAATTGTTACTCATAGGTAAATATAAACTTATGTTTTTATTATTTAAAAGATAACCAACTACTTAAAGCAATATTAATAATAATGTATAATGAGGTTTATAACATAAGTAGTATGATCTATTTGCCTTAAGCACCATTATGATGCTGTACATAAGAAATGATGAAATTATTCCTCTTACCTTGGATACATTGCTGACATAATTCATTTGGATAGTACTTTCCTTATCAACTTGATTACAAAGGTTCTGTAAAGTAGATGCATATTCTTTATCACTTTTTATCCTCAGGGCCATAAATTTTTTCACTGTCTCCAGTAACCGTAATTCCCAGTCTTGCAATTTTAACACAGCTTCATGTGAATTCTTCAGATCACTCCCAAAGCCCATTTTTGTAAGGGACTGTCTTATCCTCCACTGCTGCACAAGTGAGCCTTCTAATCAGTACATATCTGTGTATGTAAACAGAAGAAAAAGATCTTAAATCAAAAGAAATTAGTCTTCAAAACAAAGATATGGCTCATTTTGTGGTAATAAATAAAATAACTGCAATTGAACGTTTTCACAATAAAGATCAGGAATGAGATGAAGATGTCCACTCCCACAACTTCTATTCAACACTGCACTGGAGGTTCTAGCCAGCACAATGAAATAATTTCCATTAAAATTGGAAAGGAAGAAGTAAAACTATATTTGCTAATCACATGATATGGTAGATAGAAAACCCTAAGAAATGCAATAAGTAAATAGATATTAGAACTTTCATTAGAATACATAAATCTTTAAGATTACAGGGTATGATAGCAACATACAAAGATCAATTGTATTGCTATACACTAGCAATGATCAATCCAAAAACAATTTTTTAAAAAAAAATTCTATTTACAACAGCATCACGGAGAATAAAATATTTAGGAATAAATTTTACAGAATAAATGCAAAACTATAAACCTATAAAACATTGTTGAAATAAATTAAAGAGGACATAAGTAAATGGAAAGATTCATATTTATGGTCCCTAAAGACAACATTGTTAAGAAGGCAATATTCTCCAATTTGATCAACAGATTTAACACAATACATATTCACATCTAAACTAACTTCTCTTTTTGCAGAAATTGACCAGCTAATTCTAAAATTTACATAGAAATACAAGGGAGCCATTATAATTTAAAATAAAGTTTAAAAATATAAAAAAAGAAGAACAAGTTGGAGCACTCACATTTTTTAATTTCAAAACTATTTGAAAGGCTATAGTAATCAAGACAAAAGTGGTGCTGGCATTGTGGATAGACATAGATAGACAACAATGGAATAAAACAGAAGGTCCAGAGATAAATCCTCACATTTATGGTTAAATTATTTTCTATATGGGTGCCGAGTCTATTCAATGGAGAAACAAGTCTTTTCAATTAATGAGGTTTCTAGAACAACTGGATTTCCATATATAAGAGAATGAAGCATGACACCTTCCATAAAACATACACACACAAAAAAATTAACTTTAAAGGGATAACAGATCTAAATATCAGAGCTAAATCTATAAAACTCACAGAAGGAAACAAAGTAAATCTTCATGAGCTTGGTTGGCTCTGGTAATGTTTTCTTAGATACACCAAAAGCATAAGGAGCAATGATCACTAGCAATGATCAATCCAAAAACAATTTTTTTTTAAAAAAATACATCAATTGTACTTCATCAAAATTAAAATGTTCTGTACCTCAAAGTCCACCCTCATCAAAAAAGTGAAAAGAAACCCCCAAAATTGGGAGAAAATATTTGCAAATCATATCTAATAAGGAACTTCTTTTCTATCTGGAATATAAAAAGAACTTTTACAGCTCAATAATAAAAAGACAAGTCAATTAAAATGAGCAAAAAATCTGAATAGAGATTTCTCCAAAGAGATTTACCTCTGTCCAATATATAAATAAAAAGATGTTCATTAGCCATTAGATAATACAAATCAAAATCACAGTGAGGTACCACTGGTATATCTATAATCAAAAAGACACATATTGCCATTTACGACAACATTGATGGAACCTGAGAACATTAAACTGAGTGAAATAAGTAAATCAGAAAAAGCTAAGAACTATATGATTTCACACATAATTGGGATATAAAACAGAGACACACAGACATAGGTAAAAGTGAAGTGGTTACCAAAGGGAGGGGAAAAAAGAGGGACAAATATACAGTGACAAAAAATGGATTGACCTTGGGTGATAGGCATATAACACAATCAACAGTTGAAATGCTATAGAGACGGTTACGTGAAACCAATGTACTCTTAAATGATTAATGTCACCCATTAAATTTAATTTCTAAATACAAATTTTTAGTGAAAAAAACAAAGCAGATGATATCAAGTGCTGGACACTGAAGAAATTAAAATCCTCATAAACTGCTGATGGAAATGTAAAATAGGCAGCTTCCAAAAGTTAAATATAGAGTTATTATATGACTCAGAAATTCCACTGCTCAGCATATACCCAGGAAAAATGAATACACATGTCCACACAAAAACTTGTACATAATGGTCAAGCAGATTTATTCACAATAGCATTAAAGTAAAAATGATCTAAATGGTCATCAACGGATGAAGATAAATAAAACCTATCCATATAAATGAAATATTATCTGGCAATGAAAAGAAATGAAGTATTAATACAGCCTACACCATGGATAAACCTTGTAAACATTAAGCAATCAGAATCATAAGACTGACCTACTACTCTATGATATGAAATATCCAAAGTTTATAGAGACAGAAAGTAAATTAGTGGTTGCCTAAGGCTGACAAATTTGGGAAGAAATGAGGAGCAACTGCTAAATGGTACTGGATTTCATTTTAGGGTGATGAAACATTATAAAATTGATTGTGATGATGATTGCACAACTCTGTGAACTGACTAAAAATCACTGAATTGTACAGTTTAATGGGCGAATTTTTCCGTATGTGAGTTATAGTTCAATAGGCTGTTTTTAAAAATCACTACAGCTTCACATGATCATCCACAGGTCAGTTATCAGAAACTTCCCCAAAATATTCTGCTGCTTTGCGATAAATTCTGAAAACTATGATAGAATTTATTTTGCTCTCCAACCTCCTAGAATTTTAGGCAGTGAATCTTCCAAGGCAAGTTAGATGAAGAAATACACCTTTCATGTTTAGTTCTTGGTCAACCATACCAGAAGTCTATTTCTTAATAATTTCAGTTGAGATCCTCTAAGCTATACAGAAAAATGAGAAGGGGTTTAGCTTATCTCTCTAACTTCAGTGATATCATCTAAGACAGTAAAACTATAGGTTTTCAAAACAGAGAATAAATTACAATTTTTTCCCAACTGAAAACTATCCAGTTTATTATCTGACAAACAAGTAGAAGGGGGATAAAAGGTAGTAGAAAACTGCACTTCATCACAGTTTCTGAAGTATCAACTAGAACATTAAATGAACCTTAACATAAAAAGGTAATTGACGTATTCACTTACTATAGAGTAGGATGATTCCAGTTTGGTTTTTGTTTTCACTTTGTATGTAGTAGCTTTGAATATTTTATGTTGATATATTATACCTTTACACACAAATGTACAATGGACATTGCTCTGTTATTTTACCTACAGCTCAATTAAGTCTCAAGTGAATATATACTTTATCTCATTCAATGTTTTTAATGAAAAACAGGAAACATTATTTGAGGCTGAATTAAAGTAAAGAGTTTAATTTTTTTAAACTATATCTGAGATTGTAGTTCATTTTATTCAGTACTTGGGATATTGTTCCTGCTTCTAAATACATCTAGCTCTGCCCTAAGCTTGGACAATATCTTTTACTTCCATTATCAGAAATTTCAATGGAGCTCAGAAGAATAAAAATGGAAACGGAATCTGGAAGGTATTTCAGATACACTCTAACCTACCCTAAGGGCTTATTTACATACACTGGTATCCTAGGTCAGGGTTAGCATAAGATTATGTAATATATGGTACCACTCTTTTAAGTACAACAAATAATAATAAAAATTTAACTACTCTATAATAAATTAAGACTGCATCTAATTGTTGAAATGGTAGAGCTTATAAATACTTCAAGAACTATGAGAATAATATCCTACAGATAATTTTGCCTAGATGTCAAATGATATTTATAAGACTATTCATTTCATTAGTGTTTGAAAAGGAAAAGGAAGAGGAAAAGGAAGGCCAACCTGAAACTATACAGCCAAAGGAACTGGCTATACAAATTACAACTGAGGTTGCTGTCTATGATTATAACTGGATAATTTTAGGGAGTGCCATTCAAATCACAGTCTATGTGAATTTGTTCAGGGCAACTAAGAGAAGCAACCAGTGAGTACACAACTAAATGGTACAAGTCAATGGTTTTCTCTCTCTCTCCCTCCCTCTTCCTCTCTCTATCTGCCCCAAATCAATGGAAAAATATTTTTAAAAAGAAGCTATTCTAAGTAAAAAGAGTTCACTAAATCCTGAGAATTCACTTTAGATACCAATATAAAAAGAAGCAAGTAGAGAATGACTAGACCAACCTAAGGAAAGTCAAGAAAAATATCTAAGAGAAAGGTCTCCCTGTGACAGGGCAGAACTGTAGAAAATGCAGGGAGGGCAGCCTGGGCTTGCTGTTTTCCAGGACTCTGTGAAGAATTGGTATACGAAATTAAACCTAGGACTACAGATGTTTAACGGAATCTCATAAGAGAGAGTGAATCTTGTAAGAGAGAGTAAAGCTCAGGGTCCGCAACAAGGTCAAACTCAGCCCAGCCAATTTATCACCCCACCCCTCAACCTCCATGCTCACATGCCAAATAAACCAAAAGCAAAAGCAAAACGCATCTTCTGGTCCAGACAAGATGCCATAGACCATTCTCCCAGCTGCACTCCACAAACCACAACTATAAACAATGGGAAGGGTACAAAGAACTGAAGAATTCCGAATGGTGGAAAGAGAGCAAACTCCTTCGGTCCTAGGAGAGGAAGAACAGCTCAGAGGCAGTGTCTTGGGTCACCCCCCAATAGAAGGTCACACAGACCTGACTTTTCCAACCTTCAGTCTAGGAACAAAGGCAGTCACAGAGGCTTATTTCTCCCCATCAGACAACACTGGGCAAGCCAGATACCATCAGCAAGGGAGAATGATGATGAACCTCAACAAAAATAAGCAGCCAGAGAAGCACTCTCCTTCCCTGTTAGTCCTGAGAATCCCCCTTTTCCACAAAAAGCAATTGAACCAGCAGGCAGGAAGAACCATCTAGAGCAGCCCAGCTATAGCAAGCAGCTAAGTCGTGAAGCCTCTGTGTCCCCACAGGTCCTAAGATCTTCTTCCCTACCCAGACACATCAGAGCAAGCAAGCAGAACTAACACGAGGGACCCAGCTTTAGTAAGAGGCCTAGTCCAGGAAGCTCCTTGTTCTCTATGGGCCCAAGACTCCCCTCTCCTGTCCAGAGACATAGGGCAGCTAGAGGGCACAGTCATGAAGTCCTATCTCATCCCTTCCCTACTAATTGTCACCCAGTAGCTAAGCCTAAGAAAAACATCTTCTACTAGCTCAAGCAGCACAAGCTGGAACCAGCTGAAGCACCAGGCTTGAGGGTTAATTTTTAATTTTCAATTAAAAATCGCCTGTCAACCAATGAACCAGAAAAGAAATCACAATTTGAAGGAGAAAAGACAATCAACTAATGCCAACACCAAGATGAATCAGATGTTGGAATCATCTGAAAAGGATTTAAATCAGCATCAAAAAAAATGCTTCATTAATTAATTATAAATTCTCTTACAACAAATGTAAAAATAGAAAATCTAAGCAAAGAAATAGGAGCTATAAAAAGAACCAGATGGAAATTATAGAACTAAAAAATGCAATGCCAGGAATTAAAAACTCACTAGATAGCAGTGTGGAGATGTCAGAGGATACAATCCAGTCTATCAGGACAACGCAAAAGAATTCAACCAATCCAAAAAACGAGAGCAAATAGATTTAAGAAGAAAACCCAAAAAACAAGAAAACAGAACAAAGCCTTGCAGACCTGTGGGGCAATAACAAGAGATCCAACATCTGTATCATCTAAGTTCTAGAAGAAGAGAAAGAGAATTGGGCTGAAAGAATATTCCAAGAAATGTATCCATCTTGGTGAATAAGACACTACATAGATACAGAAATAAAAACACTGTGGTAGAAGATAGGCAATATATCAATGGAACAGAAATAGACCCACACAAATATGCTCAACTGCTTTTTAACAAAGATCCAAAACCAATTCAATGGAGTAGGAGTAAAAATAGTCTTTTTAACAAATGATACTGGAATAACTAGGTAGCTATAGCTCCCGCCCCAAAAAGAACCTTGATCTAACTAACATTTTACACAAAAATTAACTCAAGGGGATCATGTACTTAAATGTAAACATAAAACTGAAAAACTTCTAGAAAAAAAGAAAACCAGGAGGAAATCTTCAGGATTTAAGTTAGGCAGAGTTCATGGACTTGATACAAAAGCAATCCATACAAGAAAAATTTGATCAATTGGGCCTCATCAAAAGTAAAACTTTTTCCCTGGGAAAGCCCATGTGAAAAGGATAACACAAGCTACAGACTGGAAGAAAATAATTGCAAATCATATATCTGACAAAGGACTGGTATCTAGAATAAAAAGATCTCTCCAAATTCAACAGTTAAAATCCACAACAATAATCTATCTAAAAAATGATCAAAAGATATAAACAGATATTTCACAGAAAAGGGATATAAAATTAACAAATAAGCACATGAAAAACTATTCAACTTCATTAGCCATAAGAGAAACTCAATTAAAACCACAATGAGATATAACTATACACCTTTCTTAACCAAACAGAATGGTTAATATAGAATATAATGATGACCAAATGCTCTTGAGGGTGTGAAAAATTTCGATCACTCATTTGTTGCTGGTCAAAAGACAAAATGGTACAGCCACTCTGGTTTCTTATAAACCTAAATATTCAACCACCATATTACACCACAATTGCAGTCTTGGGTATTCATGACAGAGAAATGAAAACATGTTCACACAAAGACTTGCACACAAATTCATAGTAACCTTATTTGTAATAGTCAAAATCTGGATTCAACCCCAAAATCCTTCAACAGGTAAATACATACCACAAAATACTACCTACACTAGAAAGGAACAAACTATATGTATAGGCAACAACTTGGGTAAATATCCAGGAATCCTGTTGAATGAGAAAAGCCAATTCCAAAAAAGTTACATGTTACATGATTATACTTGTATAACATTCTTGCAATGACAACATTTTGAAGAGGACAGACTAGGGGTTGTCATGGCAGAGAGGGTGAGTATGGTTATAAAAGTGGAACACAAGAAATTACAGGAGTGTTCAAAGTGTTTAGTACTTCAATGTAGTGATGGAGCATGAACCCAGACATATAATAAAATTTTACACAACCTACTAGACACACAACAAATAAATGCAACTAAAAGTAGAGAAATATGAATAAGATTAGTGGATATGTATCAATGTTAGTATACTGGTTCCCATACTATACTAAAGTTTTGCAAAATGTTACCATTGAGGGAAACTGGACAAAGTGTACAAGAGATTAGTAATCTACAGTTACCTCAATAGATATTTCAATTTAAAAGAAAAATAAGTAGCCTGACCAGGAAGTGGTGCAGTGGGTACAGCATCAAACTAGGATGCAGAGGATCCAGGTTTGAAACCCCAAGGTCACCAGCTTGAGCACAGATTCATATGGCTTGAGTGTGGGCACAACAGCTTGAGCACAGGGTCACTGGCTTGAGTGTGGGATCATGGACATGACCCCAAGGTCACTGGCTAGAGCCCAAGATCGCTGGCTTGAGTAAGGGGTCACTAACTCTGCTGTAGTCCCCCTACCCCTGTATAGTTACATATGAGAAAGCAATCAATGAATAACTAAGGAACAACAGCAAATTGATGCTTCTCATTTCTCTCCCTTCCTGTCTGTCCCTCTCTCTGTCTCTCTCTGTCTCTTTCTGTCACAAAAAAAAAAGTAATGCCTCAACCTCAATTTATAACTCAGGAAAAACAATAATGTGGAGAGGATTTCAAAAATTCAGCATATTTTTTAGCAGTAATTGGACAGAGTTGCCTATGTTAACCATGAGGAAGACAAAAAAGAATTGTAAAAGAATTAGTCAGTCATGATGTAGGTCAAAAATTATAAGAGACAAGAGACAAGAGGTCTGGGTGGGGGGAAGGGGTAGGTAGGAAGGATGGATTATATGAGACTGATTTGTAACATAAATTCCAGTTGGGCAGGGAATTATTATTTGTTCTCCACCATATCTGTAGTGCTTTGCACAGTACCTTGCATATAATAGACAAAATAATCTGTTAAATGAATTAACTGGTTGAGGCATCATGCATGCATTCTCTCATGCCCTCATGATCCCCACTTTGCATTCTTCAATCTTTAGGATACTTAGCAACACCAAGCATTAATATTATTACTGCTTCTAATACTAGGTCTTAATTTTAAAACTCTAACATACAGGTTCAAATTCAAACTCCTTTACTTGGTAACTGAAGCTGGCCCCAGACAACCTTCCACTCTCAGTAGTAGTATCACAACTTACTACGTATGATCCCTTAAACACCTCGTGATCATACCTCTGT
The DNA here is from genome assembly GCA_037038555.1 of Rhynchonycteris naso. Taxonomy (NCBI): domain Eukaryota; kingdom Metazoa; phylum Chordata; class Mammalia; order Chiroptera; family Emballonuridae; genus Rhynchonycteris; species Rhynchonycteris naso. The sequence continues at coordinate 154,159,462 of CM073000.1, read as the reverse complement.
GCCTTTGCAGATGTTGGCCCTTCAAATCCAAATGTTCTTCCTCCTTTGTCTGCCTGAAGAATTATCAACTAAACTTTAAAGTTTTATTCCCAGTGAAGCCTTCTCTTCATCCCCACAACCACAAACACAACCACCCCAGGCCGACTTAGGTGTTCTCAGGGATCAGATGTGAATCAATAATTAATAGAACACTTCCCATGGTAAATTTAAACTATTTATTCAGATATATTTCATCCATTAAACTATGAGGTACATGAAAATCATGGATTTTTAATCTTTACCTTACTGGGGCTTAAATTACTACTAATTAAATACAGTGGGCATTTAATTTATTATAAATAATTGCAAAGCAAACCCATTTTTTAAAAGAAAAATTAAATGAGATTTAAAAACTTCTGTAATTTAACAGATAGTAAGTACAATACTTACTGTTTCAGGAAGAAACAATATTATATAAAAGTATACTCATGTTATAAGCAAAAATATCTATTTTTAAATAGAATCATTAAAAAAGTAAAAGTAGTAAAAATTCTAATAAACTATTAACTATTATATTTCTTTAAATCTATCTTATTTAATGTTATTCAGTTCAGGATCAAGCAACATATGTTGAGTTTTCAATTCACCATAACTAATTATTAAAAACTTTAAAAGATCCATTAAAACTTTTATGTTCTCAAAAATTAGAAGCTCATTTTATAAAAAATAGATCTACAAATACATTCCTCTAAAATAAAAATGAAAGTTATTAAATGGCAAAACATAAAACATATAACTAGTTTCCTTGGCAGGATAGTAATACAATTCCCATGTTGTTTCTTGTAAATATAAGGATATATGCAAGTATTTGTTATAAATACCTTCTGTTTTTCAATTTTGGGCTCAAGAACTGGTGACTTTCATACTCTCCAATTACACACATGGAAATAATGTTTCCCTATAGCATAATTAAAGTTGAATATGTATTGAATAGTCATTTTCAAGTAAGTTTGAGTTATTTTAACATACATAAAGTCTTATAAAACAGATTATTCTTCTGTATTTCTTTTATTTTAACAATGACCAAAAGAAAAAAGAATAAAGCATATCACTAAAGCAAATAAGTGAATAAAAACTATGTAATACAGAAAATCTTTCATTCTCCCCCCCCCCCAGATAGTCATTCTCATGAGCAAGCAGGAAATTCAACAGAGCTCGATTTCTTTTTTATTTTTTACTGCCTTCATTTTTTTTAGGAGTTTGAATTTATAATCCTTGACTAATAAAACCTATCAAAATCGCTTTTCCATTCAAGTTACTTTATCTGAATATATTTGTTTATTGATAAAAACTACAAAATCAATAACCAGTTAAAGTACAAAAATAATCATCTAGTGGTATTTCTTACCTTTTATAAGCTTTAATACTGACAGAAGTCAGAAACGGTGACTCTATTTGAAAAAAAATATCAAGCTGCCTGCAGCAAGACAGAAACAAAGCCACAAAAAGCCATGAGTATGCAAGTAATAACCACAGTTACAAACCAAAAACACTGACCACATGCGAATATAAAGTGAGCTGTTGTTTTAGAAGCAGTAAAACAGGCAGGAATGAAGAGTCACAAGTTTAACTCTGAAGACAACATCATTCATTACCAGTTAATAATATATGCTGAACTTGGCCACCTTACAGATACAGTATTTAAAACTCCTAGCATGCTTTCTTTATTTGAAAATGTTGCTTCTAGCTTAATTTGAAAAGAAATTAAATTTAACTAAAACAGCACTAGGTTGGGCAAGCTACTGGAACAGCATTAATGGATGATAATGTCCCACTGCAAGAGTATAAGTCTATAACCACATGAACAACATGTTTGCTTTTTTCTTTTTGACAGACACAGAGAAAGAGACAGAGACAAAGAGAAGGACATATAGGGACAGACTGACAGGAAGTGAGAGATGAGAAGCATCAATTCTTCGTTGCAGCACCTTAGTTGTTCATTGGTTGCTTTCCCAGATGTGCCTTAACCAGGGAGCTACAGCAGACCAAGTGATCTCTTGCTCAAGCCAGCAACCTCAGGGTTTTGAACCTGGGTCCTTCACATCCTAGTCGGATGCTCTATCCACTGCACCATCATCTGGTCAGGCCAACATGTTTGCTTTTAAATTAACTTTTTTTAATTCTAAAAATGTTATTTGTATTTGAAATGGCATTCAAAATTATTTAAGGAGAACAGAATTATTAACAGAAATATTTTTGGTTGTTTTAACATAAAAATATAAATCAACAGGTATTTGAGTAACCTGGGAGAGATAATGTTAAGGATATAAAGGTAAATAAAATCTTGATTACTACCTTCAAACAATTTACAGTGTATGAAGAATAAACAGACAAGTTCACAGGTAAAGATGATACAATTGATTCAACATTCATTCAGCAACATGTATTGAGCATCTATTCACCAGGCATATTTCTCAGTGCCAGCAATATCAAGACACATAAGATCACAGTCCCTAGTCTCAAGCTCACAACTTTTAGGGGTAGCAAACCTGGAAACCAATGTCATATAATTCTACAGATTCACAAATACAAATTGGTTACAGACAGGTTCAGTAGAAAAACAGATGAAGTATGCAAATTTATAAATGGCCATCAGGGAGGGGTTCACAGAAATAAAAGCATAAAGTACAAGTGTTACAGACACAGAAAGGAAAGAGCATAGCTGAGTAGAAGACTCAGAAAGCCTTTACTAAGAAAAGAACATCATTTTGCAATATATATGTGTATCTAATCATCACATCGTACACCTTAAACTCACACAATATTATATGCCAATTATATCTCACTAAAGCTGGGGGTGGGGGAATTTAAAGGAACATCTCCACAAACTTGGAGGGATACTGCAAAAGAAGCATATATATACACACATACACATATTGCATCTACATGCTAAGGTGCATGTAGGAGGTGGCTTTGTAATTAATCCTGGGTTGAAATCCTACTCTACCATTTAATAGCTATGTAACAGTGCATTTTAATTAACCTCTTGGAAGCTCAGTTTTCTTATCTTCAAAATAGGAATAGTAATACCTACTTTGCAGGGTTATTGTGAAGGTTTGATGAGAAAAAGCATTTAATGTGTCTAACTTTGGAGAGCCACTAAAAAGTAGTCATTACTAATAAATCATAAGAGAGACAGCACCCACACAAGAGAGACCATGGAAGAGCAAGTGATGGAGCAATGTTTCTTTCTAAGCAGAAGTTTAAATATGAACAAGGATATACAGGTAGAAAAAAGGGGAACATGTTTGTGAAACATTGCTAATTTGAAAGAAAACAGGAACAAAAGGTTTAAAGATTAAGGATGACCACAATGCATATAAACTTGCATGCCCTAAATTCTAGAAATAGAATTGTTATCTAGATAATTCTTAGCCTTTTGCTCTTCTATATGATCCATTATTCCAAAAGAGTTTAATTTTCAAATTAAGGTCAAACATCTTCTTCCTTCAAAGAAAGTAACAGTGTGGGGTGAAGTCAAAATAATTACAAACTCCGTGTGTGTACATTCAAATAGATTCATTAAAAGCATACACTAGCAGAATGGCAACCATCAAAGTCCCATCACTGCCTGACCAGGCAGTGGCGCAGTGGATAGAGCGTCGGACTGGGATGCGGAAGACCCAGGTTCGAGACCCCGAGCTCACCAGCTTGAGTGCAGGCCCATCTGGCTTGAGCAAAAGCTCGTCAGCTTGGACCCAAGGTCGCTGGCTCCAGCTAGGGGTGGCTCGGTCTGCTGAAGGCATGGGGTCAAGGCACATGTGAGAAAGCAATCAACGAACAACTAAGGTGTTGCAACGGCAACGAAAAACTGATGACTGATGCTTCTCACCTCTCTCCATTCCTGTATGTCTATCTCTCTCTCTGACTCTCTCTCTGTCCCTGTAAAAAAAAAAAAAAAAAAAAAGTCCCATCACTAATAAATTAAATGAACTAAGTCAAAGCCAGTCCCTAAACACTGCAATAAGATAGCCTCTCAGGGACCCAGATTAGACAACTCCAGATTAGAATAAGGAAGAAAGTAAATTCTATTCTTGGGTGGGTGGGTGGGTGTGTGTGTGTGTGTGTGTGTGTGTGTGTGTGTGTGTGTGAGAGAGAGAGAGAGAGAGTGTGTAATTCACTCTTTTCCCTAAAAGAAAGACCCCCCCGATTCCGACCCCATCTTTTCTCTATAATCATATCCTAATAAATGAATAAATGTGTTCTTTTCCTGGATTGTTCTTCTAGAATTTCATTTAGTATGTAAATAAACTTCCCTAAATCTCTACCCTTCCATTCCTCACCCTGTCTGAAACTTGGCTCCCCCAAAACACGGTGCTCTTGGCTGGAGACTCCATCTTCCCTGAGTTTTACCACCCATACCCATGAGACTGGGGGAGAGAGTGTTATGAGTAACAATTATCTTGATTTCTTAATGACATTTCCAAACCTCTGCTCTTCCACACTTACTGAAAAATCCCTTCTCTGTTAGAATTTACATCATTCAGCTTTACCAACTCTTATCCTACCTAGTTGCTATTTGTCTCCAAATCTTCCTCTCAGTCTCCACGTGTCCTAAAATGTTATTCTCTAACCCAACTCTTATGTTCATTCATGGATAACCTCTAGTCTTTCTCTCCTCCAAAGACCCAGTTGTTACAACTCCATTTCAACTACCCTGGCTATTTTGCACATAGCCTGAATCTAAACCTGCTCCATTGCTACAATGGTAAAACTAATATTCTAGTTTTAAGTTGTAACCTACTACATTCCATCTCTCTGCAGTCATAACTGTTTCTATACCTACTCTTTGACCTCAAAAAAATCTCCAGCTGCCCACTGATCAAACCATATTCCCTAAAATGTATCAGCTCTCCCTATATCCTCCCTTCTAAGGTGAACATGCCACTTACCATCCAGAACAGGGATACATTTAAGAGTGAAAGAGATGCTATTCTTCATTATGCCAGGAAAATAAGTATCTACTTAGACCAGTGGTTCTTAACCTTTTTTGAGATACCAAACCCACCAGTTTCATATGCGCATTCACCAAACCCTTCTTTAGTGATAAATAAAATATGGGTTTTTTTCCCAAATTCAAGACACAGGTATATGTTTTTTTACTGGTGCACAAAATGAGCCGTGCATGAACATCACCTTGCTCAAAGAACAAAAACAACAAAGTGCATGAACTCACAACAAATTACGGTATTACTTTATTCTGGCCTCCGTGGCAGAGGGTTCTCCGAACCCCTGAGACCGACTCATCAAACCCCTAGGGTTCGATAGAACCCAGGTTAAGAACCACTGGTGTAAACTTAGACTCTGCCAGGTAAACTGTAGTATAGAGGCCCCCTACTTCTGAATTAACTGACTTCCCATGACTTTTTGTCTTTCTACACTTTAATTAATTAATTAATTAAAAAGCAGAGGCTAGCAGTCATTTCTGCATGGGGGCCTCTTGAGCAAATTGCACTCTGCCTGCCTGCACTGAGTTTCTGCTTCCTGAGTCAGTCCTCACAAAGAGTTCCTGGAGTCTCATTTCAACCAAAAGGTCTGAGGACTTCCTCATCCAATCCAGAGCTGCACAGCTCTGCCCAATCAGAGTGGCTCTATTCTGACCAATCAGGGACTAGGGGCAGGCACTTATATCTATATTAGCCAGCTCCCCTTTGGCTCAGAAAGCACACTTTCCACTGAAGACTGAAGATTGATGACTGCCTTTCCTGGGCTATAGCTGAAACACCAAAGACATCAGACTGCAGAGCAGACTGGCGTGGAGCAGAACAGACCAGCACAGAGCAGACCAGCAGACAGAGCAAGGCAGGATAGAGTGGAGCAGACCAGCACAGAGCTGAGTCGCCTAGCTGCAGAGGGGTCTGGCCCAGGGCTGGATCACGACCTGCTGTTTTCACAGCTGCACTGTGGCAGCATGGAGCCATTCCACAGCAGTGCTGTTTTCACAGCCAATGCTGTATATTACTGTTGAGCTGTTGCCACTCAGTTTCCTTCTCCACCACACCCCAAATTAGGGATTTCAGTTGGCATTAAATTTGTACATTCCATACATTTGACTGTTATTCTCGGCTAGTTCTGTCCTCTTCTATATCCAACAAATTTTAGAATTACAGAAGCATAAGTAGCAATCAGTGAATATGTAGGAAAAGCAAATTTTGAAACATTTATATCAAATGACCATATTTTGAAAATTATACAAACAAACATGCATGCTCTTGATATATATATATATATATATATATATATATATATATATATATATTTTTTAAGTACAAATTAATACACATCAAACTTATTAACTAACTCTGAAGAGAGACTTAGAATAATGGGGGAAATGTTACTTTCTACTTTACCTCTAGTTGGCATTTTTGTCATAACCTTACCTTTGTTTTACAATGTAAAAAAGACAAAGAAGATCCCCAAAAAGGTTTTCTAAGACTGGATATAAAAAAGTGAAAAAACAAATTCCACAGATACAATGTTTAACATTAAAAATTATTTCTACTTCAAATATATTTGAATAATATTTATTTAGAAAATGACAAAGGCACTTATAATAGTTACTTTTGTGAAAAATCTCCCAATTGTATTTCCACTCATAAAGTGTTTCTGGGTTTTGCTGAACAATTTCATCTTTGTTCTGTATCCCAGGCTCCTGAGTATTCTAGCTCTAGTTGAGCATCTCAGCAATAAGCCAGTTTAACCACAGGTCCAGCTATGGTGGCTCAGCAAAGGAATCTTTTCCTTTTTGCTCTATGCCTTTAAAAAACGTCTTAATTCATTCATTTATTGATTCATCCAGTAAGTACTTATTAAATGTCTATAGTGTGCCCGGCACTGAGTTAGGTCCTAAGTATACACTGATAAAAAGTCATGGTCCCAGCTTCAGGGAACTTCTTAGAGGAGAAGCAGTTTTAACACATAACAGTAAGTGCTACAAGGAATCCCTGAGCAAAGTGTAGTACCAGCACAGAAGTATAAACCAAACCTAGATGGAACAAAGGGAAGGAAAGGCTTCACACACCTCCCTAAACTGACTAAAGTAGTTCCTTCTCTTTTTTTTTTATTTATGATTTTACTTGACTGTGTTTACATAGATTCAAGTGTCCCACTAAATATATCTCCCCCCACCCCGTGTTCCCCTCGGCCTCCCCTTTACTCGATCCCCCCAATGCCTTTCCCCCTTCCCTCCAGGATTTGCTGTCCTGTTCTCTATAATGCTGTGTTATGTATATATAATTTCATTAATATCTTTCCCTTCTCTGATCCCATCTTCTCTTCTACTTTCCCTCTGATGCTTTCCCTCTGGTCCCTTTAATCCCACCTCTGCCTCTGATCCATTCCTCAGTTCACATTGTTCATTGGATTTCTCAAATGAGTGAGGTCATATGATATTTTTCTTTTTCTGTCTGGCTTATTTCACTTAACATGATAGTTTCCAGGTCCATCCATGTTGTCGCAAAAGGTAAGATTTCCTTCTTTTTCACAACCGCGTAGTATTCCATTGTGTATATGCACCGCTGCTTTTTAATCCACTCGTCCACTGATGGACACTTGGGCTTTCCAGAATTTGGCTACTGTAAACAATGCTGCCATAAACATGGGGGTCCATTTCTTTTTTGAATCAGTAAATTGGTATTCTTAGGGTATATTCCTAAAAGTGGGATAGGTCAAAAGGCAGTTCGATTTTTAATTTTTTGAGGAATCTCCATACTGTTTTCCACAATGGCTGCACCAGTCTGCATTCCCACCAGCAGTGCAGGAGGGTTCCCTTTTCTCCACATCCTCGTCAGCATTTATTCTGTGTTGTTTTGTTAATTAGTGCCATTCTAATTGGTGTAAGGTGGTATCTCATTGTGGTTTTAATTTGTATTTCTCTAATGATTAGTGATGTTGAACATTTTTTCATATGCCTATTTGCCATCTGTATGCCCTCTTTGGAGAAGTGTCTATTCATTTCTTTTGTCCATTTTTTGATTGGATTATTTTCCTGGTGTTGAGTTTTACAAGTTCTTTATAAATTTTGGTTATTAACCCCTTATCAGACGTATTGGCAAATATATTCTCCCATTGTGTGGGTTGTCTTTTTCTTGTGTTAGAGGTGTCTTTTGTTGTGCAAAAGCTTTTTAGTTTCATATAGTCCCATTTGTTCATCCTGTCCTTTATTTCACTGCCCATGGAGACAAATCAGCAAAAATATTGCTACGAGAGATATCAGAGAGTTTACTGCCTATGTTTTCTTCCAAGATGTTTATGGTTTCATGACTTATATTTAAGTTTTTTATCCATTTTGAGTTTACTTTTGTGAATGGTGTAAGTTGGTGATCCAGTTTCATTTCTTTGCAATGTAGATGTCCAATCTTCCCAACACCATTTATTAAAGAGGCTGTCTTTACTCCATTGTATGTTATTACCTCCTTTGTCAAATATCAATCATCCATACAGGTGTGGGTTTGTTTCTGGGTTTTCTGTTCTGTTCCATTGATCCAAATGCCTGTTCTTATGCCAGTACCAAATCGTTTTGAGTACGATGGCCTTGTAGTATAACTTGATATCAGGAAGTATGATACCACCAACTTTATTCTTCTTTATCAGGATTGCTGAGGCTATTCATGTTCTTTTTTAGTTCCATATAAATTTTTGGAATGTTTGTTCTATATCTCTAAAGTATGTCATTGGTATTTTAATAGTAACTGAATTGAATTTATAGATTTCTTTGGGTAATATAGACATTTTTTGTTGTTTATTCTTCCTATCCATGAACACAGTATATGATTTCACTTCTCTGTATCTTCCTTGATTTCATTTGTCAATGTTTTATAATTTTCCAAGTAAAAGTCTTTAACCTCTTTGGTTAAATTTACTCTTAGGTACTTTATTGTTTTGTTGCAATAGTGAAGGAAATTGTTTTTCTTAATTTCTCTTATAGACAGTTCATTGGTGCTGTATAAAAATGCCACTGATTCCTGAATATTGATTTTATATCCTGCCACTTGCTGAATTCATTAATCAGGTCCAGTAGTTTTTTGACTGAGACTTTAGGGTTTTCTATGTACAATATCATATCATCAGCAAATAATGATAGTTTTACTTCTTCTTTTCCAGTTTGGATGCCTTTTATTTCTTTTTCTTGTCTGACTGCTGTGGATAGGTACTTCCAGAACTATGTCGAATAAGAGTGTAAAAGGGGGCATCCCTGTCTTGTTCCTGATTTTAAGGGGGTTGCTTTTAACTTTTACACATTGATTATGATGTTGGCTTTGGGTTTGTCATAGATGGCCTTTACTATGTTGAGATATGATCACTGTATCCCCTTTGTTGACAGTTTTGATCATAAATGGGTACTGGATTTTATCAAATGCTTTTTCTGCATCTACTGATATTATCATGCGATTTTTCTCCTTCCTTTTGTCTATGTGTTGAATCACATTGATTTGCAAATATTGTACCAGCCTTGTCTCCCAGAATAAATCCCACCTGATCATGATGTATGATTTTTATCATGTAGTGCGGGATCTGGTTTGCTAATATTTAGTTGAGAATTTTAGCAACAAAATTCATCAGGAATATTGGTCTACAGTTTAGCATCTAAGTTCATCAGGGATATTGGTCTATACTTTTTTTCTCTGTAGTGTCTTTGCCCGGTTTTGAAATCAGTATTATGCTCGCATCATAAAAGGAGTTTGGAAGTCTTCCCTCCTCTTGAATTTTTTGAAATAGCTTAAGAAGAACAGGAGTTAGATCTTTGAATATTTGATAAAATTTGCCTGTGAAGCAAATTGGCCCAGGACTTTTGTTTGTTGGGAGTTATAAGTTTCTATATAATTTGATGAAATCAATCTGTTAAGGTTTTCTGATTCTCCTATATAGATTTTTGAAAGATTATACGTTTTGAGGAATTTTGTCTGTTTTGCCTAGGTTGTCTAATTTTATGGCATACAGTTCTTGTAGTGTTTTCTTGCACTCCTTTGTTTTTCTGCCATGTCATTTCTAATTTTATTTATTTGAGTCCTCTCTCTTTTTCCCTTAGTGAGTCTGGTTAAAGGTTCATCTATCTTGTTTACCTTTACAAAGAACCAGCTCTTGGTTTCACTGATCCTCTGTATTGTTTTCTTAGCCTCTATGTCATTTATTTCCACTCTGATCTTTACTATTTCCTTCCTTCTGCTTCCTCTGGGTTTATATGCTGTTCTTTTTCTTGATCTTTCAAATGTCAAGTTAAATTGTTTATTTGAGCTTTTTCTAGCTTCTTAAGGTATGCCTATAGTGCTATGAACTTCCCTCTCAGTACTGCTTTTGCTGTGTCCCATACATTTTGAGTTGTTGCATGTTTGTTTTCATTTGTTCCAAGGGAATTTATTTCTTCCTTAATCTCATTGTTAACCCATTTGTTATTTAATAACATGCTATTTAATTTCCAAATGTTTGAGTGTTTTTCAGTTTTTCTATTGTAGTTGATTTCTAGTTTCATGCATTGTGATACAAGAAGATGCTTGATATTTCAGTCTTCTTAAATTTATTGAGACTCGTTTTGAGTCCTAATAAGTGGTCTACCCTAGAGAATGTACCGTGAGCATTTGAAGAATGTATATTCTGCTGCTTTAGGATGAAATGTTCTGAAGATATCTATTAAATCCAGTTGATCTAGTGTGTTCTTTAAGTCTGTTTCTTTGTTAATTTTCTTTCTTGAGGATCTATCCAGTGATATTAGTGGGGTATTAAAATCCCCTACTACTATATTATTGCTGTTGATCTCGCCCTTAATGTCCATCAAAATCTGCTTTATGAAAAAAAAAATCTGCTTTATGTAGGTGCTGCTATATTAGGTGCATAGATATTTATAATGGTTATATCTTTCTGTTGGATTGTTCTCTTTATTGTTATGTAGTGACCTACTTTATCCCTTACTATATATAGCCTTTGTTTTAAAGTCTATTATGTCAGAGATAAGTATTGCTACCCCAGCTTTTTTTTTCATTTCCATTTGCATGAAATATCTTTTTCCATCCCTTTACTTTCAGTCTATGTGTAACTTTTGTTTTGAAGTAGGTTTCTTGTAGAAGCATATATATGGGACATGCTTTCTTATCCACGCAGCTACCCTATGTCTTTTGACTAGAGCATTTAATCCATTTACATTTAAGTTATTATTGATATATAGTTGTTTATTGCCATTTTATTCTTTAAATCTATATTCTTCTTTTACTAAATTTTTCCCCATTTGTTCTGTTTATAGCAGGCCCCTTAACATTTCTTGTAGAATTGGTTTGATTGTAATGAATTCCTTGAGTTAGTAGTTGTTGTGTGTGTTTTTGTTTGTTTGTTTGTATGTTTGTTTGTTTGTTTTTGCCTGGGAAGCTCTTTATTTCTCCTTCAATTTTAAATGATAGCCTTGGTGGATAGAGAAGTCTTGATTGTAGGCTCTTGTTTTGCATTACTTTGAATATTTCTTGCCATTCCCTTCTGGCCTCTAATGTTTCTGTTGAGAAGTCAGATATCATCCTTATGGGGGCTCCTCTGAAGGTAATTGACTGCTTTTCTCTTACAGTTTTTAGTATCCTTTCTTTATCTTTTAATTTTATTTTTTTAAATTATGATGTGTCTTGGAGTAGGCTTCTTTAGGTTCATCCTTAACGGGATTCTCTGTACTTCTTGAACTTGTGTGACATTTTCCTTCATCAATTTAAAAAAGTTTTCAGCTATAATTTCTTCAATCAAATTCTCTATCCCTCGATCTTTCTCTTCCTCTTCAGGAACACCTATGATGCAGATATTATTTCTCTTCATGTAGTCACAGAGCTCTCTTAGAGTTTCCTCAGACTTTTTGATCCTCTTTTCTTTTTACTGCTCTGCTTCCTTGCATTCGTTTATCTTATGCTCTAAATCACTGATTCAATCCTCAGCTTCTTCCATCCTGGTTTTAATTTGTTCTAGTGTGGTCTTCATTTCTGGTATTGTATTTGTCATTTCTAACTGATTCTTTTTTTAATATTTCAATGTCCTTTCTGATAATTGCTATCTATTTATTTAGGTGCTAGTTATGTCCATTAATTGTTGCTCTAAGATCTTTGAGCATCCTAACAACCATTATTTTAAACTCTGCATCTGGTAATTTGGTTATTTTTATCTCATTCAGATCTTTTTCTGGGAATTACTCTTGTTGATTTATTTGGGTTACATTTCTCTGCCTTCCCATTTTGACTGTGTATAAGAAGGGTGTGGCCACAGGAGACCAGTGTGTGTGGCCTTTGTGTTCCCTAGGTGTGATCTGTCTGCAGACCTGCGAGCTTCTCTGCTGCTGCCTCGGGCATTTATAAATGAGCATAGCCGGTGCTGTCCCGCCACTGTGATCACTACAGATTCTGCCTTACCTCCACAGGTGGGACTGTATTCGTGCCTCCGGGCTGCAGGCACTGGCCGGCCACCAGTCCCAGCCTCCACCCTGACCTCGCGGGCAGGACTACATTCAAGCCCTGGCCCACCCCCAGCTTCCACCTGGCTCCTGAACATGGGACTGCATTCACACATCAAGATGGCAAGCCTTGGCAGGCCCCTGGCCTCAGCCCCGCCCCTGTGGGCAGGGTGCACTCACACAGCCAACTGCTAGCCGCAACCCTCAGCTGGTTCCCAGGCTTCCGCCTTACCCTGTGGGCAGGACTGCAGGTGGGGCGGCTCTCGCATGTCATGCCCACACCTGCTGGTTAGACCGCTTCGGGTCCACCATCCACAGCTGTGGCCAGCCCCCAGCTTCCACCCCTACCAAGGTGAATGCACTCTTTTGTTGCACCACTGACTACCCTTTGCTGAGCACTCAGGAGTATGGGGGTGGTGATGCAGCTCAGACCTCAGCACTCAGTACTGTTTCCCTGATGGCTCCCTGCTTCTAAGCAGTTCTTTGCTCTGACTGCAGCAGGAGAGCTTCTGTTTAGTTGGTGACTAGCTTCCCTTTGCTGGTATTGCTGGTTCCAGGAAAAATGTTCACTTTAGATTTGGTAAGTGACTCAGCCCAGGGCTTAGGTTGGCTGTCCCTGAAAGTGTTTCTTTTTATGCCTCCTTGATTACACTTTCTTCCTGTTACTCCGGGCCTCTCAGTTCTCCCCATCCCCCTGAGCCCCAGGTGAGTGGTTGTGAAAGATGTTTTCTGTGTAGACCCTTGTGAAAGAGGTTTTCTGTGCAGACACTTTAAGACAAATCCTGGGTCTGGGAAATCTGTCTCTTCCAGTCTCCTGGCTTGTTTCACAGCTAAATACTGGCCATATGCCTCTACTAGGTTCTGGGGCTGCAGGCTGAGGTTTCAGTCCTGGGAACCAGGACCCTCCCCTCTCCGGGAAACTGCCCCTCTGCCACGCGAGTCCCTCCACACTGCCGCTCGCTCTTGGGAGGTGGTCAGCCCTCTCCACGTTTTTGCTTTTCCTACCAGTCTCAGTGTAGCTTCATCAGTGATCTTTGGTTATAGATTCCTCTTAGATTAGCCCAAAGTTGGTTTTTCCAAATGATTGTTCTTAAAATTAAGTTGTAATGCACTTTGGTTCTGCAAGGTAGAAGTTGATGCGTCCGTCTACTCCATTGCCATCTTCCTGCCCTCCCTAGAGTAGTCCCTTCTTCACTGACACTTTCTTCCTTTCCTCTCAACCAAAATATGACTCTCTTCCTTTTGAAATTGCTTAAATGTTACCTCCTAAGATTTCCAAAAAAAAAAAAAAAAAAACATCACTCACTCCTAAATGTCATATAATTCTTAAAAACAAATCTGTGAAACTCAAAAGCAAGCAAGAAAACTAAACCCTCATTAAATGCCAGCTCTATACAAGTACCAGAGAAAGCAAGTACTTAAATATCTTCTAATTGTGCCCAGCTCTGGTGTCTCTACTAACTTGCTTATCATTTAAATTGCAATCTACCTCCCATTTGAAATTATGCATTTTTTTCAAACACAAATATTCAGAGTGCTTCAGCCACTAGATATATACTCCTAGGTATAATCAATTGCTTAAAAGGTAGAGGTATACAATGGCAGGTAGAGGAGGAACTCCTGTAATTTCTGTTGTTTTAAATAAATTTCAATAACGAATTAGTGGCAGTATAGCAAATACAACATAAATTTCCTAGTTTTCTGACCTTTAACTTAATGTAACCAAAGGTAAAATCCACAGTTAATGTATATTTAAAGTTAGAATACAATCAGAAGACTTTTCAGCAGACTTTGCAGGCCAGAAAGAAATGAGATGATATATACTCTAAGTGCACAAAGTAAAAATTTCAAACAAAAAAGAATCTACACAGCAAGTTTATCAATCAGCATCACATGAGAGATAGAGTTTTCAAAAAAAGCAGAAACTAAGATAGTTCACCACCTCTAAATGCACCTTACAATAAATGATAAAGGATTTATTTAACCTGAAAACAAGGGTAATAATAAGCAACAAAAAAAAAATGTAAAAATCTCACTAGTAAAGGTAAATACATAAAAAAAGGTAGCAAACTAATCAATTCCAAAGCTAATACAAAAGATAACAGACAAAATTTGTAAAAACAGTACCTATAACAATCAGTCAAGGGACACAAAAAGGTATATAACATGTGAAATCAGTAACATAAAACATGAAAAGATTAAAAACACAGTTCTAGAACATTGTAAAGTCAGTAGCCGCTGCTGCCATCCCAGCCGCCTGGCCTGTGTGTTGGTTCGCATTAAATTCGGACAGAGTATAAAGAAACTGCGGAGCCAAAAACTTGTGGACCATTTTTCTTTATTCTAGACTTGCATTCAGCAAGCGAGTAAAAAGCACACAGTGGGAAAACATTTCCCTTTCCATTCAGGGCTTCCAAAGCAACTGACTCATCTGAGTTTTCCTAGAATCAAATGCTTCCACCTGACCAGTCTTATTCACCTCTGTTCCCCATCTCCTTCAGCATTCCGCAATTTTTGGCTGGCTCCTCGCCTCCATGAGGCCTCTCTCCCCTGGAACAACATGGTCTCCTCCAAATGGCCTCTTAGCTCCTTCCTTTAAAACTTTTTGAGGCCTGACCTGTGGTGGCGCAGTGGATAAAGTGTCGACCTGGGAACACTGAGGTCGCCAGTTCAAAACCCTGAACTGGTCTGGTCAAGGCACATATAGGAGTTGATGCTTCCAGCTCCTCCCCGCTTCCTCTCTCTCTCTCTCTCTCTTTCTCTCTCTCTCTCTCGCACTCTATGTCTCCTCTCTAAAATGAATAAAATAAAATAAAATAAAAAGTTAAAAAAAAAAAAAACTTTTTGGCATGAAAGCCCTCCCCCAAAACACATTAGCATAACCAAGCCCCTTCCCAAGCAAGAAGGGCAATTAAATATTATCAGGTGAGAGCATCAACACGTGAAAGCAGCTGCCATCTTTAACAGAGTGAGCAAAATATGACTTATCTGCCCCACAAACATGTTCATACTTAACTTGCTGTCAACTTAAAATAGAGCAGAATATATATGGGCTGATATATGTGAGCTTCATGATAACCACAAAGCAAAAACCTAAAGTAGACACACAAAAAATAATAAAAATGGAAATGAAACATAACATGAAAGAAAGTCATCAAAGCACAAGAGAAGCAGAAAGAAAACAAAAATGCTGCCAGAAAATAATTAACAAAATGACAATAAGTACATATCCATTTAATTACTTTAAAATGTAAATGAATTAAACTCTCCAATTAAAAACAGATTGACTGAATGAATAAAAACCAAGACCCACCTATCTGCTGCCTACCAAATTCACTTTAAATACAGGACACACACAAACTGAAAGTGAAAAGGTAGAAAAAGATGTTTCGTGCAAATGGAAAACAAAAGAAAACTGGAGTAGCTATCAGACAAAATTAACTGTAAAACAAAGACTATGATAAAAGACAAAGCTGACCATTTTATAATGATAAAGGGGTTAATTCAACAAAAAGATATATTTGTAAATATGCAGGGGTGAGTAGAAGTAGGTTTACAATTGTAAACTAAATAATTCAGCCTGACCAGGCGCTGGTGCAGTGGATAGAGAATTGGGCTGGTATGCAGAGGATCCAGGTTCAAAACCTGGAGATTTCCGGGGTGAGCACAGGTTCACCAGCTTGAATGCAGTATCGCTGGCTTGAACGGGGTATCAGACTTGACCCCATGGTCACTGGCTTGAGCTCAAATTCACTGGCTTGAAGCCCAAGGTCGCTGGCTTGAGCAAGAGGTCATTCACTCTGCTATAGCCCCTTCCATGCCCCCCCTCCATCAAGGCACATATGAGAAAGCAGTCAATCAATGCACAAATAAGGAACCACAACAAAGAATTGATGCTTTTCATCTCTATCTCTCTCCCTTCCTGTATGTCTGCCCCTGTCTGTCCCTCTCGCTGTCCCTCTGTGTCTGTCACACACACACACACACACACACACACACACACAAAAAAAAAAAAACAAACAATTATTAAATAATAAAAGAACAAACTCTTGAGTACTCACACTATAAATCTACTTTTGCCCACCCCTCTCTATATACCTAATACAGGAGCACCTAAATATATAAATCAAATATAAACAGACCTAAACAGAAAAATCAACAGCAATACAGTAATTATAGGGAACTTTAATAACCCATTTACATCAATAGATAGATCATACAGACAGAAAATCAATAAACATTGGCCTTAACACATTAAATTTAATGCACTCAATAAACATATACTAAACATTCCATCCAAAAACAGCAGAATGCACATCCTTCCCAAGTGCACAAAAACATTCTGCAGAACAGATCACATATTAGGCCATAAAACAAGTGTCAATAGATTTAAAGACTGAAATCATAGTATCAAATATGCCTACACTGTTATAAAACTGGAAATCAATCACAAAATGAAAACTGCAAAATCACAAATATGTGGATACTAAACAGCAATGCTACTGAACAAAAAGTCAAAAAAGACATCAAAGGGGAAATTTAAAAAATCCTTTGAGACAAATGAAAATTGAAATACCACATTCCAAAATAAATGGAATACAACAAAAGCAGTTCTAACTGTGAAGTTCATAGCAAAATAAGCCTACCTGAAATAAATAAGAAAAATCTCAAATAAACAATTTACCATTATATCTAAAAGAACTAGAAAAAAGAACAAAGCTCAAAATTAGTAAAAGGAAGGAAATGATAAAGATCAGAGCAAAAATAAATGAAATGGAGATTATAAAAACAATAGAAAAGATCAATGAAACTAAGAGCTGCTTCTCTGAGTAGATAAACACAATCAAAAGTCCTTCCACTAAACTCACAAAGAAAAAGAGAGGGCTCAAATAAATGAAATCAGAAAGGAAAGTGGAGAATCACAAGCGATACCACAGAAAGACTGTAAACACAGTCAGAAAAAACATAGACAGAAAGAACTATGAACAATTGTATACCAAATAACTAAATAACCTATAAGAAACTGATAAATTCCTATGAATATCAAATTCCTCTAAATAGAAATGTAAATGTAAAAGAACTAAATTCTTCAAAGATTGAAACATGAGAAAAAAAAAGAAAAGAACAAAATCTGAGTAGAGCTATGTAAGGCCAGTAGCCACGGACACCATCACAGCCGCCTGGTCCATGCAGGTTCACATTTGATTCGGACAGACTGTAATGAAACAATGAAGCCAAAAACTGGTGGGGCATTACCTTTAATCCTAGCTTGCACCGAGCAAACGAGAAATACACACAGTGGGAAAACACTTCCCTTTCCATCCAGGGTTCCCAAAGTCACTGATTCAACCAAGTATTCCTAGAATCAAGGTTTCTACCTCACCAGCCTTATTCACCTCTGTTCCCCATCTCCTTCTCTCTCTGCACAAACTCTGCAAAAACTGGCTTCTCCTTCAGCACTCCGCCATCTTGCCTGTCTCTCCTTTGCAATGCTGATGACAGGATCTCAGTGAGAGAGCCCCTGGTCTGCCTCATTTTATATTGTAGAAATTAAAGCCTTTAAGCCAGTATATAAATAAGGAAGTTTGTGATACAAAGCAACTCTTCTGAGGCATAAATCAGATACCTCATAAGAGTGCACCACCCCACGCCTGACCAGGCGGTGGCGCAGTAGATAGAGCGTCAGACTGGGATGTGGAAGACCCAGGTTCGAGACCCCGAGCTCGCCAGTTTGAGCACAGGCCCATCTGGCTTGAGCAAAAGCTCGCCAGCTTGGACACAAGACCCAAGTTTGCTGGCTTCAGCAAGGGGTGGCTCGGTCTGCTGAAGGTCCACAGTCAAGGCACATGTGAGAAAGCAATCAATGAACAACTATGGTGTCGCAACGGCAACAAAAACTAATGATTGATGCTTCTCATGTCTCTCCATTCCTGTCTGTCTGTCCCTATCTATCCCTCTCTCTAACTCTCTCTCTGTCCCTGTAAAAAAATAAAATAAAATAAAATAATGCTTGGCTTTAGGAAGGAATGGAGAATGGTTGTTTTGTAATAAAACAAAGAAACATTAAAAACTAAAAAAAAAAAAAAAAAAATGAGTGCACCACCCCACATCATGCAAAGGTCAAGGGTTTGGGGAAAAGCTTAGTTTTGAGAAGATTTTAGTATTAGAAGGATGTTTAAAAGATCTTAGTATTAAAAGAGTGGGAAAGGCTTAGTTTTGAAACTAGGCCTTGGACTAAAATGACTTTGCCAGCTTACAGCCTGTCTCCCTGTTGGGCAGATAAAATATAATATGCTCACTTTGTTAAAGATGGAGCTGCCCACATGGAAGCCCATCACCCAGGTGATATTATTTGGCCTTATGCTTGGGATAGGTGTGGGGGAAAGGCTGTAATGTAAGCAGGCCAGGTTGTTATAGCCTAAGGCTTGGTTTTAAGAGTAAGCTTTTCCCCCACACCCTTGACTGATTGGATGATGTAGGGTGGTGCACTTTCCTGAAGAATCCCATTATACAGAGACTTCTTTGTTTGTATAATTGGATTAAAGGTTTTGAGTCTGTGCTATAAAGTGGGAGAGACCAGTAGCTTGATCTCTCTCTTGGTTCCTGAGTTCCTGAGGTTAGTAATAGAGAGGAGAGCAGATTAAGGCCATGTGGAGGAGAAGCAGCCAAGATGGCAGCGTGCTGAGGAAGAAGCCAGTTTGTTAAGAGTTTGTGCAAGAGGAGATGGGAAACAGAGGTGAATAAGTCTGGTGAGCTAGAAACCTTTGATTCTAGGAAACTCGGATAAGTCAGTAGCTTTGTGAGCACTGAATGTGTGGGTTTTGGAGCCCAGTGTGTGTTTTTGCTTGCCCGCCGGGTGCAAGCTAGAATTAAAGCTGATGGCTCACCAGTTCGTGGCTCCTGTGTTTCATTACTGACTGTTCGAATCTAATGTGAACCTGCACGGGTCAGGCGGCTGTGATCCTGACCGCGACTACTGGCTTTACACTCCCACAGCCCATGCAAACTATAAGCTAGCAAACATATTAACAAACTTATTTGACCTATGTAAAGCCAGTGGCCACAGCCACCATCACAGCCGCCTGGCCAATGCAGGTTCGCATTTGATTCGGACAGTCAGTAATGAAACAACAGAGCCAAGAACTGGTGGGCAATCATCTTTAATCCCAGCTTGCACCCGCAGGCAAACAAAAACACACACTGGGCTCCAAAACCCACACATTCAGTGCTCACAAAGCTACTGACTTATCCGAGTTTCCTAAAATCAAAGGTTTCTAGCTCATCAGACTTATTCACCTCTGTTCCCTATCTCCTTCTCTCTACACAAACTGCACAAACTGGCTTCTCCCTCAGCACTCTGCCATCTGGGCTGCTTCTCCTGGCCTCTACGTGGCCTTCATCTGCTCTCCTCTCTGATACTAATCTCAGGAAGCAAGAGAGAGAGCTCTGGGTCTGCCCCACTTTATAGCATAGATTCAAAACCTTTAATCCAATCTACACACAAGGAACTCTCTGATACAAAGTCACCCATCTGAGGCATAATGGGATTCCTCAGGAGTGTACCACCCTACATCATCCAATCAGTCAAGGGTGTGGGGATAAGTTTACTCTTAAAACAAAGCCTTAGGCCATAACGACCTGGCCTGCTTATATTACAGCCTTTCCCCCACACCCATCCCAAGCATAAGGGCAAATAATATCACCTGGGTGACGGGCTTCCAATGTGGGCAGCTCCATCTTTAACAAAGTGAGCATAATATATTTTATCTGCCCAACAACCTCTGTTCCCCATCTCCTTCCTTCTCTCTGCACAAACTCTGCATAAACTGTCTTCTCCCTCAGCACTCCACCATCTTGGCTGCTTCTCCTGGCCTCCTCCACATGGCCTTTCTCTGCTCTCCTCTCTATTGCTAATCTCAGGAACCAAGAGCGAGGAAGCTCCCGGTGTGCCTCACTTTATAATGTAGAAATCCAAACCTTTAAGCCAATCTACAAACAAGGAAGTCTCTGATACAAAGCCACTTATCTGAGGCATAATGGGAGGATTCCCTAGGAGAGTGCACCACTCTACATCATCCAATCAGTCAAGGGTGTGGGGAAAAGCTTACTCTTAAAACTAAGCTTTAGGCTATAACGACCCAGCCTGCCCACAGCCTGTCCCCCAACACACATTAATATCAACGCACTTGCACATGGGCAACGCCATTTTTAACAAAGTGAGCATAATATATTTTATCTTCCCAACAACCTGCAACCTACTACTAACAAGGAGATTAAATTGGTAATAATAACTTTTTAAAAATTTAAAAATACCTCCCAGAAAACTGTTGTAAAGTAGTGTACTTGAATCCACGGGTTACATAGAGACACCAAGTCCAAATAAATTTTTGAGGAGTTTAATAATTAGCTGGTTAGCTACACGGGGCACAATCCCAAATTATGTAGAAAGTCCCTATCATTTTGTGGCTCATTTTATAGACCAAATCACATACCGGTTGGGGTGGGTAGGGAGGGAGCATGGTACAATAGTCAACTACTAACAAGCTTACAACATTTAGCTATAGGATCTATTAAAAGGAAAATTCATTCTTATACATCAAGACCACAAGATAACACAGTAGTGATAACTGTTTTAAATACCTGGCAAAGACATTCCCAAATTTTCTAGTGTCTACCACCCATCCTTTATGCCACAACGAAATATTTAGCTTAGGATAAGGAGAAAAGCTAAATGAAATTACCTTTGCTAAAAGTGTTGGGGCTAGCTTATTAGGAAACCTAATAAGCTATTCCCCACTTGTTTAGTTTACAAGTTTTATACATATAAAGAATTTCAAGAGGGATGATTATTAGAAAGCATATAAAATGTTACAGAATGCAGGTTTTTCAAGCAAGGGGAGTGGGCTCAGGATCCCTTTGTCTAGAGCAGTGGTTCTTAACCTTTTTTGAGGCACGAACCCACCAGTTTCATATGCACATTCACTGAACCCTTCTTTAGTGATAAATAAAATATGGGGTTTTTTTCCAAATTCAAGACATAGGTATATGTTCTTTTACTGGTGCACAAAATGAGCCATGCATGAACATCACCTTGCTCAAAGAACAAATCCAACAAAGTGCATGAACTCACAACAAATTATGGTATTACTTTATTCTGGCCTCCGCGGCAGAGGCTTCTCTGAACCCCTGAGACCAACTCATTGAACCCCTAGGGTTCAATAGAACCCAGGTTAAGAACCGCTGGTCTAGAGGTATACATCACTCTCAGGACTGCAGGAGGGGAGGAAGAGTTAGTATCAGTGTAGGAATTTTTAATTACGACATGTAAACATTGTCTTCTAAAGGATCTTAAGGATGGGGAAGAGGAAGTTTTCAGATTAAGTTTTATCTTCTTTGTTGTCTAGCAAGTAGTGGCCTCAGTCCTTCCAGAGAACTAAGATTAGTTACTAACTTTTGCCCCTTTAATCTCTTTCTCTGGGTTTTTTTTTTTTTCTTTTCATAGAGGAGGGGTCAGGGAACCTGACTCTTCCTTTTAAAATACTAATGTTAACAATTTTTTCAATTCCTTGGCACCTTAATCACAAAACAAAAGGTCAGGACCAACAGCTTCACTGAGAAAATTGTACCAAACATTCCAAGATTTAATACCTATACTTTTCAAACTCTTCCAAAATATTGAAGAGGAAACACTTTCAAATTCATTTTATGAATCCAGCATTACCCTGATACCAAAACAAGATAAGGATACCACACACAAAATAATAAACTAACAGGCCTATATTGCTGATGTGCATAGATGCAAAATTTCCTAAACAAAGTATTAGCAAACCAAATGGAACAATACATTAAAAAGATCATATGCCAATGTTGGTCAAATAAGTCTGTAAATTGATGTATATGTTTGCTTGCTTATAGTTTGCATTAGGGGCCAGGGAACACCAGATATAGCAGTCTGAGAGGTTACAGGTCCCCTTCCTGACTGGGAGGGGTCATTGTCTTGCTAATGTTTACTGGAAGAGAAATTCTCCCTACAACAGAGAGGGACAGGAGGATTTCTTCTTTCTCCCTTCTGTGATCCCTTGCCCTCCATGTGAAAAGCAGGTTTTCTGCTTTTCCCTTGGCTTTTCTTGTGGCTTGCCTATCTTGGTGAGACACCAATAAACAGAATGGCCCACCATCCTCCAACCCTGCCGTTTCCTTACCATCTGTACAAATTCAATGAGAACCTATATGTGAATGGCCATGATGGTGGCAGTGGCCCCTGGCCTTACAGCCATGATCAAGTGAGATTTATTCCAGGAATGCAAGGATGGTTTAACATCTGCAAAGCATTCAATGAAGGACAAAAGTCATATGATCATCTCAAAAGATGCAGAGAAAGCATTTTACAAAAACCATTTACAATAAAAATTCTCAAAAAATAAGTGTTGGGCAGATAAAATATAATATGCTCACTTTGTTAAAGATAACACTGCCCACATGGAAGCCCGTCACCCAGGTGATATTATTTGCCCTTATGCTTGGGATGGGTGTGGGGGAAAGGCTGTAATGTAAGCAGGCCAGGTCTTTATGGCCTAAGGCTTGGTTTTAAGAGTAAGTTCTTCTCCACACCCTTGACTGATTGGATGATGTAGGGTGGTGCACTCTCCTGAGGAATCCCATTATACAGAGACTTCCTTGTTTGTATAATTGGATTAAAGGTTTTGATTCTACGGTATAAAGTGGGAGAGACCAGTAGCTTGATCTCTCTCTTGGTTCCTGAAGTATTAGAAAGGAGAGCAGAGTAAGGCCACGTGGAGGAGAGGAGGCAGCCAAGATGGCAGAGTGCTGAGGGAGAAGCCAGTTTGTTAAGAGTTTGTGCTGGAGGAGATGGGAAACAGAGGTGCAAGCTAGAATTAAAGCTGATGGCTCACCAGTTCTTGGCTCCTGTGTTTCATTACCGACTGTTCGAATCTAATGTGAACCTGCGTGGGCGAGGCTGCTGTGATGGTGGCCACGACTACTGGCTTTACAATAAGTATAGCGGGAATGTGCCCCAATATAATAAAGTCCATGTATGACAAACCCACATCAACATTAAGTATGATTAAAAGCTAAAAACTTTTTCTCTAGAATCAAGAACAAAACAAGGATGCTCACTCTTGCCAATGGCCATTGGGAGTCCTAGCCAGAGCAATTAGGCAAGCAAAAGACAAAACTCTTATCTAAATCATAAAGGAAGAAGTAAAACTGTCATTATTTACAGCTGACATGATACTATCTATAGAAAACCCTAAGGACTGCACCAAAAAACTTTTAGACTAATAAAAAAAGTCAGTAAAGTTTCAGAATACAAACTCAATTATATAGAAAACTGTTGTGTTTCTATTCACTAATAGCAAAGTATCAGAAAGAGAAATTAAGAAAATAATCCCACTTCCAATTGCATCAAAAAAAATAAAATACCTAGGTATTAATTTAACTAAGGAGGTAAAAGATCTGTACACTGAAAACTATAAGATATTAATACATGAATTTGAAGAAGACACAGATAAATAGCATATTCCATTCTCAAATATTAAAAGAATTACTATTGTTAAAATGTCCATATTACCAAAGCTATATGCACATTCAATGCAATCCTTATTGAAATTCCAGTGGCATTTTCCATAGAAATAGAACAAATAATTCAAAAAGTTGTATGACATCACAAAAAAAAACCCAAATAGCCAAAGCAATCTTAGGAACACTGGAGGTGCCTGACCTGTGGTGGCGCAGTGGATAAAGCGTCGACCTGGGAACACTGAGGTCGCCAGTTCAAATCCCTGCACTGGTCTGGTCAAGGCACATATGGGAGTTGATGCTTCCAGCTCCTCCCCCCTTTCTCTCTTTCTCTCTCTCACTCTGTGTCTCCACTCTAAAATAAATAAAATAAAATAAAAAGAAAAATATAAAAAAAAAGAACACTGGAGGTATCACACTCCCTGATTTCAAACTACAAAGCTATAGTAATCAAAAGAGTATAATATTGGCATAAAAACAGACACATAGAGATCAATGGAACATAACAGGGAGCCAGGAAATAAATCTGCACATATATGGAAAATTAATTTACAACAAAGGAGCCAAGATCATACAATGGAGAAAGAACAGTCTCTTCAATACATGGTGGTAGGAAAACTGAATAGGCACATGCAAAGGAGTGAAACAAGACCACTATATTACACCATACACAAAAAATTAACTCAAAATGGGTTAAAGACTTTAATATAAAACCTGAAATCATAAAATTCCCTAGAAGAAAACACAGGCAATAAGCTCCTTGACATTGGTCTAGCAATGGTTTTTATTGTTGTTTGTTTGTTTGTTTTTTGGATATGACTTCAAAGGCAAGGGAAACAAATGGGACTATATCAGACCAATAAGATTCTGCACAGTGAAGGAAACCATCAACACAACAAAAAGACAACCAAATGAATGAAAGAAAATATTTACAAATCATATCTCAGATAAGGGGTTAATATATGAAATATATAAAGAACTGCCTGACTAGGCGGTGGCACAATGGACAGAGCCTCAGACTGGGACATATAGGACCCAGGTTCGAAACCCTGAAGTCGATGGCTTGAGCACAGGCTCATCCGGCTTAAGCGAAGGCTCACCAGCTTGAGTTTGCGGTCGCTGACTTGAGCAAGGAGTCACTTACTCTACTGTAGCCCCCAGTCAAGGCACATATGAAAAAGCAATCAATGAACAACTAAGGTTCCACAACACCTTGATTAAAAAATGGGCAGAGACTCTGAGTAGACACTTTTCCAAAGATGACATACAGATAGCCAAAAGGCAAATTAAAAGATGTTCAACATCATCAATTACCTGAATAATGCAAATTAAAACCAAAATGGGATATCACCTTATCACTGTGAGTATGGCTATTATCAAAAAGACAAGAAGTAATGACTGAGAGGATGTGGAGAAAAGGAACTCTCATATACTGTTGGTAAGAATGAGAACTGGTGCAGCCACTATATAAAAGTTAAGAGTATAACTACTATATGACCCAGCTACTCCACTTCTGGGTATTTAACCAAATAATACAAAATTATTAATTAAAAAAGATATGTGCAATGAACAATTTATGTGTTCATTGCAACACTATTTACAATAGCCAAGATGTATGTCTATGTGCATGTGCATTTGTGTGAGAAAGATGGAATATTACTCAACCATGAAAAAGATGAAACTTTACCAATTGCAACAACATAAATGGATCTTGGGGGTTTTATGTTAAATAAAATTAATAAGATGAAAAACAAATACCATATAATTTCACTTATATGTGGAATCTATAAAATAAAAACAAAAAACCTCACAAAATGAAATAAAAATATACTCATAAATACAGAGAAAACTGGTGCTTACTAGAGGAGATAGGGGATGGGGGTGGGGACAGGCTAAAGTAGATGAATGAGATCAATTGAATGGTTATAGATGTAACTAGACTTAACAGTGGTGAACACTATGTAATGTATTTGAATATTAAATTAGAAATGTTGTATATTTGAAATATATATATTCTTGCAACCCAATTTTACCACAATACAAAAAAAAATGTTGAAATGAAGTTCTAAAATATTTGGAATAGGGCCTGGCCAGTTAACTCAGTGGATCAAGAGTTGGCTCAACATGTGGACGTGCTGGGTTTGATCCCCAGTCAGGGCACACATGAGAAGTGGCCATCTGCTTCTCTTCCCCTTCCTCATTCCCTTATCTCTCTCTTCCCTTCTCACAGCCAGTGGCTCAATAGGTTTGAGCATCAGCCCAGGTGTTATGAATAGCTTGGCTGATTCAATCATCAGCCCCAGATGGGGGCTTCCAGGTAGATCCCAGTAGGGGCATTACAGGAGTCTGACTCTCTATCTCCCCTCTGTTCGCTTAAAAAATAATTTGGAATAAACCTCCAACAATCTCAGAGAATTGGAAGAAAAAAGAAAATTGTCAATAAGTTTTGGATGAATAATGTTCCAAGAAACCATGCAATTCCAAAACAGATATTAAGTATACACAAATTATATCTCTTAAGAGAAAATATAGATCATGAAAAACAAAAAGAGGAATTAATTGTTCAAGATTAAAAGAAAATTAAGAAACATAAGAATCAATGGATTGCTTGAAACCTAATTGAATCCTGTATCCAAAAACCTCAAAAAAACTGTTTAGGGACAATAGGGGAGATCTGAATAACGTAATGACATTAAATATCTTATTAAACTAATGTTAATTTTCTTGTATGTGAGATTGATATTATGATCATGCAGGAAACTATACATATTCTTAGAACATGAATGCTAAAAATTTTATATTATCATGATCACTTTGATACAGTCTAAAAAAGCTTTATAGGCCCTGGCCAGTTGGCTGAGTGGTAGAGCATTGGCCTGGCATGGGGATGTCCTGGGTACAATTCCCAGCCAGGGCACACAATTCGAGAAGCGCCCATCTGCTTCTCCACCCTTCCCCCTCTCCTTTCTTTCTATCTCTCTCTTTCCCTCCTGCAGCCAAGGCTACATTGGAGGAAAGTTGGCCCGGGTGCTTAGAATGGCTCCATGGCCTTCACCTCAGGTGCTAGAATGGCTCCAGTTGCAATGGAGCAATGCCCCAGAGCATCGCCCCCTAGTGGGCATGCCAGGTGGATCCGGTCAGGCACATGCAGGAGTCTGTCTCTCTGCCTTCTGCTTCTCAATTCAAAAAAATACAAATAAAAAGTAAAATAAAGCTTTATAAATGGCATTGGTCAGTTGGCTCAGTGATAGATTATGGACAGGGCATGTGAAGAAGCAACCATCTGCTTCTCTACCCCTCTCCCTTCATTCTCTTTCTCTCTCTCTCTCCCTCCTCCCAGCCACAGTTTGAATGGCTCAAGCAAAGTTGGCCTGGGCACTATGGATGGCTGCATAGCTTCACCTTAGGCACTAAAATAGCTTGATTGCCGAGCAACAGAACAGCAGCCCCAAATGGTCAGAGTATCGCCCCATAGAGGGCTTGCCAAGTGGATCCTGGTTGGGGCACATGCGAGAAGTCTGTCTCGCCACCTCCCCAACTCTCAATTTAAAAAAAAAAAGCCTTATAAATATGTAAATACATATTTAAATAAAATTTATATAACTAGAAAATGTGGGAAAATGTTAACAGTGACTGAATACAGATGAAAGATAACATGGGCAGTTTATTGCCCTACGTTTTCAATTTTCCATAGTACTAAACATTTTTAAAGTAAAATGTTGAAGGGCGGAAGACAGCATGAGAGGAGGCCAGCTTGACTGAAGTTTAAAGGATAAATGCTACACTAGTCTCAGCAAACATGAAAACCAGCTGCATGATCCTGGGCAGGTCACAGAACCTTTCTAGACCTCAGGTGAAAGAGAAAGAAGTGAATGATCTCTAAGGTACCTTCCATGTCTAAAAGCCCATTATTCTACTACTTCTTCTCAGCTCTAAATAGATAATCATCTGCAAAGTGGAAAAGCTCACTGAACTGCTGTAGGAGTAAAATATTTAAAACAACCAAGTGCATATCACATGGAACACAATCTCCTCTCTTTTGAGAAAACATGTTTAAAATTCTTCAGTGAAATAACAAAGATATAAGTACTAATTAACTTGAAAGAAGTAAGTAGCATATGTCCGGTAGTTGCCTCTGGGTTGGGTAGTGAAACCCTCCCTGGCCCTGAGCTTTCTGACAGTTGTTAATCTTGCTCAAACCGCACACACCCAAATTCTTGAAACTGTCTGTCCCCAAGGCTGTTCCATGAACTGCACGCCCCACCAAACCGGTCGACCGTTACCATCCTCCCCCCTCTGCAGATATAAAAAACCCAAAACCCTCCCCGGGCGCGGCTTCACAGACTCACATCCGAGGGTCAGTGAACTCGCCCGGAGTCCTCCCAATAAAGCCTGACTTTTGCTCATTTGGCTGTTTCGGCTCTTCGTTCGTTCATCGGCGGCACCCGGCAATCTTTCAGCATAGAATTATAAAGATTTATTTTAATATTTATTCAATTTCACTTTGAACCTAAAATATCAACTCTAAAAGGCTAAATATAAATGTGTTCTGATGAAACTAGAAACAGAAAAATAAACGAACCTCCTAAGAGTTTTTGAAACAAGCTGAATAGCTTTCCAATGAACTTAGCATGATACACATCTACTGGCAGACGCTCCAAACATGTAAAATAAAATGGCATTGATATTATATGTCGGAACTTTGAATAACACTCTGGGAAGATTTCAGACTGGCTTAAAATCTAAAGAGACATCTCTTTTAAAAAGAGAGCAACGAGAAGAAGGCTTAAAATTCAATATAAAAGTACAGTGTATTATTTTCACTTCCAGAAAGATTCTGAAGTGCCATTAAATTAAATCCATAATTAATTAAAAGTCATATAAAATAAATTGCAAGGGGAAAAGCAAAACAAAGTATTAACTACTATATAGTACAAATTTGCCAGATTTTCTTTTCCAGCATTAAGATTATTTTGAGCATTAAAATGAATTTCCCTTTTGGTGAAATAATCAATCCTTGACATAATAGGAAAGATAGTTGTCCAAAAGGATTCTGTGTATAATGTTAGCATACCCAGTTGCTTAAAAACCAAAAATCTTGGAATAATCCTTGAGTATATCCTCCCTTTCCACATCCAAACTATCCACAAGTCCCATAATTTCTGACTCGAAAAACTGCATCTCAGATCCATCCCTCCCTCTTGTTGCCAGCACCATATCGGCTGCCACTCTCTCACCCCAGCTCCTAAAACTGCCCGCTTCCACTTTCACCCCAGACAGTCCATTTCTTACACAGCAACGAATATTATTTTGAAGAAAATATAAACATCTTGTCAAAACCTTCAAAGCCCTGCATATTCCTATAACTTCTTACAACTCGTCTCTGCCTAAATCAGCCATACCAGGTCTTTTTCTCTTCCTCATCTCACCAAGCTCTTTTCTCCTTCAAAATCTTAGTACCCACTATTTCTTCCTTTTTTTTTCCTTTTTCCCCAGCTTTATTGAAATACTATTGACATATAACATATGTAAGTTTAGGTGTACAAAGTGATGATTCGACACGTGAATATATTTCAAAATGATTATCACGATAGGGTTAGTTAACATCTCCATCCCTTCATGTAATTACAATTGTGTATATGTGGTGATAACACTTAAGGTCTGCTCTCTAACAACTTTCCAGAGTACAATACAGTAGTACTGTTAATTACAGTCACAGGCTATGCATTAGCTCGTCCGATCTTATTTATCTTATAGCTGGTAGTTCATACACCCCAGTCTCCAGCCCCTGGCAATGAGCATTCTACTTCCAATATCTATGAATTTGGCATTTTAAGATCCCACATTCCATCATAACTGAGAAAACACAGTATTTGTCTTTCTCTTGCTTGACTTATTTCACTTCACTATTCCTTTTTGTGTGTGTGTGACAGAGACAGAGAGAGGGACAGATAGGGACAGACAGGAAGACAGAAAGATGAAAAGCATCAATTCTTCGTTGCGGCACCTTAGTGGCTCATTGATAGCTTTCTGACATGTGCCTTGACCCGGGGGCGACAGCAGACCAAGTGACCCCTTGCTCAAGCCAGCAACCTTGGGTTCATGCTGGTGAGCCTTGCTCAAACAGGACAAGCCCTTGCTCAAGCTGGCGACCTTGGTGTCTCGAACCTGGGTTCTCCATGTCCCAGGCCGACACTCTCTCCACTGCACCACCTAGTCAGACTTGACATTCTTTTTAATGAAAATTCTTTCCCCACCAAAGACACCACACACACACACCACCCAATCTTGAAATAGCTCCTTCTCATATATAGGATTCATCTTAACTATTAACTCCTTAGAAGAGGAGCTTATTATTGTAACCACCCTATCTTAAATAGCTCCTTATCTCCAAATTAATTTGCTTTTTTATTTTCCATCAAGAAACCTATTACAATTCACAATTATTTTGTCAGTTTATTTTTAAATTGTCCCCTCTCTACAATACAAGCCATAAGAATGCTTATTTATCATTATATCTCCAAAAGCAGCAAACTCTCTCTTATTTAAGTCCATCAATATACATCAAATAAACTAATGAAAAGTAAATGAACACAGGACTTACGTAGAAAATGGAACTAACAATGCTATTAACAAAAATACATAAACCAGAAGGAGGAACAAGTATTTAAGAAGAAAACTAAGATATACAGTTTAGTGCCAGGCAGTTGAAAATAAAGAACTAGTGGGACCAGAGTCTGGGAAAAACATATAGGTTGAGATTCTGCTAACTATAAGTGTTAGTTGAAAAAATAATAATTACATCACAAATTGATAGAGAATTCAGTAAGATTAATAAGCAAAAGAAGAATAACAAATACAAAATGACTATAGTCTGCTTTGGTAGGAGAATAATATAAACACTACGAAATCAAAACAAGCCAAAACTTTCAAAGGAAAAAAATAATTACTTTAGCAATTAGTCATATAAAAATGACTATTTTACTTTTATTTTATTAATTTATGAAGAAGAGTGATATGATCCTACCTTGCTACTATTCATTGTTGGTCATATCTTAGCTAATGTAGTAGGTCCATGTTGAAGGATTACACATTAGGGATGAGGAAGACACTTGATAGAACTTTTAGTGAAGTCTCACAGGAATGGTCATAGGTCTAGCCAGAATACATGAGCTGCAAGAAAAAATTCAAGGAGTCAGAACTGTATACCACAGAGGAAAAAGGTAAAAATGTACACACAGAGTATAGTAGGCTATCACTGGAGGTCAACTGCAGCATTTTCTCACGTTCACCACATTAAGAATAGGAATATTCTTCTTACATAACTTTATCCCCTGCTTACTCTCTCAGTTTTCTTTCCACAAGTCTCCTTATGAGTAATGTGGCTTACCTTCTCTTCTAAAACTCCGAGAGTTTTGAATAGGTAATTCATGGTTTTCTCCATTTTCACAGCATAAAACTAACTTCAAGTTTGAAGCGCATCAGAAGAAGCAACTGCACTTGTTAAAATATTATTACAGAATGAAGAAGTATTAACTATTTGAGAAAATTTTTGCCAATGGCTGGGACGGTTTGGGAAGGATTCTTCCGGCACACACACTTTCTCTAACATATGTCTAACATACTTTAGTATGCCAAAGCATGACCCTCACACCGGCTATTTTCTCAACCCTTGAAACCAGAATTTCTAAGATGCATCTTGGTCACTGGCTCCTCTTATTACTGATGTCAATAAATGCAGCTTACAGCCTGTCGAAGTCCCTCATTTTTTGCCTCATGCCCTCATATTTTTAATCCCGACTCCTTACTTTATATTTAGCTCTCCCCTTCTTTCAAGCTCCCCATTTTTGTTGGCCTATTCTGTTTCCTGTCATTTTCCCTACTTACTTGACTTTCATATGAATCAGAGGACATTCCGTTGATGTTACCAATAAGATTACTCCTTTCCATCTGCTCAGGAAACTGACCAAACATAGGAGTATCTTCCAAGTCTCTTACTCTTTAAAGCTTTTGACCCACTTCATCCACCAGACAAGCATGTTACTCTCTTCTAGATTTGACAGGGTTCTCAATGCTAGACCTGGTTATAAATGTAATCTAGCGGAGAAGCAGATAGTCACTTCTCCTGTGTGCCCTGACCAGGAATTAAACCCGGACCATCCACACACTGGGCCAATGCTCTACCACTGAGCTAACCATCCAAGGCCAAAGTAAGGCTTTGACAAAAGTTTTGTATTAAATAAAATTCATGACGTAAAATGATGCTTAAATATGAAAATTTTAATCATGACTTCTCTTTTATACTGCTTTCAAGAGTATTTCCAATTGAACCCAAAAAAATAATACAGTAAACAATATTACATATAAAAATTTCGAAGGAACAAAATATAGTTAGTGTGTACCTAAATGTACATATTATTTATGTTACCTAATTCCACTCTAAAGACAAACCCCCAAAGTTATTGGACAATCCATTTATTTTGAAATTTTTTAGCTTCTCTTTCTGTTAGCAAAGATAATTCAGAGTTACCTGGAACTCCATATTATGTCCTGGCCAGATGGCTCAGTTGGTTAGAACATCATCCCAGAGCACAGAGGTTTCCAGTTCGATCCCTGGTCAGGGCACATACAGGAACAGACTGATGTTCCTGTCTCTGTTTAACTTTCTCCCTTCCTCTCCAAAATCAATAAAATAACTATTTTTTTATAAAACATAATATTCAGACTTCCATATTCTGATCTCTCAGAGTGATACAGGAACAGTTACTTTCAAAGACCTAAAAACAAGAAAGACAGCTATTCAACTAGATCCT
Organism: Rhynchonycteris naso; assembly: GCA_037038555.1. Lineage (NCBI taxonomy): Eukaryota > Metazoa > Chordata > Mammalia > Chiroptera > Emballonuridae > Rhynchonycteris > Rhynchonycteris naso. Next base: position 154,126,660 of record CM073000.1, on the reverse strand, counting down.
GGCCCATCCTTGAGCGGTGTCAACTGTCCGAGAAAGCTAGTCAAAGCTCCCATGTGTCATTTACGTATCACTCTCCAATTCAAGTCTTTCCTATACTTTTTATTTTTTTATGGGAAAAAAAACAGTATTTTTCCACTTGATGTTGAAATAATTGAGGTTAAAAATAGGTAACAACTTCCTTGATAGAATCTCTACTAAGGCAATGATTAAAACTTATATTCCTTGTATTACTTCAAAGGTACTTGATAAAGATTTCTAAAATCTCATCAAATTTTTAAAGACAAATTAAAATAGTATAATACTGACTTTCCGGTGCACCTTAAATTTCCCCAACTACACAGGTTGCCATCTCTAACCCACACTCATAGCCAAATAGAGTTCCTATTCCTTACCTGAGCTTCTCCTCACCACTAGAACTGGAGTGAGGCAAGAGAGGGTGCAGCGCTGATGGAGATGCCCACTCTCAGGGTCTCACAGGTGCTCCTCTGCAACTGCATGACCCTGAGAGTCAGCAGTCTCATTTTGTGTCCTATGCATCGCTCATGCCTTACTCTGGTCCTGACCCTACTTCTCTGTCCCACCTCTACTCTTCTTACTCTCCAGTAAGTAACAAATCAAAATCTAATTCTGACAAACCAAATATCTAAAATTAAGCAATAAATTTAAATATAATTTTGCATCCATTTAAAATCATGTTTCCAAAGAAAAGCTCTTCTTCACAATGTGATGTTCGGTGGAAAATAGATGAAGCAGGAATGTCTAGACGCAATAAGATTTTTTTTTCAAATGAGCATGAGTTTCATGTGCATGTAAGTGACAGACATTTGTTATTTTTTACTCCTTTTATCTTGATGGTAGCATCTAAATTATTTTCTATCAATTACCCTTCTCCAATTCTCAATCCATGTGATTTGGGTGGCACTAATCATTCTCACTCTCAAGTTCCTGGAATTAGTACAAAGTTCCTGCTATAAGTACAGTGTGTCCGTAAAGGCATGGTGCATTTTTGTCCTGTGACCAGTCAAAAGTACACCATAACTTTACGGACACACTGTATATGACCCAGGTCTGGACAATCAGCATCTTTCCTCCCACAAGCAGTTGTTCAGAAATGGGTATGTAACCCAATAGGACTAAGAAAACTCAATTCTGCAAGTACTAATCAGAAAGTTATCTTTCCACTGAGGTTGCTAAATTGAAAGAACATAGTATCTACTTTACAGCAACCCAACCAGAGAAAACAACTGCTAAGAAATGGAAAGAGATATGAAGAACATTCCAAAAATATTTTGCCCCTAGATCTAATCACACCTGAGTTCAGGTAAGTTCAGATGTGAATAGATTTACTTGCAGTGATTTTGAAATTACTGCTGGGAAACAGTTCTCTCTGGATTTCTCCCATTCCTGCACAATCCTTCTGAGCCTTCTGAGAAAACAATTCTACAAGGACATTTTCGTGATAGCCTTGGGGCTAGAGACAATGTCTCTCTACAGATAGAGCTCCATTGAGCTTTAGAGAAATAAAGCCCTCTCCTTTCCTTCCCTGGAAGACATTCACTCATGTTCTCTTTTTAACTTATGTTTATTATGTTACTTTATATTGTTTTATTTATATTTACTATATTCTTGTATAAAAAACCTAAAGACACTTCCTTTCTCCCCCGGAGAGATTAAATTAATGAGTCGTCTCTCTCCCTCTGCAGGGTATTCACTTCCCGTCAATGTTTCAGACTTAATAGTTACATGAGGCAACAAATTTTTCTTATTCCTTATTTCAGTCAACAAATATTTGGTGAGAGCCTGCTAAGCTATCTGCATTGCATTTTCCTACACAACAAAACACAAAAATTTCCACGCTACTCGAGATTTAGAGAGAGGAAACAAAATACAAAATAAATAAGTAAAATGCATAGTACTGGATTTTATTGGTGATAAGTGCTATAAAGAGAGAAAAAGCAGAAAAAGCTTAACAAACAGTATAGGGGAAGTAGAAGATTTCAAGTTTATGTTAGGTGATGAAAGACCTTTCTGATGAAGTGATATTTGAGCAAGGACCCAAAGGAGATGACGAGGTAAGCCATATGGATTTCTGGAGAGGAGCATTCCAGGCAAGGAGAGGAGTACATGTAAAGCACCTATTTAAGAAAGAGCAAGGAGACCTGCAGAGAGTGAATGGTAGAGACAACAGAAAAGGCTCAGTTGAAAGATCCTGCAAGAGGGAGGAAGAACAGGACCACAAAACTAGCTCATCTAATAGACCTGAGCTTGTAAATGGGAAGCTACTGAAACATTCTGAGCAAAGAAGTGACATGATCTCTTATGTTTTTAAAAGGATGACACTAATATTCTAAGGCTAATATTCTGAGAGCAACAGTAGTAGCAGGGAGACATGTTAAGAGTTAGTAAAAGGAGAGAAAGGATGGTGTCGAACCAGAATGAACCTAATAGAGGTGGTGAGAACTGGCAGATTTCAGATATATTTTGAAGACAACAGAAAACACTGAAAGACTGTGTGGAACAAGTGAAAGAAAAAGTTAAAAATAACCTCAGGGTTTGGGGTCTGAGCAAAAACATTGAAAGTTTTGCCACTTACAGAGATAGGATTACTTTTATTATTATTATTATTATTATTTTATATTTTTCTGAAATGAGAAGCAGGGAGGCAGAGAGACAGACTCCTGTATGTGCCCGACCAGGATCCATTGGTATGCCCACTAGGGAGTGATGCTTTGCCCATCTGGGGCATGGCTCCATTGCAATCAGAGCCATTCTAGCACTTGAGGCTTAGGCCATGGAGCCATCCTCAGCGCCCAGGCCAACTTTGCTCCAATGGAGCCTTGGCTGTGGGAGGGGAAGAGAGAGATTGAGAGAAAAAAGGGGAAAGGGCGGAGAAGCAGATGGGCACTTTTCCTGTATGCCCTGACCGGGAATCGAACCAGGAAATTCCACAAGCCAGGCCAACACTCTACCATTGAGCCACCGGCCAGGGCTAGGATAATATTTTTTAATTGGGTTTCTATCACTGTCAACCAAAAGATGCCCAATGAGTAGAAAAATTTATGCCAGAATTAGATAATAGAAGTGATAGCCCAAAAATGTGGAACTGAGTCAATAAGAGAAAGTGACGAGAATCAAGTATCCCTGGATCACAGGGTAAGAATCAGCATTCCTTAATAAGCAAAAACAGCTGGTAAATTGCCAACTCATGTAAATCGGGCTATTTACCCACTATAGATGGAACTGTAGAGTACAGGGGATCCTCGGGTTACAACCGTCTCAAAAAAACGATGTTTCAAGTTTTCAACACTCACTCCCATAAAAACTTTAAAAATTGAGATGTGTTTTGATTTATACCATTAGCATTGTACTTAGAGACAATGTGGGAGAACTGGTTTGATTGCACACGGCGGCAGAATACACAATAACACGGTATATGAGTGAGAGAGTTGGCATTCCCCAGTACGCTTACCTACTCCATTTTGAACTGTTAAAAGTGCAAGTGTTCTGTTGGTATTAGGCTAGGGTATGTTTAGATTTACACCAAAATTCGGGTTACATCACTGTCAGAAGAACAGAACTGTGTCATAACCCAAGGACCCCCTATAGTTAGTAAAAATGTTAGGATGTTAGCATATTTCCTGCTATATAGCAGCAGTCTTCAGAAGTCCTTCAAAAAAGCAGCATATTTTGAGTGAAGTCTTAATAAAAGAAAAATCAACTCAGTCAGTCATTACAAACACAAGATGACTGATACTGCAACTTACAAGGTTAAAAATCAAAGATCCCTAAACTAAAAGTGGGCCCTTAATCATACAAAAATAATATAGGAGAAAGGCCTAAAGCTCCAGGTTACTCTCCAAGCATTCCAGCAAAGAAAGCATTTACCCATTTGTAAAGCCAGTAGCCACGGCCACCATCACAGCTGCCTGGCCCGTGCACGTTCACATTTGATTTGAACAGACTGTAATGAAACAACGGAGCTATAAGGCCAGTAGCCACGGCCACCATCACAGCCACCTTACTCATGCAGGTTTGCATTAGATTCAGACAGATGGTAATAAAACAATGGAGCCAAGAACTAGTGGACCATTAGCTTTAATCCTAGCTTGCACCTGACGGGCAAGTAAAAACACACACTGGGTTCTAAAACCCACTCATTCAGTGCTCACAAAGGTACTGACTTATCCGAGTTTCCTAGAATAAAAGGTTTCTAGTTCACCAGACTTATTCAGCTCTGTTTCCCATCTCCTCCTCTCTGCACAAACTCTGCACAAACTGGCTTCTCCTTCAGCACTCTGCCATCTTGGCTGCCTCTCCTCACCTCCTCCACATGGCCTTTCTCTTCTCTCCTCTCCAATGCTAATCTCAGGAACCAAGAGAGAGCAAGCTCCCAGTCTGCCCCATTTTATAGTGTAGAAATCAAAACCTTTAATCCAATATACAAATAGGGAAGTCTCTGATACAAAATCACTTAGGGTAGGAAAGGCTTAGTCTTAAAACTAAGCCTTAGGCTATAACGACCCACCTGCCTACAGCCCATCCCCCACCACACATTAATATAATCATGCCCATCACAAGCAAGAAGGCAACTAATACTATCACCTGGGCAATGGGCTTCCACATGGGCAATGCCATCTTTAACAAAGTGAGCATAATATACTTTATCTGCCCAACAGGAGCCAAGAACTGGTGGGTCATTACCTTCAACCCTAGCTCGCAGCCGGCAGGCGAGAAAACACACACAGTGGGAAAACACTTCCCTTTCCATTCAGGGCTCCCAAAGCCACTGACTTACCCGAGTATTCCTAGAATCAAAGGCCCCACCAGTCTTATTCATCTTTGTTTCCAATCTCCTTCTCTCTGCACAAACTCTGCACAAATTGGCTTCTCCTTCAGCACTCCGCCATCTTGGCTACCTCTCCTCTGCAATGCTGATGGCAGGATCTGAGCAAGAGTACCCCCAGTCTGCCTCATTTTATAGTGTAGAAATTAAAGCCTTTAAGCCAGTATACAAATAAGGAAGTTTCTGATACAAAGCCACTTATTTGAGGCATAAATGAAATTCCTCATAAGAGTGCATCACCCCACATCATGCAACAGTCAAGGGTGTGGGGGAAAGCTAAGTTTTGAGAAGATCATAGTATTAAAAGGGTGGGAAAGGATTAGTCTTAAAACTAAGCCTTAGGCTATAAAGACCTTGCCAGCCTACAGCCTGTCTCCCACACCCAATGCAAAATATAAGCAAGCAAACATATATGCCATATTTACAAACTTGTTTAACTAACGTCCATTATGAAATAGCCTAGGAGAAGGGATACTTTAACTGTGTGTTATTACCTCCAGAAGTTGGTCTAAATGGTCTGGTGACAGAAGCCAAGAAGGAAATTGAGAAGACTAGGATGTCCATGGTTTCAATCTCAATACCACTGACACTTTGAACTAGAAGACTCCTTGTAGGGGATGGGAGGCAGCCCTGTAGGATGCTATCAGGCCAGGGGCCACCGTCATGGCCATGCAGGTTCACATCAGATTCGGGCAGACAGTAAGGGTACTGTGGAGCCAGAAAACGGTGGGCCATACAGTTCATTAAAGTCTAGTAACAGCCGACTAGCAAACAGGCAGGGAAGATAGCTTCCCTCTCTCTCTCCAGATTCACCCAGGCTCACAGGCCTCCACAAGCAAAGCAGCACTCCCCAGCCAAACAGGCCAGGGGGAAAATAGCCCTTTACTAACAAACAATAGCCCCTCCCATGGAGGCAGGCAATTTGCAATCTACAATCTGCTGCCCTGGTGGCAAGCACCCCAGCCTGCCATGGACTATACCAGTGGTTCTCAAACTTTCTGAAGTCTGGATGCATTTAAATCCTACAAATAATTGTAGGAGTACCATATACAAATTCTGAAAAATATGTTATAATAATTAAGTCAAATATTAAAGAAAAAATATATAAAGTCCAAGTGTGCTTTAATGGTAAATGAAATAAATACGACAAAATTAAATTTATTCTGACATTATAAAACATTTTTATGTTACATTTTTTGAGTTATGCTTCTTAGAATTTGTAAAAAAAAGAGGGGTTACAAAATAAAAAAAAAAAAGTTATCTGTTTATATATAGATACATTCTTAGTAAGATTTAGTCAAGTCGGCAGGTCCTGGCACTAATGTGTTAAGTTTTTTCAACCTTGTGTTTATGAGAAACATGAGCCTGATGTGTCCCTAGCAATTTCTTCAATGTTTGGGCATATGTTTGAAAGGTAAACCCTCATTTCCTTGTCAATACATTGAAGAATTCCTCTCTTTTTACTTTTAATTGTGGTGAATGCAGAAAACCCCCACCATACATATTATCTTAACTTGACACCAAACAAAGGATAGAAGAAACTTGCCTCCAGTCTTTCTGGGGAACATGGGGGGTAGTGTAAACAATCCAGCACCACAGCTTAACAGCCTTTTGCAACCTAACCAGGCAAGTGAGGTGGGGGATTGGGCAGATCATCAGCTTGCAGCCAATTCCCCACACCTCTGTCCTCCAAAAATCTAAACTCCAAAAACCCTATCGGTTTTTTGGTCCCCAACAGGCTCATATTTCTCTGAAATACCATAGGGCGCACCTGGAAATCTTCTAGGGTGCACCAGTGCACCCTGGCGCACACTTTGAGAACCACTGGACTATAATGTACACACACAGCACTGCCCCAATTCTTCAATTAGGCAAAAAAAGCAAGCAAACCTAACATATATGAAACACATTGGTTTGCCCAACAGATGTTTAACAGTATCCTTGGGCTCTACCTACTGGATGCTAGTAACACCTGCTTCCTCACCCTCAACACCCAAGTGTGGCAACAAGAATGTCTCCAGACATTGTCAAATGTCCCCTGAGGTATAAAGTGACCCCTGTTGGAGAACTACTGGATAAGGGTGATGGGCAAAGTTGTTCAAAGACATACAAGGCAATGGTTTGATTCAAGGACTAGGATTTGGGTTTTGAGTATTTGGTAAAAGTTGATCAAATGTACCTGATCAGGCGGTGGCGCAGTGGACAGAGCGTCGGACTGGGATGCAGAAGACCCAGGATCGAGACCCCGAGCTCACCAGCTTGAGCGCGGACCCATCTGGCTTGAGTAAAAGCTCGCCAACTTGGACCCAAGGTCGCTGGTTCCAGCAAGGGGTTGCTCAGTCTGCTGAAGGCCTGCGGTCAAGGCACGTGTGAGAAAGCAATCAATGAACAACTAAGGTGTCTCAAGGGCAATGAAAAACTAATGATTGATGCTTCTCACCTCTCTCGGTTCCTGTCTGTCTGTCCCTATCTATCCCTCTCTCTGACTCTATCTCTCTCTGTCCCTGTAAAAAAGTTGATTAAATGCAAATAAATTAAAAAAAGAAAAAAGAAGAAACTTAGTTTTCAAAAGTTGTATTGCCTAAGATACTCCTAACAAAGATTTGTTACTGCTTAATTCCTAAGATGGTTCCCAGGACCCCAACCCCCCATGAACATGAACAGAAAATGGAGGACTGAAGCAGTAGAGTCCCTGCTAAAGGAATCCTTCTCAATACTCACCTTGGCTGTGACTAGAATTAAAAAGAATGATGTTGTAGTAATATAAGGTTATAGTAATTAAATATATAGAAATATAAAAATATGGAAAATATATAAAAGTAATTAAAAGGATATTAAAATAATTATTAAAATTAAATAAAGTTATGCCATTTGGATAGGAATTAATATAGTGGCTTAGTGCCATAACTCTTAATGTGATAAACAGACTCTGACTTTCAAGCAAAGCCCAGTTAGCATGTGTGTGAAGTTATACATAGATAAGAAGTGGCTTGGTGTTATTTACATTAACTTTGTAAATTAATGAAAATAAGAATATCTTAAAAAGTGTTTTAATGTAAACATTTCAGTAGAATGACATAGAGGGGATTCCCTGCAAGGAATTTCCAAAAAGGTGGTTTGAGGTGATAATCCTGTAGATTGACACCTGTTAGAAGACGTTGGCCAAAAAAGGTACTAAAGCTGAGGGGGCCCCCTGCTGCAGTAGTTGCCCAGACTCCAACATTGATGTGGACTGTCTCCATGTCGCTCTGAGCTCTGACCAAAGCCAGCCGAGAGGAGCACACTGACGGGGCCCCCCTTAAGCTGTACCCAGGCACACCAAAGGATTTGTAATAAATTGCCTGTGTGATTATTGCAACTAATTTGTGTTGGTCGTGTCTTTCCTCTGGTGGCACTTAACAATAGCATCCTCATAGCCGCCTCAAGAGTAGTCTCGAAGAGGCTGCCAGCCCTGCTGATACGCAGGGTCCCAATGCACGGGGAAGTCGAATCAGGGATGCCTGATCAACATAGAACTTGGGCTCTACTGGAACAAATGAAGATATTCCCAGAAAGAACCAGTAACAGTCACATTAGCTAATCAAAAACCTTATTGCACGGCCAGGGAAGAGTCCCTGCCATCCCTGTCCAATGAAAATATGTACGTGTACAATAAAATATGGATTGAAAAACCTCTGTAGGTTGTTCCTCCTTTTTCTCTCTACTAATTGAGAGATTTTACTATCTATGCTGTTTTCCTTCTATCACTGAACACTGGTTTTATTACAGTTAGTTTTATTTATCATTTAACAATAAGGTCCTAAACTTTCAGCCTACCTATTCAAGCAGATCTGAGACAATTACCCAGAAATTTTAGACTTAAAGTTAGATGCAGCAATTAAACAAGTCTTTGAGTTGTCTTCCTTTGTTGGGGGGCAGGTGGTAAATATATTGAAAGTTTTAAGTGAAAGTTTGTACCACGTTAAGTAAGGGTGTTTCTATCAAGGGTATTATACGTATGTAACGAAGGACAAGTATGCACATTGGAAGGATTATAGTGAATAAGTGAATATCTTTTGATTATACTGCCCAGTATCCACATATCTTCTTTTTCTTTCAGTGACCCACCCACCATGACTCTCCGTCCCTATGGCTGACCAAAGTTCCTATTCCCAGTTACAATAGTTAGAATCTGGTCCAGATCTGGCCTTTTATCATATGCTATCTCCCTGACCACAGGACCAATGATGGAAATATGATCCATTTTTTTATTCTATTGAGGGGAGTGGGAGAAGAAGGGAGATAGACTGGAAGGGAGAGATGAAAAGCATCAGCTCACAGTTGTGTCACTTAGTTGTTCATTGATTGCTTCTCATATATGCTTTGATGGTGGCAGGGGGCAGAGCTCAAGCCAAGCCCTTGCTCAGGCCAGCAACCTTGAGCTCAAGCCAGTGACCTTGGCCTTCAAGCCAATGACCTTTTAGTTCAAGCCAGTGACCTCAGGATCATCTTGATGATCCCAAGCTCAAGCCACTAACAACATGATCAAGCTGGCAAGCCTGTGCTTAATCTGCATGAGCCCACACTCAAGCCCCCAACCTTGGAGTTCTGAACCTGGGACGTCAGTGTCCCAAGTCAACACTCAATCCACTGCGCCACCACTGGTCAGATTGACCAATTTCTTAATGATATAATCCCATGACTAATGCTAAAATGAGTAAGATAAGCTTTAATATTGGGCTTGCTAAACTGAAAGAATGGAAGCCTGAAGCCATCAGAGGTCTACATGGAGAAGAACCACCTGAAAATATATTTGACATAAGAGGAAGTCACTGGACATGTCCTGAGGCCATTGTTTGAGTTCGCTAACTACAAATGTATCTGAAGAGAGTACACTCCTGTGCGTTCCAGTGGCCTAAACTAGTATGAATAGGGTTTAGATCTCATACAACTGAAGAAATTTAAAAATCTAATATTATTACCAGTTATCAGATGAAACTGATATCAGTTTTCAAATGGAAAAACTGAAGCCATAAGAATTATGTGCCTAAATTCATACAACTAATTATTGATGGCACAGATTCAACCCTACACGGGTCTGGTCCTAATATCTATGCTCTTTCCACTACATCATACACTCAGAATAAACCAGAAACTCCTCTGTGCTTTATAATTATGTGTAACTATAGAGTAAGTCCTTACATAAAGTGAGCATTCTATTCACATTTGTTGAATGACCAAAAAAGAAAAAATCATACGCCTTCCTGCTGTCCCATTCCTACAACTTGCCTCTTCTGAGACACAGAGCATTTCTGCATTATTTTTATAATGTAGGTTAATTCAAGGACATGTCTATTTCTTTACTATCTTATCCTCTTTCAAAAACCATGATATTACTGTATATAATAGGAAGTGTCCCTAACTAACCTAAGTGACTGTGATCATAAACAGTCAGTTCCAGTCACAGGAATCTGAATCTTAGAAAGAGGTCCTCACCAAGGTCTAGCTAGTATTCTGTTATCATGAAACTCGGAAAAGGACACCTAGATTATCCTGTAAGATACTGTTGTTTATGTTAATATTTTAAGATATTTGTAATGACTACATTCATTAACTTCTAGGAAGTAGCAGCTATTTATAAACAGTCAAATCTCTTTCAAATATTGTTGAGGGTGAGAGAGAAGGCAAGTAAAACAGGATTTAAGAATATAATATCCCTGCCATTTTCATGAAATCCATCTAAAAACTATGCAAATTTTGTGAGAGCTAGAACACTCAATAACAATGTTTCACAAGTCAACTTTTGTTTCCCAAAAAAGGTAGGTCAGTTCACATCCAAACCAAAGACACTGGATTCAACATTCCTTTTATTATTATTATTATTATTAGAAACAAATGGTGAAAGGGAGGGAGGGAGAAAAAGAGGGAAGATAAAGGAGGGGGAGGGAGGGAGGGAGGGAGGGAGGGAGGGAAAGAAAAGAGAAGGAGAGAGAAATACAGCTAGTGCTGGGCTTACGACCACGATTGGTTCCAACAGACCGGTCGTAACACGATTTGGTAAGTTGAGTAGGCTATATGTACAGTACTGTGAGATGATGTTATAAAAATCTTTAAGTCATATTTTATCATAATTTTCTTTCATTATTGATATATATAATAATTTTCTTTGTTCATTTTATGCAGTTTGTATCATCTCTACACCATTTTGTTTCTTATTTTTACATTCGTCAGGTTTAAGTAAAACTGCATTACCAGTACAACTGGTTTAATATTTGCAAAATATACAAAATTACAAAATACAGGTGCATACAAAAACTGCTCCAGATGCAAAGCAGTTGTAGCTAGCGATTCTGGTCGTAAAGTCGAATGGTCGTAAGTTGCATAGGTCATAAGTCAATCAATACCTGTAGAAACATTCATTTGTAGTTCCACTTAGTTGTGCATTCATTGGTCTCTTTCTGCATGTGCCCTGACCAGGGATGGAACCTGCAACCTTGGTGTTTTGGGAGGACAGTCTAACCAATTGAGCTAACCAGCCACGGTTCAACATTCCTTTATAAACTTATTCAAAAATGTCTATTTTCTGGCTAAGATCCACCACTTCCTTAAGCTTCTTTACTTTTTCTTTGCTTCCAGCAGCTGGCTTTCTTTTCACAATAATACTTTACAAAGAAACATGTTATCACTTAACTATAGTTATAATATAATACAACCCCAGACAGAGAACAAGCCAAGATGTGGACATTGGGCAATTAGCTAGGGTCATGCATATCTAGGGTCTCAGTTTCAAGAACAGAAATTCATTCCAACAAAACTGCAAATATTTCAACATGGACATTTGGCGTCATTCCAAAATAATTAAAACTGATGTTAAATCCAGGACTGTTGATGATTTACTGTATTTTGACACTTACAATTTGTATTTATTTCAAGTCTAGCATATGAAGGACCTGAATTCAATTTCTGGGTCTCCTTGGCTAAATGATGCGACCTGAAATTAGTTCCAGATCACAAGAGAAGAACATGTGCCTGACCTGTGGTGTGCAGTGGATGAAGAGTGGCCCTGGAATGCTGAAGGCAGCCGTTTGAAGCCCTGCGGTTGCCTGTTCAAGGCACATACAAGAAGCAGGTACTGCAAGTTGATGCTTCCCACCTCCCCACTCTCGCTCTTAAAAAATCAATAAACAAAATCTTTTTAAAAGAAGAAAGAAAACATGTACAATCTATCCAATTTATAGGGTTGGCACAAAAAAATATATAAGTGAGAACTTTTAATATGCACTAAACAAATATTAATGCCCCTCCCCCAAAACAATATCTGAATATACAAAATTAACTAAAAAACTTTTACTGATGAAACTTATTTCTACCTTCAAGGTTAAAATGTCAAAGAGGGGTAGAAAAAGTAATGTATATAAACAAATAGTTATACAAATATAATATATATTGGCAAGAGAAAAGCAGTCTCATGCTTTGTAAAAAGTTCCCACTATACATATATTAATCTAGATAAAGATCCTTATATGTAAGGCTCTCCAATATAACTGTTAAAATAATTAGGATAGTGATCTACCTAGTTATTTTTCATTAATAATTATCTGAGACAACTGCATTGTTTAGTTCCCTTTAATCACTCTACTGTTGAAAATTTACTCAATACATAGAACGTAGAGGCCTGACAAAGCAATGGTACTTAACCAGAATATATAAGTTTGGATTAAGTTCAAAAAGGATATAAAAGTGACAGTGACTGCATATGTGTTATTAGAAAGACCACCATACTACACAAACTCTATATTAAAACAAGGGTTTCCTTTGCTCCTAGACAAAGAAAAATTTGTAAAATCTTAGTAAAAGTTTAAATGATGAGTAACCTGCCTGACCAGTGGTGGCACAATAGATAAGAGCGTTGACCCCAGAACGCTGAGGTCCCCAGTTCAAAACCCTGAGGTCACCAGCTTGAACGTTGTTCATCAGCTTAAACGTGGGGTTGCTGGCTTTAATGCAGGATTTCTAACGGGATCCCAACGTCACTGGCTTGGGGAAATGGCGACTGGCTTGGCCTGAGCCCACCTGGTCAAGGCACGTATGAGAAGCAATCAATGAACAACTAAAGTGAAGCTACTTTTAAGTTAATGTTTCTCATTCTCCTCCCTCTCTCTCCCTTCATCCTCTCTTATTCTCTTTCTTTAAAAAAAGAAATCAATAAATGATGATTAACTTATATGAGTATATATAGAAAGAATGTGATTCTGAGGAAATACAATTCAAAAGAAATTCAGGACACTGTATAAACATCTTTATGAACCAAGAGGTGGTACGGCTGCTGCGATGGGTCCTGACTCAATTGTCACCAAAATTGAATATTGAATATTGGTAGAAGAGCTAAATGTATTTTTTTATATATAATGTGAAATTAACATACCAACTGACAAGAGAAATTTGGAAAATCCCCCCAAGGTAGGCATTCAAAGAGTATAAGGGACACAAACTACAGAAATCTCCAACTCTGAGGAGATGACATACCCAAGTGACAAGAGCAAGCATCAAGAATTAATGATCAAGGATTAACTCTTCAGCTTTGTGACAAGGCTAGAAATACTCTTGTTCTGTAAACCTAAGAACACAAGAGTCAGGAATAAGAACCTTTGCACGTATACTAATGACATGATGTAAAGCCTTCAGCCTTCGTTTTGGAAGTAAAATATGGCTTAACAACTTTAATGACTCGAGTCCTATTATAAAATTGTTAAGGGTCTGAAGGGATCATTTAAGTTTTCTAATTAAATTTGAGTCTATTTTATAGAGCTAGATATATCCTAGATCCACAAAGGTTTCAAGAAATACCATTTGCTAATGTCAAGGGTCTAATGAACATTGTTTTTCTAAGTCTTTATTTCTAACTGATTATTATACATACTAACTACATCCATACATGATGAGCTATTTAGAAGCAATCTCATTCAGAGTGATGTAATTTTAAAGATACTGACCTGAATGAACCAATGTAAAAAGCATTTTTATGCACTAAATACCTACAATATAAATATTCTAGTATTGAGTTTCCCCTTCTCCTAAAACCATTTGTCCCAGTACAGAAATACTTTTTTGCAAATAAAATAATTTTTACTACAAAACTAATTTCAATTTTTCTATAATTAGTGTTATTTTATTTATAATAAAGACCATAGTATGTTATTCAAATATTTTCATAGGAAGCTAACATTTTCTTTTTAAAAATTTTATTAATTTAAAAGAGAGAAAGAGAGAGAAAAGAATCAACTTGTTATCCACTTAGTTGGGCATTCATTGGTTGCTTCTTTTATGGGCCCTGACCAGGGGGTGAACCCACAACCTTGATGTATCAGAGCAATGTTGTAACCAACTGAGCTACCCGGCCAGGGTCTTAAAGATTTTTAAATGTTTGTTATCAGATACTGTGACTTTGAAATGTAAGGCTATTCATTATCAATTAACATAAAAATAGTAATCTTTTCTTCTGTAGCACTGCAGGACTGATTTTTAAAAGTGGAAAGGCATTCTTTTCAGAAAAATGTGTAACTTGGGTCGCAACTGTAATACTATATGTCTCAAGTGTGTGTTGCTAATATTGGTTACGCACTTTTTTTTATTAACTCACTTTCCTCAATAAATCAGAGTAAATTCAAGTTTCTCCCTATAATGATGTCATTTTCAGTCACTTGTAATCTGATATGCTTTTTTGAGCAGAAGAGAACAAGACAGAATTACAGAGAGATGACAGGGAACTATACATTAGTGTATGTCACACACATAAATATCTTGTACTGGATAGGAAAAACTATTGAGAATCAATGACTTAGATTACAAAATGTTTGTTTTACTGCTGGATGAGGCAATAAGAACTATCTGGTTCAATTCCTACCTCTCTACTCAGTTCACTGCTTGTTTTACAACACCCAGTAACTATAGGCTGGTCTTTACATTTACGTTGTATGTGTCTTTAAGAATTAAAACCATATACTTATAGAACACACATTTTGAATTAGGAATATTTATAAAATATTGCTCCTTAAAAAATAACCATACATCAGCAGGAGGCAGAAAACATTCAACTCAGAGTTTTATGTAATATTACATAGGAAAATACAGTTTAAGGTTGTTGTTTTTTTAATGATTTTAGAGAGAAGGGAAGGGACAAAAAGGGACAGAAACAATCTATTTCTGTCTATACCCAGATGGGGACTGAACCAGCAATTTCTGTGCATCAAGAAGATGTTCTAACCAATTGAGCTGTTGGGCCAGGGAGAGTTTAATTTTTAAACAGATTAAATAAATGTGGTTTAAGGTGGAGAGGAAGACTAGAGACTTAAGAAAGTAATATTTAGTTTTTCTGTATCTCTTTTAAGCAAATATTAGTGGTTTAAATGAAAAAAAATTTGGGAAACCATCCAAAAATAGATGATAATCTAAGATGAAAAAAAATAATTCAGGAATTCAGACAAACTAGAAATATTTTGAGATAAAAAGCATTTAAATTTCTGACTATTCCTACTGAGACAAAATAATTGAAGAACTATAAAAGACTCAGGGATATTTCTAATTATTTGATATGCCTAAATAAGTGCAAATATCATTCAAGTAAACAATGTAATTTTAATTTCATAAATCTAAAATTAAGGACTTTTAGGATGGTAGGCTAAACACAGTAATATCAGGAGAGATAAAATTGAAGCTATAATGTAAGGAACTAACAAAATATGGAAGTTGAGGACTTCCTAAATTCAGGCATTTTACCTACATTGTCTCATTCTCTCTTCATAATAACCTTGTGAGGCAACTTAATCATCCCCATTTTACAGATGAGGAAACCAGTTTAAAGAGATTAAATAACTTGCCTACCTCACCAGTGGTGGCACAGTGGATAGAGCATCAGCTTGGGACACTGAGGTCACAGGTTCAAAACCCTGAGGTCACCAGCTGATGTGAGGTCTCATCTGGCTTGAGCCAGGGTCACAGGCTTGAGTACTGTATAAGATCAATGACATGATCCAATGGTTGCAACCTGAGGTCAATGTCACTGGCTTGACCAAGGGGTCACTATCACTAGCTCAGATGGAGCACCCCAGTCAAGGCACATATAAGAAAACAATCAATAAACAACTAAAGTTAGGCAACTATGAGTAAATGTTTCTCATCTCTCTCCCTCTCAAAATAAATAAATAACAACAAAACCCCAGAGAAGAAATTCCTGACTTCCTACTGAAACTCAGATTATCTGGCTCCAAAGAAAAATGAATCCTCTTTCATTACATGGTGTGACCTAGCAAAAAACACCTAAACTAAAATTGTCAGTCTTTTAATTAAAACCTTCTAAAGGAGGAAATAATGTGAAGCTTATAGTAAGTGGTGATGATATATAAAGATTATACTTTCATAAATATAGATGAATGCTTAAGAAATAATTCCAAATCATGTATGACATTAAATTTTAAAAAGATTAGTATGCAATATTCCAAAAGTTAAGAAACCTAAAAATATTTTGTAGAAATGCACTAAAATAAACTTCACCTTACCAAGGTATTTTTAATTACAAAGAAAAACTTGGGGTGGCAAGATGGCGATGGAGTAAGCGGACGTACCAACTTCCAACTCCCAGAAACAAAGTGGATTATAACTTGATTTTAAAAACCAGCATCTGGATAAACCAACGTTGAACTGGACTGAGAGGACTCTTCAACCAGGGAACACTGAAGAAGCCACATTGAGACTGGTAGGAAAAGCGAAAACGCAGAAAGGGCTGCCCAGCTCCCCGGAGCGAAACGCAACCCGGAGAGACTCGTGTGGCGGGAAGAGAGGCCAGTGGAAGGGTAGGGACCTGGGTCCCAGGAACAAAGCCCCACCCTACAGCCCCACCCTACAGAGCCTAGAAGAGGCGTATGGACAGTAAGTATTGAGCTGTGAAACAGGTTAGGATACTGTTTGCGAGAAAGAGACAGTTGTCTCAGACCCAGGATTCTTCTTAAAGGGACAGAGCAGAAAACTTCTGTCACAACCACGCACCCAGGATCCGGGAGACAGGGAGAGAGGAGAGGACCGGAGCAGCAGGGAGAGAGTGCAGTCTGGAAGGCACAGGGAGAAAAGCTTTGAGAGACAGCCACCCTAAACCCCAGGCTGAGTCACTCCACAAATGAGGAACAATATTTCCCCTGGAACCAGCATGGGGAAGCAAGGTACCAGCCAAATAGGTTCCCCTGCGATAATTAGAGCACAGTCGCTTAGAAGGAAGGAACTTTCAGGACTACAGTATGAAGTGCTAGGGTCTGAGCTGCAGCGCCCCCACCCACACTGCTGAGGATTTGTGGAGGGCCGGCAGCGGCTGCATGCGGAAACGCAGTTCTGTCGGCAGGTGAGGCCTAACCGGCTGGCGTGAGCTCGGTTCAGCGCAGCAGGGGCGATGGGGACTCGCGAAAGTAGTCTGGCGGCTGTGGGCCCGCTTTCAACCCCACCAGTGGGGGAAAAGAGGGAGCCCTGAACGGGCAGAGATCCGCCGCTGGGCAGGGGCGAACGGGCGCGCAGCCTCCCCCGGCGTCCAAGGCTTGAAGACCTGCACAAACAGGCTTTGCCCGCGGAGGCGGGGCAGAAGCCACGGCTCACAGTTGAACACACACCAGCAGCCCAGCCGAGGAGCCAACGTTGGCGAGGGCGAAGCAGAAGCCCGGCGCACGGCTGAGCATAAAGCAGCAGCCCATCCCAGCCGAAGAGCCGAGGTTGGCAGGGGAGGCGCGGAAGCCTGGCTTGCAGCTGAGCGCACACCAGAAGCCACTCCCGGCCAGAGAAACAGGTTGACAAAGAGCTGCAGCTAAGCAAGAGTGCTCACCCTTGCCCTTCATGACCAGGCTTGTGGCCCTAGTGAGGTGCACAGTTACATCCGTAAAAGAGAGGCGAAGGCCAAGACCCACTGAGGCTTACAGAGAGCCTGGCACAAAAACATAGCCTCTCCCGCAGAGGCGAAGCAAAGACCTCAGCAGCAGCTGCAGCAGAACGCACCTACAACACCCACACCTAACTGCCCTAGGCAGTGGAAGAGGCAGTGGCGGGCCTGCAGACAGACCACACGTAGGGAACACAAAGGAAACACCCATTGGACTCCAGGAGCGAAACACTTCTTACACACAGACAAAATGGGCAGGCAGAGGAATACAACCAAAATGAATCAAGAGAAATCCCCAGAGGAGGACCTGATTAAATCAGAAATAACCAAACTACCTGATGCAGAGTTTAAAATAATAATATTTAGGATGTTCAAATAGCTTAGAGCAACGATGGATAGTCATTATGAACACCTAAATAAAGAGATAGAAAGTATAAAAAAGGAAATTGAAATAATAAAAAAGAATGAGACAGAAATGACAAATACAGTATCAGAACTGAAGACCACAATGGAAGGAATTAAAAGGAGGATGGATGAAGCTGCTGATCGAATCAGTGAGTTAAAGGACAAAATAAACAAAGGCAAAGAAGCAGAGCAGAAAAAAGAAAAGAGACTGAAAATATCTGAGGAAACTCTAAGGGAGCTCTGTGACAACATGAAGAGAAATAACATCCGCATCATAGGGGTTCCTGAAGAACAAGAGAAAAAACAAGGGATAGAAACTTTGTTCAATCAAATCATAGCTAAAAACTTCCCTAAATTGAGACTGCAAAACGTTTCACACGTTCAAGAAGCACATAGAACTCCATTAAAGAAAAACCAAAACAAATCTACACCAAGACACTTCATAGTTAAAATACCAAAGCTAAGTTCTTCTAAAGAGAAAAGTTTAAAAGCTGCTAGAGAAAAAAAGAGTCTCGCCTACAAAGGAGCCCCCATTAGGATGACATCGGACTTCTCAACAGAAACACTTGAGGCCAGAAGGGAATGGCAAGATATAATCAAAGTAATGCAGAACAAGAACCTACAACCAAGACTACTCTATCCAGCAAGGCTAACATTTAAAATAGAAGGAGAAATAAAGAGCTTCCCAGACAAAAAAAAAAACCTCAAGGAATTCATTAAAACCAAACAAATTCTGCAAGATATGCTAAAGGGCCTGTTGTGAACAGTTCAAAGGGGGAAAAGAATATAGCAAAAGAATACAGCTTTAAAGAATAAAATGGCAATAAACAACTACATATCAATAATAACCTTAAATGTAAATGGTTAAATGATCCAATCAAAAGACATAGAATAGATGCAAAAATAAAGAGGACTCATACATATGCTGTCTACAACAGACACACCTTAAAACAAAAATGCACATAGACTGAAGGTAAAAGGATAGAAAAAATTTTTCATGCAAATGGAAATGAAAAAAAACCGGGATAGCAATACTTATATCTGACAAAATGGACTTTAAAACAAAAGATGTAGTAAGAGATAAAGGACACTACATAATGATAAAGGGAACAATTCAACAGGAAGATATAACTATTATAAATATTTACGCACCAAATATAGGAGCCCCAACATACATAAAGCAGACTTTGATGGATATAAAGGGCAATATTAAAAGAAATACTATAATAGTAGGATTTCAATACCCCACTGACATCACTGGATAGATCCTCAAGAAAGAAAATTAATAAAGAAACAGCAGACTTAAAAGATACACTAGATCAACTCGATTTAATAGATATCTTCAGAACTTTTCACCCTAAAGCAGTAGAATACACATTCTTTTCAAGCGCTCATGGTACATTCTCTAGGATAGACCACATGTTAAGACACAAAAGTGGTCTCAACATATTTAAGAAGATTGAAATCATATCATGCATTTTCTGTGATCACAAAGGCATGAAACAAGAAATTAACCACAAAAGAAAAACTGAAAAATACTCAAACACTTGGAAAGTAAATAGCATGTTATTAAATTATGAATGGATTAACAATGAGATCAAAGAAGAAATAAAAAAGTTCCTAGAAACAAATGATAATGAGCATACATCAACTCAAAATTTATGGGACACAGCAAAAGCAGTTCTGAGAGGGAAGTTCATAGCACTACAGGCATACCATTAAAAGCTAGAAAAAGCTCAAATAAGCAACTTGACCCTGCATCAAAAAGAACTAGAAAAACATCAGCAAATAATATCCAGAACTAGTAGAATGAAGGAAATAATAAAGACCAGAACAGAAATAAATGACATAGAGGCTAAGGAAACAATACAGAGGATCAATGAAACAAGGAGCTGGTTCTTTGAAAAGGTAAACAAGATCGATGAACCTTTAACTAGACTCACAAAGAAGTAAAGAGAGGACTCAAATAAATAAAATTAGAAATGAGAGTGGAGAAATAACAACTGACACAACAAAAATACAAAGTATTGTAAGAAAATACTATGAAGAACTCTAAGCCAAAATATAGACATCCTAAATGAAATGGACAAATTTCTTGAATCATATAATCTTCCAAAAATCAATCTGGAAGAATCAGAACACTTAAACAGACCAATTACAACAAATGAATTCAAAACAATTATCAAAAAACTCCCAACTAAGAAAAATCATGGGCTTGATTGCTTAACTAGTGAATTCTACCATAAGTTCAAAGAAGAACTAACATCTATCCTCCTCAAGCTATTTCAAAAGATTCAAGAGAAAGAAGAATTCCAAACTCCTTTTATGAGGTAAGCATAATTCTGATCCCGAAACCAGGCAAAGTCAACACAAAAAAAGAAAATTATAGGCCAATATCCCTGATGAATTTAGATGCTAAAATTCTCAACAAAATATTAGCTAACTGGATCCAGCAATATATGAAATAAATCATATACCATGATCAAGTGGGATTTATTCTGGAGAGGCAAGGCTGGTTCAATATTTGCAAATAAATCAATGTGATTCATTACATAAACAAAAGGAAGGACAAAAATCACATAATTTCAACAGATGCAGAAAAAGTATTTGATAAAATCCAGCACCCATTCATGATCAAAACTGTCAGTAAAGTGGGAATACAGAGAACATTCCTTAACATGATAAAGGCCATCTACGACAAACCCACAGCAAACATCATACTAAATGGATAAAAATTAAAAGCAATCCCCTTAAGATCAGGAAGGAGGCAGGGGTGCCCTCTTTCACCATTCTTAGTCAACATAGTTCTGGAAGTCTTAGCCACAGCAATCAAACAAGAAGAAGAAATAAAAGGCATCCAAATTGGAAAAGAAGAAGTAAAACTGTCACTATTTGCAGATGATATGATATTGTATATAGCAAACCCTAAAGTCTCAGTCAAAAAACTACTGGACCTGATAAATGAATTCAGCAAGATGGAGGATATAAAATTAATACTCAGAAATCAAAGGCATTTTTATATACCAACAAAGAACTGTCAGCAAAAAAAATTAAGGAAACAATCCCCTTCTCTATTGCAACCAAAATAATAAACTACCTAGGAGTAAATTTAAACAAGGAGGTTAAGGACTTGTACTTGGAAAATTATAAAACATTGATAAAAGAAATCAAGGAAGATACAAACAAGTGGAAGCATATACCGTGATCGTGGTTAGGAAAAAGAAACATCATTAATGCAATACCAATTAAAATTCCAATGACATACTTCAAAGGTATAGAACACATATTCCAAAAATTTATATGGAACCAAAAAAGAACACAAATAGCCTCAGCAATCTTAAAAAGAAAAAAGCAGGAGGTACCACTCTTCCGGATATCAAGTTATACTACAAGGCCATTGTATTCAAGACAGCCTGGTACTGGCATAAGAACAGGCACGTAGATCAATGGAACAGAACAGAGAACCCAGAAATAAACCCACACCTTTATGGACAACTCATATTTGACAAAGGAGGAAAGAGCATACAATGGAGTAAAGACAGCCTCTTTAACAAATGGTGTTGGGAAAATTGGACATCCACCTGCAAAAAAATGAAACTAGACCATCAACTTACACCATTTACAAAAACAAACTCAAAATGGATAAAAGATTTAAATGTAAGCCGTGAAACCATAAGTATCTTTGAAGAAAACATAGGCAGTAAGCTCTCCGACATCTGTAGCAGCAATATATTTGCCGATTTATCTCCACGCGCAAATGAAATAAAAGGCAGGATAAACAAATGGGACTATATCAAACTAAAAAGTTTTTGCACAGCTAAAGACAATAAGAACAGAATAAAAAGACAAACCACACAATGGGAGAACATATTCGACAATGGTCTGATAAGCGGTTAATAACCAAAATTCATAAAGAACTTATAAAACTCAACACCACGAGACAAACAATCCAATCAAAAAATGGGCAAAAGAAATGAATTGAAATTTCTCCAAAGAGGACATCCAGATGGCCAATAGGCATATGAAAAATGCTCAACATCACTAATCATTAGAGAAATGCAAATTAAAACCACAATAAGATATCACCTCACACCAGTCAGAATGGCACTCATCAGCAAAACAACACAGAATAAGTGCTGGCGAGGATGTGGAGAAAAGGGAACCTTTCTGCACTGCTGGTGGGAATGCAGACAGGTGCAGCCACTGTGGAAAACAGTATGAAGATTCCTCAAAAAATTAAAAATCGAACTGTCTTTTGACCCAGCTATCCCACTTTTAGGAATATATCCCAAGAACACCATAGCACTGTTAGAAAAGAAGAAATGTTCCCCCATGTTCATGGCAGGAATGTTCACAATAGCGAAGATCTGGAAACAGTCCAAGTGTTTGTCAGATGAGTAGATTAAAAATCTTTGGTACATATATACTATGGAATACTACTCAGCCATAAGAAATTATAACATCGGATCGTTTACAACAAAATGGATGGACCTTGATAACATTATACGAAGTGAAATAAGTAGAACAGACAAAAACTGAGAACTGCATAATTTCATACATAGGAGGACATAAAAATGGGACTATGAGACATGCACAAGAGTGTGGTGGTTACGGGGTGGGGGGAGGAGAGGGAGGGAGAGGGGAGGGGCACAAATAAAACCAGATAGAAGGTGACAGAAGACAATTTGATTTTGGGTGATGGGTATGCAACATAATGGAATGACAAGATAACCTGGAGATGTTTTCTTTGAACATATGTACCCTGATTTATTAATGTCACCCCGTTAAAATTAATTTTAAAAAAAAGAAAAAACTTGAGAGGCCCCATGCTCTGTCAGCCATAAAGCAATTTCATATGGGTATCTAGGATTATATTTATATTTATGAACTAAAAAAACGTAGATCATTGCTTGGGTCTGATTCTTTCGCTCTGATTTTAATATCTATGTCCTCTATTCTCCATTTTTCTTTTAGATCTTGGAGTCTTCTTCTAATTTAGGGTAACTGAATCTCAAGTTCAAGAACTCCTGCAAGTTTTGCCTGACCAGATGGTGGAACAGTGGATAAAGCGTTGACCTGCGATGCTGGGGACCCAGCTTCAAAACCCCAAGGTTGCTGGTTTGAGCACAGCCTCATCCAGCTTGAGTGTGGGCTTACCAGCTTGAAGCACATGGTCACTGGCTTGAGCATGGGATCCTAGACATGACCCCATGGTCACTGGCTTTAGCAAGGATTCACTGGCTCACCTGGAGCTCCCTCTCAAAGTTGGTATGAGAAGCAATCAATGAACAACTAAAGTGACACCACTACAAGTTGATGCTTCTCATCTCTCCCTTCCTGTTTCTGCCTCTCTCTGACTCTCTCTCTCTCACTAAAAAACTAAACTCCTAGAAATTTAGATGCAAGTGCAGATACACTGCAATGAAAACCATAAAACTGCAATAATTGGTAGAGAGTCACAGAAAAAGTTTCATTTATTTTCCAAACCATTAACTATTGTGGACTTACTGGTGATGTTTCTTCTCTATAGTTTCACTGAATTGATTTTAAGGCATTAAACTTTTACCATAAAAATTAAAAAGGAAAAAGAAAAGGAAAGGCAGAGGAAGGCAGGAGGAAAAAACCTATAGCTTTGATTAAAAAACATCTAAACATCTTATTCTTTTCAAAGTTCCAAAACTATGACCTTCTCATTCCCTTTAATTTCTCAGTGATGTGGAAAATTAACCATACATAAGCATGCCACAGACAAATGAGATGTGAAAAATTAATTAGTTAATCCAAAGATCTATAAATTCTGAGACATAGCTCTTAATTGCAACATTTGAGAAATTAGTTATAAAAATGAAGTAAGTATGAAAAAGATATAACAGGATAAACTAAACCTTAAAACCAGGATTCAAATACTTAAGAGTGCAGAAACTTCCTAAGTATGGAAATTACAAATACAATAAACATATATGTACACTAGTAGCCATTTCTTATTCTATAATAAACTGAAGTTCTGTAACAAAATATTCCATTAGCAACACCATGAAACAATACCCAACAAAGTTTTGAGTCCTATCAAAATATAAATCTAAGTAATTACTTCATTTTCCATGAAATAGTTCTTTTCAAAGCTCACATTTGTAAGCTTTCTTTTTCCATTACAAGAATAAATTCTTATTCCAAAACAACAAATTTAGATTGATCCTATTTATTAAGTATGTTACCAATACATTGCATAATTGGTAGTCCCTCGGACCTGTCTTCAAAAAAAGATATTTAAAAATCATGTACAAAACTAGAATCTATTAACACAGGAGTCCAATTTTAAGACAAAACTTTTATTTGTATAACAACTTCATTAGGTTTTCATTCTTTTTCTGATTACCAAAATGCAATTTACTCATCTGTGCCTTGATTTGCAAAGACAGTGACTTATGACTTACAAGATTGCTTTATAAAAGTCTCATGGAATTAAATTGTTATAGGTTTCTTAAACATTACCTGCACCCACAAATGGAAATAGCATCTTACAATATTTTGATATGATACATATTCATGCGGCTTTTCCAATTTGATCATTTGTTTAGTTATTATGTATCAATGTCTTTAAAATGTCATTGCTGTGCAAGTAGTTGGGTAATTAATGAACAATGCAAGTTTTCTGCATTGTTTGATTTTTTTTTTTTTTTTTTTTTTTACAAGACAGAGAGAGAGAGTCAGAGAGAGGGATAGATAGGGACATACAGACAGGAACAGAGAGAGGTGAGAAGCATCAATCATTAGTTTTTCGTTCCCGTTGCAACACCTTAGTTGTTCATTGATTGCTTTCTGACATGTGCTTTGACGGGGGGGCCTTCAGCAGACCAAGCCACCCCCTGGTGGAGCCAGCGACCTTGGGTTCAAGCTGGTGAGCTTTTTGCTCAAGCCAGATGCCCCCCCCCCCCCCCCCCCCCGCGCTCAAGCTGGTGATCTTGGGGTCTTGAACCTGGGTCTTCCGCATCCCAGTCCGACTCTCTATCCACTGCACCACCGCCTGGTCAGGCTGAAATTTTTCATCGTGAAATAGTGGAGGAAAGACAATGGTAAATTTGACCAGAGTTATAGTTTAACAGTGGAAGATGCTCTGTGATTTTCATAGCAAAAGCCTGGACTGTTTCTTCCAAACTACTGATATCAAACTTTGAAGTAGTACAGAAGCTGCATTAACTGAACCCTA
Organism: Rhynchonycteris naso; assembly: GCA_037038555.1. Lineage (NCBI taxonomy): Eukaryota > Metazoa > Chordata > Mammalia > Chiroptera > Emballonuridae > Rhynchonycteris > Rhynchonycteris naso. Next base: position 154,101,313 of record CM073000.1, on the reverse strand, counting down.
AATAATATTCCATGGGATTTGTTTAATGCTGCCAACCATCAGTGCAGAAGAGAAACAAATCTTCACAAAGGTCTTTCACATAAAAAAACGTTTCTACATTCATGGAAGGAAAGAGAAAATGTTTCCACCTGTGTCCGTGTACTCGCTAAATATTCCCAATACCTTTGGAAACAGATTTCCCTTGGTTTAAGAATACAGGCAGAAAAGTGTTCCTGGATTACAAAAGATAGACTCAGCCTTCCTTTGCATTGACTGACAAACTTGTGGCTATTCATAAACATGTTTTTCTTAATACCATATAGGTATACCAGGACTACAACACTGCACTAGTGATGTAACTATTTTGCAAGGTTTTTTTGCTTTTTGTTTTAATCCTGTTCCCATTCTATAGTTTGAAAAGCATTTTCTAGTTTTTAATCACTAAAATAGTCTTGGGTCTAGTCTTACTGATTTTTACGTTGTACTTTTACATACAGTGACCCCATTAAAATTTTTTTTTACTATCTTAAAAGAGAAACATGATATACTATCCCTGTAGAGCAGTCGTCGTCCAAGTGTCAGTGAGAACGCTATGATTTTATGAAGCTTCTTACTAATTAAAAAGATTGACGCTTATTTTCAACAGTAAGGCGAATGAAAACCAAATTATTAAGGATAGAAGCCTTAATAAGTTTATAGATTTGAGACTGCACAGCATTAGACAACATCACAAAGTAAAAAGCAACAACTTCACAGTTAACGCCTTCATTTGTGCAGGACGTACCCAGCCTGGCCGTACCAATACCAACTCAAAGCAGTGCGTTTAACAAAGTTGATACTAATGGCAGAAAGCTGAACCAAAGGTGCCTACCCACAACCTAAGCCCTACATGGCAAGGAGAGAACAGAGCAGAAACTACCCAGGCTGCACTAGCTTCAAACTTAATAGTTATCTGTTGACTGTCTCTTCGGCGTCGCCTCTGGTCCAGACAGGAGCGGGCATGGAAGGTGGCAGACAAACGAAGAGCAGGGGTCGCGCCGCGGGGGGCACAGGAGACCGTAGGGCCCCAGCAGGGAGAAGGGGTTGCTGGCGCCCGGGGGTTCGGGGTGGGCCCGGCCGGGCGGGGAGCACGCGAGAGAAGGGGTGCGGGCGTGATGGGCGGTGCCTCCCGGCCCCGCTCCACCGCTCCACACCCCGCAGCCCCTAGACCCGGCGACGGGGCGGGGCCGTGGCGCCCGCTTCAGCCCCTCCACGCCGGCACCCGCCCCCTCCTCAGCCTCCAGCCCCGGGTTGCTGGGAGGGGCGGCGTCGCCAGACCAAGTGCGCGGCCCAACCCAAAACCCGAAGCAGGAATGCTCCGCCGCGGGCGGAGGACGGGCGGGAGACCCCGCAGCTTGGGGCAGGAGGGGGGGTTGCTGAGGGCGGAGGAAGAGCACTCGGCGCAGCCGCCGCGGTTAGGCTGAGTCCCCGGCACCCCTCTGCGGGCAGGGAACGTAGCCCCCGTTCTCCGCCGGCCTTCCCTCCTCTTCCCCCCTCCCCTGGCGTTGCCCCAGGCAACAGCGCCCGCCGCCGGCGGCGCGAAACTCACTTACCTAGAACCTGACAACCAGGAGCCCCTCAGACAGGGGAGCCAGTCACCACCCCGCGTCACGGGGGCTGCCACAACCAATGGGCGCCGCTGTCACGGGCTCCTGCGGCCAATCCAGCTGCACTCCGGTCTCCGTGCACCCTCGAGGTCTCAGCCAATGGACACGAGCCGAAGGCGGCGCCGCCGGCCGGCCCCAACCCCCTCCTCCACCACCTCCCAGGAGGGGGGGCGCGGCCGATTGGCCCGGGCCCCGGAGGGTGGGTTGGACTTGGGCTCCGGGCCGAGTGGGCGCGCGTGGACCTGGGGCAGTGGGCGCGGCCAGGGGAGGCGTGAACCCTCGGCCGCCGCCTTCTGGGCCGCTGGCCGGCTCCGGTGGGGCCTGGAGGTCCTCCTGCTTGCGTTGCGCTCTGCGTCCCTGGAGCCCGCTCCTCTCTAGCGGGCATCCAGGGCTGCGGGGTGGGAGTAGGGCGGGATGCGCCGGAGGCGGACCGCAGCGTCACAGGAAACTTTGGGAGACTCGGCTGGCCGCGGCCTGCCGGGAAGTGGCCGGGCCGGGTGTGATAAGATGGGGCCGCCTGGAAGGGACTACCCGCGGATCCGCGGCGGGAAAGGAATTCGGAGGGTGGGGCGGAGGCGTGATTAAAATGTTAAGTGTGCCCGCGGGTGCTGAGTGATCCCGGGAGCTGAAATCTCCGGGAAGAGAAGCTGCTTTGGCGACGCGGACCCCAGATCCCTAAATACGCATATTTCACCCTTCGAATCAGTCACTTTTTTTTAAGATTTGTACGTTTCAACTGCGTAAATTGTAACTTTAGAATTGTTTTTCAGCTTCTTCAAGTCAGGATCTGTCTTCCTCGCCCCTGTAATTCCCGTGTCTGAGACTTTTTTTAAAAGGCTGCATACTCCATGCTGGGATTGTGATAGCTGCTGTTCAAAAGCGTCCTGTGAGTGGTCCTGATAATCAAGTTCTTACCTTCCAAAGCCTAGAATGCGTAAAGAACCCGGCTTGGTCCTTCACCAAAAGAATTTAGTGGAAAAGGAGTAAAGTGAGCTAAACAAAGATAATTAGGTGATCTGTAACAGTAGGTTAGTTATTAGTCACTATTCAAGGGTGTGTTCCTGTAGCCGATTTTTAGAACACTGTATCACCTACTTTGGTTGAAACACATTCTTTGCCTGGAGCAAATCTAACTTCAACCAACCCCACCCATCTCCTCCCTACAACCCCTTTAAAACTTTCACGTGGGAGCCAAAGATGGGTGGGGTGAATATTTTTTCTAAACAGGTCTGTTTATTTGGCCATAGTGAAAGCCCTACACATAGAAAAACATAAATTTTACATTGGTCTTTTTTTGTCTACTGTTTAAAAGAAAACTAAACACTTCCTAAAGACAAATTAGCCTGACCAGGCGGTTGCGCAGTGGCTAGAGCGCAGGACTGGGATGCGGAGCACCCAGGTTCGAGACCCCGAGGTCGCCATCTTGAGCATGGGCTCATCAGGCTTGAGCAAAAAGTTCACCAGCTTGGACCCAAGGTCGCTGGCTCCAGCAAGGGGTGGCTCCATCTGCTGAAGTTCCGATGTCAAGGCATATATGAGAAAGCAGTCATTGAACAACTAAGGTGTCTGGTGATTGATGCTTCTCATCTCTCGGTTCCTGTCTGTCTATTCCTCCTCACTCTGTCCCTGTAAAAAATAAATAAAAGCATTTTAAAATAAGAGACTTAATTCTCCTCATTGAAGATGGGGGAAGAGATTTCCACTCTCAGATCATTTACCTCAGAAAAGTTGAAATCCTTGAGCACTTGCTCATATCTCTGAAGTGAAGATAAATCTTTTTGATGACTACATAGGTCTTTAATCAGTTAGTACTTAGCTTTACTTACCAAGAATGTTCTCAAGAACCTGGGACCTCTAGGTTTGAAATGCAAACATTAAGAGAGATAACACCCATGAATACAGGTGGTATATGTATTCAATGGAATATTATTCATCCTTAAAAAAAGAAATCTTGCCATTTACAACAGCGTAAGTGGAACTTTAAGTCATTATGCTAAGTGATATAAGTCAAACAAAAATACAAATACCATATGACATCATTTATATGTGGAATTTTTTTAAAAAATTTACAGATATAAAGAAGAGATTGGTGGCTTCTAGAGTAGGGGGTTGAAATGGGTGAAGTGGTCAAAAGAAACTACAGACTTCCAGTTATAAAATAAATTAGTCATGAGGATATAATGTACAACATGATGACTGTATTACATGTTTTAAAGTTGCTAAGAGTAAATCTGGAGTCCTTACCAAAAGTTAAAAAATTGTAACCCTGTATGGTGACCAACGTTAATTAGAGTCACTGTGGTGATCATTTGACAATAAACATGAATATCAAATCATTATGCTGTATACCTGAGACTAATGTTATATGTTGATTATACTTCCATAAAATAAGAGAGTGAGATAGCACCCTTATCTACCAATTTCTATGGGAGAGTAGAAGCCTAACATCATTGGGCAAATTGCTCCAAGTTGCAAAACTACCTTCTATCATAAGATACGAAAAGTTTGATTTTTCCTGTGAATAAGCTATTTAGCAAACACAGTCATCTCAATTACTAAATAAAGTTAAGATGCATAATGTGTCCAAATGGTTGTTATCGAGGTCTTATTTGAGGACTCATTATTTAAAACATGTAATGGGTTGAATCTGCTTGGCTATAAAAGAGTGAGATTACTACTTTCTGTCTCTGCAGTCACTTTGCTGGTTGCCTATAATATACATCACAATCTGATTTAATGCTTATTCAGTAGTAAAATGTTTTATTTCTCCACCACCTTTGTGGAGAGGATTTCTGGATTGGAAAAAGATTTTTGTTCATCTTATTTATCCATCAATATTTATTCCCAAAATATTAAGACTACGAAGTTAAGGAAAGTAATCACTTTTTAAGTTTTTAATTTGTTTTTGAAAATAATCTCACAGGTGATAACACTGAAACTACAAATACATTTTAATAGAGTCAAAAATGATAATAAAGTTAATGTTTGTTATGTATTTTGTAGTGACTATTAACTGCACACACTAAGCCTATGTGAAAAAAAACTCAAAATAGACAAAACTTTAATTTTCTGTACTATTAAATTTTGTGGTATATGGCATGTCAGTATGAATGAAATCAATGAATGTTTGTGCATTACATGGTTAGATAAAGCCAAAATACAACTTTAGGGATTGATTCACCAATGCATATTATTTCCAAGAAACAGGATTTTTCTACTGTAGTACAAGGGAATTAAAATCTATGATGATATAGTTGATGAATTAGTTATATATTCCGGAAAGTAGTTTTAAATAAAAATCTAATGGTGGAAATAGAACTGTTTGATCTACATTGTATATGTGTTTTAAGGAACTCAAACCTCTGAAAACAGTAAGAATCTTTCCAATTCTTCAGTTTTTCAGTTCTCACCTATTCATTTAAGAAACTTAAAACTGTCTGGTATATGCCAAACACTGCTAAGAAATGCTATTTTCAATGAATGTACTTGAATGAATGAATGAATGTGAAATGAGTGTGGCAAAATCTATGGAACAATTTTGAAACTGATAAAAACCAATTATAGCAAACCTAGTTTAAATTTTTCCCTCTGTTATAATCACTTTGCACTGCAACACATTTAACAAGCATTTTCTTTCACCTGATTTCAAATACACTGTGCAATTTCCTTACATCTTATAAATGTTGGGTAGATATGGAAGAATAATGGAAAATAATTTCCTGTCTAGATGATCCATGGTCTTCATAAAATACTAGCCACCCCACAGGGCCTGGAAAGATATTATTTCAGTTGACATTGTTAGCATAGGATTTAAGAAATTCATCTTCTATCATTAAAATTTAGATCTATACTAGGTACTATCATAGCTTTTGAAATGACACAGTACTGCCTAACTATAGATAAATACAGAGTCCTTGCTATTTATTCCATTTTCCCAAACACCAATTTTTGTTTGTTGTAACAGCATTGCTTAACTGGACAAATGAATACAATAATGTGGATATCAAACTTTAGGCAATTAGTACAAAATGATTTTTAAAATTCTTCTTTTTCCCTATCTCCATCAACCTCACCTCCCCATTTTCCTGTTTAAGAGTTTTTCATAATAGGCTTCAAGAGAAATCCTGGCTGTGTGCCATCTAATTCATGCCATATCTATTCCTCCCTTTTTTCTCTGTTATTTTATTTTCTCCCCTTTTTTTGTAATCTAATTTTCTTCTCTTTTCCTGCTTTCCTCCAGTTCCAACTCTCTGCTATCTCTAATCCACAATCCATACCCACTCCTACGATGTAGATAGTGGGAGGCATGCAGTATGGAAATCAAACCTATCTTTATTCTTTATTCCACATGTGCTGCAGAATCTGTTTTTCGTGCATATAAATATCCTTGATTTTGAAACTTGTTCTCGTGAATGAATGCTTTCCACTAGAGATCTGAAGTTTTCTTTAGGGCGTTTGTGTTTTTTTTTTTCTTTTCAAAATTACAAATTCAAAATAGCTATGTGGCTTCTTTTATTGTACAAATCTATATAAGAAAAATAAAGGAGAAAAGATAAGGTGAAGTAGAGTTGGAGGAAGAAGACTTCTATTCTGCCTTCAAACTAGATAGCAAATCCATTAACATCAGCTCACAAACATCCCTCCCGTCAAGAGGTCGGCTGTCCTAGCACTCCAGAATTGGTTCCTCTGCTTCCCTGACCTGCTTGCCATTGAGAGATACTAACTCCAACAGTCGCAATCAAAACATACTCTCTTCAAAATGCCCCTGCCTTTTAAAGTCAGCCTTTTCTCAGAATGTACCTGTTCTTTCCCTTATTCCTGGCTCACGGAACCTTCAAAGATAACTGTCAAATGTGTGCCAGTGGGACAGTGCTGGAGTAATGATTTCCATATGTGGGTTAATTCTCTAGAATCATCAAAATCACCTGAGGAACTTTTCAGAAGTAAATACTCCTAGAAAGACAAGTACCATATGATTTCACTTATATGTCAAATCTAAAGAACAAAATAAAATAGAAACAGACTTACAGATACTGTACAGACAACAAACTGACAGTACACAGAGGGGAGAGAATTGGGGGCTAGGTGAAAAAGTTGAAGGCATTAAGAAGTACAAATTGGTAGTTATAGAACAGTCACAGATATGTACATTACAACATGGAGAGTATAGTCAGCAATATCATAATAACAACGTATGGGGTCAGGTGAGTACTGGAGGTATTGGGGAGACCACTTTATGAGGTATATGTTTGTCTGACCCCTGTGCTCGGCATTTGAAACTAATACAGAATGATATTGAGTATAGACTGCAGTTGGAATTTTATTTTTATTCATAGAAAAAAATAAGTTAAAATTAAAACATTTATAAAGAAATACATACACCTAGACTTACCCACCAAAGATTCTTACTTGGCAGGTCTGAGTTCAGAAAAATATGTTTGGAATGAGACCAGTGAATCTGGTCAACATAGTGGATTGAACACTCATCTCTGGTCCTCCCCCAAACTCCTTGGCATAGCATAAATACAGATCCAGATCACCAGGAATCTAAGGCCCAGAGATCTCAGGGGGCATAGGTGAGAAGAGAGGGTGAAAATAACAGAATTGGTTGACAATCTTTATCAGGAGTAGGTAAATCCTCAGATCACTTCCAACTAAGCAGCTAGGTAATATGCTGCCCTAACTGAATCCAGAGACAATAAGATTTACTCCCTGCAAAGAGTAAACTAGACAAACTCTGGTCTGGAAGATGCCAGGATTGGCTGACTATAGGAGTAAAGTGTCTGATTGCATATTGGAGTAAAAGGAATAAGTGAAAATCAGCCAACAAAACCTTCTTTCCCACTGGACTCCTATAATGGCCATTTCCAGGTTTATATCCTGCAGAGAGGATATTGGAAAATTCTAGGGAAAGTGATTTACCTGAGGAAGAATACTTTTATGGATGCAGGGTATACATAGTGTCATCCCCTGCCTAATCACACCAAGAATGCTCTCTGCCAATCTAGTTTCCAGCACTGCAGGTAGCTTCTCTCACTGTTAACATACATAGACATCTGGGAATAACCACATTTTGAGGAAACCCAGAGTCATAAAAATCAGACACAAAACAAACAAAAAAATTGGGGGTACGGGGTGTTGAATATAACCAGAGCAAAGCAAATAAAATTTAAAAACTATGAGTAGTATCTTAAAGAAACTATGAATGAGAACTGTTTATGAAAGGATGCCGTTTTTTAAATAAATATTCAAAGGAAAAAAATGGGCTTTTGGCAGTTAAAAAATAAATTTTAAAATTCAATCACAGCCTGGCCTGTGGTTGTGCAGTGGATAGAGCATGGACCTGGAATGCTGAATTCGCTGGTTCGAAACCCTGGCCATATGACAAGCAACCAATGAACAACCAAAGTGAGGCAACTATGAGATGATACTTCTTGCTTACTCTCTCCTCTCTCTCTTCTCTTTTTCTGTAAAATCAATGAACAAAATCTTTTAAAAAATAAAATTCAATAACAGATGATAAAATGAAGTTCAGAAGTCCCAAAAGAACAACAAAAAGACAAACAGTTAAATATATATATATGAGAGCGAAGAGAATTTAGGATCAGTCTGGAGATTATACATCTAACCTGAGAAGTTCCAAAAAAGAGAACAGGGGGTTGTTGGGAAGGCCTGGAGTCATCATAAAAAGACATTTTCCCAGAAATGAAAGAAGTATGTTTTCAGATTAAAATGGATCTAGTGAGTGCCTTGAATAATTGAAAAAGACACTCACAGAAAGGCACTTAATTCTAAAATATCAGAAAAGCATAGGTGAAGAAAATTCCCTGAGTGCTTTAGGTAGAATAACAAACAGGCATACAAAAAAATCAGGCAAAATAGTAGAGACTGATATGGAACTTTTCAGCAATGAGACTGGAAGCTAGAATAAAATAGAGAAATCACTATATTTTCCAAAGGGAAGATTACTTATAATCTAGAATCCCGTATAAACTCACTCAACCAATCAAGTCTAAGAGCAAAATAAAGGTGTTCTCAGACATGCAAGATTTCAAATAGTTTTTTTCCCTATGGAACCTTTCTTCACTCAAAAAGGTACTTGAAGGTGTTTTCTACAAAAGACAGATGAAGATATGGATCAACACTGGATAAAAGAAAAGAGGTTACCCAGGGTGATAGTGAAGGAAACCACCAGCATAACGACTGTATGACAGGACTAACATGCAGTTAATACAAAGTGAGGCAGGAGAACAGAGGTCTCCAGAACTGACATCTTTAAAAAACGGGGTAGGGAGCATTAGATTACCAAACTTTATGTATTTCACTACATGAAGAGATGTATTCGAGTTATAACACAATTTGGAGATGACTTAAGAGTAGGCATATATGAGAAAAAGCAAATTAAAAATTAAGCAATTATTACCTACAAGAAAAAAATATTAAAACACCTTACATTTAAAAATGTAATTATAGTGTACATGTGACCTAGCCTGAAAAACAATTATATTTGCCTGACCTGTGGTGACATAGTGTATAAAGTGACAACCTGGAATGCTGAGGTTACTGTTTTGAAGCCCCAGGCTTGCCTGGTCAAGTCACATACAAGAAGCAACTTAAACTTGATGCTTCTCACCCCCTCACATACTCCCCCCACACACATCTGCCTTTCTCTCTCTTTCAAAAATCAATTAAAAACTAAAATCATAAAAATAATTACATAATCATCCTACTCTAAGCACTTCATACTGAGTTAACCAAAAAGTACTGTACTGTATTTCCTGTAATATTTCAGGAATAGGGTGAGGGAAACTCTTGAGGAGAAGTAATGTGAGAGAGCTAATCTTCTTCCATAGTAGAAAGTCAGCAGATAATTTCCAATACTGAAAAATCAAGGAATGGTATAGTAAGCATGCTTCATGATAGGAAGGATAAACATCAGTGTTTAGTTCTACTATGGAGCTTGTAATGAGAACTGAAAAGTAACAATGATTAGGGCTGGGGGCTTCTTTATGTTATAAACCTTCAGATGTCATTCCACTTGTATTGCTTTGATTTTTAAAATATCTGCAGGTGAGTGTTGCACAGGCAGCTTTGAGAACTGCTGGGGTGAAAAACGAGACAAGGAACACCTGTCACCATCACTGCAGATAGCATACATGCTTACAGGGATAATGCCAGATAATAATGCTCTATCTTTGCTTTCTCCTTGTATGTTATTCAGTCAGTTCATATTATTTGTTGGGTACCTATTATGTGCCAAGCACTGTGACAGGCTCTGAGGATATATATAACACGGAGCTTAAGGGACAGAGCTCCTCCCTCGAAGTCAAGTGGGAGATACAAACAAATAAGAAAACAAATCAACAGACCATTATAGATTGTGATAAATGCCAGGAAAAAAATGGGAAAAAGTGATGTGAGAGAATAAAGAGACCTGAAAAGAGTCAACCTAAGCTTCAGGTCTTAGCTTCACAATTACATAGTGTGAACTTCAGCAAATCCTGTAACCTCTCTGAGCTTCCAATTTTGTATCTGTTCATGGCAGATAATAACTGTAACCTCACTGGTTCTTAGGAAGATTGAGATGGAGTAAACTAATGAACTTATAATTTATGACTTCCTATTCAGATATGTGTGTGTTTTTTCCTCCCTCAGGGGAGTGCTTATCAAGTCTTAATTTGCTTCTTGCCTGCTTTCCTAGGGTCCTATGGTACACATTGTCAACAGATTGAAACCATCATTTTCATGTTCCCACATTCAAAAGCTTTGGCTCAGATCAGTGATTCTCAACCTTTTTCATCTCATGGCACATATAAATGAATTACTAAAATTCTGTGGCACATCAAAAAATATATTTTTTGCCAATCTGACAAAAATAAAAGTAGGTATAATTTTGATTCATTCACACCAGATAGCTATTGTTGTGTTGTGGTTTTTTATACAGTCTAAGGGAAAAGAGGTCAGTACCCCTAAGTAGTCAGGTATAGGCATATTTTAAAAATTCTTGTGGCGCCTGACCAGGCGATGGCGCAGTGGATAGAGCATTGGACTGGGATGCAAAAGACCCAGGTTCGAGACCTCGAGCTCGCCAGCTTGGACCCAAGGTCACTGGCTCCAGCAAGGGGTTGCTCAGTCTGCTGAAGGCCCACGGCCAAGGCACATGTGAGAAAGCAATCAACGAACAACTATGGTGTCGCAATGGCAACGAAAAACTAATGGTTGATGCTTCTCACCTCTCTCCGTTCCTGTCTCTCTGTCCCTATCTATCCCTCTGTCTGACTCTCTCTCAGTCTTTGTAAAAAAAAAAAAAATTCTTGTGGCATACTGGTTGAAAATCACTGGCTTAGAGGTAAGTCTAGTTGCTTAACCTAGGTTTCAGGACCCTTTATAAATCTACAATTTAACCATCCAGACTTCTCTCTTACCTCATTATTATGTCTCACCATTCCTCTCCGGCAATAGAATACCTTATGCCTCCACATGTAGTTTAATTTATCTTTATTTTATACACAGTAAAAGTTACTCTTTTTGGTGTACAGTTTTGACCAGTGCATAACCTCGTAATCACCACCACTCTCAAGATGTGGAACACTCCTAAATGTCCCCCTGCCCAAACACACACACATACACTCTCTCTCTCTCTCTCTCTCTCTCTCTCTCTCTCTCTCAGTTTATTACTCTTTTGTAGTCAGCCCTAACTGCACTCAAGCCCTAAAATGTTATAAAAATTGTCATACTGTATATTACATTTTGAGTCTAACTTCATTCACTTAGCATAATACATTTGAGAATCATCTGTTATTGAGTATGTTAGTAGTTTCTTCTACTTTATTGCTGTATAGTATTTCATTATCTATCCATTTCCCAGTTGAGGGACATTTGTTTTTTCCCAGGTTTTAGAAATTATAAAGTTACTACAAACATTCACATACATACTTATTATAAGAATATAAATTTTCATTTCACTTGGGCAAATACTTAGGAGTGAGATCACTGTGGTAAGTACATATTTAACTTTAGAAGAAACTGCCAAACTTTTCCCAAAATGGCTGCACCATACATTCCAATCAGTAAAGTATGACAGTTCCAATTTCTCTTTATTCTAACACTTGGTGTTGTCTGGGGGAAGGAGATTGGTGGACTTGTTTGTTTTGTCATTCTGATTGGCTTTAGTTTACATTCCCTAGTGCCTACTAATGTGGAGCATCTTTTCATGTGCTTATTTGCCATTCATTTATCTTCTTTGATGAAAGGTCTGGTCAAAGCTTCTCATTTAAAAAATTAGTTTATTGTTTTGAAAAAGAAAGAACAAAGCTGAAGGACTTTTATCACCTGATTTTAAGACTTATTATACCTGACCTGTGGTGGCGCAGTGGATAAAGCATAGACCTGGAATGCTGAGAGTACCAGTTTGAAATCCCGGATTTGTCCAATCAAGGCATATACACCAAGCAATCAATGAACTGAAGTGAAGCAACTATGAGTTAACACTTCTCACTCTACTATGCCACTCCTCTCTCTGTAAAATCAATAAATAAAATTTTAAATTAAAAAAAAAACATTATAAAGCTACAGTAATCAAGAGATGAGGTATCACTGAAAACACAGACACACAGAGCAATAGAACAGAATAAAGAGTCAAAAAATATACCCATGTAAATATGGTCAGTTGATCATAGGCAAAGCTGCAAAGATAATTCAGTGGAGAAACAATAGTCTTTCCAATGGGGTATCAACATACAGATCATTTCTGTGGCATGTCTTTGACCCACATCTATCACTTATACAAAACTAAATCAAAATGGATCACACACCTAAATATAAAATATAAAGTGACAAAACTTTTAGGAGAAAACCTTTATGACCTTCAGTTAAGAGAAGGGTTCTCAGACACAACACTGAAAACACAATACACGAAAGGGAAAAAAATGGTAAATAGGACTTTAAAAAATTGTGAATTTTTTTCCCGGTGAATGGTATGGGCAGAAGAATGGGAAAAGTCACAGAAAATATTTGCAAAAACTCTCCACTTTTAATGGAATGATTTCCATTTTTTCAAGGCTCAACTCAATCCTCATCTCTGTGAAAACTTCAAGGATCAATGAGCTAGATAGAATTCATGTGTCTCAGCCATTATTACTTTCCTATAAAGTAATATACTCTAATAAATATACCTTAATATTCTAGCCCCCTTTTTAACTAAAAATCTGTATGAATTTGCCAGACACTTGATATACCTCGGTATGTTACCATGGAATGAAACAAACTTTATTGACTAAAACAAATCATAAGTACCATGGATGTACGGTATTGTCTTACAGATCCCGAATTGCTCACATTATGCCTTAGCCTTAGAGAAGATATATATCTAATAAGTGCTGATACCATATATTTTGTAACTGTGTATAATGTTTTATGTGGATGGGTGAATATGCATTTGTCTCAGTATTCAGTTATAGAAAGTTTAAAATTTTTTGAAAAAATTCTGTTATATATTTTATTTTGTTGAAATAGCAATTTTATTCAGATTCAGCCCTTGCCAAATATACTGTTGTATTATTTTCTTATAAAATCAGAAGATTTTGGCCTTTGTCAAGATCATTTAATCTAATGTCATTTTACAAAAGAGCTTGATTTGCTATATTTAAATGCAGTTCTTTTGCTAGTTTTATATTAATGCCCAGGACCAACTGAGAAGCTCTTAGTAAATTAATGTCCTGAGCAGTGGCATTTCAGGGATCCAGGAAAATATGTAACCTTGATGTTTCTTCAATAAATTTTAAAACAGTGGATTTACTGAAGACAGAGCTTCCCCATACATACACATTGATGGAAAAGGGGGCCCATTCAGTGAGGCCCTCACAAGTACAATGGCTGGCATACGTACAAGGCAGTTGAAACCTGACTTTGATTTATTGCTTTCCCATTTCCATCTTGAAATTCTTAATAATTTTATTAAGTTATTTTTGAACTTATGTTTTGTAAGTGAAATATAAAGGGACAATGGAGCACATGTGTAAACAGAGAAGATATGCACAATGTGTGTGTCCACTGTTCTTTGCTACTCTATCTTCATTAGTATTTGCAATGCCTCATGAGAGCTCAGTTAGTTAAAAGTTAGTATAAGGTCAGTGTGTTACATCTATGATTGAGTAAACAGGGATACTGACAACCCCAAGAAAACATGCTTTGCATTCAAATGCAAAAAGAAGGCCATGGCATTCTAAGAAACGTTAACATCCAAGGAGCCCTATCATATTCTTTCTTACTTATGTCCTGTATTAGCCAATGCTTATGCTAAATGATGACATAGAAGGAAAGGGAAAGACAGCGTGTCATATAGTTACTTTCCCTTTTTGTCCTTCCTTATCCATCAGTAAGCCAAAGATACAGAGGACTGAAGGAAGTGCATATATCAAGAAGCAAAATAAAAGTGTTGAGCTAGTTTTGTGTAGTTTTCACTGTCCTGTTATAAAAGGAATACATATTCATATATGAGCTACAAAATATGAATTCTGCAATTTCAGTAATCCACATAAAATTGAAATGTTCTTATATATGAATTTAAAGTCGGTATTACACAATAGAAAAAAAGAACAGTAAAATTTATTTTAATAATTAAAATTAAAAATTTTCTTCACTTAGTAACAAATAAAAAATACCATTACAAGTTGAGGGAGAGAAAGAGTAAGAGAGAGAGAGAGATTTAAGAAGAAGGAGGGAAAAGCCTTCTAGCACCTTAAACAGCACTTTTTTTCTGGTTTTTGAACAAAGTGAAATCTTCATTTTACACTGATGGGTATTGCATGGGTCCATCAGCTTAACTGAGAAATAGAAGCTATTGACAGAGCCATTTATTTGCCTAAGCCAAGCTGTTTTTGCTGGCATGTGCTTTATAGTTATAATTTACAACTGAAATTGATACAAACCCCTCACAGAAAAGTAGGCAAAATATGCATCTCAGTAGTTTGTGTTTGATTGCATTTCCAATTCTAAGTTTAAAAAAATTGAGATAATAATTTTATATTATCTATCAATACTTCATCTTATTCACTGGAGGACATCTGGGCTATCATATAAAACTAAAGATAAGTGTGTTTTTCTCCTTATTTATTTCTAAGAGCATTTTAAAAGAAAACAATTGAGTTTGTTCTTACTTGAAACTCACAGTCTGCTTTGTATATCATGGTTGTCACTAAGAAGAAATTTGGTGAGTGATGCAAAATGAAGGTTCTTAGACTTTTTTTTAAGCAAGGGAGTGGAATAGACAGACATGGACAGACAGACAGGAACAGAGAGAGATTAGAAGCATCAACTCACAGTTTCAGCACTTTAGTGATTCATTGATTGTTTTTGCATATGAGCCGTGAGCAGGGGGCTCCACCTGAGCCAGTGACCCTTTGTTCAAGCCAGCGACCTTGGGCTTCAAGCCAGTGACCTTTTGGGCTCAAGCCAGCAACCATCGAGTCAGGTCCATGATCCCACACTCAAACTAGCGACCTCAGGGTTTCAAACCTGCATCCTCAGCATCCTGTGTCCACGTTCTATCTACTGCACTTGGTCAGGCACAGCTCTTAAACTCTTTATATTAAAAAAATTTAAGCCTGACCAGGCGGTGGCGCAGGGGATAAAGAGTCGGACTGGGATGCGGAAGACCCAGGTTCGAGACCCCGAGCTTGCCAGCTTGAGCGCGGGCCCATCTGGCTTGAGCAAAAGCTCGCCAGCTTGGACCCAAGGTCGCTGGCTCCAGCAAGGGGTTGCTCGGTCTGCTGAAGGCCCGTGGTCAAGGCACATGTGAGAAAGCAATCAATGAACAACTATGGTGTCGCAACGGCAACGAAAATCTGATTGATGCTTCTCACCTCTCTCCGTTCCTGTCTGTCTGTCCCTATCTATCCCTCTCTCTGACTCTCTCTCTGTCCCTGTAAAAAAAAAAAAAAAAAAAAAAAAAAAATTTAATTCATCAGAAAGTAATTAACTTGAGACTTTCTCCTAATAAGAGTGATAGAAATTATGTTCTGCTGTCCCTTCCCTCCCCCTCCCCCTCCTCCAGCCAAAATTACAATTTCATTGTTTGAATGATCGACATTTGACATCGTATAAGTTCACATATTATATAACTGACATAATTGAGATATGACATTGTGTAAGTGTAAGGTGTTGGACTCAATACACCTTTATAGTGCAATATGTTGACCACCTTAGCATTAGCTAACACCTCTTGTCACATCACATACAATACCAATTCCTTTTTGTGGTAGGAACAATGAATATCTAGCCTCTTAGCAAGTCTGAAGCTTATAAAATAGTACTGTGCATATAATTACTATGCTGTGCATTAGCTTTCCAAGACCAGTGCCAAGTTTGCACACTTAAACAACACATCCCCAATTCCCCCAACCCCAGCCTCTGGTATCCTCTAGTCTACCCTCTTGTTTTAAAGAGTTTGGCTTTTTAGATTCCACATATAAGTGATATCCTACAGTGTTGGTCTTTCTCTGGCTGCCTTAACCTCACTTAGAATAATGCCCTCAAGGTCCATCAGATTGTCCCAAATGCCAGGATTTTTTTCTTCCTCATGACTGGATAATATTAGAGGGTGGTGTGTGTATGTGTGTGTATACCAAACTCTTCGTCCATTCATCTGTTTACAAACACTTAAGTTATTTCTGTACCTTGGCTATTGTGAATAATGCTGTAATAAACATGGAAGTGCAAAGTTATTGCTTTGATATTTGTTTTCCTCTCTTTTTAATGTATACCCAGAAGTGGAATTGCTGGATCATATGGTAGTTCTATTTTAATTTTTCAAGGAATGCCCATAATGTCTTCCATAGTGTCTGAACCAATTTACATCTCCACCAACAGTGAACAAGGCTTCCCTTTTCTCCAAATTCTCCCCAATATTTATCTCCTGTTTTTCTGATGAAGCCATTCTCACAAGTATGAGGTGATATCTCATTGTGGGTTTGAGTTGCAGTTCCCTGATGATGAGTGATGTTAAGCATCTTTTCATGTTCCCTTTGGCCATTTGGATGTCTTCTTCAGAAAAAAAAGAAAGTCTAGTTAGCTCTTCTGCCTATTTTTTTATTGAATTTTTTGTTATTGAGTTGTATAAATTTGTTATATAGTTTGGATATTAACCCCTAATCAGCTATATGGTTTACAAATATTTTATCCCACTAGTAGATTGCTGTTTAATTTTTTTTGTTTCTTCTGCTGTGCAGAAACTCTTTAGTTTGATATATTGTTACTCATTGACATTTGCTCTTGTTGCTTATATTTTTGGTGTCATATCCAAAATAATCATTGCACAGAACAGTACCAAACAGCTTTTGTCCTGTGTTTCCTTCTAGGAATTTCATGATATTAGGTTTTATGTTTAAGTCATTAATCCATTTTGAGTTCATTTTTGTGGTGTAAGATAATGGTCCAATTTCATTATTCTGCATGTGGTAATATAGTTTTCCCAACACCATTTGTTGAAGAGACTATTCTTTTACCACTGAGTGTTGTTGGCTGCCTTGTGAAATATTAGTTGATTATATAAATGACGATTTATGTCTGGGCTTTCTATTGTGTTTCATTGGTCTATGTGTCTGTTTATCCAGTACCATATTGTTTCATTATTATAGCTTTGTGGGATTTTCATTTTTAAATAAATACTTAGAAATCTCTATTGCATTGTATGCTTTTACCAAGTAGCACTTTATTAAGTTTCTAATATATACCAGCAGTAATCTCCTATTTCAGTGGTGAAGGTGATACTAAACAATCAAGTAAATAAGACCCCTTGATATAGTACTAAATTCTAGGTAGAAAGTAGACCAAAGATAGTATATGTATTACTAGGTACAGGGAGGGCCCTTGCTAATATTAGATAAGGAGTCTAAGAAGGTGTCTCTTAAGAAGGTGATATTTGAAATACTTGAAGAGCAAAAAAGAGCTATCCACAGGAGAATTTGGAAGCAGAATGTTCTAAACAATTCCAGATTATAGCCCATGTAAAGACCCTGAGGTGGGAATGATTGGGAGTGTTCCAGGAACAGAAAGAGAACCAGTGTGACTGTAGCATAATGAACCAAAAGGAAAGGAAGCAGGAAAATAAGGTGAAGATCAAGCACAGCTTTATGGGGGAGAAAAATACTCTATACTTTAATCTAACTCAGTGGTTCTTAACCTTTTTTGAGGTACCGAACCCACCAGTTTCATATGCACATTCACCAAACACTTCTTTAGTGATAAATAAAATATGATTTTTTTTTCCAAATAAAATATGATTTTTTTTTTCAAATTCAAGACATAGGTATATGTTTTTTTACTGGTGCACAAAATGAGCCATACATAAACATCACCTTGCTCAAAGAACAAAACCAACAAAGTGCAGGAACTCACAACAAATTACGGTATTACTTTATTCTGGCCTCCGCAGCAGAGGCTTCTTCGAACCCCTGAGACCGACTCATCGAACCCCTAGGGTTCGATAGAACCCAGGTTAAGAATCACTGATCTAACTGCAATGAGAAGCCAACAGGGAGTTTTAAGCAGGTGAGTAATATGATCAATTTTAGCTTTTGAAAAAAGATTATTTATGCTGCTACGTGGAGCATAAACTGTAGGAGAGCAAGAGGGAAACTAATCAGGAAACTGCTGAAATGGTCTAGGAAGCGGTGATGGTGATTGGTTGAGATTAACATGGCACATTGGGATGAGCTCAAGAGATATTAAGAGGTATCTTTAAGATGATATTGTTCCCATAAAATAATAAACTCTGATGTAAATGAATGTAAATCCCAACTACAATGCAACTCAATCCAACAGTGGGTGATTGATTATATGCCGCAGATTTGGGGTTATATGAATCCTAACTCATAAAGTACTTCTGCTCTAAAGAAGCACAGTGTTAGATTTGTAGTGGTAAAACAATCTCTAATAAAGTTAACAAATCAAAGTTGATTAAAAAATTAAAAATGAAAATAACTTTTTCCCGGACTATTTCTAAAAAAAGTAGTGAAACTTTAGGAAAAGAGGTCTGAACTCAGCTCTCTCTCTTTCAAACTGTCACATTGCTGGTACATGAGGAGATTCAGATACTTTTTTTTTTTAGTACATTAAACATTCACAGAGTTCTAAATAATTATTGGGAACTCTGGAGTACCACATATAAAATTAAAATTTAAGCAATCTTTGAAAAGAAAAGTCATGGCATGCTCTACAAAGAAAAGAAACTTGGCATTACAATATGAAATAAAAAAAAACAAAAGCTATACATTTATGAGCTATCTCATATCTCCCCTGAATCCATATGTTGAAGCTCACTACCTCATAATATGACTCTATTAGGAGACAGTCATGATAAAGAGATGATTAAGTTCAAATGAGGTCATTACGTTGGGCCCTAAACCAATCGCACTGGTTTCCTCATAAATCTGGACAAAGAGACACCAGCATGTGTACCCAAAAAGGAAAGACCATGTGAGGACACAGAAAGAAGGCAACCATCTGCAAGTCAAGGAGAGAGGCCCCAAATGAAATAAAAATGCCGATACCATTTTTTTTTTTTGGACAGAGACAGAGAGAGAGTCAGAGAGAGGGACAGGTAGGGACAGACAGTAAGGGAGAGAGATGATGTTGGGCAAATAAATTTGTAAAATTTGCATTGTCTGACTTTGCTCACTTTTAGTTTTAAAAAATGGCTCTGGGCAGAACCAGGTATGTGATCTGTGAAACTGCAAATTACCTTCCTCCATAGGAAAAGCCATTGTCTTGCTAATGTTTGCTGGAGGAGAGGTTTTTGTGCCAGAAAGTATTGAAAAGAGAAAAGAGGCAGAGTTTGTGCAGAGAGAAGGAAGAAGATAAGCAGATGGGGAACCAAA
This sequence comes from Rhynchonycteris naso, assembly GCA_037038555.1. Classification (NCBI taxonomy): domain Eukaryota; kingdom Metazoa; phylum Chordata; class Mammalia; order Chiroptera; family Emballonuridae; genus Rhynchonycteris; species Rhynchonycteris naso. The sequence continues at coordinate 154,081,812 of CM073000.1, read as the reverse complement.
GGTGAGGGACTTTTGTTAGCTCAGCTGAGACGACTGGGACCTTTAATTCTAGGAGAAACCGGAGAAGATTCTTCTGGTCGTGGAACTGAAGAATGTGTCATGTGGCTTTGGGAGCCCTGAGTGAAAGGGAAGAGTTTTCTGTGTGTGTGTTGCTTGTCAGCCAGTTTTCTTGGCTCCACTGTTTCTTCACCGTCTGTCTAAATTAATGGGAACCTGCATGTGAACAGCCATGATGGCGGTGGCCCTTGGCCTTACAGATGCTTCTCATCTGTAAGGATGAGAAGCATCTGTAAGGCCAGTATCCATGGCCACCATCACAGCCACCTGGCCCATGCAGGTTCACATTTGATTGGGACAGATGGTAATGAAACAACAGAACCAAGAACTGGTGGGCCATTAGCTTTAATCATAGCTTGTACCTGGCGGGCAAGAAATACACACAGTGGGAAAAAACTTCCCTTTCCATTCAGGGCTCCCAAAGCCACTGACTTATCCGAGTTTCCTAGAATTAAAGTCTTCTACCTCACCAGCCTTATTCACCTCTGTTCCCCATCTTCTCTCTGCAGAAACTGTGCATAAACTGGCTTCTCCTTCAGCACTTCACCATCTTGGCTGCTTCTCCTCTACTCCACGGGGCCTTTCTCTGCTCTGCTCCAGCATGGGCTCCTCCTAGAACGTAATCACTCTTCCCTGGAACAATGTGATCTCTCCTTTTAAAACCTTTAGCACAAAAACCCTCCTCCAACACTCATTAATATAATCATACCCATCCCAGCAAGAAGGACAACTAATATTATCACCAGGGCGACGGGCTTCCACGTGGGTAGCACCATGTTTAACAAAGTGAGCATAATATATCTTATCTGCTGTAAAGCCAGTGGTCAGGGCCACCATCACAGCTGCCTGGCCCATGTAGGTTCGCATTTGATTCGGACAGTCGGTAATGAAACAATGGAGCCAAGAACTGGTGAGCCATTAGCTTTAATTCTAGCTTGCACCTGGCGGGCAAGCAAAAACACACACTGGGCTCCTAAACCCACTCTTTCAGTGCTCACAAGACTACTGACTTATCTGAGTTTCCTTAGCATCAAAGGTTTCTAGCTCACCAGACTTATTCACCTCTGTTTCCCATCTCCTTCTCCAGCACAAACTCTGCTCAAACTGGCTTCTTCCTCAGCACTCTGCCATCTTGGCTGCTTCTCCTCTCCTCCACGTTGCCTTAATCTGCTCTCCTCTCTAATAATAATCCCAGGAACGGAGAGAGCAAGCTCCCGGCCTGCTCACTTTATAGTATAGAAATCCAAACCCTTAATCCAATCTACAAACAAGGAAGTCTCTGATACAAAGTCACTTATCTGAGACATAATGGGAGGATTCCTCATGTGAGTGCACCACCCTACATCATCCAATCAGTCAAAGGTGTGGGGAAAAGTTTACCTTTAAAATTTGCACGTGGGCAGCGCCATCTTTAACAAAGTGAGCATAATATATTTTATCTGCCCAACAAGCATCAATTCTTCATTTTAGGCACCTTGGTTGTTCATTGATTGCTTTCTTATATGTGCCTTGACTGGGGAGGGGGGCTACAGCAGAGTGAGTGACCCCTTGCTCAAATCAGTGACCTTTGGGCTCAAGCCAACAACCATAGGGTCATGTCTATGATCCCACACTCAAGCCAGCAACCCCATGCTCAAGCTGGTGAGCCCACGCTCAAGCTGGATGAGCCCGTGCTCAAGCCACTAACCTCGGGGTTTCGAACATGGGTCCTCCAGGTCCCAGTCTAACACTATCCACTGCTCTACTGCCTGGTCAGGCAAAAATGCCAACATTTTGATCTTGGATGACTAGCCTCCAGAACTAAGTAAATAAATTTCTATTGTTTAAGTTACCCAATTTGTGGTATTTAGGGTTTGCAAGTCCTAACAAACCAATGCATATACCAAAACATTGATTCACACAAATAATATCAGCTAAGTAATATTTTAATATGAAATAAACATAATCTTTTAAGATTTGATGCAAATTAAAGCAAAACAATATAGAAAAATAAAATGGAGAAATGAATGTAATAGATGTCTTTAGATGTATTGAACTGTAAAGCCAGTGGCCAAGGCTAACATCACAGCAGTTTGGCCAGTGCAGGTTCACATTAGATTCGGACAGTTGGTAATGAAACAATGGAGCCAAAAACTGGTGAGCCATTAGCTTTAATTCTAGCTTGCACCCGGTGGGCAAGCAAAAACACACACTGGGTTCCTAAGCCCACTCATTCAGTGCTCACAAAGCTACTGACTTATCCAAGTTTCCTAGAATCAAAGGCTTCTAACTCACCAGACTTATTCACCTCTGTTCCCCATCTCCTTCTCTCTGCACAAACTGGCTTCTTCCTCAGCACTCCGCCATCTTGGCTGCTTCTCCTCTCCTCCACGTGGCCTTAATCTGCTCTCCCCTCTAATGCTAACCTCAGGAGCCGAGAGAGAGCAAGCTCCCGGCCTGCCCCACTTTATAGTGTAGAAATCCAAACCTTTAATCCAATCTACAAACAAGGAAGTCTCTGATACAAAGTCACTTATCTGAAGCATAATGGGAGGATTCCTCATGAGAGTGCACTACCCTACATCATCCAATCAGTCAAGGGTGTGTGAAAAAGCTTACTCTTAAAACTTGCACGTGGGAAGCGCCATCTTTAATAAAGTAAACATAATATATCTGCCCAACATGTACCAAACACCAAAGCTGTAGTAGCATGATGCTTACAACAGGAAATGTCAAAGAATGATAGAATGTCATTAAAGAAAATAATCATGAGCAAGCTAAAACCTGACAATGTTAGAGGCTTAGTGTATGGTTACTTCTGCTGGAATTGTTAGGTTAGATAGCTTGTTAGACATGAGCCAGGACAGACAAAGGAGGGGGAGGGATGAATTGCCCCCATACATTCCTAGTATGTAGGATCTAGATAAATCTTTAAGCTAGAACAGACCTCACTACACCCAGACTGGTGGTCTCGAGTTCCTTGATATGGAATTAGCCACATAGCAATACAATGAAGACAGATAAATGAGAGGAATAAGCTGGAAAGAAAAAAAAAGAAATAAAATGGGAATGGGAAAGTCTAGGAAGTAAAGCCCATTAATACCTAAATTCTGTAACTAATCAAGGCACTCATTTTCACAATTGAGTTGCCTGTTCAGGTCTTCCTGAGTGTATTTCTGCATGGCCAATAAACCCTTGCTTTGGTTGCTATACTTTATCTCTGACTGAATTCCTTCTTTCAGCAAGACAAGAATTGAGGTTTCATCACTTCACGGGTAACAGAATCACGTAGTTTATGTAGACAAAAGCAGTTCTCAAAAGAAGGAATGTGTGCTAATCACAATGATAGACTTGCAGCTTGAGCAGCGATGGAAGGCCTGCTTATGGTTTACTAAAAGGGGACAGGAGAGTGTGAAAATTCTGAATGGTGTTTTTTCATTACAAAATATTAAAAGCTTTCCATGATTAATTTTTTTCCCTAAAACATTGTTTCTAAGTTATATTTTTGGAATCAATATATATTTGAATACATTAGAAATATTCACTACTTGTAATAGGTTTTCTCTTTTTTTTTAAGATTTTATTTATTGACTTTAGAGAGAGGAGTGAGAGGAGAGAGATAGATGAGAGAAGAAGAAGGTGGTAGGGGAGGAGTGGAAAGCACCCATGAGCAGTAGTTGCTACCCTTATGTGCCTTGACCAGGCAAGCATGGGGTTTCCGACAGCAGCATTTCAGGTCAATACTTCATTACTGGGCCACCACAGGTCAGGCAGTAATAGGTTTTATCATGGAATTTATAAATGTACGTCAGGGAGTCCATGTGCCCTAAAATTGTGTAAAAAATCGGAAAATTATATGATATAAATATGGGCAATGAGGTATACTTTTCTGGGGAAAATGGTTGAGAGTAAAATTCTGGCTCTGGTGCTAGCATGCCTGGGTTAAATCATAGCTCAGTCAGTAACATTCTACCTGGGCCATAGTACTTGGGTTATATAACCTGTGTACTTCAGTTTCCTCATCTGTAACATGAGGATAATATATAGTATGAACAACTTTAAAGGTTTTCTTGAAAATAAATACACGAAAATACATAGAATCTTAAATGGTAAGAATGGTTCAATAAACATTATCTATTGTCACTTCCATAGTACACTCCATTCACAGTAGAATCCAACTGCCAAAAAAGGTTACAAACAACATATTTAAAGCATCTTTTTGTGAATCCCTTTTAAAACAAATTTTCAGTAAGTACATCCACATGTATCTGCTTTCTGAATCTGGATGTTCATACACTAGGCTCCAAACCACAGTGCAGCAATAATGACCATCAATATTATCATGTCAGAAGGACCTACCAGAAACTTTAATAAACAAGGTTTGATAGATATGACAAATGCATTCTTTATAAATCCTTTTCTTGCAGAGAGAGCTTGAGCTTTTGCTGTCTGTTTAATGATGTTAACCAATGACCAAATTTAGAAAGAATTCATTAGTACTTAGTCCATTATCAGTAGTAAAAAAATTCAAAGAAGTTGTTTTCTCTGTAGCAGTTACAGATTGCATTTAGTCCCCTTTTACTGTACCTCATCTCCTCTTCCCCAAACTGAGTGAACTACTCAAGGTCCACAGGGGACTGGAGGTAAATGTTTTGCTTCCTTCCCCTACAGCAAATACTAGCTGGGCTTCTGCTTCTTCGTAGGCTCTTGTTAAAGAATGTTTCAAATGTACTATCGGGTTCCAATAAATATAATGTAAACTGAGTACTTATGTGCTCAGATATGTACGAAGTGCTTTTAGACACACGGCCTTGTTAAAACCCTGTGAGGTAAGCACTAACATTACCCCAATATACAGATGTAAAAAAAAAAAAAAAAGCAAAGAGAGATTAAATGTATGATTTATTGTTAGTATAGGTATTATGATTTAAATTCAGGTGATCTAATTAATGCAAGAGCCACTTAACTATTATCTGTGCTTCCTTGACAGCTAAGTCTATTAAATCAGAAGTAGAGGAGTGATTTTGAAAGGAAAAAGGATGACCAACATCTGTGCAAAATGCTTTATCAGTAGGGAAGATCAACTCTTTTGAAGTGAAAAAGAATATAGCTGATATAAAAGTCTCTCTATAGCTCTGAAGGTCAGACAAACCTAAATTTAAAAACCTGCACCATGATTTCCCAGCTATGTGGCCTTGGGGAAATTACTTAACTGAGTCTTACTTTTCTCATTTGTAAAATGAGGAAAATGAGAGCAATAACTTCATAGGGTGGTTGTGAGGATTAATGGCATAATGCACATAAAATGTTTATCATGGTGCCTGGCATTTAATGGATGCCCCATAAATGTTAGTTACAGTTACTTTTAGTATTTTATTTTCTTGAGCTTCTCATAGCAAAAATACTTATTTCCTTCTGTCTTTGTGGTCTAAGTAATTTTTCCTACAATCTTGAGCAGGAGTTGAGCCCTACTAATAAAAGCTCCAGACAACCCGGTATCTTCACATTCTTCCTGCAATTCTATTTGCCACCCCCTATATCTCTACTGATTTACTGCCACATTACAGATTTTTATCCACACATTTTAATTTGGAACCTTCCCTTTTATCTGGCTTTGAAGCATATTGTGTTAAATTCCCAAACGATACTTTAGAGTTTGCTGCAAAGTCCTTATTGTAGCTTTCAGATTGTTCTTAGGAGAACAATCATTGCTTTGCATTACACTATTGAATAGAAAATGTAGAAGAACAATATCAACTTTTGAATGAAATTAAACTCCTGGAAGGAGAGTAGAGATGTAGAAAGAAGAGCACCTCATTATCACTCTTTCAAGCTGCTGAAATGAAACTTGAGTCATTACATATTCCAAAATCAAAAATTCTCCTGGATATACTAAAGAACACCTTTATGCACACAGCAATAAAATGAGGAAGTTATTAGAAGGAGCCACTAAGAATAAAAGATTGCCAAGACAGACTCCTAAAATGGGTAATATAATAAGCTCATTAATAAATATTCTGAAATAGTTCTAAGATTTTCCAACAGAAACTGAATTCTTTGGTGTATTTAACTAGCTAGGGGCATCAACTTTATTTTTTTTCTGTTTAGTTAATTTATCCATACCTCTTACTGAGCCATGCAGGAATGTTTCTACCTATAACTAGCTAAACACAAAGAAACATTGGATTTTGGTACTGGTATTTATCAGAGTACTCTATGAAAAGAAGTGGAATGAGTCTTCTTTTGTAAGGAGCTGGGGAAATGACAAAAAGCCTTTTGAATGAAAAATAAACACGGAGTCATGCTTCGCCATCTTACTGTAATCCTCTAAATTGACTTCCTAATGCAGAAACTCTTCTAATTGCAGAATATTTAAGAATTATTGCTTTCCACCTCAGTAAATGTACTCATGAAAGCTTTTTTAAAAGCTGACATTGTTTTGAAATGCACATACCAGTTCGTTTTCCCTTGCTAATTTCCATTAACATGGTAAGAGTAACTCATTTCAAACGGCACCTGTAGGCTCATATTTAGTGCTATGGGATTTATGAACTCAACTTTTATGTTTATGGTTCTAATTTTGTAAACTTTTCCTCCTCTCCTTGGTCATTGTGTTCTTACACATTTCTGAGTTAGTTACTGAGTTGGTTACAGTATATAGTACAACAAATGTTCGATCCTTTATTTTTTAATCACTAAAGTTGTTGGCTCGGTCCGGAGAAAAGCCCGGTCCGGTGATCTGCTCAGGGAATGGCCGTGAGCTTCCTCTCACCGGCGTTCACCTCATCCAAGTTTCTACAGCGAGAATTAGAACCAAAACTAAAGAAATTCACAAGAAATCAATAAAGACAAAACAAGAAATCGTAGTTTTTATTTTTATTTTTACCATTCAGAAGAGGAGTGTGGCATTCTTAGCAAAAATTCACTGCGTTGTTCTGGAGACTTTCAGAAAACAGAGCTTTCCCGGGGACAGCAGCGTGGGGCTAGGGAGCAAAGGCCGACGCGCCTAGTGCTCTTCCCCCTCCTCTTCCTCCTCGCCTCTCCCGACTCCCCCACCAGCTCCAATGCCGGGGGACGGACGTGGGGCCCCACCCGGACTGGCCAGGTCCGGCCCACAGGGCGGCTTAGGCGCTGGGCAGCCCCATCCCAACCACGGAGAGGAGGCCCCTCCGGCGTCCTAGAGCAGCCGCGGGGAGCCGACCCCCGGCCGCAGTACCGGGGGTGGAGTCGTCAGTTGCAACTTCGTGGCACAATCTGGGTCTTCGTTGAGGCGAAGCTGCTGTCGTTCTGGCGCCCCCGCCCCCGCGTTCCAACGCCTGGACGCGGCCCTCAGGCGGAGCGGCTCCGCTCGGGAAGCCGGGTGGTCCGCTGGGGGGCTGCTACGGTCTTGGGCGTGTCCCGCGCCTGCCCGCGCAGACAGCAGGTCGTCTTTGTCCTGCCCCCGACACAGCCGCCCTGTGGGACCCTTCTCCCCTCTACCGAAGGAAAGGAGCCGCATCTGGGGCAGGCAGGCCGTGGAGCTCCAGCCACTGCGAGAGCCTGGGGAGTTCCTCTCGGGAAACCGAGACCCCAGGGGCGGTTGCTTAATTTCCCTTAGTTTTTCCTCGACCACATTATACCGGGTTTAATACTGCTCGTGTTTTGTGAGAATTAAGTAAGAAAATAATGTGAATGTCAGTAAATGCTATTTATTTGTCGAGTGCTTTCCATGGGACTTGCATTCTTAACTACTTAACACAGGAGCTCATTCATTTTTGCATGCATGCACGCGTTCATTCATTCACTGCTTATGGATTGCAGTCGCTGTAGACAAACGCCCACCCCTTGGTGAGGAAAACTGTCAGGGTCTCTGCTCTTCTGAAGCTTCTTTGAGGATGAAAGGTTGTTTGGAGTACGGAAAGGAGACAGACTTTAAATAATTAACCATAAGACATTACTTAATTACAACTTTGAGAGCTTATAAAAGGAGGGGGGTTCTAAGGGGAAGTGGTGGAAATGGGGAAGGGGTGTGGGTGTGGGAGGATAGACTTCCCTGAGGAAGTCTTATTTAACTGCGGCCGGAAAGATGAGGAGGAATCAGCTAGACTTAAATAGTGTTCCAGGCCTAGGGAGTGGCACCTGTGAGAACTCAGTTGGAAGGACTATTTCCCTGGCACCAATAGTGCGATTCTACCTAATACAGTCTTTTCTTTATCTCCCTCCCCCATTGTAGGGCTGTGAAACTGAGAGCTAATTTTGGTCCTAATAGTCTTTCTATTAATAATAAGCACCATGCAGTTTCTTCTTATCTCCTCTTTGATCAAGATAGTTATTTTTGAGAATCTAAAGAAAACAATTTTATATCATCTATGGTTTTTCATTGTCTTCTAATCAAATGTAAACAACTAACTTGCTTGAAAGCTTCTCTGTCAAACCAAGGATCCATATGCAATTCCAAGTTTTGCTCTGATGCACCCTTCGCTATTTTCTTCAGTTGGTGTTGATTTCTTTTGTGTATCCTTTTTAAAAAATTCAGTGAGAGTAGGGGAGGCAGAGAGACTCCTGCATGAACCCCACCCGGGTTCAACTCAGTATCCACTGGGCAGGTCCATTTGGGGGTGATGCTTTGCCCATCTGGGGCATTGCTGTGCTCAGCAGCTGAGCTCTTCTTGGCGCCTGAGGTGATGACCATGGAGCCATCTTCAGCACCAAGGCCAACTCACTCCAATTGAGCCATGGCTGCAGGAGGGGAAAAGAGAGAGAAACGAGAGGGGGAGGGGTGCAGAAACTAATGGGGCACTTCTGTGTGTTCTAACTGGGAATCGAACCTGGGATATCCACATGCTGCTCTGATGCTCTACCACTGAGCCAAGTGGCCAGGGCCAATGGATCTTCATCTCAATTGCTCTAATCTACATGCTGTTTAAAGCAATGCACACATGAAGCAGTTGTGCTCCTGGTATCCGAAATATCTACTTACTCCAGAAGGTGTTTATTCTGTAACCACTTCCTACTTGCACAATAGAGTAGGAAATATTAACTTTAGATAGTTGCAACTATTGAATGTAGGCACTTTTTTTTTATAAGAATTCTATCCCAATTCCACTATAAATTGTTTACTGTGCAGATTCCTTTTCTTCCCACTTAGGGAATTGTATTTACCACACTGTATTATGACTTAGTTGTATTATTTGCCACTTATTAATCAGACTTCCTTGTGGATAGAGATTGAGTACTTCTTTTTTCATTTGTTTTCTTCCTTTTAGCACAATGCCTGGCATGTTATAGATACTCAGTGAATGTATTTTGAATGTATTAGAAAGGAATTCATTGTTAGATCAAAGCTTTTAAATGAAATAGGAATAAATGAGAGGCTAAATTCTAACGTCTGACAATGCCTAGAAATTCTCTTTAGAATCTCCACACATCTTCATCTATCTTCTTACCCTCTAAATAAATATACTTGTCCTCAAACATTGAGTTGGAGTATATGTGTGTGTGTGCATGTTTAAATGTGTGTACTTGTATTTAAACTAAACAGAAGAAAAGAAGTAAGTATGCGACTTATCAATTCCCCATTTTACCAAAGAGAAAACAGTCTCAGAAGGTTAAAAAATGGACATACTCTAAGAAAGTAAAAACAAGTATTCAAACCCAGTTTTTCTGTACCAAAGTCAGTGTTATTTCTTTGGTAGAAACCAAACTTTGTATTTTCTTATTTTTCAAGTAATATAATCAATGATGGAAAAAATTAGAAATTTCAGATGAGCAAAATAAAACAAAGGAAATAAAATTTATCCATGATTTCATCATTCAGGGTCAACCACTATCGATAATTTTTTGTGCATATTCACATACACACACACATATAATACATATACAGACAGACACACTTTTTTACCACAAAAATGGACTTTGACTAACTTTAATCTTTCGTAATTTACCTTTTTGGCTAATATGTGATAATTCCTCTCCCTTAATTCATTTATTCCAGGGTTTCTCAACCTTAGCATTATTGACAATGGGGCGAGGTAACTCTTTGTTGTGGGGGGCTGGGGGCCTTCCTGTGCATTGTAGGATATTTAGCAGCAAGCCTGTCCTTTACCTACTAGACTTGAGAGTACCACTTCCTACTTCATGTGGCAAAGTGGCAACCAATAAATGTCTCCAGATGTTGACAAACATCCTCTAAGAGACAAAATAATATATAATATGTTAATAATTTTTCTTTTTTTATACCTGTCTATCTTGTGGCTATTAGAAAATCAATAGTAAATGCTTTGCTTTTTGATCTTTATATTTTGTTTTAGAAAATAGTTAATACCAATTAAAGACTAGAAATTTAAAAAAATACTCAGAAGTAGTGTCACCACACAGAAGAAATCTTCTCATCTTAGAATATGCCCTCTTTATGACTTATGAATTTGTTTTGTTTAAAATAAAGTTGACTTTAAGTGAATAAAGTATAAGTTATCTCAAAGCAAAGACACACTCTCATTGTGAGAAAAGCCTTTGGGAGGAGTAAATTTGCTAGATGGGTGACCTTGATAAAGTTTTCATGCACATATATGATGTATTCAATAGACTGTTATCATTGTAATCTCTTGTATTTTTAGTTTTCAAAAGACTTTTAAAATAAGGTTATCTTACACTAAAAATTTAAAAACATCTCTCAAAGGCTATTTAAAATTTTAGAAAGTTTTAGAATCTTATATTTTAATTTTTTTTTTTTTTACAGGGACAGAGAGAGTCAGAGAGAGGGATAGATAGGGACAGACAGACAGGAACGGAGAGAGGTAAGAAGCATCAATCATTAGTTTTTCGTTGCCGTCACAACACCTTAGTTGTTCATTGATTGCTTTCTCACGTGTGCCTTGACCGCGGGCCTTCAGCAGACTGAGCCACCCCTTGCTGGAGCCAGCGACCTTGGGTCCAAGCTGACGAGCTTTTGCTCAAGCCAGATGGGCCTGTGCTCAAGCTGGCGACCTCAGGGTCTTGAACCTGGGTCTTCCGCATCTCAGTCAGACACTCTATCCACTGCGCCACAACCTGGTCAGGCTCTTTTATTTTTAAATGAAATAAAATTGCATAAAACATAAATATGCAATTTAATGCATTCCCACAGTATGAATGTCATGTAATTACTTATTTAGTTCAAGAAGCACCCCTACTTCCATGGCCATTCTCAACCAGCATTTCCTCTCTCTCATTAAGTATAGTTCTTTCCTAATATTTACAAGAAATACTTTGCATTTTTATCAATTGAGTGTGCATCTGTTTACATTATAGTCCAGTTTAACTTGTCTTTAAACTATAAAAATGAAAGCATAGCCTGACCAGGCGGTGGCACAGTGAATAGAGCGTCGGACTAGGATGCAGAAAAATGAAAGGGTAGATTGTGTAGTCTTTTCTCTTGATCCACATTGTCTGATTTGAGTCATTGCTCACACTATAATTCATTTCTTCCTGCTGTTACATTAGTTTACATTGTATATCACTGCCCTTGACATTTAAATGTTTCTCATCTTGGGCTGATGAACATTCTTAGGCATGTTTCCTGGTTCACATGTGCACACATTTCTGATTGGTACATATGTAGAAATTGAATTACTGTGTCATAGAGAACACACTCAATTTTATGGCATAATACTAAATTGTTTCCCAAAGTGGTTCTATCAGTTTATACCCCCTACTAACAGTGAATGAGAGCTCTAACTTCTCTATATTCCACCAACATTTGGTATTTTTAGTCTTTTTAATATGGAGCCGTTTTGGTAGGTTCGTTGAGGCTTTACTTTATGTTTTCCTGATTAACAATGTGACAGAGAACATTTCCATGTGTTTCTTAGAAAGATGTGCCTCTTTGATACTCTTTGGTGAAGTTTCTTGCCCATTTTCCTATTCTTGTCCTTCAGTCTTCTTCTTAATATTTTTAGTAAGTATTTTCTCAATATTAGTTATGTTTATTTCACTCTGTGACTTGCTACTTTGCTTGTTAATTCTCAACTTCTCTAGGCACTTTGTAGTAGGAGTATCTCTTATGTATTACATTAAATTAGATTTTGTTTCATAATCTTTCTGAGGGTTATTTTGTTTCGATAGGTAAATTTATTGACATGATAGCTATCCCTTCTAATATATGTGGTTTATATCTTTTATATTTGCATTTTTATTTATATATGTGTGTTTCTTCTAAAATTTTTTAAAGGATTACATTCTAGGTTGTTTAAAGGCTAAAAGTTACCATAATTTTAAATATTTTATTCTCTATTTCTTTTGATTTTATAGAGTTGTATATAGATTTTATATGGAAGAAAGCATGCAAGTTATGATTATCACAATAGTTTTATTAACTCTACTTTTCACGTACTTACAACTGTAAACCTTCTTTTGCTCACACCTGTATATACTCCCCACCACAAGTAATATCCCCCATTCTACTTCCTACCCTCTAAAAGCTGAGTTTAACTGCATTATTTTTCTGTATTTTCTAATATTTATTTTTAAATCTTGAAATAGTACACTTATTACCTGACACATCAGCTTTAAAACCTATCCCTAACTTTGGCTATAACAGAGAAAATCAGTACCTTACGTATATCCTCCCTTTTCACTTCTTTGCCTCTCCTCTTTGGTTAATTATATTATTCTCCATTCATGATTCTCCAACTTTACATTCAATTCTGTAACCATAATTTTCACAGTTATTTTAATTTTAGTCTTAAATATATTCACTGCTTTCTACCAGCACTGTTGGAAATAATACTTACTAGCTTCCCAGGATTATTAAGAAGAAGATGAAATGGAAATATTAGGTCAACATTCATTAAAGTTAACTGAGGATTTAATATATTACAGGCCTGAGCCAGGTACCCGAGAGTACTGAGGGCAACAACATCCCTTTAGGGAGCGTTCATGCCTCCAGGAAGAGACTAACCATTGCAGTACAGTGTGATAAGAGGTGTGAGAGAGACCAGGGAGGTGTTCTTAATCCAGGATTGGGGATGAGGCAAAGAAAAGATTTCCCGGAGAAGGTGGCGACTGAGTCGCATCTTGGAGTATGGATATGCTATGGCCACTGAAGATGGGCTGAAAGGCATTCCTGGCCTAGACAACAGCAAAGACAGGGCATAAGAGAGAATCCACATTCAGTACTTTTCAGTAATCGTGAATATCTGGATTTGGGCATAAGGTGTAGGTGGAGAAAAGAGAAGCGATGGGGCTAGAGAAAGAGGTGAGGGTAATGAAGGCTATGTGGAACAACTGTGTAGTCTTAAGTAAAAAAGTGACCAATTAAAGGGTAGAGCCAGTGACACAATGGACAAGAAGTGACTGGTTAGATTTACGTTTCTGATGGAACACTGGCGGCAGTGAAAGTGTGACTCCCTATCTAAATTCTTTTAGGCAGTTAAGGGGCAAAGTAAAGAGAAAAAAGTTCCTGAGTCTTCTGTTTCTGAAAGTAATCAGTTTAAAATAACCACATGCCAAAGAGTCATATTTTGTAACTGCCAATTTGACAGAGTTCTGCTAGACACAAAGGTGCCCTTTTTTAATGGGAAATTTGCAAAATGTCATTCATAGCCTCTCACCCTGGGCTCCAGTGAAGGGCAGTTGGCTCAGAGAAAACTGGAGTCATGCAGGGAGAGACTAGGTTGTGTGGCTTCCAGGAGAGGGCTCAAGGAAAAGCTGCCAAGGTTCCTGTGCTGAGTCCCTCTCCCACACCACCCACAAATGCCATGTTTCCCAAATCACACACTCCCCTCCATACACCATTAGCCTGGGGAAATGCACTAACCCCACCCTCCTGACTATCTGTGGCCCCACCTTATAGAGCTTGCACCCTAAGTGGGAGTCAGCTGGATACAGCAATCCTGGGCCCTTGGTCCAGGCTTTCATGGAAAACTCTGGAGGAGATCCAGGCAGACTCAGGGGTGGCAGGGATTGAGTTATATGGCTCTAGAGTGAGGGTGTATGTGTGTGTGTGTGTGTGTGTGTGTATGTGTGTGTGTGATAAAAGGAGGCAGAGACATTCCCACATCCTCCCATATCCACCCCAACTGGGATTCTGGGATTCACCTGGAAATCCCACTAGGGGGCAATGCTCTGCCCATCTGGGGCCACTGCTCCATTGATCAGCAATCAAGCTCTTCTTAGCACCTGAGGCATCTATAGCGCCCAGGGCCAATTCACTCCAATCAAGCTATGGCCGCAAGAGGGGATGAGAGAGAGAGAGAGAGAGAGAGAGAGAGAGAGAGAAGTGAGAGGGGGAGAAAGGGAGAAGCTGATGGTTGCTTCCCCTGTGTACCCTGACCAGAAATCAACCCAGGATATCCACATACTAGGCCGATGCTCCACCACTAAGCAAACTGGTCAGGGCAAGTGAGGGCCTTTTTTCCCTTGCATGTCCGACCAGTTCCACTTTTCCCTTGCAGAGCCCTCCTCCACATGGTTTGTTTTTTGGGGGACAATTGTTTGTTTTTAGCAAGAGAGAGACAGACAGACAGACAGAGAGACAGACAGGAAAGGAGAGATAAGCATCAACTCTTAGTTGTGACATATTAGTTGTTCATTGATTTCTTCTCATACATGCCTATACCAGGGTGGGGGTGAGGGGCTCTAGCCAAGCCAGTGAACCCTTACTCAAGCCAAGGACCTTGGCCTCAAGCCAGTGACCTTGAGCTTCAAGCCAGTGATTTTTGGACTCAAGCCAGCAACCTTGGGGTCATGTCTATGATCCCACACTCAAGGCAGTGACACTGCGCTCAAGCCAGATGAGCCTGCACTTAAGCTGGTGACCTTGGGGTTTTGAATACGAGTCCTCAGCAGCCCAGGTCGGCTCTCTATCCACTGCAACACTGCCTGGTCAGGCAAATCTTGGTCTGTTTTAATCTGATGGACTGTGCTAGACTCACCCTGATGACTTTGACAACGCACCACACCACAAATGTCCCCAGGCCTCAGGTGGGGTGATGGCTGGCCTTGGTGTACCTTGAGATTTTTGCTGAGTGGCCTCAGACCCAGCAGTTGTTCCAAGTTTGAATCTGTATCAACCTGGTGAATACCAATTGCCCCTATCTGATGAC
Source organism: Rhynchonycteris naso (assembly GCA_037038555.1). Lineage (NCBI taxonomy): Eukaryota > Metazoa > Chordata > Mammalia > Chiroptera > Emballonuridae > Rhynchonycteris > Rhynchonycteris naso. The sequence goes on along the minus strand of CM073000.1, from coordinate 154,066,714 downwards.
TCACTAAGAAATGTACCTCACACAATTTGTGTACTACCAGAGGCTCTTTCAGAAACAGCCTAACAGGAAGCTGGCAGGCAGAGGCAGATCTCAGGGTGTTTTGGGGCTTTTACCAACCTGCTCCCAGGTTTGGAGCTGGTGTAAGCTGCCGTTGATACACAGAGCTTGGCCCCTCCCACATGTACTCAGACCCAGCAAAGGCAGCCACCAACTGAGGGTCACTTTGTAGCTTCAAATAGGTGACCCAGAGCCAGTCATAGGCAGTGTCTGACAGTGAGCAGCAATGTAGTCCCTCCCAAGAGGCCCCAGAACCAACATTCAGTGCCAGGCTTCAGACCACATCAGAGCATGACCCAATTAGCTCCACATGTGGCACATCCAAAGGGGATCTTAGCAGGCACCAAACCCTACTGAGGTAAATTCCACTTGTGGGGCCAGCATTATCACAGCAGCTCATGCACTTTGGTCAGGGTCAATATCATAGTCAGCCAGCCTAAGAATCAACACTACCCATGAATGGGTCAACAGCACTCAAGACTCAATTATAACAGGAGGGCTCACAGAATCCACATAGGGACATTCTTTAAGCACCTAGCTCAGGTGATGAGGGAGATTGCACTACTGAGTCCCACAGAATACCTTCTACATAAGGCCACCCTACCAAGAGAGAAGACATAGCAGATCTACCCAATGCAAAGAAACAAATACAGAGAGGTGACCAAAATGAGAAGATGAAGAAACATGATGAAAATAAAAGAACAGTAGACATGTCAGGAAAATGAACTAAACAAAAGGGAGGCAAGCAACCTATAAGATGCAGGGTTCAAACTAATAATTATAAGAATACTCAAGGAATTTAAGGGAAGAATGAATAAACTCAATAGAAACTTAAAAATATTAAAAAATAATCAAAAGAACTAGTCAAAAGTGAAGAACACAATATCTAAAATGAAGAATACACTAAAATCAACAGCAGACTAGATGAAACAGAGGACTGAATCAGCAATTTAGAATACAAGGTAGCAGAACCCACCTAATCACAACAGGAAAAAGAAAAACAATTTTTTAAAATGAGGATAATTTAAGACCTGGCTGGGTAACTTAGTTGGTTAGAGCATTGTCCTGATATGCCAAGGTTGTGGATTCAATCCCAGTCAGAGCACATACAAGAATCAGCCAATGAATGCATAAATAAGTGGAACAAGAAATTAATGTCTCTATCTCTCCCCCTCTCCCTCTTCCTCTCTCTCTCTAAAAGCAATAAAATTAAAAAAATAGTATAAGGATCTTCTGCGACAACATCAAGTATAACAACATATACATCATGATAATACCAGAAGGAGAAGACAGAGAGTAAGGGATTGAGAACCTATTTGAAGAAATAATGACAGAAATCTTTTTTAACCTAATGAAGGAAAAAGAAACACAAGTCCAGTTAATATAGAGAGTCTCAAACAAGATGAACCCTAAGAGGCCCACACCAAGACACATCATAGTATAAAATACCAAAGATTAAAGAACCTTAAAAGGGAGCTCCCATAACACTATCAGCTGATTTCTCAACAACAAAAAAAATCAGGCCAGAAGGGATTGGCACAAAATATTCAAAGTGATGAGAAGCAAGAATCTACAACCAAGACTACTCTACCCAGCAAGGCTATCATTTAAAATTTAAGAAGAAATCAAGAGCTTCCCAAATAAGAAAAAGCTAAAAAATTTCATCACAACCAAACCAGTCTTACAAGAAATGTTAAAGAGATTTCTTTAAGGAGTAGGAAAAGAAAAAGAGGAGGAGCTCTCCCAGAAGAATGCCCATGCTTTCTCAAGCATTCATTGCTTAAACTCTAAGGGTCCCCATGAGACTTGAAATCAGGGACAATGGGCAACAGTTGCTCATACTGGGCTAATGCACTGAACCTGTCTCTAAGGGCCCCGTTTCTCTGCCTTTTCAGTGAGCCAATAGCAGCCTTGCCTAGGCTCATTTCTTTTCCTATAACATCAAAGAGAGCCAAAGCAGCCCTGCCCAGACATCATTAAGTAGATCTTCCAGACAGAAAATCAACAAGGAAACATAACTGAAACAGACTCATAGATACAGAGAACAAACTGATGATTGCCAAAAGGGGAATGAAGTAGGGGTTTAGGTGAAAAGGGGAAATTATTAAAAGAAGTACAAATTGGTAATTATAAAACAGTTGTGAGGATGTAAGTACAGTATAGGGAATATAGTAATAATATTGTAATATCTATGTATGGTGCCAGGTAGCTACTAAATATATCAAAGGGGACACCTTGTACAGTATGTAATTGTCTAACCACTAAGCTGTAGATGTGAAACCAATACAAAATAATATTAAATGTAAACTGTAATTGAAAAAATAAAATTAGGCCTGTGTTGGCACAGTGGATAGAGCGTCAACCTGGAGTGCTGAGGTTTCCAGTTCATAACCTCATGCTTGCCAGGTCAAGACACATACATATAAGAAGCAACTATTATGAGTTGATGCTTCCTGCTCCTCCCCACCTTTCTCTCTCTCCACTTTCTAAAATCAATAAATAAATCTTTAAAAATAAATCTTTTAAAAAAATATTTAAACATATATATGTTTTCCCTTCTGTTTTTAAAAATTAATGGGTTTGAATGTGTTTATTTAAGTGGACTGATGTATAATATAATATGTCAATCAATTTGACAAAGGGAGAAAGTATGGTTCTCTATTTTTAAATTATGAAATATATAATCTATACATAAGACTGTATAAAATGTATAAACACAACTTGACAAAAATTATAAAGTAAACATTGAGTATCTAATATTTAAGTTACAAAATAATATGTTGTCAATATTTGTATAGATAAAGAGGGGGCCACATGCTAAATCTGACAAGCTCAGAGGAAGCCTGCATGGCAGCCTTACAAACTCAGAGACCCAAAGCATAGGATGGTCTGAACACAAAAATTCCTAAATAAAAGCAGGTCATAGCAGGCAATCACATCAGTCACAACCAAAGCCTGTAGCTTCCTTGACAAAAGTTGATCTTCACCTTAAGTGAGACTATTGTCTTTTTGCCTCTAAGATAAAATACCCTTCAAATCTCAGAGTAATCTCTTTTTCCAGACTCCTCAGGGCACACCCACTGCACCAGAGTGGGAGATCACAGAATCCCTGGTGGCTTTCTCTTTCCCCAAACAACATCTCTATATGCTGTAAATGTGAATTATTAACTATTTTGTTAATTCTACCAATGTTAAAGAAGCATGTGTTTCTCCATTTTACTTTTTAATTTGATCCAAGAGATTTCCTCACTTTACTTTCTCCTACCTGCTTAATCTACCACCAATGGATTTCATGTAACCCTCTTTATTTCTCTTCCTTTGATTGTAATGTATAAAATAAACTGCAAAACTACCATTCTCTGGAACATTTTCTCAATCTGTTAAGATTTTGCTTCCCAGAAATAATCATTTTGGCTTAAATAAACTCTTATAAGACTTTTTCTTTTGTGGAGCATTCTCTGATTGATATTTCACAGCTGCTTACGTACTTCTCCTAAACACACCTCTTTCTCTCATCCCAGAGGTAACAGCCATGTTTACTTTCATATCATTCTCTGCCTTTACTATTTACATAACCTATGTATGTGTCCCTAGTGACAAATTATTTCTTTTTCCCTGATTGTGAGCTGAATACAAGGAATCCTGGTACAATATTCCAGTTTTATTTGCTTCTGTCACTCAGCAACCTTTTGTGAGATTTATTCATGCTACTATTTTCATTGCTGTATGGTATTCCATTGTATGAATAAATCACAATATTTTCTATCCATGCTACTGTCATGGGTATCTTAGTTACCTATGGTTTCTGTATATTATGAACCAAACTACTATGAATATATTATGCATGATTCTTTGTGCACTTGCACAAGAATTTCTCTTACTCAGGAGTACAATTCCTTGGAGGTAGAGTATGAGTGTAATAAATTCAACTTGGTATTGCCAGACTCTTTTCCAAAGAAATTATATCGACTAACACTTCTACGATGGGATTAGGAGTTTGCAATGTTCACTAGTACTTGGAATTGTCAGATTTTATATTAAAATTTACATTTCTCTGATTAATAATGTCATTAAGCATCTTTTCTTATGTGTATTAACCACTAAGTTTCCACTTTTGTGAAGTTCCTGTTTTAGTCATCTACCCATTTTTCTATTGTCTTACAGTTCTTTATATGTTCTGTTTATTAATTTTTTGTTAGTATTTATATTACAAATCTTTACCTAATTTGTGACTTATTGTTTCCATGAATATACATAATTTCTTAATTTTAATATAATCAAATTTAATAATATTTAAACATTAACATTTATTAATTTTGTGCCTTGTTTTGGGAGTAATTTTTATTAAAGATCATAATACCTTCTGCAAATTTTTAAAAATATTATCCTTTATGATAATATCATAAAGTCATTTCCTATATTTACTTATAAATATTTACATTTTCCTCCTTACATTTGGGTCTTTAATTAATCTGAAATTGATTTTGATTTTTGTTTATTCTATGAGGTAGAAAGTAAAAATCTTTTTTATCCCTATTAGATAGCATCATTTATTAAAACTCATCTTTTACTCACTGATCTAGACTATATCTTTGTTATATATTAGGTACAATATATATGTGGCTTTGTTTGAAGCCTTCTGTGCTAATATTATAGTAATGATTAATTATCATAAGTTTATAATTAACCTCAATAGTTTTAGGTTAAGTATCTTTTACTTTGTTCTTCTTCAACATCATCTTGACATTGTTGGTTTGGTTGGTTTGGTTTTGGCTGATGCATTTTAGAACCAGCTTAAAAAGTTTTAGGAAATACTCTCAGAATTATTTTAATTGCATTAAGTTTCTAGATTAATTAATGAAAAAATGACAGATTCACCACATTGACTCTACTTATCCATAAACAAGATGTGACTTTCTGTTTCGAAAGACCTTACTATATTTCCCCATGTATAAGACGCACAATTTTTTGAAAAATTTGGGATCTAAAACTGGGTGCATCTGGTACAGTGGTTGTAGATTTTTTACTTGCATTTTCTGCTTTTTCACCCCTGTTTTGTGCTCATTGTTGAAGATGAGTCGTTATCAGACACGGATGAGAACAGGGTAATGGATAGGAGTTTTTTTTGTTTGTTTTTTTTGTTTTTTATTCATTTTAGAGAGGAGACACAGAGAGAGAGAGAGAGAGAGAGAGAGAGAGAGAGAGAGAGAGAGAGAGAGAAGAGAGAAATAGGGGAGGAGCTGGAAGCATCAACTCCCACATGTGCCTTGACCAGACCAGTGCAGGGTTTTGAACTGGCGACCTCAGTGTTCCCAGGTCAACACTTTATCCACTGCACCACCACAGGTCAGGCTAGATAGGAGTTTTGACAGAGATGAGTTGTCTGAATTTTATGATGATAAAACTTGAGTTCAATAACTTTATGTAATACATTTTTTTCAAATTTTGGGCCTGCACATGAACGTGCATCTTATACATGGGAGCATCTTATACATGGGGAAATGTGGTACATAAAAAGTTACACATATTCTTTAGATTTGTATCTATGTATCAGTGTCAGATGTCTCCCATTTGCTTCCCTATGTTCACTCTTTACTGTACTCTACTTTGCTCTCTTCTCTGGGAAGTTGATTTATATGAACCACATCCATGGCCTCCTATGCTCTCTGCCACTGTTTTGTCTAGCCAAGGGGGCACCCCAGCTATAGATTAGAGAGGAGTGAGGTCAGGGAATCATTTAATTACTCTAGTCTCACAAATTTACCTTGCGTTGGCTATGTCCTCCACTACAGGTTATTTTTCTCAAAATGGTATAACTGTCTTTTCTCCTAAGTCTCTCCCTTCATCCCTTTGGGAAGAGAGTGTTTTTTGGAAGCTTTTTATGGAAGAAAGGATCAAAGTACAGGAGATTCTAAGATGGTGACAGAGTAGACAGATGTTCCAACTGCCACCTCCCAGGACCAAACTGTGTTACAACTTAATTTAAGAACAATCATCTTGAAAAACCAATTTTGGACTAAACAAAGAGGAGTCTATAACCAAGGACCACAGAAGGAGCCAAACCAAGACTGGTAGGAAGGGTGGAGACATGGAAAGGGTTGCCTTGCTCCCAGGAGTGGGCAGAAGAAGGTCCAGAGGGATTCTCCCTGTGGGTAGGGTCATCCTGAGAGGTGTGGTCTGGGGCTCTAGCCCCAGGACCAGAGCCCCAGAGCCTAGAAGAGGTGCCTACACAACATTTGGAGGTGAAAAGAGGCAGGTTTCTGTCTGTGAGAAAAAGATGGAGCTCTAAAGATGCAAGTTCCATCTTAAAGGGCCCATGCAAATAATCTCATACATAGCCACTTATCAGGAGCTCTGGTGGGGGAAGGCTGAGAGGACTCTAGTTGCATGAGGATAGTGTAAAGTTGGAGGCCCAGGGAGAGACACTGTGGGGGATGGACACCAGAACCCCTGTGCTGAGTCATTCTCCAGTACTGCAGTCACCATTGTTCTTGGGTGGAGCTGTCCCCTAAGAGCGGCATCAGCCTGGGGAAGAGCAACTGCTCCACACTTAGGAGTCTCTCCTACCCTACTCATGGCAACGGGTTGTTTCTGAGAGGCCAGGAAGCAGGGGGCACATCACTGACTCAGTTTTCTGGTGTTGAGGATGAAGCTTTCCACCACATGCTCCCGAATCTAATACTGGTGCTTCCACCTCACAGGAGACTCAGTAGAAACTGTCAAGAGTGTGGGCAGACCGCACCTCTGGGTCTCAGAGGCCACACCCTAGTAAGGTCTGCGAAAAAGTCTGGACCGACTGACACCTGGGGCCTAGGGTGGCGCCCCACACAACACCCTTCCTAATCTCTGAATTGTCGCAGGCTAGACTCTAGCAAAGGTTTTTTTCAGTAGCTGAGCCAAGCAAGCAGCCAGCAGACAGAGGCTACAGGAGGCGGGACTCAGGGAATCTTGGCCTTTTAAGCGGACCTTTTCCCAATCACAGAGTGGATAAAAGACAGCCTAGGTGTGCAGCTAGTATTTCCATGTGCACCTGGGCCCAGCAGAGGCAGCTACAAATTGTGGATTCCTTCTGACTTCAAGAAAGTTTCTGAGGGCCAGTCATGGACAGTGTCCTCCCACTGGTCTGCACCAGGTTTTTACCAAGGAGGCCCAGGGCTGGCACATCCAGGGGCCAACTGTGGAGAGCATCAGTTCAGGGATTAATAACCCTTGCTATAGTGGTATCCAAAGGAAAGGCTCTTTACACCTAGCCAAGCTGCGGCGAGTTCCACTCTCTGTGTGATCAGCACCGGCACATTGACTCATGTGCATTGAATAGGGTGGAGCTTCACAGTCAGCTGGCCTGGGTGCTGAATATCTTGCCCTGCTGGACTAGATTCCACAGGTAGAAGGGAGAGAGGCTTGGAGCATGGAGTGTGGGTCCCAGTGAGTCTATTGTTGGATCTGGTTGAGGGACTTAGCCACATTTGGGGGCAGGGGCACAGTCAGTCCCAGGAGAGGACTCTCTCTGTCTACCTCCCTGCGACCAGGGTCTCACTAGCTGAAAGAACTTCTGCAGAGGGGACTGTTGGCCACACTCGGTCTGAAGCTGCTGCACATGTTGCTGGGGAGAAATAAAATTTGAGTATACAGCAGTGGCTGAGGGTTAAGCTCTGGAGTAGGGGCCACATTACCTTACTGAGCTGCTTACCAAGAGACCCCTGAAGTAGGTTGTCCCACTAAAGTTGTATTCACAACCTCAGCTGCCCTAACCCACCAAACATATAACCTATAGAGGAGTTGGTTGGGTGAGGCCAATCTGAACCGACACTACGGTCTTTCTACAGAAGACTCTGTGGGAAGATTAGGCAGCTGCGAGAGAAGGAAAAGCAGCTGAAAAGTGGAGAGAAATCTTGTAGAGCTTGTGCTTTTATGGAGCTGCTGTCATCTCTAAGCAGGAGGAAGCTGATCCTTATACAAAGGTCGGCCCCTCCCACAATACCCAGGCACAGAATATGCAGACACAAACGAAGAAAAGTGCAGTAGCTGCAGACTGCTAGTCCACAGCAGGTTACAAATAATAGCTGATACCAACCCAAGAAGATCTAGAGCCAACACAACTGGCAGTAGGTGGCAGACAGCACCAACCCTAGACTCAGCTAGATACATAAGAAACACGCCCAAAGGAGGAGTCTAGCAGACACCAGACTGTGGAGAATAATTACACCCAACAGGACAGACACTGCATAGTGTTTGATACACATGATCAAGGTTGACCCTTAGAGCCAGCCAGCCTGAAGGTATAACTGTACCCATGATAGTACCAACTGCGTTCAATACTCACATACAACAAGAAGGAAAATAGTACCCTTAAGAAGCATTCCTAGAACAAGGAAAACAGGTGTCCTGGAAGTCAGTACCACCAAGCCCATCTTCCTCATAAAGATACCACAAAAATTTCAAAGTCAGACAGTGATGCCTAATACAAGGACAAAATGGGCAGATAGAGAAATGCAACCCAAATGAATCAACAAGAGAAATCTCCAGAAAAAGAACTAAATGAAATGGAAACAACCAAACTACCAGATGCTGAGTTTAAAATAATGATTTTTAGGATGCTCAAGGACCTTAGAGCAACAATGGATGGACACAATGAGCGCCTAAATAAAGTGATAGGAAATATAAAAAAGGATATTGAAATCATACAAAAGAACCAGTCAGAAATGACAAATACAATATCAGAAATGAAGACCACACTGGAAGGAATCAACAGCACGCTGGAGGAAGCAGAGGATCGAATCAGCGATTTAGAGGACAAGAAAAATAAAAGCATGGAAACAGAACAGCAGGAAAAAAAAAAAAAGAGCCTCAAAAAGTCTGAGGAAACTCTAAGAGACCTCTGTGACAACATGAAGAGAAACAACATCTGCATCATAGGAGTTTTTGAAGGAGAAGAGAACACACTAGGGATAGAGAACCTTTTTGAAAAAATTATAGCTGAAAACTTTCTTAAATAGATGAAGGAAAAAGTCACACAAGTTTAAGAAGTACAGAGAGCCCCATTAAAGTAGAACCCAAGAAGGCCTACACCAAGAGACAAAGAAAGAATACTAAAAACTGCAAGAGAAAAGCAGTTAATTACCTACCCATAAGGATGACATCCAGCTTCTCAACAGAAACATTTGAGGTCAGAAGGAATTGACAAGAAATATTCAAAGTGATGCAAAACAAGAACCTGTAACCAAGACTTCTTTATCCAGCAAGGCTATCATTGAAAATTGAAGGAGAAATAAAAGGCTTCCCAGACAGATAAAAAAACTCAAGGAATTCATTACAACCAAACCAGCACTGCAACAAATGTTAAGAGGCCTGCTCTAAAAAGAGTAAAGAAAAAAAACCCTAGAAATAGAGGATTGTAGATTGAAAGAATAAAATGGCAACAAATCACTACATATCAATAATAAACTTAAATGTAAATGGATTAAATGCTCCAATCAAAAGACATAGGGTAGTTGCATGGATAAGAAAACAGGACCTGTACATATGCTGTCTACAAGAGACCCACCTCAAAACAAAAGATACACACTGACTGAAAGTGAAGGGTTGGGGAAAAAAAGTATTTTATGCAAATGGAAAAAAAAAAAAGCTGGGGTAGCAATACTTATATCTGACAAAATAGACTTTAAAAAAAGGTCACTACATAATGATGAAGGGAGCAATCCAACAGGAGAATATAACCATTGTAAATATTCATGTGCCTAATACAAGAGCACCTAAATATATAAGGCAGATTTTGATGGATAAAAAAGGTGAGATCAACAGTAATGCTATAATAGTAGGGAATTTCAATACCCCATTAACATCAATGGGTAGATCCTCCAGACAGAAAATTAACAAGAAAGCAGTGGCCTTAAGTGACACACTAGGTCAACTGGATTTAATAGATATCTTCAAAACTTTTCACCTCAAAGCAGCGGAAAATACATTCTTTTCAGTGCTCATGGTACATTCTCTAGGATAGACCACATGTTAGGACACAAAACAAGCCTCAATAAATTTAAGAAGATCAAAATTATATCAAGCATCTTCTCTGATCACTATGGCATGAAACTAGAAATCAACTACAATAGAAAAACTAAAAAACTTTCAAACACTTGGCAGCTACATAGCATGTTATTAAATAACAAATGGGTTAACAACAAGATCAAGGAAGAAATAAAAAATTTCCTTGAAACAAATGAAAATGCAAATGCAGCTACTCAAAATTTATGGGACACAGCAAAAGCAGTACTGTAAGGGAAGTTCATAGCATTACAGGCGTACCTTAAGAAGAAATAAAAGCTCAAATAAACAACCTAACCCAGCATCTAAAAGAACTAGAAAAAATAACAACAAATAAAGCCCAGAGGAAGTAGAAGAAAGGTAATAATAAAGATCAGAGCAGAAATATATGACAAAGAGGCTAAAAAACAATACGAAAGATCAATAAACCAAGAGCTCATTCTTTGAAAAGGTAAACAAGATTGACAAGCCTTTAACCAGACTTGTCAAGAAAAAGAGAGAAAGGACTCAAATAAATAATATTAGAAATGAACATGGAGAAGTAATAACTGACACCTCAAAAGTACAAAGGACTGTAAGAAAATACTATGAAGATCTGTATGCCAAAAAATTGGACAAACTTGGTGAAATGAATAAATTCCTCAAAACATACAATCTTTCAAAACTCAATCTGGAAGACTTAGAAAAGTAAACAGATGGATTAGAACAAATGAAATTGAAACAGTTATCAAAAAATTCCCAACATACGAAACTCCTGGACTGGATGGCTTCACAGGTGAATTCTACCAAATATTCAAAGAAGAACTAACGCCTATCTTTCTCAAGCTATTTTGAAAAATTCAAAAGAAGAAAACACTTCAAAGCTCCTTTTATGAGGCAAAGATTATCCTCATTCCAAAACCAGGTAAAAACACTACAAAGAAAGAAAAGTATAGACCAATATTCCTGATGAACATAGATGCTAAAATTCTCAACAAAATGTTAGTAAACCAGTTCGAGCAATACATTAAAAAAGTCATACATCATGATCAACTGGGATTTATTCTGGGGAGGCAAGTCTGGTACAATATTTGTAAATCAATTAATGTGATTCTTCTCATAAACAAAAGGAATAATAAAAATCACATTATTAAATCAACAGATGCAGAAAAAGCATTTGATAAAATTGAGTACCCATTTATGATCAAAACCCTCAGCAAAGTGGGAAGACAAGGAACATACCTTAACATAATAAAAGCCATCTATGACAACCCGAAAGCTAACATCATACTCAGTGGGCAAAAATAAAAAGCAATCCCCTTAAGATCAGGAACAAGGCATGTGTACCACCTTTCACCACTCTTATTCAACATAGTTCTGGAAGTCCTAGCCACAGCAATCAGACAAGAAGAAGAAAGAAAAGGCATCCAAATTGGAAAAGGTGAAGTAAAACTATTGTTATCTACTGATGACATGATACTGTACATAGAAAATATCCTAAAGTGTCAGTCAAAAAACTACTAGACCTGATAAATAAATTCAGCAAGGTGGCAGGATATAAAATTAATATTCAGAAATCAATGGCATTTTTAAACACCAACAATAAACTATCAGAAAGAGAAATTAAGAAAACAATCCACTTCACTATTGAAAAAAATGTATTTAGGAATAAATTTAACCAAGGAGGTAGAAGATTTGTACTCAGAAAATTATAAGACATTAAAAAAAGAAATCAAGATACAAACAAGTGGAAGCATATACCATGTTTATGGATTCATTAAAATGTCTATACTACCCATAGCAATCTACAGATTCAATGTAATTCCCATTAAAATACCAATGGCACACTTAAGAGATATAAAATAAATATTCCAAAAATTTATATGGAATCCAAAAATAACCCAAATAGCCCCAGCAATTTTGAAAATAAACAATAAGGTGGGAGGTATCATATTTCTCAATATCAAGTTATACTACAAGGTTATTGTGATCAAAACATCTTGGTACTGTCATAAGAACAGGCATAGATCAATGAAACAAAACAGAGGACCTAGAAATAAACTCACGCCTTTATGGTCAATTGATATTTGACAAAGGAGGTAAGAGCATACAGTGAAGTAAAAACAGTCTCTTTAATAAATGGTGTTGGGAAAATTGGACAGCTACATGCAAAAAAATGAAACTAGACCACCAACTTACACCATTCACAAAAATAAACTCAAAATGGATAAAAGAATTAAATGTAAGTCGTGAAACCATAAACATCTTGGAATAAAACATAGGCAGTAAACTCTCTAATAGCTCTCATAGCAATATTTTTACAGATTTATCTCCACAAGCAAGTGAAATAAAGGACAAGATGAGACTCTATCAAGCTAAAAACCTTTTGCACAGCAAAAGACATCATGAACAAAATAAAGACAACCCACACAATGGGAGAACATATTCACCAATACGTCTGATACGGGGTTAATAACCAAAATTTGTAAAGAACTTCTATAACTAAACACCAGGAAGGTAAACAATCCAATTTAAAAATAGGCAAAATAACTGAATAGACACATCTTCAAAGAGGACAAAGAAATAGCCAATAGGTATATGAAAAAATGTTTGACATTATTAATCATCAGAAAAATGCAAATTAAAACCACAATGAGAAACCACATCACTCCTGTCAGAAGGGCGCTCATTTACAAATCAACACATGATAAGTGCTGACAAGGGTGTGGAGTAAAGAGAACACTCCTGCACTGCTGGTAGAAATGCAGAATTGTGCAGCCACTGTAGAAAACAGTATGTCGTTTCTCCAAAAAATTAAAAATGGAACTGCCTTTTGACCCAGCTATCCAACTTTTAGGAATATACCCTAAGAATACCAAATCACTGATTCAAAAGAAGATATGCATTCCCATGTTTATTGCAGCATTGTTTACATTAGCCAATATCTGAAAACAGCCCAAGTGTCCATCAGTGGATGAGTGGATTAAAAAGCTGTGGTAGCCTGACCTGTGGTGGCGCAGTGGATAAAGCGTCGACCTGGGAACACTGAGGTCGCCAGTTCAAAACCCTGCACTGGTCTGGTCAAAGCACATATGGGAGTTGATGCTTCCAGCCCCTTCCCCCTTTCTCTCTCTCTCTCTCTCTCTCACTTTCACTCTCTCTCTCTGTGTCTCCTCTCTAAAATGAATAAAATAAAAAGAATTAAAAAAATAAAAAAATAAAAAGCAGTGGTATATACACACAATGGAATACTACATAGCCATGAAAAAGAAGGAAACCTTACTGTTGCGATAGCATGGATGGACCTGAAGATTATTATGCTAAGTGAAATAAGCCAGGCAGAGAAAGACAAATATTATATGATCTCACTTATATGTGAAATCTAATGAACACAGTGAACTGAGGAACGGAAAGAGGCAGAGGCGGGGTCACGGGACCAGAAGGACAGCTGTCAGAGGGAAGGGGGATGAGAGGATGGGATCAGAGAAGGTGAAGGTATTAGTGAAATTATATATATGTAACATATAGATACAGATAACAGGACAGCAAATTCCAGAGGAAAGGGTGGAGAGTGTTAGGGGGTGGGGAGTAAAGGGAGTGCAATGCGGTACAAGGGGTTGAGGGTGAGGGAGTTATATTCGGTGGGACACTTGAATCCATGTGAACATAATAAATTAAAATTAATAAAACTTTAAAAAAGGGATCAAAATCTAGGACTAGATATTAAATGTTATTTAAGGTTTGTGGCTTGTAAGAAACAAAATTTAGCATAAGATGGTGACACTTCTTTTCATATGCTACAGAAATATCAGGGGAAATAAAGATTGTGAAAATACTTTTTCAAAAATAATATTCATCCCTATTGAAATGCATGTCATTTTTCACAGAACTGGAACAAAGAATTTTAAAATGATGGCATGAATGGGTGGAAAAACAAATCAAGGACTCTCTCTTTCCCTTGCTCTCTCTCTCTATTCCTCTATTTCTAAAAATCAATAAATAAAAATTTTTAAATAAATAAACAGGACTACTGTAAAGCCAGTAGCCACGGCAAACATCACAGTCACCTGGCTCATGCAGGTTCGCATTAGATTCAGACAGACGGTAATGAAACAATGGACCAAGAATTGGTGAGCCATCATCTTTAGTCCTAGCTTGCACCTGGCGGGCAAGTAAAAACACACACTGGGTTCCAAAACTCACTCATTCAGTGCTCACAAAGCTATTGACTTATCCGAGTTTCCTAGAATCAAAGGTTTCTAGCTCACCAGCCTTATTCACCTCTGTTTCCCATCTCCTTCTCTCTGCACAAACTGGCTTCTCCTTTAGCACTCGCCATCTTGGCTGCCTCTCATATCCTTCACGTGGCCTTTCTCTGCTCTCCTCCTGGAACAGTGATGGGCAATCTTTTGAGCTTGGTGTGTCAAAATTCGCCAAAAAACCGAGCATAACTTGGGTGGTGTGTCACTTCAAGAAAAACAGCCTAATTGGAAGTCCCAGAACTAGACGCTCTGTGCCGGAGTTCTGTTGTTTTGGCCTACAGACCTCCGGCACAGAGTGTCTACATTACAGCAAATGTTTTATCCTCAGCTACTGCACCTGGCCGTGCAGGAGCCGAGGATGAAACATCCTTCTCAGCATGTGGCCCCATACTTCTCTGGTATGCGGCCGCATGCGGCCACGTGTCATCAAAAATGGCTACGCATGTCAGTGCTGACATGCGTGTCATAGGTTCGCCATCATGGTACTAAGTGAAATAAGTCAAACAGAGAAAAACAAATACCATATGATTTTGCTAATCTGTGGACTCTAAGAAACAAAACAAATGAATATATAACAGAAACAGATTTGTAGATACAGATAACAAATTAATGATTGCCAGATAGGAGGGAGATCAGGGAGATGGGTAAAAAGGTGGAAGTGATTAAGAAGTACAAATTACTAGCTATAAAAACAATCATGAGGCCCTGGCTGGTAGCTCATTTGGTTATAGCATGGTCCCGATATACCAAGGTTGCGGGTTTAATACCTGATCAGGGCACAGACAAACTCAACTAGTGAATTAACGGATAGGCAGATCAACAAATCAATATTTCTCTTTCTCTCTCTCTCTTCCCCTCTCTCTCTAAAATTGATAAAGATAATATCAATAAAGAAAACATCATAAGGATGTAAATTACACAACAGGGAATATACTCAATAATATAATAATTAGTTATGATGTCAAATGGGTACAAGACTTATCAGGATGATCATTTTGTGAGGTATATAAATGTCTAATCACTATGTTGTACACCTGAAATAAATGTAATGTTGTATGTCAACTGTAACTGAAAAATAAAATTTTAAAAATAATAGTAATTTTGAAATGAATGAGCACAAACTATGTGCCTTCCTATGTGCTTGATATTTTACATATTATAACTCAATCTAGATGATAATCTTATAAGATAGATTTTAATATCCCTATATCATAGGAAAGGTGTTAAAGATTCTTTCTCAGTGTCACAGAGCTCATTAGTAAGTAGTAGAATCAGAGTTTTAGTCCTGGTTTGTCTGATTCTAAAGCCTAGTCTGTTCTTACTGTGCTGTGTATTAAAATAACAATCAGGCTTGACCAGGCGGTGGCACGGTGGATAAAGCATCGGACTGGGATGCGGAGAACCCAGGTTTGAGACCCCGAGGTTGCCAGCTTGAGTGCGGGCTCATCTGACTTGAGCAAAAAGCTCACCAGCTTGGACCCAAGGTCGCTGGCTCCAGCAAGGGCATGCACGGTCTGTTGAAGACCCGCGGTCAAGGCACATATGAGAAAGTAATCAATGAACACTAAGGTGTTGCAACAAAAACTGATGATTGATGCTTCTCATCTCTCTCTATTCCTGTCTGTCTGTCCCTATCTATCCTTCTCTCTGATTCTCTCTCTGTCCATGTAAAAAACAAACAAACAAACAAAACAATCAGGAAATTATAACCTTTTAGAAAGTAGTTTCAGTTAAGTGAAACCAGAATGTAGTTTCAGAGGAATGATCAGGCCAGATGATCTCAAGGGGTTAAGAAACGATGTGAGTAAATAAAAACGGCAGCAGCATATTGGCTACTTGATGTCCAGTGGTGACATGTTTAGGATGAACAGCATTCATTGCTAAAAGTCCCACTGGCTCTAAAAATCCTATGTCACATAAAGTTTGATCTTTCTCATCCACAGGTATACTCAAATGGCCCTTTCTGAGGAGTCCCACTACTTTATTTCAATAATGATGCCCAGTTTTACAGGGGTTTCCCGTCTTCAGGAAAAAGAGGAATGAGACAAGTGTCCGGGGAACAGAAGGTCAGGTTCATCTCTGTATTCTGACCACAGAGCCTGGTGTGCTGGGAATGGGGCTCTACTATCTGAGTCTTGCTGCGGGGCTTGTTTATCCTCATTAACATTAATACAGTGACTATCTTCCAGATCGCCTTGTCCCAGCAGCACAGAAAAAGATATTTATGTGTGCCATCCTCCAAGCTCTCCTTCCTAATAGGACTACTACCTAATATTTAAGTACAGACAGGAGCCATTTAGTAAAACACTTATAAGAAGGTTGGGAGAATAATCAGTTTTAACTTTGAATCAGTAAGTTTCAAAAGAGGAAAACCATTGCTGCTATAGAAAACAAAGAAATTCTCTAAGGATAGTAGTCAAAACGTAGAATGAAAACAAGTGGTGGGATTCAGCCAGTTTGCACCAGTTCAGCAAACCAGATACCTAACTTTTTGTTGAGTTCAGCAAACCGGTTGTTAAAATGGCACTTGTAATCAGGGTTCTCTCTAAGGTGGGCTCCTGGGCAGCCATCCAATGTGGAAATCACAAATTTACATTCCTTACTCTTTTATAGTGTTCATCTGCACAATAGCATATTTTAAGCTCCCATAGTAATGCTCATTCTGTACACAGGTGATAAAAATGCAAATGAGGATGCCGATCAAGAAGCAATATGGAAATATCTTAAATAACAGTTTTGTTTTTAGACAGGTATTATTTAATATTTTTTTCATTAATATTTTTAAACTCTTATAACAATCTAGTTTAGTGTATCTCTTTTATTGTTCTTATTTAAGTATTAAATGCATGAAATAATAAACTACCTTTCAGTATAGCACTTCTTAATATTTAAAATGGTCATTAGGACAGAGAACCAGTTGTTAAATTATTTGAATCCCACCACTGATGAAAACTAATACCCAGAACCTTGGTCAGTAGGTAATGGAATAGTTAATCAGAAGCCATTTTCCTCTCTATCATAAGCCAAGATCAAGAAGAACCTAGACCAGCTCATTTTTTACTTATGACAGATCTCATAGGAAAGGTATGGAACTTCCTAAACAATAGATCCCAGTTCAGCTAACTAAACTTTGCATCTTTCTTTTCATATATCTCTCTTGTTTTTATTGCATTTTTACCTCCTTCAACTCACAAATTGTAGGCTATAAAAATGTGCTTCTTTAAAAAGGTTTTGACTTTGGATGATGGGCACACAACACAATTACCAGTTCAAATGCTATAGAAATATTTACCTGAAACCTATGTACTCTTATTGATCAATGTCACCCATTAATTTTAATTTTCTAAGAAAACGAACAACAACAAAAATCCCACGAAAGTTTGCTCAAGAAAAACACTTTTAGTATAAAGGCAATAGTAACAGTAAATATAAGGAAGAAGGGTTGTGAAGACAATAATAAAAGCCTATTAGTGAAAGACAAATACATCTAACTAGCGAGAAAGGAAGATCAGCAGAATATAAGTTATACTTACAAAAGACTAATAATAGTAATGATAATGATAATACCTAGAGGTAAAACTCCTATTTGAGAATTGAAATAAAGAGGAAGTCAAGGAAGACTGCTAAGTATGGAATAAATAGCTCCTATTTCTCATTTAAACTTAAAAATTAAAAAGATATAAAAAGAGTGATTCACCATAGTGTACATGAGTAAAACTGGTGCTTTGATCAAGAGTTCTGGCCGCTCATTTTATTATCCATAACTGAATGGCATGCTAAACATAGCACGCGCAGAAAATATCTGATCTAAGTGATGGTAGAGAGGTTTCCACAAGATTTAGAAACCCAAGAACTATCTGGGAAAAGGCAATTCAGAGTGAGAGAAGATGTCTGTGTTCTTGACAATTTAGAGAATATGAGCCATTTTTAAGATTAAGAGATAGATTCCAAAAGTTAAGAATTTTTCATATTTCATTTGGCAAGTCAATTAGATTTTTTCCCAAATAAGTGAAATATAAGACTTTGTAAACAGTTTCCTTACCATAGGATTTCTTTCTCTTGAAGGTAGCCTATTAAATTTAAGAAAAAATATATTTCTTTTTAAATAAATGAAATGATAACTGAAAAATCAATTTTATCTTAGGCAAATTAATTATCATTTGGAAAAAGTTTGCTTGAAAAGTTGCCAAATAGTGGAAATAATTATGTCCTAGCTTAATGTAAATTTTAATACACTTCTTTTAAAGTGAGAGAGACAGAGAGAGGAACAGACAGGAAAGAAGAAAGATGAAAAGCATCAATTCTTTGCTGCAGCACCTTAGTTGTTTTCTCATATGTGCCTTGATGGGGGGGAGGGCTACAGCTGAGCCAATGACCCCTTGTTCAAGCCAGTGACCTTGGGTTTCTAGTGACCCCTGAACTCGAGCCAGTGACCATGGGGTCATGTTTATGACCTCATGACCCCACACCCAAGCCAGTGACCCACACTCAAGCTGGTGAACACATGCTCAAGCTGGATGAGCTTGTTCTCAAGCTAGAGAGCTCGGGTTTTGAAACGGTCCTCTGTGTCCCAGGCCGATGCTCTATCCACTTGGTCAGGCCACTTTTTTCTTTAAGATTCATTTAGTTCATCTGAAATGTTACTCTATGGATAGTGTAATTTTGAATTATGATAGTAGCACAATAATTAAATTATCTTAATGATATGAAGAAGAAAAGTGAATTTACACTTTGTAATGTTTTACATGAACTTAATCTAATCTGATCCTGAATTTTGGTGGAGAAAAGTTTAAATCAAATCTCTAGTCCAGGATTAGACAAGAATAATATATCTAAGTTGTATAGATCATTAGCCACTCTAAATAAAAGTATTTCAGATACATAATGTCACAGTAAAAACAAATGCCTATATTATTCCAAGCTCAGTAAAACAAAAACACAACTATGCATGGTCCTTTTCTCAGACAGTACAGCCTGCAGCATCTCATAAATCCTAGCTAATTACATGTCAAGAGGAAAGGTTAATTGTAAGTTTAATATGCTTCCCTTCTCTATCTAATGAATCAACATCACACATGTAGTACGCTAGAGGAATAGAACAGAAATGCAAATACATTAAAATAAGTACTCTGGTAGGCTCTGTGAAGAACTTTCTAAACAATGATGTCACAGCAGAACACTAGACAGGCTACTCATTCAGCAACTTCTATTGAGCGCAGACTCTGTCCCAGCCACGTTGTGCTGGGTTCTGGGTTCCATAAGGAATAAATATATGCGAAACAACATTTCTGTTTTCAGAAAACTCACAACTCCAGCATAATGAACTTGTGTATTTGGAGGTCCTGTCCCTGCAGTTGCTTAAGAAGCCTGTGACACAGGACCCCTTCGATGCTATCAAAGTCAGTCCCTTCCTTTGCTGCTTAGATTGCAGACCTCAGGGGTTTTTTCTTGCCAGACTTCTAAATACCACAGGATTTTGTAAATTTAAAGCAACATATAATAAATTAGCTATCAAAAAGAGCTTTATTATAACAGGACTATAATTTCATTTCACAATATAAAAGAGAATAACATGTCTTCATTGATAAGTCATTTCGGGATCACTCTGGTGTCTAAATTAGCAGTGCCGAAGTACCATGAGCTGGCTTGTTAATTATTTTCTATTTTAGTAAGCTGTGTGGCTATAAAAACATCACTTTAACTTTCTCATTTTATTTACTTTATTTGAAAGGCCATAGCATCAGTGTCAATTTCATTCTCCAATGTGCTGTGAATAATGAATCATTCATTTTATCTATTAAAATATAATCTGCCTTTAAATGTAGACTCCAAGATTATGTCTCACTCCAGGAAGTTTTGCTTTCATAATGGGGAGAAAGAGAATATACTTCTCCATAGGGAAATCTGTCACTAAGGATCTAACTGGCTGGCATTGCTGATGCAGAACAAATATCCTCCATGTTACGGCAGCAAATGGCACCACTAGTGAAGCTTCATGACACCTGACTAATGAACAAGGTCCTTAATTGGCTACTCTACTGTCTTATTCTTTAAAAGGATAATCTGTATAAAACAAATTTGGCTGTGCAATATTTTTTTACATACTCCTCTAATATTTACAACAACTGTCTAAAATCATCTTTACAATTTTCATTTTACAAAAGAAGACATTTAATCTCAAAAGTAGGTGAAATTGCCCTATGTTACACAAAATAAAGCAGCCAGAGACAGCATTTGAATTTAGATCAGCCTGAATCCGTGTTTCCACTTTCCACACAGCACTGCCTCTTCAACAAACCCATGCTCTACATTGAAATGGTGGTTGTACATTCAGAATAACCACCTAAATACAGAATTTAGCAGTTTTGATAAAACTGACATAGCTGAATCATCAGTTTTTTCTTAAAGCAACGTGGTTACTGAGATACTCACCAAGCCACTGGAAATCTTTCAGTTCTCCTTTGCTGAGTGTTAAACACGGGCCTGAAACAAATGTCAGGTCTCATTTAGGGGAGTGGTACACACAGAGCACAGAATCTGACAAAGAGTCAAATCCTCATTCCCCATCTTTCCAAGCCATTTTTAAAGTAATAGTATTGTGGGGATGGACAAAAGTACAGAAGTAGAGAGGAGGGCTTAAATTTGATATCAGCAAAGCAAATATTTGTCGCTGAAGGAAAGAATGCCACTCCAAACTTTCATGCAAAGCAACCTTGAAGAGGAAGCTGTGCTACATTTTGTGACGGAGATGAGCCCTATCATAAAACAGTCAATGCCACTGAAGGCACGAGCACTGTGACATCCCTCTAAATAGAAGACAGGCATTTCAAAGTAGTAAGAGGCTGGTATGACCATTTCATACCTTGTGTAGAACCATCATTAAAGTGTCAAACATCAGTGTGTTAGAATGTCCTGCTGCCTTTAGATAGGGGCTGCTTAATTCCCATAGGCATGTGGTTCAGTTGAGAAAAAAAGCCTGTGTGTCATTTGTGTTGGAGCCCAGTAGATAAGTTTTTAAAGTTCTTTCTTAATGATACATAGCATATGGTGCATCTTGCAATCAATAATATCTTAGTTTCAATGAAATATGATTCAAGTAAATCTAATCAACATGCCTGGCACATGGCAAATTCTTCCTAAGTGTTAGTTATATATAATAATCAATACCTACCCATCGCAAAACCCCCTATAAAAGACTATAAAGTTGAATATGTAGTACATCTCACTGTAAAAATTTAATCAACAAAAGCTTAGAGAGAATATGTAAACATGCAAATGATATTTTTTTATTACAGTTTGCATTCAACACTTTTTTTGTATTAGTTTCAGGTGTACAGCACAGCAAATACACATTCATCAGGGCCACTGCCTCTAGATAATGACGAAGCTGATCACTGACACTGTCCTGCTAAGTCTGGCTGCAAACACTAATGAGCTAGCAGGTCATTACAGATGAGGAGGCCCTTCGCTCACTTCCAAGTTTAGGTGCTTTTTGTTGGTGGAAGCAAATTCTCACAGATCCCAAGCTGCAAGAGAGTCTCAGAAAAGTGGTTCCCTCCTGAGGGAAGGAACATAGAAAGAGGTAAAAATGTACGTTGAGTGCTGACTTACCATACACAACACAGTGTTTCACAGTTTCCATGGCTGTAATTTATTAAACCAGTCCCCAATTATGTGTTTGTGTTTGGGGTGGGGAGTAATATGTTTGCCACTTACAGAATTTTGTTATTACAAACTATGCAAACACACATGTCATTCAAAATATGTATCTGGGCCTGACCTGTGGTAGCGCAGTGGATAAAGCGTCAACCTGGGAACACTGAGGTCGCCAGTACAAAACCCTGCACTGGTCTGGTCAAGGCACATATGGGAGTTGATGCTTCCAGCTCCTCCCCCCTTTCTCTCTTTCTCTCTCTCTCTCTCACTCTGTGTCTCCTCTCTAAAATGAATACAATAAATTAAAAAAATATCATCATCAAAATATGTATCTTAGCATCAAATTCTAAGAAGTAAAATTTGTGGCATTACCAGTTGGTTGTACATATCTTTAGGTAATAAGAAAGGAAAAAAAAAGAGATCCCACATGACCTGAAACACAAAATGACATTAGTAGCTCAATTAGGCCATCAAAAATATGATATTGGTTCTGATGTTGGTTTTGATGTGATTTGTGTATATGGTGTTCTGCTATGGTTCATGTACAGTGTCATTTAAAAAGCATTTTACTAGACCCGCACTTAGAGAACCTTAGGCTTTCGCAGTATTATTTATTCAGAATTGAACTAAAAAGTTGCTCACAGGTTCTCAATGTATTATCTCCCTCTCTCTCACCAAAGAAAAAGTCAAGTCTTGTTTTCACCAAGCCCAGTATAAAGATCAAAGTTCAGATATTCTGCACCATGGTATATAGTCCATATCACAGCTTACTCCAGTCTGTCCTTGGGAGTCTGTGCTGCCCAAAGCCTGTGCTTGGGAGACCATCCAGCTGCCAGACCAGGCAGCATGGCTGCAAACTTGGCTATTGTGTTTCTCTAAGCAGGAAGGCAAAGAGTAGGGCAAAAAGGGTAAAAAGGACCGAATCTCTGTTAAGGCCATGTTTCTATTTTTGGTCTGGGGAAGACCAGGTTCCTTAAGGTAACCAATCAGTTTCTTTAAAATTTCATGGGCTTGCATTGGTTCCTTTGACTAACCCATCAATTTCTTCTTCTAGGCTAGACTTATAAACCTCTGTGGTCACCATTCTGGCTTCCACCGTGCATTTAAAGTGCAAGCACAGAAACACTACCCCCAAGCACCTGACCGCAGTGTGTTGGAGAGATTTTTCCCAAATGGCTGAAACT
Organism: Rhynchonycteris naso; assembly: GCA_037038555.1. Classification (NCBI taxonomy): domain Eukaryota; kingdom Metazoa; phylum Chordata; class Mammalia; order Chiroptera; family Emballonuridae; genus Rhynchonycteris; species Rhynchonycteris naso. The sequence goes on along the minus strand of CM073000.1, from coordinate 154,043,535 downwards.
GAGTCTGAGGGCTGCGACAGAATGGACTCTGAGGGCACAATGGATTCCCAAAATGTACAACTGGACCTATAAATATTTTGACCTCCCAGCAAATTAACGTAAATGGAATGTTGAAGGTTTTCACTAAAGCAGACTTTTCAACTTTTAATACATTTGATGTACAATTCCCTGTGCTCCCTTTCCCCATCAATATCTAGCTACTTGCCTACGTTAACAGATACATTTTAAAAAATTTTAAATGTTTATCATGTAACATTTTAATCATACAGAAGAATGATCCACATCCCCATTTGCTCTCCTATTGCTGTGATATACAAAAGCATTTTATCTTAACTTTATAAATTTTTTAAAGATTTTTATTTATTGATTTTAGAGGTTGGAGAGAGAAAGAGAGAGAAAGGCGGGTGAGAGGAGTGGGAAGCACCAGCTTGTAGCTGTTTCTCATATACACCCTGAGTGGGCAAGCCCAGCGTTTCAAACTTGAGATTTCAGCATTCCAGGTCTATGCCCTATTCACTGCGCCACCACAGGTCAGTCACAGAAATGTTTTAGAAACCATTCCTCTATCTTAAAATGTACAGCAGGTCTGGGTTTACAGGTTTAAGCCTCTCACCAAAATCTCCACCCTGCTGTGGCTTCCTTGTGTTTACCAAACCTTCTCTAAGGATAATATCACAGGGGTGTGGCCAACAGTTCTGAGCAAAATTAACTAGGTCACCAGGTTTGGAAACTATGAATTCACCAATGCAGTATTCTTATTACCTACACCGCCCACAGGCAGAAATAACAACAATGAATATCAATCCTGGAGTGCTTGCCAGAGGCCAGCTGTCCTTCCTTCCTTTAATCCCTAGGATGAGCCTCTGAGAAACAGGCACACTGTGGTCTCCTCCCACTTCCTCTGATGCTGACAAGGAAACTAACCCTCAGGAGGTGAAGAGCTTGCCCAAGGTCACAGGCCACCCTTGTCTAGAGTGTGAATTTGTTCTCTCTCTGTTGTGACTAAGCAGGTATTCATGAAACATGAATCTGGCTCAGGCAAAGGAACTGGTATAGCCAAACAGGATAGAACCCCAGGAAAACACACCATATGTTCCACAGCCACAGTCTCCACGTCATGACAGTAGTTCTCATTGTGCTGATGGGTAAGAAAGTAACTGCAGTTTAGAACAAATCTACTACTGGAATAGCAATGTATAGTGCATGGATGTATTTATTTAGTCAGCCAGCCAGCCAGTGATTTATTCATTAACTGCTACTTATTCACAGAACACTGGAGGTCTGTGGGGACTAAGAAAATAATAGAAGCTACAGCCTCCCTTATGCCCACAAGAAATTTACTATCACTTTAAAGAGAATTGATAAACATACACCAAACATTTGAATAAGAATTAGAGTATAATACAATACAGTGTCTTTGTAATGTCCTTGTGAAATTCAAAAACTTTCACACTTCTTTAAATATAGTTTTAAATATTATTTGTTTCTATTGTGCAATTTGTAACTTTACTAACCCACCACTGTGTCTTGTATGACAAGGGGAAAAATCTATGAAAGGACTCTCACAGTGAATAACTTTAGCAATCCATCATTATATGTATATACTCAGGACAACTCTGAAAAGTACATGTACTTATCATCCTAGTTCTCATTTCTACCAAAGTCAATGATTTAGTTAAAGTATACTAGTAAAACATTCCTACATAAATGACCAAAAAAGGAGAAGGAGAAGGAGAAGAAGAGGAGGAGGAAGAGGAGGAGGAGGAGGAAGAGGAAGAAGAAGTGGAAGAGGAAGAAGAAGGTGACTCTGCCACCCATGACTAAACCTGAAGATTGACAAATACCCCCTCTTTCAGTAGCTTGTGCACCCGGGAAGGGGGGAAGATAAAGTAGAATTTAGCATGGTTTGGCTGATTGGATGTTCTATGTGAAGGGAGGGTCAGGAGACAGCCCAAGGCAGCTGCCCAGCTGCCAGTGCCCAGGAATGCAGAGTCAGCAAAGTGGCATAACTATCCAATGGCATCAGACTGTTACCATGCTATGATTTCGACTGTAACTGTGATATTGGTTTTGATGTCAATTCTGGTGGTGTATGTGTTTGGTGTCATATAAAAAGCGTTCTATAAAACTTGCATTTGGGAAAGCTTAGGCTTTTGCAGTAAAATTTACTTTGAAGTGAAATAGATGGTTGCTCACAGGTTCCCAATGTCTTATCTCTGTCTCACCAAGGAAAAAGTCCAGTCTTGTCCTCAATAAGTCCAGTATAAAGATTAAAGTCCAGATATTCTGTGCCATAGTTTAGCTCATATCAAAGCTTAGTCCAGTCCAGGCACTGCTCAAAACCTGTACCTGGGAGACCATCCAGCTGCCAACCCACATATCATGGCTTCAAATGTGGCTACTGTGTTTCAGCAGTAGAGTAGAAAGAAGGGCAAAAAGAGCAAAAACATGGTTGGACCTCTGTTAAGACCATCTTTATATTTTGGGGCTGGGGAGGACTAGCTGTCTTTTAAACTAATCAATCAGTTTCGAATATTTCATGGGCTTTCATTGACTCCTCCCACTAACCAATCAGATCCTCCTTTTAGGCTAGAATGACAACCTCTATGGTCACCATTCTACTTAGAATGGAAGCACAGAAACATCTCCCCTCCCAGCAACTAGCCAGCAATTCCTTGGGGAGATTTCTCCCAAACGTGAGTCCTGAGGGCTGAGGCACAATGTTATCTGGAGACACAGTGGATTCCCAAAATGTGCAACTGAGCCCATGAATACTTAAGTTTTCTAGCAAATTAAGCTAGTGGAATGTTGAAGTTTCTTACTGAGACAGGCTTCCCAATTTTATCAAATATAATGTCCAATTCCCTTTGCTCTCTTTCCTCATCAATATCTAGCTACCTGCCTACATTAACAACTGGACTCTGTGGATCCTGTCCATTTTTGAGTCTATATTCCCACTGCCCTACCAATTCAGAGGGCAAGCCAGAAAACTTACAATAAGTTTGTGTTTAGTTTTAGCCTAAATTAGCCAGAATCAGTAACTGCTGTTTGCTATCAGGAATACAGAGGAACAGGAGGTTTGGGAACTCTGGGGCAGGGGTGTGAGAATGCTGAGCGGCAGTGATCTCCAGTGGCGGTGAGGGTTGCTGTGACTGAAAGAACATGCCAGGGTCTCTTTTATGGTAAGGTGACCAGACGTCCCGCTTTTGGGGGGACAGTCCCGATTTTTAACAATTTGTCCCGCATCTCGTGGCGTTTTTAAAAAGTCCTAATTTTTGGAAAGAATGCACGTAAAGCTAGGGAATGGCGGGAGAACAAGAAGGGAATATATGGTTTTCAGCAGGGAGACCCCACCTCCACCTGGAAGCGCCTGCACTGCCACAAGAGCTGGCTGCCCTGTGCGGGCCGAAACAAAGAACTTCGGGTGGGACGTACCTGCTGGGATGGCAGCTGTCAAGTCCCCTAACTACCCATAGGCCTGCATCCTGGATGCTGGCATGTGGATCCGGGTTCAGTGAGGCGCAAGCTGTTCCGTCTCCAGCGGGTGGCGGGGCTGGACACAGGGAGGGTGGCGCCGCAAGGACGAGTCCAGGCGGGGTGTGTGCAGACCGCTCATGTGCGAGCGCACCAGCGGCACTCCCCTGCCTGCTCCCGCCCACTGGTGCAGCTCTGGCATCGGTTTTGGGACCATGTAACCGATCCCTCTGACTCACTCAAAATTTCCCACATAGTAATATTTCTGAAAATGATCTCTTTAATGAGGTATCATTATTAAAATAAATAGATTGATAAGGAAAAGGTTAAATCTTGGGCATCAGCAAAATTCACAATAGAGAACAAATGGTTAGAAATATTTCATCATTTGGAAACAAACCATGTTCCATACAATAATGCATTAAAAATTGTGGAATACACGCTGTCTTTACCAGGAACTAATGCTGCGACTGAATGTGTTTTTTCTATGGTAAATAAAGTGTGGACATCAGAAAAACCACAATTAAGTGTTGAGACTTTGAAAGCCATTTATGTGTGAAATATAATTTAACAAATTCTTGTAAAAAATTTCATGATCTTTTAAACAATGACAGAAATCTACTAAAAAAATTCACTCAAATGAGAAATATGCCAAAGAATAAAATAATACTATAAATAATTTTTAATGTATTATATTTGTAAATTGCACTTATGTTGAAATTTAAAAAATATACTACAATACTATTTTTGCATTCTATGAAATTTTTTTTGCTCCATAGAGACCAAATTTTTAATCAAGAACCCCCCTCCCCCGTCAATGGTGTCCCGCTTTACCAATTTTAAAATCTGGTCACCTTATTTTATGAAGAAGAGTGGAAAAAGCAGGGGCTCCATGCTTCCTCTGGCAGGTCCTTCAGTGTCACTTGCTTGATAAGAAAGTGTTAGCCTTAGGTATGAAAGAACATTGAAGGGTGAATTATAATTCAAGCACTGCCCATTACTGGCTATGTGACCTGTTTAGGTCTAAGTTTCACATTCACACTGTATAATGAGGAACAGACGACTCCAAGAGCCCTTTTTTACATTAAAATTCTGTAATGTCCTTGATCACCCCAGACATCCAAGACTGTATTTTTTGTTTTTAAACATTTTAAAAATAACTTTTTATTTTTAATTACAGTTGATATACAATATTATATTAAGATTAGTTATTTTTATTTACTTTTTAAAAATACATATCAATAGGTTACCTGTTTCTAGTAATAAGCAATAACTTTGTTCTTTTGCTAGCAAAATTTATCTTCCTTATTCTAAAATATTTACTTTCATGAAAAGTCTGAATAGTCTGACCTGTAGTGATATAGTGGATGGAGCGTCAATCTGGAAAGCTGGGCTTGCCCTCTCAAGGCACATACAACAAGCAACAAGCTAAATAAACAACTAAAGTGAAGCAACTATGAGTTGATACTTCTCACTCCCTGCACCTCTGTAAAATCAATCAATAAAATCTTTTCAAAAATCAGAAGAAAAAATAATTTTTTAATTACTGTGTGATATAATGGTCTTAAATATTTCTATTTTACCAAATTAAATTAAATTAAAATTAAACTTATAAAGTAAATAATTAAATAATAGTAACTATGTTTTTAAATGTCATCTGAAGATAATTTCTATCATACCATTTTTCTAAAACACTATATTTTGAATGTACATAAAAATAAAGATTATAGTAGTCAGAATTCTCCAGAGAAATAGAACCAGTAGGAGATTTTAGGTAGATGGACTTATTGTAAGGAATTGACTCACCGAATTTTGTTGGCTGGCAAGTCCAAGTCTGCTGAGTAGTCTGGCAGACTAGAGATTCAGGCAAGAGTCAATGTTGCAGTTCAAGTCCAAGGCATTCTGATGACAGAATTCCCTTCCTTCTAGGAAGGTCAGTCTTTATTATCAACTGATTGGATGAGGCCCATTCATATTATAAAAGGGTTGTTTACTCAAAGTCTACTAATTTAAATATGAGTCCCATCTAAAAAAACACTTTCACAGCAACACAGCAACATCTAGAATAATGTATGACCAAATATCTGGGTATTGTCGCCTGGCCAAGTTGACACATACAACTAACCATTATGACACACATGGTTGAGTGTTAAAATGAATAGTGCAGATAGTAAAAGCCATCTATCATCATAGAAATAAAGAAAAACCTATTTAGCTAGAGTGATTGGAGAAGGTTTCATGGAAATTGCAGAGCTTAGGTGAAGATGGTGAGCATTTCCATTTCCCTTTTCATCATTAAGCAAGGATATAAGCAAGGAAGATTTTTCCATATGGTCCTTGCTATATTTTTAGTAAATAGTCACTTACCTTCTCCATAAACCCAAAGGAAGCCTACTCAATTAGCTTATATGAACACACATTAAAAATATTTTAGCCCTGATCAGTTGGCTCAGTGGTAGAGTGTCAGACCAGCGTGTGGAAGTCCTGGGTTTGGTTCCCGGTCAGAGCACACAGGAGAAGCACCCATCTGCTTCTCTACCCTTCCCCCTCTCCTTTCTCTCTATCTCTCTCTTCCCCTCCCGCAGCCAAGGCGCCACTGGAGCAAAGTTGGCCCAGGTGCTGAGGATGGCTCCATGGCCTCTGCCTCAGGCGCTAGAATGGCTCCAGTTGCAATGAAACAGCATCCCAGATGGGCAGAGCATTGCCCCCTGGTGGGCATGCCAGGTGGATCCCAGTCTGGCGCATGTGGGAGTCTGTCTCCCTGTTTCTCACTTCAGAAAAAAAAATTTTAGAACAAAACAGGAAACTACTAAACCCAGAAACCACAACTAATATTTATAATTTACTATATGTATTGCACACTGTGCTGAAGTGTATTATTTAATTTAATAGACCCAAGACATAACACCTTACAGTTGGTGTTGCTATTATCCCCATTTCATAGATACACTGGACTGAATATCAGAAAGGTTAAGTTGCTTGTTCCAAATTACACAGTGATAACTGATGGAAAGCCAGGATTGAAATCTAGGCCTGCCTGATATGAAACACATGGTCTTAAATACCAAACTAGATGTAAATAATAATAATAATAATGATGATGCTAGTTAGGAATACAAGAAATTGAAAATGCTCTAAGATTACTTTAGTTTTGATTCCCCTCAAAGCAAACTTGAGACAAGGTTTTGAATGTACCAAAGCTCATCTGGAAGGTGCTTGTGGAAAGCACAGTGCGAGGAGGTAAGGCAGAGAAAGGAGAACAGCCAATAAGGAGTTTTACCTACCAATCCTCATCCCTGGTTGATTGACTGTTGTTCCTAAAGGGATGAACTCCAGTGACATTCCTGGACTTGAGCATAGTTGGGCTGAGCAGGATGGCAGGTGCTTACGTAAGGAAGCCCTTGTGTATGGGAACTACTACTGAAGTTACAGGTGAGCTTCACATTGGGCACATGGGACCTGAGTGGGACATTGACAGCATCTGCTACAGGGATTCAAATTCAAAACAATTAATAAGCAGACAATTTCCATATTGTGTTAGAGCAGTTCATTTCATAAATAAGGGGATTTCAGCTTCAGTAAAATTGTATTATGAAATAAATTAGCTTTCACCCTTCAATGTCCCAATTTAGGGAACTCATAACATAAAGGAAGAAACTGCTCTCTGTTCCGGTAACTTGGCTCGGGAGTTCTGCTCGCCCGCCCGCCGACCGCAGCCCCCTGCCCCCTGCCTCTGCCCACACCAGACCCCTTCTGATGGCCCTAGGTGCACACGCCCAGACACCTCCCACCTAGGCGTCCTCCATGGGAAGTGAAGTTTGAAGAAGGGGAAGAGGGAAACGTGGACATGAAGAGGAGGATCCACCTGAAGCTGAGGAACCTGCCCAGGCAGCTGTTCGAGAACTCGGCCTGGACAACGGTAAATCAAATGATGGGAAAATCGAGCGTTTAACAGCTGAATTTGTGAACTTAAGAGTTCCTCAGTTTTATAAATTTAGGCTTGATTTCAGTTTCAAATCTCCCCAAACTACCAAAATTGAAAAAGCCTGAGCTCAGTGATAATAGAATCTATGGTTATCTGGACATGTGGGCAGAAAAATTTCCAAATATCACATATCTAAATTTAAGTGAAAATAAACTAAAAGATATCAGCATCTTGGAACCTTTGAAAAAGTTGAAATGTCTGAAAAGCCTCGATCTGTTTAGCTGTGAGGTTACGAACCTGAATGACTGTCCAGAGTGTTTTTGAGCTCTTGCCCCTAGTGACCTAACTGGATGGTATGAGGGAGAGGATCAGGAAGCTCCTGACTCAGGTGCCAAGGTGGATGGTGTGGACAATGAAGATGATGAGGAAGAGGATGAGGATGGTGAGAAGGAAGAGTTTGATGATGAAGAGGATGAAGGGGAAGAGAATGAAGATGAAGTCAATGGGGAGGAAGAAGAATTTGTAAATGATGGAGAAGTTGATGAAGATGAAGACAATGAAGAGGAGGATGAAGAGGGAGGAGGAAAGGAGTAAATGTGGGGCAGATCAGGGGAAATTAGATGGCAAGTCTAATAAAGTTCTTTTGGAGTTTTGGCAGCTGCTTAAACCAGCTCAGAGGCTCTAGCTGCTGAGATGAAAAGCCCCAGCAGCTACCAATAAAACGGTTGGTGTGCGGGCAGCATGGTTACAAGATTATATGATGGAGACAGTTGAAGGAGAGGAGGGTCCCCAAGACCTATTGTTCCAGTTTGAATAGGGGGAATACCGAGGGACCTGTCTAACAAGGATGAGTGGGGACCAGAGGTCTCACATGGAACTGGCAATCCACTGGTCCTGTTCTAATGTACAACAGGTATTGTCCTTTATGGACACAGGTGCAGAATGTTCCCTCCTCTATGGGAACCCAAAGTGATTCGTTGGGGACCCTAGTGGCAATTGACAGTAATTGGGGCCAAACTTTTTGAGTGAAGCCAATAACTATTCCATTGGGGATAGGAAGACTGCCTAAGCCATATAAGCTATATGTATCCCCTATTCTTGAATATATTTGGGGGGTACATGTCTTACAAGGACTGTGGTTGGAAACCACAGCTGGGGAGTTCCGCCTGCAAGTCTGAGTCAGGGAGGCAGTGTCTTGGGGACATGTAGCACATTCTCCCCTGCAATTACCTGCTCCCTGGCATGTGACTAGCACAAAGCAGTACCACTTGCAAGATGGTTATGAAGAAATCACAGGGACAATCCTTGAACTAGAAAAGGTGGGGATCATCCAGCCAGCGCACAGTCCTTACAATTCCCCAGTGTGGCCTGTGCGCAAACCAGACAGAACCTGGAGAATAACAGTGGATTACAGGGAACTTAATAAAGTTGTTCCCCCTTTGCATGCTGCTGTTCCCTCGATAGCTAACCTAATGGGTTGGCTAAGCCATAAATTGGGGACATACCACTTTGTGGCAGATTTGGCTAATGCCTTTTTCTTTATTGATATAGCTGCAAAGAGTCAAGACCAATTTGCCTTCAGTTGGGAAAAGATACAACTTTACAGTTTTACTCCAGGGCTATTTGCATAGCCCCACCTCATGCCATGGGCTGGTGGCTGCTGATCAGGCTAAATGGAAACAGCAAGAGGCAGTTCATATGTACCATTATGCTAACTAGTGACTCTTTTCCAGAATTGGAGGAAGCAGTGGTACCCTGCTGTCCCATATGAACGCATGTGGCTGGGCAGTTAATGAGGGCAAATTACAAGGCCCTGGGTTATCTGTTAAGTTCTTAGGAGTTGTCTGCTTGGGTAAGACCAAAGTTATCCCTGATGCAGTTATAGATAAGATCCAAGCATACCCCGTGCCCACTGCAGTAAAGCAGTTACAGGAATTCCTAGGTCTGTTGGGGTATTGGCGAGCATTTATACCCCATTTGGCTCAGTTATTGTGCCCTTTGTATCACCTTATCTGGACCGGGGTCACAGGATTGGACTGAGCAGGCACAAACTGCATTTGCAGCAGCTAAGAGAGCTGTCAAGGTGGCACAGGCTTGAAATTGATCCTGTCAGGCCCTGTGAGCTTGATGTCCATATAACCCCTGAGGGGTTTGGATGAGGCTTGTGGCAATGGACAGAGTGCTTATAGCAACCTATTGGGTTTTGGTCCCAATTGTGAAAAGGCTCTGAGGTCCATTACTTATCAGGAAGAAAGAGCTGGCAGCTGTGTATGCTGCCCTCCTGGCTACTGAGAGTATTATTACTGCATGCCAGTTACAGTCAAGACCACATACCCTATTGCAGGATGGGTAAGAGATTGGGCAACCAAACTTCATAGTGGTATGGCCCAAACCTCCACCCTGGACAAGTGGGGTGCCTACCTGCAACAACGCTATGCTCCTAGCACCAGCCCATTGAGGGCAGAACTGCAGGAAGTCTGGGGTTCAGTCACCTATGTGATCTTAGAGTCAGGTGCAGCTGGGGTTCAGGAGACAGAATCTGAAGTCAGCCCCTACCAGGAGGGGCGGGTGCCCATCCCTGAGGATGCCTGGTATACTGATGGTTCCAGCAGAGGCCAACCTGCCAAGTGGACTGCCATAGCCTTCCATCCGGCCACTGAGACTATTTGGATAGACACAGGTACAGGCCAAAGCAGCCAAAGGTCGAAATTAAGAGCCATGTGGCTAGCTGCCCATAATGAACCTTCACCTCTGGTGATCTGTACTGACAGCTGGGCTGTCTATTGTGGACTGACCCTTTGAACTGCTACTTGGCACACTAACCAGTGGATGGTAATGCACTGTCCACTATGGGGTCAGGCCATGTGGCAGGGCTTATGGGAAATAGGACACCAGAAGCAGGTGACAGTATATCATGTCATGGGGCATGCCCATCTAGCCCTTCCTGGGAATGATGAAGCAGACACCTTGGCAAGGGTGTGATGGTTGGAGACTGCATCTGCAGATGATGTGGCACATTGGCTCCACTGGCGTCTGCTCCATGGGGGACAGAAAATTCTGTGGGCTACGGTTAAGGTGTGGAACTTACCTGTCCTATGCAGAGGTACTTGCAACTTGTGAACAATGTGCAGTGTGTTCTAAGGAGCACCCTCAAAGACCACTGGTGTCACCTGGACAGATCCAGAGAGGTCATATTCCACTGACACGGTGGTAGATTGATATGAATTGGACCCTTACCAAAGTTGGGTGCATACCAGTATGCAGTCACCTGTGTAGATACTGCCACTGGTCTGCTTGCTGCTTACCCTGCCCGTAACCCAGACCAGACAGACGGTAGTCATACAGGCTCTGTACCGCCTGAGTGCTGTGTTCGGGTGGCCGCTGGTCCTCAAAAGTGACAATTATACCCATTTCACTGGCTCAATGGTGAGGCAATGGGCTCAAGAGCTGGGGGTGGACTGAAGTACCATGTTCCCTACTACCTCCGGGCTGCTGGTATCACTGTGCGGTATAATGGACTCTTAAAGCAGGGACTGCAACAAGAGGGGTCACCAGCTCCCTTACTGGATGGACATGCTGTTTGTGGATGGTGCTCCAGATTTTGAGTGGGGCCCAGCTTTGTAATTTCTTTATGGTTCATAATGAGTTTTCTCATTTTACTACACATAGAACCAGCAGGTCCTAGTGTACAGGCCAATAAGGTTCGGCACGCTGGCCTTGGGGCAGCCTCTGGTACCTGCTGCTGTGCTGTCTGCAGACAAAACTCTGGCCTGTATTTTGCCAGAGGGAAAGATTTGCCTCTTGGTGCTGCTGACAACTCCCTTGTTTCACCCATAGCTTGTGCTTTGGTAATTCTGTTGCGGTAGTTTGTACTGTTTCTATTTATGCAATGTACCTCACTCCTTGCATAGGGACCATCGTGGAAGATGCCTGTCGCATAGATTGTGAGATGAAGAACCCTACAGGGGTGGACTGTGAGGAAAACAGCCATTTTAGGCTTGCTTGCAGGTTTACTGGCTGCAAGCACTTTGTGCAATTAGTGCAGGTGCACGTGATAGCATTCTTGTAAGGATAAGTGCTTCCCCTTAGGAGCTAAGGGATGATGAGTTCGTGCCACTGAGAGTTGTGGTTGGTTTTCTGATCCCTTGCCCTCCATTGCAAAAAGCAGGTTTTCCTCTCCCTTTGTATTTTTCCTTTTCTTTCTTCTTTTGGTTTGCCTGTCTTTGTGAGCCTCCAATAAACAGGAATGGTCCACCATCCTCCAGCTCCACAGTTCCTTGACTGTCTGACCAAATTCAATATGAATCTGCATGGCCATGGCCACGGCCATAGCCACCTGGCCTTACACCATCCTAATGTCTTTTCAAAATAAATTGTGTGTGTACCGTTGGAACCCAATTTTCATGTGTTTCTTTCTTACATCAAACTGTCCCAAACAGTCTGATGAAAATCTGTTCAGCTACTTTTTCATGATGTAGCAATAAGCAAGCAGATTATATAATTCTTTATATAAGTAACAAACTGGATTTCAGAACTACAATAATTGAAGGTAGCAAACACTGAAATCACAATTTCCCTAAAAGACAAGGCTTAAGGCTATTTTTAAATCGTTTGTTTCTTTATCATATAACTAAAAGTGTTAGTTGATTCTAAATCATGGGTTCCAGTAAATGTTTTCCCCATACTTCTTGTAGCAGAGGAAGAAGTGGCCCCAGCGCTTTCCTTAACATTTGAATGCTGTGTGATGGTTTCATAACTAGTGAGTTCACAGGAGGGTTAAGGACTGGCAGTTTAAAAATAAAGCATTTACAACAACATGGATGGACCTTGATAACATTATACTGAGTAAAATAAGTAAATCAGAAAAAACTAAGAATATATGATTCCATACATAGATGGGACATAAAAATGAGACTCAGAGACATGGACAAGAGTGTGCTGGCTAGGGGGGTGAGGAAGGGGAAGGATAGGGAGGGGGGAGGGGGAAGGGAGGGGCACAAATAAAACCAGATAGGTGACAGAGGACAATTTGATTTTGGGTGATGGGTATGCATTATAATCAAATGTCAAAATAATCTGCAGATGTTTTCTCTGAACATATGTACCCTGATTTATCAATGTCACCCCATTAAAATTAAAATTAATAAAAAAAATGGCAAATTAAAAAAAACACATTTGTTGTGAAGAAAGTGAGAAGCTTATTGCAGAATTTTAAAGATACCTTCTCAATAAATTTGCCGAGATGATCTTGAGGAAAAATGAAAAGGTGGAGAGAGATGCCAGTTCAGCATAATAGTTAACCTGAGGGTGTACTCCTGGAAATTCTCAATTGTCATCATATCCAAGGCTAAAAAAAGCCCTTTAGCTTTTTTACCTGGAATTTATTTCTAAAATACCTCAGCCATTGAGTTTATTTAGTAGAGACTGCAGTGATTGCCTCATTAAAAGAAAGCACCCACTATCTATTTCCTTAAGGGAAGAGATTGACACACGTATTTAATGCAGAAGTTGGTCTTAGAGGACCAAAAGTCCCCAGAGTTTGAAAAGTTGAAAATTATACTCATTGATGGGGAATAGTATTCATTCTAAAAAAAAAATTTTTTTTGCCTTCTAATAAACGTAGAAAAAAGACACAAATGTGCTGTAGAATGAAATTTTTATTTAATATGCAGTTGTCACCATCGTTATTTTCTTTAAGTCTAGAAAAGTACCTCAAAGGATAATTAGATTGAATAATAAATTAAGAATGAATAATAGAGATGCTATCCTTTTTCCATCATTATCAAATCAAAATCACATTTCTAATTTAACATTCAGTATTTGAACCCACCTAAGTGGCCTGTCCTTTAGCAATTTGTAGACTCTTTTTCCTACAAGTTTATTTGACAAAAAGGGCAAACTGTATCCTATGAATATGAGATTAATTACTCTTGAAAATGTGTCTTCCTGTCAGCTTTGTCTGCATCAAATTCTCAGGTCTCAGTCACAACTTATCTTAGTAATTAGTTAATGTTAGGTCACCAGGAATGCGGAACACATTCTACCTGTCCTTTGCAACCGGCCTCACCAGTCTCATCGTTAGAATTATTATATAGGGTTATTTTACTATTAATATCTGCTTATAGACATAGCTATATATTTGAAGTAAAAAAAAAAAACCAAAAAACCCTTACTGGAGATAATAAAATAAACCCAGTTCTAAAACATGATGTAAAAATTTTAAATCCTACTTAGGGGCTGGTAAAAACAGTCAATCTCAGAGTTTATCTTGTTTTCAAAGCTAAAAACACCTAACTACAGTGGAATGGGTAAAAACGCACTCATTTCTTATCACACTATGTCTACATTAATGGAAAAATAATTTCAGCAATCAGACTTATAGGATGTTACATTTTCATAAACACAAGCACTAGTATGTTTCACAGGGTGTCAATCATGAGTGCTTATTTATAAAGTTATTATCTCCGTCCTCTATGATCTTTCTTTGCTTTCACTTTTCAGTACAAACATTTCTACTTGCTGTGTTTCAATTCTTAACATTCTCTTTGAATTAGCCTTCTCCTTCTATCTTTGGCAGCATTTCTTTCTTTTCCAAAAATTTCAGCCTGTTTATTAAGTTCTGCACACTGCACTCTCATAAGACAGTAGTGGTTTGCCTAACCAGGCGGTGGCGCAGTGGATAGAGCATCGGACTGGGATGCAGAAGACCCAGGTTGGAGACCCCGAGCTCGCCAGCTTGAGCGTGGGCCCATCTGGCTTGAGCAAAAAGCTCATCAGCTTGGATCCAAGGTCCTTGGCTCCAGCAAGGGGTGGCTCGGTCTGCTGAAGGCCCACGGTCAAGGCACATGTGAGAAAGCAATCAATGAACAATCATGGTGTCGCAACAGCAACGAAAAACTAATGATCAATGCTTCTCATCTCACCCCGTTCCTGTCTGTCTGTCCCTATCTATCCCTCTCTCTCTCCGTGTAAAAAAAAAAAAAAAATTAAAAAAAATAAAAAGACAGTAGTGGTTCAAAGTAGTTTTCTGTACCTGCTGCTGTCCCGTAACCCAATTGTAATCACAAAGTGCCTTTTTGTGGGGAGGTGTTTGGAGATACTAAGTTTATAAACCAAATAAGACAAGGAATTTATAAATGTTTCTAAATGTTCAGTTATCCTTTTTTGAGGGTTAATACACATTAGCTCTGTGAATCTCATCTTCATCTGTAAAATGAGGGCATTAGAATTTACAATTTCTAAGGTTTCTTTCAACTCTAACATACTAGATTTTAGGCTGTGGGATCAGAATACATAGGTTTTAATCCTGTTTATTTCTTTATCTCCCTTAAGAAAAGTACTTAACCAATCAGTTAATGAGGATAATAATAATACCTATGTTATAAGGTTGCTATATAAATTAAATAAGTCAATGCACATAAGTATATTGGTCAGTGCCTGGCATACAAGTATCCTTTAATAAATAGTAGCTCCTGTTATTTTATAATATCCTCATTTTATAAGTAGATATTCACTTAACCATTCATTTACCTATTTAACAAAATTTTATTCAACATTCATTCAGTATAGGTATTGGGGATTAAAAATAAAATAAAACATGATTCTTGATCTCAGAGATACTAAAGTCTTATGGAAGATAAACAAGTAAATAAATCATTTTGATTCAGTACAGTAAGGACTTTACTAGCAGAAGGATTCTTGGACATGAGCAGGTAGTGTGAGGGAAGGCTTCTGGGATGGGTGAGATCATGACTACATTGCATCCCCCACACTTGAGCTAGAGTTAACTAGAGGTAGTAAGGACCCAGAAATAGGCACTGTGGGATGAAAGAGTGAGGAGGTTCATGTACAGAGAATATCCTGAGCAAAGACTCAGATGCCCAACACAGCACAGAGTGTATACAAATGTAGATGGTTCTGCCTGTCCAGAAAGAAGGGTGCATGTGGCCAGTAGCAGACAAGCTACAAGAGCCAGCATTTAAGAGATGAGCAGAGGATGGGAAATCTGGGAAGACTGAAAAGGAGCAGCCAGAGGAGAAGGGAAATCAAGCTTGGATTGCTCAATTGTATTAGATACAGCAGGGAGATTGTTAACTTATTCCTGTTTTTCTGTCTTGAGAAAGTTTTTTATGTTCCTCTCTTATCTCCACTACTGATTGACTCATTAGCTTTACTTCCATGGATTTTTCAGTGGTTGTTCTAAGGCAGGAATGGCAATTTTTTTTTTGTAGAGGTGCAGAGAGTAAATGTTTTAGACTTTGTGAGCCATAGAGATATGAAAATAAGTGGGCTCTTTAACTCATCACCATATATCTTTAAATACTATTATAACAATTCAAAGTATATTTTAAAACTATGATACACATCCTTCCATTTCTCTTCTCTTGTACTTTGTGCAATTGTGGTCAAATCATTATAAATTTTACTTCTACATGTCAATAACCTCCAAAGTATACTGCTATTAATGTCAGTGGTCTTGTTTCTGGATTTTTTTATATAATAAAAAATAATTATTTGTTATTTTTGCACATATTTACAATTTCTGCTGCCCTTCCTAGCTCTAATTTCCACCCATTATCCTTTCCTTCTGCCTCAGGTGAGATTAGGATGACTGGAGTCATTAGGAGCTGCTTAGACATTTATTTCTTCTTTCATTTGGCTAGCTTGGTTTCCCCACATTATCGTAGTCTCATGGTAGTCAGATTTTTCACACGATGGCTGGCTTTACCCAGAGCAAGTGTTCTAAGAAGGAGTAATTCAGAGACCCAGGAAGAAACTACCAGGTTTTTTATTACCTAGCCTAAGAAGTGATGCACGTCCCTTTCCATTACATTCTATTGGTCAAAACGGGAGCTACAGGGTCAGCCCAGATGAAGGCTACACAAGGGCTTGAATAACAGGAGTATGGTTCATGGGGTAAGGGTTGGGGTCAGGGGTAGAAAGGTATATCCTTGAAAACAAGCTACCACAGTCCTATAACAAAAAGAATTATTGTGTGTAAAACTGTTGAGGAAGACATTTCATTGAATAGGTAGAACTTAAGACATTGAAGGGGATGTGAATTTGTCCTAAGGAAAGAATGTGTTCATGGTAAAATGAGCAGATCCTCTCAAGAGGATCTGGATTTGAATTTCGCCTCTTCCATTTACTAATCATCTATCTTAGAGTTCAAAATCTCACTGGCTAGTTTCAAGGGGAAATTGGAAACAGCGATAATATACTGCAGAAGTGTGGATTCTAGCAGGGCACATAAAAAAGGAATTATTATTATTCATAGAAGGATCACATTCCAAGCTGTGGAAAAATGAGAGCCAAAACATTCTGAAGGTGTAGTGAGTGAATGTCAACATTAAGTCAGTGGTATTAGGATGGGTCAGTCTGTTCCTCTATATACAATGTGCACTTTTCCCTCTGGATGCTTTTATTAAGACTTGTTCCTCAATATGAAATGTGCTCCCTTCTTTTTTCTCATACTTTAAAATGTTTTCTCTGTATTATTTATTTTCATCAATTTTGCTATTATGTGGTTTAGTGTTCATATTAGTTTCCTATTGCTGTGGTAACCAATCATGATTCATTTAGTGGCTTAAAACAACATATATTCTTCATCTTACAGTTCTAGATGTCCGAAGATCAAAAATGGGTTCTATGGAGGTAAAAATCAAGGTGGTGACAGGGTGGTCTTCCTCTAAGGGCTCCAGGGAAGATTTTCCTTGACTTTAATAGCTGCTAGAGACTGCATGCATTCCTTGGTTCCTGGTCTGTTCTTTGCATCACTCTGAGCTCTGCTTCCATGATCACATCTTTCTCTGGCTCAAACCCTGTTGCCTCGCTCTTATAAGGTACTTTGTTATTATACTGGACCCTCCCAGATTTAAAAATAGTCTTCCCACTCAAGATCCTTAACTTGCAGAATGATATAATTACATCCACAAATTTCAAGGATTAAGACATGGATATTTGGGGGGACCATGATTCCATACCAAACTGTTGTGGTTTCTTTTTTTAAATGTTTCTTCAGTTAAAGTTTGTAAAGCCTCTTGCATCTGTGGGGTTATGGTTTTCCTTAAACTACTAGGGGAAATATTTCTTCAAAATTTGTTTCCCGCTTTGCAATCTACCCTTTCTTTTGTGATTCCAATACATATATATGAGACTGACATTCTACTTCAGGTAATTTATGCACTATTCCTTTTGTGTGTGTGTGTCTCTTTTCCCTCTGTCAGTAGTTTCTATTGCTATGTCTTTAAGTTTGTTTGTTTTTTTCTTAGTATCTAATCTGCTGTTAATTCCATCCAGTGTATTTTTTATTTCAGATATTGTATTTTTATCTCTGTAAGTTTCATTTAGGTCTTTCTTGTATCTTCCATTCTTTTTCTTATTGTGTTCATGTTTTGTCCTACCTCCTTGATATATGGAATATATTTACAATAATTGTTTTAATATTTTGTTTGCTGATTCTAACATATGTGTGATACATTTTTTCATGGCTAAGAATAATATTGTCCTGCTTTTTGCATGCCTGAAAGTTTTGACTGGAGTTCAGATATTTTGAATTTTACGTTTGCTGAGTGTTTTATTTAGTTGCTTTCCTTTAACTATTTTTGGGCTTTGTCTAAGGACATAGTTGAGTCTCTTGAAATGAATTTTGATCATTTTGAGGCTTTACTTTTAATATTTGTCTTATTTGGACCAGAAGAGCCTTTAATCTAAAATGAATTTGGCCCCAACTCTAAAACAATACCCCTTTGAGGGGTCTACCCAATGTCTCACATATTAGGAAATCTTTCTTTGGGCTGATATGTGAATATGACTTCCTCCTAGCTATGCATTAATTCCAGTAATGTTCATGCTTATTCCTTGCCATTAGTTCATTCCCTGGCTTTGGGTAGTTTCTTCAGATGTGTGTTAACTCAGATAAATACTCACTTAAAGATAGAAAGAAAGCCTTTAGCAGATCTCCAGAGCTAACTCTTTTTTCAGCTCCCTTCTCTCCGGTACCTTCCTTGGTCTCCTTGGACTTTCAATTCATGAAACTGCTGGGCTCTGTTTGGGTTCCCTTCTCTGTGCTGTAGCTTCTCCAGCAGTAAACTAGGGTGGTAATAGGCTCTTCTTGCAGATTACAGCACTGCACTAACCATTTCCTAGTGTTTGAAACCATTATTTTACACGTTTCATCTGATTTTTTAACTGTTGAATGTGGAAGGCAAATCCTGATCCTATTACTTCATCATAGCAGAAAGTTTTCAGTAACTTTTTAAGTATAAAAGCAAATGTATTTTAAACATATATATTTATTTAACAGAACAATTTATAAGCACATATACAGCCACTTCCTCAGAAAGTATTTCTTAAGAGAGGAACTATGTCAGTACTGTTTTTTTCTGCCCTTATCTCAACAATAGGTGGGTCAGTAGATCTAAGGTGAATCTCAATTAGGAGCAGGTAGAATATTAATAGCCTCAGTCTTCCTCTCCAATCTAATGAGATTCAAAATTTCAGTAGATGACTCACAGTCATCTCTTAACTGCACATCCTGCTACCCCTCAACCACTCCAATCCCCAGGGATGAATTTCTTTCTTTTCTTTTTTTTTGACAGAGACAGAGAGAGAGTCAGAGAGAGGAATAGATAGGGACAGACAGACAGGAATGAAGAGAGATGAGAAGTATCAATCATCAGTTTTTTGTTGCAACACCTTTGTTGTTCATTGATTGATTTCTCATATGTGCCTTGACCGCGGGCCTTCAGCAGACTGAGTAACCCCTTGCTCGAGCCAGCGACCTTGGGTCCTAGCTGGTGAGCTGTTGCTCGAACCAGATGAGCCTGCACTCAAGTTGGCGACCTCGGGGTCTCGAACCCGGGTCTTCTGCATCTCAGTTCAATGCTCTATCCACTGCGCCACCACCTGGTCAGGCCCCAGGGATGAATTTCCATAGTCCTGTCTGTTCACTGTGATCCCACATGCCAAGAACAAAGCTGACTGGACTGCTGCTGAGTCAATCTGTGAAGAGAAATTGGAATAGAATCAATCAGTCTATCTATCTCTCTATTTATCTACCTATCCATTTACCTACACACTTACATACATACATACATACATACATACATACATATCTATCCAGAGTGGAAAGGTTGCAAGACATGAAGGCTGATAAAAGAGAGATGCTGAGTCTGTGAGGCTAGACTACAAAATGTAAACTGGAACTGGGAGCTGCTGCTTTGGGGCCAAAATGCATTGCCCACAATAAGGTGACCCATCATCCTCCTTTAGGGAGGAAAGTCCTTCTTTTATAAGTTCTATCCTCCCTTGAAAAGTGTCCTCCTTTTTGATATTGGAAGACTAATCTGTAAATGTCCATATTCAATTGATGCAGAGTCGATCCATTGCATGTGATGTGACATATTTGTATCTAAATGAATACCTTTTCCATACAATTATTATTTAAAATTAATAGGCATGTAAGTATAATTACAATATAAAATATTACAAATGTTTTTATTATGCATTTATTATATTATAGTGTATTATTGTTGCAATGAATAAAATGTTTCTTTTATTTACAATATTGTTTTCTTCAATTTATTTTTGTCTTCCTTTTCATTGTAAAAAAGTTGGTCACCTTACCATAGGCAGGTACAGAATGCAGCATGTAAACATCAAGAAGCAGAGAAGGCAGAACATGGCCAGAATTCCTGATGATTTTCCTGTTCTTGTGTTGGG
Source organism: Rhynchonycteris naso (assembly GCA_037038555.1). Classification (NCBI taxonomy): domain Eukaryota; kingdom Metazoa; phylum Chordata; class Mammalia; order Chiroptera; family Emballonuridae; genus Rhynchonycteris; species Rhynchonycteris naso. Next base: position 154,023,413 of record CM073000.1, on the reverse strand, counting down.
TAGACAAGCGTGTATAGGTTTGCTTGCTTGTATTTTGCATTGGTGAGGGGCAGTGCCATGTGTGTATAGTCTATGGAAGGCTGCTGGTGCTTGCCTTCAGGGCGGCAGTTTGCAAATAGTGGATTGCCTTCCTGTTTTGAAGGGGCCATAGTTTGCTATTGTTTGCTGGAGAAGGAGTTTTCCCCCCAGCCTGTTTTGGCTGGAGAGTGGTGGTGGTGGGGAAGAGTAGTGCTGAGGTTGATGGGGCCATGAGTCCAGAGGGTGAGTCCTGAGAATGAACCTGGGTTGTGGAACTGAAGATCAAATCCGGGTTTGGGAGCCCTGAGAGAAAGGAAAGCCGTCTTCCTTGCTTGTTTGCTCATCCCCTGTTACGAGACTTTAATAAATGAAATGGCCCACCATTTTGTGGCTCCCAGTTCCTTTACCATCTGTCGGAATCCAATGAAAACCTGTATGGCCACGTTGGTGGCAGCTGCTGGCCTTACATCTTGATTCCAATTTCTTTTTGAACTCCTGCACCTTGAGTCTTATGCTACCTCTTTGAACCCCTGTCTTTTCCTAAAACTATTTTGAAGAGACTTGTTACCTCCAACAGACCAGGAATTTGGGTCCTCAAAGCCAACTACTCAGGAACCAGTCACATTTAAAGAATACCTATTGTCTTCTGACTGATGTTTTCTCAACCTCTGTGTTTCAGTTTCTAGATTTGCTTTTTTTTTTTTTTTTTCTGATCTTGCTACCCTGTCTTCCCCTTGCCAGCTTCTCCTGGGTAACTAAAGACCTATTCCCAAACCTCTGTGATTGCAGCCCTTCTGCCTTCTCTGTGGACTGACCTCTAGTATAAGGCCTATCTGACTAGAGGACCACCCATCCAGGACTCTTGGCTTCTGTGCTCCTGCCTGAGAGCAATTTGTTGCATCACAATGGGGAAGCTGCCACTCTTCCTATTTTCAAGGCCAGACCCAAAATTGACATAGATTTTCCTTCTAACATAACTTCTGGGGCAAAGCAGGCTGCCACACCAAAGGTATGGGAGGAGTCGGCAATGAGGGAATGAGTATCATTCATCATGCTTCCCTTTTTCTCTCAAGAGAGCACCTAGCTAATGCCAGCCTATATAAAGGGTATAATCGAACACATTAATAATGAAGACTGCATAATGCTATTTTCCAGGGTTGCGAACACATTGAAAGCTGGTACTTTCAGAATAAAAATGGACAAGCATTGCCTCTTATATCTTGAGTATGTATTATTATGAGAACTCTTTTTTTTTCTTTTACAAGCCCATGTTTCTCTCCAGTTGATCATGAATTTGCTAAGTCTTGACATAAAGCAATTTTCAGCAAGAAGGTTCATGAGGGAAGTTGTAGTGGGTTATTAAAGCAATGGCAAGCAACCTAAACATTGCTGAACATGTCATAAATGAAGCTTTAAAGTGAGTAGTTAGATAGTGTGACTACTGATTAGAAAAATTAAAAAGTTAGAAGATTCCATGTGAATTTTGGATTACAACTCTTAAACTCTTGCACAAATTTACTTAAACTTAATAGATATAAACATTTCTTTTAAAAGAGAAGCTTTCTGTGTTTCTGGTGAGTTTCAGGCTTTTGTTTTTCACTTTGTGAATTAAAAAACCAAGATAAATTTTTGTCTTGTAACAATATGCTTTTTTATCCAAACCAGAGATATTAAAATAAAAAGTACATTATAACCAACTTTTAAAAATGACTACTTATTCTCAAATTCCATGTGATAACAGTAAGAAAAAGCAGCCAAGGACATGAATAAATAATGCACAGATGACTAAACACAAATACAAATAATACTGTATATAAAAATATGTTCAACCCCTTTAACAAAGATGGCAAACTGATATCACAAAATGGTACTGTTATTTCTCCATCACATCGGTAAAATGTTTTAAAAAGATAACATTCGATTGTTATTAAAGACACATTGAAATAGTTGCTCATATGTTGCTGATGGGAGTCTAAATTGATGCAACCTTCTCAGAATAAGTTTGGCAATAGGTATGAAGAATATTAAACATGTTCATCCTTTTGACCTATGATTTTCTCTTCAGAGATTCTATTCTGGGAAATAATCTGAGATATGGGCAAAGATTTATGCACAAAGATAATTATAAAAGAAAAATGTATAAAACATTTTGTGTCAGAATAATTTTAGATCTAAGTACCAGAAATTCTGACACTAGCTGACTTAAATCAAGAGAAAGTGTATTTTATATAACAGGAAATACAGAGGAGGAAGTAGGCATCAGGGTTCCTCAATGTTGTAAATAAACTAGGTTTCATCAATTTCTTCTGCGATCTTCAGAGCTGGCAGAAAGTGAGATGGCTATACTGTACATCCACAATTCACAGTGTCTATAAGGAGGAGACAGGCCATTCTTCTTATGACTATGTCTTAGATGTGACGAAACTTCCCCATATCTTTCCATTAGAACTTAATTCACATCTTATTGGTTATAAGTGCTATATGCCATTTTTGAACTAATCACTGAGAAAGAGAATTGTATTATTCTTAGACTGATTGGATCCCCTCCTGAAGCTCATGGTGGAATTATTTCCTTTTGAGGTGCATGGCTATATGAAGGAGGAGGATTTTTCTGAATAAATCATTGTTCTTTTTGGAAAACAGAAAAGGCAACCAAAAGTGCACATTATATATCTAAATGAATTAAACTAGGGGTTTGGTAAAATAAGTTATGGGACATTCATGCTATGTAGTAGATTATAACCTGGCCATTATAAATATTGTGTTTGAAGAACATTTAATATGGGAAAATTTTCATGGTATAATGTTGCCTTAGTCTGGTAAGGCTGCCATAACAAAATACCAAAGACTGGGTGATTTAAACAACAAAAATGCATTTCTCACAGTTCTGGAGGCTTTGAATTCTAACATCAAGGTGCTGGCTAATTCAGTTACTGGTGAGAACTCTCTTCCTGACTTGCAGGATGGCTGCCTTCTTGCTGTGTCCTCACATGTCAGCAAGAGACCAAGCTCTCTGGTGTCCCTTCCTATAAGCAGCTAATCTTATTATGAGGGTCCCACTCTCATTACCCCTTCAAGTAGTACAAATATTCATGTATGTCCTCATGCCTTCTGACCACCCAGAGTATGATCAATTTATTTTAAAAATGTGTAAAGCAACATTCGAAAAAGGCAAATGTAGGTTCTTCTTGTTTCCATAAATTGGTTATCAAACAAATATGATTTTAAGTTACTAAAAGTGTGACTGAAACTAATTCCATTTTTTGAAAAAAACCTCACTCCCTGGGGTCAGTGAGAATGTAAAAAACTCACTACTCAAAGGGTTGCCTTATCTAATCTCCAAAAGGTCCTATCTCCAAATATCACCACACTGGGAATATAAACATTCAGTCCATAACAAATACTATGTCAGAAAAAGGAGATTAGAAAACTGTACACATATTATATCTGTATAATACATATGTTAGTATTTACAGAGAAATCAGGAAAAAATGAAAAAATGTTAGCTGTGGGTATCCTTGTGTTATAAGATTATTGAAGATTTTCATAGTCTTCTCTATTTCTTTTCATTTTTTTCTACACAGGTACATATAAAAATAAAAGTAATTTTATTCATAAAAATTCCACTCATATTTGAGGTTAGTGGAAACTCTAATTTTAGAAAAGTCAACCCTTTACTTCTAATTTCTTACTCTACATGATATTTTAATTTTTTTTTCCAAGTGAGAGGAGGGGAGACAGAGAGACAGATTCCACATGCACCTCAACTGGGACCCACCTGGCAACACCAATCTGGGGCCAATGCTCTGCCCATCTGAGGCCATGCTTGCAACCGAGCCATTTTTAACCGCTGAGGCAGAGGCTCCACAGAGCTATCCTTAGTGCCTGGGGCCAATGTGCACAAGCCAATCAAGCTATGGCTGAGGGAGGGGAAGAGAGAGAGAGAGAGAGAGAGAGAGAGAGAGAGAGGGAAGGAGGTGGTGAAGAAGAACATGTTTGCTTCTCCTGTGTGCCCTGATGAGAAATTGAACTTGGGACTTACACATGCTGGGCCGACATACCATCTGACTAGGGCCTGGTATTTAAATATTTTGGTGATCTCTGTTTCTAAGAGTGCTGGTTGAGGTATATGATGAAATACTCCTTTACAAATAAATCTATGGCTCGATGGCCCTGTAAGTAGCTAGTGCCACACTAACATATTTGAATAAGTGGAAACTTTCCACTATCAAAATAAGATGATCTCATTCAACCTTATCATTTATCTGTGGTTTATCTTAAAAGGACACTGGAGGAATTGGCTAGGAGAAAAGTGCAAGGATTAACAAAAAGGCTTTAAAGCAATGGTTCTCAAAGTGTGCGCCAGGGCACACTGTTGCGCCCTAGAAGATTTCTAGGTGCACCGTATGGTATTCCAGAGAAATATGTGCCTACTGGGGACCAAGAAACCAACAGGATTTTTGAAGTTTAGATTTTTGGGGAATAGAGGTGTGGGGTATTGGCTATAAGCTGACAATCTGCCCAATCCCGCACCTCACTTGCCTTATTAGGTTGCAAAAGGCTGTCAAGTTGTGGTGCTAGATTGTTTACACTACCCTCCATGTTCCCCAGAAAGACTGGAGGAAAGTTTCTTCTATCCTTTGTTTGGTGTAAAGTTAAGATAATATGTATGGTGGGGGTTTTCTGCACTCAACACAATTTAGAGTTAAAAGAGAAGAATTCTTCAATGTATTGATGAAGAAATGAGAGTTTGCCCTTCAAATATATGCCCAAACATTGAAGAAATTGCTAGGACACATCAGGCTCATATTTCTCATAAACACAAGAATAAAAAAACACATTCGCGCCAGGACCTGCCAAATTTACTAAATCTTACTAAGAATGTATCTATATATATAAAAAGAAAACATTTTTGTCATTTTCTTTATTTTGTAACCCCTCTTTTTTATGAATTCTAAAAAGCGTAACTCAAAAAATGTAACAAAAAATGTCTTTTAATATCAGAATAAATTTAACTTTGTTGTATTTATTTTAATTACCATAAAAGCATGCTTGGACTTTATTTTTTTATATATTTGACTTAATTATTGTAACATATTTCTTAGAAATTTGTATATAGTGCACTTACAATTATTTGTAGGATTTTAAATGCACCCTGACTTCAAAAAGTTTGAGAACCATTGCGTTGGAGTATCCCTCCTTACAGACAGGTGGGGTGACCAATCATCCCAGTTTGCCCAAGGCAAGGAGGCTTCCCAGGATGTGGGAGTTTCAGTTCTACAACCAGGGAAAAAGTCCTGGGAAAGCTGGGACGGGTTTGTCTCCCTAGTCAGTTTTTCAAAATGCTCAATTCAAGAGACACACCTGGGTTTCATTGAAAAATGATTTGGGGAGCTAAAATATATTCATATTGCTCTTTTGTTCACTCTGTTTTCTTATTAAAATTTCTCTTGGGGCATTCCAAGCTGTGTTTGCTATGTTATGAAGGAATGAATTTTTCTGCAATTTTTCAGCCAACAGATGAAGGAAGCAGAAAGACTCAAGAGATTAGGTGGGGTGGCAGCTTCAGGAAACACTTAGGAGGCAAAAAAAAAAAGTAAAACTCAGTAAGAAGGGGCCCTTGTTGCCCAGGGATCCCCTACAGAAACATTATCCATTGGAATTATTTTTATATTAAGAATTTAATCTTTTGATAAAGTTTACCACTCAAATTCTTATTATCTTTATCCTCACTTTCAGTTTTCAAGATCTATTGTCATGACCATATCATGAGCTGAGTACTCAACCTTAGTTTTAACATAGGCCATTCATGTACAGAGATCATGTACAAAACCATTCCTTGTTTTCACAGAATTATACAAATAGATGCCTTCTATGTAGTAGGTTATACACAACCCTCTTCTTTTTTTTAATTTTAATATTATTTTATATTAGTTTCAGGCGACAGCATAGTGGTTAGGCAATAGTATACTTTACAAAGTGTTCCCCTCAATATTTCCATTACTCACCTGGCACCATGCATAGTTATTACAATGTTATTGACTATATTCCCTATACTATACATCCCCATGACTGTTTTGTAACAACCAATCTGAGCTTCCCAATCTCTTATCCTTTTTACCCAGTCCTTCAAACCTTCTATCCCTCTGGCAACCATCAGTCTGTTCTTTGTAGCTGTGAGTCTATTTTATTTGTTCATTTATTTTGTCTTTTAGATTCCACATATAAGTGAAATTATATAGCATTTATCTTTTTATTCAGCCATGGTGTTTTAATGTTTTTTTCTTAAATATACATAACCCTATTCTTTTTCACTAAATGTGATTATCAGAAAGGTCAAGAAAAAACTTCAAATGTGAAAATCCTTACATAGGTGACAATACCATATAATAATTTAAGAATATGACAGGTAAAATATTTTTTATACATAATACAGAGAACAGATAACAGGACAGCAAATCCTAGAGGGAAGGGAGGAGGGAGTTAGGAGGAGGGGCAAAGGGAGTATAAAAAGGGACACAGGGGTGGGGGTGAGGGAGTTATATTTAGTGGGACACTTGAATCCATGTAAACACAATAAATTAAAATTAATAAAAAATTTTTAAAAAACAAATCAAAAAAGAGAGCTGGTATACTAACATCAATATTTGCTTTGAAACAGTGACCAAATAGATATATATAAGCAATAAAGTTCATAATCTCTCTTCCACCTAAAATATTCTGTTTCTAAAGTTGAAAAACAAAAAAAGTGAATGAAAAAGGGGACATATACTAAACTTGACAAGCTCAGGGGTGGGCCTTACAAACCCTGAGACCAAAAGCAACAGGTACAATTATCTGATCATAAAAATTCTTAACTAAAAGGAAGTCATGGCAGGTAGTCCCATACTAAGCCTTTTGCAGTTAAGGTGACCAGACGTCCTGCTTTTGGTGGGACAGTCCCGATTTTTAACAATTTTTCCTGTGTCCCGTGGCATTTTAAAAAGGTCCTGATTTTTGGAAAGAATGCATGAAAAGCTAGGGAACGGTGGGAGAACAGTAAGGGAATATATGGTTTTTAGTGGGGAGACCCCGCCTCAACCTGGAAGCTCCATACAGACCAAATTTTTAATCAAGAACTCCCCCTCTCCCCGGTCAATGGTGTCCCGCTTTACCAATTTTAAAGTCTGGTCACCTTACTTTTGCTTCCTTGAAAAAGGTCAGTGTTTACCTTAATGAAGCCTGTCTATTGTCTTTTTGCCTGTAAGATAACATATTTTTGAAATGTCAGAGTAATTTCCTTTTCAGACCCCTCAGGACACACCACTGTACCAGAGCAAAGACCACAGATCCTTCTTGTTTTCTTATTCGCCGAAAACCATCTCTCTGTGCTGTAAATGTTCATTATTCATTATTCTGTACCCATCAACGTGAAAGAAGTGTGTGTCTCTTCATCTTACTTCCCTTTTTTGTATTTAATTAATTAATTAATTAATTAGTTTGTTTGTTTGTTTGTTTGTGACAGGGATAGAGAGAGAAAGAAAGAGGGTCAGATAGGGACAGACAGAAAGGGAGAGGAATTAGAAGCATCAATTCTTCGATGCGGCACCTTAGTTGTTTAGTGATTGCTTTCTCATATGTGCCTTGACCAGAGGAGAGTACAGCAGACCGGGTGACCCCTTGTTCAAGCCAGTGACCTTGGGCCCAAGCTAGTGAGCTGTGCTCAAACTAGATGAACCCGTGTTCAAGCTGGCAACCTCAGGGTTTTGAACCTGGGTCCTTTATGTCCCAGTTCGATGGTCTGTCCACTGCACCACCACGTGGTCAGGCTTATTTATTTATTTTTAATTTATTATGTTGACATGATTTTAAGTGCCCCACTCAATATAACACTATCTACCCACCACATTGTGTCTCCAACACTCCATTCAAAGTATCTTTCCACCCTCATTTTCCCCCTTTGCCCACCCTCCTCTATCCTTCTTCTCCTTCTTATTACCCTGTTATCTGTATATAGGTGTTATGTATATTTGCTTTTAGGCCAATCCCTTTACCTTCTTTAATCTAGTCCTGTAGTGGAATTCAAATAACACTGGGGAACAAAATATTTGTTGCATCCACAAAAACACTTATCTAATTCGAGTACGCTGGTCTCAAATCTGACATTAGTTTTTCTCTGTAAGCTACAGTTTTTTTTGCAATTCAAGATTTTAGGTTTTCATCTTATTGTAAAATTTTCAACATTTAGTTTAACATAATGAAATAGAATGTCTTCTTGGGCATCATCTTTGTGAAAATATAATAATTTATATAATGCAATAAATACACTAATACACTAAAAGATATGATTGCATCACAATTTGTCTACAATTTCAAAATAGGACATATTAAAACACTTATTTTAATGATAAAACTTCCGTAAAACTTATTTAAATTCTCTTCAGGCAAAAATTTGCATTTGTAGCTCTTGTATTTGTGTACTTGTTGAGGACAGTTTCATTTGATGCTCCAGCAGTAGTCTGCTCATCACTAACAGCTCCAAGATTTTGGGGAAACTTATCAAGGTGACTGTTCAGGAAGTGAATCTTAACGCTCATATTACATCCAATGTCGTGGAAAACCAACAGCATCCTTTGAACCAGAAGTTCATAGTTTTCTGCTTTTTTGTTGCCAAGGAAGTTCTTTGTAACTACCACAAAAGACTGCCATGCTGCTTTCTCCTTTTTATTCATCTTCCTGGAAAATTCTTCGTCACGTATGAGGGTTTGAATTGGAGGTCAATTGAATACATATGCTTTTATCTTCTCGAAAGACAAGGCAGGAAAAGCAGAAATAATATGTTGAAAGCATTTACTTTCTCTGTTCAAAGCCTGAGAAAACTGCTTCATTAAGCCAAGTGTGATGTAAAGTGGGGGGAAAATGATCCTGTCTCGATTAACTACAGGTTCATTCACAATGTTTTGCATCCCTACTTTCAGAGCTTCATGTTTTGGCCACTCCTTCTGTGTCCAGTGTTTCTCCCGAGCTTGGCTGTTCCATAAACAAAGAAAGCAAGGATACTTCATGAAACCTCTCTGTTGTCCTAGCAGAAAATTTAGCATTTTAAGATACACTCAAATGATCCAGTTATGCTCCTCATACTTCAGAAAGTTGAGGACAATTTTTATGTCATTATAACCTTCTCGCAGATGAGGTGAATAACCAATTGGAACTGCTGCATAAACATTAGCGTTGTGTAGGAGAACACATTTTAGACTCCATTTAGAGCTGTCAAGAAATAGCTGCCATTCTGTTGGATTGTAAGTGGTAACACCTAACTGGCTGAGAAGACTACTGATATGACAGTAAACAAAGTGTTTGTCTTCAGAAAAAAAGCCCACAAAAATTTGTTCACACTTCCTGAAATGGGCTACTTTAGCTGACCAGTGAAGTACATTCTTTTTTTGAAGTCTGGAGGTTAATAACTCAGCTGCTTTCTTCGATAGGCCCAAATCTCTTACTAAGTCATTAAATTCAAGTTGGCTAAACTGCTGAGGGGTTAATGACTGCTTGGCATCAGAAGAAGACCCTTCAGATTCTACAACATTTCCTCATGCATTTTATCAAAATACACTTGATCACCATGTTCACTTTCTTCATCCTTAGAAGAAATAAAACCATTGAAAACTGGAACCGGGAGTGTCTTAGAATGTGGGATAGGTCGTATTTTTGAAGGAATATTAAGATATGCTATCGATCATATGCAGTTTTTTCTTGCCAATGCTTTTTGTGTGGATCAGACAGAAATAATAGTCACTGCTGTGGTCCTTAGGTTCACGCCAAACCATGGGAATACCAAAAGGCATTCCTTTGCATTTTTCTTTTGTCCAGTCACAAAGCATTTCCTCACAATTATGACACATGATATGAGGAACCCAATTCTTGTCTTGATCGCCAAGGGGAACTTGAAAATAGGCAATATATGCAAGTGTCACAAATGATGAAATATTACGCCTTTGACATTGAAGTGTGTAACAGCCACATATATAACAGAAGGTGTCAGGACTATTCTTACATTTACGCCTATTCGAAGAAGCCATGATTCAATCTTAAAACAAAATAAGAGGGTGTTTTTATCAGATAATAATTTTTTACATTTAAAAACAACTACAATTATGTAAGAGTGATGTTTTAAAACATTAATTGCCTTGTGGTTATGTTCAATTCAAGAGTCGTTGCCCTTTAACTCCAATTTAAAAACCAATGCATGCCATTAACTGTAACAAAAAGAAATTAAAATTGCATAAAAAGTAGAGCATGCACCAAAAACAGATTTCAGATTTGGAATCAGTAGTGCAGAAACATATAGAAAAAGTGCTAAAACCTCAAGCAACAGAAAATGAAAAAGAAATTGTTTGCTAGTGTAATTTAACAAGTGTTTCTCGGCCCTAATAACCATTTTAAGTATAAAAAAACAATATACTGAACGGTAGTTTATTATTTCATGCATTTAATACTTAAATAAGAGCAATAAAAAAGGCACAGAAAACTAGATTATAAGAATAAGTTTTAAAATATTATTAAAAATATTAAATAACATCTGACAAAAAACAATAACTATTATCTAAGATATTTCCATATTGCTTCTTGATTGGTGTTCTCACTTGTAATTTTTTTCACCTATGGACAGAATAAACATTACTCCTGGTGCTTAGAATACACTGTTGCGCAGATAAACATTAAAAAAGAGAAAGAAATGTAAATTTGTGATTTGCACATTGGGTGGCTGCCCAGGCACCCACCTTAGAGAGAACCCTGATTACAATTGCTATCTTAACAACCGGTTTGCCAAACTCAACAAAAAATTAGGTATTGGTTCTGCTGAACAAGTACAAACTAGCTGGATCCCACCACTGATCTAGTCCCCTCTTGCTCTTTCTGACAGCTGTTCATCTGTTCCCTGTGACCCTGCCTCTGTTGCTATTTTGTTCTTCAGTTTATTGTGTTCATTAGATTCTACATTGAGATCATATGGTATTTGTGTTTCTCTGTCTGGCTTATTTCACTTAGTATAATAATCACCAGACCCATCCATGCTGTTGCAAAAGGTAAGGTGTCTTTCTTTTTATAGCTGTATAGTATTCTATTGTGTAAATGTACCATGGCTTATTTATCCACTCATCCACTCATAGACACTTGGACTGTTTCCAGATCTTGGCTATTGTAAATAATGCTGCAATGAACATAGCTGTACACACCTTCTTTTAAATTAGTGTTTTGGGATTTTTAGGATATATTCCTAGAAGTAGGATAACTAAGTCATAAGGCAATTTTATTTTTTTTTTTTTGAGGAAACTTCATACTATTTTTCACAGTGGCTGCACAAGTATGCATTCCCACCAGTACTGTAGGAGGGATCCCTTTTCTCCATTTGACCATAATGGTATGAAACTAGAAATCAACTACAATAGAAAAACTGAAAAACATCCATTTTACTTTTTATCTAATCCCACAGATTTTCACACGTGGCTTTCTCCTGCTTCTTTAATCTATCACCAGTGGGTTTCATGTAACCCTCTTTATGGCTCATCCTTTTATTCTCATATATAAAATAAGTTAAAAAACTGCCATTCTCTGGAGCATTTTCTCAATCCATTAAGATTTTGCTTCCCAGCAATTGTCATCAGTTTGACTCAAGTAAACTCATAAAAATTCTCTACAGGTTTGGATGTTTCTTACATTGACAACTATAATTTCCAATATTGGATGCTACTGAGAGAAAAAAGTGTATTTAATATTTAGATTTAGTGCTCCAATTCAGTCAACTACACTAAATGGATAGTTAAACTCAGACTCTAATGACTTGAACTAATGAGATGTATTTTTTTGTTTTCTTGAATTAGCATGTGAATGCACATTTATTAGCATCATAAGGTTTTTCATGTTTGTTGAATGAATCAGCCTGTTCCTTAGAATGTGGATCAAAAAATATGTTTGAGAAATTAACCTATATTATATTTTTCCCTTTTTATTTCTTCTACTCCCTTTCTGTCCATTTAGGTTAAGTATTAGTTTAATAAAATGAAGAATGTGACAGAGATAATTATTTGGGTATTTAGGCATAATGAGTAATAGAATAGAGGAAAACTCCAGAAAAAGAACTAAACAAAAGGTAGACAAGCAATCTACTAGATGCAGAGTTCAAAACACAGGTTGTAAGGGTGCCCAGTGAACTCAGTGAGAACGTCAAGAGCATAAAAAAGGACCAATCAGAAATGAAGAATACACTAACTGAAATGAAGAATAATTTACAAGGAGTCAACAGTAGAGTAGATGAAGCCAAGAATCAAGTCAGTGATTTAGAATATAAGGAAGCAAGAAACACCCAATCAGAATAGCAAAAAGAAAAAAGAATTTAAAAATATATTAGAATAGTATAAGGAGCCACTGGGACTTCTGGCATACCAACATTTGTATGATGGAAGGAGAAGAGATAGAGCAAGAAATTAAAACCTATTTGAAAAAATGACAGAAAACTTCCTTAGCGAGTGAAGGAAATAGACATACAAATCCAGGAAGCACAGAAAGTCACAAGATAAACCCAAAGAGACTCAAACCAAGACACATTATAATTAAAATGCAAAAAGTAAAGATAAAAAGAGAATTTTAAAGCAGTCAGTTACACAAGGGAGCTCCCATAAGACTGTCAGCTAATTTCTTAACACAAACTTTGCAGGCTAGAAGAGAGTGGCAAGAAATATTCAAAGTGATGAAAAGCAAGAACCTACAACCAAGATTATTCTACCCAGCAAAGCTATCATTCAGTATCAAAAGACAGATAAAGAGCTTCCTATATAAGAAAAAGCTAAAGGAGTTCATCACCACCAAACCAGTATTACATGAAATGTTTAAGAGTCTTCTTTAAGTAGAAGAAAAAAAAACCCATATAAAATTATAAACAATAAAATGGAAATTAATGCATATTTCTCAACAATTGAATCTATAAAACAAAATAAATGAACAAACAGGACAGAAATAGACTCATAGATACAGAGATCATTTTGATAGTTGCCAGATATTAGAAGGATTGGGGGAAGAGATGAAAAAGGTGAAAGGATTAAGAAATACAAATTGTTTGTTACAGAATAGTCATGGGGATGTAAAGTACAGCATAGGGAATATAATCAATAATATTCTAAAAACTATGTATGATGTTAGATGTGTACAAAATGTATTGGAATGATCATTTAGTAAGTTATGCAATGTCTAATCACTGGGCATACACTTAAAACTAATATAATAATATATGTCAACTCTAAATGAAAAATAAAAACACCCTGGCCAGTTGGTTCAGTGGTAGAGCATCAGCCCAGTGTATGGATGTCCCAGGTTCTATTCCTGATCAGGGCACACAGGGGAAGCACTCATCTGCTTCTCCACCCATACCCCCTCTCCCTTCTCTCTCTCTCTCTTTCTCTCTCTCTCTCTCTCTCTTCCCCTCCACAGCCAAGGCTCCATTGGAGCAAAGTAGGCCCAGGTGCTGAGGACAGCTTCATGGCCTCTGTCTCAGGTGCTAGAATGGCTCCAGTTGCAATGGAGCAATGTCCCAGATGGGCAAGAGCATCACCCCCTCGTGGGCTTTCTGGGTGGATCCAGGTCAGGTGCATGTGAGAGTCTGTCTCTCTGCCTCCCAGCTTCTCACTTCAGAAAAATACAAAACAAAAAACAAACAAACAAAAAAAAACCAACAAAAAAACCTAAAAATGATTTTAAAATGAAAAATAAAAAGAAAGATAGATAAGAGATTCTGTATGGAAGTTTCTGGGGGAGAAGAGTATCCTAAAAATCAACAATTAATACTTATTATTACTGGGCCGCTTTTGTGCTTGGGCTGGTTCTGCCCCAGCCTGATCTGAGATGCTTCAAATGTCAGGTGACTTCCAGGTTCTTGAGTGGCCCAGAAAAAATTTTGAAAACAAGTTTGAGTGAGAACAAAGCAAGTTTTATTCAGGTAGAATAAAAGAAAGAGGCCAGGGTGCAGGTGCTACTGTAAAATGTGAAAAGTACTGTCTGAGTGGATGTGGGCCAACTCACGAGTTAGTTGTGCACATGGTCTGTTATTTCTTAGAATTTTATGCATTTCCAAGGTGAGGGATTGTCTCCAAGCATTGTGGCACCAAGCTCCACCATCTGGTTGAGAGAAGGTCTTATTCCCAATATGTTTCATTCCATAAGTGTCATGGTCCCGCTTCTACTTGTGGTGTCAATTTTCATTATAATGATAGTATAATGAGCTTTGAGGTTGTCCTCTGATAAATTTTTCCTTCATCTTGGATTAGTCTGAATCTGTTTTTTGTTGTTGTTGTTGTTACCTATTTGCCCGACTAAGGTGATTTAAGCCATCTGCTCTTAGGCACCTACAGTTAGGGAGGAGAGGCTGTTTTGATTTATTAGCTGGCTGTTAATTGCTCAGTCGTTCAGCCATTTGTTCCACCATTTGTCTCTGTTTTCTTATTCCTCTTGCCAGGGAATATTCCTAGTTTTTTTAGTGACCTGCCTCACGATGACCTATTCTCATTGACCAACCTTTTTTTCTAAAGTCTTCCAGTAGTTTTTCATGAGCTCACCCAGCATTTAAAAATCTTGCTTTTTATTTCTATGGAGTTGAGTTTAGTTTTCTCCACAATTCTAACAGTCTCTCTCCCCTATTGCAATGCTCTTGAGTAGTTTTCCTTGCCTATTTAACTGGTCTGACACAATGTTTCTTTTATAAGACTCAAAAGTAAATAATTTAGCTGTCATGTAAAATTTCTTTAATATTATTTCATTTTATACTTCAATTTGTGGCCTGAAATTTATAATCCTTAAAATTGGAAACATTTCTGTTCTGTAGCTGGTCCCTGAAATATTGAATATTTTGTATGTTGGAGTAAGATTAAAAAAATAAACTGATTCCTTGCATACCAGCTTTGTTTTTGAAATAATGTTTCTTATCATCAGAAATGGTTACTTTTCCCAAAACAATTTTTTTATTTACATTTCCTCTGGGATAAATAATTGCTATGAGTATTGGAATTAGGATCTGTAAACTGAATCACACAGATCTTGGCCCTTGACAGCCACTCAGCCAACGCAGAGAGTTGCGGTCTCTCATCAGAATGCCAATACATTCAACAGCCCATCAGTAAAGAAGGGAAAGTTCTAATTTTTGGACTTATTTTTCACAGCTTGAGGAAATTTCTCTTTTAATTATAAATAAGAGGAGAACTAAAATGAAAACACCTTAAACAGTAAAACCTTTTTAAAGTCCACACAACAAGAGTAAATGGTGTGAAGTTTACTATTGCTGGAAATACCACAAACACAGTTTCATGCGTCTGAAGTCTAGGCACAGCATCTCCATCCAGGTCTCTGCTCAGGGCCTCACAAGAATAAAATTGGGGGATTAGCTTGACTGGGCTCTTATCTGGAGGCTCTTGGGAAGATTCTGTTTTCCAGCTCATTCAGTTTGTTGGCAGAATTCAGTTCCTTAGGGATTATAAGACTAGGTTTCTTATTTCCGTGATATGGACCTCTTTGTCTTCAAGCCAACAAAAGCACATCGAGTCCTCATGCTTCAAATATCTAACTTCATATTCTACAGCTGGAGAGATATCTCTCCTTTTAAGTGCTCATGTAGCGTGCTTTCCCTCCCAAGAGCATGCTCATGCCTTTCTTTCCTCTTAGGCACGCATCTCCTAAACTCTAAGTATCCCCACGAGACTTGCAACCAGGGGAGCAAGTATCCTCATCCCCAGAATCTGTCTCCAAGTTTCCCTTTTCTTTGTCTTTTCAGTGAGCTTACAAAAGCCCTGCCTTGACTCATTTCTTTTACTGTGACTTTTACTTCTCAGTCAATTCACATAGCTCAGCATGACTCACTTCTTTCCTGTAACATATCTAGGAGCCAAAGCAGAGCCCCACCTAGGCTCTCTCCTGTGGCTTCTTCTACCCTAAGGCCTTTCTTTGTCTCACTGTCCCCAGTTTTACTAAATGTACTCCCAAAATTTAAAAAAAGAGAAGAAAAAGAGCTCATGTAATTATATTAAAAAATCCAGAATAATGTATTTTAAGGTCATGTGATTAGTAATCTTAATTACATCTGCAAAATCCATTGAGTCATGTAAAGTAACATATTCACAAGAGTAACACCAAAGGCAAAGTTCACGGTGACTACCTAAATTCTGCCTACTATAGAAGAATTTGGAATATGTTTTGAATGTAAAAGTGAAAAGACTTGCTTTATTTTTATTTTTTATTCAGTGAGAGGAGGGGAGGCAGAGAGACAAAGGATGCTCTCCGACCAGGATCCACCTGGCAAGCCCACTAGGGGGTGATGCTCTGCCCATCTAAAGTATTGCTTCATTGTTCAACAACCGAGCTCTTCTTAGCACCTGAGGCAGAGGCCATGGAGCCATCTTCAGCACCTGGGGCCAACTTGCTCCAATAGAGCCATGGCTGCAGGAAGAGATGAGAGAGAAAGAAAGAAAAGCAAGAGGAGGAAGGGTGGAGAAGCAGATGGGTGCTTTTCCTGTGTGTCCTGATGGAGAATTGAACCCAGGACATCCACATGCTGAGCCAATGCTCTACCACTAAGCCAACTGGCCAGGGCCAAGACTTGCTTTTAAAAGTGTTTAACATTTTATCTAATGAGACATCTACCCCTTATCCAGAAACTAATTTAAGGCCCTCACATTTTCCTTTAACCTGACCCATGGTGGTGCAGTGGATAGAGCATCGGCCTGGGATGCAGAAGACCCAGGCTTAAAATCCTGAGGTTGCCAGCTTGTGCGTGGGTTCATCCACCTTGAGCACAGGCTCATCAGCTTCAGTGTGAGATCATGACATGATCCCATGGTTGCTGGCTTAAAGCCCAAGATTTGAGCAAGGGGTCACTGGCTCAGTTTGAGCCTCCCCCCCCCACCCCCCGCCAAGACACATATGAGAAGCAGTTAATGAACAACTAAGGTTCCTCAAATATGAGTTGATGCTTCTCATCTCTCTCCCTTCCTGTCTGTCTCTCTCAGTAAAAAAAAAAAACAACTATCACTCAAGAAAAATTTAAATATGGTAATAAGAATTGTGATTTTTGCCTGACCAGGCAGTGGTACAGTGGATAGAGTGTTGGCCTGGGATGCTGAGGACCCAGGTTTGATACCCTGAGGTTGCTGGCTTGAGTGTGGGCTCATCTGATTTGAGTGCAGGCTCTCTAGCTTGAGGATGGGGTCGCTGGCTTGAAGCCCAATATTGCTGGCTTGAGCCCAAGTTTGTTGACTTGAGTAAGGGGTCACTGGCTTGGTTGAAGCCTGCTGGTCAAGGCACATATGAGAAAGCAATCAATGAACAATGAGTTGATGCTTCTCATCTCTCTCCCTTCCTGTCTGTCTGTCCCTGTCTGTCTCTCTTGCTAAAAAAAAAAAAAAAAGTACTGTATTGTGGTTTCTGAGGCAAACACATGATGAAATTAAGCAGGAATATTTTAGTTTCTAAGTCACTTTTTTCACTGTCTCCTTCTATATGGGCATGCTGGCATGAAGAGAAGAAGAAATGAATGAAGAGAAATATGATCTGGGTCTTGAGGGTCACATATCATATGCGAGTAGGAGAAACCAGAAGTGTATTATATTAAAGAAGGTAAAATGGCAAAAAAGATTCAGGAAATAGCCTGACCAGGCGGTGGCGTAGTGGATACAGTGTCGGACTGGGATGCGGAAGGCCCAGGTTTGAGACCCGGAGGTCACCAGCTTGAGCGCGGGCCCATCTGGCTTGAGCAAAAGCTCACCAGATTGGACCCAAGGTCGCTGGCTCCAGCAAGGGGTTGCTCGGTCTGCTGAAGGCCTGCGGTCAAGGCACGTGTGAGAAAGCAATCAACGAACAACTAAAAGACTCAAGAAGTCAAACAAAGACCAAACAAAGGTAGAAACGTGTTAGGACCACAGGATATCATTAACTAGCTAAGCTCTTTGGAAGAAAAATTGTTGAAAGGTGTACATTTTAAAGAGAAACCATCTTCATAAAAGACATAATCTCACTACCTAGAATTGACCCTATCATTCATAATGATATTCAAGTACTTAAAGAGATCCTTGTCAAATACATTGCATACATATATACATTCATGCATGCATACACACATATTCTTTGCGGGAGACTACCATTTTGGGAAGGAGAAAGCCCAGGTAAAGACTGAGTGAACAGCTTTAAAAACCTAACACAGAAAAATGCCGTAAACCAAAGGGTCTCTTGCAGTGTGCTCTTTTTCACTAAGAAGCCCAGAACCCCTGCAGAAAATATCCACAACAACCATAGAAAATGCATTTTATTTTGTTGCCCCTTCTAGCATATACTGTTTTGCATTTTTAATGAGAAACATGCATGCATTCATGATCCAAAATTTAAAAGCTCTAGGTCACTGTGCAAAAACAGATTAATAGATTTTGCTTTTCATCCCCTTGGTTCAGCTAAAACAAGTACGCCCTCTAGCCTCTGAAATCTGTATTGCAGAGGTCATTTCATAACATTCATTGGTTACAGCTTTATCCTCCTCAACTTTGGTTCTTGAAGTCAAAAGTCAGCAGAAACATGGTATGTAGTCACAAGGACCCCTCCAGGTGTAAGTAAAGCAATTAATCTCATTTGGCTGCATTAATATGGCTATTGTTAGGCTAATTTTTCCTCTTAAATCTACCAGAAAAATAAATTTAATTGCTTTTATGCTACACTTTTGTACTCATAGTTTTAAAACTTTACACATTATAGCAAAAACTACTCCCTAAAATTTGCTAAGTAGAAAGTCATCCATCATATCCTAATAAAGGCACATTTATAATGACAAATTACCGATGTTGCCTGCCTGACCTTTATCAACCATCTGACATTTAGGATGCTGATCTTTAAAAAGCCACCTCAGCATCTTTTAGCAATGCTTTGATTTGACCTATTTCTACTTCTTTGAGACCATCAGTTGCAGAGTTTTGAAAACACATTCTGTTTGCTTATTTGTTCCTTTGATCCCTCTATGTCCTGTCTGCTTGCTAGGGCAGATCTATCCTTGAAAGAACTCAGCAGCAATCTCAGGAACAAGAATTTCAATGCCTTCATCTTCATCTTTTGTTTTTTTTTCTTTGATTTTTAACAGCTCATGTATTTGAAAACACTGACAATGTTTTGGCCAAATCTCTTTCATGGAGCTGTCAGGTTTTTGAGAATACCTTCCTACCTAAAATGGATCACTGCTAATTAACTGCTCTGATAAACTGTAATACATGGTTAAGAGAGAAAAAAAATATTGAAAAGAAACCTTAGTCAACCTAATTTTATTTCATGGACAAAGACATATGACTGGTCTGTTTTAATCAGAAAGACCAGGAAAGAAGAGGAAGCAACATTCTGGGTCTTAAACCCAAGTGGCTGATCTCATTTGGTTATTTTCATGGCAACATGGAAGTAAAAGGGGAAGGATTGGAGATCTCTTGCCTGGTAAACAGAGGCGCTGATTCACAGCAACAGTGCTGCTGGACATTTAGTATCACCCAAACGTCTGCATCTGACATCTTCACCAGAGAGAATAAGTAAACAAACAAAAATCACCTTGGACCTCTAAGAGCTTAAACTACCCTGGAGCTTTGAAAGATTTTGTCATTTCTGAGCTGGAAGAAGAGGGGTGCTCATGAGCAAGGACAGTTTAAACCCCAGATGCCTATCTCCCCATGACTTAATTTTTCTTACATTTTCATTTTTCTTACATTGTCTAAAATGCTAAACAATGAGAAATTCACTTTTATTACTCTCAAAGCCTTGTATAAGGATAGCAAACACCTCGGATGGTTAAGGTAATTGCTATCATTTACAAATAGATGTGTGTATATAACCGGGCACAATAGACTTAATAAATCTTTGAGACAAGAAAGAACATTTTTTCTTAGGTTTTAAAAATCATACCACACGGTAGGAAATTCAGTACCAGCCGGGTTTAGGAGGCTCTCCTCTTCTTTAGCATGATATAAGAATCCCAAGTAGCTTGTGCTACTCAAAAACCTGGGGAGGAGAGTCTGGCATGAAGGTCATCATGGTTGCATTTATTATGGTTTTCTGCTGATCATGGCATCTGCTGCCTCTGCACAGTTGTCAGCCACTAAGCCCTACCATTCTTCCACTTCTAGGCTCTGGAAGGATCCATTCTCATGACCACATTCTTCCCTCTTGTTTAGTCAATATAGTCCACCCCAATCCCCCCTCCCCAATCCTGCTATTTAAACAAACAAACAAAATAAGGCAGGCTTTTTAAAACAAAAAGTTCTTAACCTTCCCCTAAGCCAGTGGTTCTTAACCTGGGTTCTATCGAACCCTAGGGGTTCGATGAGTCGGTCTCAGGGGTTCAGAGAAGCCTCTGCCGCGGAGGCCAGAATAAAGTAATACTGTAATTTGTTGTGAGTTCATGCACTTTGTTGGTTTTGTTCTTTGAGCAAGGTGATGTTCATGCACGGCTCATTTTGTGCACCAGTAAAAAAAAAAAACATATACTTATGTCTTGAATTTGGGGAAAAAATCTTATTTTATTTATCACTAAAGAAGGGTTCGGTGAATGCGCATATGAAACTGGTGGGTTCGGTACCTCAAAAAAGGTTAAGAACTACTGCCCTAAGCAAAGAAGGCTCCAGACCTCTTGGGTACTTGCCCTTTTGAGAAAGAAAAGGTATAAGCCTCTTTAATAGAGAGCTACTCTGTTCAGGTTATCGATTGCTGAGGTAACAACCCATACCAAACTGGCTCAAAAACATAGCAATTCTTTACTTTGCACTCAAATATGGGAGTTGACAGTTCAAGCAGTTTTCACTTGGGGCTTCTCCTGTGGTTTCATTGAAGAGAGGGCTTGGCATGGGGTCTCTGTGAAGGGTTTGTCACTTACACAACTGATGCCTGAACTGGGAATACTCCAACAGGTGGGGCTAGAACGGTTCTGACTCTGTGGGCATCTGTCCCCCTCTCTGTGGTCTCTCCATGTGGTGCAGGGTAGCCGACTTCTTACACGGTGGCAAAGCCTCCCAGAGACAGTAGAGCAAGTACCCCGAAATATCAGCAGAAGTTGGGCTTTTCTAATCTGGCTGCAACAATGACTCAGTGTATGTACACTGTATTCTGTTCACAAAGATCCACTCATGTTCAAGGAAAGGCTCTACAGACTTCCAGTGATGGGAAGAAAATGAAAGAATCTGTGCTCATGTTTAAAGAAATAACCTAAGATCTCATAAAAAGAAAAAGAGATGAAATGATTCTTTTATCAATTAGTTCATCCTCCTGCCTTGTCTCCACCCATGACTACCAGGCTGCTGCAAACCCGGGCTTGGAATTCACCCATCTTCCATTTCACAGCTTCTTTGAAGAGCTCTCAGTTTTGGAACTGCTGTTCCAAACCCTGATCATCTCTCTCTAGATTAAGCTGGGTTGGGTTCTATTTCTGCAGCTCTGTGTCCTGAAATTCACAGGCAAATACCATTTTCATACTTGAGCAGGCTTCTGGGAACCAGGTTCCAGTGTGGGCAAGAAACAGCTTTGGTTTTCTGGAAAAGAGATTGAGGAAGTGTGACAGGCGCTGAGGTGTGAAGTGAGCAGGTTTGAAGAAAGGTCGAATGTGGAGATGGCAGCAGCTCTCTGAACTTCCTCCTCGGTGACTAAGAATTGGGTAGAGTTTCTCTGAGCTCCACATCTTTCCTCACGACTGCCACGGCCTTTTCACAGGACACAGAGTGGAGATGGATGCTGCTCATCTTGACTGTAGCTCCAGTCATTTCCTCTTAGAAAATGCACAGCCTTGCAGGATTCGGTGCGTAAAGGATTAGGTATCTAAAATTCCCATGGTGATATGAGTCTGGTCCATATTGGTTCCGTGGCAGTGTGTTTCTTTAGTAAGATGTATCCTAACCTGTGAACTACCAACTTACAAAATAAATGTACTGTATATAAACCCACTGTAAATCGGGTATTACTTGTAATAAGTGAGGGTTTTACCACATTGTGATTCTGAACAAACTTTCAGCACAAATTCTTTTTGGCACTTTTATAAAACTGTTTTTTTAAAACAATTCACAAAATTTTGTCAGCTTAGATTAATTTTGGATTTTAAAAAATTGTTGTTTCCATTGATTGGAGAGATAGATGGGGAAAGAAGAAAGAGAGAAGCATCAACTCATTTCACTTAGTTGTTCCATTTAGCTGTGTGCTCATTGATTGCTTCTTGTATGTGCCCTGACTGGGGAGGGGGTGTCAAACATGTGACCTCTGGTGTGCTGGGTTGGCACTTCGTCCACTGAATCACCTGGCCAGAGTCTAATTTGGAATTATTTTGTGTGTGACAGGGAGAGGGACAAATAGGGACAGATAAACAAGAAGGGAGAGTGATGAGAAGCATCAGTTATACGTTGTGGCACCTTACTTGTTCATTGATTGCTTTTTGTTCATTGGCTGGGGGGTTACAGCAGAGTGAGTGACCCCTTTCTCAAGCCAGCGATGTTGGGCTTCAAGCCAGTGACCTTTGGGCTCAAGCCAGTGACTATGGGCACATAGACACACCTACAATCCCATACTCAAGCCAGCAACCCTGCTTTCAAGCTGGTGAGCCTGCACTTAAGCCAGATGAGCCTGTGCTTGAGCCAGTGACCTCAAGATTTCAAACCTGGATCCTCTGCATCCCAGTCTGATGCTCTATCTACTGTGCCTCCACCTGGTTAGGCTAATTTTGGATTTTTAAAATATTATTTAAATAAAATTACTCCTCAAAGAAGTGTTTATTCATTATACATAATTCAGCAAACTATTTTTTTTAGTAAGTGATTTCTTTTAGCTTCAATAGGAAAAACACCGGAAAAGCAATTCTGTTACCTCTTATGTAATATAATAAATCTGTTCATATTTCTTGCAGTTAATTTAATTTTTTTTTAAGTGGGAGAGACACAGAGAGAGCAGACAGACAGGAAGGGAGAGAGATGAGAAGCACCAATTCTTCATTGAAGCACCTTAGATGTTCAGTGATTTCTTTTTCTCAAGATTTTATTTATCCATTTTAGAGGGGGATCAGAAAGGGGGAAAACAGCAGGAAGCATCAACTCCCATATGTGCCTTGACCAGGCAACCCCAGGTTTTCGAACCGGTGACCTCAGCATTCCAGGTCGATGCTTTATCCATTATGCCACCACGGGTCAGGCTATTGATGTGCCTTGACAGGGGTATACAACTGAGCCAGTGAGCCCATGCTCAAGCCAGTGACCTTGGGTTTCAAGTCAGTGACCTTTAGGCTCAAACTAGTGACCATGGTGTCATGTCTATGATTCCATGCTCAAGCCAGCAATCCTGCGCTCAGGCTGGTGAGCCCATCCTCAAGCCAGCAATCCTGAGGTTTCAAGTGTGGGTTCTCTGTATCTCAGGCCAATGCTCTGTCCACTGCATCACTGCCTGGTTAGGCTATAGTTAATTTATTAAAAAAAATTTTTTTTAATGATGGCCTGAGCCATGCTTCTTCTCATTGTCTGGAATGTTGTGTGGTTAATAGTCCAGACTCACATTTGCATAGGGCCAGCTGTCAAAGATGGCACCACAGGGAATCCACTAATTTTAAGACATGTTGCAGAGTCACATATGTCCATAAATCTAAAATCACTATAATGCTTATGGGAACACAGTCATTATCAGATTTGAAAATAAATCCTTTATTTTTATTTTGAACTTCAGCTTTTACTTGACTGAAATTATCTTTATTAGATAATGAATGAGGGGCCTCATAATAAGTGAACAAGTTTCCAGGAGCAATCTCATTTGCAAAACTTAAAATTCTTGTCAGAGTCCATTTTGAACAGAGCCAGGGCAATTATCTCTAGTATCCTTTAAGAAATATTGACCTTGCTAATATTTGTGATATGTTATGGTTAACAGGTAATGAAAACAATAGTCAAAACCATAAATTCTCATAAATGCAGATTTAAGAAATAAATCCACATATATTGCCAAACACACTATGAAAATATGGTCTTTTTCCACACATAGCAATGATCGTTGTGCCTACCTACAAAACTACTGGTACTTACTTGATAAAAGTCATTTTTTATTTCTATATAAAATAGACTTAAGCTAATTTAAAAAGAAGGAAAAAGTGAAATTCAAATATTTCTTCATCAGTTCTTGAGAAGTTGATATAGTTCCTATTCATTTATTTAATCACCTAGGATCATAACCATGTAAGTCATAGTCTCTCCCACAGCTACTCAGCTGAGTGACTGTGGGCAATTTACTTAAGTTTTCTGAACCTCAATGTCCTTCGGAAAACCTGGAAACAGTAAGCCCGTCTCATAGCACGGCGATGAAGGTTGACTGAGAGAATGTATAGGAAGCACCGGGTACTCTGTTCAGCACGTTGTAAGAGTTGGATGAAATGCAGAAATGACATTGTGTAGTTCACATTCCTGTCTTAGGTGGGGGTCTCTCTTTAGGAGACAGGAGTGTCATAGATGGTGAAGAGGATATCCTAAGTGTGTTTCATGCCTCATGAGCCGAGCTGGTCTCTTTTGTCTTTAAAACTGTTAGCCTCCTTATTTCCTGACTCTCTCCTGTGTATTCAGTGCTCCATTTCTGCCCAGATTGCTGAGCACAGTTCTCCCCAGCTTGTGCCCAAAGCTTTGAATCTCATTTACTCTCTCACTTCATCAACATTTACCTGCTCTGCCTGCCACCTCTCCCCTCGCCTTTGATTAGGGCCTTGCTGTAGAGTTACTTAATTAATCTGGTGAAGCAATTAAGGTCAGGGCATTAGAGGCTGATAATGCTGCATTCCTCCCAGGGAACCTGCTATATTGCAACAGGAGTCTCTTTAACTTGATGCAAAGGAGTGACTAATGGGATAATTTTAGGACCCTTGCAAGGTCAACATCACTGGGACAACAACCTACATAAAACCCAATTGGAGAACAGAATGGGAGAGTGAGTACCAGCCACTGGTTGACAGCAGGGCTCCCCTGTCCCTTGAAGTTGACCCATATTTGCTGAGGGAACAGAGCTGCTTCAAGGCACACACCAAGTTGAACTGTGCAATAGATAGGGCTCAGATAGGTGTGTTTGGGAGCCACTGCTTTATTCAGGTCTCCCTACCTCCTTTGATAGGTCTCTTTCTAGTCTTTCTTCAATACTGTTGATGGGGGACCTTTATTTAAAAATTTTTTTTTTTAATTTATTATGTTGACATGGTTTCATGAGTCCCACTCAATATAACAGTGGTTTTTAACCTTTTTTGAGGTACTAAACCCACCAGTTTCATATGTGCATTCACCAAACCCTTCTTTAGTGATAAATAAAATATGATTTTATTTTCCAAATTCAAGACATAGGTATATGTATTTTTACTGGTGCACAAAATGAGCCGTGCATGAACATCACCTTGCTCAAAGAACAAAACCAACAAAGTGCATGAACTCACAACAAATTACAGTATTACTTTATTCTGGCCTCTGCGGCAGAGGCTTCTCCGAACCCCTGAGACCGACTCATCGAACCCCTAGGGTTTGATAGAACCCAGGTTAAGAACCACTGCAATATAACATCCTCAACTCCCCCACCCCCGCGTCGTGCACGCCATGTCCCATGCATAGTCTCTTTCCATTCCCATTTCACCCCCTTGCTCCCCACCCCCTTTCCCTTCCCTCTGGGACTTGCTACCCTGTTGTCTGTATCTACGTATTATGTATATATAATTTGACTATTCCGTTTACCTTCTTTGATCCAGTTCCCTCTTTCCCCTTACCTCTGACAGCTGTTCCCTGTGACCCTCCTGCCTTTGTTTCTATTTTGTTCCTCAGTTTATTGTGTTTGTTAGATTCTACATATAAGTGAGATCATGTAGTTTTTGTTTTTCTCTGCCTGGCTTACTTTACTTAGCATAATAATCTCCAGGTGATGGGGGATCTTTAGAATATACCATTTTGAGGTTGTTATCTTTTTACTTAAAATCTATTAGGAGGCCCCTATTACTTTCAAGGTAAAGTCTAAACTCTTCAGCCTGACACAAAAGCCCATCCTGCCTGGCTTCCGCTCCCTAGTCCAGGCTCATTTCCTGCTACCCCCATCACACACCCAGACCAACCCCACAACTTGCTGTCCCCTAAAATCCCCCAGACCTAGCATTTGTAATACCCAACATCCAGCTCCTCCTCCTCCTGCAGGAGCCCCATGGCTCCTATTCATTTTTTCCAAGACTCATCTGTTACTACATCCTGAGCAGTCTTTAGTATCCCTCCACCCTCACTTAACTCTGGCAAACTGAGTCATTTTCTCTTTTGTCTTACCAGAAGTACCTCTGTTATAATAGTTCCTCTTTCAAAAAATTAACTTGTTTTCTACACCTCATCCCACATTAGGGGAAAGCTTTTTAAGCATGTGGAACATGTCCTATTAGTTTGAATCCTCAGCCAGTGAGCCAAGGCGATCAATAAACGTGCTCTGAGTGAAATGAACATGGCTATGAATGACCAGAATTCAATTTGCATTCTGTATCTCCCACATATTATTGGCCAATTTGTTTAATCTCTCAGTGCCTCCATTTCCTGATTTGGAAAATGGGAATAAAACACTTCCCTATGAGGCTGGAAATGAGGCTTAATGTGCGGGAAGTGTCCGCGGTGCCAGGCACAGATGGACGTCACGCTGGGCGGCTGCCCCCATCTTTGCTCACCTCCATGTATATTGGTCTAGTTAAGCTACAATACTTTTGAAGACACATAACTAGAGTCTCCAGAGAAAACAAGAAACTGCGGGGGAGGAGCCTTCATTTACTGAGCGCTTTCTGTGTGCTTTGCCTCATACTTGACATTTTACACACTGTCCCCATTTACACACTGTTCCAGCTTGGGTCTGACTTGCTGACTGCATATAGCTGTAGAGTAAAAGTGCTTGCTCAATGAACATTTTTATTTAAATAAACTGCACAGAATCTTTTTTTCATCAACTAAAGAGTTTGAGGACCATTTTCTTCTGCTGTATCTTCTCAGTAATTAAGTTACAAATGTTCTTTGGACAACCGCTATTATGGTGACTGATATATGTGCAGTTACTGCTGATTGCTAAAGAAAGACTAGTGTCCTTCAGACTGGAATTACATGTATGTGGCTCCCGGTTTTTGCTAGTTCTGTGAGTAAAGAATTCAAAGAAATGAATTTCTCATGTAAATTAAAATATTCTCTACTAACAACAAAGAGAGGAAATAAAAGAGACAGAGAGAAAGAGAAGTTCCTATATGTGTGTAGATATATAAAGAGATAAAGCTCTCTTCCATTTGATAGCTATTCAGAACACACTACTAGCCTAGTATCTTGGAATAGCTTATTTGTTAAATGATGGGAGAATCAAGGAACTGTAAGGGATTCAAATAGCTATGGAATGTCAATCTTTGAGATGCACTGTCTGCTCAAAGAAACTGACAAGGAAATCTTTCAGGAACCAGAATCAGAAGACCTTCTAGATGTAAAAGGAAAAATACTACAACAAGATATTGGCTACTGAACACTTTTAAAACAAATGGAAGTGACAATAAAACATCATTTCCTTCGCTTTGCACGAATTCAGTAGGTCAGTACCTGGACAAGACTCTTCAAGTCCTTCAGTATCAGATATGAATTGTAATATATGCTCTTACATATTGCTTACAGAATAATTTCTTAAAAAATGTATACCCCCCAAGGGCACATATATAATCAATTTTGCTGATGTTTAATTTGTATATGTTTATGATTCAGGAGTTATTTGTAGAGTGCCTCATATATGCCATATAGTGTTTTAGGCACTGGGTATATAGCAATAAGTCAATGTCTATTCTCATGAAGTTCACATTTTGAAGGCTGGAGCTAGGTAAGGGTAGATGGAAAAAGTATGGCTGCTAAGTAATTGATGAACAAGAAAAATATCAGAGAGTAAAAAGTGTCATGGACAGGGAACATAAAAGTCCCTACAGTGGGAATAGGCTTGGTATGTTGAAGGTGATGCTGTTGGAGAAAAGTGACAAGTGTAGAGGCAGAAGGCGAGGTGAAACATTAGACATGAAAAGTCTAGATATTAAATTTGGATTTTATTCTCAGTGCAACGGGAAGCTGTTGGAGGGATTTTACTCAAAGTAGTGACAGAATATGAAAAACATTTAGAAATGTGGGTGGAGAACAGATTCCTGTGAGTCAAGACTGAAAGTCATATTGTATGTCAACTGTAATTGAAAAATAACTTTTAAATAAATAAGATATCTATTAGAAGGTATGATTTTGGGTCAGGGAAAATAAGATGGTGGCACAGACCAGGACGATACTAGTGAAGATGCAGTCAGTGGAAAGAGTCTGCATTTGATACACGTTTGCCTTCTGTTTATTACTTGCTCATGAAACTTATCTAAATAAATTAAGCATGGGACCAAATTCCCATGAGACTATTCAAATTCTGCCAAAGGGATAGCAAAATAACTAGAATGCCTTTGTCTTTTTGACTAAATACTGAACGTAAGCCAAGCCATGTGAATTATGCTTTATCTTTTCTAATCCTCATTACCACCCTATGACTTAGAAGCCCATGGTCACACAGCTAAAACAGTTATAATTAGATTTGTTTCTATAAAACCAAATAATTTAAATTTTAGTAACAACTCAAACTGCCTTTCAAGATCTAAACATATAACTTATTTGCTGTATAAATCTAGATAGGACATTTTCTTCCTGTCCATCATAATTTTACCAAGGACTCTAGATACTACCTTGAATAAATATCAGGGTCAGGAGCATATAACTTGAGTCTGTGGCCATGACTTTGGCATGAAACATAACAAAGAGGAGCAAGAAGTTGCCAGGTGGATTGTATGTTTCTCATAAGCTCTAAAATGGGAGCAGGTACCTCACTAAGACACTGCAGGACAGTCTTCTTAAGTCAGGAATTGCTGAACAATTCATGTTTATGTTCTAATTTTAAAATCCTGCTGATTCTATGTCAGGGCCTCTTAACCTAGCAGCCATTTTCTACAGCCTCTTCCGATACTCTGCTTCAGGCCTTTGTCACCTGGTATCTAATCAGAATAGTATTGGCATTGTTTTATAGTTTACAAAACACTTTTTTACATTATTACCTCAATTCTTACACCATTGGGAGATAGAGCTCAACATATTTTGTTGGTTTTTGATACATTTTTTTTCACATTTTAACATATGCATTTGCAATTAGAATATGGTTTACCTCAATGGCAACTTATAATCGCTCTTGGCCTGATAGCAGTTATCCTGTATTTGTTATTAACTATGTTGGCTCAGTATGACATTTTTTTTCTTGGTGTTATGCATCGAACTCACTGTTCTTAACTGCTAGCTCCTGACAGACTGTTTAAGGAAGGAATATGAGTCTTGATTATTGTCTAAAACCCTTTTATTGAACACCTTGGGAACTTTTCCATGAACAAAATTTTCAGAATGAATAAGGCTTGAAAAACATTACAGAGACAATAGTGGAGCATGCTTTAAAAAATGGCACATCACCAATGCATCTACGGAACCAAAAATGATGCTATATAGATAAAACATGGGTGAAGACTATTCTGAATCAGAAAGTGATTCAGAAGAGTGGCACTATGAATGTAAAAATGTTCAGGAATACCTTAAAACTCAAATTGTTTTGCGTGGCATTTTTAGGGTCTCAGTGTTTTTTTCATAGCACTCCTAGGCCAAAAAACATATAAAACTGTTGCATTTATTAAAGAGTTAGGTCTGTAACCATTTGAAAAATAAATGTTTATTTCATTCTTAAATAAATAGAATTACCTCCTAATGGAATGGGTGTGCTTTTTGGGCACTACCCAACTTGCAATCGTTGGAATTAGATTGGACAATGAAACCCATCTCCCTGGTCTACATTATTTTTTTAAAATACTTGCTTTTATATCACAGCAATTGCCAATAGCACAGCTTCACAAAATACAATGTCATCAAAAGGAATGTAGCCTGCTCTAATAATAGAATGGGAATAATCTGAAGCTTATAGTTTGCACCATGTCTAATAAATCTCACATTATCACCATTTCTCTTGAAAATATGAAGTATCCCACAGCACCCCTGTGAGTCACTGTGGCTCTTTGAGGTAGCTTGGTGCATGTTTTCAGAACCAGGACCTGAACCCTTTCATTTGCCTCATAGTTTAGTTTTATTAATGCCTAAGAGCAATATATGATAAGAGTAATTCAATAAGTATAAAATAAAAATTCTAAAGTGATAAGAAATCATTTTGTCACAGTTATATTGACAGAAAATTTTCAGCCTTTGGGGTACATAGTGTGGGGTGGCTAATGGGGGATGGTCACATGGGGAACCCAGGCCCAGGAACTTTGACTAGGACCACCCATACAACTAAGCGCGCCAAAAATAAACTTCCCAAAGGTTGTTGGGAGAGGAGCAACCGTCCGT
This sequence comes from Rhynchonycteris naso, assembly GCA_037038555.1. Lineage (NCBI taxonomy): Eukaryota > Metazoa > Chordata > Mammalia > Chiroptera > Emballonuridae > Rhynchonycteris > Rhynchonycteris naso. The sequence goes on along the minus strand of CM073000.1, from coordinate 153,992,940 downwards.
AGGCCAGTGAGATTTCACTACGTCATATTAGCTGGATGACCCCAAACGACCCCAGAAGAACCTTTAGGACCCCTTTAAAATCTGGCTCCGCACGGTCCCCTGGTGCAATATTTCTGGCCTCCATCTTCTGGGCCAGTGAGTGCCATCCGAGAAGCGCTCTGTACCAAATAAAGCCTTAATATTCTACACTTGGTGGCTATGCCCTCTTCCTCGGTGGGGAAAATACATTACACATAGTGCTTTCTATAACTGATGGCATCTTAGAGACTAGTTTATAGATCAAGGTAATAAGGCATTCGAGCCTGCATCAATCTCCTTGTTTCTAAGCACTTATGCTGTACTTTGGTGCCAGGTCAGTTACCCTAACTCATAATCTTCATTATGATAGTTCCCTTATCAAAATACTCAATAATTTTCCTTTGCCTACAATAAAATATAGGTTTCTCAATGTGACAAGTAATGTTTCTGTAGTGTCTTCTAATGTATTTTCCTTTATAGTCTTAGCTTAGGGAGTGTGTCAACCTGCATCTTCTTTTAAATGATAAATTATTTTTCTATTGTAGGCCTCAGTTTCCCCATCTATAAAATTAGAGATTGGATTAGATCAATGGTTTTTACTTTTTTAAAATTGAATTTATTGGTGTGACATTGGTTAATAAAATTATATAGGTCTCAGGTATACAATTCTGTACTACATCATCTGTATATCGTCTGTGTGTTCACCACGTCAAGTCAAGTCTCCTTCTGTCACAATTTATCCCCCTTACCCTCCCCCACCTTCCCCCACCACCCTTTCCCTCTTGTAATCACCATATTGTTGTCTATGTCTATTAGTTTTTTTTTCTTTGCTTAATCCCTTCATCTTACTTTTTAAAATTAATTTGGACACTGACTTTCAGTTGCCAGAGTTTTAGTCTATGATTAAATTTTAATATTCATAGAGTTAGTCTATCTTAGTATCATGTTGCCAATAAAGTGAATTACTGTACAGTGACATAAATAATAAGAAAAAAACTCAATAAACTTAACTGTATAAAAACTAAATTTATTGTCTTCATTTAGCTCTGGACTTTATAGATAGATTGCTGAACCCTGCCTGGTTCTTATACCAGCATTTGGGACCAATGAACTAGACAGATACTTAGTATTTAAAATGAAGCCTTAGACCAGGAGCACCATATCACTTGGAACTCGTTGGAAGTGCTAAATCTCAGGTCTGCCAAATCCACTTCTGTATTTTAACATGATTTCAGGTGATTCATATGCACATTAAAGTGCGAGAAGCCTCAGACTAGATGTTTTCAAGCAAGAATATTCTCTTTTATCTCTTATCCTCTTGTACAGCCCTGACACCACTGCCAAATCACGGCTCGCACTATGACTTGCATCCAACTAATCTTGTGCTTTCCTTCCACATTTCTTACTGCTTGGCCAACTCTGTGCCCTCCTCCTGCCTATTCTTCAATGGTTGCTTTGGCTTCCATCTTTGCTTCTCTATCCTTCAGCTCTGTGGTACCTGAGGGTAGTCTATTTTCCAAACTAAGTCACAATTTCCTCAGCCATAAAATGGAATAAAAGTATCTATTTTACAAGGCTGTTGAAAAGATTAAATGAGCTAACAGATGTAAAGTTTGTACCATAGTGCTTGGCATAATAGGGCCTCAATAAGGGGCATGTGCTATTGCTGCTGTCCTTGTTCTTACTATAGCAGTAATACAACAGTGTCCCCAAAATACAAAATCCCCTGCCCTGTGGAGCTTACTTTCTAATGGGTGTTGCAAAACAAATGCTTGCTGGATGCTGCAGTCACATTTTGACTTTCCACACAGTCATTCATAGGCCAAGTGAGTTCTGGAGATTGTCAGAAAGCTAGCTGTGAGATTTTTGTATGCTTATGATATTTACCATATTATATTTTTCATTATGGTTATTTTTGTATTTCCTGGCTCATCAAACTCTAAGTGCCTTGCTTCTATGACTTGTCCCTTGGCACACAGTACATACACTCTGTGAATGAAAGAATTTTAGGAAGCCTCTATTACAGCACTCTGTCTTCCAGCATGCTGCTGCTGAAATGAGAGCTAAGCAGCCATCTTAGATGAGGTTGTTCTTGGTTCCAATCAGACACTGTTCTCTCTGGATTACACTGCTTGTCCCAGCTGTTCAAGGTAGACATCTGTATTTCTAGCTTCACTGTCTTTAAGTTGCCTAATCACAGATGCTAACGGCTCTAGTCCAGTGGTCAGCAAACTCATTAGTCAACAGAAGCAAATATCAACAGTACAACGATTGAAATTTCTTTTGACAGCCAAATTTTTTAAACTTAAACTATATAGGTAGGTACATTGCTATTAACTTAATTAGGGCACTCCTAAGCTGGCCTTTGCGCCTGCATTCAAGGGGCCCAAGAGCCGCATGTGGCTCAGGAGCGGGGGTTGGGGGGGTGGGGGGTTTGCCAACCACTGCTGTAGGGAATGCTTCCAGCTAGAAAAGAACAATGCCAACCACAGGCTGGTGTTGAGTGCACAGGCTTTTTGTCCATTACTGCATATCTCCATTCTCTCTGACTTTCTCATGTGAAATTTCCAGTAATGTCAGATGACTATCATGAAAAGATCTTGGAAGCTTTTGATTTAAATATAAAAAATGGTCTCTAAAGCAATTTCAGGGAAATAAAAATCTGCCATATGGCTTCTTTTGGCCTTGTCTGCCCCATGATCTAATTAATAGCCATTCTTTTTCAATTAAATCACCAGATGTGTTTTGGCAAATCTAAGGTAAATTCAATTTTTCCTGTCTCTACTACCCAATTTGGTAAGGTCAGGGCTGGTGCTTCTGAGAATCAACTTCCAGAAACTAGGTCAACGCCAGCAGGGAGGGCTTGGAAACCAAGATTTGTCTGCTTTATTGGAACAGATTAAAATCAACCCCCAGCTGGGGTCCTCCTCCTCACTGGCATCTCATTATCAATGTCCTGATGGCTTCTCTTTCTATAACAAGCCCCAATAATACTGCATCTCTCAGAAAACCCCTATATTCTCCACATCCTCAACCCCACCATCATTAATCCAGACATTGACTGAACAGTCATTTATATTCCCCCCGCCCACCCACCACTAGCAAGTTATGCTCAGTGCAGGGTAGGAAAACTCAGTAACTCAGGAAACAGGCATTCATTTTACTTCTAAATTTCAATCATCAGGGTGAAGGGTCAGGAAAAGCTATGACAGAAATTCTTGCAGAAGAAAATCCCCCTGTTGCCCGGCAGCTGGTCATCTTCCTGCTGCATAAATCATTGCATTCATTCTGTGGAATGTCAGCTCCGGCTGTAATCAGAGTGCCCAAGAGAAGGGCTTTCTTCAGGGTTTTTTACTGTGACAGTTGTAGCCTGACTGATGAACAACCTTTTCAAAATAGCAAGATTCATGAAAGTGTCACTCCTCCTCACTTGCTGGGTGCTGGCCCGGCCCCTCTGTGGGGATAGGGAATCCACACCGCTGCACATGAGCTCCTTCTGTGCACATGTGGACCCCTGTTCCTGTCCAAGGCCACAGGCTGTGGCTGTCCACATGCTCCTCCCTCATTTCCTCTGACAAGATACCAAGGCATTTAAAAGACAAGGAGGGTGAGGGTGCAGATTGTTGACTCTAATCTGAAACAAATGAACCAGCAGAAAGTCCAACAAAGCTAATTTTTCTAAAACATATTTCTGGACTACTTTAACCCCTTCTGTTCTTTTCAGCCCTCTGTACCATCAGGAATAAGGTTAATAGCCAGGTAGGAGGCTGGCCTCAGGTACACAGAAAAGGGCATGACGTTTGACTTTGACAACCTTGTTCTGCCTTTCACCCCTCTCGCATATGGCACTATTTTCTTTTCATCATCTGTTTTCCAAACTCACCTGCAGGCCTATGCTCATAACCCCACCCCCATTGCCCCAAGATTCCCACTCTTGCACCTGTCCCCTTTACTATAATGTGCCAGGCTCTCTCTTTCATTATTGCTAATGACAATATACCCCCTACCCCACACCTTTATGTCCCCACCTTGGTCAGAACTAATGCTAACATAGGTTGAGTCATGAAGGTTGAGAGGAGACAGCAGCTCAGGGGTTTGGAAACTCCTTTTATCCTTCTCTGCTTCTGCACACTCGAGTCTGGTGAAGGCCCTGCACACTCAGTGAAGGTGAAAGGGAGGCCACCTCATTCTTTTGTCTGTCAGGTACTGTGATCCCAGAGCTCGGGAAAGAAGCCCCAGTGGGAATGAAGTCTGTCCATAGGGGTCTCAAACTGAGCTGCTCTAAGTGATTCATGCAAGGTGAAAACATATGCAGCCACACTTCTCCAAAATGAAAACTTAAAGCACAAGGCAGGACCTCATTTGGCTGCAGATGCTTTGCTATGAGTATTGGACCCCATGGGGTTCCCACAGGTGGACCAGAAAAAATCTCACTCCGTGGTGCCCCTCCTGACAGGGGCAGTATGGATTTGTTCTAACTTATTTTCAACTGTGTTTGTCATATCCTTGAAGCAGTCTGCCTCTGGCCACCAGCAGGCATCCGTGATGGGCAGCAGACTAGAGGCTTGCCTGTGGTGGGATCCAAGTGCTGCGGGGCAGAAAGTTCATCCCTTTCAAACCACCCACAACCCCAGAGAACTTTACCCTGGTCAGCAGCTCTCAAATGTAAGCATGCACCTGAATTAGGGGAGGGCTTGTTAAAACACAGATTGTTGACCCCACCCTTAGAAGTGTTAGGTCAGTAGACCTGAGGTGGTCTCAGATTTTGCATTTTTCCTAATTCCCCAGAGGTGCTGATGCTGCTGGTGCTGGGACCACACTTTGAGAACTACCATTGTAGGTAAATGTAACAGGTTAGTGTGATAAAATCAGAGACTAATCTTCAGCAAGGTTCTGAGGAAAGAGAAGCCTGGAGGAGGCAAGAGGTTCAGCTGACCTTGGGCATGAGACTGTCCTCTGTCCTCTTTGGCAGCTCAGACAGTATCTCCTGCTCCTGACAAGAGGGTGACATGCAGGAGTCAGCTTGGTTTTCCTGGCTCCCTCTCTTCTTTCCATCCTTCTTTTTATTAAAAAATGTTTTTGTTTTATTTATTCATTTTAGGGGGGTGGAGAGAGAGAAAGAGACAGAGAGAAGGGGGAGGAGCAGGAAGCATCAACTCCCATATGTGCCCTGACCAGGGAAGCCCAGGGTTTTGAACCGGTGACTCCAGCATTCCAGGTGGATGCCTCATCCACTGCGCCACCACAGGTCAAGCCCCATCTTCCCCTTTTAATTTTCTTTTCCTTATTTTCTCTCCCTTCCTCCTTTCCTTTCAAAGTCACTTTATTTGAAATATCTTTTAAAAGGCATAATCTCAAAACTAGATTTACAAATAAATCAGAATGCCATTTCAGCAACACATTTCAACTGAGATTGGGACTCTAGGGAGAGTGGTTTTAAAGGACGGTCCTACAAGGAGTGAAATAAAAAATTCAAGAACAGTAAGATTGGATCTTCCTCCAGATCCAAACTCCTCCCCTACAACATACTTTTCACTAGACCAGTTAAACACAACACTATTGCTTCTGCACCACAGGTATTTGACTCAGCCTTCACAACAAGGAGGTACAGTTACTCTTTGTTTTCAGATGAGGAAAGTGAGGTTTAAAAAGGTTAATAACAGGGCACAGTCAACCAGCAACTCTGACCTAGAGCAAAGATCTTAGTCCCATGTTTGGGATGGCTTCCTTCACAAGACCTCCTGGAATGATTATGACAGATGTGGGTATCGGGGGTGTTGATAATCCACAGAGGAGATATTTTGACAACTAACTAGAGACTAGAGAATGGGAGGATTCTGCAGACTGCCTAACAAACTTAGAGGACTGAAATATACATGAGGAATGAAAAGTAAGAAAGTGAAAGGAAGGAATGAAAACTTTCCATTGATAGGGGAGAGAGCAAGAAAAGAGTTGGAGAGCCACACAGGTTTCCCTGTACTGTCTTCTTATCTCTGTTACCTATTCACAAGGCCCAGCTGGGCGAGTCCCCAGGCCCTCAACTGCACTCCAGTTTCTGCAGGGACCTCCCACACCCGCTGGGTGTGAATACAGAAGCCAGGTGGGTGGTCACTCCTGCTCCAGGACTGCTCTGGCCCTACTCCCACCTTTCTGGCCCCTGGGATTTCCTTGCAGTTTCCCACTATATCTGTTTGAATTTGGCTCTGCTTCTAGGACCAGACGTTACCTCCCAACCGTCTGATGAAAATCTCTATCAGGAGCACCACCTATCCGCAAACTCAGCAGTGCTGAGCAAAACTAGCTTTAACGGCCAAAATACTTCTCCTGACTCCGGTTTCTGCAGTTGACCAGATTTGAAAACTAATCATTTTAATGCCTCCTTTTCTGTTCCACAGAATTCAGCCAATAACCAAGCCTCAAACATCAGGGCTGCAATTGTAGTTTAGACCCTCATTTTCTGTTCCAAACATTATCACTGGATTCTCTTATCTCTCACCACCTTCAGTCACTCCCAATTTTGATGTGGTTTCCATTTGGGACCATCTCGTTCTGAACAGCTCTAATTATGCTAGTTTTCCTCATTAAAAGGTTCAATGGCTCTCCATAGTTGAATCTAGTACATATTCTTCAGATTGGTTTCAGAGCCCCCAAAATACAGTCCCTGGAGGGGACACTTGCCATTTGTCTCACCCAGAATCTAGTTCTTTTTTCTGGTAGGTGCCTTTACAATTCTTTATGATGACCCAGGCCCTCCTTCCTAATCCACATGGATTGGTCTGACACCTATCCCTTCTCTTGGCTGTAGGAGTGAAGACAGGACAATTTTTCTAGACTCAGTAATTTGTTTGGGGATAGGCAGAAATGACTTAAGTCAGACCAATGAGTCTCTATCCTAAAGCTTTTGTCTGAACAGCTGAGAAAGAGAAGCTCATTTTCTGCTGAGACTGCTAGAAGTGACTGTAAAAAAAGACTGGAGCTGCCAGGAGTTAACAAGTATAACATGATAATGAAGCCAACAGATAGAAGAGCGGAAAGGTTTAGAGAGCCAGATGGGAGTCCCTGGACCCAGCTCTGATTGAAGCCAGAGCATCCCCCTTGAATTTCCAGTTAAGTGGGCCAATGCTTAGTTCAGTTTTATTTGAGCTGCCATCACGTCGACCTGAAGAATTCTGACCAACACGGTTTTCATCTGTCTTTTCAAACATCTCCTACTTCTCTATTTCTGAACTATTTGCTCTTGTCTCAAAAGCATAATGATTTTACATATTCGTGCTTTTGCTTGTGCTATTCTTTCTATCCGGAACACAGTCTGCAGCCATCTTCAGCAGCCCAATTTTGAAGGTCTCTTTCAGATGTTATCTCCTATTTGATGTCTTTTCTGCCCTTCAGCTACATAAGAGTCTTGCCCCCATTAGAATCCCTCCCCCAGTGGAATATTTTTGCCATAAATACAACATGCTTGACCCATGGTCCATATTAAGAAGCTCAGTAAACAGTGTAAACTGAACCAAAGGGAAAAAAGAAAAATGAAGGGCTTTACCCATAGAAATGAAGCTAACACTTGTTGGGTTAAACTGACTTTAACCTGAGAAAAATAACAGAAAATAGCTTGTTATACTTTCTGGCTTTTATTTCTTCCAGCAGACAGGTAGGCATTGTCACTGTGACTTCCTTAATCACACATGCCACTGTAAACTATAATTTTACAGCACAAAAGCACTTCAGTTTGAACCTGTGGGAAGCAACAGAACTGGTTATAGGAAGACATTTTATTACTTTAATATTTGTGCATCCTTTATATAGAGACTTTGCTGTTGTTGTTTCTATATTTGGGTTTTTTTCCTCAGAGCCAATATTGTAATTTATTTTACTAACAATGTCAGTATTTCTGAGACTACTGTCTTGCTTTCTTCTTCTGAGTATTACAAATTCTTTCAGCCTTGTTGGTTTTACTCTGACACTATTCAAAAGGAATGTTCAGTTGCATTCAGTGTTTATATAACAATTGCTATTTTATCTCCCGAGTAATTTACAGCTCCTCTATGGCAGAGGAAAGTAAGGACACTGCAGTTCTGCAGAAAAAAGTCTCTTTCTATAAACACTGACCTGAGTCGTTAACACGAAAAAGCTAAAAACACCTTGAGTTTCTTGTCTATGTAATGCCAAAGGCCCAGTTTCCCCCCGTTAAGTTAAAATAGTTAATTTGATGTCATATAAACACAACCTATGGAATCAGACATTGAATTCCAAAGAAATCCTAGGACTGAAATCCAGGCCTTTTTTTCATCTACTGCCACAAGCTCTATATACTTGAAGAGCTTCTTTATAATTTAGCAGAAAAAAAAATTTAGGAAGGTTATGTTTGTCTGCTCAGTAGCTTAGAAAAGGAACTGTAGATAGTCTATGCTTTTTTCCAACTTCCTGTACTGATATTCTTTAATATGGGACTTCAAAAAAGGCTAAACCAAAGGAGCATGCGTCCTCTTAAAAAAGGATCCCCCAAAGCCCCATCTAGCTTCTACTAGACCATTCATCTACTTCTTATCTCTGTTTTTACTACTCCTGCTGCTTTCCAACTTCTCTTTATTTTACTTCTTTCTTTTACTTGGCTTCTGTTTATGGCTCCTCTTTAGTCCTGATCATTCATCATGGACTTCCAGTCTTACCCTCTCTTTGTATATTTCACTTTGTTCTTAAAATGAATGGTTCATTATAATAACTTACATTCAGAACTCCTTAAGAGAGATCTATTTAGGCAAAGCTTACACGTTAAACCCTAAAGTGTCTCCAACTGGTGGGTTTCTTAATTGACTGCCCTGGTTCATTCAGCTGGGAACACATGCAATGGTGAGACAACTTTGGGGAAGATCTCTTCTGAAAAGGGCTGTGGGCATGGCAGATACTGCAAACCTTGGCTCATCCAGGACAAGTCAGCCCATACTGTGTAAATGTACACAGTCAGAAATATAGCCTGGAAGAACATATAAGTGATGAAAGAAAGATTTCTATATTCTTATGCTATCAAGGGACATTATCAACTCTTTTTAGATCAGTGGTTCTTAACCTTTTTTGAGGTACCGAACCCACCAGCTTCATATGCGCATTCACCAAACCCTTATTTAGTGATAAATAAAATATGATTTTTTTCCCCAAATTCAAGAAATAGGTATATGTTTTTTTACTGGTGCACAAAATGAGCCATGCATGAACATCACCTTGCTCAAAGAACAAAACCAACAAAGTGCATGAACTCACAACAAATTACGGTATTACTTTATTCTGGCCTCTGCGGCAGAGGCTTCTCCGAACCCCTGAGACTGACCCATCGAACCCTTAGGGTTCGATAAAACCCAGGTTAAGAACCACTGTTTTAGATAAATGTATAAAAGATTCTTGAAGGAGTATCCTTTTTTTTTTTTTAATAAAGGAGATGGGAGAAATAAGGAACCTCATATATTATTGTGGATTTACCCCTCTTCATATATCTTTACTATTATTTCCATGAAACATGGGAGAGGAAAAGTAAATGTAGGTTTTCAGTCAACTTCCTGAATGGGCCAGCACCTAGTTCTGCATTTTGATGGGCTTAGACCACTTTAACACCATTTATATCTGTGAAAGTAATATATTTCACAAAATAAATCTTCTTACCACTCTGGTATTATCACAGCATCATAATGAACAAGGAACTCTAAAAGAGGTCAACTGATTTGATTGTCTGGTGAGGACTGTAAGTCTTAGAGCTTGGTTCTCAACACTGACAGAATAGTCACCTGGAGGACTTTTTTAAAATTTTTTATTAATTTTAATGGGGTGACACCAATAAATCAGGGTACATATGTACAATGAAAACATCTCCAGGTTATCTTATCATTCAATTATGTTGCATACCCATCACCCAAAGTCAAATTGTCCTCTGTCACCTTCTATCTGGTTTTCCCTGTGCCTCTCCCCTCCTCCCTATCCCACTCTCCCCTCCCTCCCCCCACCCCGTAACCACCACACTCTTGTCCATGTCTCATAGTCTCACTTTTATGTCCCACCTATGTATGAAATCATGCTGTTCTCAGGTTTTTTCTGATTTACTTATTTCACTCCGTATAATGTTATCAAGGTCCATCCATTTTGTTGTAAATGATCCGATGTCATCATTTCTTATGGCTGAGTAGTATTCCATAGTATATATGTAACAAAGCTTTTTAATCCACTCATCTTCTGACGGACACTTGGGTTGTTTCCAGATCTTCGCTATTGTGAACAATGCTGCCACGAACTTATAAAACTCAACACCAGGAAGACAAACAATCCAATCAAAAAATGGGCAAAAGAAATGAATAGAAATTTCTCCAAAGAGGACATATAGATGGCCAATAGGCATATGAAAAATGCTCGACATCACTAATCATTAGAGAAATGCAAATTAAAACCACAATGAGATATCACCTCATACCAGTCAGAATGGCACTCATCAGCAAAACAACACAGAATAAGTGCTGGCAAGGATGTGGAGAAAAGGGTACCCTCTTGCACTGCTGGTGGGAATGCAGACTGGTGCAACCACTGTGGAAAACAGTATGGACATTCCTCAAAAAATTAAAAATCGAACTGCCTTTTGACCCAGCTATTCCACATATAGGAATATACCCTAAGAACACCATAGCACTGTTCACCTGGAGGACTTTTAGAAATCTTTGCACCCAGCTCAATAAGACCATAATTTCTGGGGATGTTACACAGCCATCAGTGTCTCTTAAAGCTCTCTAAGATTGAGAACTACATCCTTGGAAAAATTTGTAGTGAGGGAAGAGAAATAATGTCTGATATAGTCAAGAAGATCCCACAAAGAAGAGCATAGGATGTTTTTGACACAGAAGAAGGAGATAGACTTACATGTGAGGAAAAGCCTGGACAAAGGCAAAAAGCTGGAACTGAGGCTGGTGGGAGGTCAGCCAGAACACAAGCTGGACAATAGAGAACACTCTTGTTTAGAAAAGTGCAAACATTTGAAGAGATAGGTGAGTTGAAACTGGAATTTAAAATCAAATTTCACGCCTATTGGAATGATGAAAATCCAAAACACCGGCCACACCAAATGCTGGCAATGATGTGAAGCAGTAGGAATTCTAATTCCTTGCGGAGGCGATGCAAAAAGAAACAGTCACTTTAAAAGACAATTTGGCAATTTCATGGAAAACAAATTGTATCCTCAATATTCAATCCAATAATTAAGCTTCTTGGGATTTACCCAAATGAGATGAAAACTTATGTCTGTACAAAACCTGCGCATGGATGTTTATAGCAGCTTTATTCATAATTGCCAAAACTTGGAAGCAACCAAGAGGTCCTTCACTAGTGAGGTGATGAATAAAGTTAAAAATAAGGAAATGCCATAGAGGAATCTTAAATGCATATTATTAAATGAAAAAAGGCAATTTGAAAAGGCTGTTTAATGGATGATACCAACTATACAACACTCTGGAAAAGACAAAATAATGGAGATAGTAAAAAAAACAACTCAGTGGTTTCCAGGGGAGAGAGGGAAGGAAGGATGGACAGGAAAGCACGGAAGACTATGGGGCGGTGAAACCACTCTGTACAATGCTACCATGTTTAATATACGTCCACGTACATTTGTCAGAATTCAAGTGTACAACACCAAGAGTGGATCCTAATGTAGACTATGGACTTTGGATGATAATGGTGTCTCAGTGTAGACTTATTAATTATAATAAAGGTATTACTATTACTCTAGTGCAGGGTGTTGATAGTGTGGGAGGCTGGGTTTGTGTGGAAACTTCTTTATAATTTTATCTGACTTTTGCTGTGAACCTAACGGTACTCTAAAACAAAAGTATATTTTTAAAAATGGGGGCAGGGAAAGCCAGGAAGAAGAGTTGACAGTTTAGACTAGAGCAGTGATTTTCAGCCTTTTTCATCTCATGGCTCACATAAACTAACTACTAAAGTTTTGCGGCACACCAAAAAATGTATACGTTTTGCCAATTTGACAAAAAAATAGGTATAAGTTTGATTATTCACACCAGACAGCTACTGTTGTGTTGGCTGCTGTCATTTTTTTTTAATTTGTCAATCTAAGGGAAAAGAGTCAGTGCCCCTGGCTAAATAGTCAGGTATTGCATTGGCAAAAACAAAATAAAACGACGACAACAACAAAAATTCTTGCAGCATACTAGTTGAAAATCAGTGGACTAGTGGCACCAGGATGCTAATCTATTTTTTGAACAGGGAATAATGTGGCATGAGCAATGTTTTAAGGACACCTTGGTCACAATTTATGGAATGGATCAAAACAGCAAGAGACTGTGGCAACAATACAGAAGCAAGCTAGAAGAGGTTTGGTGTTTTGGTGATAATCTGAAACTCATTGTGAAGGAAGCCTTGATGATTGACATCTCATCTTGAGCTTTATGGTTTTTTGTTTTTGTTTTTCATTATCTTGACAGAGCAAAGAAGTATTGAAGTTCTCTAAGAAGTAAGGACAATAGTGTGGTGATTGCCAAGAGGAGGCGGGAGGTGGAGGTGTATATCGGGGATAAATGGTAATAAATGGAGACTTAGCTTGGAGAGGATAAACACACAATAGTGTACAAATGATGTGTTGTACAATTGTGGGCTTGAAATCTGTATAATTTTTTAACCAGTGTCACCACAATACATTCAATAAAAAGAGAAGAAAAAAATAAAAGGGAGAGAGAAAAGTATGAAAAAAGAGTTGAAATGTGTACTAGGCTTTGCAAATCTATACTTCAGAATGAGGCTAGAAGGTGGCATATGGGAAGCATTTGAGTACATTAAAAAGCCACCATGTGAATTATTTTTAAAATCTAATTTGCAAAGGCCATTGGTATTACTTGGGTGCATTTGTAAATCAGGCAGTCGCTTAAGTCATCTTTAACAGCTAAAGCTATAATTTCCATGAAAAGGCTCAAAATATTAAAACATTAATTGAAAAACAGCACTTTGAAAATCCTGTTTGCAGAGTTCATTCTTCTGGGGCAGATCAGGGTCAGGCCAGTTTTCCATCAGCAGAATAGGCTAAGCCTTTTTGCATGATTGCCCTGGAAAACAAATCCTTCATATGGTAAATGAACGACTCCTTGGTCTGTTTGCTTTATTAAAGGCTATCGCAGTCCTTTTTATTTATTATGCTCTTAGTTTCTACTAAGCTCTCAAACTTAAATATAAAATGTCCTGTGTTCTTTAATCTGCTCACTATTGTTTATTCCCTCATCTTATGGAGCCAGGGCTGGCAGACTCAGCTTTTATTACAATGACTGTAAAGTGTCTGTGGAATCTGTGATGAGCACCAGTATGGCAGGACAGGGGTCTGCTGTTCCCCGCTTTTCTCCTGCGAGCTAGCAATTTGGAGTAGTGGGCACAGAAGCTTCCCCGAGTGCTCCCTCCCATCCCCCAGCAGCTCCTGCCAAACCTTGGTTCTCCTTTAGAGAACAGAGGGTAACTCAATGTCAGTAACTCACACAAGCTAATCTTTCCTCTGAGGCAGTTGACAAAAGCTGCTGAGAACAGAAGAGTGATTCTGGGCTCCCTCTCGGAAAGTCTTTGCAGACTTCAAGGTCAGGTAGGCAATGCACATGGTGTTTTAATTAGAGCAGACATTACAGGGGCTTGTAGGAAATAGAGAAGAGGGAAGAAGAGAACTAACATGCCTATTCTGGTCCAGATACTTTACATGAGCACATTTCATTCTCCTACCGTGTTAGGAGAGAAAAATAAACAACACATTTTCTTCACTTTATAGTTTTAAAAAAATTTGAAAGCATAGGGAAATAAAATAACCTGCAGTCAGGCATGGAAGTAAGAAATTACTAGTCAGATACAGAGCTGGGGTGCTAACCCAGGCCTGCCCAACTTCAGAGCCTGAGTACTTTTCATCACTCTGGTCCTTGTCTGGGTTATGTTGCCAGCCCATTTAGAGCCCCAGGACTCTGTGCCTTCCTTCCCTGTCTGTGTGACTTGTTTCAGCATTACTTCTGAGGTCCTTGGCTGAGTGGTAGAGCCCAAAGGCTCACCCAATGAAAGTTATTTCTCTGATCCTCCCAAAGGGCAGGTCAGTTGGGAAGTTCTCGTTCTCACACACTCACATTCTTGCCAGTGGTAGCATTAATTTAACCCATTAAGCCCCTTCCCATTAGGCCTGTGGCTTAAGCGAGGTGTCAAAATTTGATGTGTAATATTTTGTGAATTCAGTTGATGTGCTACTTCTTTGAACCCTTTTCAGAGCCCATGTTATGCCTGTCTGGACATTTCCTTCTTGTGGAGTTTTGGGATGGCAGCCAAAGCAAGTACTGAATACTGAACAGATCAATATAGTTAAGTGCATTACCATAATCCACAGACATTAAAACGTCAATACCTCATTTCCCTGACAAAGCTCGTATCAAACAGAAGGTGCCCTGGCACAGTAGATAGATTCATTAGGCTTTCACCTCTGGGAATGGGTTTCAACACAGCTTAGGTCACAAAGAAAGCAGACATGAACATGGAAAGTGGGGACACACAATGTAGAGTAGTAAAAAAACCTCAATATGGAAGAGAGTTGCCGTGCAGAAGTTAGGACGTTAGTGGAGATGCATCCTAGATAAAAAGAATAATAAATGCAGTGCCCTGAGTTGAGCATAAGCTTAACTTACATGAAGAACAGAAATAAGGCCATTGAAGGACCTTAAAGTCACAGAAGTTGATAGAGCCTTCCTGGATGGGGTAAAAAGTTGGGGAGTCACTCAAAGGTTTAAAGTAGAAAATTGACTTTATTTTTTATTTTATTTTAATATTTTTATTATTAATTATGACTCATTCTTTAAAATAAATATTGTTCTGGCTATGACCGTGGTTCTCAGCAGGGAGTGATTTTGTCTCACAGGGGACATTTGTCGATGTCTGGAGACCTTTGGTTGTCACAACTAGGGTGTGCTACTGACATCTAGTGGGCAGAGGCCAGGCATGCTGCTCAATTATAATGCTGGGGATGGCCTCCTACAATAGCTAGCCAGTCCAGAACCCCAAGCTGTGGTATGGAGAATGAATTGTTGGGAAAGAGTGGAAGCAGGAAGCTGGAGCAGGAACCCTGGAGAAATTACGGCCATTTGGTCTAGAATGGCAGCAGTAGGGTTGGAGAGAGGTAGAGTGATTCAAGACATACTTTGGAGATAAAGTTGGTAAAACCAGCAATAAGTTGCCTATGGGAAGTAATGAAACAGGAGTCCAAGATGACTTCCATGTTTTTAGTTTGAGCAATTGGGTCTACAGTGAAGTCATTTACAGAGATGGGACAGAACAGGCAAGGAATTGGGTGTTAGGCCCCGAGTCTTGTTTTAGGCATGCTAGACTTCCCAATGGAGATATCAAGTGACTGAATAGATGCATCTGAAGCTAAAGGTAGGGGTTAGTTATAAGCATGTAGGTAGCATTTAAGGCAGTAGGAGTGGATAAGATCACCTAAGAGAGATGGCTGGGAAGAACAAAGGGGAGAGTGATCTGTCCAATATTTAGGGGCCAAAATGAGGAAGAAGATCCAGCAGTGGGCACTATGAAATATATGTTAGGGAAGCAGGGGGGAAGCCAGGCAAAGGTGGTCTCCTGGTAAAAATGTGGGGGAAAGGGTTGGAGAACAGAGCTGTCAACTATGTTGAATGTTTCTGAGAGGTCACATGACATAAGAGGGAAAAAATGACCCTAAATTTTGCTGGTTCAGTTTGGCCAAAACAGTGATATCATAGACTAGAATAGTTTGGGTGATGTGGACAGTATTGAACACTGGTTGGAATGGGTTGAAAAAGCATGAGGTTTTAGGGAGATGTAATCACAGAACATGAATTCTTTCAATAAACACTGCTGAAAAAGAAAAGCAGAGAAAGGGGACGGTTGACAGAACTGCAATTGTAGAACAAATCAAGATTTTTTTTCTTTAAGAAATCTTTTCTTTTGTAATATTTACTTACAAAATTTACCAATGCAAATTTATATGAATATTTTTCTGGTTTCTGAGGGGTTGGTATAGAACACATGTATTTTACTAAAATTAAAACTATTTTATAAAGTTTTTTTAATCCCAGAACCACTGAAGAACCACTAAAATTTCAGAAAAAAATTTTTTTAAGAAAATGTATTTGGAAAATCACTGCCAAAATTAATTCAATTTAAACACAACTTCATGTGCTGGTCAGTAGAGCAGTAATAAGTCATTTCTTCTGAAATTACAGCAAAAAATTTAACCTTGGTGCTGTGGAAAGGAGAAAATGCCCCTGAATTAGGGTAGAGAATTGTCTTTGAGATTCTAATCTATGCCTAGTACCCCTCCTGGGGTACCTTCCATGGTGATTGAATCCTATCTTTAAATATGAAGCTCCCTTGATCTTTTGAAACCATGAAAGGCTCTACACTATCACACCAAGTCAATGTCAGTGAGGACTAACCAGCCTGGTGGTACTTTCTGGAATGCAAATGTCTTTTATATAAATTGTCTTATTGAGAGCTTCCAAAATCACTTGGGTAAGGGAGTGGTTAGAGAAAGTCCACAATCCTTCCACATTATCAACCTCTTCAGTACAAGACTTCTGATACGGAAAAGCTTCCAAAAGCTACAAGAAAGACTATTCATTCTTCAGGGGATGTTTCTCCATTTTTGGCATATTTCACTTTCCGTTAATATTATTTTATCTGCCTTGGCATAATTTAACTTTCTTTAATATATATATATATATATTTTAAAGTTTCAGGCTGTGTAATTTTTAGCCTTGGAATAAAAATCCTTCATAGCCATTTAGCAGTGTCTAGCTTAGTGTTTATTTGCCAAGTCAAAAATGTTTCCTTGTTCCCCACTTTATAATAGCAAAACATTCAGTATTTATTGACTGAAAAATTGCATAATGACAAAAGCAGAAACATTTGAACACTTTGCAATAGCAACTGAACAAACTCACAAGTTTGAAAGGTGCATAACACACACACTGGTTTTGTCCAGAATGCAAGATAAGGCTTCTTCTAGCTTGACTTGACGAGACCTTGAATTAAACCCACAGAATTTTGGTACCGGGAGGGACAGTAGGGCATCATCTAGTTTTACCACCTTAATTCCCAAATAGAAATCTTTGCCTGACTAGTTGGCTCAGCAGTAGAGAGTTGGTCTAGCATGTGGAAGTCCTGGGTTCGATTCCTGGTCAAGGCACACAGGAGAAGTGACCATCTGCTTCTCCACCCTTCTCCCTTCTCGCTCTCTCTCTCTTTCTCTCTCCTCCTCCTCCCGCAGCCATGGCTCAAATGTTCATACAAATTGGCCCCAGGCGCTGATGATGCCTCCATGGCCTCACCTTAGGTGCTAAAATAGCTCAGTTGCCAGCAATAAAACAGCGGCCTCAGGTGGTCACAGCACTGCCCCATAGGGGTCTCGCGGGAGGGGTGGGAAGGATCCCGGTTGGGCATGAGGGAGTCTGTCTCTCTGCCTCCCTACCTCTCACTTAATTTTTTTTTATTAACTTTAATGGGGTGACACCAATAAATCAGGGTACATATGTACAATGAAAACATATCCAGATTATCTTATTATTCAATTGTGCTGCATACTCATTACCCAAAGTCAAATTGTCCTCTGTCACCTTCTATCTGGTTTTCCCTGTACCCCTCCCCTTCTCCCTATTCCACCCTCCCTTCCCTCCCCCCATCCTGTAACCACCACACTCTTGTCCATGTCTCATAGTCTCACTTTAATGTCCCACCTATGTATGAAATCATGCTGTTCTCAGATTTTTTTTTTCTGATTCACTTATTTCACTCCGTATAATGTTATCAAGGTACATCCATTTTGTTGTAAATGATCAGATGTCATCATTTCTTATGGCTGAATATTGTTCCATAGTTTATATATACCAAAGCTTTTTAATCCACTCGTCTTCTGACGGACACTTGGGCTGTTTCCAACTCTTCGCTATTGTGAACAATGCTGCCACGAACATGGGGGGGCGCATTTCTTCTTTTCGAACAGTGTTATGGTGTTCTTAGGTTATATTCCTAAAAGTGGGATAGGGTCAAAAGGCAGTTCAACTTTTAATTTTTTGAGGAATCTCCAAACTGTTTTCTACAGTGTTTGCACCAGTCTGCATTCCCACCAGCAGTGCAGAAGGGCTCCCTTTTCTCCACATCCTCGCCAGCACTTGTTCTGTGTTGTTTTGCTGATGAGCGCCATTCTGACTGGTGTGAGGTGATATCTCATTGTGGTTTTAATTTTCATTTCTCTAATGATTAGTGATGTTGAGCATTTTTTCATATGTCTTTTGGCCATCTGTATGTCTTCTTTGGAGAAATTTCTATTCATTTCTTTTGCCCATGTTTTTGATTGGATTGTTTGTCTTCCTGGTGTTGAGTTTTCTAAGTTCTTTATAAATTTTGGTTATTAACCCCTTATCAGACGTGCTGTCGAATATGTTCTCCCATTGTGTAATTTGTCTTTTTATTCTGTTCTTATTGTCTTTAGCTGTGCAAACGCTTTTTAGTTTGATGTAGCCCCATTTGTTTATCTTGCCTTTTATTTCATTTGCCCGTGGAGATAAATCGGCAAATAAATTGCTGCTACAGATGTCGGAGAGCTTGCTGCCTATGTTTTCTTCTAAGATGCTTATAGTTTCACGGCTTATGTTTAAGTCTTTTATCCATTTTGAATTTGTTTTTGTGCATGGTGTAAGTTGATGGTCTAGTTTCATTTTTTTTTGCAGGTAGATGTCCAATTTTCCCAGCACCATTTGTTAAAGAGGCTGTCTTTACTCCATTGTATGTTCTTTCCTCCTTTGTCAAATATCAGTTGTCCATAAAGCTGTGGGTTTATTTCTGGGTTTTCTGTTCTGTTCCATTGATCTCTGTGCCTGTTCTTATGCCAGTACCAGGCTGTCTTGAGTATAATGGCCTTGTAGTAAACCTTGATATCCGGAAGAGTAATGCCTCCTGCTTTATTTTTTTCTTTTTAAGATTGCTGAGGCTAATCGTGTTCTTTTTTGGTTCCGTATAAATTTTTGGAATATGTGTTCTATATCTTTGAAGTATGTCATTGGTATTTTAATTGGTATAGCATTGAATTTATAAATTGCTTTGGATAATATAGACATTTAAATGATGTTTATTCTTCCTAGCCATGAGCACGGTATATGCTTCCACTTGTTTGTATCTTCCTTGATTTCTTTTATCAATGTTTTATAATTTTCTGAGTACAAGTCCTTAACCTCCTTGGTTAAATTTACTCCTAGGTATTTTATTTTTTTGGCTGCAATAGTGAAGGGGATAGATTCCTTAATTTCTTTTGCTGACAGTTCATTGTTTGTATATAGAAATGCCTCTGATTTCTGAGTATTAATTTTATATCCTGCCACCTTGCTGAATTCATTTATCAGGTCCAGTAGTTTTTTAACTGAGACTTTAGGGTTTTCTATGTACAATATCATATCATCTGCAAATAGTGACAGTTTTACTTCTTTTTTTCCAATTTGGATGCCTTCTATTTCTTCTTTTTGTCTGATTGCTGTAGCTAGGACTTCCAGAACTATGTTGAATAAAAGTGATGAAAGTGGGCAACCCTGCCTGGTTCCTGATCTTAAGGGGATTGCTTTTAATTTTTGTCCATTTAGTATGATGTTTGCTGTGGGTTTGTCGTAGATGGCCTTTATCATGTTAAGGAATGTTCCTTGTATTCCCACTTTACTGAGAGTTTTAAGCATGAATGGGTGCTGGATTTTATCAAATGCCTTTTCTGCATCTATTGAAATTATCATGTGATTTTTGTCCTTCCTTTTGTTTATGTGATGAATCACATTGATTGATTTGCGAATATTGAACCAGCCTTGCCTCTCCAGAATAAATCCCACTTGATCATGGTGTATGATTTTTTTTATATATTGCTGGTTCCGGTTGGCTAATATTTTGTTGAGAATTTTAGCATCTAAATTCATCAGGGATATAGGCCTATAATTTTCTTTCTTTGTGTTGTCTTTGCCTGGTTTTGGGATCAGAATTATGCTCGCCTCATAAAAGGAGTTTGGAAGTCTTCCTTTTTCTTGAATTTTTTGAAATAGCTTGAGGAGGACAGGAGTTAGTTCTTCTTTGAATTTTTGATAGAATTCACTTGTGAAGCCATCAGGCCCAGGACTTTTCTTTTTTGGGAGATTTTTGATAACTGTTTCGATCTCATCTGTTGTAATTGGTCTGTTTAGGTGCTCTGATTCTTCCAGATTGATTTTTGGAAGTTTATATGATTCAAGAAATTTGTCCATTTCATCTCGATTGTCTAATTTTTTGGCATATAGTTCTTCATAGTATTTTCTTACAATGCTTTGTATCTCTGTTGTATTAGTTGTAATTTCTCCACTGTCCTTTCTAATTTTATCTATTTGAGACCTCTCTCTTTTTTTCTTGGTGAGTCTAGTTAAGGGTTCATCAATCTTGTTTACCTTTTCAAAGAACCAGCTTCCGGTTTCATTGATCCTCTGTATTGTTTCCTTAGCCTCTATGTCATTTATTTCTGCTCTGATCTTTATTATTTCCTTCCTTCTACTTGTCTTGGGTTTTATTTGTTGTTGTTTTTCAAGTTCTTTTAGCTGCTGGGTTAAGTTGCTTATATGATCTTTTTCTAGCTTCTTATGATATGCCTGTAGTGCAATAAACTTCCCTCTCAGAAGTGCTTTTGCTGTGTCCCATAGATTTTGAGTTGATGTATGCTCATTATCATTTGTTTCTAGAAACTTTTTTATTTCTTCTTTGATCTCAATGTTAATCCATTCATTATTTAATATCATGCTATTTAGTTTCCAACTGTTTGAGTATTTTTCAGTTTTTCTTTTGTGGTTAATTTCTAGTTTCATGGCATTGTGATCAGAGAAAATGCTTTATATAATTTCAATCTTCTTAAATTTGTTGAGGCCTTTTTTGTGTCCTAACATGTGGTCTATCCTAGAAAACGTACCATGAGCGCTTGAGAAGAATGTATATTCTACTGCTTTAGGGTGAAAAGTTCTGAAGATATCTATTAAATAAAGTTGATCTAGTGTCTCCTTTAAGTCTGCTGTTTCTTCATTGATTTTCTTTCTTGTGGATCTATCCAGTGTTGTTAGTGGGGTATTGAAATCCCCTACTATGATAGTATTACTGTTAATCTTGCCCTTTATATCCATCAAAGTCTGTTTTATGAATGTCGGGGCTCCTATATTTGGTGCGTAGATATTTAAAATAGTTATATCTTCCTGTTGAATTGTTCCCTTTATCATTATGTAGTGTCCTTCTTTATCTCTTACTACAGCCTTTGTTTTAAAGTCCATTTTGTCAGATATAAATACTGCTACCCCGGCTTTTTTTTCATTTCCATTTGCATGAAATATTTTTTTCCATCCTTTTACCTTCAGTTTATGTGCATCTTTTGTTTTAAGGTGTGTCTCTTGTAGACAGCATATGTATGGGTCCTGTTTCTTTATCCATGCTGCTACCCTATGTCTTTTGATTGGATCATTTAATCCATTTACATTTAAGGTTATTATTGATATGTAGTTGTTTATTGCCATTTTATTCATTAAAGCTGTATTTTTTTTTTTTTTTTTGCTATATTCTTTCCTCCCTTTGAACTGTTCACACTAGGCCCCTTAGAATCTCTTGCAGGATTGGTTTGGTTTTAATGAATTCCTTGAGGTTTTCTTTGTCTGGAAAGCTCTTTATTTCTCCTTCAATTTTAAACGTTAACCTTGCTGGATAGAGTAGTCTTGGTTGTAGGTTCTTGTTCTGCATTACTTTGATTATATCTTGCCATTCCCTTCTGGCCTCAAGTGTTTCTGTTGAGAAGTTCGATGTCATCCTAATGGGGGCTCCTTTGTAGGTGAGAGTCTTTTTTTCTCTAGCAGCTTTTAAAATTTTTTCTTTATCTATTAGCTTTGGTATTTTAACTATGATGTGTCTTGGTGTAGATCTCTTTGGGTTTCTCTTTAATGGAGTTCTGTGTGCCTCTTGAACATGTGGAATGTTTCCCAGCCTTAATTTAGGGAAGTTTTCTGCTAAGATTTGATTGAACACAGTTTCCATTTCCTGTCCTTTTTCCTCTTCTTCAGGCACCCCTATGATGCGAATATTGTTTCTCTTCATGTTGTCCCAGAGCTCCCTTAGAGTTTCCTCACATTTTTTGAATCTCTTTTTCTTTTTTTTCTCTGCTTCTGTAACTTTGTTTATTGTGTCCTCTAACTCGCTGATTTGATCCTCAGCATGATTCATCCTGCTTTTAATTCCTTCCATTGTGGTCTTCAGTTCTGATACTGTATTTGTCATTTCTGTCTGGTTCTTTTTTATTATTTCAATTTCATTTTTTATACTTGTTATCTCTTTATTTAGGTGCTCATAGTTGTCCGGTAGTTGCCTCTGGGTTGGGTAGTGAAACCCTCCCTTGCCCTGAGCTGTCCGGCAGTGTTAATCTTGCTCAAACCGCACACACCCAAATTCTCGAAACTGTCTGTCCCCAAGGCTGTTCCATGAACTGCACGCCCCACCAAACCCGTCGACCGTTACCATCCTCCCCCCTCTGCAGATATAAAAAACCCAAAAACCCTCCCCGGGCGCGCCTTTACAGACTCATATCCGAGGGTCAGTGAACTTGCCCGGAGTCCTCCCAGTAAAGTCTGACTTTTGCTCATTTGGCTGTTTCGGCTCTTCATTCGTTCATCGGCGGCACCCGGCAATCTTTCAATAGTGACTATCCATTGTTGCTCTAATTTCTTTGAACATCCTAACTATCATTATTCTAAAATCTGCTTCTGGTAGTTTGGTTATATCTGGTTCATTCAGGTCCTTCTCTGGGGATTTCTCTTGGTTCATTTGGTTTGCATTCCTCTGCCTGCCCATTTTATCTGAGTGTAAGCAAGTTGTGGCCACTGGAGTCCAGTATGTGTTGCCTTTGTGTTCTCTAGGTGTGGTCTGTCTGCAGGCTTGCCACCCTCTCTGCCGCTGCCTAGGGCGGTTGGGTGTGGGCGTTGCCAGCACCGGCTCACTGCAGCTATTGCTGTGGTTTCTGCCTCTCCTTTGCGGGAGGGGCTGTCACTCAAGTCACTAGCGTTAGCACCCAGGGCAGAGGTGAGCGCCTTTGCTCAGCTGCGGAACCAGCCTTTTTCCGGAAGGCTTACGCCCAGCCCCCTCAGTCAGAGCCTGCTCGCCACCGTTTTGTGGGTTGGGTGGGGCTTTTGACGTGCTCTCAGCTGTGAGCCTTTGCCCGTCCAGAATTTAGCCCCGCCCTCGAGGCCAGGGTCCTCCTGTGCAGGAGATTTTTGGGCTGGGCGTGTTTGCTGGCGTGAGCTCAGCTGCTAGCTTCCAGTCGTTCGGGATCCTACCCCACCCCCACGCTCGGAGCAAGCTCGGCACGTAGGGTGGTAATCCCCAGTTTCTCCGGCGGGGCGGGGCGAGCAGTGTGAGCTCAACCACAAACTTCCGCTGGTCTCAGTGTCTCCCTCGCCCCCGCCTTAGGAGCCTGCTCGCGCACACAGATGGCACACCGCGGTTTCTCCGTCTGGGCGGGGTTGGCAGCGTGAGCTCAGCCGCGGGCCCCTCGCCCGTCCCTGGTCTTAGCCCAGTGCCCGCAGTCAGTGCCGGCTAGCGCAGGGTCACAGAGCTGATCTCTGCCCTTACTTTTCCCCACAAGTGGAGTCACAGGCGGCCCGGAGCTGCCGGACAGCTTTTGCGCGTCCCCTCCGCCCCTGGTAGGGTAGCCTGAGCTCACACCATTCCGCCCACACCGACAGGACCGCGTTTCAGCGTCCTGTCCCAACCATAGGCTTCAGCAACCTCAGGGGGCTAGAAGTGCCCTAAGTCTCCACACTGTAGGCCTGGGAGCTCCCTCCCTCTAAGCAGCTCTGCTCTAATTGCCGCGGGAGAGCTTGTTTGGCTAGTGTCCTGTCTCCCTTTGCTGGTATTGCTAGTTCCAGGGGAAATATTCGTTTTCGATTAGGGAAGTGACTTAGCCCATGGGTCGGGGTGGCTGTCCCTCAGAGTGTCTCCGTGCCTTCAGTCCACTCTTTGTTCCCGCTGCTCTGTTCCTTTCCTCTGTCCCAGTTCCCTGGAGCCCCGGGTGCGTGGTTGTGAGAGAGGCTTTCTGAGCTGTCCCTTTAAAAAGATTTTTGGGTCTGAGAAAACTCTCTCTTTTTCACAAATAGTATCCTCACTTGCTGCACAGCTCGATACTGTCCAAACGCCTCTTCTAGGCTCTGGGACTGCAGGCTGGGGCTTGGTTCCTCGGACCCAGATCCCTCCCTCTCCGCCAAACTCTCCTCCTGCCACGTGGGTCTCTCCGGGCTGCCGTTTGCTCCGGGGAGCTGGGCAGCCCTCTTCGCGTTTTCGCTATTCCTACCAGTCTCAATGTGACTTCTGCAGTGTTCCTTGGTTGAAGAGTCCACTTAGTTTAGCTCAAAGTTGGTTTCTCCAGATGATGGTTCTTAAAATTGAGTTATAATCCACTTTGGTTCTGGGAGTTGGAAGTTGGTACGTCCGCCTACTCCATTGCCATCTTCACTTAATTTTTTTTAAAAAGGAAAAAAAAAGAAGAAGCTTAAGGCCGAGGCATAGGAGCATCTGGCTCAGGGCAGAAGAGTCTGACAGAATCAGGTCCTCCTTAGTAGCATTCTCCCTGGGCTCTCTCCCCATCTCCCCTCCTGGCCTGGGTCTTATGTGCAGGGCAGCCAGGCCTATATGATGAGCACTGGCCTCTCCTTATGGCTGAAAGGTTCGCCAGTGTATCAGGCTGTGTCTTGCTGTTAGCACCCTAGCCATGTAACTCCTCTTGCACAGAATCTATCCTCTCTGCAATCACCTGTCAGAAATTTAGTTCATTGTCAAGAGTCAGCTAGAGGAGAGCCTTTGCATGAAGCAGTTTTAGACCCTCACAAGTCAAATAAAACATTGCCTCTTTTTGTTTCTACTATAGAGAGAATAATAATGGCTAACATTTATTAAGCATTTACTATGTGCCAGTAATATTACAAGTTATGTCTTGATTAATTTTTATACTATGCAATAGGAGCTATTATTTGCCTCCTGATTAAAAGTGAGTAAATTGAAGCTCAGAAAGATTAGGTAATTTTTAAGAAGTGCCAAAAGTGATGCTTCCCCTGGCAGTGTGAGTCAAGCATCCTCCCGTTTAGCCACTGTGCTGTTACCGTATTGTATAGCGGCTGTGGTGCAGCACCCACAGAAGCGAACTAAAGCTTGATGTATCTTTCTTTCCCACTACTGTAAGCTACTCAAGGGAAGGGCTTACGTCTTGACTATTTTCTCCACATACTTAGCAGTTTCTGGCAGAGAGTAAGTCCTCAATATATAGCTGCTGAACGAGTGCATGCATGAATGAAAGTCATTTCTCATAGGTGGTTCTTAAAGTGCAGTTCCTTAACAGTCCATGCATACTGATCATTTTGAAATGAGTAGGTCGGACTAGTGATTTATCTGCCTGAATGATGACTTCCCCAAATAAACACTACAGATCACTGGTAAAAATGTCTAACAATTAAAAGGCTTTATATGTTAGCAAAATAAAATATTTCTATAGGTCTATATGAGAACTTCAAATTTCTCTCTCTCTCTCTCTCTTTTATTTCTAAGGAAGA
The DNA here is from genome assembly GCA_037038555.1 of Rhynchonycteris naso. Classification (NCBI taxonomy): domain Eukaryota; kingdom Metazoa; phylum Chordata; class Mammalia; order Chiroptera; family Emballonuridae; genus Rhynchonycteris; species Rhynchonycteris naso. Next base: position 153,967,282 of record CM073000.1, on the reverse strand, counting down.
AATTGCAAGTGAGAGAGGAAGCAGGGAGCAGTAGTAGAAGTAGTATTAGAGTAGAGGTCGGTAGAGCTGGGGCCCTGTTCTGCAACCACTTAGCCTCAGGTGGCGCACTCGGGCAGGCGAGGCAGCCTGTGAAAACAGCCCCTTCTGTTTCTAAGCAGGGATATGCTTCCATATGTTCTCTAAGGCCTTTTAAATGCAAATATTCTGGGGTTCTAAAATTCATCAGGTGTTCTGTGGGCTGATTCCAAATATAAGTTGTATGAAAAAAACTGTCACTTTGGATTTCCCCAAAGCATAGATTTTCTATATTACAGATTTGAAGCTGCTTTATAAAAGACAGAAACATGAAGATTTAAAAAACTAAAATAGAAGCTATGTTTCTTTTCCAGGGGCAAGACCTTCAAAGATTTTGTGTTTGTGGTGGTGAGAAGAACTAGAGAAGCTCTCACTTACAAGTGGTTTTCAGCCAGAAGGAGCTGGAAAGACGCTGTGACCCTGAACTAATCCTGTATGTAGCTCATCTTGTACTACTGTCAAATGGAAGGGTGGGAGCTCACTGAATGTCTCTTCTAGGGCAGTTTATTCCACTTACTTCTGAAATTAACTCATTGCCTCTTTTTATATCAGTGATATGGGTGGGCACTGGATCGGAAGCCTCTGTATAACCTGCTACCACTTCTTCCACTGCCTTTTTACTAATGTTCCAGCTCTGGTCACATCTATATTCTCTCTGTGATTATTGCCAGTTCAAACCCATTGCTTCTGGGTTTGTGTTTTTGCAAGAGAAGGAGAGAGACAGGAAGGGAGAGTGGAGAGAGAGATGAGAAGCATCATCATGTAGTTACTTCACTTCAGTTGTTTATTGACTGCTTCTCATACATGCCTTGAAGGTTGGATGGGGGCTCCAGTCGAGCCAGTGACCCCTTGCTCAAGCCAGCAACATTGGGCTTAAGCCAGTGACCTTGGGATCATGTTGATGATCTTGCACTCAAGCTTGCAATCCCATGCTCTAGCTGTACACCTGTGGGTTTCAAACCGAGTACCTCAACATCCCAGGCTGATGCTCTATCCATGGTGCGACCATCAGTCAGGCTGTCTACAATTTTTTTTTAGATGATTGTGAATCACCTGAGGAAATATTAGTGCTCATTATGCCATCTTCTAGCCATGAATCTTGGGATTTCACTCATCTCTTACAATAATAAAATACAATACTCATGCATTTAAAATGTGACACCCTTTAAAAGGAAATCCTTAATTTCATAAATAAATGGTTTATTTGGTTCAACATTTAAAATTATCTTAATTTTTAATTTTCATGGTTTTCTCATAATATGATTTTGTTTTAAAAATCACAAGTAATAAAAATTTAGTATTTGAAATTAATTATAAATGCCCACTATTTAATTACAAAGAGGCTATGACATTTTCTGTGATAAGCTATGAACCTCATAGTGTACAAGTTTCTGATAGATATTTTTGGACAAAGCATGTCAGCTGTTCTTAATATGATAAGCTTCCTTATATGCTCTGACACTTTCCTTTTGGGCTTTGCTAGATATACAGTGTGTCCGTAAAGTCATGGTGCACTTTTGCATGGTGACTGGCCCAAAGTGCACCATGACTTTACGGACACATTGTATTTATAGAACATCAATGTTTCCCCACAAGCTGTTTCAAATGCATTTTTCTCAATGGCTAATCTGACAGACCAGATAGGAGATTCTTCCTTTTTTGCATCTTAGTAAATGCTAACCAAATTTTGTTTAGTTTTTGTGAATTCTGAGAAACCTAGCAATGACCAACAAGAGACAAAGAGTCTGATGTCTGCATGTTCCCGTTCTCAAGATGGCCATATTTTTGAGATAATCTTTTTTTGCAAAGTGGCAGTCCATGTTTCCACTTCAGTAACTTTGCTGTAATGGAAAGTCATACGAGTGTTGCCAGAATCAATACTTTAGATCCTTGCATCTGTCCCCGACAGCAGGATCCACAGTGGTAATCATGTATACCATGTGTTTCCATTTAAAATTATCTGAGTTCCTTATTTCTAGTTATGCAGCAAGATGGTGTGATTCTGAGTCTACTTTCTCCAAAAGTGTTATTTCATTGCCTTGTTTTTTAGAAGAATGTACTTTTTATTTCTAAGGCATTGAGCAATTATTTTATTTCTCTGTATCTATACCAAAAAGAAGGAAGCAATTATCCATTTCTATTTCTTCTCTGTCACATCAGTTGCCAAGCTAATCTTCCTTGTGCTTCCGGTGAACGTTTGTCTACCAGTTATTTATAGTTAACTAATGATCATCTTCAAGAACTCTTGTCTGTGTTCCACATTTTCGACTGTAATAAAGCAGTCATCTGGCAAGGAAGTTCAATGAGGAAGCCCCTCAAAAACTGGCTTCAGGATTTTCCACATTTATATCTCATTAGAAATAGGACTTGGGAAGTATTCATTCCGTCCTTGTCACCAACAACACATCAGGGATTTACAATAAATGAAGGCATCCCTGTGTAAGAGGTAGTGAAGGTTCCTAAATGAAGACCCTGTCCCTGTATGCAATTGCACTTATGCTTTAGTTTACATACCTTGATTAAGTTTTACATCTGGCTGACAGGCTGATTCTTCTAGAACCTTCACAGCAACACTGTAACTAGACTTGTAAATTCTAGGGTGTATGTGTAAGGAGGGTGATAACATATTTTTCCAACAACTGTTTCTTCTTTGAAGGATGACTTGTTTTCTCTCTACTGACATCTCTAAAGCAGGAAGAGAGTCATAAAGAAAGAAGTAACACAATGATGTGTTTTTTCCCGGCACAGCCTTTTATCTAAGGTTTTTTTCAATTTTTACCAATAACCATGTATCCTTCTTATTCTCAGATGTCCATCTGGAAATAAGAAAATTATTCACTTGAAGGCAAGAGGGCTCAGAGTTTGGTGAGAAAAAACCCCCCAAAAAACCGCTTAACATGAAGTATTCTGAAATAAAATGCTTGTGGATGTAGGTAAGTGAACTGAGATTTCCTATCTCCTAATTTTGTGAGGCATTATCATTCTTTTTAATTTAGAAATTAAGTTTAATTGGGTGACATTGATCAATAAGAGCACATAGGTTTCAGATGAACATCTCCATGGTATCTGAACTGTTGATTGTATCGTGTGCCCATCCCCTAAAGTCAATTTCTTTTCCATCACCTTATATTTGTCCCCCATTGCTCCTCTCCCCTCCCCCCTTCCTTCTGGTAACCTCTTCAGTTTTATCTCTATGCCCATGAGTCTCAGTTTTATGTCCCACCTATGTGTGAAATCATACACTTCTTAGCTTTTTCTGATTTACTTATTTCACTCAGTATAATGTTCTCAAGGTCCATCCATGTTGTTGTAAATGGCACTATGTCATCATCTCTTATGTCTGAGTAGTATTCCATTGTATATATGTACCACATCTACTTTATCCTGTCCTCTATCGAGGGACACTTTGTTTGTTTCCATATCTTGGCCACTGTGAATAAAGCTGCAAAAAACATGGGGGTATATGTGTCTTTGTGTACCAATGTTTTTGAGTTTTTTAAGTCAATACCCAGTAGAGGGATTGCTGGGTCATATAGTAGTTCTATTTTTAATTTTTTGAGGAACCACCATACTTTCTTCCATAATAGTTATACCAGTTTACATTCTCACGAGCAGTGAATGAGGGTTCCTTTTTCTCCACAGCCTCTCCAACACTTGTTATTACCTGTCTTGTTAATAATAGCCAACCGAATAGGTATGAGGTGGTATCTCATTATGTTTTGATTTGCATTTCTATAATAGCTAGCAAAGATGAACATCTTTTTATATACCTGTTGGTCATTTGTATATCTTCTTAGGAGAAGTGTCTGTTCAGGTCCTCTCCCATTTTTTAAATTGGATGATTTGCTTGTTTGTCGCTGAGCTTTGTGAGTTCTTTATATATATTGCATATTAACCTCTTCAGAGCTGTTGTTTGTGAATATCATTTATTTGTCTGACTTTTTGTTTTGTTGTTGGTTTTTTGTTGTTTTGTTTTGTTTTGCTTTGCAGAAACTTTTTAGTTTGACATAGTCCCTTCCATTTATTTCTGAGGCATTGAAATTTTGTTAGGAGTACATGTTGAGTTAATACATGAAGACATGAGAACTACTAACTACAACCTAATTGCAAACTATAGGTTTTGTGTCTACTAATGTGACAGAAAAACTCTGAAATTTAGAGGTAGATTTATTTCTAATCAAGAACACATTGCTTTGTTAGCCACTGGCGGCCCTCTGGCTACCATGAAGGGAGCCAGCTGAGGACCAAACCAGCACAAGGAGGAAGGCAGAGCCTTGAACTACAGAGAAATGGAGCCAGAGCCCTGATCAAACCACACTTGAAACCAGTAAACTGTTTATGACACAAGCCAATAAAACACTTTTGATTCTTAAGCCACTGTGCATATTCAGTTACTTCCAACCAAATAAACCCTAATGGACTCAGAAATTTGAGTCCCAGTTAAGGTATTTAAAGTAATAGACTAACTTGCTCAAGGCTCTGGTCCAAGGGCATCCAGGGTGTCTCAGAACAACTCTCACTTCTCACCCAGGCAGTTATCCTGGACCCAAGCTGCTTAACTGCCCAGCAATTTCAATGTATGATAAATACAAATTAGACTTTAGCTGTCCCAAATTTTCTCTATTATGAGCACTGAGGTGGAGTCAACTTAAGGAAATAGCATTCAAAGGAAGAAACAGTTCTTGTATTATCATTGTGCATAAAAACAGGTGGCTGCAAATTCCTCACTTTATTGCTTTGTTTCATTTTCCCTCATCTAGACCTCTCTCTTTCTACAACCTATTTTTGTATTCTGCTGGTAGATCCATCTCCTCTTCCCCCAAGAAAGAAAGCTAAATTGTTTTAGATAAAAATGTCATCTGCTTCCCTCCAAATGGGGAATTCAATCATACAAAGGACTGAATGAATGACCGTGGAGGCTGGATCTCCATTTCCAATGTGGTATCACTGAGAACGAGATGTTCTTCAGCAGCTGTTGTGCAGTATGATGGAGGCTGAAAGCCCATGCACCAATCATAGCGGAGGACAGCCAAAGTTGCTGCTCCCTCCCTCCAACAAATCTTGTCAGGCTGTAAACTCCTATTTGTTAAGAGCAGCAAAGAAAGCAGATGCATCTGGCACATCTGGTGCACCAAACTTGGGGTACAGGCCAGAGACATAAAATAGAAATGGTGACTTGCTGTGGGTCTAGAGAGGAATAAGTCCCTCTTCCAACTGTGACATCCTCTGTGGGGCTAAACATAAAGGGTCTGAGAGCCACCAGAGGGGAAGGGGACACAGGGCTTGGTGACATTCCAGCTGGCTTTCATCAAGTTTCTAGTCCCTCATTCTCACCAATTGTTTCCCTGGGATGACTGCTTTTCTTCGTTTGACATGGCTTTTCAGGTAAATTCTGAATATGTCTTTAAGATCCATCTTTTTAATAGATGCAGTTTAAAGGCAATTTTAGTTTATAAAATACTGTACCCATATTATTCATACTAATGATTGGAGGGAAAGGGACTAATGATTAAAAACACCTACGAAGGAAACATTTAGTGGGGATTTCAGAATAAACTTTCTAGTGTGCTTAGATAACTGTTTTCCCCACAAGAATGGGAGCGATGAATTAAGCGCGTTAGCTTCCTCATTTGGCATCCACAAAGATGACGAAAGGACCAGAAAGTGAGTGTCCATTTGAGGCCAGGACTCAGTGTGAGAAATTTTCATATGCATTATCTTTTATAGTCCTTAAAAACCCTGTTAGATAAAAGTCATTATTTTCATTTTCACAGGTATGGATGGATATTAGGCTGACCATATTTAAAGTGCCCAAGTTTCTGCACAGAGAATGAGTGAACTAGAATTTAACCTATTTGACTCTGCTCTTTTCATTATATATTTCAATTTTGGGTATTTCACTTGAAGAAAATAGATTTCTATAAACTTTTGCCACTTTGGGCCTGCTCAATTTTTAAATAAAGTAATATATGGGACTATTATGGCTTCACGAAGCAAATTACTTATACCTCAAGAATGAAAATCTCTCTTGTACTTCTTCTTTCACAATTTTCTCTTCCTTTTTCTTATATGTATTAGCATGGGAATTTGTAATAAAGTAAGAAAGTAATCCTAAGAAAAAATGTGATCATATCCTTCCAGAAAATACTAAAGTGATAGTCCAGGAGATCCCATATAATTTTTTCCTTTATCAAAAGTCACCCTTCCAAAACACAAGAAAAAAAATCAAAACACACACACACCCTTCAGAAAATTTTTGAGTGTGTCTTCTAGTCTGGCTGTTGAGCTCCTTATGGAAATAAATCTTTGGTTTTAGATCTCATCACAACTGAAGTCCTCCTATGAGGAAGGAATTGTGGTTTGGCTGGCTTGGCTACTGCTGAGGTTGCTGGTGTGGGTCTGAAAGCTTGTTCTGAAGGAAGCCAGGGTTCAGAGGCCAAGGGACAAAGCATGCTAGCTGACATTTTGCAGGAGAGATGTGGAGGGAAGGGCCAGAAGTGGGTTTGAAATTGAAGGTGCAGAGCCCAGAGGTTTGAGTCTTTTGGAAGCAGAGATCTAGGCAAGAGGAAGGCAGAAACGAGAGAAGACAAATTGCTCTGGTGGGTGATGCAGTGGATAGAGTGTCCTCCTGGAGTGCCAAAGTCGCCTGTTCAAGCCCCAGGCAAGGGCACGTATGAGAAGCAATCAATAGGAGTACAAGAAAGTGGAACAAGAAGTTAATGCTTTTTCCTCCCTCCCTCCCTCCCACCACCATCCCTTCTCTCTCTCTGTCTCTCAAAAAAGCAAGAAAGGAAGAAATGAAAGAGGAAAGAAGGAAGGAAGGAAGGAAGGAAGGAAGGAAGGAAGGAAGGAAGGAAGGAAGGAAGGGATGAAAGAAAGACGAAAAAAAGAAAGAAAGAAAGAAAGAAAGAAAGAAAGAAAGAAAGAAAGAAAGAAAGAAAGAAAGAAAGAAAGAAAGAAAAAGAGAGAGAGAAAAATTGAGTGAAGGCAATTCCTAACCCAACAACTAACAACTCTATTCTTTCTTCCAGAGAAAGCACTATGTCCCTGTCCCTTCTGTGAGAACAATCTGATTGGACCCCTTCCTGATGCACTCGTGTTGTTGCACAGCATACATTTTTTTCTTCCCTTCCATTTCCTGCCACGTTTTCTATTATATATATTATTCCAAATGTGCCTTGCATGCCTTTGCATTTTCTACTTAGTTTTACAGTTATTTATCTGCCTTTTTTTCCACACAGCTCCCTGAAAAAAATTATGACTTTTGGAAACAGAGCACTACTGCTTCTAAAGTAAAATGGACACTTAGAACATAACCCTCTGGACATGGAGCCCAGTGGAAACCTGTCTCCTTACACAAACCTCCCCTTTAGTGTTATCCAAAGAAGAATCTGGTACATGAGAGTCCCCTGGTAAATAAGGAAGCACTACTATAAACTTGCTTTGCAATTCTTATGTAAAGGACATTGTGATTCAACCTTGAATAATAAAACTGAAGTACAAAACGTTGTTTGGCCTAATGTGGTACTTAAAATAAAACTGATGTAATTCTCAAGCTAAAACTGAGAAAATAAGTTGTTATAATCTAATAGTGAACTTGGGTTGTGATGGCAACCCTCTCAGGGTGGATCACCTGACTGTTCACCCTTCCCTAGAGAAGCTTAGCACTTAGAACTAATTTTCTTGGCCAACTCATTCACATTCTGCCAAGAGTGAACAAAAAAAAAGGGGGGGGCTCTTCAAATAAAAGTACCCTAAAGTGAATAGCATGGAAGCAGAGGAACAGTCTGACAATCCTTCTACCTCCTCTGTGCATACCTCTCCAGAGAATTAGAGAGAGGTGCTGAGACCCTGGGGTCTGCAACTAGGTTAATGTCAGCAAATCTCTGACCCAACTCTGCATCCCATTTGTGGAGAAAATGAGGTGGTGATATTCTCTTCCCTCTACAGCTCTGGAGCTTGCTTTGATCAAATATCTCAAATTCAAACAAGGCAGGTCAATCTCTAAGGCTAAAATATGCATGAGCCAAGTTGTTAGCATCTAGCATATTGAGCGAAAATTTTTATTTTATTATTATTATTATTATTTTTTAAATTTCTTTTTATTTATTCATTTTAGAGAGGAGACACAGAGAGAGCAAGAGAGAGAGAGAGAGAGAGAGAGAGAGAAAGGGGGGAGGAGCTGGAAGCATCAACTCCCATATGTGCCTTGACCAGACCAGTGCAGGGTTTTGAACTGGCGACCTCAGTGCTCCCAGGTCGACGCTTTATCCACTGTGCCACCACAGGTCAGGCGATTTTATTTTATTTTTTAGATTTTATTTATTCATGTTAGGAAGAAGAGAGAGAGAAAGAGAAAGTCAGGGGAGGAGCGCAAAGCATCAACTTGTATTTGTTTCCCGTATGTGACTTGACCAGGCAAGCCCAAGGTTTTGAACCTTTGACCTCAGCATTCTAGGTTGATGCTTTATCCACTGTACCACCACAGGTCAGGCTTAAGCCAGAATTTTTAGATATTTTCTTTCGAATTCAAGAAACCTCCTGAGGTCTTTTCACTATATTATCACACAATCCCCTTAGTGAACTTGTGGTTGGGCTGGTTTAAAGCAAATCTGAACACTATCTCCCTTAATGTATATGCTCTAAACTGAAAGATTCTAACTCAGTATTTGCTGTGTTTCCAGATCTTTATGGTCTCTTACGGTTTGGAAATGGGAATGCACAGCTCCAACATGGCAATCAAAGTGGAGAAGGTGATCATTTACATTCTAACACACACAAAGACTCCATAGTCAAGGTTACTTATAAATCAAATAGATGTCATTTTATAAACACCTCCAAACAACTGTACTTCGTTACTGAAATGGGAAGAAGTGTTGTTAATGGGTATCTACGGACTAAAATCAATTTAACTTACAGACACTCAGCTGCTACAACAGTTGTGAACGTGTCTGAATGTTAATAAACACTGATTAGTATTAATATTATACAAGTCGTTAAATGTGACTAGCATGAAATTCACAATCTAATGGACAGAGGAGCCTGTTGACAAAGATTTATTCTCTTTATTCCCCTGTCTAAAGAAATTTTCTGTAGGTTTGACAATATTAACATTAGTTTCACAAAGATATTAAGGCTATTTTTTGAATTTAGAGATTATAATAACTCTCATGAAAAGAGAGAAAGTTGAACACTCATTTGTCACTCAAAGACAACATTGTAATGATACAGAGCAAATCCATGAGCAGCAAGTGGAATGTGAAAATTAGGAGGAAAGATAGAGTGTAGATATGCAGATTGTGATAATATAGAACAGCTGGGGAATGAGGGGCTGTTCCTCAGAGAAGCTGACAGTAGCCATGACCTGAATAACAAGTGATAATGCTGGGACATAGCTCCACTTTTGTTTCCTTTCAACATAAGTGGAAAGAATCAAAGTGAAGGGAAGTGAAATATCTTGATTGGCATTGCAAAGATGTCCGATTTTAGCAAGTTTCATGTGAACTTTGAATTCTGACTTCTTTCTGTTTTCTCAATCACCATTAATTGCCTTGACTCTTTTATGAAATGGAATGACCAAACTCAGAGTAAAGAGTTAAAGTTAAAATTAATACAGATCAGTGAGGTTGACTTGAATACTACCTATTATCTAGTATAGTTATATATTTAATATCTTTATTGTGGCATAATTGACAAAAATTGTATATATGTAAGATATACAATGTTTTGACATATGTATATATTGTAAAATGATCACCACAGTCAAGCTAGTAAAATATCCATCACCTTATATAATTATCATTTTTTATTTTTCTTTTTTTTACATGGCATGAACACTTAAGCACATTTCAAGTATATAATACAGGATTGTTAACTGCAGTCAACATGCTATATTATAGATCTCCAGAACCCATCCATCACAAAGGTAACACTGAAATGCAGTGGACAAAAGGAAGACCTTTTCAATTATTAGTATTGGGTAAATTGGATATCCATATGAAGAAAAGAATCTATATGTTCCCCTAACCATATATAAAAATAAAGTCTAAGCGAGTTGCTGATTCAAATGAGAAAAGTTCAAGTTTCTAGAAAATAACATAGAAGAATATTTTCATGACTGTGGGTGGCAAAGGCAAAATTCTTAAACAAGACACACAAAGCATTTAACTATAGAAAAAAATAATGTATAAATTGGTCTGTATGCCTAACCAGGCGGTGGCGCAGTGGATAGAGAGTCGAATTGGGATGTGGAAGACCCAGGTTCGAGACCCCTAGCTCGCAAGCTTGAGCGTGGGCCCATCTGGCTTGAGCAAAAGCTTGTCAACTCGGACCCAAGGTGGCTGGCTCAAGTAAGGGGTTGCTTGGTCTGCTGAAGGCCTGCGGTCAGGGCACATGTGAGAAAGCAATCAATGAACAACTAAGGTGTTGTGATAGCAATGAAAAACTAATGATTGATGCTTCTTACCTCACTCTGTTCCTGTCTGTCTGTCCCTATCTATCCCTCTCTCTGACTCTCTCTCTGTACCTGTAAATAAATAAATAAATAAATAAATAAAAATAAATATAAAATCCTTAAATTGATCTGTAGACTAAAAACTGTATATCACAGCCCATGGTGTGAGAGAAGATACTTGTAATACTGATATCTAACCAAGACATGAAAACATGTTTCTGCACAGAAGAGGAAACAATAATACAAACAAACAAACAACTGAATGGGAAAATATATCTGCAAATGATACATCCAATAATGTGTTAGTACCCAAAATATATAAGGAACTCATACAACTAAATAACAATTGCAACAACATAAATAAAAAATCTGAATAAAAAATGGACAGAGGACATAAATAGACATTTCTCCAAAGGGCACATACAGGAGGCCAACAGGCATATAAAAAGATGCTCAACATCTCTAATTATCAGGAAAATGCAAATTAAAATCATAATGAGATACCTCCTCACACCTGCTAGAATGGCTTTTTTTAAAAAGTCAACAAATAAGCTTGGTGAAGATATGGAGAAAGGAAACACTTGTGCACTATAGTTGCGAGTACAGAATGATGCAGCCACTGTGGAAAATAGTTTCCTCAAAAAACTAAATATAGAACTAACATATAATTCAATAATTCTACTTGTCAGTTTTTATTTAAAAGAAAAACACTAATTGGAAAGATATATATACACTACTATGTTCATTGGAGTATTATTTACAATAGCCAAGATATGGAAGAATCTAAGTGTCCATTTATACGTGAATGAATAAATAAGATGTGATATATTTAATATATATACATAGATAGATATATACAATGGAATATTATTCAATAATAAAAAAGAATAAAATCAGAGATTCCAAGATGGCAACAGAGTAGGCAGACTCACAGACTGCCACCTCTTGGGACCAAACTGGATTACAAATTAATTTAAGAACAATCATCGTGAAAAACCAACTTTGGACTAACAGAACAGGACTTGAAAACCAAGGAGCACAGAAGAAACCACACCTAGCCTGGTAGGGAGTGCGGGGATGCAGTGGAGGCTTCCCCGGTCCCAGCAGCAAGCGGAGGCTGAGGATCCAGATAGTTTCTCATTGTGAGGTAAGAGACCTTGAGAGGTGGGGGTACTCAGTCCCAGGACCAGAGCCCCAGCCTAGAAACCCAGAAATTGGAGGAGACAGCCTAACAGCATTAAGTGGGGAGAGAATAGGAGTTCTAGCTGTGGGAAACAGCTGGCGAAAAGTTGCAGCCTTAAATAGCCAGCACAGAAAATATCACTCACAGCCACTTGCCTGGGGCTCCAGGGGCAAGGAGGGCTGAGAGTACTGGTCTTGCATGGGGAGAATGGGAAAATTGAGGCACAGAGGCACAAACAGTGATTGGGAGAATACCTGAACTGAGTCATTTTCCAATGCTGAGGTGGGGTGTTGATCCCTCTGTCCATCACAAGCCTAGTGAGGAGCCAGTTGACCCACCTCCAAAAAGCTCTCCAGCTCCAATTAGTGCAAAAGGCCATTTGGAAAGGAGGCAGTAAAGGGGAGGGGCAATAATTCAGGTTTCTGGGGAGACCTGAGCTACACCTCCCTCTTCTGATATGGAGAACACGCCTGCCCCTGGAGAGTCACTGAGCAGTACACACTTTCTGGTTTTCAGAGGTCACATCCACTGCATTCCTGGATAGAGTTTCAACTAGGGCCAAAGAACAAGATATGCCCATTATGCCCATTTCCCATACCCCCCCCCCCATCCTAAACACAGAAGCTCCCTGCAGGGCTAAGCAAACAAACAGCAAGGAAATTAAGGTTTTTAAGTGGCTCTACTAGTTAAGGAGCATTACAATTCGAGCAAGCAGCAGAGGCTGAGGAATAAAGACCTGGAGGCGAGGCCACATTCCATAAACCAACCTCAGACCCACAACCCTATCAAGCTTGAAAACTGCACACATAAAAAATGGGAAGAAAGAGGAATGTAAACCATATGAATCAACAAGAGAAATCCCCAGAAAAAAAACTGAATGAGATGGAAGTAACCAAATTACCAGATGCAGAGTTTAAAATAATGATTGTTAGGACGCTAAGGATCTCAGAGTTACAATGGATGAACTTAATGAGCACCTAAATAAAGAAATTGCAAACATCAAAGAAGACACTGAAATCATAAAAAGAAATTAATCAGAAATGACAATGACAATATCAGAAATGAAGACTACACAAGAAGGAATCAACAGCAGGCTGGATGAAGCAGAGGATCAAATCAGCAAATTAGAGGACAAGATAAATATAAATAGAAACAGAGCAGCAGAAAAGAAAAGAGGCTCAAAAATTCTGAGGAAACTTTAAGAGAACTCTGTGACAATATAAAGAGAAATAAAATCTGCTTCTTAGGGGTTCCTGAAGGAGAAGAGAAAGAACAAGAAAAAGGGAACCAGTTTGAAAAAATCATAGCTGAAAACTTTCCTAAATTGATGAAGAAAAAAAGTCACAGAAGTTCAAGAAGCACAGAGAGTCCCAGTAAAGAGAAACCCATGAGGCCTACATCAAGACACATCATAAATTAAAATGCCAAAGTTAAGAGATAAAGAAAAAAATATTAAAAGCAGCAAAAGAAAAGTAGTCAATTACCTACAGAGGAGCCTCCACAAGGATGACATCTGACTTTTCAACAGAAACACTTGAGGCCAGAAGGGAATGGCAAGAAATATTCAAAGTAATGCAAAACAAGAGCCTACAACCAAGACTTCCTTATCCAGCAAGATTATCATTAAAAATTGAAGGAGAAATAAAAAGCTTCCCAGACAAAAAACAAAACAAACCTCAAGTAATTCATTACAACCAAACTAGTATTGCAGGAAATGTTAAGGGGCTTGGTGTAAAAAGAGCAAAGGAAAAAAAGAAATCAAGAAAGAGAGGATTATAGATTTAAAGAATAAAATGGCAATAAACAACTACATATCAATAATAACCTTAAATGTAAATGGATTAAATGCTCCAATCAAAAAAACATAGGGTAGCTGCATGGATAAGAAAATAGGACCGGTACATATGCTGCCTACAAGAAACCCACCTCAAAACAAAAGATACACATAGACTGAGAGTAAAAAGATGTAAAAAAATATTTCAGACGAACGAAAAAGAAAAGAAAACTGGGGTAGCAATACTAATATCTGAGAAAACAAACTTTAAAACAAAGGGTAGAGTAAGAGATAAAGAAGGTCACTACATAATGATAAAAGGAGCATTACAACAGGAATATATAACTATTATAAATATATATGTGCCTAATATAGGAGTACCTAAATATATAAAACAGATTTTTAAGGACAAAAAGGTGAGATCAACAGCAATACTATAATAGTAGGGGATTTAAAAAAAAAAATTTCTGAAGTGAGAAACAGGGAGGTAGATGGACAGACTCCCACATGCACCCAACCAGGATCCACCCAGCATGCCTACTAGGGGCAATGCCCAGCCCATCTGGGGCATTGCTCCATTACAACTGGAGCCATTCTAGCACCTGAGGTGGAGGCCACAGAGCCATCCAGAGCATGCAGGCTAACTTTGCTCCAATAAAGCCTTGGCTGTGGGAGGGATGAGAGAGAGAGAAAGAAAGGAGAGGGGAAAGGGTGGAGAAGCAAATGAGCCCTTCTCCTTTATGTCCTGGCCAGGAATTGAACCCAGGACTTCCACACACTGGGCCGACACTCTAACACCGAGCCAACCGGCCAGGGAATAGTAGGGGATTTTAATGCCCCACTAATATCAATGGATAGAACCTCCAGACAGAATATTAACAAAAAAACAGTGGCCTTAAATGACCCACTAGATCAACTGGATTTAATAGATTACTTCAGAACCTTTCACGCCAAAGCAGCAGAATATACATTCTTTTCAAGTGCTCACAGTACATTCTCTAGGATAGACCACATGTTAGGACATAAAAAAAGTCTTAATAAATTTAAGAAGATTGAAATCATGTCAACCATCTTCTTTGATTAAAACAGCATGAAACTAGAAATCAACTACAATAGTAAAACTGAAAAACATTCAAACACTTGGAGACTAAATAGCATGCTATTAAATAATGAATGGGTTAACAATGAGATCAAGGAAGAAATAAAAACTTCCTTGAAAATAAACATACAACAACTCAAAATTTATGGGACATAGCAAAAGCAGTCCTGAGAGGGAAGTTCATAGCATTACAGGCATACCATTAGAATCAAGAAAAAACTCAAATTAACAACTTAACCCTGCACCTAAAAGAACTAGAAAAAGAACAGCAAGTAAAGCCCAGAGGAAGTAGTGGAAAGTAAATAATAAAGGTCAGAGCAAAAATAAATGACATAGAGGCAAGAAAAAAAATACAGAAGATCAATGAAACCAAGAGCTGGTTCTCTGAAAAGGTAAACAAAATTGATGAACCTTTAACCAGACTCACCAAGAAAAAAAAAAGAGAGGGCTCAAATAAATAAAATTAGAAATTAGAGTGGAGAAGTAACAACTGACACAGCAGAAATTCAAAGGAGAATAAGAAAATACTATAAAGAAATGTATGCCAAAAAAAAGTAACATCCTAGATGAAATGGATAAATTTATTGAAAAATATAATCATTTAAAAATCAATCTGGAAGAATCAGAAAACCTAAACAGACTGATTATACCAAAAGAGATTGAAACAGTTATTAAAAAACTCCTAACAAAAAAAAAGTTCTGGGCCTGATGGCTTCACAGGTGAATTTTACCAAATATTCAAAGAACTAACACTTGTCCTTCTCAAGCTACTTCAAAAAATTAAAGAGGAGGGAAAACTTTCAAACTCCTTTTACGAGTCAAACATAATTCTCATTCTAAAACTAGGCAAAGTCAATACAAAGGAAAAAAACTATACGCCAATATCCCGGAAGAACTTAGATGCTAAAATTCTCAACAAAATATTAGCAAATCAGATCCAGCATTACATGAAAAAAATCATACATCATGATCAACACTTTGAAAGGCAAGGCTGGTCCAATATGCACAAGTCAATCAATGTGACTCATCATATAAACAAAAAGAAGAAAAATTACATGATAATATCAATAGATGCAGAAAAACATTCCATAAAATCCAGCACCTATTCATGATCAAAACTCTGAGCAAAGTGAGAATACAGGGAACATATCTCAACATGATAAAGGTCATCTATGACAAACCCACAGCCAACATCATACTCAATGGGCAAAAATCAAAAGCAATCCCCTTAAGAACAGGAACAAGGCAGGGAGAGGTGACTCCTTTTACCACTCTTATTCAACATAGTTCTGGAAGTCCTAGCCACAGCAATCAGACAACAAGAAGAGATAAAAGGCATCCAAATTGGAAAAGAAGAGATAAAACTTTCATTATCTGCTGATGACTTGATACTGTACATAGAAAACCCTAAAGTTTCAGCCAAAAAACTATTGGAATCAATAAGTGAATTCAGCAAGATAGCAGGATAAAAAATCAATATTCAAAAATCTGTGGTATTTATATACACCAACAATGAACTGTCAGAAAGAGAAATTAAGGAAACAATTCCCTTCACTATTGCAAAAGAAATAATAAAGTACCTAGGAGTAAATTTAACCAAGGAAGTTAAAGACCTGTACTTGGAAAATTATAAAATGTTGATTAAAAAAATCAAGGAAGATATAAACAAGTGGAAGCACATACCATGTTCATGGATAGGAATAATAAACATCATTAAAATGTCTGCACTACCCAATGCAATATATAAATTCTATGCAATTCCTATTAAAATACCAATGACATACTTCAAAGATATATGTAGAAAAAATATTCCAAAAATTTATATGGAACCAAAAAAGAACACGAATAGCCTCAGCAGTTTTGAAAAAGAAAAATAAAGCCGGGGGTATCACACTTCCTGACATCAAGTTATACTACAAGGCCATTGTACTCAAAACAGCCTGGTACTGGCATAAGAACAGGCATATAGACCAAGGGAACAGACAGAAAACCCAGAAATAAACCCACACCTTTATGGTCAATTGATATTTGACAAAGGAGGTAAAAGCATACAATGGAGTAAAGACAGTCTCTTTAACAAATGGTGCTTGTAAAATTGGACAAATACATGCAAAAAATGAAACTAGACCACCAATTTACACCATTCACAAAAATAAACTCAAAATGGATAAAAGACTTGAACATAATTCATGAAACCATGATCATCTTGGAAGAAAACATAGCCAGCAAGCTCTCCGACATCTCTCACAGCAATATATTTGCTGATTTATCTCCACGCGCAAGTGAAATAAAGGACAGGATGAACAAATGGGACTATATCAAACCAAAAAGCTTTTGCACAGCAAAAGACACCATGAACAAAATAAAAAGATAACCCACACAATGGGTTAACATATCGGCCAACATGTCCAATAAGGGGTTAATAACTAAAATTTACAAAGAACTTGTAAAACTCAACCCCAGGAAAGTAAACAATCCATTCAAAAATTAGCCAAAAGAACTGAATAGACACTTCTCCAAAAAGGACATACAGATGGCCAATGCGCATATAAAAAAATGTTCAACATCACTAATCATTAGAGAAATGCAAATTAAAACCACAATGAGATACCACCGCACACCTGTTAGAATGGCGCTCATTAACAATACAACATATAACAAGTGCTAGCAAGGGTGTAGAGAAAGGGGAACCCTCCCGCACTGCTGGTGGGAATGCAGACTGGTGCAGCCACTGTGGAAAACAGTATGGAATTCCTCAAAAAATTAAAAATTGAACTGCCTTTTGACCCAGCTATCCCACTTTTAGGAATATATACTAAGAACACCAAATCACTGATTCAAAAGAAGAAATGCACCCCTATGTTCACTGCAGTATTGTTTACATTAGCGAAGATCTAGAAACAGCCCAAGTGTCCATCAATAGACAAGTGGATTAAAAAGCTGTGGTACATATACACCATGGAATACTACGCAGCCATAAAAATGAAGGAAATCTTACCCTTTGCAACAACATGGATGGACCCGGAGTCTATTATATGCTAAGCGAAATAAGTCAGGCAGAGAAAGAAAAATATCATATGACCTCACTCATTTGAGGAATCCAGTGAACAATGAGAACTGAGGAATGGTAGAGAGGCTGAGAAGGGGTCAAAGAGTCCAGAGAAAAAGTGGGCAGAGGAAAATGGATGAGAGGAGGGGATCAAAGAGAGAAAAGACATTAGTGAAAATATAAACACATAACACAGAGAGATAGAGGGCATGATAGTAAATTATGGAGGAAAGGGAGGAAGGTGGTAGGGAGGAGACAAAAAGGGTATCAGGGAGAATGGGGGAGGGGAAGGAAGGAGATATATTCATCGGTACATTGTAACTATGTAAACACAACAAATTAAAATCAATAAAAATTTTTTTAAAAAAATGAATGAAATCTTGCCATTTGCGACAACATAGATGGACCAAGAGGGTGTTGTGTTAAGTGAAATAGGTGAAACAAACACAAATATCACATGATTTTACTTAAATATGGAATGGAAAACAAAACAAAGCAACAAACAAAACAAAACCACACTCAGAAACAAATGTGAAAATAAGTGTGCTTATTACAATTGAAATATGAATTCAATGTAGAGATAAGCAAAGGCAGTTTAAAATCCTCAACTTTCCTTCATTGCATTTAGAAATTTGGTGACTATCTTAAAGGCTGAATGATTTTGTCAAGACATCTACTTTTAGAGCTGATTTTCAACCCTTCAGCCCTTTTAAAGACTAACTCAATATTCCTCAAACTTTCAAATTACTATAGTTATCTACACAAACTGTTAAAAAGTTTCAAAAACTGTTTTGACTACAGGAGATTTATTTTATTTTAATTAATTAATTAATTAATTTCTTGAGAGTGGGAGGTAGACAGAGAGAGAGACAGGAACACTGAGCTGCTCCTGTATGTGCCCTGACCAGAGAATAGAACCGGCAACTCTATACTCTGGGACAATATTCCAACTGATTCAGCTATTCAGCCAGGGCTTAATTTCTTTTGACTTATTGTTTCAGAGAGACAGAGAGAGGAAAGGGGACTTCTAACTTACACAAATGACTAAAATTCAATGCTACTAGAAGATGTATTAATAACCTTGCAAATTTCCTTAAGTATATGTATGTAACAGATTATTAATAATCTTCACACATATACTTTATACTTAAATGCCATGAAGGAAAGTTGAGGATTTTAAACTGCCATTGCTTATCTTTGGATTAACTTCATGTTTCACTAGTAGTAAGCACAGTTATTTTTATATTTGTTGATTTGTGTGTTGTTTTGAGGAATAAGTGAGCTATATGTGAAAGCACTTAGCCCAGGGCATAGCACACGGTTGGTCATCAGTAATAAATATGAACTGATTTTGAGTCTAAGATTTGCTTGATCGGATGAAAATGTGTATTAATTTTTTAAAAGTATTAGAGAAATACTGCCTCTCATTTCACATACATATTTCTTGCAACTCAGCTAAAACTGCTATCACACTCACACATTTGGGGATTGGTCACAGGGTCCCTTAAGTGGAGTCATACTCACTCAGGGGATAGGTTCTCAAATCAGTATAAAAAGTGCACCTGTACATCACTGAAGTATAAATATCTCCTTAGTTCAATGCACAATACATCTCTATCATTCCCAATATCTCAGTCCCCCTTACCATTATTCTCATGCATCCCTCTCATCGGAGCCCATGAAACCTCACAGGATGCCCCTTGCTCAGTTTTCCTCAGTAAGAATGTGCAATCTCGCTGGCTCAGCAGAGCATCCGCTGGCATGTGGAAGTCCCGGGTTTGAGTCCCGGGTTTGGTTCCCAGCCAGGGTACACAGGAGAAGTGACTATCTGCTTCTCTGCCCCTCCCTCTTCCCCTTCTCTCACTCTTTCTCTCTCTTTCTGCCTCCTGCAGCCATGGCTCGAATGGTTTGAGCAATTTGGCCCTGGGCACTGAGGATGGCTCCAGGGCCTCACTGCTGAAACAGCTTTGTTGGAGCAATGGAGTAGCGGTCTCAGATGGGCAGAGTATACCCCCCCAGTGGGCTTGCCGGGTGGAGGAGTCTGTCTTTCTGTATCCCCACCTTTCACTTAACCAAAAACAAACAAACAACAACAACAAAGGAATGTGCAATCTGGGAGAAATTCCTTGGAAATTATTTTAATTCTCAGTAATTAGATAGAAAAAATTAATACGCCTCTTCCTTAATTTCACTCACTTGGGTATTAATTAATTTTGTAGTGTGTGTTTCTCTCTGTACATGTTAGGGGCTTAATTAAAATTAACCCTTAATAGGAAATATAGCCTCCTTAGAGAAGTGTTCTTCTCAAAGTATTTTATTATCCATTTTATAAGTAAATAGCAAACATATTCTCCTTATTAAAACATACATAATGCAGAAACATAACATAAAAGATCTTAATCGTTACCACTTCCCCAAATTATTCCAGTCCACTCTCCAGGGACAACAAACTACTCTTAAACTTTTCTGAGTATCTTTCCAGACCTTTACTTTTTTGTTTATACACACACACACACACACACACACACACACAAACACACACACGCAAACACACACACACATTAAAAATTTGGTATTGCTTTTCTCTTTCTATGACAATACTGAAGATCTATAACAATGGATTGTAGTTCAATTTGATTTTTCCACTTAGTGATATATCCTGGTTAAACTTTCCTTAACCATGTCCCACCTTGTTTTTTCAATCTTTTTGTTGTTGTTGAAATTTCTGACTACAATAAAGCTCCTGTATTATTAGTGGGTTTCCTCCTGACCTGAATACCCAATGCATGGATAGCCCAGGCCCTTTCATTATCTTCAAATGACTATGTTGAAACAGTCTTATTTAAGCCATCAAAAAAAAAAAGGGAAGAAAGAAAGTGGAATCAAGTTAGTAAGCTCTCTTAGGGAACGAATGTGGGTATGGAAAGAACACAACCTCACAGAGAATAATGCAGTTTCCCGAGTGGATAACGAAGTGCAGAATGTCTTGTCAAGAGATAACATGGCTTAGGTTAGCCCATGATTTAAAGGAGAGATTTTTAAATAATCAGATTTTGAAAGGGGCCCATAAGTAGTTAGGTCAAACAATATATACAGCTTATATATACACAAATATACATATAAGTTAACTGTCCAACTCATCGAATAAGGTGTTATACTTGAACTAAATTTATAGTATACTTGTGTGCCAAATGTATATAAGAGACCAGAGCATAAATTCAGTTCCTGAGAGAGTAATAGTGACTAACATATAGGACAGTGCAGAAGCTGTTTCACACGTTCTTTCAGCAGAAAGTATAGTAAAGGGGATTAGAAGAAAAAGTGTTTTAGAGAAAGCCAGGGCTTGCCAAACAGACCAGGTGAAGAGAATATTAATTCTAATATACAGGGCAAGCATTCAAGGGTGAAGGACTAGAGATTGTAATCCATCCTTTTCTATGCCAAATTGAGTGCCATCCATACCATGCCAAGAAAATGTCCCATTTAGAAACATGAACTCAGTGGAAAATTGAGTAGCATCTATAAATTTTATTCACTCCTTTTTCCAGATCATTAAAGGCATTAAACCAGACCAGACCCAACATGAACCCTTATAACACCCCAGTACACATTGCCCTAGAGTGAATTATGCCATCATTAATCATTTGCCCATTGTTTATAATCACCCAAGCATTTTTAATATAACTAGATTCTTATTCAAACTGGTTTTAAATTAATTTTGCAAATAATATTTGTAGGACTCAGATATAACGATCTATTGACACCTACATCCATCAATTAGGTAGCGTTCTCTCTCTTCCTTGGAAGTTTTTCTGGTTGGATGTGCCCTCTCTGCAAATCCAGCTTTATGTTAGATGTAGCTCCTCTCTGCCCTAGTTGTTTACAAATTTCCTCTTTCAATAACTGCACCATAACTTTTTAATCTGTTGGTATAAGAACAACCGGATGATGCTGACCCAAATCACACTTGTTTCTTAAAAATTGATTACACACCTGTTTTGCTTCTTATTCACTTTTTACCCATAATGCTACCCTTGTTTCAGCAGTGTGCCTTAGTTCTCCACTGGAGGTAACTTGTGGTTGTATTTCTTTATCACCATTTAGGTACTTATATGCTTAAATGTATGTCACATACATTGCCATTGTGGATGTATTAAATATTTTATAATGTGCTCAGACTACATTTTGAAAAAAGCTATTTTTCTTATTTTTTTCTACAGACTTTGCAACAGTTTCATACCTTCCTTTTTAAATAAGTTACACATCTATACATTTATTACTGGTTATATTTTTCTGGGTTCTACTGTTTTCTAACTCTCTGTCTCTTTTCTCAATCTTTAACTAAAAACAACTAAGTTTTATATGTACATACTTTAGAATTAAAGTTCTCAAGGGTTTGTAATGAAAGAGTAGTCCCCCATACCCACCCCAGCATTTACCTCTCCAAGAGACAACAGATTTCAACTCTTAGCTGAATATTTTGGTATTTACCCTCATGACTCAAAATAATGGGCTTGAATTGCTACTACTGATTTTTATTTTAGACATTATCTATTGTCTTCCCACGATGGAAGATCTGGGAAAGTGTTCATTTTTCTCCCTTATTCCTACCACAGATGTGTTCCCTTTTCTTTATCTCATCCTTCCAATATGATTTATCACAATTTGTAATAGGTTAATATCAGGATTTATTTGTAAGTGCTCTCCATAGCTGGAAAAAAAATGGTAAACTCTAATAACTCTCCCTTTCTGCCTAACTTTTGGTTTTCTCTATTTCTACAGTCATTTTTAAATAATTGCTCGAAATGTTGGACCAAATTTCATATTCCAAATAAATTGGATTTTCAGGATTAAATTTATTTATGAGGAAAAATGTCAGAGGAAGACATGATTTATAAGGACAGAATGATGAGCTTAATAAAAGGGTTGGCTGGGTGCTCTCTAATATCTTCTTAAATTATGAGATTTCTCAACCCAGTTATCCTAGAAATAATTCAAAACCTTTTTTTCCTAGAGAAAATTAAAAAAATTTTCCCCTAAAATTCTTCTCACTTACAAAATGGATTTGGATACTCTCTGTTTGCAGAATTACTATTTTGGAAAAAAAAAATCATTCCCTTAGTCATACCCAAAGGATTCTTTTCAATCTGGCTTACAAGAAGAGAATTAATTCTGAGTCTCATGGTGAATGGATTTTGGAATTTCTAAAGTAAACTCTGTGTGTGGAAGTAAAATTCTTCTCAAGGGCACAGCAGTTTTCTGGCAGCTCCTAGTCATTATTTCAAATATCAAGTCAGTGATTCTTTCTGATTTTTCTACGATTTTCTTACTCCCTGATTTTGAATCTCTTTCTCATTCACAATCAATGCTTTGTACTACCACTAAGCCAACTTAGAATCCTAGGCTTCAATGGGAAGACTTACTAGTGTTTTTAAAAAATGTGTAAAGATCTGTAGTTGGAAGTTCTTTCTTCCTCCATGTTGAGGTTCCTAAGTGACAGGAGAAGAAGCTACGTTAGCATTCATTGTGTGCCAGCGCTTCATTGCTGAGATGAATGTGAGTCTATTGGTATCATGACGAGTTTTATTGTTGACATTTTTGCCATCTGCATGGTTTTTGCACTTGTACTGATTGCTTTTCTCAGCTTGAAATTTCAGCCTTCATTTCAAATTGACAATGCAAAGATGTGAGTCACTGTGGTTTAACAGTGTGAATAATAGCCCCTCACATAGACTCTCTGGTGACTCTATGCTTGAACAGGGACTTTCCTTGCCACAATGGACATGTAGACTATGCTCTGTAGGAAGCCAAGAGAAGGAGCAGGGCTTAAAAAGCAGAGTTTAGATTAGGAATCTTCTTTTAATTGGGGTTGTTACCTCATAATGAGAATGTTCTCAACCTGGTGTTCTGTGAGTCAATGCAGCTTTGCTGTCTTTTTGAATAATTCAGTTGAGTTTAATACCAAGTATTTAATTCAATACATTGACTGAGCCCTCAATCTGTCCTAAGCACTGCAGACTTAGGATACTGTGAAGGAATGAACATGATCCTCTGACTTGTGTTCATTCAGCTGACTAGGTAAACTCTTGCCTAAGTTATAGACCTCTCTGGCTTTTCTCTCTTCTCATTTACAGCTGCCTTAGGACAACGAAGTGAGGTGGTTGGGGGACAAGCAAAAAAAAAAAGTTTAAGTCAGGCTATAAATAATTAACTTGGATTTTTTTTTCTTCTTCAAAATATCTTCCACTATTTCTGGGCAAGGAAGCACATTCTTTCATCTGTAGGCTCTAATGGTTCACATTATGGTATGCTTGGGGGTTCAGACTATTTCTGAAGTTACACTACATTAATGTCACTTGCAGTTAAATGATTTTATACATAACTAGTTCTCTCTTCCTCAAACCCTCTCGTTTTACAGGCAGATAATTTCTGTGAGAAACATATGCCATACTCAAAATCAGCCTTTAGTCTTCATAAATCCTATAGACACATTTCAAATGGGTACTGTGTCTCTTCTTCAGAATTTGAATATCACAAAGGTATATAACATTTTTTCCCAAGCTGCACCTTTTAAATATACTTTGGATCATGTTCTGAAAACAGATTTAAAATATATTGTCTAACCAACTGACATTGGTAGGAAGGTTTGCAACATATACACTATTTGTATTCTTTAATTCTTTTTTGCATTACTGTACAAGTTGGAGCTTCATTGGGGCTTCTCTCTTTCAATTTTGGTTGATCCATCTACTTTTCACTTTGGCTTAGTGATTACCTGATGGGGCAAGCAGCCATTACCAGATACCACACACCCTTTCCATTACAGCCAATGTCAAAAACGCATCCACTCTTGTGTGCACCAATAAATCTCATGTATTTTTATTTATTCAACTTTTTAAATGAGAAATTACAATTATCCTCCTTATGCTAAAATTGTATCAAATTTCCACTGGGAGTCCCTTCAAGCTGGTTTCAGTGTCCTTACAATGGACCTCTATTAATCTTTGACTATTTATTTGCTTTATGGCAAAACAACTTGTACCTTCCCTGCCCCAAATCTAGAAATCAGTTATTTCTCCAATTCACCCTTATTCCTGTAAGTGGGAAATAATATAGAAACCAGGATCTGAGCACTAGACATACTTATTGAAATACTCATTGATTCTGGTCATTTATTCTCAGTAAACCAAGCTAGAAATGATACATATTTTAAAATTCTGTTCACTTTAAAATTTCCAACTCAAATATAACATCACAGGACTTTTTCCTTAACTCATTTGACTTTTATAATTGGATTTATTTTCTTTTACAATGAAAATCATTGTTTGTAATTTTATATATATATATATATATATATATATATATATATATATTCATATATAATAGTTTCAGAGATAAAATATCAATATTACTCCTGACAATATAGATAAAAGCAAGGTTTAAAATTATTTTGCAATTCCTTTTTTTATTCACCCTGTAAGAATGTACAGTAAGAGTGTTATGTATAATGCACTTAAATAGCTACTGATTTGACTTCTAGTTAAGTTCATTTATTTCACTTATTTCTAATTTGGGGGCTTTCTTTTTATTAATTTTATTTTTAATATGTAAACATTTACTTGGTTCAAAAGTCAAAATAAATAAGGTATATTAGAGGAATATCATTTTTATCTTTATCCTGTCCAATTCATATTCTTCCCATTAAAAATCATTTATTAGTTTCTGATTTGTGCTAGCTTTCTAATATTTAGAATATATATATATATATATATATATATATATATATATATGTATTCTTATGTATTATATTCTCTTTTTTTGAGGGTGAGAGGAGAGGAGATAGTGAAGCAGATTTCCACATATGCCCCACCTGGATCGACCTGGCAATCAATTGAGCTATATTTAGTACCTGAAGCTGATGTGCTGGAATCAGTCCAAGCTATTCTCAGCACCCAGGGCCATGCTCAAACCAATTGAGCTACTGGCTGCAGGAGGGGAAGAAGAAGGAGGGGAGGGGGAGAAGCATATGGTTGCTTCTCCTGTGTGCCCTGACAAGGAACTGAATCCATGATGTCCATATGCCAGGCTAATGCTCTACCACTGAGGAACCAGCAAGGGCCATGTATTGTATTCTTTTTTGTTTTATTTTCCTGAAGTGAGAAGCAGGGAGGCAGAGAGACAGACTCCCACATGCGCCTGACTGAGATCCACCAGGCAAGCCCACCAGGGAGCCATGCTCTGTCCATCTGGGCAGTTGCTCCATTGTAACTGGAGCCATTCTAGTGCCTGAGGTGGAGGCCATGGAGCCAGCCTCTTTGCCCAGGCCAACTTTGCTCCAATGGAGCCTTGGCTGCGGGAGGGGAAGAGATAGAGAGAAGGAGATAGGGAAGAATAGAGAAACAGATGGGTGCCTTTCCTGTGTGCCCTGGCTGGGAATCGAACCCAGGACTTCCACACACCAGGCCGATGCTCTACCACTGAGCAAGCCAGCCAGGGCTGTATTATATTCTTTTTTTTTTTTTCTTACAGGGACAGAGAGAGAGTCAGATAGAGGGATAGATAGGAACAGACAGACAGGAACGGAGAGCAGTAAGAAGCATAAATCATTAGTTT
Organism: Rhynchonycteris naso; assembly: GCA_037038555.1. Taxonomy (NCBI): domain Eukaryota; kingdom Metazoa; phylum Chordata; class Mammalia; order Chiroptera; family Emballonuridae; genus Rhynchonycteris; species Rhynchonycteris naso. The sequence goes on along the minus strand of CM073000.1, from coordinate 153,941,036 downwards.
CTCGTTGCCGTTGCGACACCATAGTTGTTCATTGATTGCTTTCTCACACGTGCCATGACTGCGGGCCTTCAGCAGACTGAGCAACCCCTTGCTGGAGCCAGCGACCTTGGGTCCAAGCTGGCGAGCTTTTGCTCAAGCCAGATGGGCCCGCGCTCAAGCTTGCGAGCTCGCGGTCTCGAACCTGGGTCTTCTGCATCCCAGTCTGACGCTCTATCTACTGTGCCACCACCTGGTCAGGCTGTATTATATTCTTATACAAAATATAACACAGTATATATACACCCTGTTTTACAACTTTCTTTTTTTTTTTTTTTACAAGGACAGAGAGAGAGTCAGAGAGAGGGATAGGTAGGGGCAGAGAGACAGGAACGGAGAGAGATGAGAAGCATCAATCATCAGTTTTTTGTTGCGACACCTTAGTTGTCCATTGATTGCTTTCTCATATGTACCTTGGCCATGGGCCTTCAGCAGACCGAATAATCCCTTGCTTGAGCCAGCGACCTTGGGTCCAAGCTGGTGAGCTTTTTGCGCAAGCCAGATGAGCCTGGACTTAAGCTGGCACCTCAGGGTCTTGAACCTGGGTCTTCCGCATCCCAGTCCAATGCTCTATCCACTGCACCACTGCCTGGTCAGGTTCTTTTTTTCTTGATAATATATACTAGAGATCACTTTAAATGAGTTACTATTATCTTCTTATTGTTTTTTAATAGAGAGATAAAACTTTTTTTAAAGATATACTAGAGTTTATGCAACCAATACTCTATTGATGGACATCTGAATTGCTCCCAATATTTTGAGATTAAAAATAATGCTGCAGTTAATAACTTTGTGCATATGTATGTCTTATATTTGTGGAGATATAGCTTCAGGATAGATTTATTTTTAAAAATATTTTTGTTGAATTTGTTGGGGGTGACATTGGTTAATAAAATTATATAAGTTTCAAGTGTACAATTCTATAATACATCAACTGTATATTGTATGGCATGTTTACCACCCAAAGTCAAGTTTTTTTTTATCACTACAACCCCTTTACTTTCTCCTACCTCCCCTCTCCCCCTGGCAATCACCAAAATGTTGTCAATGTCTGTAAATTTGGATGTTTTTGTTTTTTATTTATTAATCCCTTCACCTTTTATACCCAGCTCTGAACCCCTCTCCCCTCTGACAGCTGTCAGTCTGTTTCAGGATAGATTTCAGGATAGATAGTAATGTATAAGAATGCCTATTTCTCCAAAGCCTTATGAACAGCATATGTTGGCAAATTCTAGATTCTTACCCATCTAATTCATAAAGAAAAATTATCTCAATTTTGAGTATCTACTCAAAATAGAGTAGATTGAACCTGACCAGTTGGTGATGATGCATTGGATAGAACATTGGACTGGAATGCTGAAGAACCAGGTTGAAAACCCTGAAGTCACCTGCTTGAGCACAGGCTCATTCAGCTTGAGCATGGGCTCACCAGTTTGAGCATAGGTTTGCTGGCTTGAGCATGGGATCATAGACATGACTCTATGTTCATTGGCTTGAGTCCAAAGGTTGCTGGGTTGAAGCCCTAGGTCACTGGCTTGAGCAAGGGATCACTGGCTCAGCTGGAGCCCCCAGTCAAGGCACACATGAGAAAGCAATCCATGAACAACTAAGATACAACAATGAAGCTTCTCATCTCTTTCTCCCTTCCATCCTGTTTGTCCCTGTCTGTCTCTCTCTCTCTCGCTAAAAAAAAAAAAAAGTTAAATTGAGGATCTCTTCGGATATACTTCCCATAGCTCTCAACATATACACACAGAAAACACACACATGTGCCTAGAATAGGAGGCCCTAAAACAGAGTAATGAAATGACTGTTTACATACAAAAAACAAACATTTTCAGACTCCAAGGATAACTAATCATTATGGAAAAACCTCTAATATGAAAGAGAGATTAAAACAAGAAATCATAAGAAAGCAACCTGCAGGAAACAGACTCTTTAAGAAGAAATTTCAAAATACTCTGTGTGTGTGTGTGTGTGTGTGTGTGTGTGTGTGTGTGTGTGAGAGAGAGAGAGAGAGAGAGAGAGAGAGAGAAAATGGTGGTTACCTATTTTGGAATATCACTGCATATCTTTTATAATAAAAGTATTCAAATGAACAAAGAGCAATAAAAGTTATCCACAGTACATACTTACATTATAACTAGTAAACTGAGAAAACTGTAAACTTCAATTTACATATAGGTGAAGAAATAAATATCCAAGACAAGCACAGACAGCTTCAGATCACACAAAAATTTTATTTTACTTATTTTTTCTTTAAATTAATTTTATTTATGAAATTACATTTAAAGGGGTGACATTGATGAATAAGAGTACATAGGTTTCAGGTAAACATTTCTATAGCATTTTAACTATTTTGTTTTACACCCATCATCCAAAGTCAAATTGTTTTCTGTCACCATATATTTGTCCCTCTTTACTGCCTTCCCCCTACTCTCAGATCGCAAAAAAAGATTTAATGGTCAGGCAAGGATCATATGAGAGAGAAGAGAGTTCACCTCAAAAAGGTGAGAGTTGTACTTGCATGGGAAAAACTAAGAGTAATTCTGAGACCCAACTACTTGGGAGTCAAAAGAAAGGGGTTGGAAAGTGTGTTAAAACCAGAGGTATTAGTCTTGGAAGGGCACCATTTCTGGTTGAGAAGGAGATAATGTTTTTCACAAGCTTAGTGGTAAGGGCAAAGAAGAAAGTAGCTAAATATAAAGACCTATTATAATAAAAGAGGCAAACAGATATTTTAAAAGCAAAAGCTAAGGGATGTTTATTTCACTGTATCAACAAAAGAATGCATCTTGAGCTAAGAAACAAAGTAAGCCACCAAATAATTTTTTCCTTGCCATAGGATTGCTAATTATTTCTGTACCCAGAAAACACACAAAGAATAATCATTAAAAAAGAGCTTAGGATGCATGCAAAGTTATTGGGATGGAGGGATGATAAAGCTTTACTGCAAATGAAAACACTGAAAAATGAGCAAAGCAAAATAAGAAAAACCATAACTATGAAAAAGAGGAAAACTGAAACAAAATGAACACTATAAATTAAATATAATGATAAAAGTCATCACAGATGTGAAGGAACACCACAAATCGGAAATTAAAAATTCAGATCTGACTTTCTTCCAATCAAAATGGAGGCATGGGTATAAAGGGACTCGTACCCTCCCACAAGCACATCAAAATTACAACTACAGAACAACCATCATTCACGACCACCTGACAGCTGCATGGTGGTTGGAGAGAAAGCAGTAAGATGGCAGGGTGCTGAAGGGAAAGAGAGGGAATGTAAAGAAATAGAAAGGAGAAGTCAAAGAGAGAGAGCAGCTGGTACTGCCAAACTATTGTGACTGTCCTGGTAGCAAAGGAAAGGAGACCTAGACACATATATACACAAGGAAGATGACCATGTGAAGGCAGAAACAGAAACTGGAGACAGGCCAAAGAAAACCCAGAATTTCTGGCATCTACCAGAAGTCTCTGTGTTTGAAGTTCCAAGAAGTGAGAATGCGAAGATGGCGATGGAGTAGGCGGACGTACCAACTTCCAACTCCCAGAACCAAAGTGGATTATAACTCAATTTTAAGAACCAGCATCTGGATAAACCAACTTTGAACTAAACTAAGTGGACTCTTCAACCAAGGAACACAGAAGAAGCCACATTGAGACCGGTAGGAATAGCGAAAACATGAAGAGGGCTGCCCAGCTCCCTGGAGCAAACGGCAGCCCGGAGAGACCCACGCGGCGAGAAGAGAGTTTGGCAGAGAGGGAGGGACCTGGGTCTGAGGAACCAAGCCCCAGCCTGCAGTCCCAGAACCTAGAAGAGGTGTTTGGACAGTATTGAGCTGTGAAGCAAGTGAGGATACTGTTTGTGAGAAGGAGACAGTTTTCTCAGACCCAAGATTCTTTTTAAAGGGACAGCACAGAAAACCTCTCTCACAACCACTCACCCTGGGCTCCGGGGAACGGGGACAGAGGAGAGGACCAGAGCAGCGGGAAGAGAGTGTGGCCTGAAGGCACAGGGACAAACACTCTGAGGGACAACCACCCTAACCACTGGGCTAAGTCACTTCCCTAATCGAAAACGAATATTTCCCCTGGAACTAGCAATACCAGCAAAGGGAGACAGGACACTAGCCAAACAAGCTCTCCCGCGGCAATTAGAGCAGAGCTGCTTAGAGGGAGGGAGCTCCCAGGCCTATAGTGTGGAGTATTAGGGCCCTTCCTACTCTGCTGAGAGTTGCTGAAGGGTATGGTGGCAGCAGGACGCTGAAACGTGGTTCTGTCAGTGGGGGTGGAGGCCCAATCGGTGTGAGCTTGGTCTAGCCCAGCAGGGGCAGAAGGGACGCGCGAAAGCGGTCCGGCAGCTGCGGGGACTGCCAGTGACGCCACCTGCGGGGGAAAAAGCGAAAGGCCAGGAAAGGGCAGAGATCTGCTCTGCGACCCTGCGCAAGCCGGCCCTGACCGCAGGGACGGGGCTAGGACCAGGGAAAGGCGGGTACTCGTGGCTGAGCTCACGCTACCATCCCCGCCCAGCCAGAGAAACTGCGGTTTACCATCCTGCGTGCCCGAGCTGGCTCCGAAATGGGGGTGGAATAGAACCCGGGACGAGTGGAAGCTTGAGGCTGAGCTCACACCAGAAAAAATGCCCGGCCCAATAAACCATGGTTTGCCATCTGTACGTGAGTTGGCTCTGAACGTGGGGGCGGGGTAGAGCCCGGGAGGAGCGGAAGTCCGCAGCTGAGTGCATGCCAGCCCGGCCAAATAAACCACGGTTTGCGACCCTACGCAGAAGGGCCCTGGCCTCGAGGGTGGGGCTAAAGCTCCAGACGGGCAAAGGCACACAGCTGAGAGCACGTCAAAAGCCCTGCCCAACCCGCGAAACTGTGGGGAGCAGGCTCTGACTGCGGGTGCTGGGCGTAAGCCCGGAAACAGGCTGCGTCCGCAGCTGAGCAAAGGTGCTCACCTCTACCCTATGTGATGAGGCTTGCGGCTTGAGTGACAGCCCCACTTGCGGTGGAGAGGCGGAAATCACAGCAACAGCCGCAGTGGGCTGGCACTGGCAATGCCCATACACAACCGCCCTATGCAGCGGTAGATGGGTGACAGGCCTGCAGACAGACCACACCTAGAGAACACAAAGGCAATACATACGGGACTCCAGTGGCCACAACTTGCTTATACACAGATAAAATAGGCAGGCAGAGGAATGCAAACCAAATGAATCAAGAGAAATCCCCAGAGAAGGACCTGAATGAACCAGATATAACCAAACTACCAGAAGCAGAATTTAGAATAATGATAGTTAGGATGTTCAAAGAAACTAGAGCAACAATGGAGAGTCACTATGAACACCTAAATAAAGAGATAACAAGTATAAAAAACGAAATTGAAATAATAAAAAAGAATCAGACAGAAATGACAAATACAGTATCAGAACTGAAGACCACAATGGAAGGAATTAAAAGCAGGATGAATCACGCTGAGGATTAAATCAGCGAGTTAGAGGACATAATAAACAAAGGCACAGAAGCAGAGAAGAAAAAGGAAAAGAGACTCAAAAAATGTGAGGAAACTCTAAGGTAGCTTTGTGACAACATGAAGAGAAACAACATTCACATCATAGGGGTGCCTGAAGAAGAGGAGAGAGGACAGGAAATGGAAACTTTGTTCAATCAAATCATAACAGAAAACTTCCCTAAATTAAGGCGGGGAAACATTCCACACATTCAAGAAACACACAGAACTCCATTAAAGAGAAACCAAAAAAAATCTACACCAAGACACATCATAGTTAAAATACCAAAGCTAATAGATAAAGAAAAAATTTTAAAAGCTGCTAGAGAAAAAAAGGCTATCACCTACAAAGGAGCCCCCATAAGGATGACATCGGACTTCTCAACAGAAACACATGAGGCCAGAAGGGAATGGCAAGATATAATCAAAGTAATGCAGAACAAAACCTACAACCAAGACTACTCTATTCAGCAAGGCTAACGTTTAAAATTGAAGGAGAAATAAAGAGCTTCCCAGACAAAGAAAGCCTCAAGGAATTCATTAAAACCAAACCAATTCTGCAAGAGATACTAAGGGGCCTCTTGTGAACAGTTCAAAGGGAGGAAAGAATATCGCAAAAAAAAAAAAAAAAAATACAGCTTTAAAGAACAAAATGGCAATAAACAACTACATATCAATAATAACCTTAAATGTAAATGGATTAAATGATCCCATCAAAAGACATAGGGTAGCTGTGTGAATAAAGAAACAGGACCCATATATATGCTGTCTACAAGAGAAACACCTTAAAACAATAGGTGCACATAGACTGAAAGTAAAAGGATGGAAAAAAATATTTCATGCAAATGGAAACGAATAAAAAGCCGGGGTAGCAGTACTTATATCTGACAAAATGGACTTTAAAACAAAGGCTGTAGTAAGAGATAATGAAGGACACTACATAATGATAAAGGGAACAATTCAACAGGAAGATATAACTATTATAAATATCTACGCACCAAATATAGGAGCCCCGACATACATAAAGCAGACTTTGATGGATATAAAGGGCGAGATTAACAGCAATACTATCATAGTAGGGTATTTCAATACCCCACTAACAACACTGGATAGATCCTCAAGAAAGAAAATTAATAAAGAAACAGCAGACTTAAAGGATACACTAGATCAACTTGATTTAATAGATATCTTCAGAACATTTCACCCTAAAGCAGTAGAATATACATTCTTTTCAAGCGCTCATGGTACGTTTTCTAGGATAGACCACATGTTAGGACACAAAAATGGTCTCAATAAATTTAAGAAGATTGAAATCATATCAAGCATTTTCTCTGATCACAATGCCATGAAACTAGAAATTAACCACAAAAGAAAAAATGAAAAATACTCAAACACTTGGAAACTAAATAGCAAACAAGTGAAAGCATATACCTTGCTCATGGCTAGGAAGAATAAACATCATTAAAATGTCTATATTACCCAAAGAAATTTATAAATTCAATGAATACCAATTAAAATACCAATGACATACTTCAAAGATATAGAACACATATTCCAAAAATTTATATGGAACCAAAAAAGAACACGAATAACCTCAGCAATCTTAAAAAGAAAAAATAAAGCAGGAGGTATCACTCTTCCGGATATCAAGGTTTACTACAAGGCCATTATACTCAAGACAGCCTGGTACTGGCATAAGAACAGGCTCATAGATCAGTGCAACAGAACAGAGAACCCAGAAATAAACCCACACCTTTATGGACAACTGATATTTGACAAAGGAGGAAAGAACATATAATGGAGTAAAGACAGCCTCTTTAACAAATGGTGTTGGGAAAATTAGACATCTACCTGCAAAAAAATGAAACTAGACCATCAACTTACACCATTCACAGAAACAAACTCAAAATGGATAAAAGACTTAAACGTAAGCCATGAAACCATAAGCATCTTTAGAAGGAAACATAGGCAGCAAGCTCTCTGACATCTGTAGCAGCTATATATTTGCCGATTTATCTCCACGGGGAAATGAAATAAAAGACAAGATAAACAAATGGGACTATATCAAACTAAAGAGTTTTTGCATAGCTAAAGACAATAAGAACAGAATAAAAAGACAAACCACACAATGGGAGAATATATTTGATAGCACTTCTGATAAGGGGTTAATAACCAAAATTTATAAAGAACTTATAAAACTCAACACCAGGAAGACAAACAATCCAATCAAAAAATGGGCAAAAGAAATGAATAGAAATTTCTCCATAGAGGACATACAGATGGCCAATAGGCATATGAAAAAATGCTCAACATCACTAATCATTAGAGAAATGCAAATTAAAACCACAATGAGATATCACCTCACACCAGTCAGAATGGCACTCATCAGCAAAACAACACAGAATAAGAGCTGGCGAGGATGCGGAGAAAAGGGAACCCTTCTGCACTGCTGGTGGGAATGCAAAATGGTGAAGCCACTGTGGAAAACAGTTTGGAGATTCCTCAAAAAATTAAAAGTCGAACTGCCTTTTGACCCAGCTATACCACTTATAGGAATATACCCTAAGAACTCAATAGCACTGTTTGAAAAGCAGAAATGCGTCCCCATGTTCGTGGCAGCATTGTTCACAATAGCGAAGATCTGGAACCAGCCCAAGTGTCTGTCAGAAGACGAGTGGATTAAAAATCTTTGGTACATATATACTATGGAATACTACTCAGCCATAAGAAATGATGACATCGGATCATTTACAACAAAATGGATGTACCTTGATAACATTATACAGAGTGAAATAAGTAAATCAGAAAAAAAAAACCTGAGAACCGCATGATTTCATACATAGGTGGGACATAAAAGTGAGACTATGAGACATGGACAAGAGAGTGGTTGTTACGGGGTTGGGGGAGAGAAGGGTGGGTGGGATAGGGGGGAGGAGAGGGGCACAGGGAAAACCAGATAGAAGGTGACAGAGGACAATTTGACTTTGGGTGACGGGTATGCAACACAATTGAATGATTAGATAATCTGGATATGTTTTCATTGTACATATGTACCCTGATTTATTGGTGTCACCCCATTAAAATTAATAATAATAATAATAAAAAGACCACCTGACTTCTGGCTGAGTGGAAGTTCTACAAGTAAGGGATTAAAGAACAAGCCACATTGAGACTGGTAGTAGAGGCGGAGATGTGGAACTGGTGGGTCCCAACTCATGTGTGGCAGCTTAAAATTGGGAGGGAATTCTCAGCTGTGGAAGCTCCCCCTGAGGAGCTAAGAGTCCCAGCCCCACACCCGGTCCCCCCATCCCAGGGCTCCAGTGCCAGGAAGAGAAGTCCCCATTACTTCTGGCTGTAAAAACCACTGGTGATTGCAGCTGTAGCTGAATGAGATGGAAGGCTACGGAGTCCCAGGCAGCATCTTTTAAAGGGCCTGCACATGGACCTACTTGGACTCACTCCCTCTGAGCTTCAGCACTGAGGCAACAGCTTGAGAGCAACCAGGGACAGACAGGGAAGAACTAGATTGTGGAGCATCAAGGCAAGAGCTGCAGAGGCAGCTTTCTGCCAAACAAAAGTGCTGGCAGAGGCCATTGTTCCTTTCCTTTGACACTCGCACACATACACAGAGCTGGCACCAGGGACCGTAGCTGAATTTCCATTAATCTGGCTCACACTGTTCACTCTGCCCCAGTGATTCCCTGAGACCCCGCCCTATCCAATTTGCATATCCAACCAAACTGTTTTCAGTGGCTTTTCCATACACACTGCTTGTCTTGGCTCATGCTTTGAATTTTCTTAAAATCTTTCAAACAAGCAATATGTGGTCTCTGCATACCAGATACCTCTTGCTCAGTGGCCCCAGGCCTGGCACTAGTGGCAACCAGCTTTGGGATACAGCTTGGTCTCTCCTGGACATTTCCAAGCCCAGCACTGGTAGCAGCCATCTGCACATTGCTCTGTAGCTCATGCCAGGTGGCCCTAGGAAGGGCATAAGTAGTGGTTTACCTTGCACCTCCTGGGAGGTACCAAAGCCAGTGCACATGATGGTTATCTTCAAGCCACATCACAGTACAACCTGACCATATCTAAAAGTGACACACTTAAGGGGTGAACTCAGTGAGCAGCAGCAAAACCCCGCTAGAACAAGTCCTGCCATAGGGTCGACTACTGCACAGCAGCTCCTCCACTGTAGTCACAACCAGTCTTCAAAGCAGACCACACTGGGGGTCAATACCTCCCAGTGACACTAACAATGAACAAGGTTCACCTAAACAAGACAGTTCGTACAGCCCATACAGGGGCACACCTGGAGTACAGCTTGAATGACTGGGTTAGCAGTGTCACTGGGCCTTACAAGCCATTTATTAAACAAGGCCATTCTACCAAGTCTGAGACATGTGGCAGCTCTACCTAACACATAGAAACAAAGGAGAGCAGCCAAAAAATGTGACAAATAAACATGTCCTAAATGAAAGAACAGAAGAAATCTCAAGAAGAATAACTAAACAAAACGGAGGCAAGCAAACTACTAGACACAGAGTCCAAAACCATGGCTATAAGAATGCTCAAGGAACTTTATGAGAACTTCAACAAACAAATAATAAGCATAAAAAAGGACACAGAAACCATAAAAAGAACCAGTTGGAAATAAAGGATACACTAACTGAAGTGAAGAATAATTTACAGGGAATCAACAGTAGAGTTTATCAAGTCAAGAATCTAATCAGCAATCTGACATATAAGGAAGCAAAACAGCAAAAAGGAAAAATAATTCAAAAAATATTAGGATGGTATAAGGAGCCTCTGGGACAACTTCTGGTGTACTGACATTAGTATCATGGGCACTGGAGAGAGAAAAAAAAGCAAGAAATTGAAAATCTATTTGGAAAAAAAAATGACAGAAAACTTCCCTAACCTCGTGAAGAAAATAGACATACAAGTCCAGGAAGTACAGTCTCAAACAAGATGAACCCCAAAAGGTCCATACTAAGACACATCATACTTAAAATGCAAAAGTTTAAAGACAAAGAGGAAATCTTAACAGCAGCAAGATAAAAGTAGTTAGTTATCTACAGGGGGAATCCCATAAGACTGTCAACTGATTTCTCTACAGAAACTTTGTAACCCAGAAGGGAGTGGCAAGAAATACTCAAAGTGATGAAAAGCCAGAACCTACATCCAAGATTACTCTACCCAGCAAAGCTATCATTTAGAATCAAAGGACACATAAAAAGTTTCCCAGACAAGAAAAAGCTAAAGGAGTTCATCACCACCAAACCAGTATTATATGAAATGTTAAAGGGTCTTTTTTTAAAAGAAGAAGAAATAATAAAGGTAAAAAATATGAACAATAAAATGGTGATAAATACACATCTATCACAATTGAATTTAAAAAAATAATAAATGAACAAGCAGAACAGAAACAGACTCATAGATACAGAGAACATTTTGACGGTTGCTAGGCAGATGGAAGGGGAGTTAGGGGAATGGGTGAAAAAGCAAAAGAATTAAGAAGTAGAAATTAGTTTTTACAGATTAGTCATGTAGATGGATGTAAATAAAGTTCAGCATAGGGGAAATAGTCAATAATATTCTAATAACTATATATGGTGTCAGATGGGCATGAGACTTATCAGGATTATCACTTAGTAAGTTACATAATGACTAATCACTGGGTTGTATATTTGAAACTAATATAATACGGTATGTCAACTATAATTGAAAAATTAAAAATGACTTAAAATTTCAGAATCAAGATAAACAAGCAATAAGAAGATATGAAATAGGATCTGAATAAAGTCAGGGTAATTTTTTAAAGACAAAATTCTTTCAATAATGAAGACTAAATTATTAAGTGCTTATACGTAGGATCGAGTACAGTAAGGGTCATAGAGGACAGAAATTAGAAAAGCCCAAGAAAATTAAAAGAAAATAACAGATATTGAAAACAGAAAAAGAAAATCCAAAATACATTTAATTGAATTTCCAGAAGATGAAATCATCACAATGGAATAAAAATATACTTTTAAAATAATTCAAAAGTTTTCTAAAGAATAAAATCCTGAACCTACATATGAAAGAATCTACTGTGTACCTGGGGAAATTCTCTCAGGTTAGTCAACTTAAAGGTATAGATTACTAAAACTCTTAGACCTTAAGAAATACACCCACTGTAAAGCCAGTAGTCAAGGCCGCCATCACAGCCGCCTGACCCATGCAGGTTCTCATTGGATTCGAACAGTCGGTAATAAAACAATGGAGCCAAGAACTGGTGAGCCATCAACTTTAATTCTAGCTTGCACCCGGCGGGCAAGCAAAAACACACACTGGGCTCCAAAACCCACACATTCAGTGCTCACAAAGCTACTGACTTATCCGAGTTTCCTAGCATCAAAGGTTTCCAGCTTACCAGATTTATTCACCTCTGTTTCCCATCTCCTCCTGCACAAACTCTTCCTCAGCACTCTGCCATCTTGGCTGCTTCTCCTAGCCTTCATGTGGCCTTACTCTGCTCTCCTCTCTAATACCAACCTCAGGAACTCAGGAACCAAAAGAGAGAGCAAGCTCCCGGACTGCCCCAGTTTATAGCATAGAAAATCCAAACCTTTAATCCAATTATACATAAAGAAAGTCTCTGATACAAAGCCACCCATCTGAGGCATAATGGGATTCCTCAGGAGAGTGCACCACCCTACATCATCCAATCAGTCAAGGGTGTGGGGAAGAGCTTACTCTTAAACTAAGCCTTAGGCTATAATGACCTGGCCTGCCTACATTACAGCTTTTCCCCCACAGCCATCTCAAGCATAAGGGCAAATAATATCACCTGGATGACGGGCTTCCATGTGGGCAGCGCCATCTTTAACAAAGTGAGCATATTATATTTTATCTGCTGAACACCCACCTAACCAGTCAGTGGCATAGTGAATAGAACATAAGCCTGGGATGCTGAAGACCCAGGTTCGAAACCCTGAGGTAGCTAATCTGAGTGCGGGCTCATCTGGCTTGAACATTGGCTCACCAGTTTGAGTGGTAGGTTGCCAGCTTTAATGTGGGATCATAGACATGACCCCATGGTCGCTAATTTGAGCCCAAAAGTTGCTGGCTTGAAGCCCAAGGTCGCTTGCTTGAGCCTAAGGTCGCTGGCTTGAGCAAGGGGTCACTGGCTTGGCTGGAGGCCGCCGATGAAGGCACATATGAGAAAGCAATCAATAAACAACTAAAGTTCAGCAACGAAGAATTGATGCTTCTCATCTCTCTCTCTCCCTTCTTGTCTGTCTGTGACTGTCTGTCTGCCCCAACCCCACCACACACACACACACACACACACACACACACACACACACACACACACACACACACTCTCTCTCTCTCTCTCTCTCTCTCTCTGTCACTAAAAAACAAAAGAAAAAAAGAAGAAATAGACCCTTTGGGTTTTCCAGTCATTTACAAAAGAAAATAAAGTTGACATAAAAATTCCCAACAGCAATAAATAAAGCAAGACAGTAGTAGAGAAACATTTTCAAGAAACTTAAGGAAATAAACCAAACATTTTGTATCTGGCTAAGTCTATGGATAAAGAATTTTTAAAATGCAATCATTCAGGGAATTTTTTTGTATTCAAGATGGTCACAAATCCTTTGACAGTCTTCCCATTGAAAAGTATTCTAAGTCTCCTCTTCTTGAATCTGGGCTCCATGACTAGTTTGACAAATGGAATATTGTGAAAGACATGCTGTGTTCATTTTTAGGTCCAGGCTTTAGGAAATTGGCAGTTTTAATTACTTATCTCTGGAAAACTAGGCATTGCAGCTTAGGAGTTAAGTGTAGGAAGTCTACTACCCTCTTGGATATACCACATGAAGAAGCCCTGAAACTATATGGAGAGAAGGAGGCTGAGCCCAGCCTTGCAGTAATCCCTGCCAAGGCATTAGCCATGTAAACAAAGCCATCGTGGACCGTCAAAAACTAGTTCAGGTGCTGGCTGAATACCACATAGTGACATCAATCAATGCCACATGGAGCAGAAAAATTACTCAGCCAAGCTCCATTTGAATTCTTGGTCTATAAAATCATGAGATAGAATAAAAAGATGAGTACTTTTTAGCTACTAGGTTTGGGGAAAGTTCCTTATACAAAATAGTAATAGTTAACTAGAAAAATATAGAACTCTTTTTAAAGAATCTATAGGTAATGAGTTTCATTCAACTAAGAGGTAATTGGAGAAACTTTGAGTAAAAAACAGATGGTGAGCTTTGAAAGGTTTAATTCAAGATCTAAGATTAAAACAAGATAAGGGTAAGAGCATAAAAATAGTATAAAAATGTTATATGTCTGACAAATTGAAATAATAAAACTAAAACAAATGTGAGGAATGGGAGAAAGTAGAAAAGCTTGTTAATTGCTATAGAGGGAACTGATGGCAGTCAAAGCATATCCTAGAAGGTCTTTATAAACAGAAGCTTAAGTAAGAAATGGGGAGACTAAGGTCATTGTGTATTGCAGACCAATAAACTCCCAGGTTTAAGTCTGACAGAAAATAAATGTGTCTTCCTCTCAGCAGAGCAGCAAAATGTCTGGTTACATTACATTAGCTCTGATTGGATGTGTGTCCACGTCTGAACCAGTTACGACAGATTGAATGCAATTCTCTGATTGGCTAGCTGGGTCCCATGAATTTCCTTGAGGCACATGAAATAAAAATGAAGATGATGATCTAAGAGGATATCAAGAGATAGTGATCAAAGAAGAATAAATAAGTATGTAAAAATAACAATTGTACAGCAAAGTTAACTAAAAAGCACATTACATACAGAGCAATAGTTAAACTGAAATTTTCTAGTATACACTAGCAAATCACCTTTTGTAATTTCTTTCCTTCTATTGCTCTCAATCAAAAGAACAAGTACAGAGAGTATACTATTCATAGAGAATTTTTAGCAATTCCATTTCCAAAGACAATATTTTCCCTCAAAAATTTAAAGGTATTCACAGAAACTGTTATATTCCACTACTTCCACTTTTAAATCGTCAAGAAAGACTAGATGTAAATTAGGACTCATTTGTCTATTTTATACACTACATATAGAGCTAGGTAAAACAAAATGCACAAGGGACAATGGTTAACCTTGCCTCAGTATAAACACACTGGCACACAGTTCTTTGTGCTTCTTTCTCCTCCCCCACTCCAAACCAGTACACAAACACGTGTGTACTGCTTAAAGAAGTGGCCTGGCCATTCCTCCCAAATAACACTTCCTATAGATTTTATCAAAAATATATTTACAAAACATGCTATTTAACTATCTAGACTTTTAAATATATCAAGCACTTTAGAACACTTTGAAAGATTAGATATTCAAAAAAGCACATAGCACTGTCAACTATATATACAGTATTGAGGAATAATATGCACACAAAAACAATGATTATAATATGAAAATGTCCTCCAAATACTGCCAGTGTGGCATAGAACCTTTTTCTCTCCTTCTCACATAAGCAACATGAACATTCTAACTCTCTGTCATACCACTCCTTGATATTTCTTGTCTGACCGGGTAACCTGCTTGTCATCGATGTTAATAATCAGTGACCTGCTGAGATCATTGCCTGCTTTTGTGTTTAGTTTTTCTTCCCAATTCTAGGCCTTTATTTGATGCCCTTCCATTAACTGAGTGGCCCTTCCAAAAGGCTTCACTGTTTTGGCTCTAAGCTAAATCCCAATTTTGGATTTAACATCACAATATAAACTTCTATGGATTTTAAAATTTCCTTACGTCTCAGTCAGTATGCTTGTTTAGTTTGCTTTTTTACAAGTTAAAGCTGAATTCCAGTATAAATATAGAATTGGGTTAGTCCTTGAAGGCCACACTAATTGGATTTGACTTGAAGAGTTTTGTTGTAAAACTTACTCAACCAGACTTTTAAGTCTCTGAAATTCTTAACTATATAGGAGGATAAAAGAAAGCCAGAAGTGGAAATTCATTGACACTTTTTGACAGCAAGAAAATTGAAAAGCGATCTGAAAATTTATAATTTCTTCTCTTCATCACACATAATTTTTTCCTAAGAATTTGCTGTACATAGGTAAATTTTTATTGGCAACATCATTCACCTCAATTCAAAAGAGTGCTTATTTAAAACAAAAGAGTGGCTTAATATTAATTTTCAATCATTTGTAAGAAAGAAATTTTGATATTATTACTTTGTGAGTCAAAACAAGCCATATTTTTTTCTTTGGAAGCTTTCTGTTAGTTCTATAATCACTCTTAAAATTTGTTCTACTCTACCCTAATTTTGGGAGTTGTTTACTAAATAGATCATGAGATATTTTATCATACATACAGAGAATGACTAGCCAAGGAGTCTATTATGTACAATCAAAATTGGCATGGTATTTCTATCTATTTCTTTTTAATTTTTTTTTTTCAGCAAGAGAGAGAGACACAAACACACAGACAGGGGCAGACAGACATGGAGAGAGAGGAGAAGCATCAGCTCATAATTGTGGCACTTTAGTTGTTCATTGATTGCTTTCTCATACATGCCTTGACCAGGGGGCTCCAGCTGAGATCTTGCTGAAGCCAGTGACCATGGGGTCATGTTTCTGATCCCACACTCAAGCCAGCGACCCTGTGCTCAAGCTGGTGAGAATGCACTCAGCCAGTTAAGTCCACATCCAAGCCAGCAATCTTGGGGTTTTGAACCTGGGTCCTCAGCATCCTAGGTCAATGCTCTATCCACTCTGCCACCACTTGGGCAGGCTTCTACCTACTTCTGAATTGAAAATATGCTTTGTTCAGTACAGTGATGTAAACATGATTATAGATCCTATAGCAGAAAAGAGGTAAATTTTACACGCATTATTCTTTAGGGATTGCATAAAATGCAATCACAGAAATATGTTTAGGATGATTTGTTTTTCTCTGTAGTTACATTTTTAAAATACTTATTTTTCTGAAAACTTTTCTGCACAAATTTAACCAAAGACAGAGAGACAGGAACATTGAGCTGTTCCTGTATGTGCCCTGACCAGGGATCAAATTAACCAACATTTTAATTATTAAAATTCTGCTATCAGAAGATTATTTCTTCATCTGTTATGTGAATGTACCAAAGAACCCTGAGTTAGATAAACTGACTTTGGAGTTTTGAATTTAAACTACATATAATTCTATTTCAGTGAGGTTAACGATAAGAAAGGTGAGTTTATACACTGATCAATTTCCTGATGTTATTTATGTTCCATGAAAATAGAAAAAGGATTCAGCCCTAGAGAGGGTGACAGCTTTCATTTATCAGTTAACAAAATTAAAGGAAGATTTGAAATTAAAAACAATACTATGTAGCTGGCAAATACACACATGCAAGATCTATCATTATTATTACTATTGCATTATGGGTTGTTCCTTCCAGGTTAATGTCTACTGGCTTCCCCCTTTTACTTTTTCACATGTTAGTTTCCCATAAAGTGGGATACATAGCATTGGTTCCCCCCACACCTCAGGGCTCACAAGGTCTGTAGCTGGGCAGATTATTGCCATATTGTGCAGAAAATCTAGCAAGTCCTGAAGTATAAGTGGAAGTTCTGTTTTTGTTGAGTAGGCCTCTTGTTTGTATACTCTCTAGAACTGGAATTTTATTTGGTGGATTCATTGATCCTATAAACCTATATTAGGTCATGTAGAGATCTAAAATATGTGTCTTACTTTGACCATCAAACATTTCTGAATGTAAGTGTTAGAGAGGAATTGTATACCAAAGATCAATGGCCTCTTCTGGCTCTTCTAGTGGATTTCTTTTTTCCTAGTTCTATGTCAGTTAGCATTCAAAGAAACTTAGAAGATACTTTTAATTATCCCTCATACTTATTTTTTTTTCATTTTAGTAAAGAAGATGCTTTAAGTTTTTGTTTGGCACATTACTGACCAACTAGAGATTATATTTTTAAACCTGTCTTGTAGCTGTGTGAAACCAAATGGGATTCAGGTCATTGGATGGGAACACAATAGATGTGGGAATTCTGGTCATGTCCATAAAAAGAATCCCCTTTCGCTGGCTTTTCTTTCTCCTTCCCACCATTGGGGGAAATGATAACCACAAGAGGAGCTACCTTGGACCTAGAGGTAGCTACTTACTAAGGATGATTGGGCCAACCCAGCAGCCTGATCTTGGTATGAGCACATGCAGCAGAGCACCCCTTAAGTCACACAGATTGCTTACTTCTGGGCTGTTACATGAAAAGGAAACTTTTAATTTAAGCCACTGTATTTTGGAGTCTCTTTGTAACTACAGCTTAGCTTATGTCCTTACAGATAGAACTCATAAAATCTTAACTGCTGTATAAACCAGCACAATCATTATCATTTTCATAGTCTTTATGATTTATTATCAGCTGATTTTTTTCACTAATGAACTGCATATCAAGAGTACCATACTAAAAAATCAACAATAACAACATATAGCATAAGTGCAATATAATACATGGTGCAGGTTACAATGACATCAGCACATTTATATCCTGAGCAGCATTTTTGTGCTGAGTAATGGGCATGTGCAGACTTCACATCTCTTCTACCAAGATGGGTATCAGAAAGATGAGGACATGCCTATAGATCCTTTGGAAAAGGCAAGAGTGTGATCAGGAAATGAGCATGGAGAGATGTGGTTAAAGTACGGGGACCACAAGTTGTATCTCTCTTGGAATCACATTTGCTGCCAAGTAACTGGTACTAAAATAGATTCTGAAACTAAAAATGACAGTTTCAGTGAGACTTGAAGACAAATATACCACTCAAATAGGGCAAAAAGCAGAGAGGCAACATGCACCACCCAGTGAATGCCTTTAGATAAAATCTATCTGCTGTTTAGCCTGCTAAGAATCAGGCCTTTCTGCCATTCCTTTTTTAACCTTGGAGAAGGCTGGCTAAATAGAGCTAACAGAAATTCCTGGCAGTGAAGTTGTCTTTAGGTTTCTCTATGTTAGAAGAATTCTATTTCCAAGGATTTTAATGCAGCAATGTAATATATTACCAAACTTTTTTTATTCACTTAGTCCTGCTTAGCTACACAAGAAAGAGTTTATTCTGAGTCTCAGAAGTTTCATAGACATGTGTATTCCTTTGTACAATTTGTTCAAAAGACCAATGTAAGAATTTCTTCTTGGAAAACAGTCTCAAGCATCTAAGGCCTTCCTGCCATATATTTACCTTCTCCTGAAAAACTTATATCTTGTCTCCAAATATATAAATATGTAAAGAGGATCTTGTTTTTCATGGTTGAATACATGGGGCATGTACTGCTGAAAATCCCTGAAAAAAAGGCTTAAGACAGAAATGTGCCTGAAAGCATTCCTACAGGAACAAATCAAATGACTCTTTCACTTTATAAAGCCCTGAAAACAATGTCTTTTACTCATGGATCTTGAGAAGTACAAGTTCACATTAATTTTAAATGCTCACATTTACAATTCACATTAATAAAAATTATCATAATCGAGCAAGGTCAGTATAATTAGCACTACTATGACCTCTCTATTGTGTGTCCCATCATTCATTGCCTTCAGTCACATTGCAAGGCAATGTGACAGGTCCTTTCCAGGTAAATGCCTTTAACATTTACACCATAAAATGATCTTGTACTTCCCATGAGGTGTAAGTTTCAATACAAAGAATAAGGCCCATTGGTTCTCTTATGAAACTTAGGGTACCTGAGGAGCAAAATACATATATGACAAGTATAAGACTTTTCCAGAGATTTCAAGGCCAAATGTAATTAGCTGCAAAAAAAATTGTAAAAATTCTTAACAAAGCACTCAGCCCTAGGCCAAGGACTTTCCACTTATTGTCTCATCCAATCTTCTTCACAGCCTCTGAGGTATTATTATCACCTTTTGGAGAAACTAAGTTTAGAGAGGTAAAGTAATTTGTTTAAATGCATACAACTAGTAAATACAGGGTCTGGATCTGGAATTCAGACCTTTCTTCTCCAAAGACTTGAGTGTAGTGGGTTAATTAGTCTTTTGCCAGGAGAAGTGACTAACCTCAGCAGAGCTTTAGAGAAAAGAGCATTTGGCCGAGGGAAGAAGAACAAGGGCCTCTAAGTTAGGTATGAAGGGGACAGGACTGGAAGGTGGGAACCTCAGACTTTGCCTGCTTGCATCAGTACTAGAGGGTGGGGTTGTTAGAACAGAGAGAGCCTAAGCAGTTCATTGTCTCTACCATGCTCACTTTCCACATTTACATTTACTCTCCGTTTCACTGATGGTCTAATTATAGGAGTTACTTTAAGGGAGAGAAAAATCTGCATTCTACAATTCAAATGAAAAGCCCTCAATTTCTTTTTGTAGAAGGGCATCTGGTTATTAGCATTTCCAATAGTGCCCCAGAGCAAAGATGGAGACAAACACCTCAGAAAGTTGACTTTTCATGTCCTTGAGCATATCATTGCAATGGAAACTTCAGTCTAATTAGGGCTTATGCCATAGACCTAAGGTACCAAAAAAGCTACTAAATTTGTAAAGAAGGTTTTTTTTTAAAACCTGGTAGAAATATCAAGCTGGTGTCTCCTACGGTTTCTACTGTACAGTTGTCTCCAAATTGGCCTCTGTGTTGTGTCCCAGCCCAGCACAGCGGTGGTGCAATCGTGTCTAATTAACCTCCTGCTAAACGCAAAATTTCAGAAAGGCAAATCACCAAACTGGAGCGAGATGCTGGATGTTGTTATTTTCAACAACGACAGAATTAGCTGTTTTAGATTTTGAGGCTACTCTGAAATATAGCAGAATATTATTAGTACATTCACATCAGGATATCTGTATGTCAAAGATGAGATTTGAATAGATTTTAACTTTGATGAAGTCACATTTTAAAACCAGGAGCAGAGAAAGACAGAGATTACTATAGGTGAATATTAATTATTTTTTTAACAGGGACAGAGAGAGAGTCAGAGAGAGGGATAGATAGGACAGACAGACAGGAACGGAGAGAGATGAAAAGCAGAAGGATCTACTTCCAAGCTCATATGATCATCAGGATTCAGAACCTTGCAGTTTTTTGGAATGGGGGTCTCAGTTTCTTGTTTTGTGGGCTTCTTCCTACCTTGCTTTGCTAAAGTCAGCAAGGAAGAGAATGGGTTAGTAAGCCAGAATTTACAATCTTATATAAAATGGACGTGACATCCTATCACTTTTGCTATATTCTATTGGTTCATATCAAGTTACCAGAACAGTCCACACTCAAGAGGAGGGCACTGCAATTATAGGATGTTGGGATCACTGGAGGCCACCTTAGAATCAGTGCACCACACACCAAGACAGAAAAAAGTAAATATGAGGAACTTGCACTGGCTCTTTGTTTGTTTGTTTAGGAGGGGGGGACAGGAAGGGAGAGACATGAGAAGTATAAACTAAGAGTTACAGCACTTTTAGTTGTTCACTGACTGCTTCTCATGCATGCCCTGACTGGGGGGGCAAGTGACCCTTTGCTGAAGCCAGTGACCTTGGATTTCAAGCCAGCAACCTTTGGGCTCAAGCTAGTGACCATGGACATGTCTCAAGCCAGTGACCCCGCACTGAAGCTGGTGAACCTGCTCTCAAGCCTGTGACCTAGGGGTTTTGATCCTGGGACCTCAGCATCCCAGACTGATGCTCTATCCACTGCACCACCACTGGTCAGGCCATGCACTGGCTCTTAATGACATATCACTTCTACTTATATCTCATTGGTCATATCAGGTCATATAATTATATCTATCTTGGGACAGATATGCTGAGAAAGCATATAGCAAACCCACTATATGCTGAGAAAGAAGAAAAACAAAATATTTGCCAACAACTCCTATGACTACCATATTTTGTCTATAAAATAAAATCACTTTTGCCTCTGCAGAGGGATTCAAAAAGATTAATGTAAAAAAGTAACAGGTGAAAAGCTAACCAAGAAAATTATAGCATTGTCTTAAATTGGGTTCCCTTAGAAGCAGATCCTGAGTACAAATAGGTTTTTTTGTTTGTTTGTTTTGTTTTTTGGATGTGATCACAAGGGAGGGAGTGTGCAAGAGAGTAAGGGAAGAAAGCTAAGAAAGGGTGTGATAACAGTTGCTATGGTGTGCAACTGGGGCTCAGATCCCCTGGGAATACTCCTTAGAATTATCCCACTTGTGGGATGAGTAAAGTAGGATATTTTTCTTTTGGCTCCACCTGCTATTGGCTGAGGGCTGTTTCTAGGGGCATTGACTCACGGACATTTCTGACATGCCCTTGATTGGCCTGAGAGAACTTATCCAAGCAAAGAGTTTCAAGTGCTTATGCTGTCCACATGCACCAGCATTGTAAGTGAAGAAGGTTTTCATGGGCTGGGCCCAAAAGCATCTGCTACAATAATTAGCCTTATTGTTTGTGTGGACTGAAAGTCAAGGGAACTGGATGGATTTCAGAATCATGTTTTTATACTATTTATAATTTGATATCTGTGTCAATGAAATTCTGTGTTCCTCTCTTACCCTGAGATCAACTCTTAAGTTTGTTTGAAAATAAATAGTATAAAAAGTAAACTCTCAGCTTAGTGTAGATAATCAATACAGCTTATCTCTTAGTATTATTAAGTAACAGTAATCAATAATAATGAGACTGAAAGACTGTGCATACTCTTATCACCACGGGAATGTAGCAGGAGGGGGACAGTTTATTATCATTACCAACAACTTTTCTGAATTTTCCATCACAGACACATATCTGCTGTATCTTGTAAATATCTTTGCCACAAGTATGTTCTCCACAAGCATTTTTGCTGTGTAACTAATTGGCCATAAGGCAATTCTGCTGTAAAAGATAAAATAACTGGTTGACAGTTTGGTTTACACTTTGCAGACTTAATGCATTCTGTGGGTTTGGTTTCATTTCTCCATTGACAAAGAAGTTCTCATAGCATTCCCATTTTTATATTATATAAATCTTGGCCCTCAAAATGGTCTATATAATGACAAGTAGATAGTGGTAGTCTCAAAATAGTGGATGATAACAACTATGTGTAAAACTAGATTACATATTGTACTAGAAAATAACACATCAGTTTGCAAATCCTTCAGTGAATACAGTCATCTTTCTTATTAATTAAAACTAAAACTTTACCATGCTATGGCAAATATAAGAGAGGTGGCTACTAGTTCACAATAGTCTTGAGGAGGATTAATTGTTGATTCTTTAGTTGTAAATTGATATCTCTCTTGATACAAAAAGAAACTGTAGTAAAAAAAAAAAGTGTGATGTCAAATTAATCAAAAACCAAAAAAATATTTATAATACTACAAACAAAAGACTTCGAAGACAATGTCTTTTCATTTGTTACAATCAAGTCTTGAATTTTGTTACTAATTTTTTTACATTTCATTATGTCCTTTTTAATGTCCCTCTCTTATTTTTATTCTTTTACCTTTTTCTGCAAAATTGCCTGTGGCCAGTTACATGGTGGAAATGCTGTGGCAAAGATGTTTACAGCAAAACTACCCAGAGCACCACAGATGGATGCCACTCGAGCTGTGGAGATAGTGGAGGCAAAGGCATCCGAGGCTGGGGAGCTCTGGAGGAGGTGGGGACACAGGAACAGAAAGATAACCTTATGACCTATGGTAACTTCCAAATTAAGTGGCATAATCAATAAAAATCTATTGTCTCAAAGTTCTGGGAGCTAGAAGTTTGAGATTATTATGTTAGCAGGATTGGTTCCTTCTGAAGATTGTGAGAAAGATTCTGTTCCATGGTGGTTTGCTGGCAATCTTTGGCATTTCTTGGCTTGTAGAAGCATTGCCTGAAACTCTGTCTTCATCTTCACATGGTGCTCTCCTTATGTGCCTGTGTCCAAATTTCCCTTTTTTATGACACCAGTCATATTTGGTGAACTTATCCAAACTAAGTTCTGGAAGGGCAATAGTTCACAGTCTTATAGAACTTAAAAACACAATCCTGGGCGCCATGTGCATCTAGAGCAGTGGTTCTTAACCTGGGTTCTATCGAACCCTAGCGGTTTGATGAGTCAGTCTCAGGGGTTTGGAGAAGCCTTTGCCGTGGAGGCCAGAATAAAGTAATACAGTAATTTGTTGTAAGTTCATGCACTTTGTTGGTTTTGTTCTTTGAGCAAGGTGATGTTCATGCACAGCTCATTTTGTGCACCAGTAAAAAAAAAACAACATATACCTATATCTTGAATTTGGAAAAAAAATCATATTTTATTTATCACTAAAGAAGGGTTCAGTGAATGCGCATATGAAACTGGTGGGTTCGGTACTTCAAAAAAGGTTTCGAACCACTGATCTAGAGCAAATGCATATTGGAGACATGAAGTCTAAAAATCTGCATGCTCATAAGCTTTAGTGATTTTGATGCAGTTATACCTGGAGGCCAGTTCTCAGGACCTCTAGAGTAGAATTCACTTCCCATCGAGTCTTTGGCCTCTGCTTGCCAAGTTCATTGTCATCATTATATATTTCTAGCTCTTCTGGGTATTATATTTTAAAGATCCTAAGCATCATATTATACCCATGATCAAATATGTTTGGGAAATGCTGAGTTAATCACAGTAAAATAAACTGTTGGACTTCTCAAAAACTTTAGTAGAATAATGTACATTGTAAATTAGGGGAGAGAAGAACAATATGTAACATCTTCCTATTTTATTTTACTAACAACATTTAGAAAACTAGAGAACTTTCTAAAACCATTCTTCTCAAGAAAAATTTTGGGAAATGAAATGAAATCTAGAAACTTTTTCAGGAGGCCTGGTTTCCAGCTCCAACATATTATTCAAAGAAACTAATTTTTTTTAATCTTATTATTTTCCTCATCTACAAAATAGAGAAAATTTGCTCCAAAATATTTTTTTAGGTCTTATAAACATAATTTACTTATTTCTGAGTCACATATGTCATGATATTATTTAATATAACATACACTTTACCTTCGTGCCTTTGATCCTTCCTATCACATTAGGGAGAAACTGAATGAAAAAGAACCATGGCATCTCTCCTTGGGACAGTCTCAGTTATTCAGGAGACTGACATGAACATCATTATTTCTTTCTCTCTTTCTCTTTCCTCCTTCTCTCTCTTTTAATATCACCCATGTCTGGCTTTGGTATTCAGAAGAAATATGTGCAGCAAAAGATACAATAAAGTGCTATGTCTTTATTACCTGCAGAGATATGATAAGTCAACATGCAAATCAACGAAAGATTAACTGTCCCTTTCTCCTAATACAGGAAAAGTTTTAAATTGTTTCTTAGGAAAATTTGGCCTTGGATCCTTTTGTGACTTCCTTTAAATTAAAATTAGCATAGAGAACTGAATGACAAGGAACTGCAACGCCACAGGCAAGCTTGGACTGACCCTCCAATAAACAGAGTTTGTGGTATTAGAGAACTTCTGGAGAGTGGGCAGTGGATGAGATAACCCAGTGCACCCTGGGGTCATGGTTCCAGATATTGGGAGTGTGGTTTGATGTCTTGAACCTGCTGAGCAATGTGGTTCTCAGGAGACTTCAGAGAAACAACAAATTTTTTTAGTGAAAGTATGTCTTAAATACTGCATAGGAAATATTTATACTAAAAAATTTTGTTTCTCTGAAATTCAACTATAACAAAGCATCCTGTATTTAATTTAACAATGCTACTCTAGGGAGCTATTTCATAATTTGTGGAAGGAATTTTGTCATCACAATAATGGAGGGAGCAGGGAATTGTCCCACAGCCACATAACCTTTGAATATCCCACTGGCCGCTCCTGAAAACAAAGCTGGGATGGTTTTAATGTAGAATAGTTTAACATGCAATAGAATCTTAAAAATCAGAATACAACAACTTTGTAAGTTAAGGGGTGATTTCACTTTGTTTTGTTCAGCATGTTGCCAAGAGCTGTTCATCATTCCTGAAAACCATGTTATCTGTGAAAACAATGCTTGAGGTATGAGTCACCAGTATATCAACCTGGGTTATCTGTAGCTGTCAGCACTATCCTCATTCCTACATATGTGTGCAAACATCCAATTCTTTGTTCTTCTTGTATATTCTTGAGCCCAAGTTCTTACCTATGAAAATATAGTATTATAAATTACCTTCTTTGTATCTCTCTTCTACATTAAAATTAGGGCATTATCCTCTATATATGTTCAAAATATTTGTGGAGATAAGATTATGTTACCTATGAATTTGACTTCAGAAGAGTAAGAAGAACTTGGGTCTGACAGTGTTGATACCCATTACTGAAGGAGCCTGGACCATCAGTTTTGTCTACCATGCACCATGGATAGACTCTGGTTAAAAAGAGAATTTTGAAGAAAAGTTCTAAAGTTTTAGAAGAAAAATCAAAATGGTATGACTATACAAACATATTGTAACCTCTTTACCTCTTCCTCTTTCATCCCTCTAAATCTCTCTGAGAAGCATAGAAATTTAATCTTGACTTTGCTTGGAACATTTTTAAAATGTTATTTTTTCCCCCTAAGCTTCTGGACACTAATTACATGTTGGATATATTTCTTTTAATCAAAGTTGTGTTTTATGAATCCTGAAAGATCTAAATGGAAAAGAAATTCAAACCCGGAGGTTGCTTAGGCTTTATTAATACTAATATGTCTGTCAGTATAAGTAATGATAATGTTGATTAGGGCGTTTTAAAAATCTACTGCTGAGTGAATACCTTGTCTTGCTAAGCAGAGGACAGACCTAAATCCTGAAGATATCCAATATAAAATAATTACAATTCACATTCTAGGTTATTAAGCAATTTGTCTGGCCATTAACTTTCTATATGGTATTTTAAACCACTATTATCATAATATAAATAGCCTTTGGGTATAACCAGTATTGGGGATGGCTAGGGAGAGGAAGGAAAAAAACTGATGTTAGTGACAAAGAGCAAAGACAACAATGAGCTGAAATGTTCTGATTAGCAAATGCTGTGTAATAAACTCCCCTCGAAATTAGCATCTAAAAACAATAGTCAATTTAATTATATCTCATGATTTTGCGGGAACAGGAATTCATGTAGGGTTTTTCTGGGCAGTTCTTCTGCGTCCAGTGGCTTCTACTATAGTCACTCAGGTGTTCAGTGGAAGGATGAACTAGTCTGGAAGCTTCAAGATGACTTCCTTCATGTGCTCAATGCCTTGACAAGAAGAGGTAGAAGCTGAGGCTTGGCTGGATTCTTTGTTCATTTCATCTCATCTTTTCTGCAGGGTGACTGGACTGATTACTTGGTGGTTCAGGGCTGCAAGAATGTTTCCCCTGAAGTGGAAGAAGCCAGTTTCTTTGGGCTTTGGCCAGAAACTAGTGCAGCGTTATTTCTGCTATATTCTATTGGTCAGAGATAGTGCACAGATTCAGAAAGAAGGAAAATAGAACTCACTGCTCAACAGAAAAAGGATCATAGAATCTCTGACCACTTAACCAACTGGGTTTGAAGAAAATAAAGAAGATGAGTGGGTCGATGGACACACATATTACCCCAGCCTTCAAAGTAGCATGCCCCTGCAGGAAAGACACTGAATAGAGACAGAGGGGAATGGCGCAGTGCAGGATGAACAAGGTCAGCAGAGGTATTGCTACTATGGTTCTGAAGAAGCCTGGCAACGGGTTAAATTTACTATGTTGGGAAAGGTTACAGCATCATGTGACAATGTCATGTCGGCTAATACAAAAAAGTACAAGCTAATATTTTTAAATGTTACACAATACATATTTTATTTTTGTAAGATTACTTCTCCAAAGGCCTTCTTCAGAGTGAGGAAAGAACAGAGCAAAGACAAGAGACTAAATGTTCCCATTTGGACTTCCAAGTTAAGTTCATAGAGTCCCTTTCATACAAGAGTATGAAAAAGTCAGATTGTTTAGAGGAAGTTTGTAGTTTTAAATGAGCCTGAATTTAGAAGAATCAAAAAATTGAGATTATAAAATGTACCACAGGATAAGAAGGATATAATTGTTTTGTCAAGAACTGGGACATGTTATGCCATGTGAACAGTTATTTATCAATACTTTTATATGTGAATGTTGCAGAGACATGAGACATCTGGGCCAGAGAAGAGTATTTTATTGATACAACCAGAACAACACTGTAGCATGGGTCCCACACCTAGTCCCACAGGCTTCTTGATGAAAGCCATGGAATCTTTTAACTCAAGTGGTGGGGGGTATAGAATAATAGATTTTCTCTGTTTATACAGAGGAGAAAGCAGCTGCCTTCATTCTCCTCCCAGAATAAGAAGGTAAAGAAAAAAGAAAAAAGAAAAACCTTTTATTGTCTTAAAATGGGGATGGTATGGACCTTAACCATTTGGATTGTAAACAAAATCTCTCCAGGAGTCAGACAGACCTAAGTTCCAACCTAGAGAGATTCTAGCTTCATCTCTTTTTATATATAAATCCCTGGGAGCTAACCTAGATGCCTATCACAGGATGTTTGGCTTTGGGGGAGAAAAGAAAAGTTACATTATCCTTTCGGATTAGAGTAGTTAGCTACATCATTAGGGAAACAAACCGAGTAGTTAGCTACATCATTAGGGAAACAAACCGCTAAAGATCTATTCCATATGGTATGTGGAAATGTGTCCAGGGGAAGTGAAAGCTAATATTCTCTGTCTTTATGTTTACATTTCTGTGTCTCAGGAGGCTAGGGTTTTATACAAGAGCACTGAGTAATCCAGGGAAGTTTTATTTCCCTGCAATGATGTAACAGTGGTTTCCTGACATTTAGGATGGCAATAAAAACACCCTTTGCTACACTAGGGGGGTGGGGTAGGGGGTGTAAAAGTTGAGAGGCCACATATATTAAAGGGCAGCAAGCCTAGGATACATATAGTGCCCAAGAAAATCAATTTTTATTGCTTTTAGCTGCATGTACAAGTGACCTGAACTCAGTGACATAGGTAAATATGAATTTGTTTGCTAACAAAAAGTCTGAAGATAAGTAGTGCAGGTCTGTATTCAAGTCATCAGTGACCAGGATTCCGCCCAGCTTCCTACTGCCACCGTAGTATATGGCTTGCTGGTTACAAGATGGCTACTCTTTGTCCTGCCATCATGTATGCGTTCCAATCAGCAAAAGAGGAGGGAAAAACAAAGGCAAAAGGTCCATGTCAGGGTTTGTTTTTTTTAAATTTTTAAATTTTTTATTTTTTTTAAGTCATGGAACCTATAGCTTTTGAGAAGCTTACCCAGTAATTTCCATTTATATCTTACTGCCCATCCCTAGTGAAAATAAGTCTAATAATGTGAACACTAAAACTAATAACATTGGTACTTTGAAAAAATTATCAGTTTCTTTTAGCCAAAGGAAGAGCTTTCAAATGGCAACCAGTAATGTCCCCCATGCCCTGGTCCTCAGTCTAAGGAAGGAGTAGATCCCAGGTGGTTTGGGAATAGGCTGCATGTGGGAGAGATTTCTGCCCCAGGTCCCATCTGGAACTATGAGTGGAGACTTCCCCTGAGGGTGCTGGAATTGTCACAGGGTGGATGGAGTAGTGTACGGAAGGACAGAGTGGCATGTCTGGGCAGAGAAAGGACATGAGCACAACATGGTTTCGCTAGATGTTAATGGCTCGCCTGTAGGCCAACTCAGAAGGGCCATAACAGCCAGAGGACCAAAAGAGGGCCCAGTCAGGGCGAGAGGGATGCAGAAGACAAGGATCAGGGACTCTGGCAGAATGACAAACATCAGTCTCATATTGCTACCCACGCCCCCCAAACAGCTGTGGGTAGACCACACACGCAGTTCCCCTGTCCCTCAATACCACTAGGAGGATAGAAAGAAAGGTTACAAACTTTAAATTGTGTTGTGCTAAATCCTGAACTGAACATAATTAACCAAGAGACTAAATTTTAAACTGAAGGTATCTTAATTACCTTTAATCTGCAAAATCAAGATTATTTTTCCCACCATCTAAAAAAATGACAGGTGGGATCAGATGGATCCTGAGTCAGTTGAATTCAACATGGGAGACATAAAAAAGTTACATTTCTGCACACTTGAGAAGTATGTAAAGTTAAGAGCTCCAATCACAGGTAAAGTTATGATTATGGTGTAAAAGTTATTAGAAGTTAGAAATAACATAAAAAACAGTTAGAAATAAGTGACCATTTCTGATATCTAAGCAAAGTGTGATGAAAAAGCTAATTCTTTTACTCTTCAGAGCACAAACATTAACTAAGCCTCCCACAAACAGATGCCGTGCTTCATGTGGGTGGCCATATTTTAACTGGTAAAGTGGAGAGACAGATTGCATCTGGGGCTCTCTGAGCGTGGGAACGGGGGCACCCACAAAGGTGAGTAAAGGAACCACCGGAGAGCACAGGGATTTCATGTGTCTTAAATCTGTGTCCAGATTACAATGGTGTTCATCCCATTATAATACTCTGCATGTTCAGCTTCTGAGTAAGGAGACTTGTGGGGTGTGTGTTAGGCTGAGGAATTCTCAGCAGTTTGGGGTAAGTTGCAAGGGACATTGTGGACAATATTTCTGCCTTACTACCTAGTCCACTCTAGGAGAAAAGAACCCAGCTGTCACTAGGAAATTGATAAGGAATGTTTAGGAGTATGTGATAGGAGAAGGAGATGATAAACTATCACAAATACTTATAGTAACTATTATTGGCTATGAATTTCTATTCTGTGGGAAAGATAAAAATGGTATTTATTATCTTCAATTTTTACAATTCTTGCATATGAAGGGAGATTAAGGTACTTATCCAGGGTCACTCAGCTAGCGATGGTCAAGGCTTTAAGCATAGGCCAGTGTGTCTAACACCAAAGCAGGGCTCTCTTCACAAGGCTCTGCGGCTCCAGTACATGTGTCTGTCACACAGAACCAGGGTAACAGTCTCTAGTTACTCACCCAAATCCTCTCACTCTGAAAATGGGGAGAGGATGTTAGAAACAAGGAGTGGGATTTTACCTGTCCCTAGATACCCACCTCCCATTCCTGCCAAAAAACAGTGGCTGAAGGCCTCTCCATTTCAGTCTGGGTTCCTAAGCAGCAAGATCTGGGTACATGAGCAGGAGGAACAGAATCTCCCACAGACAGTTTTGTGGTAACAGCAAAAAGATTCCTGATTCCTAAAAGATGCAGTCAGTCTTCTTGGTATAAACACAGTGAAGTTCTGAAATTCATAACCAGTTACATATGCATTTGGGATTTTTCCATTACATTCTTTGAGCAACTTCTTCTCAACCTCATAACAACTGATGTCACCCCTGGGGGACCACCGGAGAGCACAGGGATTTCATGTGTCTTAAATCTGTGTCCAGATTACAATGGTGTTCATCCCATTATAATATTTGCAAGTATTCAACTCATTATTTTCTTTGGGTCACCAGAGTGTAGCACTAAAAAAAAAAATCCAAATTTTAATTTTTGGTTTATTTCCCAGAATAGAATTCATTATGTCCAGAGTTTGATGAGTCCCCTTAGGAAGGTAAGGGCATATCTCATCCTACTCACCACAAAGAAAAACAGACACTGGAGATACTCTGTGGCTTACATCTCTTATATCTAACTTCCTCCTTTTTTCCAAATTCCTAAGGATTCTGTGGGGTAAAAAGATAGCAGAACTTGGACAGAAAGGAGAGAATGATAGTGCAGGATGAGTCACCAGCCAACACAAGGTAAGAAGTGCTTATGCTTGGAAATTGATCTTCCAAATATTTTGAGCTTTTGATATACAACAAAGATAGTGGGAATGTGGTATTTATTGACATGGTTCATTAATTAAATTTAAAACTTTGTCTTGAACTAATTTACTACTTGGCCTACATTTAAGTATTCAATTAAAGATTTATAACAGGATAAATGTCATCTCTTTTGTTGCCCAACAGATCCTTACAAGTGATCCTGCAAGAAGGAATTAGCACAAAATGGCAGGATCAAGGCTGGGCATGATTTCACAGCAGGACAAGTTCCAATGCTTTAGGAGGTCAAGCATATCTAGGTGTAAAGCCAGTAGCCAGGGCCACCATCAGAGCCACCTGACCCGTGCAGGTTCACATTAGATTTGAACAGTCGGTAATGAAACAATGGAGCCAAGAACTGGTGAGCCATCAGCTTTAATTCTACCTTGCACCCGGCAGGCAAGCAAAAACACACACTGGGCTCCAAAACCCACTCATTCAGTGCTCACAAAGCTACTGACTTATCCAAGTTTCCTTGAATCAAAGGTTTCTAGCTCACCAGACTTATTCACCTCTGTTCCCCATCTCCTCCAGCGCAAACTCTTAACAAACTGGCTTCTCTTCTCCCTCAGCACTCTGCTATCTTGGATGCTTCTCCTGGCCTCCATGTGGCCTTTATCTGCTCTCCTCTCCAATACTTCAGGAACCGAGAGCCAGCAAGCTACTGGTCTATCCCACATTATAGTGTAAAATCAAAACCTCCAATCCAATTATACAAACAAGGAAGTCTCCAATACAAAGCCACCCATCCGAGGCACAATAGGATTCCTCAGGAGAGCGCACCACCCCACATCATCCAATCAGTCAAGGGTTTGGGGAAAAACTTACTCTTAAAACCAAGCCTTAGGCCATAATGACCTGGCCTGCTTACATTACAGCCTTTCCCCCACACCCATCCCAAGCATAAGGGCAAATAATATCACCTGGGTGATGAGCTTCCATGTGGGCAGCACCATCTTTAACAAAGTGAGCATATTATATTTTATCTGCCCAACACTAGGCTTGATCTGGATTGGATCTGGCAGGTAAAGTTTGCCAGAAAGAATTTCTGGAGTAGACTGAGGCAAACTTAGCTTGATAGGGCAAGACTTCAACCAAGTGTTGAGATAGAACCTAAGGGGTGGGTACAAGGAACAGATTTCAGTCCCTCCAAAGAGAATGGGAAGTATTAGGCAGGGTTTGGGGCAAGGTTCTAGTACCCCTAAGACAAAATGCTTTAAGAACCAAAAGTAAAAGCCAAGTTATAAAGCAGTTTACACAGACAAGGTGAAAGAAAAGTCTAAAGCCTGAGAAAGCCTAGAGGTCACCCTAGGGACCTCAGACCATGCCACAGGTGAGAAAGGGGCTTTTAATGGTTCATGAGGCTGTTCATGGGTGAGCAAAGAGGCCCCCATTCCACAACTCTGAGAGTCATGTAAAAGGCACTCCTTTCTACTACCCAGAGGATGAGACTCAAAGGGAAGGCCATATAAACAGTGTCTGCCGGGGTTGTCCCATTCAATGGCCCTGAATGGGACATATTTAGTCTGCACATTTGAGTCTTCAGAACCTTTAGCTTGGTACAAATAGAACAGAAGGCACTGGATACAAATTTTTATTTATTTTGTGCACATTTAAGACTGATTTAGAGCCTGACCTGTGGTGGCGCAGTGGAATAGGGCATCGACCTGGAACATTGAAGTCGCTGATTTGTAACCCTGGGCTTGCCTGGTCAAGGCACATATGGGAGTTGATGCTTCCTGCTCCTCCCCCTTCTCTCCCTCTGTCCTCTCTGAAAAATAATTAAATAAATAAAGTCTTAAAAAAAAAGGACTGATTTAGAAATAATTCTAAAATATGTTGCTCCAAGTTGAGCATAGCATATTGTTGAATGTGAAGAGCCAGGGAAACAGATCAGTTGAAGCAAAATTTATTTGTCAGAGGTAAAGATCACAGAGTTTCAAATACCAAAGTTATCTGATCCTGATCCTTTGATTTGTACAAGTTTTTTACACAAGCCTGGAAATTTTTACACAAGAGAGATGAACAGCCAGCAAAGCTGTGAAGCCAAGCAGGGCCTAAAAATTTGAACCTATAGCATTTCCTTGCCAGAGACAGCAACATCTGGCTGATGGAGCACATTTATTTCCCTCCATGGCTATGTCTTCAGGGTATGCCTATCCACAACTCCTCACAACAATAAACTACTCTTTTACTCTGCTGTCCAACTCACCTTCCACTAAGCATGGAGTGATAAACTACAATCTGAAGAGTTGTAAAGGTTTGCCTAGAAAAGAATTCTCACTCAGATTTTCTTCTGGCATCTCATTTGGCCCCAGGTCTGAGGCTATGATTGATTAAGGTTGGTTATGATGGCACAAAGCTGGAGTTGTGATCGTTCAATGTCCTTTCATCTGAGAAAAATAAATCAAGAGGAAGAGCACCATGTGGCTGGAAAGTGAGGCATCCCAGAGCTCTTTTTGTGGCAGGCTGGGGAACTAGTCAGAGTCTCCCAAAGAGACTTTCAACTTTATTTTCATGATCAGGTAGCTACTTTTTCAAAGGCACACTGTGAAACTTACACAGGGGAAACTTGTGATATTAGACTCAACTATAGATGCTGACAGTGAAAGGGTTAGGAATGCACTTCCCCTCTCTTCTCCCTTAGTGAATTGAAAGACACTTTGAAATTATATTTAGTGTCTTTGAACATTTCTGGCTCACTGCTGGTAGTAGCATTTATAGAGGCCACATGGAGATATAGAAGCCGCACTCTCCAAAGCAAGCTGAGATGAGTGAAAATAATGAACCAAATATTCTGTCATAGGTTGGGTGACAGGGCAGGCTGAAGTGACAGTGGATCCCAGTGACCAGAAACCTAGAAAGCCCCTTGGCAGCCTTCCTCTCTCTCTGTACCCCTTACTAGCAATCACTCAGCCCTAGCAAGGTTACCTCCTCTATACCTCTCGAATCCATCTACTGTTTCCATCTCTACCACTAACACCTGCCTTCAACTTTCACTGGGACATATGTCCCCAACCATGGTCTCCTTCCTCTTGTTTCTGGGTTCATACAGCCCAGTTTCCCACACAGTAGCCAGAAAGGCCTTTTTATAACATCATTCAAGTTACACCTTTCCTGGCTTCCTTTCACACTCCAAATAAAATCCACACTACTTAGCATGGCTTTCAAGGACCTAAATTACCTTCTGCTTCTCCATTTCCTACAACTCTCCCATCATTCATGGTCCTCTAAACACACTGCCCTTCCTCATACTTTGCACTTATTTCTTTCTCTTTCTAGAATGTGCTTCCTTCTGATCCTGGCCCTTATGTACTAATTAGGAAAATGTGCTCCCTTCTGATCCTGGCCCTTATGCACTAATTAGGTAATCAGATTAAATGTCTACTCCATAAAGAGTTCTTCCTGACCACAACTAGATTTTCACTCCCTGTCAAATCTATTTTGTAAATTTCTTAATCATTTATCCATTTATTTATCTCCAGCAGACTACAGAATTCATGAGAACGAGTGTCTCACCTTTATACCTAGTAGTACCTGGCATGCAGTAGGCACTCAATAAATACAGACAGCCCTCCACATCTATGGTTTCTGCATCCACAGATTCAACCAAGCTCAGATAAAAAATATTTTTTAAATGTTACATTGTTAGTGATGTGTACTGTGTAGTTAGACCTAAGATGTTTGCTGCTGTATTGAACATGTACATACTTTTCTTGTCGTTATTCCTAACATAGTATAACAACTATTTACAAAACATTTACATTATATTAGGTGTTGTAAATAATCTGCAGATGATTTAAAGCGCACAGGATGATGTGCATAGGTTATATGAAAAGTTATCATTTTATATAAGACTTGAGCATCCTCACATTTTGGTATCCACTGCAGGGAGCAGTGGTGGAATTCTTCAACCAATCCTCCATAGATACAGAAGGACAACTGTATTTACTAAGTGGGGTGGAAATGAATGAATGAACAAATGACATTCTGGCTCCAAATCCCAACTCCAAGTTGCTGAGTGATTGTTTCAGCTATTAGGCTAATCTGCTGCCCAATATTACACTGGTTAAAGGCACTCAAGAGAGTTTGATATTTCACCTTCTAACCTATTCTTCTTTGATTAGGTTCTTCTCATAGCAGGGGCCTGAGCCTATCTATGTGACCCTGACAGTAAGTACCAATGATAGTTATTTAAGTTCACTAGCCAGCAGTGGAAAAGGATGGTGTAAACAATTAAAGATGGTCATAAATTTACTGACCCTCCTCCTCAGTGTATGATCAGGAGTACAGTATATGTCCACCTGTCTTGAATTGGTTGTGTTCTGGGACTGCTTTGGCTGACAGAATACTTTGGGAGTGATGCTGTACCAATAACTAGGTCCAGGCCTTAACAGACATTTTCTGCCTTCAGGAACATACTCTCTTAGAGCCCTCAGCCACCATGTAAGAAGTTCAGTTACCCTATAGAAAGACCACATAGAGAAGCTTTGAAACTATAGGAAACGGAGAAGGGCCCAGCTGAGCCCAGACATCTGTCAATACAAATTAGGTACCAGACATAGGAATGAATCCTTTCTGGAACCTCCAAATCTCCAACAGCCCCCAGACGAATACAGTTGAATGGCCCCAATCAATGTCCCATGTGGCAGAAGAACTGCCTAGTTTAGCCCTGCTCAAATTCCTAACCCACAGATTTTGAGCTTAATGAAATGACATTACATTTTTGGTTAATTGTTCATTGACAAGAGATGACAAGACAAGCAGGTAGATTGTTTTGTCCTTCAAAGAAGGCATGACCCTCTACTCCTTTGAAAAAGATCATTGTAATCACCTGGTGATATAATATGCAAATACACCATAATCAGTACTTGGGAATGAGGGTGATGAATGGTGACTTCTCAGTTTCAGAACTAGATGCCTGGCTGTTTTCTAGGACAACCAATCTAAACCATAATAATATCAAGAATATCTCACCAGCACAACCCATACATGAAAAAAACTATAAAAAATATCCAGTTTAATTCCAATCCAATTGTCCTCCAGGTTTTTCTAATAAGTCTACCCAAGCAATCTGTGCTGTGGTAATGACAGGTACATTTTATCAGATGCTGATACAGGATCAGGTCACAATTTCGGGGGTGGCATTTTCAGAAATAAATGTCAAAGAACCTTCCAGTACCTTCTACAAACCTATCTACCAAACCAACTAACAATTGATAAGATAAAATATCCAGTAACATTTCCTAGGGTCCAGACTTTCTTGAGATTGTCTAAATCTGATATGCTAGTTTCTGTCTTTTTAAATTATTGCTGTATGTCCAGCAACTACAACAGGGTCTGAGACATAGTAGGTGTTCAGTAATTATTACCAATAAAATAAATTGCTGCATCAGAAAAAAAATAAAGAGGTAATTCTGGGAGAGGTGCCCCCTTTTTGAAGGCATCAGGCTACCAGCACCTCCTCAGAGCCTCAGGCATGCCAATGTTATTCAGATTATGTCACAAAAATATTTCATTTAAAAATGTTTAAGGTGTGTTTTATATTATTTAAGTGATAAAAAAGGAGAATAAAGAATAACATAACTAATATCCATGAACTACTATCCAGTATATTGAGAAAATACAGTGCTGGTAATGTTCAATTCACCAAGTGTGGCCCCCCCTCATGGACCTTCCTCACCATCCCTTGAAATACAACTACTTCATTTGATTTGGTGTTTATCAATCTCATATGCAGGGGTGAAAAAAAAGTAGGTTTATAGTATAGAAAAAGACATGCAGGTTATGATTATTACAATAGCTTAACTGTTTCGTGTCCTTATTACAGTAAATCCACTTTTGCCCACTCCTATATCCTTCTAAAGGTCCTATCCATATACATGACACACATATATTTTACAGATACACAATACATATTACTCTGTGACTTTTTTTTCTTTACAGTTTATAATCTTAAAATATTTTACATTAGGCCCTGGCCAGTGGCTCAGTGGATAGAATGTCGGCCTGGTGTATGGATGTCCTGGGTTAAATTCCAAGTCAGGGTACACATGAGAAGTGATCATCTGCTTCTCTCCCTCTCTCTCTCCCTCTTCTTTTCCTCCCACAACTCAATTAGTTCAAGCTTAGTCCCAGGCACTGAGGTTAGTCCGTTGGTCTGAATGTGTCAGCCTTGGGTACTAAAAATATCTGTTGATTCAAGGATCGGCCCCAGATGGGTGTTGCCAGGTGGATCCTGGTCAGGGCACATGTGGGGGTCTGCCTCACTACCTCCCTTCCTCTCACTAAAAAAATCATACTTATATAGTGCAAAAAGTAGTATAACATGCAGTTGGATACACCTCAAAAGTAAAACACTGCAAATACACTAGAAGCCCTATGTATGCCCTTCTTCCATTGTATTCACCTCTTCACTATCTCTCCTCTCATCCTCCCAAAGCCAGAATTGGCACTGTATTTTGTATCTCCCCAAATATCTAATACTGTTTACATAGCACTCTCTTGTAGAAAGAAAAATACTGACTTTTTGAAGGTCTGGTCTTTCTGCAGGAATATCAGGTCCAACTCCCCACCTGGTCAGGCCCCTACGCCTAGTCTCAGACCCCTCCACAGCCATTAAACCTCTTTGTTCCTTGATTCCTCATGACTTGGGATGTACCAGGGCAGTCTGAGGGCATCACCTCCACTTGGGTTTTATATCTCTCTTCATTTTTGACACTTATGTATTTCCATTGTTATATTTTGAATTCATTTATGTATTTTAAAAGATGTTTATTTTAGCTTTATGCAGCAGAACATATTTTCAGAGTATTTTATCTGCTATATTTTTAAAAGTAAAAGTCTCAAAAATATTTCCTACATATTCTAAATACATTGTAGTCAGTACAGTCATTTCACATAAAAACCTCACAATTTGAATGACTGTGATATTTATACAACACCTGGATTTTTTTTTAGGTATGTCAACTTCATCTAAGCAACTGATTCTTTCAGTGTTAGTGTATTTATATGATCATTTTTGTTTACATTTTTTATAGTTTTCAAATAGGGAATAACAATACATGCCTAACAGGGAAGTGAAAAAACTAACAGATTTTTCATTTGTTAGGATAAAATCATAGTGAAATCTTTCACAAGGAATTAGTAGAGTGGTTAAAAAACACATATATAGAAAAAGAAAAGGGAGAATCTCCAAAGTGGTTAGGCCAGGTTTAATGAGAGAGAACATTTCTGAAATGGGTTGATGAATAGAGATCTGTTGAGGGGCCCACTGTCCAGTAAAGAAGGTTTTAGTGATGACAGTATTAGCAAATATAACTCTTGGTTGTAGGCAATGAAAAAAGAAGCTCTGTGTAGACCTGGGAAATCTTTTTTTGTTTTGTTTTAATTTATTGATTGATTTTAGAGAGACAACCAGAAGAAGAAAAGGGGAGAGAAAGAGAGAGAAGCATTCATTTGTTGTTTCACTTAGTTGTGCATTCATTGGTTGCTTCTTGTATGTGTCCTGACCAGAGATCCAACCTACAACTTAGGCGATTAGGGATAACACTCACCTGAGCTAACCTGCAGGGCTTACCCTGGGAAGTTTTGTTCTATAACTACACATAGCAGATGATCAAGTGGACTATTGTTTCATCTAAGGTTCAAGTTTTGTGGTTATGATTGTATTTTATTCATTGTTTGAGGTGGGTTTTATTTTGCTTTGATACTCTTTCTACATTAGAAAATTCCTCCTGATTTAGTAAGTATCCTGGCTATCTTCCATTTGCCCCTTCCCCATTGTCTAGCCTTCTCTGCCCTGCTCTGGTGCCTGGAAGCTGATGTACTATCATGATGGTCTCTTTTGGATTCTGACTTCCAGTTGATGTCCAACAATGAGAGGTCCTGCAGATGGGTCAGGTTATTTATTTCCCCAGAAACTGCCCTGACAGTTAGTCATAAATTATCTGCATCCATCTACCTACAGCCACGGCACTTGTCAGGTAACATTTTCATGTAGCTATCATGTCCTGGTTCTGGTATTTCTTCCCCTTCTTGCCCTCACAAATTCGGTGGTCTTGGGAAAACCATACTATTAGCACCATAGGCCACTGACACTGGCCATATATTTATTAAGTTATCCTAAAATTATCCAATTTAATTATTCCATGTAATTCTTGCTGGAACTGTCATTGATAGAGTTGGATAAATCTGGTGTGAGATGAGACTGAAGAGATAGAGAAACAAACAATCTAATATGATCAGATATGCTTTTTAAATTTTTTCTGGCTGTAATATAAAAAGAATGTAAGGAAGCCAGAATAAATGTGTGTATATCAATTAGAAGACTTTATTAATTGCCCCAGAAAGACTAATGGTATTTGTCATGAATTAGATGAGAAAGTAATAAAAATTACTTCCAGGTTTCTAGCTTGTATAACTGGATGATGTAGTGGCTATAACATGGAGATTTAAGGTAAATATTAGTATTCACTGTTTCTTCACCCAAATGACATTTCCAGATGGAGCCAAGAGCGAGTGTTTTAGTAGAAGTGGACCAAGGATCCTCGACGCTTTGGGCTGGGTGTGAATGATAACAATGTGGGAAAGAGTGCAAAAAAGAAAGGGTTAAAAAAAACTGCCTGGTCTGGAATTTCGCTGAGACCTCGATCAAATCTGAGTAAAAGTAATGAGTTGGGCATTTTGAAATACTGAACGAGCCTCAAAAAAGCTGACGTGTGCTTTATTCCTACTGAAGTTTGCAAGATGCTCCAAGCCCTTCAGAGCACACATACAGAGCATGTATTTGAATATCGACTGTGAGGATAATGCTATTGTCCTGGGGTCAAACAGAGGATTTCTGGCTCCCGTTACTTCAAATTCTGCTTGTTACACATAGAGGTGAAATTGTCTCACAGCAGGCAAAGTTCTTTCCTTGTCAGTTGAAATTCTCATAGACATAGTGACTTCTAGTTATTCTCTTCATCTCTGTACCCTTGATTTTCTCATTTCAGGATATTTTCAGGGTAGTTTTATTACACAAAGAGCATCACCCATAATGACAGTTTAAAATAATGCAGGAAAAAGGTCTTTGGTGTGTTTGCTATGTAAATCAGGCTAAAAAAATAAAATTTTATAATTAATAATTTTTCTTTATGATTCCCCAGGGGTTCAGCCAAAGCCCCAAGTCAGAGCTGATCAAATTTAGGCTGAAACACACTGTTCTTCTACCTACTGTCTGGTTGGACTGCCTGACTTTGGAGCTTTCCTGTTCCTGATTTGTGATTTTTATGAGCTAAAAAGCTGATATAACTTTGAGTATTTTAAAATCCAGGATGGGTGTAGGTTTGAATGCTTGACATATCAGGACAATGCTCAACCAAAATGAACATTTGTAGATATTTAATAATAAAGTTAAAACAGAAAGACAAAACATAATTGCATCAATTTGAGATTATGGCAGAATCATATTTATTCAAAGAAGAGTTCTGTTATCACTTTTTAAATCTTATCATTCTTAATAGCTATTAATTATGGTCTAGGGTCAAACTCAAAGCATGCCTTTTTAAAATCAAGATATTTGAGGCCCTGGCTAGTTGGTTGGCTCAATGGCAGAGCGTCAGCCTGGCAAGTGGATGTCCTGGGTTCAATTCCCAGTCAGGCACACAGGAGAAGCACCCATCTGCTTCTCCACCCTTCCCCCTCTTCTTTCTCTCTTTCTCTTTTTCTTCCCCTCCCACAGCCAAGGCTCCATTGGAGTGAAGTTGACCCGGATGCTGAGGATGGCTCCATGGCCTCTGCTTCAGGCGCTAGAATGGCTCCGGTTGCAACAAAGCAATGCCCCAGATGGGCAGAGCATCGCTCCCTAGTGGGTTTG
This sequence comes from Rhynchonycteris naso, assembly GCA_037038555.1. Lineage (NCBI taxonomy): Eukaryota > Metazoa > Chordata > Mammalia > Chiroptera > Emballonuridae > Rhynchonycteris > Rhynchonycteris naso. Next base: position 153,899,912 of record CM073000.1, on the reverse strand, counting down.
CCAGGTGGATCCTAGTCAGGCGCATGTGGGAGTCTGTCTCTCTGCCTCCCCACTTCTCACTTCAGAAAAATAAAAAAAAAAAAGATACATATTTGAAAGTGGACTTTTGATGCTACGTGTGTGTTCAGCTTTGAAATTATTTGTTAGAGTGTTGCTACCACAGATTCTCAGTGCTGAACTTAGCTGTTTCAATTATCAGTCATTTATAACAGTTAGAATGCTAAGACTATATGAGTATTTTAATAAATCATGGGCCCAAACAAGAAAAGCCTTCATATTATTTAAAAGCCTAAAATAATTAGCAGCAAACTTGAGTACAGTGAAACATCCCTAGATCTTTGCTCTAAGTAAAAATTGTGAACCACCCTCTTGGGGTCTATCTAAAATTAATATTGTTCAAGGCTCTCTTCATAGCACCTCCGGTAGGGTATGTTTTACTTCATCAGAGAAGAATATGAGTAAATGGTGTTAAAATATGGAACTTAGCTGGAAAATAATCATTATTCCTTACAATTTTCTGCTATCCTACAAAATACAAACTTTTGATATCACTATCCAAACACTCCTTGTAATAATGAAAATTAAAATTTTAATGTCTGTAACCTCTAATTTGCTCAAAATTATTTATCTGTTTGAAAGCTCTATTTTTATATGGTGACTGAAAATGACTTGACTTTGGATAATGGGAACAAAACATAATCAACAGTTTAAATGCTATAGAAATGTTTGCCTGAAACCTATGTACTCTTATTGATCAATGTCACTCCATTAAATTTAATTTTCTAAATAAAATAACATAAAAAGATCTATTTTTATATTTCTTGAAATTAATAATATGTCCATGAATGCTAAAAATATTTCTTGAACTAAAGGGTGGTTACATGAGTGCCATTACATTATAAAACAAAAAAATTATTAACAAGTATGTTTTGTGCATATGCTATACCTCAATAAAATTTTTTTTAAAACTAGGTACTATGAAAGCTTCTACAATAATACACTTGGAAAATAATTCTCAGTCAATTTTCCTAATAGATGCTATTATTTTGCAGTAGATACATTTTGTAATCATTTTGCAATACATATACATATATCAAACTTTAAAATAGTAAGAGTAATATATGTGTGTGTGTATGTGTGTAAAAAAATTTAAAAATCCATAACCCAAGAAAAGAATATGCAAAATATATGAACTTCAGTGAAAGAACAGCATGGGTTTGAACTGGATAGGGGCCATTTATATGCAGATCCTTTCCTTCCTTCCTTCCTTCCTTCCTTCCTTCCTTCTTCCTTCCTTCCTTCCTTTTTTTTTTTTACCATTTTTTTGGTGAGGTTGTCAACATAAGAATGTGTAAACCTGTTAGAGAAATTTTATGAGTTTATTCGAGCCAAACTGAAGACAATTGCCAGGAAGCAAAGTCTCAATGGATTGAGAACATGCTCCAGAAAATGACAATTTTGCACTGTATTTTATATGTTACAATCAAGGAGGAGGCATTAGGGATTACATGAAAACCATTGGTGATAGATCAGGGAAGTGGGAGAAAGCAAAGCTGGGAAATATCTGGGATTGGATAGAAAGTAAAACAAATAGACCATTCTTTTACATAGGTGGGTATAGGATAGTTAGCAGTTAACAATTAACACAATAACAATGAGGGATTTTGTGGTCTCTGCTCTGCTATGGAGCAGGATCCAGAAAAAAAGAAAATTACCCTGACATTCCACAGCCTAGCACATGACTACCTGCCATGACTTGCTTTAGTTAGAAAACTTTAATTTCCGACTTTTCTATGTACTCACTTTATTATTTTTTAATTTATTTTAATTTATTATGTTTACATAGATTCTAGTGTTGCTCCGAATGCATCCCCCTCTCTGTATTCCCCTCAACATCTCCTTTGCCCCCCTCCTTATAGCGCCCTCCCCCCTTCCCTTCAAGTTTATCCCATCCTATCATCCCCCTTCTTTCTGTCCTCTTTTCCTCTGGCCCCTTTGATCCTTCCTCTGTCTCAATTCCATTCCTCAGTTCTCATTGTTCCTTGGATTCCTCAAATGAGTGAGGTCATGATATTTTTCTTTTTCTGCCTGGCTTATTTCACTTAACATAATAGTTTCCAGGTCCCTCCATATTGTTGCAAAAAGTAAGATTTCTTTCTTTTCATGGCCCCATAGTATATGCACCACAGCTTTTTAATCCACTTGTTGACAGACAGACACTTGCGCTGTTTCCAGAAATTTGCTATTGTGAACAATGATGCCAAAAATATGAGGGTCCATTTCTCCTTTTAAAACAGTGCTATGGCATTCTTGGGGTATATTCCTAAGAGTGGGATAGCTGGGACAAAAGGCAGTTCAATATTTAATTTTTTGAGGAATCTCCATACTGTTTTCCACAGTGGCTGCACCAGACTGCATTCCCACCAGCAGTGCAGGAGGGTTCCCTTTTCTCCACATCCTCGCCAACACTTATTCTGTGTTATTTTGTTGATGAGCACCATTCTGACTGGTGTGAAGTGATATCTCATTGTGGTTTTAATTTGCATTTCTCTAAAGATTAGTGATGTTGAGCATCTTTTTATATGCCTGTTGGCCAACTGTATGTCCTCTTTGAAGAAGTGTCTATTCATTTGTTTTGCCCATTTTTTGATTGGATTGTTTATTTTCCTGGTGTTGAGTTTTACAAGTTCTTTATAAATTTTGGTATTAACCCCTTATCAGACGTATTGTCGAATATGTTCTCCAATTGTGTGGTTTGTTTTTTTATTCTGTTCTTATTGTCTTTAGCAGTACAAAAGCTTTTTTGTTTGATATAGTCCCATTTGTTTATCCTGTCTTTTATTTCACTTGCCTGTGGAGATAAATTAGCAAGTTGCTATAAGAGGTGTCGGAGAGTTTACTGCCTATGTTTTCTTCTAAGATGCTTATGGTTTCACAGCTTACATTTAAGTGTATTATACATTTTGAGTTTATTTTTGTGAATGGTGTAAGTTGGTGGTCTATTTTCATTTTTTTGCCGGTAGCTGTCCAATTTTCCCAACACCATTTGTTAAAGAGGTTGGTTTTACTCCATTGTATGCTCTTACTTCCTTTGTCAAATATCAGTTGTCCACATGCAGATCCTTTTCAATAAATAGAGTCAGCCCTTCTTTATCTGTGGGCCCTGCATCCGGGGATTCAACCACAGGTGAATCACAAACAGTATTTTTGTATTCCTCACCACAGATTCCCAACTGCAGATATAAAATATTGTTTTCAATCTGCAGTAGATTGAATCTGTGGATGCAAAGAGTCAAAAGTTATATATGTATTTTCAACTGTGTGGGGTGGGTGCCCCAACCCCTGAGTTGTTCAAGGGTCAAGTGTATATAGTTCATAGGAAAAAAATACATGTGGGTTTTTCACATATAAGATAATGTTAAATATGTCATGGCCAGGTTGAGCATCATCTAGATATGCTAAGGTTGTGGGTTCAATCACCAGTTGGGGCACATACAAAAATCGACCAATAAATGCATAAATAAGTGGAACAACAAATCTATGTTACTTTCCCCCTCCTCTCTCTCTAAAATCAATCAATAAATTAAAAATAAATTTAAAGACAATTCTAAAGTTCATGTATAATGAGAAATGCAAATAATACTTTATTGCAACATCACCCATTTACTAGCCTGTCAAGGTCAAAAAGGTTGACAACACTATGTGGCAACATCAAGATGATAAAAAGACACATTTCTATATTGTAGGCAAATGTTGATTGGTATCATTTTTATAAAGGATAATTTGATGGTATCCATCACATTTACAAATGAATTTATGACAAAACAATTACACTTCCAAATAATTAAACTACAGACATGTTCAAGCATGTGCAAACTGACATTTAAGATGATATTTATGGCAGCATTGCTTGCAAGAGCAGAAGATAGAAAACAATCTAAATGTCTATTCACAGTAGACTGGTTAATGGTACAGCCACATGATAAAATATTCTGAACCCCAGAAAAGAATAATATTCTTTATGAGCTCATATAGAAGGATCTCCATGATCTACTGTGAGTGAAAAATAAAAAGTGTGCAGAACAGTATATAATGTGCTATCATATCCAAAAGAGGGGATAATATGCATTAATATTTGCTTTTATGTGCAAAAAATATGCCTGCAAAGATACACCAGAAATTCATTATCATTTATTGCCTAGGAAGAGGAACTGGATAGCTTGGGAACAAAGGTTCAAGAAGGACTTTTCATTATATGGCATTTTGTACCTTCTGAATATTAAACTAAGTGAATGTATTATTTCAAAAACAAAAGGATAAGATTTTAAAAATATGCCCATGATTTTCTGTCCTTTCAATTTATTCTGAGATGTTGTGCAGATTGGAATTAATCAGAAGCCCTGAGGGTGCACAGGGTGATCTTATGGTGCTTTTTGAGGTCAGCAGGAGAGAGGTAACGTACAGGGTACAGTTATTTAAAAATCCAGAATTCTGTTTTGTTTTGTTCAGTGTGCTGATTTTTAGTGACTTTTTGTGTTCCTAGTGTGCTGTCTTTGTTATTAAATAGGCAAAGACTATGAAAAAGGTAAAAGTTGTGGTAGAGAATTATACAGTCTCTTTCAATGGTAGTTCTATCACTCTAAGAAATCCCAGGAAATGGCCCTGGCCAGTTGGCTCAGTAGTACAGTGTTGGCCCAGTGTGTGGAAGCCCTGGGTTCAATTCCTGGTCAGGGCACACAGGAGAAGTGCCCAACTGCTTCTCCACCCTTCCCCTTCTCCTTCCTCTGTCTCTCTCTTCCCCTCCCACAGCCAAGGCTCCATTGGAGCAAAGTTGGCCCAGGTGCTGAGGATGGCTTCACAGCCTCTGCCTCGGGTGCTAGAATGGTTCCGGCCTCAATGGAGCGATGCCCTAGATGGGCACAGCATCACCCCCTGGTAGGCATGCTGGGTGGATCCCAGTTGGGCACATGCGGGAGTCTGTCTGACTGCCTCCCTTCTTCTAACTTCAGAAAAGTGGAGAAAAAAAAGAAAGAAATCTCAGGAATCAAAGAAAGTGGTTCAAGTTCTAGTTCAATCCTATATTGATTGAAATATTGCTTTCTGAAGAATGCCCTCTACAGACTGTCGTAAATAGAAGTTCTAGAACACAAAACAACAATCTCGGCCTTAAGACAACCAGCTTGATGGATTGGTGTCATGTCTTATAGTTTGTTCAGCAGTTGTCTATTACTTAAAATAATCAAAACTGGGTTTTGGCAGTTAATTATCTAATGTTGGAGCTGTATAGCCAATCTGATCAACTGTGACAACACCAATCATTAAAGTAACTGAAAAAAATCACACCACATGTAGCAATGGCTTTAACTACCCCATTGTGGTAAGATCTATGTGTAGGGAAATCAGTTAAGATTTCTATACTATTAGGATAGAGAAATTATTTTGTAGTGATCACTTGTAATTTTCTTCATGGAAAAACTAAGCAGGAAATTGTCAGTTGCTGATCGTACTGTAGAAGACAGGGTATTTATTGAAGACCTACTCTGCATCAGGCACTTAACTTTGGCTGAGTAACTTTTATGACTACATGAGGTAGGATTAGTTATCCCCATTATTAGATGAAGAAACAAAAACATAGAAATAATACATTTAGGAGCAGTGGAGTTAGCATTCAAAGCAATCTCTGGCCAACACAGAAGACCAATCTTTTTCCGCCACCATACTTTTATGCAAGTTACTGCCTATATTTCAAGTGAGCCAGCTGACCTAGACCACTCTTCCTCCTACGGTACAGGACTGAGTCTAAGATTGACAAATTACATGTAATTCTCATCCACTTTAGCCTCTTAATCTGGAAAATCTTTATAGCTTTTTTTTCTTTTGCAACATCGACATTTTAAAAGAATATTGTACCTCTAAACACTTTATTTGAAAAATAAAGTTTCTCCTTTTGTTTGACATTTCCTCTTGATTCGATTAAGGTTTCACTTTCTCAGCTGGAGTATTATAAAGGACAGTGACGTGTTCAATTCTTAACCACTGAAACTGGGAGATGTTTTTGTCTTAAGCTGTAATATTTTAGTACACTTGGTCATGTAGCAATAGATAACTAATATATACATATGTATATACATATACACATGCATCTATACATTTTAGAAATCATGAGTACATACTAATATCTCCCATTTTAATCCCTTTTCACATTTCATATTTGTATGTCCCCTCTTCCTTACTGTGTATTTTTTTAGAAAGCATATTTACTCATCTCCTTAAACTGATTATACAACCAGCTATTTCAGAATTGCTTCACCATACCACTACATAACAAACGTATCTAAAAGAGACTGCAATTTGTTTTCAATTCTCCTCTCTGCCCCAGCCTCTTCTCTACCCCAAACTGAGGGTATATAATTCAATTCCATGAGCATAAATTATTTTTTTCTCTCATGTATGTAGTCCTCATATTTATTTCATATAAAATTATAAATTTCAGTTAACTTGGTTCTAAGTTTTTTTCTGTGTAACCACACATTAATTTAATTTTAGTTTTTGCATGTGTACGATATTGACATGTTTAAAAAGCAAAAACTAAAAAGTTACTCTCAGAGAAGTGTTACTTTCACCTGTATCCATTTTGCTCTACCAGCCACAACACCATAACAGTAGCCACTTTTTTGATTGATTTTAATTTATTGTGTTTACATAGATTCAAGTGTCCCAATGAATATATCCCACCACCCCCTTGTTTCCTTCATCCCCTTCACCCACCTCCCCCCAATGTCCTCCCCTCTTCCCTTCAGGATTTGCTTTTCTGCTCTCTATAACACTGTGTTATGTATATATAATTTCACCAATCTCTTTCCCTTCTCTGACCCCATCCTTTCATCCCCCTTCCCTCTGTCCGCTTTCCCTCTGGTCCCTTTGATCCCACCTCTGTTTCTATTCCATTTCTCAGTTCACATTGTTCATTTGATTCCTCAAATAAGTGAGATCATATGGTATTTTTCTATCTCTACCTGGCTTATTTCACTTAACATAATAGTTTCCAGTTCCATCCATATTGTTGCAAAAGGTTAAGATTTCCTTCTTTTTCATGGGCCCGTAGTATTCCATTGTATATATGTACCAAAGCTTTTTAATCCACTCATCCACTGACAAACACTTGGGCTGTTTCCATATCTTGGCTATTGTAAACAATGCTGCCATAAACATAGGGGTGCATTTCTCCTTTTGGATCAGTAATTTGGAGTTCTTAGGATATATTCCTAAAGGTGGGATAGCTGGGTCAAAAGGCAGTTCCATTTTTAATTTTTTGAGGAAACCCCATACAGTTATCCACAGTGGCTGCACCAGTCTGCATTCCCACCAGCAGTGCAGGAGGGTTCTCTTTTCTCCACACCCTTGTCAGCACTTATTCTGTGCTGTTTTGTTAATGAGCGCCATTCTAACTGGTGTGAGGTGATATGTCATTGCGGTTTTAATTTGCATTTCTCTAATGATTAGTGATGTTGAACATTTTTTCATCTGCCTCTGGCCATCTATATGCCCTCTTTGGAGAAGTGTCTATTCATTTCTTTTGCCCATTTTTTGATTGGATTGTTTATCTTCCTGGTGTGGAGTTTTACAAGTTTTTTCTATAAATTTTGGTTACTAATCCCTCATCAGATGTATTGTCGAATATGTTCTCCCATTGTGCGGTTTGTCTTCTTATTTAGTTCATATTGTCTTTAGTTGAGCAAAAGCTTTTTAGTATGATATAGTCACATTTGTTCATCCTGTCTTTTATTTCACTTGCCCGTGGAGATAAAACAGCAAATATATTGTTGCAAGAGATGTTGAAGAGCTTACTGCCTGTGTTTTCTTCTAAGATGCTTATGGTTTCCAATTTACATTTAAGTCTTTTCTCCATTATGAGTTTATTTTTGTGAATGGTGTAAGTTGGTGGTCTAGTTTCATTTTTTTCCACGTAGCTGTCCAATTTTCCAAACATCATTTCTTAAAGAGATTGTCTTTACTCTCCAATGTATGCTCTTACCTCCTTTGTCAAATATTAATTGTAGATAAAGGAGTGGGTTTATTTCTGGGTTCTCTGTTCTGTTCCATTGATGTATATGCCTGTTCTTATGCCAGTACCAAGCTGTTTTAAGTACAGTGACCTTCTAGTATAACTTGATATCAGGAATTGTGACACCATCAGCTTTTTTTTCTCTTTTTCAAGATTGTTGAGGTTATTCGTGTTCATTTTGGTTCCATATAAATTTTTGGAATATTAGTTCTATATCTTTGAAGTAAGTCATTGTTATTTTAATAGGAATTGCATTGAATTTATAAATTGCTTTGGGTAATATAGACATTTTAATGATGGTTATTCTTCCTAACCATGAGCACGGTATATGCTTCCACTTGTTTGTATGTTCCTTGATTTCTTTTATAAATGTTTTATAATTTTCCAAGTACAGGTCTTTAACCTCTTTGGTTAAATTTACTCCTAGGTACTTTATTTTTGTTGTTGTAATTGTGAAGGAGATTGTTTTCTTAATTTCTTTTTCAGAGAGTTCGTTTTTGGCATATAAAAATGCCTCTGATTTATGAATATTAATTTTATATTTAGCCACCTTACTGAATTCATTTATCAGGTCCAGTAGAGACTTTAGGGTTTTCTATGTACAGTATCATATCATCAGGAAATAATGATACTTTTACTTCTTTTTTTTTTTTTTTTTTTTTACAGGGAAAGAGAAAGAATCAGAGAGAGGGATAAATAGGGACAGACAGACAGGAACGGAGAGAGAGGAGAAGCATCAATCATCAGTTTTTCATTGCGACACCTTAGTTGTTCATTGATTGTTTTCTCATATGTGCCTTGATCGCGGGCCTTCAGCAGACCGAGTAACCCCTTGCTCGAACCAGCGACCTTGGGTCCAAGCTGGTGAGCTTTTGCTCAAGCCAGGTTGGCCCTTGCTCAAACTGGTGACCTCTGCATCCCAGTCCTATGCTCTATCCATTGCGCCACTGCCTGGTCAGGCAATAGTTTTACTTCTACTTTTCCAAATTGGATGCCTTTTATTTCTTCTTGACTGACTGCTGTGGCTAGGACTTCCAGGAATATGTTAAATAAAAGTGGTGAAAGGGGGCACCCCTGCTTGTTCCTGATCTTAAGGGGATTGCTTTTAATTTTTTCCCGTTGAGTATGATGTTGGTTGTGGGTTTGTCATAGATGGCCTTAATCATGTTGAGATATGTTCCCTATATTCCCACTTTGCTGAGAGTTTCGATCCTAAATGAGTGCTGCATTTTATCAAATGCTTTTTCTTCATCTATTGATATTATCATGTGATTTTTATCTTTTCTTTTGTTTATGTGTTGAATCACATTGATTGATTTGCAAATATTTTACCAGCCTTGCCTTCTCAGAATAAATCGCACTTGATCATGATATATAATTTTTTTTATGTATTGCTGGATCCGGTTTGCTAATATTTTATTGAGAATTTTAGTATCTAAATTCATCAGGGATATTTCTTTCTTTCTATTGTCTTTACCTGGTTTTGGAATCAGAATTATGCTTGCCTCATAAAAGAAGCTTGGAAGTCTTCCCTCCTCTTGAATTTCTGAAATAGCTTGAGAAGGATAGGAGTTAGTTCGGCTTTGAATATTTGGTAGAATTCACCTTTGAAGCCATCTGGCCCAGGGCTTTTGTTTGTTGGGAGATTTATTTATTTATTTGTTTGTTTGTTTATTTATTTATTTATTTATTTTTAACAGGGACAGAGAGAGAGTCAGAGAGAGGAACAGATAGGGACAGACAGACAGGAATGGAGAGAGGTGAGAAGCATCAATTATTAGTTTTTCGTTGCCATTGCGACACCTTAGTTGCTCATTGATTGCTTTCTCACATGTGCCTTGACCGCGGGCCTTCAGCGGATCAAAGCAATCCCTTGCTGGAGCCAGCGACCTTGGGTCCAAGCTGGTGAGCTTTCACTCAAGCCAGATGGGCCCGCGCTCAAGCTGGCGAGCTCGGGGTCTCGAACCGGGGTCCTCTGAATCCCAGTCCGACGCTCTATCCACTGTGTCACCACCTGGTCAGACTGTTGGGAGTTTTTTGATAACTCTTTTGATCTCATTTGTTGTAATCAGTCTGTTTAGGTTTTCTGATTCTTCTAGATTGATTTTTGAAAGATTACATGTTTCAAGGGATTTGTCCATTTCACCTAAGTTGTCATAGATGGCCTTTATCATGTTGAGGTATGTCTAATTTTTTGGCATACAGTTCTTCATAGTATTTTCTTTCAATCCTTTGTATTTCTGCTGTGTCAGTTGTTACTACTTCTCTCTCATTTCTAATTTTGTTTGTTTGAGTCTTCTCTCTTTTTTTTCTTGATGAGTCTGGTTAAAGGTTCAACAATCTTGTTTACATTTTCAAAGAACCAGGTCTTGGTTCATCTTGGTTCATTGATTCTCTGTATTTTTTTTTTAGTCTCTATGTCATTTATTTCTGCTCTGATTTTTATTATTTCCTTCCTTCTACTTCCTCTGAGCTTTACTTGCTGTTCTTTTTCTTTTAGATGAAGAGTTAAGTTGTCTATTTGAGCTTTTTCTTGCTTCTTAAGGTATGCCTGTACTGCTATGAACTTCCCTCTCAGTACTGCTTTAGCTGTGTCCCATAAATTTTAAGTTGTTGTATGTTTATTTTTATTTGTTTCAAGGAAATTTTTGATTTTTTCCTTGATCTCATTGTTAACCCATTCATTATTTAATAACATGCTATTTAGTTTCCAAGTGTTTGAGGGTTTTTCAGTTTTTCTATTGTAGTTGATTTCTAGTTTCATGCCATTATGATCAGAGAAGATGCTTGATATGATTTCAACTTCTTAGATTTATTGAGATTAGTTTTTTGTCCTAACATGTGGTCTATTCTAGAGAATGCATCATGAGCACTTGAAAACAATGTATATTCTGCTGTTTTAGGGTGAAAGGTTCTGAAGATATCTATTAAATCCAGTTGATCTAGTGTGTCCTTTAAGTCTGCTGTTTCTTTGTTAATTTTCTTCTTTGAGGATCTATCTAGTGATTTTTAATGGGGTAGTAAAATCTTCTAGTATTATAGTATTGCTGTTGATCTCCCCTTTTATGTCCATAAAGTCTGCTTTACAGAGCAGGGGGACTGAAGAAATGGCTCCTCGGTTTACAACACACCCAACAGGAATCCAGGGTTGTTGTGACAAGGGGCACAAAACTTGTGGCCTTCCTATGAATCAACACCCTACATGTGAAAACAAAAAAAAGGTCTGCTTTATATATTTAGGTGCTCCTATATTAGGTGCATAGACATTTATAATGGTTATGTCATTCTGTTGGATTGCTCCCTTTACCATTATGTAGTGACCTTCTTTATCCCTTACTATAAATTTTTTTTAAAGTCTATTTTGTCAGATATAAGTATTGCTACCCCCGCTTTTTTATCATTTCCATTTGCATGAAATATTTTTTTTCCATCCCTTTACTTTCAGTCTATGTGTGTGTACCTTTTGTTTTCTGGTGGGTTTCTTGTAGGCAGCATATGTATGGGTCCTGTTTTCTCATCCATTCAGCTACCCTATGTCTTTTGATTGGAACATTTAATCCATTTACATTTAAGGTTATTATTGATACTTAGTTGTTTACTGTCATTTTATTCTTTAAATCAACATTTCCCTTTTACTATATTTTCCCCCCACTTTGTTCTGTCTATAGCAGGCCCCTTATCATTTCTTGCAGCACTGGTTTGGTTGTAATGAATTACTTGAGTTTTGTTTTGTTTTGTTTTTTGTCTGGGAAGCTTTTCATTTCTCCTTCAATTTTAAATGATAGCCTTGCTGGATAAAGAAATTTTAGTTGTAGGCTCTTCTTTTGCATTACTTTGAATATTTCTTGCCATTCCCTTATGGCCTCAAGTGTTTCTGTTGAAAAGTCAGATGTTATCCTTATGGGGGTTCCTTTGTAGGTGATTGACTTTTTGTCTTGCAGCTTTTAGTATTCTTTATCTCTTAGCTTTGGTATTTTAATTATGATTTGTCCTGGTATAGGTCACTTTGTGGTTCTCTGTGCTTCTTGAACTTGTGTGACTTTGTCCTTCATCAATTTAGGAAAGTTTTTAGCTATCGTTTCTTCAATTAGGTTCTCTATCCCTTGCTCTTTCTCTTCTCCTTTAGGAACCCCTGTTACGCGGATGTTGTTTCTCTTCATGTTGTCACAGAGCTCTCTTAGAGTTTTCTCAGACTTTTTGATCCTCTTTTCTTTTTGCAGTTCTGCTTCCATGCTTTCGCTCATCTTGTCCTCTAACTTGCTGACTCTATCTTCTGCTTAATCCAGCCTGCTTTTAATTCCTTCTAGTATAGTCTTCATTTCTGATATTGTGTTTATCATTTCTGATTTTTTTTTTAGGATTTCAATGTCTTTTTTGATGCCTGCTATATCTTTGTGTAGGTGCTCATTTTGTCCACTTATTGTTGCTCTAAGATCCTTGAGCATACTAACAATCATTATTCTAAACCCTGCATCTGGTACCTTGGTTAGTTCCATCTCATTCAGTTCTTTTTCTGGGGATTTCTCTTGTTGATTCATTTGAATTGCATTTCTCTGTCTTCCCATTTTGTCTCTGTATAGCCTGCTCCTTTGGATGTGTTGTTTGTGTAGTTAGCTAAGTATAAGGTTGGTGTTGTCTGCCTCCAGCTTTCAGTTGTGTTGTTTCTAGATCTTCTTGGGTTGACTTCAGCTGTTTGTATTCTTCTGTGGGTTACTTGTTTGCTGCTACTGCTCTTTTTGCTGTTTGTGACAGCATTTTCTATGCTTTAGCTGGGTCAGGTGTGATGAGCCTGTTTGCAAATATTGTCTCCCATTTAGTTGGCTGCCTATTTGCTTTGTTTTTAGTTTCTTTTGCTGTGCAGAAGCTTTTTAGTTTGATATAGTCCCATTCATTTACTTTTTCTTCTACTTCCTTTGCCTTTGGGGTCAAATTTATAGATATTTCTCTATGACTAAGGTCCATGATTTAGTACCTATGTTCTCTTCTATGTAATTTATAGTTTCATATCTTATGTCTTTGATCCATTTTGAATTAAGTTTTGTGCAGGGGGACAAACTGTAGTCAAGTTTTATTTTTTTGCATGTAGCTTTCCAATTTTCCCAGCACCATTTATTGAAGAGGCTTTCTTTTCTCCATTGTGTGTTTTTGGCTCCTTTGTTGAAGATGATTTGTCCCTATATATATGGTTATATTTCTGGTGTCTCAATTCTGTTCCATTGATCTGTATATCTGTTTTTCTGCCAATACCATACTGTTTTGATTATCATGGCTCTGTGGTATAATTTGAAGTCAGGTAGTGTGATACTTCCAGCTTCATTCTTTTTCCTCAGGATTGCTTTCACTATTTGGGTATTTTTATGGTTCCATACAAACCCTCTAATTTTTTAAAATCAATTTCTTTAAAAAATTACATAGGGACTCCTGAGTTTTCTTCCTGGCTAAGGCACACAGGAGAAGTGCCCATCTGATTCTCCACCCTTCCCCCACTCCTTTCTCTCTGTCTCTCTCTTCCCTTCCTTCAGCCAAGGCTCCATTGGAACAAAGTTGGCCCAGGTGCTGAGGACAGCTACACAGCCTCTGCCTCAGGTGCTGGAATGGCTCCAGTTGCACTGGAGCAATGCCCCTGATGAGCAGAGCATCACTCCCTAGTGGGCTAGCAGGGTGAATCCCAGTCAGGTGCATGAGGGAGTCTGTCTCTCTGCCTCCCTGCTTCTCACCTTAGGAAAAAAAATAACATTAATATTTGATGAGGACTGCATTAAATTTGTATACAGTAGTCCCTCATCTATAATGGGGTGTAGGTTCCACAACATTCTCCTCCCCACAAAAGGTAAAAATCCACAAAATAGCAACCTTATATTTATTTTTTTATTTATATATTTATTTAAGGCTTTATACACCCTCTCCACACTCTTATAAACCTTCCATACTATTATTAACCTTTCGCACACTCTTTTTATTTTGTTTTTCATTTTGGGGGGACTAGAAAATGCTTTATTTACTGCAAAAATAATTAAAATGACAAATATATAGTAATACCTATATACCACAAAATCCTGCAATACAGCAAATAATCCACGATACAAAATTAGATATATACAATTTAAAAATCCGTAAGACAGTGAGATCGCAAAAAGTGAACCGTGATATGGTAAGAGACGACTGTATTGCTTTGTCAGATATACGTATGGCTATACCTGCTTTTCTTTGGGTATTATTTGCTTGGAGAATCATTTTCTAAACTTTCACTTTGAATCTACTTTTGTCCTTGCAGTTTAGATGTGTCTCTCAAAGGCAGCATATGGTTGGGTTTTGCTTTTTGACCTAATTTGCTACTCTGTGCCTCTTTATTGGTGAGTCCAGCCATTTACATTTAGGGTAATCATTGACACTTCAGGATTTCCTAGAGCCATTTAATGTTTTGTTTTCTGGTAGCCCTGTGTCTTGTTTAGTTCTTTTCTTTTTTGTTTCTGTCAGTTGTTTTTGTTTGGTGGTATTTCTTACTTCTTTTCTGTTTCTTCTTTTTTTAAGGTGTGTTTTTCAGTAGTGGCTTTTTTTGTGGAATGTTACCATTAGGTTATTAAGAGAAAAATGCTCCTATGTACGAGTCCTTTGTGCTTCTGCACTCCATCCTTCTTTGCTACTGCAGATCTTTATTCTCTCCCCTTTTGTGTTATTGTGACAGATTATCTTTGTTTTTATTGTGACTTTGTTGGAACTTTTATTTATTTATTTATTGTATTTCTTCCAAAGTTAGAAGCGGGGAGGTAGTCAGACCGACTCCTGCATGCACCCGACTGGGATCCACCTGACATGCCCACCAAGGGGTGATGCTCTGCCCATCTGGGCATTGCTCTGCTGCAATTGGAGCCACTCTGGCACCTGTGGCAGAGGCCATGGAGTCATCCTCAGCACCTGGGCCAGTGTTGCTCCAATGGAGCCTTGGCTGCAGGAGGGGAAGAGAGAGATAGAGAGGAAGAAAAAGAAGAAGAGTGAATAAGCAGATGGTTGCTTCTCCTGTTTGCTGTGGCTGGGAATTGATCCCAGGACTTCCACATGTTGGGCCGATGCTCTACTGTTGAGCTAACCGGCCAGGGCCTTGTTGGAGCTTTTATGTGTAATTTTCATTTGTTTTGTTATTTTTGTCTGGTCAAATAACCCCCTTGAGTATTTCCTGCATTGGGAGTTTTCTGGTGATAAATTCCCTCAGCTTCTGTATGTCTGTAAAAGTTTTTATTTCTCTTTTATATTTGAAGGATAAGTTTGATGGATATAGTATTCTTGGCTGGCAATTTCTTTCTTTCAGTACTTTGAATGTTTGGGCCTGCTCTCTTCTGGCTTGTAGAGTTTCTGCTGAGAAGTCTGAAGATAACTTAATATGCTTTCTTTTATAGGTTATGTTCTTCTTTTCCCTAGCTGTCTTGAGGACTCTTTCTTTATCATTGATTTTTGACAATTTTATTACGATGTGCCTTGAAGTAGGTCTGTTTGGATTGAGGTAACTCAGTGTTCTGTTTGCTTCTTGGATTTGAAGTTCTAACTCTTTCTTCAGGCTTAGGATATTCTCATCAATTACTTGTTTAAATAGGCTCTCCATTCCCTTCTTCCTCTCTTCTTCTTCATATATGCCCATTAGACTTACATTGCTCTTTCTGATGGAGTCAGACAATACTTGTAGAGCTCTCTCAGCTTTTTTAATTTGTGAGTCTCTCTCCTCCTTTCTCTATAGCATCTCTAGTTTCCTGTCTCAAATTTCACTGACTCTTTCTTCTATCTGATTTGTTCTGTTAGCTAAACTTGCTACCTAAGTCTTTAATTCATGTATTGAGTTCTTCATCTCTTTTTTTAAAGTTTCAATCTTCTTGCTGAGGTGTTCATTTTGTTTTCTGAGCTCATTAAGTTGCTTGTTGGTGTCTTCTCACATCTCGCTGAGTATTTTCAAACTTCTATTTTGAATTCTCTATCATTTATCTCCAAGGTTTCCACAGGATTGAGATATTTTTCTCTGGAGTTTTCATTTTCTTTCTGAACTACATCTCTGTCTTGTGCAGCTATAGTATTCAATTTCCTCTTCCTTGATGGCACTTGAGAGTGGTTTTGTTAACAACCCTAGAAAAAAAACTAACAAATGAAAAATTAAAAACTACAATAAAGCCTTGGCCGGTTGGCTTAGCAGCAGAGCATTGGCATGGCATGTGGAAGTCCTGGGTTCAATTTCTGGTCAGGGCACACAGGAGAAATGCCCATCTGTTTCTCCACTCTTCGCCCTCTCCTTTCTATCTGTCTCTCTCTCTTTCCCTCCTGCAGCCAGGGCTCCATTGGAGCAAAGTTGGCCCAGGCACTGAGGACGGCTCCCAGGCCTCCGCCTCAAGCACTGGAATGGCTCTGACTGCAGCAGAGCAATGCCCCAGAGGGGCCAGGCATTGCCTCCTGGTAGGCATGCCAAGTGGATCCCAGTCAGGCATGTGCAGGGGTCTGTCTGTCTGCCTCCCCACCAAGCTTCTCACTTTGGAAAAATACAAAAAAAAATAATAATAAAAGTTTAACAAATTATGACAAGAAGAAAAACCACAGAAAAAAAGATTAAAATAAAAATACCAGAAATGAAACACCCAGAAAAAAGTAAGAAAATATATAAAATTTAAAAACAATGAAATTCAAATGGGAAAAAGAATTTTAAAAAAAGGAGAAAAGGAAAAAGTGAAGGAAAAAAAATTTTCAGTTTTGCGAGGTTTCACCCAGTAGGTGTCCCTGTATTACATGTTTTAGCTCTGTGAAGTTTCTGGGCTGTCCTCTGCTATTGCAGATACTGCTATTGAAATGATTTAGGCAGGGCTGCAGTCACATTGGTGGGTGGAGTGTGTTGTTAGGGATTTATGGCTTCAGCTTTCTGGCTTTACAGCTTTAGCAATGGTAATATCAGGCTTCTGGGTGCTTCTCCCCACATCTCCACAGACCTGGGAACCAGATGTGGAGCACCTTCGTTCTTCAAGGGAGAGAGTGGCTCTGGAGAGCTGGCTATAGGGTTTGTCTTTGCCAGCTTCCATATGACAAGGTGAGGGAGGCAGGATCTTGGAAGATGGGGGCTCCACTTTACTTTTCTCTGTCTCCTCCAAGTACAGGCTACAGGCCATAACCCCACACTCTGGCCACTTGGGTTTATCTTCTTTTATGCTCCTCTATCTCACTGCCCCTCTTGACAGAAGGAGACCTAGTTACTCCAGGTTTCCCTCTCCATACCCCTCAGACAAAATCCAAACAGCCTGTGCTTCTCTCCTCCTTGTAAAACAGCAAGGAAAAATAAAACCCAGTCATTCCGGGTTTATCTCCTCTCCAGAGCCCACTGTGAGCACGTTTTATCTTCTGCCCCCCTTTTCACCCTGTCCCACCTATAGTACATTTGGTGTGTGGATCTTTCAGGCTTGCCTGCAAGCCTAGCTTGGGTTCCTTCACTGCATTATAGTTGTTCAATTTGTTGAAATTTCAAGGGGAGAGATCAGGAGTATCTCTCATAGTGCTATTACTGTGACAGCATCCCCACAATCTCCTTTTTAAATTATAGTCAACCATTAAAGACCTTCATTCCACCTTTAATATCTTTTGTCATATAGCATAATCATGAGAGTGATGCCCATGATATTCACAGGTTCAGACATCCTTAAGTGAAGGGATTATGCAGGAATTGTACACTAGGAAATAAGAATCTTGAGGGCCATCTTATAATCCTGCTATAGGTACCACAGATTATTTATTTATTTATTTATTTATTTTGACAGAGACAGAGAGAGGGACAGGTAGGGATAGACAGACAGGAAGGGAGAGAGATGAGAAGCATTAATTATTTGTTGCAGCACTTTAGTTGTTTATTGATTGCTTTCTCATATGTGCCTTGACTGGGGAGCTATAGCCGAGTGAGTGACCCCTTGTTCAAGCCAGCAACCTTGGGCTCAAGCCAGCAACCTTGGGGTCATGCCTATAATCCCACGCTCAAGACAGCAATCCTGAGCTCCAGCCGGATGAGCCCACGCTCAAGGTGGCAACCTCAGATTTAAAACCTGGGTCCTCTGCATCCCAGTCCAATACTCTATCTACTGTGCCACTGTAACACAGATATGTTAGGGGAAAAAATGAGAATATTCTACTTTTTTGTTGTTGTAGCACACTAAAGTGGCTACAGAATCTGGGAAAGTGACATAAATGAGTAACCTGAGCCAGGTATGACAATGTAACCATCATGCTCTGTTTAGAAGAAAAGTAACTACTCACACCTAAACAAATGTCACTCAAGGACATAGACAACTTGCCTTTCTTGAGAAAATCACCTGATTTTCTCAAGAAAGGTTAGAAATCTGAATTTGTAGGTATAGTCTGTCATTTAAAAAAATATTGGAAACTAGCTCAAATTAAATACATGTACATGCTGTGGGCCAAACGATTGATAATTAAGACTGTATTCAGACAACTACCTAGCAGTTCATGGAACTGACCTATTGTGATCTCATGATTGTATAAGTAAAATAAGTGAGGTTAGAATATTTGTCGAAGTATCACCAAAGTACTTACTGTCAGGGTTTGAATAAGAAACTCAATTTTTGTTGTTCCTAACACTACTTTTATCTTAAGTAATTACAGAACTTGCCCCACTATTATGTATTCAAATAACCCACTTGAAATTCAAGTGATTTAAATTGGTTAATCATTTCACTAGACATTTACCTTTCCATCTAAAAAAAAAAAATCTTTTTACCTTCCTTTCATCTTGAAATCAAATACCATACCACAGGGCAAATTTTTATTTATGATTCTACTAAGACAAGATATAATTTATCAAATTCTAATAACATTTTATGTATTGCTTTTGAAAAAAAATGTGCCAAGAGATCAGTGATATGACATCAAGATAAACAGTTGCCTTCAAGTTGAAAAGTAAAGGTTTTTATCAATTAACTTATAGCACATTAGACATTTGTGTCAAGTGGTTGCTTCATGAAATTTGACATCAGGACATATATTATTAACAATAAATCTATTTTTCAGGTACACTATAAAATACAATATTACTGTCTAAAGAGTGCTTTGTATGTAGGGATTGCTTTACAAATCTCAAGTACAATTTCTCATTAATAACCCTAAATGAAACAGAATCACCCATGACAATTTTGTGGTATAAATGATGTAATTATAAAACTCAACAATTTTAACCAAATTAGAAGGAATAAATGGTATAAATAAATGTAAGTATTTTGGAAACAAACACTAATTCAAAATAATATTTTAAAAGCCAAGGATAATTGTACAGATAAATAGAAAATTTGGAGGGGAAACAATAAGATTTTACTATTTGGCTACTGCTTTGGTATAAAGTGAGATTCTCTTCTTTTTTAGAATTGATCATTTGATTTCTTGTGAAAACCCCAAAAGAATGAAATCAGGAATTAACTACACCCTATGAATCCTTGCAGTGTTGGGTGATTCATGAAAACATCCAGTAGTTTTAAATAGGTATCTCTTATTATTAGGATAATGTTGCCCATTAGCTTGGAATTATAACCACTAGAACTGTTAAAATTCTTGCAACTCAATAATAAAAAGACAAGTAGCCAATTAAAAATGAACAAAGGATCTAGATAGTTATTTTTGCAAAAAAGAAACACACATGACCAATATACACATGAAAAGATACTCTATCCTTAGCCACTAAGGAAATGCTGCTTAAAATTACAATGAGATACCATTTCATACAAACTAGGAAGGCTAGAATCAGAAACTCAAATAATGCTTGACTAGGTGGTGGTGCAGTGACAGAGCATCAACATGGGACTCTGAGGACCTAGGTTCAATACCCTGAGCTTGCTGGCTTGAGTATGGGCTCATCTAGCTTGAGCACAGGATTGCCACCTTGAGCATGGGATCATAGACATGACCCCATGGTCACTGGCTTGAGCTCAGTGGTTGGTTGCTTAAAGCCCAAGGTCACTAGTTAGGTCCAAGATCACTGGCTTGAGCAAGGGGTTACTGGCTTGGCTGGAGTCCCTTGGTCAAGGAATGTATGAAAAGCAATGAATGAACAACTAAAGTGCCAAACCTATGAGTTGATACTTCTTATCTCTCTTCCTTCATTTGTCTGTCCCTCTGTCTTTCTGTCTCTCTCTCACTCACTTAAAAAAGAAGTCAGATAATGACAAGTATTGGTGAGAATATGGAGAAATTAAAATCTTCATACACTGATAAGGGAATGTAAAGTAGCCACTTTGGAAAACAGTCAGAAGTTTCTTCCAAAGTTAGAAATAGAACACAACTTCACACCTACTAGGAGGCTATAATTTTTAAAGTGATAATAACAAAGGGGGCATGGCTGTAGAAAAATTGGAAGACTCATATGTCATGTATAGAAATATAAAATTGTGCACCCACTGTGGAAAACAATTTGATGTTACTACAAAAAGTAAGACATGGTAGTAAAATATGACCCAGCAATTCCAATTCTAGGTTTAATCTCAAAAGAATTGAAAACAGGGACTAAATAGGTATTTGTATACCAATGTGTACTGCAGTATTATTCATAATAGCCTAAAGATGAAAATGACCCAACTTTCCAGCAACAGATGAACTAATAAATAACATGTGTTGTATATAGACACAGTAGAATATTACACAGCTATAAAAATGAAGTTCTGATACATGCTTCAACATTCATGAATTTTGAACACATCTAATTGAAATAAGCCAAACACAAAAAGACAAATATTAAATAATTCCACTTATAAGAGGTACCTAGAATAGGCAAATTCATAAAGGCAAATAGTAGAATAAAGGTTACCAGGGGTTGGGGGAAGGGAATTAGGAATTATTGTTTATCACATATAGAGTTTTGGCTTGGAGTGGCAAAAAGATTTGGCAACAGATAGTGGTAACGGTTGCATAATACTACGACTATAATCAGTATCACTGAATTGTACGATTTAAAGTAGTTAGAATGGCAAATGCTATGTTATATATTTTACTACAGTTTTTAAAAATTAACAAAATAACATAAAAAAGAACCATTGCATTGTATAGTTTGAATGAGTGAATTCTGTTATGTGAATTATAGTTCAAGAAAGCTGCTAATTTTAAAAACCTATTGTTGCCCTTGCCAGTTGGCTCAATGGATTGAATGGTAGCCCAGCATGCTGAAGTTCCAGGTTCGATACCTGGGCAGGGCACACATGAGGAGCAACCATCTGCTTCTCTTCCCTTCTCTATCTCTCTTCCCTCCTTCTTCTTCACTCACAGTCAGTGGCTTGACCAATTCGATCGTTAGCCCCAGGCACTGAGGATAGATCAGTTGATTTCAGCATTGGCCCCAGATGGGGGTTGCCAGGTGGACCCCAGTCAGGCCAAATGTGGGAGTCTGTCTCTCTATCACCACTCCTGTTACTTAAAATAATAATAATAATAAAAATAAATAAAATTTCAAAAATAAAAAGCAGCTGTTGCTGAAACCCCATATACTTTTTAAATATCACTTACACACATGCACACAAATAAGGATATCTGTATATTGCATCTCTGATCTCCATCAAGCTTTCCTGAATGCTTCTCATCTCACCGGAGTTCATTCCACACTCTTCCTTCATTGCACTAACCACTGTTGATATTTTCTCCCCTACCAGGTTTCTAGCTCCATAAGGGCAGGGTCCAGGTTTTCATTTAATTCACTATTGCTTCATAGTGCTTAGCATAGCGTATGAAACATACTGATGTTGAGTGAATGAATGACTGAGTTCAGAGTTTGCATGAATAGCTGTGGTCTTGTCCGCTGATAAAGTTAACACTTACAAAATCTATGGGTAGACACCAAAATAGAGTTTATATAAAACAATGAGTAACACATGATTTTCAAAATTGCGCTAGGAGCCTAGCCCAAAAGACATTAAAGCACATTAAAATACAATATGTACAAGCACATTAAAATACAATATGTATGTGAATTTGTTAAAGAAAGGTTTACCTAATTGTGAGTTGAAAAGTGATACAAGGGTTTTCACCACCCAATAGTTAGGGTACTATTTTGTATTTTGGATAAAATATTCCTTTATAAGTATGTGAAAATTGATTTTTAGAGAGGGAATATTAAAAGAAACTAATGCTAGAAACAAACATATAAGCTGCTGGTATGCAAGGAAAACTACCGAAAAGAGGTCAAGAGATCTGATTTATTTATATTTCAAAAATGACAGTTTAGGTAAAAAAAAAAGAAAAGAAAACCTTAAAAATAGTGTCTGATTCCATAGAAAAACAGACTTTATATGAAAAGATCTAAAGAACAGTAAAGCAAGAGTAAAGGGCAAACTCAAACTGAAATTGTGAAAATATTCCAGGAGCTTATTATGGTCAGAAAGTGGAACCATTTCCCTAAAGAGGTAATTATAATAAACTCAATAGTGATGTTCAAATGGAAATTAAATGTTTATGGAAAATGTGGTGTTCATTTTTCTAATACAGGAAGTTCTACTAGCTGACTCATGAATTCATTAGCCTATTCCGTCGTCTCTTTCTAATCATTTGCTTCCTATGAAGCTTTGCATTTTATTTGAGACTAGATCTGATTGAGTGTTTTACAGTTGTGTGCTTAGTCAGCATTTTATATTTTATGGGAGGCATTTATCTGAATGCCATATTTAAATCTTCATCAAGGTTATACAATATGATTTCCTCAGCTTGAGTTTAGTGCAAAAAAATCTATTTTAAGCCACAATTTCCCAACCTAAATGACAACGTCCATTAGTAAAATATTCAAAATCTTTTATTCAAACAGTTAACATTCTATACAAATACATTTATTATATATTTCAAAATATATATTGGGAATTCTTGTTCAAGTAGTAAATTTAGAAATCCTCTCCTATACCCCCAAAATATGAGAATAAAGAAATAAACCACATTATACCAATGGAGGAGAAATTTTTAGAAATTTCTGAAAGATAAAAAAGGCAAAGAGTTTGTTGATAGTCCAAAGACAGTACAACTATAGTACAACTCTATACATGCTATGGAATGAGAGGAGGATGCTGATCTTCTGGTAGAAGTTGAGGGTGAAGGAAAAATAACTCATTTACCTCATGTTCTTTTCTTCAACTATTCCCCAACCCCCTCATCCAGTTTCATGCTATCCTTATCTCTCCCTTCCCACCTTTTGAAGGCCATTTAAACTAGACAATCAGGAAGAAGTAAGATTGAACAACCACCATCTTAGACAACGGGGCAAGACCCAGCCCAGGGCCCGCTTTAGGAATAAGAACAGAACCCACCACCCTGACCGCAGGTTTGCGGGCAGGGTAGCAGCAGCACGCCATCCTGCAGAAGTTATTAAAGTAGCCGTGCCAAAGTATTTTATCTCCATGAGTATTGCTTAATTGCAACTCTAATAAGGGGAAGCAAGTACTATGGAAAGGTGAGCAGGAACCAAAAAGAGAAAGGTCAATGGACTATCTTCCAAACAGGTCCACTGGGCAGGCAGCCTCCTCCCCCAACTCTCTACCTCTCTATCCAGGACACCCAGAATGTTATTCCTAGGCCATAATCAGGAAAGGTTTCTCTTAAAAATTTAGCTTGAGGAGAATAAGATTAGTAGGGTGGCCTAATAACTGCAGCCCTCACCATGTTGACATTTGGAGCCATCTCGGCCTCATCGCCAGCTCCCTCTCTGTTCCTATTTCCCATATCTGCAGAGCTCCTGGTCAGCCATGATGCTAGAGAACAGATGGAAAAAAAAAAGCACAGGAGCTCCAGGCCAACTATCCGGAAAAATCGATGGAGTCAAGCAAGATCACAGACATAGGAAGAAAACCACCAGCATGGAAGAGATAGAAGAACATATTGTACAGATAAAACAAAAATCATATGAAAATGAGACCATCAGAAATATTCTTGGGCAAAAAGAATGACTCAAGACAATAAATAGCAAAAGACAAAGAGATGATATTTGTAAAATGTTTGTTTTTTTAAAGTAACTGTTTTCTTCCTGAAGAAGAAAAAAATTTAAAACATCAGAAAAAAAATATGTAAAAGTCCTGGTACAAAAAAGCAAATTAAGTTATGGCTGGGTTTGATATAAAATATGGAAACAGAATTTATGTAAGAATACTAATTATAGAAATATTAGTCTTTGAGTGGCCCATGGTGGGTCATGACATAGGAATCCAGCTCACTCTTTTCCTATTCAATGTACCATATATATATACATAATGGTTAATAATGTAAATATTCACATCTAACTTAACAGATGTAAATAAAAATTCTTTAAATAAATATTTTAAAAGAGGAATAGACAAGAGGTAATATTTAAATAAATGTACACATTCAAATATAACCAGTATAAGAACTAAAATAATAACCACCAAAAATTACAAGAAGTGAAAAATACTCAAAGGAAAAGAAGTGATCTAAGTCCTCATCTTTCAAGTCAGAAAGTAAAAGACAATGACTTAATTGACAAACAAGAAAGCATTTGAGCATATTCAGTGGTATAGAGATAATCACCAGGAAAAAACGACAACAAAATGTTTAGTTGGCTACATCTGGGGGGAAATGGGCTGGGAGATTATCACTTTTCATCACAAGCTGATAGACAACCATTTTATTTATTTATTTATTTAGAAGTGAATGGATATTCTTGCTGCTGCATAAATATATTACTTTGATAAAATTAAACCTAAAATTCTTTTTCTGGAAGTCAGAGCAGAAAATAGATTTGAGCCACCATCTTTTCATTCATGTGAACATTAAATGGTCAACTAAACTGGGGAAAATGAAATGACCTAACACATTCATTAGGGCTTGATATAGCCACTACTTCAGAACAAAGTGAGGCCATTGTTGAAGCAAGGGAACTGGGCCGGGAATGGCTGCCATGGATGAAGAGGGTGTCAGGAAACCATTAACTGGGACTGCCCATTCAAAGGTACCATAGCCCAGAGAAGGCAGCGGCCTCACCTTGGATGAGATACTAGAAAACAGTCATGGGGGTTGCTATTTTAGACAAAATGACCTGCAAACCCCCTTAGATAAGTTGACATTTGAAAAGAGACCTGTTAAAATTAGGTAGTGCCTGACTAAGCGGTGGCACAGTGGATAGTGCGTCAGTCCAGGTTTGAGACCCCGAGGTCACCGGCTTGAGCGCAGGCCCATCTGGCTTGAGCAAAAGCTCGCTGGCTCGAAAAAGGGGTTGCTCAGTCTGCTGAAGGCCTGCAGTCAAGGCACATATGAGAAAGCAATCAATGAACAACTAAGGTTTTGCAATGAAAAACTGATGATAGATGCTTCTCATCTTTCTCCATTCCTGTCTGTCTGTCCCTGCCTATCCTTCTTTCTGACTCTCTCTCTATCCCTGTAAAAAAGAAAAAAAAAATAGGCAGCAAGTCATGCAGGTACCTAAAGAAAGAAAGTCTCAGACAAGGAAATCAAGTGAAAAGGCTGTAGGGTAGAACCCATGCTCACTGCAAGACTTCTCTTTTTTCTCCAATGTCTCAAAGGTGTATCTAATTCATTATGTTCCAAACTAGATGACATTGCCCTCTCAAATCAGTCATCTTCTAGCACCTCTAAACTTAGTGAGTGGCACTAGTGCACTGCTGCTGACCAGGAAGCTAGCAGTCATTGTTGATAAGAGCCTCTCCCTGTTTGCAACATCAAATGTATCTAATGTATACTACTCCACAGCGCTCTCATCAATATGGGACTCCTCCATCCACTCTCTGTACACTCTCTTCCCTGCAGCTTGTAAACTGCAAGTTAGGGCATGTCAATCTCTTACTAAATTAGAGCCATCCAGTGACTTCCCAGTGCTCTTGGATAAAAACTAAAATAATTTGTTGGGCCTACAATGGACTGCCTGATCTGCCCCTGCTGACCTCTCCAATCTCTTCTTGCACACTCTTGTCTTTGCTTTCTGCACTCTATTCAGAATAATTTTCCTTCAGGTCTGAGAACACTAGCCTCTCTCCTGCCTCAGGTGTCTTGCACCAGCTGAGCAGTGTGTGTACCCAAGTATTTAGAGAGATCTATTTTATTGAAACTTTAGATTTCATTTCAAATTTCACTTTTTCTAATTAGATTAGATCAGTAGTTCTTAACCTTTTTTGAGGTACCGAACCCACCAGTTTCATATGCGCATTCACCGAACCCTTCTTTAGTGATAAATAAAATATGATTTTTTTTTCCAAATTCAAGACATAGGTATATGTTTTTTTACTGGTGCACAAAATGAGCCATGCATGAACATCACCTTGCTCAAAGAACAAAACCAACAAAGTGCATGAACTCACAACAAATTATGGTATTACTTTATTCTGGCCTCATGGCAGAGGTTTCTCCCAACCCCTGAGACTGATTCATCGAACCCCTATGGTCGAATAGAACCCAGGTTAAGAACCACTACATTGGACCCTAGTTGTATTACTTCTTGTGCTTTTCCTTCCTCATCAATTTCTTAAATTCTCGAATGGAAGGAACAGTGTCTACTTTGCTTATATCCCAGCACTTCTAACAGTGCTTAGAATATAACTGGTCTTCAATAAAGTAAACCTTCCCCTCCCTAACCCCTGGCCTTTCCAGGGTCTCTAACTTCCTCTTTAGCTCAAGAGACAGGACAAGCCACACCAAAGTTCTCCCCAGACAGTGAAAGGAAGGTCACCATTTCCTAGAGTTGGGGTGAAGAGAAAGGATATGCTTGTTTCTTCTATATCATCCAAGTGGGATCTTGCACTGTCCCATCCAGACTCCTCTTATTGTCCTCTGCAGCACTGGTCTGCACCAAAGGTGATAAAAGCAAGGGCCAGAGAAAAGAGAGGTCTTCTGGGTGAGCAAACCCTGGACACTGATCCTTGACCCGCCTGGTTCACTGATGGTAGATGACCACCAATGAGGCAAGACTTCCAGAGACAGAGCTCTCACCACCCATAGCAGGGGGAGTACGAGGTACCAGAGGTCATTCAGAAGTTTTTAAAATAACTACAACAAACAATAAAAATATATTGTTTACCATGAGACAGGGACTGAGATAAGCATTTCAAAAGCATTACCTTGTTTAATCCTATCAACAACCTATAAACTAGGAACTATTATTTTGCTCAATTTACAAATGAGGAACTACATTTAGAGAAGTGCAGTAATTTGTCTGAATCTCACAGGTAAATAACTGGCAGACCAACTTGCAATGCAAACCATGGTGCTTTAATGTCTCGGCAACATGAACCATCTAATGGTAAAAGTGGTGTAAGCTACCACAAATTGCCAACACCAGGATATTAACTTGGAAGTCAAAACATACCATTAGGCAATTTTTCTAACAAATGTAAACTAATGCCACTTTAAAAGAAAAATCACAAACTCAGTACCTTTGCTTCATGGCTATGTTTATTCAAACATATATATGAACATAATATACATGATTTTAGACATGCAAGGTACTTCCATAAGAATTGTTATTCTAAGGCACAGTAATTGTAAATGAGTTAGAGAGGACATGGGCTCTACAATGTTCCATTACTGAAGAGCATCAGTCTGTAGTCAACAGGTCAGTAAGCCCTATAAGCTAAGTCAATACTGACCGTTTGATTGGCTTGCCACCAAGAACTTTTCCTGTGTACTACAATGTGCTGGAACTCCCAACTATAGGTATGTGCAAAGTGTGGAAATGGGCATGTGTGTTGTAGCTCCTGACACCCCAACTACAAGCAGGTGAGATGGCCCTGCAGGTGGTCCCACCCACTCCCAGACTTGAGTAGTTTCAGTGAATGTGGACTTGGACAGCACAGAGAAGTAGCGGAGTTCATTGCTCTTTTCCCATAGGGATTCTGCACAAAAGAATTTGATTTTGGCTTCCTGCTTTTTTCCAGTTTTCTGTTTCATATGGCCCTGCCTTCAAGTAACAAGAGAGGTCTGGTGACATACCCTTAAGTCTATATATAGATAATGCCCTCTCCTGGCTACCAAGATTACAACATATATAGCTAAAGTGACTCTTTGGGAAAAGGAACATTGAACTATACCAAAACAATACCCTAAGGATCTACAGGACTAGTTGACAAAATAACAGAATTATGTACTGGTTATAAGGAATTACTCTGTTTTTACTACACCATGCAATGCAATAAGAACATTGCAAAATTCTGAAAGTTTTCTAAAGTCTCTGAGTACAACTAAGGTTATGAAAACAGTTCACCTTTGCTTCATCAATGAGAGAGTATAAAATCCAAACCAACTGTATCAAGCCAGATATTAAAATTAAGGCTTTGTCAGACCAAAAGAATGAAATGTATTTTATATGCTCTGGAGCCAGCAGGTTCTGCCATTTACTTCCTGGGCAAGCTACTTTACCTGTTTGAGCTTCAAATTCTATAAAATGGGATCACATACACCACCTATCTCTTAGACCAGTGGTTCTCAAAGTGTATGCCAGGGTGCACTGGTGCACCCTAGAAGATTTACAGGTGCACCCTATGGTATTCCAGAAAAATATGTGCCTGTGGGGGACCAACAAACCAACAGGGTTTTTGGAGTTTAGATTTGGGGGGGACAGAGATGTGGGGAATTGGCTATAAGCTGACAGTCTGCCCTACTCCCCCCCTCACTTGCCTGATTAGGATGCAAAAGGCTGTTAAACTGTGGTGCTGGATTGTTTACACTACCCCCCCCCCCATGTTCCCGGAAAGACTGGAGGCAAGTTTCTTCTATCCCTTGTTTGGTGTAAAGTTAAGATGATATGTATGGTGGGGGATTTCTGCACTCAACACAATTAAGAGTAAAAAGAGAGGAATTCTTCAATGTATTGATGAGAAAATGTGAGTCTGCCTTTCAAATATATGCCCAAACACTGAAGAAATTGCTAGGACACACCAGGCTCATGTTTTTCATAAACACAAGAATGAAAAAACTTAACGCATTCGTGCTAGGACCTGCCGAATTTACTAAATCTTATTTAAAATGTATCTATATATATAAAAAGAAAACTTTTTGTCTTTTTTTAACCCCTTTTTTTACAAATTCTAAAAAGCATAACTCAAAAACTAACATAAAAATGGTTTTTAATGTCAGAATAAATTTAATTTTGAAGTATTTATTTTGTTTAATTACCATAAAAGCATGCTTGGACTTTATTTTTTTCTTTAATATTTGACTTAATTATTATAACATATTTCTCAGAAATTTGTATATAGTGCACCTACAAATATTTTTAGGATTTTAAATGCACCCCGACTTCAAAAAGTTTGAGAACCACTGTCTTAGACTATGGTGAAGGTTAAAAGAAATAACTGTGTTAACTAAAGCACTTATCACAGAGACTTGCAGTATTAAGTACTCAATAAATGGCAACAATTATTGTAGTAATAAAAGTGATGTGAAACAATGATCTCCAAAGGTCTTTCATCATTTACTTCTATCAGAAATAGAAAATAGCATAGTGCATCCTTATACATGTATATTTCTTTATAAGTTACATCCATATATACCAATATGTTATGTATATTAGTTAATTAAAAAGTATAACTGTTTAGATATTATTCCCTTATCATATGTATCATTGGCAAATATATTCTATTCAGTGGGTTGTCTTTTCATTTTTCTATGGTTTCTATTGCTGGACAAAAACTTTTTAGATCAATACAGTGCCACTTGTTTATATTTTCTTTTGTTTCCCTTGCCAGAGGAAATAATCAGAAAAATATTGCCACAGAAATGTCCAAGAGTCCAGCAAGATGGCAATGGAGTAGGCGGACGTACCAACTTCCAACTCCCAGAACCAAAGTGGATTATAACTTGATTTTAAGAACCATCATCTGGATAAACCAATGTTAAACTGGACTGAGAGGACTCTTCAACCGGGGAATACTGAAGAAGCAACATTGAGATTGGTAGGAAAAGCAAAAACGCGGAAAGGACTGCCCAGCTCTCCGGAGCAAAAGGCAGCCCGGGGAGACTCGTGTGGCAGGAAGAGAGGCTAGCGGAAGGGTAGGGACCCGTGTCTTAGGAACAAAGCCCCAGCCTGCAGCCCCAGAGCATAGAAGAGGCGTATGGACAGTACTGAGCTGTGAAACAGGTTAGGATACTGTTTGTGAGAAAGAGACAGTTGTCTCAGACCCAGGATTCTTCTTAAAGGGATGGTGCAGAACACCTCTCTCACAACCACTCACCCGGGACTCTGGGAGACAGGGAGAAAGGAGAGGACCAGAGCAGCAGGAAGAGAGTGCGGTCTGGAAGGCACAGGGAGAAAAGCTTTGAGGGACAGGCACCCGAAACCCGGGGCTGAGTCACTCCATAAATCTGAAACAATATTTCCCCTGGAACCAGCAAGGGGAAGCAGGACATAATCCCCTGCGGCAATTAGAGCACAGTCGCTTAGAAGGAAGGAGCTATCAGGACTACAGTATGGAGTGCTAGAGGGCGGGCAGCGGTGAGACTCAAAAGCGTGGTTCTGTCGGCAGGAACAGAGGCCCGCCGGCTGGCGTGAGCTCAGTCTAACCCAGTGGGGGCGAAGGGGATGCGCGAAAGTGGTCCAGCAGCTGTGGCCAGCCTGCAACACCACCTCTTGGGGGAAAAGCAGGAGCCCGGAAAGGGCAGAGATCTGCCACTGGGCAGAGGCGAGCAGGAACACAGCCTCACCCAGCCTCCAAGGCTTGAAGCCCTGCAAGAAATGGCTTTGCCCGTGGAGGTGGGGCGGAAGGCCAGGCTCACAGTTGAGCGTGCACCTGCAGCCCAGCCGAGGAGACGAGGTTGGCGGGGGTGGGGCGGAAGCCTGGCTTGTGGCTGAGCACATAGCAGCAGCCCCTCCAAGCTGAGGAGCCGAGGTTGGCGGGGGTGGGGTGGAAGCCTGGCTTGCAGCTGAGCGTGCATCAGCAGCTCTCCCTGCTGGAGAAACCAACTGACAGGGACCCACAGCTGAGGAAAAGTGCTCACCCTTGCCCTTGGTGCCTAGGCTTGTGTCCCCGAGGGTGGTGCGCAATCCCACCCGTGGGAGAGGGGCAAAGGCCGAGACTGGCTGAGGATTATAGAGCCTGGCACAAGAACACTGGCCCTTCTTCTAAGGAAGAGGCAAGGCAGAAATCACAGCAACAGCCTCAGTGGGCCAGCGCCGGCAACACCAATACCCAACCGCCTTAGGCAGCGGAAGAGGGGGTGGCGGGCCTGCAGACAGACCACATGTAGGGAACACAGAGGCAACACTCATTGGACTCCAGTAGCCAAACCCTTCTTACACGAAGACAAAATGGGCAGGCAAAGAAATGCAACCCAAATGAATCAAGAGAAATCCCTAGAGAAGGAACTCAATGAATCAGATATAACCAAACTACCTGATGCAGGGATTAAAATAATGATAGTTAGGATGTTCAAAGAGCTTAGAGCAACAGGGGATAGTCATTACGAATACCTAAATAAAGAGATAGCAAGTATAAAAAAGGAAATTGAAATAATAAAAAAGAATCAGACAGAAATGACAAATACAGTATCAGAACTGAAGACCACAATGGAAGGAATTAAAAGCAGGATGGATGAAGCTGAGGATCGAATCAGCAAGTTAGAGGACAAAATAAACAAAGGCACAGAAGCAGAGCAGATAAACGAAAAGATACTCAAAAAATCTGAGGAAACTCTAAGGGAGCTCTGTGACAACATGAAGAGAAATAACATCTGCATCATAGGGGTTCCTGAACAAAAAGAGAAAGAACAAGGGATAGAAACTGTGTTCAATCAAATCATAGCTGAAAACTTCCCTAAATTAAGACTGGGAAACGTTTCACACTTCAAGAAGCACACAGAACTCCATTAAAGAGAAACCCCAAAAAATCTACACCAAGACACATCATAGTTAAAATACCAAAGCTAAGTGATAAAGAGAAAATTTTAAAAGTTGCTAGAGAAAAAAAGGTTATCGCCTACAAAGGAGCCCCCATAAGGATGACATCTGACTTCTCAACAGAATCACTTGAGGCCAGAATGGAATGGCCAGATATATTCAAAGTAATGCAGAACAAGAACCTACAACCAAGACTACTCTATCTAGCAAGGCTAATGTTTAAAATTGAAGGAGAAATAAAGAGCTTCCCAAACAAAAAAACCCTCAAGGAATGCATTAAAACCAAACAAGTTCTGAAAGAGGAGCTAAGGAGGCTGTTGTGAACAGTTCAAAGAGAAAAAAGATATAGCAAAAGAAGAATACAGCTTTAAAGAATAAAATGGCAATAAAAAACTACATATTAATAATAACCTTAAATGTAAATGGATTAATTGATCCAATCAAAGGAAATAGGGTAGCTGCGTGGAAAAAGAAACAGTACCCATACATATGCTGTCTACAAGAGACACACCTTAAAACAAAAGATGCACATAGACTGAAGGTAAAAGGATGGAAAAAAATATTTCATGCAAATGGAAATGAAAAAAAGGCCAGGGTAGCAATACTTAGATCTGACAAAATGGACTTTAAAACAAAGGCTGTAGTAAGAGATAAAGAAGAAAATTACATAATGATAAGAGAACAATTCAACAGGAAGATATAACTATTATAAATATCTACGCACCAAATATAGGAGCCCCGACATACATAAAGCAGAATTTGATGGATATAAAGGGTGAGATTAATAGCAATCCTAAAATAGTAGGGGCTTTCAATACCCCACTAACATCACTGGGTAGATCCTCAAGAAGGAAAATAACAAAGAAACAGCAGACTTAAAGAATACACTAGATCAACTTGATTTAATAGATATCTTCAGAACTTTTCACTCTAAAGCAGTAGAATATACATTCTTTTCAAGTGCTCATGGTACATTCTCTAGGATAGACCATGTTAGGAAACAAAAGTGGTCTCAACAAATCTAAGAAGATTGAAATCATATCAAGCATTTTCTCTTATCACAGTGGCATAAAACTAGAAATTAACCACAGAAGAAAAACTGAAAAATACTCAAACACTTGGAAACTAAATAGCATCTTATTAAATAAGGAATGGATTAACAATGAGATCAAAGAAGAAATAAAAAAGTTTCTAAAAACCAATGACAATGAGCATACATCAACTCAAAATTTATGGAACACAGCAAAAGCAGTACTGAGAGGGAAGTTCATAGCACTACAGGCATACCATTAAAAGCTAGAAAAAGCTCAAATAAGCAACTTTACCCTGCATCTAAAAGATCTAGAAAAACAACAGCAAATAAAGCCCAGGACTTGTAGAAGGAAGGAAATAATAAAGATCAGAGCGGAAATAAATGACATATAGGCTAAGAAAACAATAGAGAGGATCAATGACACAAGGAGCTGGTTCTTTGAAAAGGTAAACAAGATTGATGAACCTTTAACTAGACTCACCAAGAAAAAAAGAGAGAGGACTCAAATAAATAAAATTAGAAATGAGAGTGGAGAAATAACTGACACGACAGAAATATAAAATATTGTAAGAAAATACTATGGAGAACTCTATGCCAAAATATTAGACAACCTTGGTGAAATGGACAAATTTCTTAAATCATATAATCTTCCAAAAATCAATCTGGAAGAACCAGAACACCTAGACAGACCAATTACAACAAATGAGATTGAAACAGGTATCAAAAACTCCCAATAAAGAAAAGTCCTGAGCCTGATGGCTTCACAAGTGAATTCTACCAAAAATTCAAAGAAGAACTAACTCCTATCCTCCTCAAGCTATTTCAAAAATTCAAGAGGAAGGAAGACTTCCAAACTCCTTTTATGAGGCGAGCATAATTCTGATCCCGAAACCGGGCAAAGACAACACAAAGAAAGAAAATTATAGGCCAATATCCCTGATGAATTTAGATGCTAAAATTTTCAACAAAATATTAGCCAACCAGATCCAGCAATATATATAAAAAAATCATACACCATGATCAAGTGGGATTTATTCTGGGGAGGCAAGGCTGGTTCAATATTTGCAGATCAATCAATGTGATTCATCACATAAACAAAAGGAAGGACAAATATCACATGATAATTTCAATAGATGCAGGAAAAGAATTTGATAAAATCCAGCACCCATTCATGATCAAAACTCTCAGTAAAGTGGGAATATAAGGAATATTCCTTAACATGATAAAGGCCATCTATGACAAACCCACAGCAAACATCATACTCAATCAGCAAAAATTATAAGCAATCCCCTTAAGATCAGGAACCAGGCAGGGGTGCCCCCTTTCACCACTCCTATTCAACACTATTCTCGAAGTTTTAGCCACAGCAATCAGAGAAGGAGAAGAATAAAAGGCATCCAAATGGAAAAGAAGAAGTAAAACTGTCATTATTTGCAGATGTAATGATATTGTATATAGAAAACCTAAAGTCTCAGTCAAAAAACTACTGGACCTCATAAATGAATTCAGCAAGGTGGCAGGATATAAAATTAATACTCAGAAATTAGAGGCATTTTTATATACAAACAATGAACTGTCAGCAAAAGAAATTTAGGAAACAATCCCCTTCACTACTGCAACCAAAAAAAATAAAGTACCTAGGAGTAAATTTAACCAAGGAGGTTAAGAACTTGTACTTGGTAAATTATAAAACATTGATAAAAGAAATCAAGGAAGATACAAACAAGTGGAAACATATACCATGCTCATGGCTAGAAAGAATAAACATCATTAAAATGTCTATATTACCCATAGCAATTTATAAATTCAATGCAATACCAATTAAAATACCAATGACATACTTCAAAGATATAGAACACATATTCCAAAAATTTATATGGAACCAAAAAAGAACACGAATAGCCTCAGCAATCTTAAAAAGAAAAAATAAAGCAGGAGGTATCACTCTTCCGAATATTAAGGTATACTACAAGGCCATTGTACTCAAGATAGCCTCGTACTGGCATAAGAACAGGCACAGAGATCAATGGAACAGAACAGACAACCCAGAAATAAACCCACAGCTTTATGGACAACTGATATTTGACAAAGGAGGAAAGAGCACACAATGGAGTAAATACAGCGTCTTTAACAAATGGTGTTAGGAAAACTGGACAGCTACCTGCAAAAAAATGAAACTAGACCATCAACTTACACCATTTACAAAAACAAACTCAAAATGGTTAAAGACTTAAATGTAAGCCGTGAAACCATAAGCATCTTAGAAGAAAACATAGGAAGTAAGGTCTCAGACATCTGTCGCAGCAATATATTTGCCGATTTATCTCCACGGGCAACTGAAATAAAAGGCAGGATAAACAAATGGGACTATATCAAACCAAAAAGCTTTAGCACAGCTAAAGACAATAAGAACAGAATAAAAAGACAAACCATACAATGGGAGAACATATTCGACAATATGTCTGATAAGGGGTTAATAACCAAAATTTATAAAGAACTTGTAAAACTCCACATCAGAAAGACAAACAACCCAATCAAAAAATGAGCAAAAGAAATGAACAGAAATTTCTCCAAAGAAGACATACATATGGCCAATAGGCATATGAAAATATGCTCAACATCACTAATCATTAGAGAAATGCAAATTGAAACCACAATGAGATATCACCTTACACCAGTCAGAATGGCACTCATCAGGAAAACAACACAGAATAAGAGCTGGCGAGGATGCGGAGAAAAGGGAACCCTTCTGCACTGCTGGTGGGAATGCAAAATGGTGAAGCCACTGTGGAAAACAGTATGGAGATTCCTCAAAAAATTAAAAATCGAACTGCCTTTTGACCCAGCTATCCCACTTTTAGGAACATACCGTAAGAATACCATAGCACTGTTTGAAAAGAAGAAATGCGCCCCCATGTTCATGGCAGCATTGTTCACAATAGCGAAGATCTGGAAACAGCCCAAGTATCCATCAGAGGACGAGTGGATTAAAAAGTACATATATATTATGGAATACTACTCAGCCATAAGAAATGATGACATCGGATCATTTGTAACAACATGGATGGACCTTGATAACATTATACTGAGTGAAGTAAGTAAATCAGAATAAACTAAGGACTATATGAGTCCATACATAGATGGGACATAAAAATGAGACTCAGAGACATGGACAAGAGTGTGGTGGTTACCTGTGGGTGGGGAGGTGATGGAGTGGGTAGGGAGAGGGTAGGGACACAAATAAAACCAGATAGAAGGTGACAGAGGACAATTTGACTTTGGGTGATGGGTACACAATATAATCAAATGTCAAAATAACCTGGAGATATTTTCTCTGAACATATGTGCCCTGATTTATCAATGTCACCCCATTAAAATTAATAAAAATAAATTAATTAATTAAAAAAATAAAAAAGAAATGTCCAAGATTTTACTGCCTATGTCCCTCCATGTTTTTTTTGGTTTTGAGTCTGACATTTAAGTTGTTAACCTATTTTTAGTTTATTCCTGTGTATGGTATAAGAAGATGGCCTAGTTTTATTTTTTGCATGTATCTGTCCTATTTTCCCAACACCATTTATTGAATAGACTATTTTACTATAAAAGTGTGGGTTTGTTTCTGGGCTCTCTCTTTTGTACCATTGATCTATATGTCTTTTTTATGCAAATATCGTGCTACTTTGATTACTATGGCTTTGTAGTATGATATCAGGTAATGTGATTCCTCCAACTTTGTTGTTCTTTGTCATGATCACTATTCTATTTGGGGTCTTTGTGGTTCCACATAAATTTTTGGAATATTTGTTACAGTTCTGTGGAATATGCCATTGGTTTCTTGATAGGAATTGCACTGAATCTATAGATTGCTTTGGGTAGTATGGATATTTTAATGGTGTTAACTCTTCCTATCCATGAACATGATATATACTTCCACTTATTTGTATCTTCTTCCAAGTTTTTCTTCAGTATCTTGTAATTTTCCAGCTACAGGTCTTTCACATCATTGATTAAATTTATTACTAGGTATTTTATTCTTTTTGAAGTAATTGTGAATGGCATTCTATTTTTGGTTCCCTTTCTCACAGTTCATTATTGGTGCATAAAAATGCAACTGATTTCTGGATGTTTATTCTGTTTCCTGCTACTTTACTGAATTTATTTATCAGTTCTAGTATGAAAAGATGCTTGACATCACTAATCATCATAGAAATGCAAATTAAAAGCACAGTGAGATATCACCTAATGCCTATCATGACTGACTATCATCAATAAATCAATAAACAATAAGCTCTGGTGAGAATGTGGAGAAAAAGGAATCCTTGTGCACTGTTGGTGGGAATGCAAGTTGGTGCAGCCTCTGTGAAAAACAGTATAGAATCACTTCAAAAAATTAAAATAGGACAGCTATATAGGAAGGTTCCACTTCTGGAAATATATCTTAAAAAATTTGAAACTGTAATTTGAAAGAATATGTGCACCTCTATGTTTACTGCAGCACTGTTTACAACAGCCAAAATTTGGGAGCAACCCAAGTGTCCATCAGTAGATGACTGGATAAAAAGCTATGGTACAGTTACACAATGGAATACTACTTGGCTGTGAAAAAGAAGGAAATTTTACCCTTTGTGACAGCATAAATAGACCTGGAGAGGTCTATCCATTATGCTAACTGACGTCAGCCTGTCAGAGAAGACATGTACCATATGATTTCACTTACATGTGAAATCTAACAAAATAAACTAACAAACAAAAGAGGAAGACTCACAGAGATAGAGAACTAACAGCTGTCACAGGAAAGGAGGGTTGGGAGGGTGCGTAAAAAATGTAAAAGATTAAGAAAAACATATAGATACAGACAACAGTATGGTGATTATCAGAGGGAAAGGAGGGTGGGAAGACACAGAAGAGAGTAAAGGGAGGATAAATAGTGATGGAAACAGCTTACTGTCCTGCCTATGTCCCAACACATGAGCCCGTTTTAGTAGTCCTTCCCTGACCACTGTTAGCCCCACATGAATATATGCTACCTTGGACTCTACTCATTTGATATTTCTACATACCTTGCATCTCCAGTAAGGCCATGAGACCTTAAAACAGGAACCATATCTTAGGCTTCTGGTGATCACTGGTGCCCAGACAGTCCTGATGCTGGTGAATAAGATCTTCAAAAATGCACCTGTTGAAACATTTATATGCAATGCATTTCTATTTTTTAAAACTATCCTGATGGCTTCCTTGTCCAAGTTTTTTTTACAACATAAATTAATTATAAAATCAAAGTCTCTTGCTATATGTTATTTAAATCTACTTCTTAAAATTAAACAATCTGAGAGGTGAAAAGAACTTCACTTTTCAGAAGTGAAAACCAAGATTTGGCGAGATAAAGTAAATTCACCTTTTTAAACATTTTCCAAAAGAAAATTTCAGAGTTTGAGATAATTCTCGGCCCTGGCCAGTTGGCTCAGTGGTAGAGCATTGTCCTGCCATGTGGATGTCCCAGGTTCGATTCCCAGTCAGGGCACACAGGAGAAACACCCATTTGCTTCTCCACCCCTCCCCCTCTCACTTCTCTCTCTCTCACTCTCTTTCTCTCCCTCTTCTCCTCCCCTCCTGCAGCCAAGGCTTGATTAGAGCGAGTTGGCCCCAGGCACTGAGGATGACTCCATGGCCTCCTCCTCAGGTGATAAAATGGCTCCAATTGCAATGGGGCAAGGGCTCCAC
This sequence comes from Rhynchonycteris naso, assembly GCA_037038555.1. Classification (NCBI taxonomy): domain Eukaryota; kingdom Metazoa; phylum Chordata; class Mammalia; order Chiroptera; family Emballonuridae; genus Rhynchonycteris; species Rhynchonycteris naso. The sequence goes on along the minus strand of CM073000.1, from coordinate 153,861,257 downwards.
GTGAGCAAAGTATCGGCCCCTAGTGGGCTTGCCGATTGGATCCCAGTCAGAGCGCATGCAGCAGTCTGTCTCTGCCTCCTCTCCTCTCACTAAAATAATAATAACAATAATAATAATTCTTAATATACCAGAATAAAAATGTTTGGAATGGATGGGGAAAGAGTTTATACTTTCTTTTTGCAGCGTGGTTCAAACGAGATCATTTAGAACAGGAAAACTTTTAGTCTTTCTTGTCTGTGTACCTCATTTTTTTATGGCTTTACATATTTTATGCTGTGCAAAAGCACTATGCTTCTAAAATAGGCCCCCCAAAAAATCAACTGCCCTCATTATATCAGGTACCCTGAAAATTGAACATAAGCAATGTGAGGCAGTTAGAAGACCTAAGTGTAAGATGATGACTATCAAATAGAGAAAATCAATTGCTTTTTTTCCCCTCTTCAGATAGTGCCCTGCAGGGGATAGATAAGTGCTGACTGTAAATAGTTTATTACTTGGTACTTCTTCCTAATGGCCAGGCAGCACTGAAGTTGACAAGGTAACAAGTAGTCATTCAACCAAAGGTCACTTTCTCTGGCCCAGCAGCATTTTCACTTGGAAATACAATCTGGGTCTAATGTTGGTTTGGAATGAGAGTTCATTATACCACCCAGCTCCAGGCATCAACCTTCTAAAGGTTTCCAAAGTGTGCTTCTTTTAAAAAAGAACTCAAACCTGTGATATTTGTGCTTTATTGCTAGTGAAAAGAACTGATTACCATGGTTAGCGCAACTGCTTTTATTGAGAAGTAGACGCCAAGTAGTGGAGAATAAATCTTGTGGCTCTGTGTAGGAAGTCTGAAATAAAATTCATCACTCCAGTTAACTTTCAGAAGTAAAAAGGGTGAAGATGGGACTCTGGTTTCTTTTGATTATGATTGTCTGTGCAAGCAGACAGGGAGACTGTGGGGTTGAAGGGTGCTGCCTGGAGAGGGTCACTGGGGACTACTGAGCAAAGGGGAGGAACCTCCAGACAGTAGAGGCTCTTGTACAGTAGCAGAATATTAATTCTGCCTCATCCTGTGCTGTGCAGAAAGACTAGGGCCCCAAAGACAGCTAGATTTACATTTTCAGTTAAAAAAAAAACAAAACTACCATTGAAGTTTTAAAACTAAGCAATTTTTCTGGGACAGGGGAAGTGGAACCAACATTGAAGATGTAATTTCTATTCCCTTCAGGGAATGGTACTCTTCTACTTCTGGCTTTAGCAATAATATTAGCGATGTTGGCCACAGCAAGTTGAATTGAAGTCATCTGGCATTGATTCAAGTTTGTCTCTCTTGGGGCCAATTAGCTCCAAATGGAATAATACTGATTATTACATATGACATGTTTTTCCTAATTATGTTCCCTATTTAATCTCTTGCACTATTTATACTCATAAATTTTATAACACCTGCTTGAATATATCTTCCATATCTGTGTGTCTTCATAGCCATTCTTTATTTCTTCTTTTCCAAGTGAGAGGAGGGGAGATAGACTCCCACATGCGCCCTAACTAGGATACACCCAGTAAACCCAGACTGTGGCTGATGCTCTGCCCATCTGGGTCCATCCTCACAATCAAGCTATGTTTGGCGCCTGAGGCCAGAGGCTCCAGAGAGCCATCCTCAGCACCTGGGGCCAATGTGCTTGAACCAATTGAGCCATGGCTGCAGGAGAGGAAGAGAGATAGAGAGAGAGAGTGAGAGAAGGGGGAGTGGGAGGGGTGGAGAAGCAAATGGTCACTTTTCCTGTGTGCTCTGACTGGGAATCAAACCAGGGACATCCACATGCCAGGCTGACACTCTACCACTAAGCCAACTGTCCAGGGCTACAGCCATTCTTAAAATAAAGCCAGACTAAGTGTTTATTTCATAATTCAGCCCATTTTACTTGAAGAGAAAAAAAATGACCCAGCCTCAATATATGTGCATTTTTATAGTTTACATTTTGAAACCCAACTATGGGCAGATTATTTGGCATGTCCAATAATTCCTTTGGGAATTTTTCTTGGTTATGTGACTATACTTCAGAAGTGAGTTATTTGAGCTAGCTTAGATTTGTGTGCTGATCTTGTAATAATTCCACAATATATTGGCCATAATTCTTTCAGCTGGACAGCCCCTACTAGTCCCACACTGCAACAATGTGGCTTTATCTTGTAGTCATCACCACTGTCATCTCCATTCCTCAAAGGTACAGTGCTACACAGGCCATTTTGAATCACGTGAAGCTGAAATGAGAGCTGCAGTTTCTATGTCGCCACGAAAAAATATGTTCCTCAGTTTTAAGCTGACTAAAATGAGCAAAGGGTTGGTTTCACTTCAAGAAGAGTAAATGCATTCACAGCAATTTATGGATTAATTAAACCACAGGCTGGGAGGAAAACTGCCACAAATATGACAATAGGTTTATATCAGTATTATGAAAGGAATAATACACATCAATAAGAAAAACAGTACACTTCTAATAAATGAAATACAAACTGTATAAAGAGACAATCCTCAAAAGAACAAATACAGCTAGTAAACAAATGCAAAGAAATGTTCGGTCCTGCCAGTAATCCAATAAATGCAAATTTTAAAAATAAATATTATTTCATTCTTTAAATCAGCAAAATAATAAAATTAAAATAATACCCAATTCTGCTGAAGTGTCAGAGTCTATCATGCTAATAGAGGCTGCCAATCATATCTTAATAGGCTCATCCCTTTAAAGATCATTTTTACAAACAAGCATTGAGAATGTTAAAATCATGCATACTTTTGGTTCAATACTTCCAAAGAAATTAATCTGAAATGAAAAAAAACTCTCATGCATAAAGATCTTCATTTCAAAATTATTTACATTACCTAAAATTTTTTTAAAACTCAGTAATCAAAAATAGGAAAATGCTAAATGGCATATTATATAGACATAAATTAATGCAGCCATAAATATTTATTCATACCTAAGAAAACTGTTTAGATTTCTAGTCAGTCTGACAGTTTGAGCTGTGTGAAATAGTCCTCCTCTACTTGAAATACAATAAAATCTAATTTAGGTTTTTTGTGGGTTTTTTTGTGACAGAGACAGAGAGAGGGACAGATAGGAATGGACACGCAGGAAGGGAAAGAGATGAGAAGCATTAATTCTTCATTGCAGTGCCTTGACTGGGGGACTACAGCAAACTGAGTGACCCATGGTCAAGCCAGCGACCTTGGGCTCAAGCTAGTGAGCCTTACTCAAACCAGATGAGAGCCACTCTCAAGTCAGTGACCTTGGGGTTTTGAACCTGGGTCCTCTGCATCCCAGTTCGATGCTCTATCTATCCTCTGCGCCATTGCCTGGTCAGGCTAAAATTTTTAATTTAGAAATAAGCTTAATATTTTTTAGAGCCTCAATACACAAGTTGAACAAGTAGACTAAAAATACAGTAATTTTCTCTTTTATCCTCAGTTTCACTTTCCACAATTTGTTACTTGTGGTCAATCAATGGTCTACAATTTTACATGGAAAATTCCACAAATAATTCATAATTTTTAAATTGTGTGCCATTCTGAACAGTATGATGAAATCTTGCACCATCCTGCCCAGGACATGAACCATTCCTTTGTTCAGTGTCTCCATGCTGTGTGCACTCCCCAGTTGATTATCAGATCAACTGTTATAGTATCACAAGTGCTTGTATTCAAGTAATTTTTATTTTACTCAACAATGACCCCAAAGTGCAAAAGTAGTGATGCTAGCAATTCAGATATGCCAAAGAGGAGCTGTGAAGTGCTTCTTTTAAGTGAAAAGGTGAAAGTTCTCAACTTAATAAGAAAATAAATTATACACTGAAATTGATAAGATCCACTTTAAGAACAAATCTTCTATTCATAAAATTGTGAAGAAGGAAAAAGAAATCTGCATCAGTTTTGTTGTCACACCTCAAACTGCAAAAGTTACAGCCGTAGTGCATGATAAATGCTTGGTTAAGATGAAAAAAGAACTAACTTTGAGGGCAGAAAACATGTTCCATTGATGGCAATGTGTTGCCGTAGAAAACACTGAGGCTATACAAAGACTTTAAAAATGAATCCCCTTAAACAAGTGATGCCAAGCCATTGACTGCACATAGTAATGGTTACACAGATTCAGGAACAGGCTTGAACTGAGAAATATAAAAATTATTGGAGAGGCTGTGCCTGCCAATGAAAATGCTGCTTCCACATTTCTGGTAGAGTTGAAAAAGTTAATTAAGGAGAAGATACCATCCAAAGCAAGTCTTCAATTGTGGTGAAACCAGGATCTTCTTAAAGACGCCCAACATGCCTGACCAGGTGGTGGCGCAGTGGATAGAGCGTAGGACTGGGATGAGGAAGACCCCGGTTCGAGACCCCAAACTCGCCAGCTTGAGCATGGGCCCATCTGGCTTGAGCAAAAGCTTGCCAGCTTGGACCCAAGGTCGCTGGCTCCAGCAAGGGGTGGCTCGGTCTGCTGAAGGCCCACGGTCAAGGCACGTGTGAGAAAGCAATCAATGAACAACTATGGTGTTGCAGTGGCAACGAAAAACTAATGATTGATGGTTCTCATTTCTCTCCATTCCTGTCTGTCTGTCCCTATCTATCTCTCTCTCTCTGTTCCTGTAAAAAAAAAAAAGATGCCCAACAGAATGTGAACTCATAAAGTACAAAGGAGGCTCTAGGGCATAAACCATGGAAGAACAGATTCACTCTGCTACCATGTGGCAATGATACAGGGTATATGATAAAGCCAGTATATTGTGCAGAGCAAAAAACCCACATTCTCTCAAAAATAAAAACAAAATTAATCTGCCCTTGTTCTGGCAACATAATCAGAAAGTGTGGTGGCGACCATCGTATTTATGAAATGCTTCCACCAATGCATCACAAAAATAAGAATAAGTTGGGTACAGAACAATAAGATAATTTGAGAGAGAAACCACATTCTCATAATTTTCATTATAGCATATTGCTATAACTCTTCTATTTTGTTATTAGTTATTATTGTTAATCTCTTACTGTGCTTAATTTATAAATTAAAATTTATCATAGACATGTATGTATGGGAGAAAAACATAGTATATATAGATAGGATTCGCTATGATCCACAGTTTCAAGCATCCACTGGGAATATTGGAATGTATGCCCTGTAGATAAGGGGGACTACTATATAGTCAAAAAAAAGTACTGAATTGGAAGACAGATCTAGGAAACCCACTGAGCTACCTAAAAAGATAGAAAATATAAGAGACATTAAAAGACGGGGGATAGAAAGATCAGGTTCAATATATATGTAATTGAAGTATCAAGAATAAAAAATAAAATGGGAAGAGGCAAATAAAAATGGTTCAGATTCTCCATTTGTAAAGAGACATAAGGTTTCAAGTGAAAGAGGCACACCAAGTCCTGAAGTAAAGCCAATGCACATCTAATGGCATAATAGTGGAGCTGAGAATATAAAAATCACAGAGAATACCCTAAAAGCTATCAGAGAGAAAAGTTATATTATCTATAAAAGAACAAAAATGGACTCAGGTAACTCACCTCTGAAGTGTGTCCACATTAAAAAGAAAAAAAATCAGAAAGGTATTATTGAAAATACTGAAGCCCTCCTCTACCAGTAATTGGGTTCCTCAACATTGCTTATGTTTATCTATATCGGGTATTTATCTCCATACAATTTTATACCCTGCTGCCTTACTGAAGTCTCTCAGTGTTTACAGAGTTTTTCATTGATTCTCTTGAGTTTTCTATGTATATGTCACCTAGATATAACAACACTTTTATCACCTTTTTACCCATGTTTATTCATCTGGTTTCTTGGTTTTATCTAATTGTGTTGACCAGAACTTCTGGAACAATCTTCAATAGCCTTGTCTTGCTCATTACATTATGGACCACTTCCAGAGCACAATCTTACATTAATATAATATCATTGGAGGGTGGAGATAAGAGTCTTCTTTAATGTGATAACACATATCTATTATTTCTTGTTTTCTTTATAAATTATAAATAAAGAATGGATGTTGAGTATTATTAAATACATTCTCAGCTTCTATGAAGATGATCATATAATTTTTCCACTTTCATTTATTAATATAGTAAATTATATTCGTAGTTTTTTTCTGATGTTGAATTATTCTTGCACTCCCAGATAAATGCCACTTGGTCATGGTTTATTATCCTTTTAACATGTTGCTGAGTTTTGTTTGTCGATGTTTTACCTAACTGTATTACATGGAGTTTTGGGGTTTTTTTTTTTGTATTTTTCTGAAGTTAGAAGTGAGGAGGCAGTCAGACAGACTCCTGCGTGCACCTGACCGAGATCCACGCAGCATGCCCACCAGGGCGCAATGCTCTGCCCATCTGGGGCATCGCTCCACTATGGCCAGAGCCACTCTAGTGCCTGAGGCAGAGGCCATAGAGCCGTCCTCAGTGCCCAGGGCCAACTTTGCTCCCATGGAGCCTTGGCTGTGGGAGGGGAAGAGAGAGAGAGAGAGAGAAAGGAGAGGGGGAAGGGTGGAGAAGCATATGGGTGCTTCTCTTGTGTGCCCTGACCAGGGATCAAATCCAGGACTTCCACACATTGCCCCAACACTCTACCGCTGGGCCAACTGGCCAGGGCCTACATGGATATTCATAAGAAAAGTTTATCTGTCTTTTTTTTCTGTCATATTTAGGTTCTGGTATCAATGTTTTCTCACTTTATGAAAAGGATTTGGAAGCTTCAGTTCTTTTCCTATGTTCTGTAACAATTTAGATAACATTAAAACTGACTGTCTTTTAGGAACTAAATAAAATTCTCCTGTGAAAATATCTGGACCTAATGATATTTTAAGGATTTTATTTTGACACATTCCACATTTCTTCTCTGGTAATCCTGTTTGTATTTTTAAGTATCTTTTGAGATCAATTTGGGACATTTAATTTTTCCTGTGGCATTAATTTTATTATGATAGTTTTATATACCTTATATATTACATATATATATACACATATATATGTCTCACCTGACCAGGTGATGGTGCAGTGGATAGAGAGTTGGACTGGGATGCAGAGGACCCAGGTTTGAAACCCTGAGGTCGCCAGCTTGAGTGCAGGCTCACCAGCTTGAACACGGGGTTGCTGGCTTGAGTGTAGGATCATAGTCATGATCCCATGGTTGCTGGCTTGACCCCAAGGTTTCTGGCTTGACCTTGGGTCACTCATTCTGCGGTAGCCCCCCAGTTAAGGCACATATGAGAAAGCAATCAATGAACAACTAAGGAGCTGCAACAAAGAGGTGCAATGAAGAATTGATGCTTCTCCCCCTTCCTGTCTGTCCCTATCTGTCTCTCTCTATATCTCTCTCTCTGTGTCTGTCACACACACAAAAATACATGTGTGTGTAAAGTCTCAAACTTACAGAAAATGATACAGTCCAAAACTGTTTTTTTCCCCTCAAACCTTTTGAGTGACTTGTTGACCTGATGCTCTGCCATCCCAAACTTAGTATCACTTTTCTATAAACAAGGAAAGTCTCCTTTCTAACCAAAATACAAGCATCAAATTCAGGAAACTAACACTGATATATTACTACCATTTAATTATCAAACCTCATTTAGGTTGCACCAATTGTACCAAGAATGGCCTTTCAGCAAAATGATCTAGTTCAGAATCACGTGTTCCGTTTAGTTATCACACCCCTTTAGTCTCCTTCAGTATGGAAGGAGACTCATTCTTTCAGTGACTTTCATGATCTTGGCCTTCATAACATTACAAACCAGTTATTTTGTATAATGTCCCACAATTTAGGTTTGTCTAATATTTCCTTATGTTTAGATTCAGATTAAGTGGCTTTGGCAGGAATATCACAGAAGTGATGAAAATTTTTTTTCATTTTTGTGGTGAAATTATCACTTTTTTTTATTGTCTCTGGAGTTTGAGTCATAATTCCAAAGCCTTCCCCACACTATGATTAAAGAGGTCTTCATTCTTATTTTTGCTGGTACTTAAATTGTTAAAATCTTACCCTTAGATCTCAGATAAATTTGAAGTTTATTCTTGTGTGTATTGTGAGGTCTAATTTTATCTTTTCCCAAATGGCTACCCAAGTCCGTCTTTGATTCAGTGATTCAAGATGCCCTCCTTATCATATACTAGATTTCTGTATCAAATTGGATCTCTGTCTGGGATTTCTAGTCCGTTCAATTTTAGAATAGTCTGTCTATTCATGTGCCACCACCATACTGCTTTAATTATAGGGACTTTGTTTTTGTTTTCTGGAAGTTTCTGGCATGTTTGTTTTTCCATGCAAACTTTAGAAGCAACTTTCCAAACTCCATATTAAAGCTTCTTTGTGCTTCTATTAGGGTGGCATCATATTAATAATTTCACTTAAATAAATGTCATGAGTTTTCCTCTTCAGGAATAGAGAATATACTTTGTGTCAAGTCTTTGTGTCTTTCAGTAGTGTCTTAAGGTTTACCTTGTATAGGTTTTAGACATTTCTTAACTTTATTCCTTTTTAAATTTTTTTTTTTAATTCAGTGAGAGGAGGGGAGACAGAGACTGACTCCTGCATGTTCCTTGAAGGGGATCCACCTGGTAAGCCCACTAGGGGGCGATGTTCTGCCCATCTGGAGCATTGCTCCATTGCTCAACTGAGCTCTTCTTAGAGCCTGAGGTGGAGACCATGGAGCTATCCTCAGATCCCAGGGCCAACTCACTCCAATGGAGCCATGGCTGCAGGAGGGGAAGATGGAGAGTGAGAAGAGGGACGGGTGGAAAAGCAGATGGTCACTTTTCCTGTGTGCCCTGACTGGGAATCAAACTTGAGACATCCACACGCTGAGCCAACATTCTACTACTGAGCCAACTGGCCAGGGCTAACTTTATTCTTAAATATTTGCTGCAATTATAAATGGGGTTATTCTCTATCATTATGTAGAGGACTTTATTTTGAAACATGTAAATTTGCCTCACGTCTATAGTTCCCTCTCTTTTTTCTTCTACCTAAGTTGTATACTCCTTAAGTCATCCCTCTACATGTACGTCCATTTATCTATTCTTTTAAACAAGTTGATGACCCAGCATGTGCTAGGAAGGGTCACCAGCTGTGGTCTATGAAGGTGGTATACTGCCTGTCTCCAGGGCATATCACACACACTGCAATCTATGGCCATCTGCAAAGGCCTTGTCAGGAAGCCCAAAGCATTGTCTCTATTCAGCATACAAAAAAGATATAGTAAGGTTGATAGAGTGTGACTTATCATAGAATTACATCTGGTAATATCTAACAAACATTAGCCATTTTGTTCTCTGAGCAACTCATATAAGCAGTTGCTTATATCTTGTAGTAAAATTATTTGATTACATGTCCATCTTCCTTCATCTGAATCTTTCTTAAGAGAAATAATGACTTAATTATTTATAAATTAACAGTGTTTGGTACATCATACTAGATGTCCAATTAGTGTTTATTGAATGAATGAATGAATGAATGAGTGAGTGAATTGTGTCTATCACAAGCAGGCTCTGCTTTATATAAGACATAGGTGTTGTGTCTTCTTGTGGTTTTATTTTCTATCGCACACAAATTCAAACTTGAGAATTTTTTTCTGAGTTAGAAGAGGATATAATATTTTTATGGTATTTTTAGACCACTATGGTATAAGATGCCATTAAAGTGATATTTCTCCCTAAAGTAGTTGTTAGAGTGTGATTACTCTTCCATGAATTGTTAGATTCTTCAAGCATCTCTCTTTAGCAGGCATCTCAAAATATCAAAGCTGCTGGATTCCTTATGAGCGCTTTGCATGTTTTCAGACATCACAGTTTGTAGATTTGCTGTCACTATGAAAAATCCTTGAGCTAAGTAAGAAAGATTTCTAAGTATAAAAATGAAGGATATTAAAAAATATAACTTTTAGCTGAAATCCACTGAACACAACCACATTCTCTCACTCTCAATTTTACTCCCTCTAAAACCTTAAATTTAACTCACAGTGAGTTTTTAAAGCTTCAGAAAAATACAGTGCTTTCTGACACTTTCCTGGTTTACTTCTCCAGGCAGAGTTGTTCAATTTCATTCTAAGAGTCTTTCAATTTGGCAAACCTCTTCCCATACACTAAGAAGAAATGCTTCATACTTTTTATAAGCACTTTTCTTTCAAGAATCCTCAAGTAGTAAGTAAACAAAATCAATATTCTTAGAACTAATTATGAGAGGAAATAGATGTTACCATCAAATTTCTTCTCCCTTAGTGAAAGTGAGACATGAGAAGTTGAAGCAAAAAAAAAAAAAAAAATGTCAAAGATTAAGAACCACCAAATGATCTGATCAAATTTAAATCTCTCAAGAAAGTGCCATCAAACTTTCAGAATCAATATCCTAATGGTCATTCATCTTCGATGGGCTTGGATTTTCAGTGTGTGTGAACGAAAAAATGTAAAGAAAAAGGGATTGTGTGATGTCTAAGGCCAGCTTGTTACATGGGGCTAAGCAGGTGGTAGACCTTCGTTTCTTCCAATTTGTTGGGGAAAGCCATTGCTTCTCAGGAAGCACATAGAAGAGATATTACTGCAGTAATTCTTAAGACAGGAAAGAGGAGACAGCATTTCACTTTGTGTGCTATAAGAAAATGCTCTCAAAATCATGAGACAAGAAACATCTACAGAAAACAGTAGAAGACATGCTGCAGAAGGTAACTAGAGCTGGATTGAAGGCAACTAAAAAGTGGCCCTTGTGTCACTTTTAGCCATGAAAATATAGATTCTTATCTCTTGTCCTATATCAAAAAGGTTTTTAAAGAAATGTCACTTGACAGAGCTTGTGGAAATAAATCTTCATCCTTATAATTTGGGAGAGAATATAAATCTCAGACTTTCTAAATCAATTTTACCTCTATTCATATTAAAAATACAATTAAGTCATGACAATTATCTCCAAATATTAGGATCTGGGTTTCCTGTTATTTCAGAAAAAAAAAAGTAGACAATTTAACAGGTGATTACAGTGTAGACATGATATGTTTGGATATATAATTATCTCTACAATCACTCTTCAATCTAAATATACAATTTTAGTTTAAAATGTATAATATCAAGGTAAAAATATCATTTCCTGTAATTTAAGATGTTTTAAATATTTCTGTAATTCATGTGGAAGCTAAAACTTTTCATCAGATTCAGGCCACCTCAAGAATTCTTGAAAAACACACCTCACTAGACTCATTTCTTTCTTAGGGAGGTTTGCACAGTCTGAGATCACTAGACACTTTAGAGCTATTATTTTTTAATTGCCTGAGACTCTATAATCTTGATCATAAGATTAAAGATTATCATCATCTTAATATGAAAATAGGGGTTTTAATGTTAAAATTATATTGATACCTTTTGGTTAACCAAAAAATAATTCACCTAATTTGTCTTTTAAATTGTTACAGCCATTAATTTTACCTTCCCTATAGCAACAGAACTTATGATCCCATAAGAGGAATGGTCATTTTCTCTACTCTGGTCAACTTTGTTTTAGGACTGTAAAAATAATACTTAAATGAATATACTTTAATTTACACAAAAGTGCCAAGAATTTCAGAATAAGCTTTATGAGAGATCCATAACTATTTCTCCTAGTAACTGGGAATAAAAGCAGAACATGCAAGATAACCATAGAAATTCTAAATTTAAAACCCCCGTGGTAACTACTGATCAGCAAAAATTGAAAAGGTTATTCTATGGCTAAATTCATGTGATTGTTATGGTCAGCAACTCTAATATTAAACTGTTTCTGTTTACCACTACAGAGCCTAAATTCTTAGTTGTAGGGAAACAGCTCAATGAATTTTGCCAACTTATGACTTAAGTTCAATTTAACTATCATGGCGTAGCTAGCACCTCTTTATCAAAAGCAGGAAACAGAAGCCCTGGCTGGCTAGCTCACGGGTAGAGTGTCGGCCTGGTGTGTGAATGTCCTGGGTTCGATTCCCGGCCAGGGTACACAGGAGAAGCACCCATCTGCTTCTCCATCCTCTCCCCTCCACTTTCTCTTTCTCTCTCTCTCTCTCTCTCTCTTCCCCTCTCGCAACCAAGGCTCCATTGGAGCAAAGTTGGCCCGGGTGCTGAGGATGGCTCCATGGCCTCCTCTTTAGGCACGAGAATGACTCTGGTTGCAATGGAGCAAGGCCCCAGATGGGTAGAGCACCACCCTGCCTCCCCTCACCCCACCCCCGCTTCTCACTTCAGAAAAAAATACAAAAAAAAGGTCAAGAAACAGAATGCTATCCTGTAATAAATATTAGCAAAAGGTATGAATATTTTCATTCTTCAGTGACTGTGTCAGTTTAATATAATTTTAGTTCAAAGTTCCATTCATCTCTTCATCTGCATCAGAGACAAAAATTACTTTATTTGATTAACTATGAAGACTGTTAAGAAGTCTTCCATATACAGCTAGTGCTTGACTTACGACCACAATTGGTTCTGACAGACCGGTCGTAACACAATTTGGTAGCAAGTTGAGTAGGCTATATGTACAGTACTGTGAAATGATGTTATAAAAATCTTTAAGTCATATTTTATCATAATTATTTTTCATTATTGTTATATATCATAATTTTCTTTGTTCATTTTATGCCATTTGTATCATCTCTAAACCATATTGTTTCTTATTTTTACATTTGTCAGGTTTAAGTAAAACACTGCATTACCAGTACAACTGGTTTAATATTTGCAAAACATACAAAATACAGGTGCATACAAAAACTGCTCCAGACACGGAGAAGTTGTGGCTAGTGATTGTGGTCATAAAGTCAAATGGTCATAAGTTGCATAGGCCGTAAGTTGATCAATACCTGTATCTTAATATTCAATTCGATGCATTCATTAAGAAGAAACAATTCTATAACCTCAGAATCATCTCAAAACATAAATTTTAATATCCAAATAAAATTTAGTGTGTTACATAAGCATGTGAAATCATCTAAAATTAACACTAATCAATTTGTATTAGAGCAATAATAAAAGGCAAAGTTTTATCTCATTGTTCTCTAATGAAGTGTGACTAATTTGTGAGTCATGTAAGCTTTTCATCTCCATGTCTTCCATAGATTTTACCAATTTAACTATTCAAATTGTATTTTTTTAGAGCACTTTAGCTACCCTGGAACTGATGACACTTTATGTTCATGATGGTGAGCCTATGACACGTTGTCATTTTCAATGACATGTGGCTGCATACTAGAGAAATCTAAGACCGCATGCCGAGAAGGACATTTCATCCTCAGCTCCTACACGGCCAGGTGCAATAGCCGAGGATAAAACATTTGCTGTAGTGTAGACACTCTGTGCCAGAGGTCTGTAGGCCAAAACAACAGAACTCCGGCACAGAGCGTCTAGTTCTGGGACTTCCGGTTAGGCCATTTTTCTCGAAGTGACACATCACCTGAGTTATGCTCAGTTTTTTGGGGGAATTCTGACACACCAAACTCAAAAGATTGCCCATCACTGCTTTTTATACTACCTTCTGATGTCACTATTTGTAGATCTATTTGTGTCTATCAGCCCTCAGGCAAAGCAGAGTTTGACAAGTCTTACAGCACAAAGGAAGAACCCAGGACCTAGCCTTGCTTCAGGGCTTCCCACTCCCTGAATCTGGCCTGGTTCTTCTCCATATTCTCTAACATTCTCCCTGGATTCAAATCTTTTCTTGTTCAGAGGCATCTAATCCCATCTAGTCTTTACAGAAAGCTGCCTAGAGTGGAAATTTTAAATTATTCTCTTTTATAGCTGAAAACACTTAATTTTGAGGGGGTGACATTGGTTAATAAAATTGTATAGCTTTCAAGTGTGCAATTCTACAATAAATCATCTGTATATTGATTGCATCACATGTTCACAACCCAAAGTCAAGACTCTTTCCATCCCACATATTTGACCCCCTTTACCTTTTTCTACTTCCCAACAATCTCCCTTTCCTTCTGGTACTACCACACTGTTGTTGGTGTCTATGAGTTTTTGTTTGTTTGTTGCTTTCAGTTTTATAACCCACATAAGTGAAATCATATGGTTCTTAGCTTTTTCTATCTCACTTATTTAGCTTAGCATGATATTCTAAAAATCCATCCATGTTGTCACAAATGACAGTGTTTCAACTTTTCTTAGGGCTGAGTAGTATTCCATTGTGTATGTGTACCATACCTTTTTAATCCAATCTTCTACTGAAGGACACTTCAGTTATTTTCAAACAATACCTGAGATAAGGGGTTACTATCCAAAATATATAAAGAACTCCTACAATTTAACAATAACAATAACGAAAACAATCCAATTAAAAAGTGGGCAGAGGATCTAAACAGACTCTTCTGCTAAGAAGACATACAAATAGCTGTAAAGCCAGTAGTCACGGCTACTATCACAGCAGCCCGACCCACGCAGGTTCACATTGGATTCGAACAGTCGGTAATGAAACACAGGAGCCACAAACTGGTGAGCCATCAGCTTTAATTCTAGCTTGCACCCGGCGGGCAAGCAAAAACACACACTGGGCTCCAAAACCCACACATTCAGTGCTCACAAAGCTACTGTCTTATCCGAGTTTCCTAGAATCAAAGGTTTCTAGCTCACCAGACTTATTCACCTCTGTTTCCCATCTCCTCCTGCACAAACTCTTAACAAACTGGCTTCTTCCTCAGCACTCCGCCATCTTGACTACTTCTCCTCCACATGGCCTTAATCTGCTCTCCTCTCTAATACCAACCTCAGGAACTCAAGAACCAAGAGAGAGAGATCTAGCTACCGGTCCGCCCACTTTATAGCATAGATAATCCAAACCTTTAATCCAATTATACATAAAGAAAGTCTCTGATACAAAGCCACCCATCTGAGGCATAATGGGATTCCTCCCTACATCACCACCCTACATCATCCAATCAGTCAAGGGTGTGGAGAAGAGCTTACTCTTAAAACTAAGCCTTAGGCTATAACGACCCGGCCTGCCCACAGCCTGTTCCAGAACACACATTAATATCAACGGACTTCCATGTGGGCAGCGCCATCTTTAACAAAGTGAGCATAATATATTTTATCTGCCGAACAATAGCCAACAGATATAAAGCAGAGAATCTCAACTTCACTAGCTATTAGGGCAATGTAAATCAAAACCACAACGAAATACCACCTCACATCTGTTAGCATAGCTATTACCAACAAAACAAAAACAAGTGCTGTAGAGGTTGTGGTATAAAGGAACCCTCCTACACTGCTGGTAGAAATGTAAACTGGTATAACCATGATGGAAAACAGTATTATTTCTTTTTGTAAAGATATATGTACCCATGTTTATTGTAGCATTATTCATGAGAACTCCTTTTTTAATGATAGCACTTTTTACTTCACAATAAATGCCCCATCTATAGTGCCATCACTTTTATCCATCCGATTTATTCATTCATAGACTTTACTGAGCTCCTACTGGGGGTGATGTGCTAAAATCAGAAAAAAAGCATTCGAGTCTGCCTCCAAGAAAAGGCAAAGGGCCAAATATTAAAAGACCAGTCATAAGAGGCACTATCCTACATGGACAGGACACATGGAAAAGTTTCCCAGAGAAGGAGCTCTTTCAGTTGTTCTTGAACTCCAAGTAGGAGTATCCAGGTGACTGCAGGGGAAGGAGAATGAGGAAAAGAACTCTCGGAAGAGGAGATGAACACCCTCAAAAGTGAAAAGTTGCGAAAAAGAACAAAGATTTTAGGACAGAGGTTCCAAATTCTAGGAGTCAGTGTGGCTGACCAGCATAGGCTGAGTGCAGGGCAGCTGGAATTGGTGGGCACTGAACGGACAAGAGAATACAGGCTATTTTGAAGACACCAACCTATAGCAGCCACACAGAGTGCAGGCCACAGAGGTCTCAAAAGCAGAAATCTGGATTTTCATGTAATATCTTGAACTTTTTCATTATCAGAGAAAAGTTTTTAAAGTTATCACTCTGAAGACCACATCCAACATGTCTTTTATGGTAGGCCCACAAAGACACCCAGGTACTCTTCCCTGGTACTTATAAATAGGTTACATTCCATAGCAAAGGGGACTTGGCAAATGTGATTAAGGATCTTGAGATCAAGAGATTATCCTGGATTATCTGAGTGGTCCCTAACTATAATCCCATGTGTCCACAGGAGAGAGAAGCAGAGAAAGATCTGACTGCAGAAAAGAGGAGACAACAGAAACTAGAGGCTGGAGTGATGTGAGGATGGGGTCAGGAGCTCAGCAATACAGATAGTCTCAGAGAAAGAAAAGGCAAGAAAATGGATTCTGCCCTAGAGCCTCCAGGAGGAACAAGTCCTGATATTACCTTGATTTTAGGCCAGAGAAACTGATTTTAAAATTATGGATTATAGAATTATGAAAGAATAAATCTGTGTTGTTTAAGCCACCAAGTTCTTGGTAATTTATTACAGTAGCAATAGAGCAATAGGAAAGTAGGACATCGTGTCCTGATTCAGGGCTTTGAGTTGAAAATTGCATGTGTGTTTATGCCCAAGTAGAAAACGGCTTAATGTTAGACTATAGAAGTGACCCTGGATTAAACTCCCAGTAGTCTTCCTCTATCCAATTTGGAAAACATTTGCTTTTATGTCATTCTACCTTATTAGACTGTGAGTTTCTCAGAACAAGAACTGCCTCTTGTTCTCTTTGTGTCTCCATTGCATACCAGAGCACTTGGCACATAGTCTTTGATTATTAAATGAAAGGCAAGGCAGAAAGGGAAATTGAAGCCAAATCACCAAGGGTTATTATTTCCATACCAAGAAATGTGAATTTTATCCTGAAGGAGATAGAGAACAAATGAAACATTTTAAGGGTATGAAGACATGACCAGTTTTGCTTCTTAGAAATGGACATTATCTTAAGGACAGCTTTGTTTTTTGTTTTTGAGAGAGAGGAAGGGAGAGACAGGATACAAAGGAGTAAGAGAACCAAAATGAAAAGATGTTCTAGTCATGTAACATATATAGGTCTAATATTTCAGTTAGATTCTATCTGGTTCAAGGATCAACTATGAAGCCGCTCACTAACGGGAGCTGGCAAAAGTTTTTCGAGCCAAGAAAGAAGGAATCCCAAGACAAGTGTGATCCTGGAAGAGTAGATACTGACATCACATAGAAGGACTGCAGGTAGAGAAGAATGCTGCATTTCAAAAAACTTTTATAAAGTCTGGCTTAGTGTCAGATATTGTATGTAATTAGCGATGTCAGACCTTATACAATTAGAAGAATACACGATATTGTTCAGAGTAAAACTGGTAAGTACATCCCATTTAGTACAGGATACAAAGTAATCGACATGAAATACTCAACTATAGTGTGCATACAAAGGATGTGCAAGTGAGAGCTGCAAACATGAAAAGTGTACAAGAGTAAAATCACACTTCGCTTCCAACATCTCCGGCTACCCTAAAACCTACCTAAACCATTCAGCACACCATCACCACACCTACTGGCCTTAAATACCACTTTCAACACTTTGGTTTCCTTATTAAATCCTTCATTACTTGCCAGTTTCCTCACCATTAAAATAAAAAGCATCAACTTTTACATCACAAAGAAAAGAATGCTATGAAGGCTGTTTGTTTTACTTACCCCACATCCCCTGCCCATTCTATTTCCCACCACTTACTTATCATGTACTTCCACAATATGTCATCAGATTCCTTTCTCTCGGATTCATAATCACTCATGCTCATTTCCATGTTTTCTCCACTTGTTTTCCTCATCTGTAATATTTCTCCCAAATTTCCCTTCCAAATGAAGTCATCCTTCATGTCCTGGATGATGTTCCATGGCCACCATGATGGCTTTCCTTGACTATTTCTGAATTACTTTACTACATATTTCTTAGAACTATGCTATCTCCTGGAATTCTCTAATAGTTCATGTTTGACTTATCTCTTCAAATAAAGTCCCTCTCCTCAGAGACCTTGTTGCATACCACTAGATTCCCACAGTGGTTTGTCGAATGTTGAACCCACGGTAGGTGTTTGACAGGAAAATTAGTATGGTAGAAAGTAACTGAATCATTTTTTAATTCAAGCTTTGCCCCTTAGGTTGAATTCTCTTTATTTGTGAATGAGGAGCATGGACCATGATCACTCAGATCCCTTTCATCTGCTGCAATCTGCTTCCAGCAAATGCTAATCATCTTATTTGACCAGAAGCTGTGATAGTACATGTCATGCATACCATATTACTTTGATTCTGAGGTTCTATCAGATAGCATGCACCCCATTTAATAAAATAAAAACCAAATATGCGATGTATACTTTCATTGTAAGAGTAAAGCTCAATGTACGGTCTAATATAGATATTCAATAAGTATTTATTAAATTCATTCACTCACTCAGCAAATATTATTGACACATAAATATCTATTATGTGTCAGGCACAATTCTAAGCTCTATAGACACAGTGGTAAATAAGATAGACAGGTGTTTGCTCTCTTGGAGAAGATAGTAAGTAAATGTATAATATAATGTCAGGTCTGCTATGTTACTTATGTCAACAAGTGCTATGAAGAAAAAGCATAAAAAGTGGATAAAAAGGCATGGAGGTGGTTATCGATAAGATAGTGACTTAATTTCAATTTTATACAGTAAAGATATGGGTATTCCTGTAGACAAGCACATTGATAAGTGTATATGTAAACACAGAAACATGTTTAGATATACAGATAAATACAGACATAAACATTTTAATGTAGCATTATGTGCCACATATTGAGCTAAGGTATATCATATTCACTAGTTTATTTAATCTTTCCAGCAATTATTTGAGATTTACTACCCCATTTTACAAATAAAAAAATTAATTGGGAGAGTTATTAAATAACACATCCAAAGTCACCTAGCCAGAAAGTGTCAGTAAGAGAAACCAATTGCCCTTGCATATATTTGCACGAGCGACCATGATATGTTGAGTTTCTTACACAAAAATCTTCTCCTAAATAAGAAGAGGAAGATAAACTATCATGTATTCTGATTACCAGGAAAGGAAATGTAGTTTCATCTTAAATATGTCTTAAAAGGTTAGAGGCCCTTTGTGCATTTAAGAATTGTAATGGAATATAATACCACCATAAAAGCTAATAAAATAGATGAATATAAAAAGATTGTCAAGAAATATTGTTATATGAAAGAGCAAGGTGTAAAACATAATATATTATGATGCCATTTGTGTACAAAGTGGATGGATTTTTTTTTACATGTGTGTATACGCACAGGATAACTTTAAAAGGATACAAAAGTATTGGTAATAGTGGTTGTGCTAGAAATGAGTAAAGAAGGCTTACTTTCCAATGTATATATGTTTTAAACTCTTAACACTTTTCCTATGTGATTGTATTGCTTATTTAAAAGTAAATTTAAAACTTTTGAATTTTTTTCAAATGGATTAATGTCAACAGGACACCCCATATTGAAAGAAGAATCTCATGCAAATAAATCCTTTTCTTAACAGGGCACAGAAATTTACACAAGAAAGCTTCCATTAACATGTGGCCACAGTGAAAACTGATGTTATAATAAGCTTGACCTACTTTTTGATTGTTGACCCATAACCCTCTATAACCATAGAATAAATGAACAGTTGGACAACACCTGGAGAGCAGGAAGTGATGACATAAACAATCTAAGAACTTCAGTTTGAAAGAGTAATTCTCTATTAGACATCTAAAAAATGATAGATCCAAAAAGTTGCTTATAAGTATAAGGGAATAAAAATTTGGATTATTTTTCAAACCTTTCCTTCTATATGACATTTTCCCTTCAAACTTTCAAATCTCCACTGAGAACCCATGAAGGAACATATTATTCACAAGAAAGTGGGAGGTAAATGAGAAAATGTCAGAAATGTCTTTGTATAAAATTACAAGAATGCCAAACATCCATATTATCCTGTTATTTAATGTATTTTAAGTATATAATGCAGTTTATAATGATCATTTGCTGTTGCCGCAACAATGAAACTACTCAGAGACCAGGTGAAATGCTCTGAGGTGCCAAGGAAAGGCAACAGTCCGGGACAGCATTTGAGATAGTTTTATACACTGTTCACAAAAGTAGGGGATATTATAGCACTTCATATTTTGAAATATCCCTTAATTTTTATAAGCAGTATACTTTATAGTATTATTGATCATAGAGAAAGTAAGACTCTTTATTTGTCCTTGACAGCCTTCTAGGATGACTGTAGAGAAGGAAGGGGGATGAGCTACTAAGCCACTTATATTTTGAAAGTGACCCCCTTTTTTTCCCCTTTACATTAAGGTTGTAATATTACCCCTTCCATCTTTACAGCCTATCCAGGGTCCAGAGTAGTATAAATTCTCTTATTCTCAGGATTACAGTAGTTTTTAGGTCTCTAGGAGAAGGTTTTAAGATATTTAAATGATCTGGTTTTTCTTTTTCTTCTTCCTAAAATTACTCTCAGTTTTTTTAAGAGCCAAATTAAGATTATCCTAGTTACAATATTAAATCTAGTTTTAACTTGGCCTGATAATTTGCATAAACACAACAAGAATAGTAATTGATCATACTGGCTTTTTAAAATCTGCTTTGCTGGAACTTTATAAGGAATTTTTAGATTGAGTTTTAATTAGTCTCTCAGGGCACACACAGAAGCCAAGCTATATAGTTGCTATTAGGCTCTGCCTGTAATCTTTCTGAAAATGTCCTTCTTTCCCACAGTTGTAACAGTTTTGTGGCCTTGGTCACAGACTGTCTCCCTTTCCCAACCCTTGGGTCCTCCCTGAACACCTTGTCCTAAGGACACTTCCCAGATCCTTCCCAGGGTAGGGGGGTTGCTTAAGGGGAAGGGGAGGGTTGAGTGAGGGGAATTTGAGTTTTTTAAGGGGCTCTGGATTTAAAGGAGCCTGACCCAAACCTAACATTCCAGCCTTTTGTTGTTTAAGGAAAAGGGGTGAAGGTCTCTTCTTCTGTAGCTACTTCTTGCTGGTCAGTGAAATAGCAAGGGGGAGGGGGGTCTAAGGCTCAGACTAGGTGGTGAGAACAATTTCTACAAGCCCTTCCCAATCGCCAGAGGTCATTTCATATCCCATCCCGGTTGCTTCAACCATCCCCTTGGTAAAAGTGCTTTCGAATCTTCTAAGTCTAAACTTCCCTCCTTCAGATACCAAGGGCATTGTTGCCAGATAGTGAGCAAGAGGCCAGTTATATTCCAATCTGACATTCTGCAGCTGAGAGGAGTCCTTGTAGCTGTAACTTGTGACTCCACTGCTCAGGGGAAAGGGAATTCCCCAGGATGAAGGAGAGATGAGGGGAAAAGGAAATCCCCTGGCCTGATCTCTAAAAGTGACCTGCTGCAAGCATTCAAGGGCTATTCCCCTGCTGCTTGGGTCCCTTACCAAACAAGATGAGTGGACATCCTTGTCCTTTGCTAAGTTTTGGGAGTTCATTTTATTTCCTCTGGTTCCTCATATGGGGAACCACTTGTCACAGTGTCAATGAAATACTTGAATTAGCAAGCCTTACATTTCGTTCCTGATCCTCACACAGGGTACCACTTGTCAAAGCAACAATGTACTACTCAGAGACCAGATGAAATGTTCCAAGGGGCCAAGGAGAGGCAACAGCTCCAGTCAGCAGACTGAAGCCCTGTCCCCAGCCTTACTCAGATATTTATTAGCCAGTACAAATAACTCAAGGAAGCAGATAGAAGTTTTCAGGGGATGAAGTAAAGGACAAGAAACATGCTGACTTCTAATCTCTGTTCTGAGAGTCTAAACATTTCTTGTTACTGAATCTTATCTGCTGTTTTGCTGTTTCCAGTACAGGGTCAGAGAGGACCTTGAACTCTCATCCACTCAGGGTTTTGCCACAGGGCACCTCACTGTCTCTGTTGACCTAACTCTGCATATTTTCAGAGCTTATTCCTACATATCCCTCTTTTTGTTTTAGTAAAGATTAACAGAGAGTAAGATGGTTAGGTGGTCATAGTGAAAGGTAAAGGGCAAGCATAGAGGGAAACAGGTTTTTAGGGGTTACAGGAATGTTTGTACTTTACAGGACTTCTTCAGCCTGCCTAATTAGATGTTTTAAAATGTCCCAGGTGATGTCAGGCACTCCCTGAGTGCTTGGGAGCAAGTTAGATGTCCTCTTCTTTTTTGGGTTCATTTCTGGAGGTGGATTCACTATCAGCTCCTGGGTCTCTGGAGTTGGATTGCTTTCTAGGGGCTGATGCCAACTCATGATAAGGTTTCACGTTTTTTGCTGGTATCAAAAGAAAACTTGTTGGTGACAAAATTGCAACATATCTTTACCCCCAGGTTAGTAATTTGACTGGATTCTGCCTTTCAGGGTCAACTAATATATCCTGGTATAACACGAGAGGTTTAGGCTACTGCTCAGATGACATAAAATGCCCCTTGGCTGTAGTAAGTCCCGATGAGGAAATGTTAAAAATAATTAAGAGTAAAAGAGCCCTTATACAATTGTTCTTGTGGGGTGTCTCTCCTTCTGACCCCCCCTTTTTTGTTTGTGTAGTTGGGGCTTAAGAAGGCTATTGGCTCCTTCTGTAACACCTGTAAGTTTGGGTGACTTTCTCAAGCTCCTGAAGCCCCTAAAATTGTTCTAATGTTCCTTTTTATTTTCCTTTCATAACAATCTTTTTTCTAAAGTCCTTCCTTTTTTTCCTTTTCTCTCCTTTGTCTACTTTCTCAGTTCCTTCTCTTTTTGTTTTGTTTTTTTTTCTCTGTATAAACCTTCTACAACCTGCACAAATCTTCTGCAACTTACACAAGCCTTCACCAATCAGAAATAACCAACTTTCAGAACAATTTACTTTCTTCCTTTTCCTTTTGAAAGTATCTCTATACCTTATACCTTTTATCATCAAAACCATAACAATTTCATTCTAATTATTCAGAATTCTCAACTTCTAAAAATCTTAACTTTCAGTGACAACTAAGTTGGTAATAAGCAATTTTAGATTGATACTTTTATGACCCTTAGAAACAGATTCTTTTACTGACCAACAAACATATTTTAGAAGACATAACAGAGATAACAGGAACCTTTTGTAAACCTAGGCAAAACAAATATATTTTTTAAAAACTTTAAAATACAGTGTGTCCGTGAAGCCATGGTGCACTTTTGGCCGGTCAAAAGTTAAAAGTGCACCCTGACTTTACAGACACACTGTATATTAATTAAATTAAACTTATAGTGATTATCATATTCCTACAGTTTGCCATTCTGAGTCATAAAATGTAAGTTTTAGATGTAATAGGTATGGTGAGAAGTTTTACCTAATTCAAATTCATGCCTCTTCATTAAAATAGAAGGTACAGTCCAGTATAACCTCAGCATAATCCACTGTGAATTCAGATCTGTCATTAGCCATGTGTTAATAAGATTCAATAAAATTATAACTGAGAAAGCATTTATTTAGCAATAAAAGCTTTTTACATGTTATATATGTTAGCTTTGGGTAGTTAGTCAAATCTGTAATTAACTCTCCTTTATAAATAAGCTTTGGGGAAATACTGAGGCAGGTAAGGAAATCATGGCAGGTTGATGTTTTATGTCATTTTGTGGGCTAGTTATAGCACCAGAATGAGAACAGTGCTAGGTAAACACAAATTGGAAAACAGCATTACAGAGATCTTTCATCTGATATTATTTAGAAAAAAATAACTATGACTTGACATACACTGACTGTGCATCTATAGAAATGTGGGCTCTTCACTTTGAAACTTCATTCACAGTGGTGAGGTTGCCACTCAGCTTTCTTCTTTCCTAAAGGATCAGATGGATCACTGAGCTGGCTGACTACACTAAAAGAGTAGTATGCATATCTAGAGCAGAAATTTCATCAGCATAAAACTAACTGGGCTAACATGAGGCTCTTTATGCCTTACTGTCATTAGCATCCTGCTGTAACCAAACAACCCAGACACCTTTGAATCCTTCACTGGATTCCATGATTTATTAAGTAGAGATTCTGATGGCTTGTTCAATTAGTAATATATACAGTGTATATTTTATTTCCAGGAAAGATTTTATTCATCTCGACTAAGTGTTAACCATCTTGTGAGGTTAAAAAAAAAATGGAATTTGTGTCAAGGGAGTGATGTGACTCAATAATAAGTGGCTAAACTAAGAGAAAAACAAACTTCATCCAGAATTTACAAGAATAAATAGCATAAATTTTCCATTAGAGTGGTTTCAAAACAGAGAGAAAATATACTAGAAAGGATTCCCTTTGACTAAACATATAGATTGAGATGATCCCTGGCCAGACAGCTTGTTGGTTAGAGCATCATCACAAAAGGCAGAGGTTGCCAGTTCAATCCCCAGTCAGGGTGTCTCTCTTCCTCTTCTCCCTCTCTCTCTCACTCTCTCTGTTTCTCTCTCTATCCCTTTGCCTCCTCTCTTCCTCTCTCTCTAAAGAAAATAAATTTAAAAGAAAACATTGAGATGGAAATAACAGAATTACAAAGAGATGTTCTTCCAGAGTTAGAAATATAAAGGGTCCATGATTGGAAAGCTGTATCAGTCATATATCTGGACCATATGCTCGAGACAAGAAATCCACTATCTAAAAAAAGTACTGAAACCACAGGTGGACCTGATATCTCACCTTTTATTTATGCAACTTGATCCTTTGAGCCCAAGTGTTCTTCAAATCCTTATTCAGATGTACACGAGTAATCCAATAATCACTTTTTCCTACCCACTCCAATGGAGAAAGACAACATCCAGACAGCCTTATACAAAGAAGGCTTTGCCAGGGGAAAGAAAGATATGTACAAAGAAGGGCAACCTGTTTTGCTCAAATAACTAGCCTTCCTGTGCTACTCTGTAATCCTTGACTGAATAGATGTTATTTCCCTTCTATCAGACAAAAGACAAGATGATGGGAGGAATATGAAAAAGTTACTAGTGAAAAATAAAAAAACAACATAAATTCACTCAGAGCAGATACTAGCAAACTTAGAGGTAATATGCTTATATACTCCCAAATACAGAACAATAAGTGATAATATTTTATGTGTTCTCCAAAGAATGGAAAAGACTATGCAGTTACAAGCAATTAGAATGGGGAGTGATTCATGTGGGCCAGAGCTTGAATCATGGTAACATGAGACAGTGAGATCATTTCTGAAATATGAGGTTAAGAGAGGTGGGGAAATGTGCCTTAACTCAAAGTAACAATTTAAATATTGTGTATAGGCAAGAGCAAGCTAGGTTTATTCAGGAAACAATGATGAAGCCAGTGATTGTCTTGGATTGGCTAGAGAAGGCAGAGAGGGTCAATTTGGAAGAACAACTGATATAAAATAATAAAATCTGGATTTGTTCCTCTTGACATTAAACACCCCCATCGGAATGTTATGAGCAAGGGAAATAAATTATGCATGAGTGCAGAGCTTAGCTATATAAAAATTCCCTGAAGTTTTAAATTTGTTATAAAAGCACTTCACTTAGCCAAAGGTCGCATCCTCATCTGGACATGGTTGAGAAAACTAGAAGTAAGAAATAGCAGCTTTGAATATCTAGGGGGAAAAAAATCACACACCCATATATTATGGTCATCTAATTTGCCATTAGAAAACTGACTCTTGCTCAGAGTCTGTTCACTCTTATTTTAGAGAAAATCCAACTCCCCTTTCCATTGCAGATTAGAAGCAAGAAATTTAAATGGGTAGCTTCTAGACTCAGGCATTCTGACAGTTGTAATATTTGATCACCGACAGTCTCACAATGAAGAAGGAGGTAAAAAAGGTACTAAAAGCAGCCATAATATAAGCAATTTGGATACGTAATTATTTACTTGAAACTAAGATCAATTTCCTCAATAAGATATCTTCATTAAATTATTTTAATGTTCACTTTTCATTCTCTAATAACTTTGTTCCTGTGACAGAGGCTCATATTGTACAATACAAGCTAAAAAAGAATAGCGTAAAAATATGCAAGAAAAGCAACTTTCATTTTCTGACCAATTAAAGATGTTACATCCTTTTACTTATTAATTTCCCATTATAACATGTGGCTGTACTTACACTCAACATCTATAATATTTGCTTCAAGGGAGCCAAATGAAGGCTATTGTATAACTACAATATCTTCCTCATAATGCTGTAATCACATCTTTGCAAGGAAATAACACATTTCTAAATAACAATGTTGAAAGCCATATGTAGTCCAAAAAAACACTTTTTTTTTCTAGGTAGAGTTCTTGCTAACACAGTTTTCTTCTCATTGATTTCATATCATACAAACTGGTCTAAGTGAACCTATAAAAATGGAAATTGCTTCAAGGCCGAATACAATCCTGATATACCAGTCATACTTTGTTGCTTTTCTGTATTAATCATTAATGCACAAGAAACTGAAATCATGCAGATATTTATCCTAGAGTCATGTGTTTGTACCTTGGGCTGCCAGACCCATATCCAAATGTGCCTGGAGCAGATGAAGATGGTATCATGTTGTGCAAATCTGGGGTTCCTTTCTGGGGCTACATGTGATGATACTTAAAATTAAGAGAGAATAATAACCGCTATATTTTGAGTACTTATTATGCCCAGGGATTGTTCTAAATTGTTCCCCAAATTAAGCCATTTAATTTTTTTATTTAAAAAAAAAAACAAGCTCTATTAGGCAGGATTATTATTCCTATGCTAAACATAGCAACTCTGGCTGAGAGTTTAAGTAACTTGGCCATAATCACAAAGCTGTAAATTAGAGCCTCAATCCAAAAGCATGTCCATTATGTAGAAACTCTTCAGCAGCTCAATTGGGATTTTCTCTTCTATTTATTAATTACTACATCTTTCAAACAAATACTACAAGACCTGTCTTAAGATTATAGAGCTGACAAGATGATATGGCACCAGCATTTCCATAATTATTGCTCTCTGCCACTCCTGTTGATGAAAAAGGATAAAGGACAGCAGAGAAGAATTCTAAAACAGAGCAACAGCAACTTGTAGCACACTTGCAGATCTTCAGAAACATGTTAACGGTTGACTTTGTGGACCCCCTTCTTGATATTAACAGAAGTCCCCAATATGATTGTTTACAGCCTTGGAAAGGCAAATATTGCCACATATAACTGCTCTTGAGATTTGGTTTGTGGTCCTTCCCATGAACTTATTCCAGATTCTTTTGGTTGCAAAGGGATGACTCAACTAATTTAAATTAATGTAACTTAAGCTAATGTGTTATTAAGGGTTTACTGGTGGTTTCAGGTGAAGTTAGATCTAGTGATTCAAACCTGTAGTTTGTATATTTTTCATCCCCAGCTTGGCTTACCCCCATGTTGCTTTCATTCTCAGGATGACCTCAATTGATGGTAAATGGCTATCAGAAGGTCGAGCCTTAGCCATCTCAGAAAACAAAAGAGAATTTCTCTTTCACAATTATTTCAGTATGAAGTCCTAATTTGATGTGTATTGCTGTTACTGACCTGCTTAAGCCACAGGGCTACCTCTGAACTAATCTCTATGGCCAAGGCACATATTGCTCTCATCTGTCATGTATAAACCACTGGCTCCAGAGAAAGGTTCATCCCCAGCTGAAACACAGTCCTCAACTGAATGAGTGGAGGAGAGTGCTCCCCAAAGGAGGGTAGTTTACCCTCAACATAGGGAAATGGATGCTTAACATGGATAAACCACATATGTCCATTATATCTTTTAGGTCAGAAGAATAAATTGTCATCCAATCATATCACTTTGAGGAGATTTGGGTTTTCCATCAAACTGACTTTCCTACAATGAATTAACCTGTGGTGAGTCAAGGCAAAAGTGAGCCAAAGAGTACTAACAAGATTTCATTGAATCATGTCAATGCAGATGTGTAGATACAGCAGCAGCTGCAGCAAACTTAGCTGATGGTGGCAATCAGAGATATGGTTATTTGGGCAAAAGCAACCTACACATAGAAAACAGAGAAGGATTGCTACTAAAGTACTTTGCCACACCACAGTCAACAGTTCAAATTCGCATAAATTATGCATATTATGAAAGTAACTGCAAGTTATGTACGCATCAGATTTTGTAGCTTTGCAAATATTCAGAGAGCCATATTGTCAGCAGTAATATCTTTAAATGCCAAGAACACTTTTTGGAAATAACGTATGAAAGAGCTTCAATATTCTCCTACACACAGAAGTTTTTCTAATTTAATTCAATTTGTCATGCTACATAGGTTTCCACTGATTTGAAGTTTCAGTCACCCAATCCAGACAGTTCTATTCCTGTAAATATATAGAAAAATTTCATTTGTGAGTTAGCACTTTTAAAGGTGGAGTCTGTTTTCCCATTGAAAATTTAT
Source organism: Rhynchonycteris naso (assembly GCA_037038555.1). Lineage (NCBI taxonomy): Eukaryota > Metazoa > Chordata > Mammalia > Chiroptera > Emballonuridae > Rhynchonycteris > Rhynchonycteris naso. Next base: position 153,832,914 of record CM073000.1, on the reverse strand, counting down.
TATAAATAGTAACTGGGTTCCAAACTAGCCCATGAGTATTAATAAAGTAATTTGAATGTGCTGGTACAGTGCCGAGAACATTGTAAACACTAATAGATTATAACTATTATTATTAGCCATAATATGGTAAGCTTGAACAAATGACTGCTTTAAAATAACAAATAAGAGCCTGACCAGTGGTGGCACAGTGGATAGAGCATCAACCTGGGAATCTGAGGTCCCAGGTTCAAAACCCCAAGGTCACCACCTGAAGCATGGGCTCATTCAGTGTGAGTGTGGACAATAGACATGGCCCCATGATTGCTAGTTTGAACTCAAGGTCACGGCTTGAAAGTGGGTCACTGGCTAAGCTGGAGCCCCGCCCCCAGTCAAGGCACATATGAGAAGCAATCAATGAACTAAAGTGCTGCAACTACAAGTTGATTTTTCTCATCTCCCTCCTTCCTGTCTGTGTCTGTCTCTTTCTCACTAAAAATAAATAAACTAACAAATAAGAATTAAACTACTGAGCATTTAGAAAATGACAAACACAGTCATTAAGTAAGTTACTATGAAAAAAACAAGCCCTATTTGTTTTAACTCTTAATTCTACTTCAAAGAATTCAAATTTAATATATTTTAGCTTAAAAGCTGTTTATTATTACTAAAAAAAATTTAAGGAATTATTTTAATATTTTTAAGAATTTTAAAATTATTATATTATAATTTTAATTTTGGGATTCTATGTAGTTAAAAAATTAAATCAAATATTGTAAGTATAACTAGATCCATAGATATGGGAATAATATTTAATGAAGCCTTTTATTTACCAAGAACTTTTCAGAATTTCTCCTTCCACATGCTTATATTCAGATACAATTCAATTTATAAATTGAGGACACAGTACATTGCTTTTACTAAAAAAGAACTGAAATGGGGACATAGCTATAAATGAATTTACATCTTAATTATTTACACTTACACTCTTCTCTGCAGTCTGAATATTCTATCCCTCAGAGTGTTTTGCAAGCAAAATAATAGTCAGGATTAGTCATGCAGTCACTCTTTAGATTTAGGCAACAAGTACTTTTTGGTAACTTGCATAACTTCTCAGTAAAATTAACATTATTTAAGAATTAAACCACTGCCCTGGCTAGGTGGCTCACTGGACAAAGCATCAACCTGTATGCCAGAGGTCACAGGTTTGACCCTGGTCGGGGCACTTAAAAGAAGCAATCAGTGAGTGCACAACTAAATGGAACAACTATGTGAAATGACTTGATACTTCTCTCTTTCTCTCTCTCTCTCTCTCTTCTCCCTCCCCCATCTCAAATCATTGGACTTTTTTTTTTTTAAAAAGTTAATACTGGCAGGCCTACAGACAGACCACACCTAGAGAACACAAAGGGAACACCTACTGGACTCCAGTGCCCACAACTTGCCTATACACAGATAAAATGGGCAGGCAGAGGAATGCAAACCAAATGAATCAAGAGAAAACCCCAGAGAAGGACCTGAATGAACCAGATATAACCAAACTACCAGAAGCAGAATTTAGAATAATGATAGTTAGGATGTTCAAAGAAATTAGAGCAACAATGGATAGTCATTATAACACCTAAATAAAGAGATAACAAGTATAAAAAACGAAATTGAAATAATAAAAAACAATCAGACAGAAATGACAAATACAGTATCAGAACTGAAGACCACAATGGAAGGAATTAAAAGCAGGATGAATCACGCTGAGGATCGAATCAGCGAGTTAGAAGACACAATAAACAAAGGCACAGAAGCAGAGAAGAAAAAGGAAAAGAGACTCAAAAAATGTGAGGAAACTCTAAGGGAGCTCAGTGACAACATGAAGAGAAACAACATTCGCATCATAGGGGTGCCTGAAGAAGAGGAAAGAAGACAGAAAATGGAAACTGTGTTCAATCAAATCATAGCAGAAAACTTCCCTAAATAAAGGCTGAGAAACATACCACATGTTCAAGAAGCACACAGAACTCCATTAAAGAGAAACCCAAAAAGATCTACACCAAGACACATCATAGTTAAAATATCAAAGCTAATGGATAAAGAAAAAATCTTAAAAGCTGCTAGAGAAAAAAAAGGCTATCACCTACAAAGGAGCCCCCATAAAGATGACATCGAACTTCTCAACAGAAACACTTGAGGCCAGAAGGGAATGGCAAGATATAATCAAAGTAATGCAGAACAAGAACCTACAACCAAGACTACTCTATCCAGCAAGGCTAACGTTTAAAATTGAAGGAGAAATAAAGAGCTTCCCAGACAAAGAAAGCCTCAAAGAATTCATTAAAACCAAACCAATTCTGCAAGAGATTATAAGGGGCCTGTTGTGAACAGTTAAAAGGGAGGAAAGAATATAGCAAAAGAAGAATACAGCTTTAAAGAATAAAATGGCAATAAACAACTACATATCAATAATAACCTTAAATGTAAATGGATTAAATGATCCAATCAAAAGACATAGGGTAGCTGCATGGGGACCCATACATATGCTGTCTACAAGAGACACACCTTAAAACAAAAGATGCACATAGACTGAAGGTAAAAGGATGAAAAAAATATTTCATGCAAATGGAAATGAAAAAAAAGCCGGGGTAGCAGTACTTATAGCTGACAAAATGGACTTTAAAACAAAGGCTGTAGTAAGAGATAAAGAAGGACACTACATAATGATAAAGGGAACAATTCAACAGGAAGATATAACTATTATAAATATCTATGCACCAAATATAGGAGCCCCGACATACATAAAGCAGACTTTGATGGATATAAAGGGCGAGATTAACAGCAATACTATCATAGTAGGGGATTTCAATACCCCACTAACAACACTGGATAGATCCTCAAGAAAGAAAATCAATAAAGAAACAGCAGACTTAAAAGAGGCACTAGATCAACTTGATTTAATAGATATCTTCAGAACTTTTCATCCTAAAGCAGTAGAATATACATTCTTCTCAAGCGCTCACGGTACGTTTTCTAGGATAGACCACATGTTAGGACACAAAAATGGTCTCAATAAATTTAAGAAGATTGAAATCATATCAAGCATTTTCTCTGATCACAATGCCATGAAACTAGAAATAAACCACAAAAGAAAAACTGAAAAATACTCAAACACTTGGAAACTAAATAGCATGATATTAAATAATGAATGGATTAACAATGAGATCAAAGACGAAATAAAAAAATTTCTAGAAACAAATGATAATGAGCATACATCAACTCAAAATTTATGGGACACAGCAAAAGCAGTACTGAGAGGGAAGTTCATTGCACTACAGGCATATCATAGGAAGCTAGAAAAAGCTCAAATAAGCAACCTGACCCTGCAGCTAAAAGAACTAGAAAAACAACAACAAATAAAACCCAGGACAAGTAGAAGGAAGGAAATAATAAAGATCAGAGCAGAAATAAATGACATAGAGGCGAAGGAAACAATACAGAGGATCAATGAAACCAGAAGCTGGTTCTTTGAAAAGGTAAACAAGATTGATGAACCTTTAACTAGACTCACCAAGAAAAAAAGAGAGAGGACTCAAATAAATAAAATTAAAAAGGACAGTGGAGAAATAACAACTGATACAACAGAAATACAAAGCACTGTAAGAAAATATTATGAAGAACTCTATGCCAAAAAATTAGACAATCTAGATGAAATGGACAAATTTCTTGAATCATATAAACTTCCAAAAATCAATCTGGAAGAATCAAAACACCTAAACAGACCAATTACAACAGATGAGATTGAAACAGTTATCAAAAAACTCCCAAAAAAGAAAAGTCCTGGGCCTGATGGCTTCACAAGTGAATTCTATCAAAAATTCAAAGAAGAACTAACTCCTATCCTCCTCAAGCTATTTCAAAATATTCAAGAGGAAGGAAGACTTCCAAACTCCTTTTATGAAGCGAGCATAATTCTAATCCCAAAGCCGGGCAAAGACAACACAAAGAAAGAAAATTATAGGCCTATATCCCTGATGAATTTAGATGCTAAAATTTTCAACAAAATATTAGCCAACCGGATCCAGCAATATATGAAAAAAATCATACACCATGATCAAGTGGGATTTATTCTGGAGAGGCAAGGCTGGTTCAATATTCGCAAATCAATCAATGTGATTCATCACGTAAACAAAAGGAAGAACAAAAATCACATAATAATTTCAATAGATGCAGAAAAGGCATTTGATAAAATCCAGCACCCATTCATGCTCAAAACTCTCAGTAAAGTTGGAATACAAGGAACATTCCTTAACATGATAAAGGCCATCTACAACAAACCCACAGCAAACATCTTACTAAATGGACAAAAATTAAAAGCAATCCCCTTAAAATCAGGAACCAGGCAGGGTTGCCCACTTTCACCACTCTTATTCAACATAGTTCTGGAAGTCCTAGCTATAGCAATCAGACAACAAGAAGAAATAAAAGGCATGCAAATTGGAAAAGAAGAAGTAAAACTGTCATTATTTGCAGATGATATGATATTGTATATAGAAAACCCTAAAGTCTCAGTCAAAAAACTACTGGACCTTATAAATGAATTCAGCAAGGTGGCAGGATATAAAATTAATACGCAGAAATCAGAGGCATTTCTATATACAAACAATGAACTGTCAGCAAAAGAACTTAAGGAAACAATCTTCTTCACTATTGCAGCCAAAAATATAAAATACCTAGGAGTAAATTTAACCAAGGAGGTTGAGGACTTCTACTCAGAAAATTATAAAACACTGATAAAGGAAATCAAGGAAGATACAAACAAGTGGAAGCATATACCGTGCTCATGGCTAGGAAGAATAAACATCATTAAAATGTCTATACTACCCAAATCAATTTATAAATTCAATGCAATACCAATTAAAATACCAATGACATACTTCAAAGATATAGAAAACATATTCCAAAAATTTATATGGAACCAAAAAAGAACACGAATAGCCTCAGCAATCCTAAAAAGAAAAAACAAAGAAGGAGGTATCACTCTTCCAGATATCAAGGTATACTATAAGGCCATTATACTCAAGACAGCCTGGTACTGGCATAAAAACAGGCACATAGATCAATGGAACAGAACAGAGGACCCAGAAATAAACCCACACCTTTATAGACAACTGATATTTGACAAAGGAGGAAAGAACATACAATGGAGTAAAGACAGCCTCTTTAACAAATGGTGTTGGGAAAATTGGACATCTACCTGCAAAAAAATGAAACTAGACCATCAACTTACACCATTCACAAAAACAAATTCAAAATGGATAAAAGATTTAAACATAAGCCGTGAAACTATAAGCATCTTAGAAGAAAACATAGGCAGCAAGCTCTCCGACATCTGTAGCAGCAATATATTTGCTGAATTATCTCCATCGGCAAATGAAATAAAAGGCAAGATAAACAAATGGGACTATATCAAACTAAAAAGTTTTTGCACAGCTAAAGACAATAAGAACAGAATAAAAAGACAAACCACACAATGGGAGAACATATTCGACAGCACGTCTGATAAGGGGTTAATAACCAAAATTTATAAAGAACTTATAAAACTCAACACCAGGAAGACAAACAACCCAATCAAAAAATGGGCAAAAGAAATGAATAGAAATTTCTCCAAAGAGGACATACAGATGGCCAATAGGCATATGAAAAAATGCTCAACATCACTAATCATTAGAGAAATGCAAATTAAATCCACAATGAGATATCACTTCACACCAGTCAGAATGGCACTCATCAGCAAAACAACAGTAAGTGCTGGAGAGGATGTGCAGAAAAGGGAACCCTTCTGCACTGCTGGTGGGAATGCAGACTGGTGCAGCCACTGTGGAAAACAGTTTGGAGATTCCTCAGAAAATTAAAAGTCGAACTGCCTTTTGACCCAGCTATCCCACTTTTAGGAATATACCCTAAGAACACCATAGCACTGTTCGAAAAGAAGAAATGCGTCCCCATGTTCGTGGCAGCATTGTTCACAATAGCGAAGGTCTGGATACAGCCCAAGTGTCCGTCAGAAGACGAGTGGATTAAAAAGCTATGGTACATATATACTATGGAATACTACTCAGCCATAAGAAACGATCACATCGGATCATTTATAACAAAATGGATGTACCTTGATAACATTATACGGAGTGAAATAAGTAAATCAGAAAAAAAAGAAAAACTGAGAACAGCATGATTTCATACATAGGTGGGACATAAAAGTGAGAATATGAGACATGGACAAGAGAGTGGCGGTTATGGGATGGGGGAGGGGGGGAAGAGTGGGATAGGGAGGAGGGGAGGGACACAGGGAAAACCAAATAGAAGGTGACAGAGGACAATTTGACTTTTGGTGACGGGTATGCAACATAATTGAATGATAAGATAATCTGGAGATGTTTTCATTGTACATATGTACCCTGATTTATTGGTGTCACCCCATTAGAATTAATAATAATATATATATATATATATATATATATATATATATATATATATATATATATATATAATTAGTCCCAAACTAAGAACTATTCCCAAATAAAAAAAAAAAAAAGTTAATACTACTGATCTATTATAGGATGACCTAATGCTAACTTTGATGTTTTTTAAATTATGTAAGTGCTAAAGCTATCTAACTACTATCATTTATCTGACCACTTTTACTTTAGTGACAATTTTGGGGAGACTTTTAAAAATTAAATATCTAAAATATAAATAAATGTAGAGAACCATGGATATCTAACAACTTTATTGAATTAGTGTCAATGAGACTGCCTCATTAAGGTTTGAACTGCTGCTTTCCAAATATCTGGCATATCGCCACACACAAAAATAGATCTATAGAGACATCAGATTGACTAAAATTTGCTTCATTCTTTCATTCAGTCAACAACCACCTAATATATTTCAGGCATAATTCTAGGTTTAAGAAGATAAGAGTAAACAAGACAAAATCCCAGTACTCCATGGAACTTATACTCTGCTTGAGGCAGACAAACAATAAATTATTAGGTAGTCTTACTTTTCCACTGAAGAAAAATAAAGCATGGTAAAGATAAGGTAGAAGAGAGAGGGGTGGTGATCAGGGTGACCTGTCCAAAGCATTGACACTTGAGAGGAGACTTGAATAAAGAAGTGAGCTATGCAAAAGTCAGAGATGACCGAGAAGTGGAAAGGCCCTGCCGTGGAACAAGTTCACCGCGTTCAAGGAACAGCAAGACCTTCATGGCTGGGACAAGTAAGCAGTCAAGAGCGATAATGATAGAAGATGAGGCCACAGACATGGAGAAGGCCTGTCCCTGGAAGGCGTGCAGGTCATGGTACCAGTTTGAATTTACTGTAGTTGCAATGGGAATAAAGACTAACAATGATATGAAGTTTGGAGAAGAGACTCTAAGGAGACAGAAAAGAAGCCAGCCATTTCAGCAGTCCAAGCAAGGGCTGATACTACTGCAATTTTTATAATATTGATTCTTTACTGCCTAATTTCCAAGATGAAAAATAACAACTGTTTCTGTGCAAGTGGTGTGTTGGGAACAGAAAAATCAGCTATTTAGCTGAAGTGGTACGAATGCAGCTAGAATAAAATATCTCTTTTACAATGACTGTAGAAAAACTGCTTACCCTAACTGCCAATTTACAGAATTTCTTTGTGGATGGTAAATTAGAGACGAGTGTAAAAAGTCAGAGTATTTGGAAACGCATCTACCACCTTGTCTCTTCCCTCCCTGTAGCAACAGCCTGACTCCTGGGTGCTGTTATGAATAGAAAAGCAGGATGAATAGGCACTACAGGTACTGCACACCTTCTTCCAAAGTAAAATGCTGCCATCTTGAGGTTCCTAGAGTATAAAAATAATGCAGAGAGCAAAAACCTGGTTCTGTTTGACACTTCTGTATGCAAGGTATTTGATTTGGAAAATAGATGTATATATATAGATAGATAGAGATGATATAGATATAGATAATTACTGCAAAAGAAACAGGAAGTAAACCTAACCAATCTTACTTTCTTGCTTTTCTTGGCCCAACCTGTATTCTATTAAATGGAACGTGTTCAGTTTTTTTGTTTGTTTGTTTTTGTTTTTATTTTGGGGGGGGTTTTTTGCAACAGAGACAGAGAGGGACAGACAGAAAGGGAGAGAGATGAGAAGCATCAAGTCTTCGTTGCGGCACCTTAGTTGTTCATTGATTGCTTTCTTATATGTGCCTTGACTAGGGGGCTACAGCAGAGCGAGTAACCCCTTGCTCAAGCCAGCGACCTTGGGCTCAAACCAGCGACCTTGGGCTTTAAGCCAGCGACCTTTGGGTTCAAGCCAGCGACATCGGGTCATGTCCAGAATCCCACACTTAAGCTGGTGAGCCCACACTCAAGCTGGCGACCTCAGGGTTTTGAACCTGGGTCCTCTGTGACCCAGTTCGATGCTCTACCCACTGCACCACTGACCTGGTCAGGCCTAGTTGATTTCGAAAACTTTCTTTTTTAGTGGGCTATTCATTACAGATAGAGCAGGTGTTTGTTTGTTAGTTGCTTTTCTATAGCAACTAACACTAGACCTGGTACCTTTTTAAATGGTAAATCTTCTGCATCTCTTTCAAGATTATTGACTTATTCAGGTTTTTTTATATGGTCCAATCTCCCAATGTGTATTACTATGAGGTAATCAAAATTTCCCAAAGGGAAGCAGGGTCAAGCAGATCTCCAGATCTTACATAGGCAGAACCTGACTCTCCGAATCCTCTGAAGGAAAAAGAAAGGAAAAGCCTGGTTAAGAAACCCCTGTCCTCTGGCTTCACAAGTTCTTCCTCATCCAAAGCTGTCCAGAGTAGCAGCCTAAAGAAGAAAGCAGGCCCCCGCCAGAAGCTCAGTGGATAGAGCCTCCTCAGTTGCACCTAGGTTGTGGGTTCAATCCCAGGTCAGAGAAGCAACCAATGAGTGCCCACCTAAGTGGAACACCTAAGAGTAACAATGAGTTAATGCTCCTCTCTCTCTCTTAAATCAATGGGAAATTAAAAAGAAAAAAGCAAGAAGCCTCAGCAGCTGTAGCCACTGGGTCTTCCCTCCTCCACCCCAGCCTTTCTGGAGACTAGAAAAGGATGGGAGTAAGACCCTGCTGGCTCTCCAGGAAGGGAAAGGAAAGATAGCTATCTAGAAAGGGGGAAAAAATTGAACCAAATGCCATTTACCACAGAGCTGGGGATTTAGGCAGTGATCTTGGAGAAGCAGGGCCCCCAGTATTGGTCAAATAAGTTTATAAATATGATATATATGTTTGCTCACTTATAGTTTGCATTGGGTATGGGGGACAGGCTGTAAGCAGGCAGGGTCCTTATAGCCTACTAAGGCTTAGTTTTAAGACTAAGCCTTTCCCACCCTTTTAATACTAAGATCTTTTCAAAACTAAGCTTTTCCCCATACCCTTGACTGTTGCATGATGTGGGGTGGTACACTCTCATGAGGAATCCCATTATTCCTCAGATAAGTGACTTTGTATTGGATACTTCCTTGTTTGTATATTGGATTAAAGGTTTTGATTTCTACACTATAAAATGGGGCAGAGGAGCCCATGCTGGAGGAAAGCAGAGAAAGGCCATGTGGAGGAGAGGAGAAGCAGCCAAGATGGTGAAGTGCTGAAGGAGAGACCAGTTTGTGCAGAGTGTGTTCAGAGAGAAGGAGATGGGGAACAGAGGTGAATAAGGCTGGTGAGGTAGAAACCTTTGATTCTAGAAAACTGGGATAAGTCAGTGGCTTTGGGAGCCCTGAATGGAAAGGGAAGTATTTTCCCACTGTGTGTATTTCTTGCCTGCTAGGTGCAAGCTAGGATTAAAGCTAATGGCCCACCAGTTTTTGGCTTCGTTGTTTCATTACCATTTGTCTGAATCAAATGCGAGCCTGCATGGGCCAGGCGGCTGTGATGGTGGCCGTGGCTACTGGCTTTACACCCAGGATTACCCCAAACTGCCTGGGTCCAGAGAAGTAAGGCCCTCCCCGCTCTACAGGCCCCTTCCTCCTCAGTAGATATTGCCTACCTTTCAGGCTGTGGCACAGCCACCTATATTCGGACCCTGTGAGATGGGAGGCAGCTCTGGAAAGGAAAAATATCTGAAATATCCCCAGAGATCCTGGGATTCTGATGAGGGAAGAAAGAACTTCCTGGAAATGGGATTTCCCCCCTAACTCTTTACATACCTGGACCCTTCATCTCAGACCTCTGTTCATAGGTCATCTCCTCACTGGGGCTCTCCATGCTCACCCTGACAAGAACTTTGTGCTCAAACTGCTCTAGAATCCTGCTTGTTACCACCTTTGGGTTGTGATGATAATCAGAATAAATTATTTTGTATAATTCATCTATTTAACTAATTTATTGCTTCTCTCTCCCAAGTGACAAGTTCCACAACAGAAACTTACCTGTCTTTTTCCCTGCTGTCTTAGCTTGGTTTACTCCCAAAAAGAAAATATTTGGTGATTGAGGAGGTAAACCCAAGTAATACTGGAAGGAAGGAGCAGGGGAGAGAGGGAAGGGAGAAAAGCCAATAAAATGAGCAGGCCACCACTGCGATCTAAGCCCTCCAAGGGTAAGGAGCAACTATTGCCCCAAGTAGGAACTGTGCAGGCAGTCTCCAGTGAAGGCTAAGTGGATGTGAGCTCTGCAAGAACAGGGTAGCCTATGCCTAGTATAGTATCAGTTCCCAGATCAGGCGCTGGTACCTGGTACATGCTTCATCAACTACAGCTGAATAAAGGGAGGACTGAGACTTAAATAAATAAAGGGTTGAATAGGATTCTGGTAATCATAATGCCAGAGAAAAATGGATTTTCTTTCTTGGTGTTGGCCTTAATTTTGACCCATATTCTTAGATTTCTGCAACTTCCCTCTGCCAGGCTGTGAAAGGTCCATCAGATTTTTCCTGCCACATTCTCCTTCTCTTTCTCTTTCTGTTCCTCTTTGGCTCCTTGACTGTTGCTTAATATTCCTCCTTCTTCATGCTCATTTCACTCTCAGAAAAAAAAGAGCACTTTCCAATTGACTTCATCAACCCTCACTTTTCAGTGAGAAAAATATTGCTAGGTTTCTTGGAAATAAATATAGCATTATTATTATTGATCCAGTTTTCCTGGTATGTAAGCTATTGCATATAAATTAGTTGGTCTACTTTTAGAAGTTGCATTAATTCTTTAGGGCCAGTTGAGTACGCTTTTAGTGCGCAAACAGCAAGAGAAGTTAAATTTACAACATTGCACACTGCAACCATTAATCTAGATCAATGCATACTAGGAACTACTTCCTCCATTTCTTCTTTTTATATACATACTTTTTATCTGGGCTATAAATAAGATATATATCTTGTCCTGAGAACAATAGTATTATATCTTATGGGTGTTTTAAATTCTTGATTAATAATAGTCAAAATCTTTTCACTTTAAATGAATACTGCTGTGCATTCTTTTTTCTTTTACCTGAGAGCTCTTGGTTCACATAAGCCTGGTTTAATTTTATTACATAGCAAGTTCTCTGCAAAAGTGTGCTTTTTTAACCATGCAAATAATAGTAATGAATTTGAAGTTACTAAACACATCTGATTATATTTCTAATTGCTTTCTATAAAACATCCTCACTCACGACCTGTCCAGCTGGCTCAGTGGTAGAGCGTCAGCCTGGTGTTTGGAAATCCTGGGTTTGATTACCGGCCAGGGCACACAGGAAAAGTGCCCATCTACTTCTCCACCCTTCCCTCTCTCCTTTTTCTCTCTCTCTCTTCCCCTCCTGTAGTCAAGGCTCCATTGGAACAAAGTTGGCCCGGGTGCTGAGGATGGCTCCATGGTCTTCGCCTCAGGTGCTAGAATGGCGCCAGTTGCAATGGAACAGCACCCCTGATGGGCAGAGCATTGCCCCTGGTGGGCATGCCAGGTGGAACCCTATCAGGCACATGTGGGAGTCTGTCTCTCTGCCTTCTTGCTTTTCACCTCAGAAAAATAAAAAAAAATAAAAAGACATCCTCACTCATTTGTCATAATGGATTGTTTTTTCTGGCTTTATAGTTACCTGCTATAATATTGGCTAATAAGTGCTACTTTTAGGTCACCTAAATAGTATTATTTGAACTTAACAGTATTCAATAAAAAACTTACTTTTCTTTATGGTTCCTGTGACGATTCATTTTATCTTTCAAATTGGCTAGGCCATGGTTCCTCAATTTTTGGTCAAACACCAGTCTAGAAGTTGGGGTGAAGATATTGTTCAGGTATGATTAACATTAAAATCAACAGACTTTGTGTAAAGCTGATTACCCTCCATAATGTGGGTGAGCGTCATCCAGTAAGTTGAATGCCTTGAAAAAAAAAGACTCAGGTCCCCAAAGGAAGAAGGACTTCTGCTAGTAGATTGCCTTCAAACTTGAGACTACAACTCAACTCTTCCTTGGGTCTTTAGCCTGCAACTTCAGACTTGCCAGCCCCAACAATTGTATTGGCCAATTCCTTAAAATAAATCTCTCCTTTTATATTTGCATAACAGTATTAGTCAGGATTCCCCAGAGAAACATAACCAATAGGATGGATGGATACATATATATCCATATGAAGAACCCTGACTAATACAGTTCCTGAATTGCAAAGAAAGTAGATTTTTAGAGGAAAGCCCTATCTGATTTTTTTATGTTTAGAAGGATTTCTTCCTTACTTCTTCTCCATTCTTCCAGTTATAATGTTAGGTGTGAAGGACATAAAGAAGAAAAGTCATGAGTATTTCTCTGAAATTTCAACATGAGATGATAACAGAATAGATGTAAGGTGGGACGGAATATACTGAGACAGGTAGGCAGATCTAATTCCAGAAGAAACTGAGGAGGTTTGGCAGAAAAGTCACACTTAAGCTGAGTCTTGAGAGTATAGCAGATGGTGTGGGAATTAGGAAATTTTCTAGACAGGTATAATATTGGGTTCAAAACCATGGCAGCCACTCCCAATAACATTAATTCATTCAAAAAATATTGAGTGTCTATATTGTGCCAGAGATGGCTTTTGTCTTTAATTTTGACTCATATTTAACACCCCTCTTCCCAGACTGGTAAAGACCCATCATGTTTATCCTGCTAGATCGCTGCCTTGCATACTTCTGTTCCTTTCAGGTTCTGTAGCAGATGTTGGGGATAAAACAGTGATCAAAAACTAACAAATAAAAAGAATATATTTAGGATTAGCTTTAGTGACTAGTGACAAAAATATTAAAATAAAATGTACTGCCTAGCCCTGGCCGGATAGTTCAGTTGATTTGAGTGTCATCCCAATATGCAAAGGTTGCCAGTTTAATTCTTAGGACACATACAGAAACAGATTGATGTTTGTGTCTCCTCTCTTTCTAAAGTCAATAAATAAAAATTTTGTTTAAGAAACGGTATGCCTGACTTGTGGTGGCACAGTGGGTAAAGCATTGACCTGGAATGCTGAGGTCACTGGTTTGAAATCCTGGGTTTGCCTGGTCAAGACACGTACAAACGCTTCTTGTCCCCATTCCCCTCTCTCCCTTACCCACTCTCTAAGATCAATAAATAAAAAATCTTTTTTAAAAAAATGAAAGCCTGACTTGTGGTGGTACAGTGAATAGAGTGTCAATCTGGAACACTAGGGTCCCAGGTTCAAAACCCCAAGGTCACTAGCTTGAGCACAGGGTTGCTGCCTTGATCATGTGATCATAGACATGACTCCACAGTTGCTGGCTTGAGCCCAAAAGTTGCTGTCCTGAGCCCAAGTTGCTGGCTTGAGCCCAAGGTTGCTGGCTTGAGCACCCTCTACTCCCCATTCCTGTCAGGGCACATATGGGAAGCAATCAAGGAACAACTAAAACTGATGCAACTATGAGTTGATGCTTCTCATCTCTCTCTCTATAGAAGGAGGAGGAGGAGGAGCAGGAGGAGGAGGAGGAGGAAGAGGAGGAGAAGCTTTAACGATGATACAATATTATTTTTCTCTCTCATCTAAATTTCCAGATCTGTGATCTGGAGTTGGAATGATGACATTAGGCTTCCTTCACCTTTGAGATCTGTTAACCTCCTCTTGCAGCTATTGATAGTGCAAAATGACTGCTTCAACCCCAAGTCTCCTGTCTACATTAAGCCAGTAAGGAGGAGAAAAGGAGGAGGAAGTGAGCACTCATCTTCTCTTTACAGACACACTTTATTTCTCTTTACAGTTAATAACAAGATTTCTCATGAATAATAAAAGTCTGAAACATTTTTTTGTGTGTGTTAAACCACATCTATGTGGTGTCCATGGAGAAGCAGTATAGTCAGACTTCACCCTCAAAGAACCTGCTATGGGGAGCATTATTGACTGACACGTCTCTGGATTCTCATAAGGTTCACACTGAGACCACAAAGCCTCCGGCTACTCCAAGCCCACAGCTGAGCACAGCAATGGTGCTAGGGAAGAACCTGGGGACTTCCAGGCCTGGCTCTCCAGCAGCCTTGCAGCTTATACTCTCAGAATTCACACACCAACACCCTATGAAGAAATCCAGTCACTCTCCTTGAGGATAAGGGACTAAGTGGAAGGGGTGGCTCCGTCAACAGTTGAAAGTAACCACCAGACCCGTGAGGACATCCTGAGCCATCTACCTCCAGCAAAATTGCCAGGTGACTTGCAACCACATGAAAATTCCACACAAGACCTACAGAAGAACCACCTGTCTGAGTCTCACTTACATTGCTGCCCACAGAATCATGAGCAAATCAAGTGGTTGTTGCAATCACCTACTTAATTTTGGAACAGTATACTAAGCAGCAACAGCTAACTGATACACACCTAAAATATAAGGTACAGGGTAGCTAATGAGTAAAAATATTATATATTATAAAACACTTTATATATGTATAAACTTTATATATTTATATATTTTATATATATATAATACTAACACTATGAAAGTTCAGCTTTCTTAATTAATATCAAAGTAGGTTTTAAGACAAAAGCCATTATCAGAAATTTAAAAGGATGAATATAATTCTTAATTGTATATACCTAATAAAATGTTCTCAAAATAAATAAAGAAGGAAGAAAGATGAAACTACAAGAAGAAATAAATAAATTCCCAATATCACTACTGTATTAGTGAATAAAGTAGGTCAAACCAACAAAAAAGTAAGCATAAAGGGTATTTAAATAACACAAATACAAAGCTGGATTTAATCAACACACAAAGAGCCTTATACTCTGAGGTAGGAAGAATCCTGAGGTGGTCCCCAAGATTCCAACTCCCTGATGTACACACCCCATATAATCTCTCCCTGGAGTGTATGCAGGACCTGTGAACATGATGGGACAGTTACATTATATTATACAGTATATGCCTGTGTCTCACCAGACTGGGGAAGAATTTTTCTGTTGGCTTTAAAGAAGTAACCTGTCACATGCGAAGGACCACATGGGTACGACCAGAGAGCTGACAGCAACCCCAGGCCAACAGCCAACAAGCAAATAAGGCCTCAGTTCTACAACTGCAAGGAACTAAATACATACTACCAGCCACCTCAGTGAGCAAGGAAGCAGACAGGGTTGCAGATAAGAACACTGCTGGTGGATAGTTTGATTTAATCTTCTGAGAGTCTGAGCAGAGAGCCTGTACCCAGACTTCTGACTTTCAAACACTGTGAGATAAAGAAAATGGATGTGATTGTAACCACCTAAGTTCACGCTAGGTTGTTATACAGAAGGAAACACACTAATATACACTCAGCGATTAAAGAAGCATATTCTTCTCAACTGTATGAAGACTAATCATTAAAATTGATTTTGCCTGGTCTGTGGTGTCACAGTGGATAAAGTGTTGACCTAGAATGCTGAGGTTGCTGGTTCAAACCCCTGGGCTTACCCAGTCAAGGCACAAATACAAGCAATCAATGATCAACTAAAGTGAAGCAACTATGAGTTGATACTTCTCGCTCTACCCCCACTCTCTGTAAAATGAATAAATAAAATCTTTAAAAAATATAAAATAAAATTGATCTCAGACAAGATCTTAGGGCAAGTTTCAACAAATTTTAATCAACCAATGCATATAAACTATGTTCTTTGATCCTGGTACAATTAACACAACAATCTGTTGAAGAGTTTCAGGGGATCCAGAAGTTTGCAGTGCCACAGCTAGCCTAAAAGTGCTAAGAGGGCTGCTGTACAAGGAGAAAAAGGCCACCAAAAGTACACATATTTGAGCTAGAGACAAATGACTTTGACCTTGAACTAACCAGTGGTGTCTGAGCTGAATAGTTTACAAAAGGCCAGGGAATATCTGCCCTACCTTACCCACCGGTCCAGGGGCAGTTGAGCAGTCACTGGGCAGAAGGGCCAGCAATGACTCAGAAGATACTTCTTTTGCCACCATTTCAGAGTCACAAAAGCCACCTCCCCACAGCACACACACCCCTAACACTACCTAGAGAGAAGCAGGTCAGAATAAAGAGAAACAAAAGACTGAATACTGAGATCAAAGAGTATGAATATCCCCCAAAAGATCATTAAAATAGAAATACATTGAGATACTATTGATGGAAAAATTTTTAATTTGTTTATTTTCCATGTTATATAGCACAAGTGGCTGGTGATGTACTTTTTCCAGACCTGTGAGGAATGTGATTTTAAAAAAAGGAAAGAAAAAAAGAAAGAACATTTTAACACACCACAATTTTTTAAAACTAATTTAAAAGATTAGTAATGAAATCAAATTATAGTATGGCATCTCATAGAGAGGAATGTGATTTTAAAAAAAGGAAAGAAAGAAAACATTTTAACACACCACAATTTTTTAAAACTAATTTAAAAGATTAGTAATTAAATCAAATTATAGTATGGCATCTCATAGTAGGTGTCTGCTTGTTAGACCTGTCTGTGTACCAGGATCTCAACTCAAGTGCTTAAAAAGGACCAGAAAGGTAACATAAATGAATAAAACAGACGAAGTTTAAAAGAATAAGATATGGTGGAGTCTTTGGTAACCTGAGGAACATGTACCCCAAATAAAAGCACTTCAAATTCTGTGAACTGGGCCATGGTTCTGTGATAGAGCATTGACCCAGTGTGTGGATGTCCCGGGTTCAATTCCCAGTCAGGGCACAAAAGAGAAGTGACCATCTCCTTCTCCAGCCCTCCCCCTTCCCCTTCTCTCTCTCTCTCTCTGTCTTCTTCTCTGGTGACCATGGCTTGATTGGTTGGAGCTCAATGGCCCTAGGCACGGAGGATGGCTCCATGGAGCCTCCACCTAAGGCACCAAAAATAGCTCAGTTATGAGCATGGCCCCAGACGGGCAGAGCTTTGGCCCAGATGAGGGTTGCCAAGTGAATCCTGGTTGGGGCACATGCAGGAGTCTGTCTATCTTCCCTCCTCTCACTTGGAAAAAGAAGAAAAAATAATTCTATGAACTTGTTCTGACCAATGGGCTGCCGTTTTCCATAATATTAGATACATACGTATATTTGTATCTCTATTACAGCTTGATCAAATTGTATCATAGCTAAATATTTTTATATCTGTTTCCCCCACAGCGAGAGCTTCCAAATGTTGGAACTGTGTCCTATTTGTCTTTATATTCCCAGGATAGATCCCCTAACGTACAGTAAACCTGCAATAAATGCTTGAGGCAGAAATGGTGAGTGAATGAGTAAATGACCGGGGGCCCTTAGCAGCAAATCATCCAGACCAGTACATTAACTGAATCATGGCAAGAGTAATCAAATCATGGACGCGAGCATGAAGCATCTCACAAAGGTCTGCCTCTTTGGGATTGACAGGCAGCCATCAGACAGCTCTCTGCTTAATGACAGTCTGTAACCTGAGATTCTAGAAGCTCAGTGTTTGGAAAAGGCGCCAATTTCTTTCAGTTTTAATTAGGAGACCACTGATGAGATTATCATTTCTAGAGACAGGCTGATTAAGAAGTCACTGAGTCATTTGGCCCCCTAGGAGGGTTGTCATTGGGGTACATTTACATAACGACATCTTTCCAGCTGGAAACTCTACTGTCTGCTAGCATCACTCTGGCAACAAATGCATGCCGGTCCCTCATGTGTGGGCCTTCAGTATATTTTTCCAAGCAGGCAGTTCTTTTAGAGAAAGTTTTATTGAAAAACTTTAGATAGAGAAATTTGTTGAGGCTTTTAGGTTTCTCTCTTTTTTCTTTTTCCTAGAAAGTAAGCTTCCTAAAGTAGTGGTTGTAGGAGGGTAGAGAGAGGGTTCATCAATGCCACCTCAGGAAGAAGCTTTGGGGAATTGGTTAAGAGAATATCACCTTCGGGAGCATTTGAGATCTTGCTCCGGCATATGTCATTGGTTTGGCTCAAATAAACTCTTATAAAAATTCAAAAAAATAAAAAAGAATATCTTAAAGGGGATGGGGAGTTACAGGGGAATGTGTGTTTGTGTCTAGGATAGGCATTGGAGAGTGGTAGGGAGGTTCTCTTTCCTAAATTGTTGTACCTGAAAAGTAGAAAAAAAATCTTTTCAAATGATAAATTTTTCAAACTAGAGCAGTTTCAAGCCTCTAGACTACTTCCTTGCTACTTTTCACTTTCAAAGCCTTTCCAAGGCTCATTGTGTTTTTCTATTTCTACATAAATAGTTGATTACATTCATTAAATGAAACATTCATTGAGACGGGGAAAGAAAGAAAGAATGACAGAGAAAATTCTGCCTCTGCTTATTTCAGATTAGTTATTTTTTAAATGGAATGCCATTAATCAAGTCCTTAAGTTGAATTATAAAAAAGATACATGGAAAAAGTGATCTTCAAATTCAACCTTGAAAATAGCCAAAAAATATAGAAAAAAACTAGCTCATTTGGATTGTGTTCCAAATTAAAGTCTAATTATGTAAAGAGAGAGAGAGAGAGAGAGAGAGAGAGAGAGAGAGAGAGAACGAACTGGTTTTTACAGCATTGCTAGCCAGGAGTCCTTCTGGATTACTTATAGATAGAAAAAGGAAAAACATAGCAACATCATTTATTTATTTTGACCATGAACCTGTAATTCGGGCAGGACTAGGTAAAAATAACGCAGCTCTGCTCCACACAGGTTTGGTTAGGGTGAATCAACTCAGGCTGGCAACTCAACTTCCACGATAGTTCTGTTACGAGCAAGTTGATACTAGCAGTTGTCTAGAAGCCCAGTCTAAATTTTAAAAGGAGGCTCAGTTCCTTTCCACAGTGCTGCAGGATTCTTTTCAGCATGCAGCTGGGTTCCAAAAGCAAGTGCTCCGAAAGACCTAGATGAAAACTATAAGGCTTCTTAGGGTTTCATCTTGGAAGCTTCAGAAGGTCATGTCCACTGAATTCCGTTAGTTAAGCAAGTCTCTTAAGCCAGCCTAGATTCGGGTGGGGGTGGTGGACTACCCAGTCTGATCTGGAGGTGCCAATTTTCATAGGAGTTGTATGAGAATACTATCTGTGTGCACCTGGAGATCCTGGGGTCTGTGGAAAGGTTCAGTACCCTCTCTCCCAGAACAGAAGTCACTGTTCCCATGGGAAGCTGACCCTGGGTGCAAACTCTCCATTAGGCAGAAAAAGTAAGCTGGGTCTTAGGTCATTGACCAGATGAGCAACAGAGGGCAACACAGTGAGCATTTTGGCTAATCCTTCCATTGCACTCCAGGTCTGCTGGTCTATTTGCAACCATTGTGCTGGAAACTTTCTGGGTCCCTTTACTCTGAAAACTCACATCCCTCATCCTTCAGTATTTGAATAATTTAAGTCTCTCTGTTCTCTCTTCTTAGTATTCCTCTTATTTAAACATTGAATTCTCTGGACTAGTCCTATAATTTTCTTATCTTTTTATTCCTATTTTCCATCTCTTTTTATATTTGCCCTGCTTACAGGGAGATTTTTCCATTTTATCTTCCAATATTTTATTTATTTCCCACTGTTAACATGTTTTTAATTTTTAAAACTTCTTTTTGTTCTTTATAAATTCTTTAGCATCTTCTTCTTGTTTCATAGTTACAACATTTTATCTCTCTGAAGATATTAAAGGTAGTCTTGGGTTTTGGTTTTGGTTCTTTCTTGTTTTGTTTTGTCTTGTTGTAAAGTACCCAACCCAAAATTCCATAGGTTTTCATAGAGGCACATAGTCCAATTAAGTTTTTGAAAAGTTTTATTAAAGGAGGAAATTTATTAAATATGCCAGCCACATATGGCTGACACAGTGCAACATACTCAAATCGTGCAGTTCCCAAAAATAGTGCAGAAGCTGTTTATATACTCTTAATTATACATGGGAGGGTGTTGGGCAGATGAAATATATTATGCTCACTTTGTTAAAGATGGCACTGCCCACATAGAAGCCTGTCACCCAGGTGATATGTTAATATGTGTTGGGGGAGGGCTTTTGCGTCAAAAGGTCTTAAAGGGAGGAGAGATCACGTTGTTCCCACACAAGAGTGATTACATTCTAGGAGGAGTTTATGCTGTAAGAGAGCAGAGTAAGGCCATGTGGAGGCCAGGAGAAGCAGCCAAGATGGCGGAGTGCTGAGGGTGAAGCCAGTTTGTGTGGAATTTGTGCAGAGAGAAGGAGATGGGGAACAGAGGTGAATAAATCTGGTGAGCTAGAAACCTTTGATTCTAGGAAACTCAAATAAGTCAGTAGCTTTGTGAGCACTGAATGAGTGGGTTTTGGAGACCAGTGTGTGCTTTTAATTGCCCTCTGGGTGCAAGCTAAGATTAAAGCTAATGGCCCACCAGTTCTTGGCTCCATAGTTTCATTACCGACTGTCTGAATCTAATGCGAACCTGCATGAGCCAGGCAGCTGTGATGCTGGCTATGACTACTGGCTTTACAGAGGGGAAAAATCCTGACATCACGACATAAGTTTATACCCTTTGTTTAGAGCAGGGGTTGAGAACCTATGGCTCGCGAGCCAGATGTGGCTCTTTCGGTGGCTTCATCTGGCTTGCAGACACATATTTAATAAAAATAATAACATTAAAATACAAAACATTCTCATGTATTATAATCCATTCATTTCCTACCACTCGTGTTCATGGTTGCAGGTGACTAGAGCCAATCACAGCTGTCCTCTGAGAAAACACCAAATTTTTATTGGATAAGGCATAACGTACACAGGTCATTGTGAGGTCAGGAAGTAAACTTCCCTGCTTTTAATCAAGTAGTCAGCTAGCTAATTGCAGAAACCCTTTTGACAAAGAAAATGGCTAAAAGAAAAATCATGAGGAGTATCGTACTTTTCAGCAGGAATGGACAGAGGAATTCGCCTTTGTGGAGAGAGCAGGTTCTGCAGTGTGTCTAATATGCAATGATAAAATTGCATCAATGAAACGGTCAAATATAAAGCGGCACTTCCACACATGCCATACTACATTTGCATTGAAATATCCAGCGGGGGACAGCAGGAAGAAAGCAAGTCAAGAGCTACTGGTCAGAGTGCAAGCTAGTCTGCAGCAACTCCGTGTTTGGACCCAACAAGGTGACTGGAATTCAGCTAGTTTTGCTGGTGCTTTAGCAATTGTGAGAAACAGAAAGCCATTCACACATGGGGAGTATGCCAAAACATTCATTCATGCTTGATGTTGCCAATGAACTTTTTGACGACTTTTCGGATAAAGACAAGATAATCAAATGAATAAAAGACATGCCTCTGTCGGTAAGAACTGTTCATGATCGTACCATCATGATGGCAAATCAAATTGGGGCAACACAAGTGAAGAACATAAATGCAGCACCATTCTTTTCTCTCACTTTGGATGAGTCATCGGACATAAGCCATTTATCCCAGTTCAGCGTGATTGCAAGGTATACTGTTGGTGACACACTACGTGAGGAAAGTCTTGCTGTTTTGCCTATGAAAAAGACAAGAAGAGGGGAGAATTCATTCAAGTCTCTCACTGAGTTCACTAAAGAAAAAAATCTACCGATGGATAAACAAACTTATTTTGGTGTGTACTGATGGTGCTCCGTGCATGGTGGGGAAAAACAGAGGATTCCTAGCTCTTCTTCATGAACATGAAAAGAGACCCATTCTAAGTTTTCACTGAATCCTACATCAGAAGGCACTAGGTGCTCAGATGTGTGGTGAGCAGCTTGGTGAGGTGATGTTGCTGGTCATTCAGGTGGTCAACTTTATTTTCGCCCGAGTTTTAAATGATCGCCAGTTTAAAACACTGCTGGATGAAGTTGGAAATAATTATCCTGGTCTGCTTCTGCACAGCAATGTATGTTGGTTGTCAAGAGGGAAGGTGCTCAGCCATTTCGCGGCTTGTCTGAGCAAAATCTGGACTTTTCTTGAAATGAAAACGTCGAGCATCCTGAGTTAGCTAACACTGAGTGGCTCCTGAAGTTCCATCTCATGGACATGACTGAACATCTGAACCAGCTCAATGTGAAAATGCAAGACATTAGAAATACAGTCTTATCCCTTCAACAAGCAGTGTTTGCATTTGAAAACAAGCTGGAACTCTTCATGACCGACATGGAAACAGATCATTTACTACACTTCGAAAAACTGGAGAGTTTAAAGATGCATGCACAGCAAGTGACCCTGCTCAACATATTGATCTCCAGCAGCTAGCAGGCTTCACATCTAATCTCCTGCAGTCATTCAAAGAACACCTTGGAGAACTTTGTGAGTGCACTCGTCTTTTTAAGTTCATCACCCATCCACACGAGTGTGCAGTGGACAGCGCCAACCTGAGTTACATCTCCCGTGTCTCCATCAGAGATTTTGAGCTCCAAGCTGCTGACCTGAAGGCCTCAGACATGTGGGTGAATAAGTTCAAGTCACTGAAGAAAGATTTGGAAAGACTTGCATGACAGCAAGGAGAGTTGGCAAGCAAACACAAGTCAGGAGAAATGAAAAACTTCAACCCGCATACCAGCTGATTGTCAAAACTTGGAATGCACTCTCCCATCACATACCACAAACTGCAGCATGTGAGTATTGCTGTACTGACAATGTTTGGCTCTACGTATGCATATGAGCAGTTTTTCTCACATCTAAAGAATGTTAAGACCAACCTACGATCACATTTAACGGATGGAAGTCTCAACACCTGCATGAAGCTTAACCTCACCATGTATCAACCAGACCACAAAGCCATCAGCAAAACCATGCAGCACCAGAAGTCACATTAATGTAATGGTAAGAAGTACTTTATTCATCATTGGTTCACAACAGCATAACAACATTATTAAAAAGAATTCAGAGACTTATTGTACTTTAAAAGTATTGGTCTTACATAAAATGCACACATTTACTTGTATTTAGTGTTAAACATATTGTATGGCTCTCACAGAATTACATTTTAAAATATGTGGTGTTTATGGCTCTCTCAGCCAAAAAGGTTCCTGACCCCTGGTTTAGAGATACATACATTAAGTACATGCTTTCCTGAGGGTAGGGGTAGTTTTCATAGGGACAAATGCCTGTAAATGTTTTATTAGTATAAAAAAGATTTAATTTAATCTTTTCTCCCTACACCTGACTAGTTATTCACCCATTTCCCCATAAGTATGGGAGAACGTCAGAGAATCCATGTCTCTTTTCTCTTCTGCATTTACAACACAATGCAATCGGCCATCTTGATTTTATGCTAATCATACAAGTACAGAGATCATTTTCAAAATCTCTCTTTGCACACCTAGCCCAAACCAATAAAATGTTCTTTAAACTTCCTAAAATATTAATATTAATTCTGTAGCCTTTGCTACCTTACAACAGTCTTGTTTTGTTTTGTTTAATTCTACCTAAATAGCTTCTGTTTCTTCCAAGCTTCTGTTTGTTCTTGTCTTGGTGTTAGCTTTCCTCATTACCTGAAAATCCTTGGCTTTCTGCACTTGAGAAAATGTAGGGGACTAAACAGCATGTGAGTAAGGTTTATCAACTCATAGCTTCCGTCTCTCTCTTTTTTAAGTGAAGAGAGAGAGAGGGACAGAAGACAGCACAGACATATTGAAAGGGAGAGAGATGAGAAGCATCAACTTGTAGTTCCGGTACCTTAGTTGCTCATTGATTGTTTTCTCACTCTGTGCCTTGACCAGGGGGCTCCAGCTGAGCCAGTGACCCCTTGCTCAAGCTAGAGAACTTGGTCTTCAAGCCAGCAATCTTTGGGCTCAAGCTAACGATCATGGGGTTATGTCTTTGATTCCACACTCAAGCCAGCGACCCTGTGCTCAAGCTGGTGAGCCCGCACTCAAGCCACATGAGCATGTGCTCAAGTTGGGGACCTCAGGCTTTCAAATCAAAGTTCTCAGTGTCCCAAGTTGATGCTCAGAGCTTCACTTTAAAAGAAGATGAGCCATTTGTTGGGAAAGCCATAGTGTTTATACAGTTAGGCACTAATCTTGGACTGGCCATATTTCTAAGAGTCTCTGACACAGACTGGAAGGCAAGTACCTGGTTGATTGGGTCCTGGAAGCTAAATGAAGGAGAAAGGCTGGAGGTCTCTGCTTCAACCTTTAGTTCAATATATAATCACTTTTCTCCATTTTTGTCATTGTATCCATGTTCCCTCAACTGTAGATGGAATTCCCTTCCTTATTATCCCCTGTGAAGAAACCTTGTTTTACTTCTCCAGAAACAAACTTCCAGCCCTCTGCTTGGATGGATAATGGGTAGAGAAGAAGAGGATTTTAAAATTTAACCATTTCCCCAACAATATCTGCCCCATACTCTTTATTGTGGGATGGCTAATGAGGGATGGTCACGTGGGGAACTCAGAGCCCGGGAACTTTGGCTGGGGCCGCCCACACAACCAAGCGCACCAAAACTAAAGTTCCCAGAGGACTTTGGGAGAGGAACAACCAACCATTAGCCAGTGAAATTTCACCACGTCATAACTACTCTCCCACCCTAGAGGACCCCTTTAAATACCTTTCACACAGTATAATTCAGGCGACTCACTAGCCTCTGAACCCCAGGACTGGGGGACATCATTGGGCGGGATGCGCAGTACTTAATAAAGCCTCTTATTATTCCACACTTTGTGGCTCTCGACCCCTCCTGTTCCTTCTTTCTCGGTGGGGAAAAAATACCTTACATTTATTATAGCATGACCCCCAACACGCATACCCATATAAAGACACACTTCACAACCAGTTCCAAATTGACCTGGAGCTAACAGTTTCTGAGACTTTTCAAACCTCTGGAGTGAATGTGAATTGTATTCATTCTCAGCTTTCTCAGCTATTAGCTTGAGATCTGGTTTTGTAGTCAGTTTGCTCTCAATCATATGCTTTTACTCTTAGAGTTTGTTGCTGTTTTCTCCTGACTGACATCATGTTGAGAGTTTTTGATTTTTTAAATTATACCTTGTCTATGGTTAAAAGGTACAAATTTCCAGTTAAAAATAAGCAAGTCATGGAAATGTAATGTCCAGCATGGTGACTATAGTTAATAATAGTGTGTCATATATTTGAAAGTTGCTGAGAGAGTAGATCTTAAAAGTTCTCATTACAAGAAAAAAATTTTGTGACCATATAAGGTGATTGATGTTACCAAAACTTACTGTGATGATCATTTTGCAAAATATACATATATCAAACCATTATGCCATACACTTGAACTACTATAATGTTGTATGTTGTTTATATCTCAATAAAATTGAGAAAAGAAAAAACCCTTATCTGTAGTTTTAGTATGAGTTGGGGAAGGAATAAAATTAGATACACCATTATATCTCAGTCAATATCTTAACTTAGAAGTCTTAATTGTTCTGTTTTCACAACATATATGCATAAATACAGTTTTAGCAGCTAAACAGTGTTTAAAATTTTTCTTTACTAGAAACATTAGCCTCTGAAAGTGAATAGTTATATAGACACAAAAGTAATCTAGTCTGAGTAATCTGTAAGCTGAGGTGCTGTATAGATTTCTGATCTATATAGCACCAAGTTTAAAAAGCTATTTTACTCAAGGATGTTTCAACATAAACAAATCAATCAATGTGATAGACCACATTAACAAAATAAGGATAAAAATTATATGATCATATCAATAAATGGAGGAAAAACATTTGCCAATACAATATCTATTTATAATGAAAACAATTAATAAAATTAAAAAGAAATATAAGGAAAAAACCTCAATACAATAAAAGCCATATTTACAAACCCTCAGCTAACATCCTGTTCAATGGCAAAAATCTGAAAGCTTTTCCTCTAAGATAAGGAACAAGACAGAAATGCCCACTCTCACCACTGTTATTTAACATAGTAGTGGAAATCCTAGCCACAGCAATCAGGCATAAATAAATTTTAAAAAGCTTCCAAAATAAGAATGGAGTAAAATTGTCACTTTATGCAGATGACATTATTCTATATATAGAAAACCCCAAAAAAACTCCACCAGAAGACTATTGGAAATAATCAACAAATACAGTAAAATTTCAGGCTATAAAAAGAGGGTAGCAATAAAATAACTACTGTATATTCTACTGTGGTTTAACTTCTATAAATTTTAAAGTTTATTGGTGTATAAAAGTTTTATTGGTGTAAAAGTTTATTAGATGACATAGCAGTAGGACCCAGAACCAGATTTTATCGGTTTGAAAACTAGACTTTGAGTAGTTTATTATACTCTTCTGAGACTCAGCTTGTTCAACTCTAAGTTCATTGATAAGAATAAATGAGATAAAATATATATATAAAGTGCTTTGAATAGGGCCAGGTATCTAGTAAGTACGCAATAATTTTTAAGAACAAGAATTGAAATGGAAATTAACATATTGACATAAAATTTTTTTAATGTGCAGATCCTTAAGTTGACTTCTGTATAGCAGTTATGAAATTAAATCACCTTACAAACCATTGAAAAAAATGACCTTCAGTAAAGTTAACTTTTACTGTTTCTTTAAAAGGAAAATTTAAAGCATGTATAATAATTTCTAGTTTGTACTTACGTTAAACTTCATCAGTTCTACCAAAGCTTAGAATAAAATGATACTTTAAACTTCCATCATAATTGTTCTGTCATAAAATAAACTATGAAGGAATCACTGTGTATATCAATTTAACAAAGCCAGAATATTTCTTTATTTTTCATGACTCATGTTTTTAAAAATTACCTCTTTCTTTTGATAATTAAATGCAATTAATTTTTTTGTCTTTCTACTATCAAAATGAACTTCCATTTATGTTTTATTGCTTAATAGAGAATGTAAGTCTTCCATGCTGATAAAAATATTTCACCACTTGAAAGCCAGCATCACAGTATTTATAGCATGAAGCAAGGGTGCCATCTGGTGGTCATACAAGTATATCACATACAACTGTGAAAGGAATTATTTCATTTGTGTTTTAAGGATCCTTTTCATAAAAACAAAATATTATTATGCCTCACCAGGTGGTGGCACAGTGGATAAAGTGTCGGCCTGGGATGCTGAGGACCTAGATTCAGAACTCCAAGGTCGCCATCTTGAGTGTGGGTTCACCTGGCTTGAGCACAGGCTCACCAACTAAGGGTTGCTGGCTTGAGCGTGGGATTATAGACATGACCCATGGTCACTGGCTTGAAGCCCAAGGTTGTTGGCTTGAGCCCAAGGTTGATGGCTTTAGCAAGGGGTCACTGGCTTAGCTGAAGCCCCCCAAATAAGACACATATGAGAAAGCAATTGTATAGCCAGTAACTGCGGCCACCATCAAAGCCACGTGGACAACGCTGGTTCAGGTTTGATTTAGATCAATTGTAAAGAAACAACTGAGGCGAAAACTGGTGGTCTGTTGTCCTTTATTCTAGAAATAAAGCACTCGGCAAGCGAGTAAATACACACAGCGGGAAACACTTCCCTTTGCATTTAGGGTTCCCAAAGTCACTCACCCGAGTTTTCCTAGAATCAAAGGCTTCCATCTCATCAGTCTTATTCAGCTCTGTTCCCATCTCCTTCTCCTCGGTGAACTGGCTTCTCCTGCTCCCATTCTGTCAATGTGGCTACCTCCTCCATGTGGCTTCCCTACCCTGCTCCACCATGGGCTTTTCCTTTTACAAGAACGTAATCACTCTCCCCAAAATAGCCTCCTAGCTCCTCCTTTTAAAACCTTTTCACAGGAGCCTGACCAGGCAGTTGCGCAGTAGATAGAGCGTCGGACTGGGATCCGGAAGACCCAGGTTCAAGACCCTGAGCTCGCCAGCTTGTGCACGGGCCCATCTGGCTTGAGCAAAAGCTCTTCAGCTTGGACCCAAGGTCGCTGGCTCCATCCAGTAAGGGGTTGCTCCGTCTGCTGAAGGCCTGCGGTTAAGGCACATGTGAGAAAGCAATCAATGAACAACTAAGGTGTTGCGACGGCAACGAAAAACTAATGATTGATGCTTCTCACCTCTCTCCGTTCCTGTCTGTCCCTATCTATCCCTCTCTGACTCTCTCTCTGTCCCTGTAAAAAAATAAAAAAGAATTACTTAAAACCTTTTCACGTGAAAGCCCTTCCCCAACACACATTAGCATTACCACGCCCCTTTTAAGCAAGAAAGACATTCAGCTGCCCCACATGGGCAGCGGCCATCTTTAACAGGGTTAGCAAAATATATCTTATCTGCCTGACAGCAATCAAATAACAATTAAAGTGCTGTGACTATGAGTTGATGTTTCTTATATCTCTCTCTTCCTGTCTGTTCCTCTCTCTAAAAAAAAAAAAATATGCTAAGTGAAATAAGCCAGAAATAGACAAGTACCATATGATTTCACTATTATGTGTAATATAATGAACAAAATAAGCTAACAAACAAAATAGAAACAGACTCATAGATACAGAGAACAGACCGACAGCTATCAGTGGGAATGGTGGTTTGGGAGCCAGGTGAAAAAAATGAAGGGATTAAGCAAGGAGAAAAACTTACAGATACAGACAACAGTGTGGGAACTGCAGGAGAAAAAGGGAGGGAGGAAGTTGAGGAGAGTAGAAGGAGGATAGATGGTGATGAAGGAAGAATTGACTTGGGGTGGTGAACACACAATACAATATACAGATGATGTATTATGGAACTGTGTACCTGGAACCTGTATAATTTTATTAACCAGGATCACCCTAATAAATTCAATAAAAAATAAAATACAAAATCAAAAACTTTTAAATGAGTACTTTCATATCCTATGAAGTTCAAAAATCATGTGAAAGATTATCCTACAAAAAAACGAGCAAGTGATATTGAAA
The DNA here is from genome assembly GCA_037038555.1 of Rhynchonycteris naso. Classification (NCBI taxonomy): domain Eukaryota; kingdom Metazoa; phylum Chordata; class Mammalia; order Chiroptera; family Emballonuridae; genus Rhynchonycteris; species Rhynchonycteris naso. The sequence continues at coordinate 153,803,776 of CM073000.1, read as the reverse complement.
CATATTTAAGATATCCACACAAAATAGAGAAAAGAGGCAAAAGGATAATGATAATTTAAAAATATATATATTTATCTACAAAAGGAAGATAATAGAAAACCAAAATATAAATAATCAGTATTAAAAAAGGACAGGTTCTATGGAACAAAATTTTTAAAACTTTCAAAAACTGGAAGCATGCCTAAATCTACAGATTTAAGGAGATCACTATATTAGTTAAAAATTAACTAGAATCAACTCCTCCACAAAATCATGTATAAATATGGTTATTATCTTCTTTATTCAATTTAATTATTGAGTTTCCCAACTGCTTTATTAACAAGAAAGTCAGTATCTCCCTCCTGAGTCTCCATTCTCTCATAGATATCTAAGAATTCATATGGCCATTACAATTCCTAAAAGGTCAGAAGGAGGGTACTCCGGCCCCCACAGCTATTCAGGAATAGAACTAACTGCTCAAGGATAGGCCCACTCCCATCATTAGTCCCCATTGAACCAAACAGGTTAATGAAAATCAGTTCATATAGATGAGAGAAATAGCAAATTACCATTAGACAAAGAGCACAGTAATAATGTGACAGACAAGAACCATCAATGTACATTAAAATTAGTGGACAAAGTAAGTGAGAAATAGGATCGTCTCATAGAAACTTCCTCTCAGGTATTTACTAATTGAAAAGGGAAGAAAATAGAAATGTCACATTGGTAAAACCCTGCAGACCTGACATCACTTCAACCAAATGATCAAGATTTAATGTCATCACCAGTAATATGACATAATGACATCATGTACCTCCTGTTATGATGCACTGAAAAGACCGTCTTCACTTTTGTGGGGTACGGGTGCTGCCAAAAATGCATAACTTTTATTCATGATAAAATACCAGATGAAGGGACTCACCTGTCTAACCTTGAACCCTCTGTGACTTGAATTGGGGAACTTTAGTTAAAAGCCCTGAGTGAATGTCCCTTGGATGCAAACACTAAGAAGCTATGTGAGTGAGTGACCTTTGTGTAAACACAAAGGAATGGATGTGAACAGGCTTTAGAAGTTTAGCCTAGAGGTTCTAGTCAGACATCTTCAAACTTTTTATAAAAATGGCCCACTTTTGCAGTGCTGATCTACCTGGTTCCTACCGCCCACTAGTAGGCGTTCCAGCTTTCATGATGGGCCAATCGCGGTGCCGTTTGGTTGCTCCACTACTGCCCATCATGAAAGCTGGAACGCCTACTGGTGGGAGGTACAGACCAGGTTTCCCAGCACTGCAAAAGTGGACCGTTTTTATAAAAAGTTTGAAAATGTCTGTTAAATTTGTCCCTTCCTTTGTGCTTGTTAATTAGCAAAAGAAAATAAATGTACTGACCCAAATTAGCCCTTTCTTCATGTCAGCAAAATGGCCATTAGTTATTCTTTCCCCTATCACCTGACCTTTCTCTCTTGTAATCCTGTTAACTCTGTTCTACTTCTGATCAATAAAAGCTAAGAGAGACACCTGGTTCTTATTTGCCTCACAGAAGCTCTCCGGAGGAGGCTGGAAGATAGATTCTTATTAGTGGAAGGAAGATTTGAATGGTGAGGAATAAAAGTGGATGCTTGGGGCATTTTCCCAGAGGGAGACCCGAGGGACTCAGCCTAGGGTGAGGAAGCAAGATGGCGACGGAGTAGGCGGACGTACCAACTTCCAACTCCCAGAAGCAAAGTGGGTTATAACTCAATTTAAAGAACCATCATCTGGATAAACCAACTATGAACTAAACTAAGTGAACTCTTCAACCAAGGAACACAGAAGAAGCCACATTGAGACTGGTAGGAATAGCGAAAACGAGAAGAGGGCTGCCCAGCTCCCCGGAGCAAATGGCAGCCCGGAGAGACCCGCAGGGCGGGAGGAAAGTTTGGCGGAGAGGAAGGGACCTGGGTCCCAGGAACCAAGCCCCAGCCTGCAGTCCCAGAGCCTAGAAGAGGCATTTGGACAGTTTCGAGCTGTGAAACAAGTGAGGGAGCTCCCAGGCCTACAGTGTGAAGTATTAGGTCCCTTCCTACTCTGCTGAGGGCTGCTTAAGGGTTTGGGGCGACAGGACGCTGAAACGCGGTTCTGTCGGCGTGGGCAAAGGCCAAGCCGGTGGGAGTTCGGTCTAGCCCAGAAGGTTGAAGGGGACGCGCGAAAGCGGTCCGGAAGCTGCAGGCTGGCCTTTAATCCCACTTACGGGGACAAAGCGGGAGGCCAGGAACGGGCAGAAATCTGCTCTGCGACCCTGTGCAGGCCAGCCCTGACAGCGGGGACCGGGCTAGGACCAGGGACGGGCAGGGGCTCGTGGCTGAGCTCATGCTACAAGCCCCCCCCTGCCTGGCCGGAGAAACCGAGGTTGGCCAGTATACGTGCGCGAGCGGGCTCCGAGCGCAGGAACGGGCTAGACCCCGAGACAAGTGGAAGCTCGCAGCTGAGCTCACGCTAATATCCCCGCCCAGCCGGAGAAACCGCGGATTGCATTCTTACATGCACGAGCGGGCTCCTAACCTGGGGGCAGGGTAGAGTCCGGGACGAGCGGAAGTACACAGCTGAGCGGAAGCCAGCAAACACGCCCGGCCCAATAAACCTGGGTTTGTGACCCTGCTCAGAAGGGCCCTGGCCTCGAGGGCAGGGCTAAACCTCCAGATGGGCAAACGCTCACAGCTGAGAGCACGTCAAAAGCCCCGCCCAACCCGCGAAACAGTGGCGAGCAGGCTCTGATTGAGGGGCGTGGGCAGATGTCCGGAAATAGGCTGGGTCCGCAGCTGAGCAAAGGTGCTCACCTCTACCCTTGGTGCTAAGGCTTGTGGCTTCAGTGACAGCCCCTCCCATGGAGGAGAGGCAGAAATCACAGCAAAAGCCGCAGTGGACCGGCACTGGCAACGCTCATACCCAACCACCGTAGGCAGCGGCAGAGGGGGTGGGGGGCCTGCAGACAGACCACACCTAGAGAACACAAAGGCAACACCTACTGGACTCCAGTGGCCACAACTTGCTTATACACAGAAAAAATGGGCAGGCAAAGGAATGCAAACCAAATGAATCAAGAGAAATCCCCAGAGAAGGACCTGAATAAACCAGATATAACCAAATTACCAGAAGCAGAATTTAGAATAATGATAGTTAGGATGTTCAAAGAAATTAGAGCAACAATGGATAGTCATTATGAACACCTAAATAAAGAGATAACAAGTATAAAAAACGAAATAGAAATAATAAAAAACAATCAGACAGAAATGACAAATACAGTATCAGAACTGAAGACCACAATGAAAGGAATTAAAAGCAGGATGAATCACTCTGAGGATCAAATCAGCGATTTAGAGGACACAATAAACAAAGGCACAGAAGCAGAGAAGAAAAAGGAAAAGAGACTTTAAAAATGTGAGGAAACTCTAAGGGAGCTTTGTGACAACATGAAGAGAAACAACATTCGCATCATAGGGGTGCCTGAAGAAGACGAGAGAAGACAGGAAATGAAAACTTTGTTCAATAAAATCATAGCAGAAAACTTTCCTAAATTAAGGCTGGGAAACACTCCATACATTCAAGAAGCACACAGAACTCCATTAAAGAGAAACCCAAAAAGATCTACACCAAGACACATCATAGTTAAAATACCAAAGCTAATGGATAAAGAAAAAATTTAAAAGCTGCTAGAGAAAAAAAGGCTATCACCTACAAAGGAGCCCCCATAAAGATGACATCGAACTTCTCAACAGAAACACTTGAGGCCAGAAGGGAATGGCAAGATATAATCAAAGTAATGCAGAACAAGAACCTACAACCAAGACTACTCTGTCCAGCAAGGCTAACGTTTAAAATTGAAGGAGAAATAAAGAGCTTTCCAGACAAAGAAAACCTCAAGGAATTCATTAAAATCAAATCAATCCTGCAAGAGATTCTAAGGGGCCTAGTGTGAACAGTTCAAAGGGAGAAAAGAATATAGCAATATATATATATATATATATATATATATATATATATATATATATATATATATATATATATATATATATATACAGCTTTAAAGAATAAAATGGCAATAAACAACTACATATCAATAATAACCTTAAATGTAAATGGATTAAATGATCCAATCAAAAGACATAGGGTAGCTGCATGGATAAAGAAACAGGACCCATATATATGCTGTCTACAAGAGACACACCTTAAAACAAAGGATGCTCATAGACTGAATGTAAAAGGATGGAAAAAAATATTTCATGCAAATAGAAATGAAAAAAAAGCAGGGGTAGCAATACTTATATCTGAGAAAATGGACTTTGAAACAAAGGCTGTAGTAAGAGATAAAGAAGGACACTACATAATGATAAAGGGAACAATTCAACAGGAAGATATAACTATTATAAATATCTATGCACCAAATATAGGAGCCCCGACATACATAAAGCAGACTTTGATGGATATAAAGGGCGAGATTAACAGCAATATTATCATAGTAGGGGATTTCAGTACCCCACTAACAACACTGGATAGATCCTTAAGAACGAAAATTAATAAAGAAACAGCAGACTTAAACGAGACACTAGATAAACTTGATTTAATAGATATCTTCAGAACTTTTTACCCTAAAGCAGTAGAATATACATTCTTCTCAAGCGCTCATGGTACGTTTTCTAGGATAGACCACATGTTAGGACACAAAAATGGTCTCAATAAATTTAAGAAGATTGAAATCATATCAAGCATTTCCTCTGATCACAATGCCATGAAACTAGAAATTAACCACAAAAGAAAAACTGAAAAATACTCAAACACTTGGAAACTAAATAGCACAATATTAAATAATGAATGGATTAACAATGAGATCAAAGAAGAAATAAAAAAGTTTCTAGAAACAAATGATAATGAGCATACATCAACTCAAAATTCATGGGACACAGCAAAAGCAGTTCTGAGAGGGAAGTTTATTGCACTAAAGGCATATCATAAGAAGCTAGAAAAAGCTCAACTAAGCAACCTGACCCTGCATCTTAAAGAACTAGAAAAACAACAACAAATAAAACCCAAGTAAAGTAGAAGGAAGGAAATAATAAAGATCAGAGCAGAAATAAATGACATAGAGGCTAAGGAAACAATACAGAGGATCAATGAAACCAGAAGCTGGTTCTTTGAAAAGGTAAACAAGATTGATGAACCTTTAACTAGACTCACAAAGAAAAAAAGAGAGAGCACTCAAATAAATAAAATTAGAAAGGACAGTGGAGAGATAACAACTGACACAGCAGAAATACAAAGCATTGTAAGAAAATACTATGAAGAACTATATGCCAAAAAATTAGACAATCTTGGTGAAATGGACAAATTTTTTGAATCATATAACCTTCCAAAAATCAATCTGGAAGAATCAGAACACCTAAACAGACCAATTACAACAAATGAGATCGAAACAGTTATCAAAAAACTCCCAAAAAAGAAAAGTCCTGGGCCTGATGGCTTCACAAGTGAATTCTATAAAAAATTCAAAGAAGAACTAACTCCTATCCTCCTCAAGCTATTTCAAAAAATTCAAGAGGAAGGAAGACTTCCAAACTTCTTTTATGAGGCAAGCATAATTCTGACCCCAAATCCAGGCAAAGACATCACAAAGAAAGAAAATTATAGGCCTATATCCCTGATGAATTTAGACGCTAAAATTCTCAACAAAATATTAGCCAACCGGATCCAGCAATATGTGAAAAAAATCATACACTATGATCAAGTGGGATTTATTCTGGAGAGGCAAGGCTGGTTCAATATTCGCAAATCAATCAATGTGATTCATCACATAAACAAAAGGAAGGATAAAAATCACACGATAACTTCAATAGATGCAGAAAAGGCATTTGATAAAATCCAGCACCCATTCATGCTCAAAACTCTCAGTAAAGTGGGAATACAGGGATCATTCCTTAACATGATAAAGGCCATCTACGATAAACCGACAGCAAACATCATACTAAATGGACAAAGATTAAAAGCAATCCCGTTAAGATCAGGAACCAGGCAGGGATGCCCCCTTTCATCACTCTTATTCAACATAGTTCTGGAAGTCCTAGCTACAGCAATCAGACAAGAAGAAGAAATAAAAGGCATCCAAATTGGAAAAGAAGAAGTAAAACTGTCACTATTTGCAGATGATATGATATTGTATATTGAAAACCCTAAAGTCTCAGTCAAAAAACTACTGGACCTGATAAATGAATTCAGCAAGGTGGCAGGATATAAAATTAATACTCAGAAATCAGAGGCATTTCTATATACCAACAATTAACTGTCAGCAAAAGAAATTAAGGAAACAATCCCCTTCACTATTGCAGCCAAAAAATAAAGTACCTAGGACTAAATTTAACCAAGGAGGTTAAGGACTTGTACTCAGAAAATTATAAAACATTGATAAAGGAAATCAAGGAAGATACAAACAAGTGGAAGCATATACCGTGCTCATGGCTAGGAAGAATAAACATCATTAAAATGTCTGTATTACCCAAAGCAATTTATAAATTCAATGCAATACCAATTAAAATACCAATGACATACTTCAAAGATATAGAACACATATTCCAAAAATTTATATGGAACCAAAAAAGAACACGAATAGCCTCAGCAATCTTAAAAAGAAAAAATAAAGCAGGAGGTATCACTCTTCCAGATGTCAAGGTTTACTATAAGGCCATTATACTCAAGACAGCCTGGTACTGGCATAAGAACAGACACATAGATCAATGGAACAGAACAGAGAACCCAGAAATAAACCCACAGCTTTATGGACAACTGATATTTGACAAAGGAGGAAAGAACATACAATGGAGTAAAGACAGCCTCTTTAACAAATGGTGTTGGGAAAATTGGACATCTACCTGCAAAAAAATGAAACTAGACCATCAACTTACACCATTCACAAAAACAAACTCAAAATGGATAAAAGACTTAAATGTAAGCCGTGAAACCATAAGCATCTTAGAAGAAAACATAGGCAGCAAGCTCTCTGACATCTGTAGCAGCAGTATATTTGCCGATTTATCTCCACGGGCAACTGAAATAAAAGGCAAGATAAACAAATGGGACTATATCAAACTAAAAAGTTTTTGCACAGCTAAAGACAATAGGAACAGAATAAAAAGACAAATCACACAATGGGAGAACATATTCGACAGCACATCTGATAAGGGGTTAATAACTAAAATTTATAAAGAACTTATAAAACTCAACACCAGGAAGACAAACAACCCAATCAAAAAATGGGCAAAAGAAATGAATAGAAATTTCTCCAAAGAGGACATACAGATGGCCAATAGGCATATGAAAAAATGCTCAACATCACTAATCATTAGAGAAATACAAATTAAAACCACAATGAGATATCACCTCACACCAGTCAGAATGGCACTTATCAGCAAAACAACACAGAATAAGTGCTGGCAAGGATGTGGAGAAAAGGGAACCCTTCTGCACTGCTGGTGGGAATGCAGACTGGTGCAGCCACTGTGGAAAACAGTTTGGAGATTCCTCAGAAAATTAAAAATAGAACTGCCTTTTGACCCAGCTATCCCACTTATAGGAATATACCCTAAGAACACCATAGCACTGTTCGAAAAGAAGAAATGCGCCCCCATGTTCGTGGCAGCATTGTTCACAATAGCGAAGATCTGGAACCAGCCCAAGTGTCTGTCAGAAGACGAGTGGATTAAAAAGCTTTGGTACATATATACTATGGAATACTACTCAGCCATAAGAAACGATGACATCGGATCATTTATAACAAAATGGATGTACCTTGATAAATTATACCGAGTGAAATAAGTAAATCAGAAAAAAAGAAAAACTGAGAACAGCATGATTACATACATAGGTGGGACATAAAAGTGAGAATATGAGACATGGACAAGAGAGTGGTGGTTATGGGATGGGGGGAGGGAGGGAAGAGTGGGATAAGGAGGAGGGGAGGGACACAGGGAAAACCAGATTGAAGGTGACAGAGGACAATTTGACTTTTGGTGATGGGTATGCAACACAATTGAATGATAAGATAACCTGGAGATGTTTTCATTGTACATATGTATCCTGATTTATTGGTGTCACCCCATTAGAATTAATAAAAAAAAATAATAAAAAGCTAAGAGAGAAGGAAATTCAGGAGGTCTTCTTTGCCTCCCTTGACAGGCTTCCCCCTCTTCCTCTTGACATAAGTTTGCGTCCTAATTAGGTTTCTTCCATGCAACACTGGTAGTTCCCAGCAGGCTGGGGTACTATAACCAGAAAAACCCAAATTGAAAGGCATTCTAAAAAATATAACTGTCCAGTCAATGCTCTTCAAAAGTGTCAAGATCAGTCCTGGTCAGTTGCTCAGTGGATAGAGCATTGGCCTAGCATATGAAGTCCCACTTCAATTCCCATTCTGGTCACACAAGAGAAGCGACCATCTATTTCACCTTTTCCCTCTCTCCTTTCTCTCCCTCTTCCCATCCTACAGCCAGTGGCTCTATTGGTTTGAGTGTCAGCCCCAGGCACTGAGGATATCTGGTTGGTCCACGGAGCACATCAGCCTCAGGTGCTAAAAATAGCTCAGTTGATTTGAGCATCATATGGGATTGCCAGGTGAATACCAGTGGGGGCGCATGTGAGAGTTTGTCTCTCACTATTTCTCCTCCTCTCAATTAAAAAAAAAAAGTGTCAAGATTATGGTAGACAAAGGAAGACAGAAAATTTCACTAAATGCAATTTGGGATACTGAATAGAATCCTCAACTAGAAAAAGTCCACTACTGAGATAACTGTAAAGATTTGAATAAGATCTGTACTTCAGTACATATTATTGTTTCAATGTTAATTTCCTGGTGTGATTATTATAGTTATGTAGTTTGTTGCTAACATTAGGAAAAGCTGAATGAAGGACATATGAGATTTTTTATATTTTTTTTGCAACGTTTCTGAAAGTCTAGGATTATTTCAAAATATAAAGGTTTTATTTAAGTCCGTATCATTCATTTAATCTTGACATAGATCCCTACCCAGGGCACACTCTCCTTTGAAAGGGAGTGATCAGTCTCCTCAGTGCTGTGCCAGCCAAGTTTGTCCTACCCTTAGGCTTCTTAGAGAGGAGCTTTTTGAGTTCAGCATTTTCCACTAAAAGAAAAAAGTAAAATATATTTATTGATTTTTAGAGAGAAAGAGGGAGAGAGACATTGATTTGTTGTTCCATTTATTTATGCATTCCTTGGTTGATTCATGTATATGCCCTGACCAGCGATCAAACCTGCAACCTTGGGGTATCAGGACTATGCTCTAACCAACTGAACTACCCAGCCAAGGTTCCACTTTTTATACATAGATACATCCTAGGGTTTCTATTGGGCCAGAAGAGTTAGGGTGAAACTGGATTCTGGTTTTGGTCTTGTCATTAAGTATGCCTTTCGCCACGGAGACTAATCCATAGGACAAGCAGTATTTTTAATTCTTAAAACATAAAGAGTCTGATTATTACCTTTCCCTGTGCTATTCCTCCACTGCTTGAGTCCTACTACATGTAGCAGGTTTGGTTCTTCCCCAACCCATATCCCCTCAACCCCATGAGTTCACTTGCACCTGCTGAGGTTTCTGCCTGTAGTGCTTCTCACTTCTTTACCTGAGAGTTCTTTATGTCACTGAAGAACTTAGTCTTCTGGTGCAACCCACAGTGCAGAGGAGTTAAGACGCCCAAGGGCCAAAGCAGGGGTAAGGAATTGGATGAGCAAATGCTCCATCTCCCTCTCCTCCAAGGCTACTACTACTCAGAAGGCCCTCAGCAGGCCTGAGCCCCAGGTGCTCACGGTGCTGCCGGGTCCCTTAATGCACTCTGTGACTGTTCATCTTACCTCTGTCTCAGTCTTATCACATTTTTACTTGTGCTTCATGGTATAACCTCCTAAGAGAGCAAAACAACCTGTATCTAAACTGTCACAGAGATATTTAATATCACAGAAAAATGTTCTTGCATCAATCTGGAATGCTGAGGTTGCTGGTTTGAAACCCTGGGCTTGCCCAGTCAAGGCACATATGGAAGCAACTATAAGCTGATGCTTCCTGCTCCTTTCCACTCATTCTCTCTATATATTTATTTCTAAAATGAATAAAGAAAACCTTTTTAAAAATAAAATTGTAAAACAGATATTTCAAAATAAAGCAATATTTGTTGTACACGTATTCATTCACACATACATACATTAACATGTAGGATTATAATATATTTTTTAAAAAACTGCCAAAAAAATAATCCCCAGCCAGATGCTCAGTTGGTCAGAGCATGACCCCAAAGTGCAGAGGTTGCCGGTTGGATTCGGTCAGGGCACATACAGGAACAGATGTTCCTGTCTCTCTCCTACTCTCCCTTTCTCTCTCTAAAATCAATAAAATAAACATTTTTTTGAGAAATGTTCTCAAGATACTCTGAACTGAAAATAAAACACATTAGAAAGCAGTTCCTGTCTTTCGTAGGCTAAGCTTCCTTCTTTACAACCAACCACAGACGTGGCGTTGAAGCTGGAGGGAGGGAGGCTTGTTCCTGTGCTAACCCCCAAACTGTGGGAAGCACAGGGGACATGACCTGCGTGCCTGGAGGAGAGGGCCGTGTGGAAGGGAGGGAACATATAAATTCGAGTAGATGAAGGCCAGACACCAGTCAAAGACATGGGCTGGAGGGTTTCATTAGTTCCTCCCTTTTTCTCTTCCGCATTTCCTAGGCAAGCCCATAGGCTGTTGCAATACGTTGTGCAGCTGCCCCATCCAAGTGCCAGCCTGGCTGTTGGGTAACATTGGTTAGTGCCATAACTTGGTTACAGGTTGCAATCAGTGCAGCCCTGTACTGTCCCCTCTTTAAGGGATCTTTCTATGTCCTCAGGGCTCTACCCACACCCTCAACAACCGTGACCTAAGCAGTTACAGTAAAGAGAGGCAGCCCTGTGCCCCAAGCAGCAGGCCTAGGCTAGAGATTAAGGGTGAAATGAATGAGTGGTTGAGCTCAGGTTTCTTTTTTTATTATTATTAATTTTAATTTATTGTGTTAACATGAATTCAAGTGTCCACTCAATATAACAACCTCACAACCCAAACACATGCCCCTCATTATACTCCCTTTGTCTCCCTCCCCTGAACTCCTTCCTCCCCTTTGCACTGAGGTTTGCTGTCCTGTTATCTGTATCTATGTGTTATGTATTTATAATTTCACTAATCCGTTCACCTTCTCTGATCCCATCCCCTCATCTCCCTTCTCTCTGACAGCTGTCCTTCTGCTCCCTGTGACCCCATCTCTGCATGTATTCTGTTCCTCAATTACTTTGTTCCTTAGATTCCACACATAAGTGAGATCATATGATATATGTCTTTCTCTCCCTGGCTTATATTTCAGTTAGCATAGTAATCTCCAAGTCCATCCATGCCATCGCAAAAGGTAAGATATCCTACTTTTCCATGGCTGCATAGTATTCCATTGTGTATATGTACCACCGCTTTTTAATCCACTCAACCACTGATGGACACTTGGTCTGTTTCTAGATCTTGGCTATGGTAAACAATGCTGCAATAAACATGGGGATGCATATCTTCTCTTGAATCAGTGATTTGGGATTTTTAGGATATATTCCTAAAAGTGGGATAGCTGAGTCAAAAGGCAGTTCCATTTTTAATTTTTTGAGGAATCTCCATACTGTTTTCCACAGTGGCTGCACCAGTCTGCATTCCCACCAGCAGTGCAGGAGGGTTCCCCTTTCTCCACATCCTCGCCATCACTTGTTGTGTGTTGACTTGTTAATGAGTAATATTCTGACAGGTGTGAGGTGGTATCTCATTGTTTTTTGTTTGTTTGTTTTTGTTTTTTTGACAGAGACAGAGAGTCAGAGAGAGGAACAGCTAGGGACAAACAGACAGGAAGGGAGAGAGATGAGAAGCATCAAGTATTCGTTGCAGCACCTTAGTTGTTCAATAATTACTTTCTCATATGTGCCTTGACGAGAGAGGGGGGCTACAGCAGAGCAAGTGACCCCTTGCTCAAGCCAGTGATAATGGGCTCAAGCCAGCGGCCATGAGGTCAAGTCTATGATCCCACACTCAAGCCAGTGAGCCCACACTCAAGCTGAATGAGCCCATGCTCAAGTCAGCAACCTCGGAGTTTCGAACCATGGTCCTCTATGCCCCAGTCCAATACTCTATCCCAGTGGTTCTTAACCTGGGTTCTATCAAACCCTAGGGGTTCGATGAATCGGTCCCAGGGGTTTGGAGAAGCCTCTGCCACGGAGGCCAGAATAAAGTAATACTGTAATTTGTTGTGAGTTCATGCACTTTGTTGGTTTTGTTCTTTGAGCAAGGTGATGTTCATGCACGGCTCATTTTGTGCACCAGTAAAAATACATATACCTATGTCTTGAATTTGGAAAAAAAATCATATTTGATTTATCACTAAAGAAGGGTTCAGTGGTGAGGACTGAAGATGGTGATGGAGTAGGTGGACGTACCAACTTCCAACTCCCAACTCCCAGAACCAAAGTGGATTATAACTCAATTTTAGGAACCATCATCTGGATAAACCAACTTTGAACTAAACTAAGTGGACTCTTCAACCAAGGAACACAGAAGAAGCCACACTGAGACTGGTAGGAATAGCGAAAATGCGAAGAGGGCTGCCCAGCTCCCCGGAGCAAACGGCAGCCCGGAGAGACCCGCATGGTGGGAGGAGAGTTTGGCGGAGAGGGAGGGACGTGGGTCCCAGGAACCAAGCCCCAGCCTGCAGTCCCAGAGCCTAGAAGAGGCATTTGGACAGTATTAAGCTGTGAAACAAGTGAGGATACTGTTTGTGAGAAAGAGAGTTTTCTCAGACCCAAGATTCTTTTTAAAGGGACAGTGCAGAAAACCTCTCTCACAATCACGCACCCGGGGCTCCGGGGAACGGGGACAGAGGAGAGAACCAGAGCAGCGGGAAGAGAGTGTGGACTGAAGGCACAGGGACAAACACTCTGAGGGACAGCCACCCTAACCCCTGGGCTAAGTCACTTCCCTAAACAAAAACGAATATTTCCCCTGGAACTAGCAATAACAGCAAAGGGAGACAGAACACTAGCCAAACAAGCTCTCCTGTGGCACTTAGAGCAGAGCTGCTTAGAGGGAGGGAGCTCCCAGGCCTAAGTATGGAGACTTAGGGCACTTCCTACTCTGCTGAGATTTGCTGAAGAGTATGGTGGTGGCAGGATGCTGAAACGCGGTTCTGTCAGCATTGGCGGAGGCCCAACTGGTGTGAGCTCGGTCTATCCCAGCAGGGGTGGAGGGGACGCGTGAAAGCAGTCCGGCAGCTGCAGGCCTGCCTTTAATCCCACCGTCGGGGACAAAAAGGGAGGCCAGGAATGGGCAAAGATCTGCTCTGCCACCCTGTGTGAGCCAGCCCTGACCGAGGAGACAGGGCTAGGACCAGGGATGGGCGGGGGCTCGCCGCTGAGCTAACGCTACCAGCCCTGACTGGCTGGCCGGAGAAACTGCGGTTTGCCATCCTGTGTGCGTGAGCTGGCTCCGAACATGGGGGGCAGGGTAGAGTTCGGGGCAAGTGGAAGCTCAAAGCTGAGCGGAAGCCAGCAAACACGCCCGGCCCAAAAAACCGCGGTTTGCGACCCTATGCAGAAGGGCCCTGGCCTCGAGGGCGGGGCTAAATTTCCGGATGGGCAAAGGCTTACAGCTGAAAGCACGTCAAAAGCCATGCCCAACCTGCAAAACTCTGGCAGGCAGACTCTGACTGCGGGTGCTGGGCGGCAGCCTGGAAACAGGCTGGGTCCGCAGCTGAGCAAAGGTGTTCACCTCTGCCCAATGTGCTGAGGCCTGTGGCTTGCGTGACAGCCCCTCCCATGGAGGAGAGATGCAAATCACAGCAACAGCCACAGTGAGCCGGCGCTGGCAACACCCATACCCAACCGCCCTAGGCAGCGAAGAGGGGGTGGCGGCCCTGCAGACAGACCACACCTAGAGAAAACAAAGGCAACACCTACTGGACTCCAGTGGCCACAACTTGCTTATACACAGACAAAATAGGCAGGCAGAGGAATGCAAACCAAATGAATCAAGAGAAATCCCCAGAAAAGGACCTAAATGAACCAGATATAACCAAATTACCAGAAGCAGAATTTAAAATAATCATAGTTAGGATGTTCAAAGAAATTAGAGCAACAATGGATAGTCATTATGAACACCTAAATAAAGAGATAACAAGTATAAAAAACGAAATTGAAATAATAAAAAACAATCAGACAGAAATGACAAATACAGTATCAGACTGAAAGCCACAATGGAAGGAATTAAAAGCAGGGTGAATCACGCTGAGGATCGAATCAGCGATTTAGAGGACACAATAAACAAAGGCACAGAAGCAGAGAAGAAAAAGGAAAAGAGACTCAAAAAATGTGAGGAAACTCTAAGAGAGCTCTGTGATAACATGAAGAGAAACAACATTCAAATCATAGGGGTGCCTGAAGAAGAGGAGAGAGGACAGGAAATGAAAATTTTGTTCAATAAAATCATAGCAGAAAACTTCCCTAAATTAAGGCTGGGAAACACTCCACACATTCAAGAAGCACAAAGAACTCCATTAAAGAGAAACCCAAAAAAATCTACACCAAGACACATCATAGTTAAAATACCAAAGCTAATGAATAAAGAAAAAATTTTAAAAGCTGCTAGAGAAAAAAAGGCTCTTACCTACAAAGGAGCCCCCATATGGATGACATCGAACTTCTCAACAGAAACACTTGAGGCCAGAAGGGAATGACAAGATATAATCAAAGTAATGCAGAACAAGAACCTACAACCAAGACTACTCTATCCAGCAAGGCTAACGTTTAAAATTGAAGGAGAAATAAAGAGCTTCCCAGAAAAAGAAAGCCTCAAGGAATTCATTAAAACCAAACCAATTCTGCAAGAGATACTAAGGGGCCTGTTGTGAACAGTTCAAAGGGAGGAAAGATTATAGCAAAAGAAGAAAACAGCTTTAAAGAATAAAATGGCAATAAACAACTACATATCAATAATAACCTTAAATGTAAATGGATTAAATGATCCAATCAAAAGACATAGGGGAGCTAGCTGCATGGATAAAGAAACAGGACCCATACATATGCTGTCTACAAGAGACACAGCTTAAAACAAAAGATGCACATAGACTAAAGGTAAAAGGATGAAAAAAATATTTCATGCAAATGAAAATGAAAAAAAAGCCAGGGTAGCAGTACTTATATCTGACAAAATGGACTTTAAAACAAAGGCTTTAGTAAGAGATAAAGAAGGACACTACATAATGATAAAGGGAACAATTCAACAGGAAGATATAACTATTATAAATATCTACACACCAAATATAGGAGCCCCGACATACATAAAGCAGACTTTGATGGATATAAAGGGCGAGATTAACAGCAATACTATCATAGTAGGGTATTTCAATACCCCACTAACAACACTGGATAGATCCTCAAGAAAGAAAATTAATAAAGAAACAGCAGACTTAAAGGATACACTAGATCAACTTGATTTAATAGATATCTTCAGAACTTTTCACCCTAAAGCAGTAGAATATACATTCTTCTCAAGTGCTCATGGTACGTATTCTAGGATAGAGCACATGTTAGGACACAAAAATGGTCTCAATAAATTTAAGAAGATTGAAATTATATCAAGCATTTTCTCTGATCACAATGCCATGAAACTAGAAATTAACCACAAAAGAAAAACTGAAAAACACTCAAACACTTGGAAACTAAATAGCACGATATTAAATAATGAAAGGATTAACAATGAGATCAAAGAAGAAATAAAAAAGTTTCTAGAAACAAATGATAATGAGCATACATCAACTCAAAATTTATGGGACACAGCAAAAGCAGTTCTGAGAGGGAAGTTTATAGCACTACAGGCGTATCATAAGAAGCTAGAAAAAGCTCAACTAAGCAACCTGACCCTGCATCTAAAAGAACTAGAAAAACAACAACAAATAAAACCCAGGACAAGTAGAAGGAAGGAAATAATAAAGATCAGAGCAGAAATAAATGACATAGAGGCTAAGGAAACAATACAGAGGATCAATGAAACCAGAAGCTGGTTCTTTGAAAAGGTAAACAAGATTGATGAGCCTTTAACTAGACTCACCAAGAAAAAAAGAGAGAGGACTCAAATAAATAAAATTAGAAAGGACAGTGGAGAGATAACAACTGACACAGCAGAAATACAAAGCATTGTAAGAAAATACTATGAAGAACTCTATGTCAAAAAATTAGACAATTTAGGTGAAATGGACAAATTTCTTGAATCATATAAACTTTCAAAAATCAATCTGGAAGAATCAGAACACCTAAACAGACCAATTACAACAAATGAGATCGAAACAGTTATCAAAAAACTCCCAAAAAAGAAAAGTCCTGGGCCTGATGGCTTCACAAGTGAATTCTATAAAAAATTCAAAGAAGAACTAACTCTTATCCTCCTCAAGCTATTTCAAAAAATTCAAGAAAAAGGAAGACTTTCAAACTCCTTTTATGAGGCGAACATAATTCAGATCCGCAAACCGGGCAAAGACAACACAAAGAAAGAAAATTATAGGCCTATATCCCTGATGAATTTAGACGCTAAAATTCTCAACAAAATATTAGCCAACCAGATCCAGCAATATGTGAAAAAAATCATACACCATGATCAAGTGGGATTTATTCTGGAGAGGCAAGGCTGGTTCAATATTCGCAAATCAATCAATGTGATTCATCACATAAACAAAAGGAAGGACAAAAATCACATGATAATTTCAATAGATGCAGAAAAGGCATTTGATAAAATCCAGCACCCATTCATGCTCAAAATTCTCAGTAAAGTGGCAATACAGGGAACATTCCTTAACATGATAAAGGTCATCTACAACAAACCCACAGCAAACATCATACTAAATGGACAAAAATTAAAAGCAATCCCCTTAAGATCAGAAACCAGGCAAGGGTGCCCCCTTTTACCACTCTTATTCAACATAGTTCTGGAAGTCCTAGCTACAGCAATCAGACAAGAAGAAGAAATAAAAGGCATCCAAATTGGAAAAGAAGTAAAACTGTCATTATTTGCAGATGATATGATATTGTATATAGAAAACCCTAAAGTCTCAGTCAAAAAACTACTGGACCTGATAAATGAATTCAGCAAGGTGGCAGGATATAAAATTAATACTCACAAATCAGAGGCATTTCTATATACAAACAATGAACTGTCAGCAAAAGAAATTAAGGAAACAATCTTCTTCACTATTGCAGCCAAAAAAATAAAGTACCTTGGAGTAAATTTAACCAAGGAGGTTAAGGACTTGTACTCGGAAAATTATAAAACATTGACAAAAGAAATCAAGGAAGATACAAACAAGTGGAAGCATATACCGTGCTCATGGCTAGGAAGAATAAACATCATTAAAATGTCTATATTACCCAAAGAAATTTATAAATTCAATGCAATACCAATTAAAATACCAATGACATACTTCAAAGATATAGAACACATATTCCAAAAATTTATATGGAACCAAAAAAGAACACGAATAGCCTCAGCAATCTTAAAAAGAAAAAATAAAGCAGGAGATATCACTCTTCCTGATATCAAGGTTTACTACAAGGCCATTATACTCAAGACAGCCTGGTACTGGCATAAGAACAGACACATAGATCAATGGAACAACAGAACAGAGAACCCAAAAATAAACCCACACCTTTATGGACAACTGATATTTGACAAAGGAGGAAAGAACATACAATGGAGTAAAGACAGCCTCTTTAACAAATGGTGTTGGGAAAATTGGACATCTACCTGCAAAAAAATGAAACTAGACCATCAACTTACACCATTCACAAAAACAAACTCAAAATGGATAAAAAGACTTAAACGTAAGCCGTGAAACCATAAGCATCTTAGAAGAAAACATAGGTAGCAAGCTCTCCAACATCTGTAGCAGCAATATATTTGCCGATTTATCTCTACGGGCAAATGAAATAAAAGGCAAGATAAACAAATGGGACTATATCAAACTAAAAAGTGTTTGCACAGCTAAAGACAATAAGAACAGAATAAAAAAACAAACCACACAATGGGAGAACATATTCGACAGCACGTCTGATAAGGGGTTAATAACCAAAATTTATAAAGAACTTATAAAACTCAACACCAGGAAGACAAACAATCCAATCAAAAAATGGGCAAAAGAAATGAATAGAAATTTCTCCAAAGAGGACATACAGATGGCCAATAGGAATATGAAAAAATGCTCAACATCACTAATCATTAGAGAAATGCAAATCAAAACCACAATGAGATATCACCTCACACCAGTCAGAATGGCACTCATCAGGAAAACAACACAGAGTAAGTGCTGGCGAGGATGTGGAGAAAAGGGAACCCTTCTGCACTGCTGGTGGGAATGCAGACTGGTGCAGCCACTGTGGAAAACAGTATGGACATTCCTCAAAAAATTAAAAGTCGAACTGCCTTTTGACCCAGCTATCCCACTTATAGGAATATACCCTAAGAACACCATAGCACTGTTTGAAAAGAAGAAATTCGTCCCCATGTTCGTGGCAGCATTGTTCACAATAGCAAAGATCTGGAGACAGCCCAAGTGTCCGTCAGAAGACGAGTGGATTAAAAATCTTTGGTACATATATACTATGGAATACTACTCAGCCATAAGAAATGATGAAATCGGATCATTTACAACAAAATGGATGGACCTTGATAACATTATACCGAGTGAAATAAGTAAATCAGAAAAAAAAAAAACTCAGAACAGCATGATTTCATACATAGGTTGGACATAAAAGTGAGACTATGAGACATGGATAAGAGAGTGGTGGTTATGAGGTGGGGGGAGGGAGGGGAGGATGGAATAGGGAGGAGGGGAGGGGCACAGGGAAAACCAGATGGAAGGTGACAGAGGACAATTTAACTTTGGGTGACGGGTATCCAACACAATTGAATGATGGGATAATCTGGAGATGTTTTCATTATACATATGTACCCTGATTTATTGGTGTCACCCCATTAAAATTAATAATAATAAAAATAAATAAAATAAAATAAAATTTAAAAAAGAAGAGCAAAAAAAAGAAAGAAGGGTTCGGTGAATGTGCATATGAAACTGGTGAGTTCAGTACCTCAAAAAAGGTTAAGAACCACTGCTCTATCCACTGCACCACCACCTGGTCAAGCTCATTGTGATTTTAATTTGCATTTCTCTGATGACTAGTGATGTAGAACATTTTTTCATATGCGAATTGGCCATCTGTATATCCTCTTTGAGAGGTGTCTATTCAGTTCCTTTGCCCATTTTTTAATTGGATTGTTTAGCTTCTTAGTGTGGAGTTTTAAAAGTTCTTTATAAATATTGGTTATTAAGCCCTTATCAGATGCACCAGTGAATACGTTCTCCCATTGTGTGGGTTGTCTTTTTATTTTGTTAATGGTGTCTTTTGCTGTGCAAAAGTTTTTTAGTTTTGTTTATTGTGTCCTTTATTTCACTTGCCTGTCAAGCAAAATATTGCTACGAGAGATATTGAAGAGTTAACTGCCTATGTTTTCTTCCAAAATGTTTATGGTTTCATGACTTACATTTAAGTCTTTTATCTATTTTGAGTTTATTTGTGTGAATGGTATAAGTTGGTGGTCTAGTTTCATTTCTTTTTTGCATGTACCTGTCCAATTTTTTAACAGAACTTATTAAAGAGGCTGTCTTTACTCCACTGTATATTCTTACCTCTTTTGTCAAATATCAATTGACCATAAAGTGTGGGTTTATTTCTGGGTTCTCTGTTCTGTTCCATTGATCTGTATGCCTGTTCTTATGCCAGTACCAAGCTGTTTTGATCACAATGCCCTTGTACCATAACTTGATATCAGGAAGTGTGATACCTCCCACTTTATTATTTATTTCCAAAATTGCTGAGGCTATTTGGACTCTTTTTTGGTTCCATATAAATTTTTGGAATATTTGTTTTATATCTCTGAAGTGTGCCATTGGTACTTTAATAGGAATTGCATTGAATCTATAGATTGCTTTGGGTAGTATAGACATTTTAATGATGTTTATTCTTCCTATCCATGAGCACGGTATATCCTTCCACTTGTTTGTATCTTCCTTGATTTCTTTTTTCAATGTCTTATAACTTTCTGAGTACAATTCTTTTACTTCCTTGGTTAAATTTATTTATTTTATTTTTACAGGGTCAGAAATAGAGTCAGAGAGAGGGATCGATAGAAACAGACAGACAGGAATGGAGAGAGATGAGAAGCATCAATCATCAGTTTTTCGTTGCGACACCTTAGTTGTTCATTGGTTGCTTTCTCATATGTGCCTTGACCGCAGGCCTTCAGCAGACCAAGTAACCCCTGGCTGGCGCCAGCGACCTTGGGTCCAAGCTGGCAAGCTTTTGCTCAAGCCAGATGGGCTCGCGCTCAAGCTGGCGACCTCGGGGTCTCGAACCTTGGTCCTCCACATCCCAGTCCGATGCTCTAACCACTGCGCCAACGCCTGACCAGGCTAAATTTATTTTTAGTACTTTATTTTTTGTTTGCTTGTTTCAATAGTGAAGAAAATTGTTTCTTTGATTTATCTTTCAGACAGTTTATTGTTGGTGTATAAAAATGCCACTGATTTCTGAATATTGATTTTTTATCCTGCCACCTTACCAAATTCATTTATCAGGTCTAGTAGTTTTTTGACTGAGAGTTCAGGGTTTTCTATGTACAGTACCATGTCATCAGCAAATAATGATAGTTTTACTTCTTTTCCAATTTGGATGTCTTTTTTTTTCTTCTTTTTGTCTGATTGCCATGGCTAAGATTTCCAGAACTATGTTGAATAAGAGTGGTAAAAGGAGGCACCCCTGCTTGCTCCTGGTCTTAAGTGAATTGCTTTTAATTTTTGCCCACTGACTATAATGTTAGCTGTTGGGTTGTCATATATGGCCTTTATTATGTTGAGGTATGTTCCCTGTATACCCACTTTGCTGAGGGTTTTTATCATAACTGGGGGCTTGATTTTATCAAATGCTCTTTCTGCATCTATTGATATAATTATGTAATTTTTCTTCTTCCTTTTGTTTATGGGATGAATCACATTTATTGATTTGCAAATATAGTACCAGCCATGCTTCCCTGGAATAAATCCCACTTCATCATGATGTATGATCTTGTTGTATTGCTGACTCTGGCTTGCTAATATTTTATTGAGAATTTTAGCATCTATGTTCACTTTTTTTTATTTCCATTTGCATGAAATACTTTTTTCCATCCCATTACTTTCAGTTTATGTGTATCCTTTGTTCTGTGGTAGGTCTCTTGTAGACAGCGTATGTATGGGTCCTGTTTTCTTATCCAGTCAGCTACCCTATGTCTTTTGTTGGGAGTATTTAATCAACTTACCTTTAAGGTTATAATTGATATGTACTTATTTATTGCCATTTTATTCTTCAAATCTACAATCCTCTTTCTTTCCATTTCTTTTTCCTTTGCTCCTTTTACAGCAGGCCCTTAACATTTCTTGTAGTACTTGTATGGTTGTAATGAATTGCTTGAGGTTTTTTTTTCTTTTTAATTTGGGAAGCTTTTGCCTGACCTGTGGTGGCGCAGTGGATAAAGCGTCGACCTGGGAACACTGAGATCGCCAGTTCAAATCCCTGCACTGGTCTGGTCAAGGCACATATGGGAGTTGATGCTTCCAGCTCCTCCCCCCTTTCTCTCTTTCTCTCTCTCTCACTCTGTGTCTCCACTCTAAAATGAATAAAATAAAATAAAAAGAAAAAAAATGTTTAAAAAAAATTTGGGAAGCTTTTTATTTCTTTTTCAATTTTAAATGATAACCTTGCTGGATAAGGTAGTCTTGGTTATAGGTTCTTTTTTTTTTTTTTTTTTTTTTTTTTGCATCACTTTGAATATTTCTTGCCTATCCCTTCTGGCCTCAAATGTTTCTATTGGCCAGTCAGATGTCATTCTTATGGAGCTTCTCTGTAGGTAATAAACTGCTTTTCTCTTGCAGCTTTTAGTATTCTTTCTTTGTCTCTTAACTTTGGCATTTTAATTATGATGAATCTTGGTGTAGGCCTCCTTAGGTTCCTCTTTAATGGGACTCTTAGTGCTTCTTGAACTTGTGTGACTTTTTTCTTTACCAATTTAGAAAATTTTTCAGCTATGATTTCTTTTTTATTTCTTTTTTTTATTATTAATTTTAATGGACTGACATTGATAAATCAGGGTACACATGTTCAGAGAAAACATCTCCAGGTTACTTTGACATTTGATTATGTTGCATACCCATCACCCAAAGTTAAATTGTCTTCTGTCACCTTATATCTGATTTTCTTTGTGCCCCTCCCCTCCTCCCCCATTCCCTCCTTAACCACCATACTCTTGTCCGTGTCTCTGAGTCTTTTTTTATGTCCCACCTATGTATGGAATCATATAGTTCTTAGTCTTTTCTGATTTAGTTATTTCACTCAGTATAATGTTATCAAGGTCCATTCATTTTATTGTAAATGATCCAATGTCATCATTTCTTATGGCTGAGTAGTATTCCATGGGATATATGTACCACATCTTCTTTATCCAGTCATCTATTGAAGGGTCTTTTGGTTGTTTCTATGTCTTAGCCACTGTGAACAATGCTGCAATGAACATGGGGCTGCATGTGTCTTTACATACCAATGTTTTTGAGTTTTGGGGGTATATACCCAGTAGAGGGATTGCTGGGTCATATAGTAGTTCTATTTTTAATCTTTTGAGTAACCATCATACTTTCTTCCATAATGGTTGTACTACTTTACATTCCCACCAACAGTGGATGAGGGTTCCTTTTTCTCCACAGCCTCTCCAATACTTGTTATTACCTGTCTGTTGATAATAGCTAATCTAACAGGTGTGAAGTGGTATCTCATTGTAGTTTTGATTAGCATTTCTCTAATAGCTAGTGAAGATGAGCATCTTTTCATATTTTTGTTGGCCATTTGTATTTTTTCCTGGGAGAAGTGTCTGTTCATGTCCTCTTCCCATTTTTTTATTGGATTGTTTGTTCGTTGTTGATTTTTATGAGTTCTTTGTATATTTTGGATATTAGCCCTTTATCTGAGTTGTTTGGAAACATCATCTCGCATTTAGTTGGCTGTCTGTTTGTTTTGCTGTCAGTTTCTCTTGCTGTGCAAAAGCTTTTTAGTCAGATGTAGTCCCATTCTTTTACCTTTGTCTTCACTCCCCTTGCCTTAGGAGTCAAATTCATAAAGTGCTCTTTAAAACCAAGGTCCATGAGTTTAGTACCTATGTTTTCTTTTATGTAATTTATTGTTTCAGGTCTTATATTTAGCACTTTGATCCATTTTGAATTAATTTTAGTACACAGGGCAAAATGTAGTCGAGTTTCATTCTTTTGCTTGTGCCTCTCCAGTTTTCCCAGCACCATTTGTTGAAGAGGCTTTCTTTTATCCATATTGTGTTGTTGGCCCCTTTATCAAAAATTATTTGACCATATACATGTGGTTTTATTTCTGGACTTTCTATTCTGCTCCATTGGTCTGAGTGTCTATTTTTCTGCCAGTACCATGTTGTTTTGATCTATAATATAATTTGAAGTCAGGTATTGTAATGCCCCCAGCTTTGTTCTTTTCCCTTAGGATTGCTTTGGCTATTTGGGGTTTTTGTAGTTCCATATAAATCTGATGATTTTTTGTTCCATTTTTTTAAAAAATGACATTGGAATTTTGATGCGAATTGCATTAAATTTGTAAATCGTTTTGGATAATATAGTCATTTTGACTATATTTATTCTTCCTATCCAGGAACAAGAAATATTTTTCCATTTCATTGTATCTTTTTCGATTTCCCTTAACAATGCTTTGTAGTTTTTATTTATAGATCCTTTACATTCTTTATTTTACATTTTTATTCCTTGGTATTTTGTTGTTGTTATTGCAACCATGAATGGGATTATTTTTTTTAGTTCGTTTTCTGATGTTTTATTGTTGGCATATAGAAAGGCAATGGACTTTCGTATATTAATTTTGTATCCTGCGACCTTACTGTGTTGGTTTATTGTTTCTAGTAATCCTTTGTGGAGTCTTTGGGGTTTCGATGTATAGAATCATATCATCTGCAAAAAGTGAAACCTTTACTTCTTCTTTTCCAATATGAATGCCTTTTATTTCTTCTTTGACCCACTCATTTTTTAAAAGTATGTTGTTTAGTTTCCACATTTTTTTGGATTTGTTTACCTCTTTTTAGCAGTTGAATTCTAGTTTCAAGGCTTTATGATCAGAGAATATGCTTGGTATGATATCAATCTTTCTGAATTTGTTATTATTTTTGTGGCCCAACATATGGTCAATTCATAAGAATGTTCCATGTACACTAGAGAAAAATGTATACTCTGGCACTTTGGGATGAAATGTCCTGTAGATATCTATCATATCCAATTGTTCTAGTGTTTTGTTTAAGGCCAATATTTCTTTATTAATTTTCTGTTTGGATGAACAATCTAGAGCCGTCAGCGGTGTGTTGAGGTCTCCAAGTATGATTGTATTTTAGTCGGTTTTTGTTTTTATTTCAGTAAGTTGCTGTCTTATATATTTTGGTGCTCCTTGGTTTTGTGCATATATATTAAGTAGTGTTATGTCTTCTTGATTCAATGTCCCCTTTATCATTATGAAATGACTGTTTTTGTCTCTGATTACCTTTGCTGTCTTGTAGTTAGCATTGCTAGATATGAGTATTGCTACACCTGCTTTTTTTTTGGATGTTATTTGCTTGGAATATTGTTTCCTAGACTTTCACTTTGAAATTGTTTTTATCCTTGTTGCTTAGATGTGTTTCTTGTAGGCAGCATCCAGTTGGATTTTCTTTTTTAATCTATTCTGCTACTCTGTGTCTTTTTATTGGTGAATTCAATCCATTTACATTTAGTGTAATTATTGCCATTTGAGGGTTTTCTATTGCCATCTTATATATTGCTTTCTGATAGTTTTGTATCTTGTTTGAATCTTGTCTTTTGTTTTTCTATCATTTGTTTTTGTTTGGCTGTAATCCATACTTTTTTCCTCTGTTGCTTCTTTTTTCAAACCATGTGCTTCTGTGGTGGTTTTTTCAGGGGTGGTTACCATTAAGTAATGGAAAGGGTACCTGTTATGTTCATTGTAGTACATTATCTCATGAGTGCTTCTGCACTCCATCCTCCTTTGCTACTGTTAATATTTGTCCTCTCCTCTTTTTCATTGTAACAGATAAAATTTTATTTTATTGTGTTCTTGATGGAGCTTTTACTTGTGGTTTTGTTTTGTTTTTTGTATCTGGTCAGAAAACCCCCCTTAGTTTTCCTGAAGTAGGGGTTTTCTGGTGATAAATTCTCTCATCTTTTCTGTATCTGTGAATGTTTTTATTTCTCCTTCATATTTGAAGGATAACTTTGATGGGTATAGTATTCTTGGCTGGAAGTTTCTCTCATTCAGAACTTTAAATATTGTGGTCCAGTCTCTTCTAGCTTGTAGAGTTTCTGTGGAGAAATCTGATGATAATCTAATGGGCCTTCTTTTATATGTTGTATTCTTCTTTTCCCTGGTTGCCTTGAGAATTTTTTCTTTGTCATTAGTTTGTGCCAATTTCATTATGATGTGCCTTGGAGTAGGTTTGTTAGGGTTAAGATAACTTGGTGTTCTGTTTGCTTCTTGAATTCGAGACTTTAGTTCTTTCCACAGGCTTGGGAAATTCTTGTCTATTATTTGTTTAAATATGTTCTCCATTCCATTTTCTCTTTCTTCTCTTTCTGATATACCCATTATTCTTATGTTGCTATTTTTGATGGAGTCAGATAATTTCTGTAGGGCTTTCTCATTTTTTTAATTCATGAGTCTCTCTCCTCTTTTCTCTGTAGTGCCTCTAGTTGCCTGTCTTCTATGTCACTAATTCTCTCTTCTATGTGGCCTATTCTATTAGCTAAGCTTGTTATCTCATTTTTTTAGTTCATGAATTGAGCTTTTTATCTCTGTTTGATTCGTTTTCATAGTTTTAATTTTCTTGGTGATGTATTCTTTCTGTTTGTTGAGTTGTTTTTTGAGTTTTCATATTGCCTTTCTGTGCTTTCTAGTATATTTCTGAGTATTTTTAAGATTTCAATTTTAAATTCTCTGTCATTTAACTCCAAGGTCTTCAAGCTATTGAATTTTTTTCTATAGATTATTCCTCATCTATCTGAGCTACATCTCTGTCTTTTGTATCCATGATATTCAATTTATTTTTCCTTAATGGAATTTGAGAGTGGTATTATTAATAACACTAATATGAGTTGATAAAGAATAAAAAATAAAGATATAGCCTGACCTGTGGTGTCGCAATGGATAAAGCGTCGACCTGGGAACACTGAGGTTGCCAGTTCAAAACCCTGCACTGGCCTGGCCAAGGCACATATGGGAGTTAATACTTCCAGCTCCTCCCCCCTTTCTCTCTCTCTCTCTCTCTCACTCTGTGTCTCCTCTCTAAAATGAATAAATAAATAAAAATAAAGATATAAAAATAAAAAAGTAAAAAAAAGTAAAAATGTTTTTTTTTTATAAAATACAGTGAAAAACTGAAAATTAAATTGTGCTAAATGGAACAAAATCTAAATAGCACAGAGGACCTGAGTTGGGGAGAAGTGATAAAGAGGCAAAAAACAAGGTAAGAACCCACAAAATGCTACAAGGAAAAATTTGGATCAAGAAAAAATACTTTGTTTGTAAATTACACTCAAATGAGAGATATAGTAAAAGAGAAAAGAAGAAAAGAAAGAAAAAGAAAAAGAAAAAAATACAGTGAAAGATACAAATTTTATTGTATTAAGTGGAACAAAAACTACATAGAATGGAGAGCCAGACTTTGGGGCAATGCTAATGAGATAAACAGCGAAGTAAAAAGCACACAAAATGCCACACACAAAAAATTTGAAGCCAAAATAAAATAGTTTGTTTGTGAGTGAGGATTGAATGAGAGGAAAAGTAAAAGAGAAAAGAAACCAAAAGAGAGGGAGAAAAAAAGAGAAAAGAAAGAAAAAAAAAAGAGAGAGTTAAGGTTTTTGGATTGTAACCCTCATAGAGAGAAAAAAAATGGAAAATGTAACACCTATGGTAATGAAGTTCAAAATGAAAAGAAAAGAATAAAATGGAAAGAGAATAAAAGGATCAAGGTGGAAGAAAAAAAGATACAAAAATGAAAAGAAAAAAAAAGAAAAAGTTATAAAGACTGGATATTTTCTGGTTTTGAGAGCTTATCTTTTTTCTTTTTTTCCCTCCTCTCTCTTTTTGGCCAGTGGCACTGTATCCCAGGTTCTGCCCCTGTGGCACTCTTAGATAGAGATTTGCAGTTGATGTGTCATTATGATGATGACATAAACTAGGCTTCAGTTCTGTTGGTAGGCAGGGCTTGTTAGTGTTTGTAGGCTTCAACAATGGGAGAGTTTGTTTTCCCGGAGCCTCTCCCCTAGTCTCTCCTTCCTGAACCAGCGGCCTGGGGACCCAGCTATGAAGTTGCCACTGACACTGCCTGGAGAGCAAGAGGCTCTAAGAGCTGCCAAAACACCCCTCTGATCCCCACTCAACACAGGGTTCGGGGTAAGGCCTTGCCAGCCCAAGCCGCCAGCATAATCAGGCAGGGCTGGGAGCTGATTGCTCCTCATGTCTTTCTATGAACCTCCAGGTATGTCTAGTATGCCTCAGCACTTCACAGGACTACTCTCCTTATGCTTTTTGTACTTTGTAATCTGTATTGGCTGCCAGGAAGATGCCCCAGTCACTGTCTGCAGAACAAGAGGTCTTAAAAGCTACCAAGTTCCTTCTCCAGGTCCTTTTAAAGCCCAGCCCTGGGTATAATAGCTCTGCCAACCAGAGCCACTAGCTTAAGCAGGCGGGGGGGAGGGGGGCGAGATGACTTCTGGTCAGGCTCCTTTCTAAGGTTCCCCAGGTATGTCTAGTTAAATTTGTGTTAGCGCTTTGTGGGTCTGTTCTTCACAGGTTTCTCCCTTGTTGGGAAGCCTACAACCCAGCCCACCCAACTGTTGCAGTGTTCTCTGAGGTCTATTCCATAGGAATGTGTTTTTTACCCTGTATCAGCTGGCAGGAAGTTGCCCCAGCCACTGCCTGCTGAACAAGAGGCCCTAAGAACTATCAAGTCCCTCCTCTGGATTCTCTTAAATCATAGACCTGGGAAAGAAGACCTTGTCAGCCAGAGCCACTGCCAACATAAGCCAGCCAGGCAGTGAGCAGACTGCAGGTTAGGCTCCTTTCAGCAATCCGCGGGTCTGCTCTCCAGAGGCTGTCTGCAAGCTGCCTGTGCACCCTTCCTCCAGCATTTCTGTAGTTTTCTTCCTGGGAATTTGCTTTGTTAGCCTGTATGGCTGGCAGAGGCACCCCGCCTAAAGAGGTCCGGGCGTAAGTAAGCCAGCTTTCATGCACTCCGTGTGCACTGTTGATCGGGGAGCAGGGATTATATAGAGACTCTGTCTACAGCCCACGCAGAAGGCCACTGCTGACAGTCTCCAACTCAGTCCCTCCATCCGGGAATGTAAGCACCCACGCCCAAGGCGCTAGGCGAACCACTCATACACTGTCTGCACTTGCTGATCTGGAGACTGGGGGTAAACAAAGCCCACTCCACAGGCA
Organism: Rhynchonycteris naso; assembly: GCA_037038555.1. Classification (NCBI taxonomy): domain Eukaryota; kingdom Metazoa; phylum Chordata; class Mammalia; order Chiroptera; family Emballonuridae; genus Rhynchonycteris; species Rhynchonycteris naso. The sequence goes on along the minus strand of CM073000.1, from coordinate 153,775,081 downwards.
AGCTACTTGCCCACCTCTGCCAGGGTTTGCTGCTGGTATTAGCTCTGCGTAGGTTGAGCCACCAGGCACACTCTCTCCTCAGCGTGAATGTTTTCACTCTAGCCCTCCCTTACTCTCAGTTCCAAGTGAAAAAAGTTTCCTCAGGTCAGTGAGGGAAGCGGAATACTCCATTCTCCATCCTATTTCCTTCAGAGTAGTTTTTCAGCCACCTTTTCATCCAATACCTTTGTTTGATGTATGTGTATTTCAGATGCTCCTGGGATTGTTTTTCTGTCTCTACTTGTTGAATTTGTTGAAATTTCAGGGAGAGGTATTGGGAGCCCTCCTTGCAGCACCATTTTTCTGACATCATCTCAGCTATGATTTCTTCAAACAGGTTCTATATCTCTTGTTCTTTCTCTTCTCCTTCAGGAACCCCTATGATGCAGATGTTGTTTCTCTTCATGTTGTCACAAAGCTCTTAGGGTTTCCTCAGTCTTTTTGTGCCTCTCTTTGTTTTTCTGCTTTGCTTCTGTACTATTGTTTGTCTTGTCTTCTAAGTCACTGATTTGATCCTCTGCTTTATACCGCTGGCTGTTGATTCCTTCTAGTGCAGTCTTTATTTCTGATACTGTATTTGTCATTTCTGACTGTTTCTTTTCTATCATTTCAATGTTCTTTTTGATGCTTACTATCTCTTTATTTAGGTGCTCATTATGACCATCCATTGTTGCTCTACCATCCTTGAGCATCCTAAAAATCATTATTAGAAACTCTGCATCTAGTAGTTTGGCTTCTTCCATTTCATTTAGTTCTTTTTCTGGGGATTTCTCTTGTTGATTCATTTGGGTCACATTTCTTTGCCTGCCCATTTCGTCTGTGTATTAAGTAGTGCTGTCTGACTTTGAACTTTTTGTGGTGTCTTTATGAGAAAGATGGGCTCAGTAGTACTGACCTCCAGGCCACCTGTTTTCCTTGTTCTAGGAATGCTTCTTCAGGGTACTAGTTTTCCTTCTGTTGTATGTGAGTATTGAATGCCATTGGTCCTTTCATGGTATGGTTATTCCTTCAGACTGGCTGCCTCTAAGAGCCAACCTTTATTATGTTTATTACACACTGTGCAATGTCTTTCCTGTTGGGTGTATTTATTCTCCATAGTAACTACTGCCTGCTAGACTCCTCCTTTGGGCATGCTGCTTGTGTGGCTAGCTAAGTCTAGGGTTGGTGCTTTTTGCCACCCACTACGAGTTGTGTTGGCACTAGATCTTCTTGGATATATATCAGCCATTGTTTGTAACCTGCCGTGTGCTACCTGTTTGGGGCTAAAGCTCTGTTTGCTATTTGTGTCTGCATTTTCTGTGTCTAGGTAGTGTGGAAAGGGCTAACCTGTATATAAGGATCAGCTTCCTCTTGCTTAGAGATGACAGCAGCTCTGTAAAAACCCCAAGCTCCATAAAAATTGCCTCCACCTTTCAGTTGATCCACCTCCTCTTGCAGCTGCCTGGTCATCCCACAGAGTCCTCTGTAGAAAGTCTGTAGGTTGGGTTCCGACTGGCCTCATCAAACCAACCCCTCTACAGGTTGCAAGTTTGGTGGGTTAGGGTAGTTAAGTTTGGGAATACAATATTAATGGGACACCCTACTTTAGGGGTATCTTGGTCAGGAGCTCAGTATGGGGAAAGTGGCCCCTACTCCAGAGCCTAATCCCTCAGCCACTGCTGGAAACTCAAATATTATTCCTCCCCAGAAAGATAAGCAGCAGGTTCAGATCAATTGGGGCCGACAGTCCCCTCTGTAGAAGTTCTTTAACTGGTGTGACCCTGGTCTGAGGGAGAAAGATTGAGAGAGTCCTCTCCTGGGGATGACTGTGTACCCCCAGAAAATGGCTAAGCCCCTCAACCAGAGCCAACCATAGGCTCGTGGGGACCCACACTTTAAATGTCCATTTTCCAAGCCTCTCTCTACCTTCCCTCTGTGGAACCTATCACAGCTGGACAAGATATCTAGCACCTGGGCTGGCTGACTGTAAAGTTCCACCCTGTCCAATGCACATGAGCCACTGTGCTGATGCTGGCCACAGAAATCAGAACTCACGTCAGCCGAGCCAGGTGTGAGGAACACTTCTTTAGGACACACTACCAGCAAGGGTTGTTAGATCCTAACCCAATGCTCTCCACAGCTGGCCACTGGGTGTGCCTGCCCTGGGCCTCCCTGGAGGGAACCTGGCACAGACCAACCAGTGGGGGACACTGCCCGTGACTGGCCCTTAGCAACCTTCTTGGAGCTATAAGCAATCTAGACTTTGTGGCTGCCTCTGCTGGACCCAGGTACACATGGAAATATCAAGCTGCAGACCTAAGCTGACTTTTACCCACCCTGGGTCAGGGGGAAGGTCCCCAAAAGGCAAAGTTTTCCTGAGCTCCATCTCTGACAGCCTCTGTCTACTGGCTGCTTGTTGGGCTTGACCACTGAAATAAAAACTCAGGTGGAGTCTGGAGTTTGCGGCAATTAAGGGATTAGGAAGGGTGATAAGTGTAGCTCAGCCCCAGATGTCAGTCTGTCCAGACTTTTATCACCGACTTCAGTAAGGTGTAGCCTCTGAGACCCAGAGTTGTGGTCTGCCCACAGTCTGGACAGTTTCTACTGAGTCTTTCATGAGGTGGAAGTATCAGTCATAGACTCAGGAGCATGTGGGGGAAAGCTCCGGCCTCAACACCAGAAAACTGAGTCAATGAGGCACCTTTAATTCCTGGCTTCTCAGCATGAACCAGTCTCCCAGTTTGGAGCCGGACAGAGTCCTAAGGGTGGGACAGTTGCATTCGCTCAGGCTGATACCGCTCAGAGTGGACTGCTCCACCCATGGCGGCTACAGTATTAGAGAATGACTAAGCATAGGGGTTCTGGTGTCCATCCCCCATGATGTCTCTCCCTGGGCCACCAAGTTCACACTCTCCTCACACAATTCTAGTCCTCTCAGCCCTCCCCCGCCAAGCCCCAGGTAAGTGGCTGTGAATGAGGTTTTCTGTGCTGGCCCTTTAAGATGAAGCCTGAATTTCCAAGAGGTCAGTCTCTTTCCGCAGACAATAACGTTGGCTCTTTTCACAGCCAAAGGCTGTGTGGGTGCCTCTTCTCTTGGCTCTGGGGCTCTAGGTTGGGGCTCCAGGCCTGGGACTGAAGACCCTCCCTTTTCAGGGAAACCCTCCCCACAGTCAGAGTTCCTCCAGACCCTCCACCCAGCTCGCTCTTGGGAGCCGGGCAGCCTTTTTTGTGTCTCTGCCCTTCCTACCAGTCTCGGTGTGGCTTCTTCTGTGATCCTTGGTAATAGACTCCTCTTCATTTAATCCAAAATTGGTTTTTCAAGATGATTGTTCTTAAATTAAGTTGTAATCCAATTTGGTCCTGGGAGGTGGTAGTTGGAATGTCTGCCTACTCCGTCACCATCTTGGAATCTTTCAAGCTCAGATTTGTTTATTTCTAGACCTACAGCACAAGACAGTGAACTGCGTAGAAAAATCCAGCATGTTTGATGGTCATGTGGGTAGTGGGGCCAATCTTCTTGGTCGTGGACTTCTGTCATCAACACTCAGCTGTACCTTTGCAGAAATGACCAGAGCAGACAGTTGAGTCTATCCAGGTGAGGCTCTGCCAGATGTGGCAGAAAGATAAGGGGCATAAGAACTCAGATAATTGGCAAAGATATCACTGGAATGATAAATCATTCACTGAAACTGGAAAATAGAAATATGTAGAAAAATGGCTGATGACAGAGAATGTGGAGAAACCAATGACCAAATGTATTTTTATACATTGCTATCTTTATGCAGATTTCCTACAGCTTGCTAAATGAACCAATTATGTTTCTTTTATGACAGGGACCCTTTTATTTTCTTCTTTATACTTTAAACATGTTATAGACTTCAGGGTATTGTTTAATTTTAGCCACCAAATATTTTATAAGAGGAGAATGCAGAGGCAAAATTGCACCATTTATTTCTCTAATTAATCTCTTTATAAGGTGGATTATAGAGTCAAGCTGTTCGTTACAGTAGATGAAACCCATGCTTTGTTTCTAAAACAGAGGATGTCCTTTTCTTCTGAAACGAATAAGCATCCTTAGTTGATAACAGATTAGAATTTCTGTATCTTCAGGTACCTGTTCTCAAGGAGCTTCCAGCTGAAGGAAGAATTTAGTTGCAGGTAGACAGGTAGAATTGACAAAATGAACATGACAAGCCTTTAGGAAGGCTTGTTGATCACAACCACCATATCCTAGGGACTTCCTCACTGTGCCAAGTACCACATGACTCATGTTAACTGCTCAGGTCTGTCCAGCAAGGCCAAGTGTGGTTACATGACAGTACAGATGATGTCAAATGGCTCTGACAACTTGGTAAAACCCTGAGGCCACAAGAAAAATCTTCATAGAGATCCCCAGACCCTATATGTGGAGACGACCTCAGCTGCAGCCAACACAGCTTGTTAAGAGACCAACCAAGCCCGCAGATGTCATTATTATGCAGATTTAACCCCACCTTGTCAGACCCATGTCCTCTGCTGTCATCTAGTGACCATGGGTGAAAATGCAGACCCAAAAACTCCCTGAAAGACTGCAGGACCTTGGTGTGGTTCTGGGATAGAATTGGCCAAGAAAAATAGGGGAAATTTTGGAAAATAGAAATGAAGAGGCAGTCATTGTTCTCTGAAGGTCACTGTGATTAGAGGTGGTATGACCTATGGACACAGAAATGCTGGAGGGTTCCAGTTTATACACATTCTTTCTGGCCACACTCCCAGTCCTTCCTGACAGCTGACAGACAACAGCAAAGCAACCCCAGGCCCACCATCAAATATTCAGCTATATGCTCAGAGACGACAGCCAAGTAAAGGGAACAGCTTTCATAGACTTCAACATCACCTTTCAGGGGTTCCGTCTAGCAGCCGGAAGTTCCTGGCTTCCCTCAAACCCTGGCTTGTCCACCAGTGTCAGAATAACTGGCATTTTCCCTGGTCTTCCAACCCATTTTCTTTTTATTGCCCCAGCCCTTCTCCCAATTGTATGCTGTCCAATTCCTGTAATAAATTCTTGTTCCATATACTTAGTGATTCTGCTTCACTGAAACACTACGTCTGCTGTAATCCCAGGCAGCAAAATGGATGCCCTACACCCCACTTGTTTCCCATATGCAAACTCAGCTCCAAAGGCAAATCGCAAGAGATTGCATCTGATTGATGGGATTTAATTCGTTTGCATTCGAGAAAATAAGGAAATTAGGAGATGTATGATTTTGTTTTGTTTTTTAGTATTAAAATGTGAAGATGGTGTTTGTTAGGGTCCTGTTTGGAGCAGATGTCCTTAAATTGGGTAATTTGACAAGAATTTAAGGTGTGGGTAGGGTTTAGGGAAAGTGAAGAGTGGTTAAAATCCCTCAGCCTGAAGGGTAAATAAAGGAAACAGATAATACAATCAGAGAGAGGGGTTTGGAGAGGACATCTGACAGGAGCTAGGCCTGTTACAGAGGCACATAGCTAACCCACTTTCACCTGTCAGAGATAAATATCCTGACCACTTTCCCTCCCTGCCCTCTGGGCCTGCTCTGGGCTCTCTGCACCTGCTTCAGGGACTTTGTCCATGCTATGTCCACACTCTGCTGAGTAGTTAATTCCTGACTACCCTTCTGATAGTACATTAAGTATTATGTCCAACAAGTAAAAGAAAGAATTTGCTCTTTCCACCACAAAAAGACTTTTCTGTATTTTCAGCAAAACCCTTAAAATCCATTTGGATGCCTGACCAGGTGGTGGCACAGTGGATAGAGCATTGACTTGGGATGCAGAGGACCTAGGTTCAAAACTCCAAGGTCGTCGGTTTGAGTGCGGGCTCACCAGCTTGAGCACAAGGTTGCCGGCTTGAGCATGGGATCATAGACATGACTCTGTGGTCGCTGACTTGAGCCCATGGGTCGCTGGCTTGAAGCCCAAGGTCACTGGCTTGAGCAAGGGGTTGCTGGCTCAAGTGGAGCCCCCGGGTCAAGGCACAGATGAGAAAGCAATCAATGAACAACTAAGGTGCCCCCACGAAGAATTGATGCTTCTCATTTCTCTTCCATTCTGTCTGTCCCTCTCTCTCTCTCCACTAAAAAAAAAAAAAAATCCATTTTGAAGATATTTAAGACCCCGTGAAATTATTTACAATAGTGATTCTCAATTTTAAAATGCTACTTCATCATAAACCAATGTTTTAAAATTACAACAAACCAATTAATTAGAAGAAAAAAATTAAAATAAAAACAAACCAAATACAAGCCAAAATATTGTACTGTTAGATTCAACAGCATATGTCAAATTGACATTAAGCATTTATTGACACATAGCCTAAATTCTGTGCTACTTTTGATTCTCTAGGCTGGCTGCATTCATGATGAAAATCTGAATAAAGTATCTGGGGAGATTTTTTATTTTATTTTTTTAAAGGGATAGATAGGGACAGACAGACAGGAAAGAAGAGAGGTGAGAAGCATCAATCATTAGTTTTTCATTGCCGTTGCGACACCATAGTTGTTCATTGATTGCTTTCTCACATGTGCCTTGACTGCGGGCCTTCAGCAGATCGAGCAACCCCTTGCTGGAGCCAGCGACCTTGGGTCCAAGCTGGCAAGCTTTTGCTCAAGCCAGATGGGCCCGTGCTCAAGCTGGCGAGCTCGGGGTCTGCAACCTGGGTCTTCCGCATCCCAGTCTGAGGCTCTATCCACTGCGCCACCACCTGGTCAGGCACATCTGGGGAGATTTTTAAAAAGAGTTTTAATTTCTTACTTCAGACCAACTAAATCAAAATAGCTGAAGGGTGAGGCCTGGCTTACATACAGGTATATATATACTTTTAGTTCTCCTATATGATTCTAATATGAAGCTATGGTTGAAAATCAATTACCCAAATGATAACTTAGTTAAAACAAAGAGAAACAATCTTTTTTTTCTTTGGTTGCTTAGTATAAAGTCTAGAATGGGTTTGTTTCTCATTACTAAATTAATTTATTCACAAAATATTTACATTGAAAAAGCCCTCTCTGCTAAGCATTTAACTTGAAATAATATACAATATAGTACATTTAGAAAACCTGCCATTTTGCAGAAGTTTTTATTCTTAAATACTCTTTTTTCTTTCATATATATATATATCTCCTCAAAAGTACTAGTTTATGTTAATTATCGAAGGCACTAAGAAATTAGTTATTTACAGAATCTTGCACAAAGGGCTTTCTTCTTTTCTTTTTCCTTTTGTTCTTTTACTCTTTCTTTCAATCTATGTAACCACTTTTGTAAACTTTATTCTGTTGTCACACCAATTCTAATGCCTCTTACCCTTCCAGCAACCTAAACTAAAAACGTCAGGTTGGTCTAATTCATATCCTCAAATATCTCAGAAGATTTTTACATAAATTTACTCATTGCTCCCATTAAAATTATTCTCTTCGTGCTGGCTTTCTTTCTCTGTTTATTTTGCGGCCACACCTCCTCTGTTCTTTGTGAGAGTTTTCATGGAACTTTTTTGTCTGTGTTCCCCAGAAACATGCTAAATCTTTCTAGTCTTCAAGATCTAAGGCTGCACCATTTTCCTCATTTGAGCTTTAGAGATTCTAAAGCATCTTTGTGAAGATTTTAAGGATTCTGGAAAATTAATTAGGAGAAATTTTAAAAGATCTTTCTTTGCCAATTTTCTATTCTTAAATATCTTAGAGAATTTTTCTAAATGACAGGCTTCAAGTTTGATTTTTTTTCTCTTGATCCCTATTTTCTTCCTTGACGGCCTGACTATAAAAACAGAAGTCGAAAATTTCAGATGAGACTTTGGGGAATATATTAGGAGGCTGTCCCTGAATCTGTTTCTTTCTCTTCTATTTAATAGAGGTTTTCCTCTCAACTCTCTGGGCTTGAAAGCTTTTTTTAAATGAAGCTTCCCCCACCCTCACCTTGTAGCCTCTTTATAATGGTGAGGGTGAATTTCTTAAACCGAAAATGTTCTGGAACTCATTTCTTCTTTTATCTTGAATAGTTGCTGGCTTCTTTAGGAAATCTCGGCTTTAGCAAATCTTAAAGGCACTGGGGAATTAATTATTGAGGATGTTTTGCGGGAAGGTGTAGTTTTCCTTTCCCCTTCAAATACCCTGCTTTTTCTGTAAGCCTTAAGACAAGTGAAGGTGTTCTCTAATGAAATACATTATGTAGTGAGAAGTGTTAACTCAACCAGGTGCTGCCTCATAGTTGGGAAATTGAGGTGGAGATGAAAGAACATGGGTTTTAGAGTCAGAACAGAGTTCATATTTTCTGTCACTACCACCTATTAACTATATATTTTTAAATGATTTGCTTTGTCTTGCTCTAACCCAGTGGTTTTTAACCTTTTTTCAGGTACCGAACCCACCAGTTTCATAAGTGCATTCACCGAACCCTTCTTTAGTGATAAATAAAATATGATTTTTTTTTCCAAATTCAAGACATAGGTATATGTTTTTTTACTGGTGCACAAAATGAGCCGTGCATGAACATCACCTTGTTCAAAGAACAAAACCAACAAAGTTCATGAACTCACAACAAATTACAGTATTACTTTATTCTGGCCTCCACAGCAGAGGCTTCTCTGAACCCCTGAGACCGACTCATTGAACCCCTAGGGTTCAATAGAACCCAGGTTAAGAACCACTGCTCTAACCTATTTCCTTTGTCCCTGAACAGGCTATCATATCTCCTTTTGTAGAGTTATTGAGAGAATTAAATTTGATAATATACAGAAAAGAGTGAAACACAGGACTTGGCATAAAAGGAGGTATTTTTAGGAAAAAGAATCAGGTCTTAATATCCAAGAGAGCTGACCATGGAGTTAGGCTATTCACTGGTGGGAATAGAGAATGTCAAACAAGCCCCACTCTTTGACTCTGCCTCTTTTTTTAAAAAGAATGTTTTTGTTCTTCTTTTTATTTTTTAAAGATTTTATTTATTCATTTTAGAGAGGAAAGAGAGAGAGAGAAGTGGAGAAGGAGCAGGAAGCATCAACTCCCATATGTGCCTTGACCAGGCAAGGCCAGGGTTTCCAAACAGCAACCTCAACATTCCTGGTCAATGCTTTATCCACTGCGCCACCACAGGTCGGGCTGACTATGTCTCTTGTTATGGGCTTTCCCTAACATGGTGGTTTCCAATCCTGGTTACACATTAGGATCACTTAAGTAACTTAAAAATATATACATTGAAGGAGAGGGTGCAGTGACAAGTGAAATCAGAATCTCTGAAGGGGGCAGGCAAATATATTTGTTTCTCAGATGGTTCTAACATTTTAAGTCAGGATTGCAAATCTCTGAAGTAAACAATTTTACATTAAGGAAAGACATCATAGTAACTTTAAGAACAATTATCTAACCATTAACAAAAAGACATGCCACAAACTGGGAGAACATACTTGCAAAAACATAAATCTGATAAAGAACTAATAACCAGAATTTACAAAGAGCTCTTACAGCCCCAGTTAGAGCATCATCCTGAAGCACAGAGTTGCTGGTTCCATCCCTGGTCAGGGCACATACGGGAACAGACTGATGTTCCTGTTTCTCTCTCTGTGTCTCTTCCTCTTTCACTAAAACAAATAAATAAAAATTGAGGGGAAAAAAAACAACTCCTACAGCTCAATAAGAAGACAATTGAATTAAAAAGTGGACAGAAGATATGTACAGGTAATTTGTATTAATCGTTGTTTTAAATTTTCTGCATTTTTAATTTTATTTTTGTTTTATTCATTTTAGAGAGGAGACACAGAGTGAGAGAGAGAGAGAAAGAGAGAAAGGGGGGAGGAGCTGGAAGCATCAACTCCCATATGTGCCTTGACCGGACCAGTGCAGGGTTTTGAACCGGCGACCTCAGTGTTCCCAAGTCGACGCTTTATCCACTGAGCCACCACAGGTCACGCTTAAATTTTCTGCATTTTATGATGTTTTAACATTTTACAAAGCTTGCTGGCTGGGGAGAGACTGCCCCTCCTGGGGCTAACCAATTCTTTAGAGATAGCAAAGATGGGGCAGGGAGCACATGTTTCATATGCAAACCGATTACTCTCAAATCTGTAGACCCAAATCCTCGTCTAATTCTCACACATCAAACCAATATTTCCTGTGCCTTCAATCATCCCAGGGCCAGGTACCAGACAACTGGAGAACACCCAATGGCTCAAATTCCATTGGAATTATTCAAACTAGCTCATCCTAACCTGATACCCTGCCCACAGCAGAAACTCCAATAATGATTTCTCTTTCTTTTTCTTTTGCCCCCCACCCCCATCAGGGTATTTCACATTGTCCAAAATCTGTAAGTCCATCCAGCAAAGGATCCAGTGCTCACTCCGGTCATAGTCCAGGAATCAGTCCACGCACATGGGACCTTACCCACTCCCCTCATTCTTGCCATCCTGACAGGTCTCACACTGTCCCAAAGAGGACCACATGGCAATGACAGTCAGCATTTCCATCTCTGCTCTGGAGAACATAATGGCATCCACCCCTATGTCCCAAAATTGCAGACCTACCAGCAGCTTAGCAAGCACTCCCTGCCATTCCAGCTGGGCTTTCATCTTCTGGAAACTTTGGATTGCAACTCCAGGCTGATTCTCTTCATCTTTCAAAGAGGAACTGAAAACATCAGCTCTGGCTGCTGGGCTCGAGCCCTGGGCCACCACCGCCTTCTGCTCAGCAGATCTTGCAGCTCTGGCCCCGGCCTCAACCCCGGCCTCCTGCTGCTGTGGTTCTCCACAATGTCCAGGGCATGCTGCAACTCACAAACCTGTGATTCCTCCTCCAGTATCTGCTCTATTTCCAGGTGAATCTCACAAACCTGTTTGGACTCCTCCTCCAGAGCTTCCTCCAGCTCCAGGGTCAGCATCTGTTTATCCCACGTTGGCTTCCCCACACATGGCTGTAAAAGTCAGCCAGTCTACGGTCCCCAAAAGGACAGCCATGGGGAACCAAAACAGCAGCCAGGCCTCTACCATGAACTTCAAGGGTGGCAGCTGCATACCGATCTCCGAATCCTGCCACAGACTACTCCAAATGTAAAGCCAGTAGCTGCGGTCACCATCACAGCCGCCTGGCCTGTGCAGGTTTGCATTAGATTCGTACAGTTGGTAATGAAACAGCTGAGCCAAAAACTGGTGGGCCATTACCTTTAATCCTAGTTTGCACCGAGTGGGCAAGTAAAAACACACACTGGGCTCCAAGACCCACTCATTCAGTGCTCACAGAGCTACTGACTTATGTGAGTTTCCTAGAATCAAAGGCTTCTAGCTCACCAGTCTTATTCACCTCTGTTCCCCATCTCCTTTTTTCTGCACAAACTGGCTTCTCCCTCAGCACTTCACCATCTTGGCTGCCTCTCCTGACCTCCTCCACGTGGCCTTACTCTGCTCTCCTCTCTAATGCTAATCTCAGGAACTGAGAGCGCAAGCTCCTGGTCTGCCCCACTTTATAGTGTAGATTCAAAATCTTTAATCCTATATACAAACAAGGAAGTCTCTGATACAAACTCACTTATCTGAGGCATAATGGGATTCCTCATGAGAGTGCAACATCCCACATCAAAAAGGGTGGGAAAGGCTTAGTCTTAAAACAAAGCCTTGAGCTATAATGACTCTGCCTGCTTACAGCCTGTCCCCCCACACATTTATAATCACACCCATCCCAAGCAAGAAGGGCAACCAATATCATCACCTGGGCAACAGGCTTCCACGTGGGCAGTGCCATCTTTAACAAAGTGAGCATAATATATTTTATCTGCCCATCACCCAGGTGATTGCTTGGGATGGGTGTGATTATATTAATGTGTGTCAGGGGAGGGCTTTCACACCAAAAGGTTTTAAAAGGAAGAGAGATTATGTTGTTCCAAGGAAGAGGGATTACGTTCTAGGAGGAGAGCAGAAAGGGGAGCAGAGAAAGGACTACGTGGAGGAGGCCAGGAGAGGCAGCCAAGATGGCAGAGTGCTGAGGGAGAAGCCAGTTTGTGCAGAGAGAAGGAGATGGGGAACAGAGGTGAATAAGGCTGGTGAGCTAGGAACCTTTGATTCTAGGAAACTCGGATAAGTCAGTAGGTTTGTGAGCACTGAATGAGTGGGTTTTAGAGCCCAGTTTGTGTTTTTTGCCTTCTGGGTGCAAGTTAGGATTAAAGATGATAGCCCATCAGTTCTTGGCTCCGTTGTTTTATTATGACTGTCAGAATCAAATGCGAACCTGCATTGGCCAGGTGACTGTGATGGTGGCCACAGGCACTGGCTTTACAGAGGGGAAGAGGAGAGGTCTAAGAAGTAGCATTAGGGCTACTCTAGAAAATCGGCAAAGTAGAAGTGAGTGCTGGGATTCCTCACCAACATTTTTGGGTTGTCCTTGGAATTCCCCAAGGCTTCTCACTGCTTCTGTCTTCTTGTTCTCCCTGCAGGAGTCGAGTGCCCCTTCCATGTCTCTAGGGCAATTGCCTTTACACACTGTTTTCCACTTAGCCCTTAAAATAGACAGGAAAATCTGCGTACCCTCATGCTGATTTTAAAGTTAACTAACATTGTATCATATATTTAAATAAGTCTATTTCCTGTTAATATAAGATACAAAATAATAAATGTTTTAGAAGGTGAAACGGGATAACTGATTATAATTGAAATTACTGTCTCAAGATAAGATTTGATGAGAGAGGTCTAAACAAATATTTTGAATACACATCCTCCAGCTAAAGGAGTGATGTTACATTTTTATCTGACGATTTTATCCAATATCCCTCAAATTTTTTGGTAGCCTCACAAAGTAGTTTATCTGTATTTAAAGGAACAAGTTTCATCATTTCTTCTTCCTATCCTGTCATGAATTCAGTGTTCCAAAATGGAACAAAAACACCATGCTTCTCAAGCTGGCCTTCATCTTTAACAAAAATGTATACAAGATATGTATGTTTTAATTAATCATTGCAAGAGGTTTCTTTGAACAACAACAACAAAAAAAAACAACTTTGATATTTCTCTGACTCCTCAGAAGGATTTATGTTCCAGAGCCAACCACTGTGGTAAGATTTGGGATGGAAGTGGGAGATGGGTATGCCGTTATGACTCAGATGTTTCAGGCAGATCAATTTTAGGAAAGAGTACATAAGGATGTTGACAACTCTTAAAAAGTATTCATGTAACTGCACATTTGGAGATGTTTTCAGGTACCACTATGGGTGTATATACCTATTGTAATCTTTTAAACCTTAACTTGATTTGAAACTTTGTATTTATGGAACAGTATTCATAGTATTTTTAAAAACTTCAGGTATCATAAACCTGTGGTGAGAGTATTTGAGAAGGTGTTAGAACTGCTCCATTGCCCTAGAAATTACTTAGTGATGGTGGTCATCTATTGCCTAAAAGTAAAGTCTACTCTAGTTTTAGATTCTTGAGAAAATTCCATATTTAAAGCTTTATTTCTAAATATACTTTCATTTTCTATTTCTAAGCTATTAAAATATAGATGTCCTTTTCAGATTACTTGCGAAAGTTATTTTTTTTCTTTATTATATATATAATTATATTTATTTTTTACCTTAAGGACAAAAGAAAGACTGTATTCATTCAAGATTTCAGTACATTTTCATGTATTTGTTTGTCTTAATATATAAGTGAATATATTAATTGAGAAATTTCAGATGTGGTTAAACTATTTTTATGACATATAAAAACTGCATAAAATTCAAATTTCATTGTCTATAAATAATGTTTAATTGAAACACAGCCATATTCTTTTTGCCCATGGCTCTTTATGTGCTACAACGGCAAAGTTGAGTAGTGCACCAGAAACTACACAGACCCAAACCAAATGTCTAAAATATTTACTGTATAATATGGTATTTTATTTATTTGTTTCTTTGTTTATTTATATTTTTCTGAAGTTATTAGCAGGGAGGCCACCAGACTCCCACATGCGCCCAACCGGTATACACCCAGCATGCCCACCAGGGAGCGATGCTCTGCGCATCTGGGGCAATGTTCGGTTGTGGCTGGAGCCATTCTAGCACCTGAGGTGGAGGCCATGGAGCTGTCCTCAGACTTGAGCCAACTTTGCTCTAGCGGAGCCTTGACTGTGGGAGGAGAAGAGAGAGATAGAGAGGAAGGAGAGGGGGAAGGGTGGAGAAGCAGATGGGCACATCTCCTGTGTGCCCTGGCGGGAAATCAAACCCAGATCTTCCACAAACTGGGCCAATGCTCTACCGTTGAGTCAACCGGTCAGGGCCTGATATGATCTTTTAAAGAAAATGTTTTCCAATTACTGCATCAGGTAATTATCATACAATTAAGGGTATGTACCAGAGTAAGAACAAAAATGGTATACAGACTGAGTTGATTTTCAGCATTACTTTTTTAAAAAGTAGATGTAAGGGAGAAACATTTTTCTTCTTTTCTAGGTTCTTTTGGCTGCTATATTAATTAAATTAACATATCATTATAAGGTGCCAAAAGCTACAGAATTAATATTAATTCTTTAGGAAATTTAAAGAACATTTTATTAATTTGGGCAAGGCGTGGAGAGAGATTTTGTAAGTGTGATTTCTATGCTTGTGTGGTTAGCATCAAAACTAAGATGGCCAATGGCATTGTGCTGTAAATGCAGAAGAGGAAGGAGACTTGGATTCCCTGACCTTCCCCCATGCCTATGGGAGGAGGGGTGAATAGCTAGCCAGGTGCAGGGACAGGGAGGATTAAGCATGGCCCCTTCCTCTCCCCTCTTTCTACCTTTAATGGGCCACTCGCAAACATTTATCCCCTGACACCATGTAAGCTCCCCCTCCCATCCTGAAAACCTGTGATTCATGTATATACCTCTAGATAAAGGGATGGTAAATGAACACTAAAAGATTTGGGAATGTCTTTTAATATGAAAAACAGCATCTTTGATTGTGTTACCTTGAAAGTCTTAATGTTTCTGTGTATCCCCTAAACAAATGTTGCCAGCTTGTACCGTGATGTCATGTTCTCCCCTACCCGTGTGTGATCAAGGGTATATAAGCAGCCACTGAACTATTTTGGGGGCTGCAGATGCCCCGTGTCAGCCATATTTGACTGGCATATTTAATAAATCTCTTCCTCTAATAAAACTTTTCAAAATTTATCTGGACTGGGTGTCTTAACTTGATGAAATGAGGTACAGTGCCTTTCAGAATCTGGGGTGCAGCACTTTATAACAATATGACAAATTAACAAGAGAGAAAGAAATTTTATTTCATACATACAGGAGTCTCACATAGACCTGAGAGACTCTCTGTCAGTTGTTAGAATCCATCGGAGCCTGAAAAGATCAGCGTACAGGCTTTTTATTGAAAGAAAACCTGCCGGGCTGGCTCGCAAGGGGAGTTGCTCCAGGCACAGGGTAGAACGGGGCTTTTTAAAGGGTCTTTTGGGGAGAGGGAGTAGAAAGGGCTGTGGGGCATTAGCTGATTGGCTGCTGGACAAAGAATTGTGACATCAGACATTCCTTTGTGGTTAGTCATCTGCCACAAGACCTGAAACAAAACTCATGCAGGCAGGGTTAAAGAAATGAAACCTAAGATTCCCGACTATATAATATATAAAAAAGAAAGAGAGTGGTTCCTAGAGAGGCCTCAAGGTGAAAGGGACAGAGGTCATTATCTTCTGTAGCTTCTTCCTGCTGAGTAGGGGTTGTGAGGGGCTATGGCCTCTCTAAAGACTACTCTTAGTGAGGGGTAGAGAGGTGCAGTGATGGCTTTTTGTAGGGTAGTGGTATATTTATAGGGTTTCATATTTTTCTGTTTCACAAGGGCAGATTTCAGGGTTGGTGTGTAGGGTTAGGTAGATTTTTCTAATTTCCTGATTGGCAAAGGTCTGCATGTGGTTCTGTAAGAAACTAGTGAACAAACGTAAGAGGCAGGGTCTAAAAGTTAGACAACTAAATAGGAGAGTAAGTGGACCAGTGAAAGGCAATAGTCAAGACACCCGGTTTGTGCGAAACCACTGATTCCATGACTTGGTTTGTTTTTTACGAATTCGCTGGGCTTCAGAGAGAGAAAGAGTGGAAATAAGACAGGGCAGTGGCCAGTCTCCCTGTCCCTAGACCTATTTTTATAGAAATTCTTAAAGCAACAAGAAGAGTAATTACCTGTATAGCTTGTTTGGTCCTTAGATTGATGGGTAGTGTACTAGGAACTGAAAGAGGCTCCTGGGGTGGGATTAGGTTGATATTTGGGGTGAGATAGATTAGGGGACTGGGTTCTGTCCAATTAGTAGGAAGACACATATAGGTGTTGGTCCCACACAAGTAGAAATCCCCTGATTGGGTGATATAGGATGAGACATGGACAGAGAATTGATGGACAAGGGGTTGGTTTTGTCCGTCCAACTGAACTCCAGACGGTCAAGGTGAAGGAAAGTGCAGCCCTGGTGGGGGGGGGGGGCAGGAAAGACATGGTTAGAGGCCTGCTTTAAGCATTGCAACTGTGTGGTAGAGGTATTGAGCCAGGGATATAGCTGTGTGGTGGGATAGGAGCATTTATGTTGTGAAGCTGTAAGAGTAGGGGGTCCTGTGAATTGAAGAGAATTAGAAAATAATTTGTTTGCTTTTGGAGAAACTTGATAGTTGTACAGAAGTTAGAAGGAAGGTGACCCATTGAGATAGTACCTTGAGTAGTAAAGCTTATTGATTTTTGGAAGATTATATGATTCAAGAAATTTGTCCATTTCATCTAGGTTGTCTAATTTTTTGGCATACAGTTCTTCAAGTATTTTCTTACGATGCTTTGTATTTCTGTTGTGTCAGTTGTTATTTCTCCACTCTCATTTCTAATTTTATTTATTTGAGCCCCCTCTCATTTTTTCTTGGTGAGTCTAGTTAAAGCTTCATCGATCTTGTTTACCTTTTCAAAGAACCAGCTTCTGGTTTCATTGATCCTCTGTATTGTTTCCTTAGCCTCTATGTCATTTATTTCCACTCTGATCTTTATTATTTCCTTCCTTCTACTAGTGCTGGGCTTTATTTGCTGTTGTTTTTCTAGTTCTTTTAGATGCAGGGTCAAGTTGCTTATTTGAGCTTTTTCTACTTTCTCATGGTATGCCTGTAGTGCTATGAACTTCCCTCTCAGTACTGCTTTTGCTGTGTCCCATAAATTTTGAGTTGATGTATGCTCATTATCATTCTTTTCTAGAAACTTTTTTATTTCTTCTTTGATCTCATTGTTAACCCATTTGTTATTTAGTAACATGCTATTTAGTTTCCAAGTGTTTGAATATTTTTCAGTTTTTCTTTTGTGGTTAATTTCTAGTTTCATGCCATTGTGATCACAGAAAATGCTTGATATGATTTCAATTTTCTTAAATTTGTTGAGACCACTTTTGTGTCCTAACATGTGGTCTATCCTAGAAAATGTACCATGAGCACTTGAAAAGAATGTATATTCTACTGCTTTAGGGTAAAAAGTTCTGAAGATATCTATTAAATCAAGTTGATCTAGTGTATCCTTTAAGTCTGCTGTTTCTTAGTTAATTTTCTTTCTTGAGGATCTATCCAGTGATGTTCGTGGGGTATTGAAATCTACTATTATAGTATTGTTGTTAATCTCACTCTTTATATCCATCAAAGTCTGCTTTATGTATGTCAGGGCTCCTATGTTTGGTGCGTAGATATTTATAGTGGTTATATCTTCCTGTTGAATTGTTCCCTTTATCATTATGTAGTGTCCTTCTTTATCTCTTACTACAGCCTTTGTTTTAAAGTCCATTTTGTCACATATAAGTATTGCTACCCCGGCTTTTTTTTCATTTCCATTTGAATGAAATATTTTTTTCTATCCTTTTACCTTCAGTCTATGTGCATCTTTTGTTTTAAGGTGTGTTTCTTGTAGACAGCATATGTATGGGTCCTGTTTCTTTATCCACACAGCTACCCTATGTCTTTTGATTGGATCATTTCATCCATTTACATTTAAGGTTATTATTGATATGTAGTTGTTTATTGCCATTTTATTCTTTAAAGCTGTATCCTTCTTTTGCTATAATCTTTCCTCCCTTTGAACTCTTCACAACAGGCCCCTTAGTATCTCTTGCAGAATTGGTTTGGTTTTAATGAATTCCTTGAGGCTTTTTTGTCTGGGAAGTTCTTTGTTTCTTCTTCAATTTTAAACGTTAACCTTGCTGGATAGAGTAATCTTGGTTGTAGGTTCCTGTTCTGCATTACTTTGAATATATCTTGCCATTCCCTTCTGGCCTCAAGTGTTTCTGTTGAGAAGTCGGATGTCATCTTTATGGGGGCTCCTTTGTAGGTGATAGCCTTTTTTTCTCTAGTAGCTTTTACAATTTTCTCTTTATCACTTAGCTTTGGTATTTTAACTATGATGTGTCTTGTTGTAGATTTCTTTGGGTTTCTCTTTAATGGAGTTCTCTGTGCTTCTTGAAGTGTGAAACGTTTTCCAGTCTTAATTTAGGGAAGTTTTCAGCTATGATTTGATTGAACACAGTTTCTATTCCTTGTTCTTTCTCTTCTTGTTCAGGAACCCCTATAATGTGGATGTTATTTCTCTTCAAGTTGTCACAGAGCTCCCTTAGAGTTTCCTCAGATTTTTTGAGTCTCTTTTCTTTTTTCTGCTCTGCTTCTCTGCCTTTGTTTATTGTGTCCTCTAACTCGCTGATTTGATCCTCAGCTTCATCCATCCTCCTTTCAATCCCGTCCATTGTGGTCTTCAGTTCTGATACTGTATTTGTCATTTTTGTCTGATTCTTTTTTATTATTTCAATTTCCTTTATTATACTTGCTATCTCTTTATTTCGGGGTTTGTAATAGCTATGCATTGTTGCTCTAAGCTCTTTGAACATCCTAACTATCATTATTTTAAACTCTCCATCAGGTAGTTTGATTATATCTGATTCATTTAGGTCCTTCTCTGGGGATTTCTCTTGATTCATTTGGTTTGCATTCCTCTGCCTGCCCATTTTGTCTGTGTAAGAAGGGTTTGGCTACTGGATCCCAAAGGTTATTGCCTCTGTGTTCCCTAGGTGTGGTGTCTGCAGGCCCACCACCCCCTCTGCCGCTGCCTAGGTTTGTTGGGTGTGGGTGTTGCTGGTGCTGGCTGCTGTGGCTGCTGCTATGGTCTTGGCCTCGCCTCCGCGGGAGGGGCTATGTTCTCGTGCTAGGCTCTATAAGCCTCAGCAGGTCTCGTCCTTCGCCCCTCTCCCATGAGTGGGATTGCGCACCACACTTGGGCCACAAGCCTGGGTGACAGGGGCAAGGGTGAGCACTTTTGCTCAGCTGCGGGTCTTTGTCAACCTGTTCCTCCAGCCAGGAGGGGCTTCTGGTGCACGCTCAGCTGCAAGCTAGGCTTCCACCCCACCCCTGCAACCTTGGCTCCTTGGCCAGGCTTCTGGTGCATGCTGAACTGCGCACCCAGGCTTCAGCCCCACCTCTGTGGGCAAAGGCGGTTCGTGCATGGCTTCAAGCCTCAGAGGCCTGGTGAGGCTGTGCGCCCGCTCACCCCTGCCCAGCGGCAGATCTCTGCTTATTCCGGACTCCTGCTTTTCCCCCACTGGTGGGGTCGCAGGCGGGCCTGCAGCTGCTGTACCACTTTTGTATGTTCCCTTTGCCTCCCCACCCCCGGGCTAGACCAAGCTCACACCAGGCGGCACGGCCTCTGCCCCCAGCAATGGAACCGCGCTTTTGTGTCCCACTGCCGCCTGCCCTCCAGCAAGCCCTCAGCAGTGTGGATGGGTACGCTGCAGCTCAGACCCTAACACTCCATACTGTAGTCCTAAGAGCTCCTTCCATCTAAGCGACTGTGCTGTAATTGCCACAGGGGAGCTTGTTTGGCCAGTGTCCTGCTTCCCCTTGCTGGTTCCAGGGGAAATATTGTTTCAGATTTATGGAGTGACTCAGCCCAGGGTTTAGGGTGGCTGTCCCTCAAAGCTTTTCTCCCTGTGCCTTCCAGACCACACTCTTTTCCCGTTCCTCCAGTCCTCTCCTCTCTCCCTGTCTCCCAGAGTCCTGGGTGAGTGGTTGTGAGAGAGGTTTCCTGTGCCGTCCCTTTAAGAATCCTGGGTCTGAGACAACTCCCTCTTTCTCACAAACAGTATCCTAACCTGTTTCACAGCTAAATACTGTCAATAGCCCTCTTCTAGGCTCTGGGGCTGTAGGCTGGGGCTTTGTTCCTGGGACCCAGGTCCCTACTCTTCTGCTGGCCTCTCTTCCCACCACACGAGTCTCTCCGGGCTGCCTTTTGCTCCGGGGAGTTGGGCAGCCCTTTTCGCATTTTTGCTTTTCCTACCAGTCTCAATGTTGCTTCTTCAGTGTTCCCCAGTTGAAGAGTCCTCTCAGTCCAGTTCAACGTTGGTTTATGCAGATGCTGGTTCTTAAAATCAAGTTATAATCCACTTTTGTTCTGGGAGTTGGAAGTTTGTATGTCCGCTTACTCCATCGCCATCTTTGAGAAGTAAAGCAAAAAGGGGCAGGTGAAAGCAGGGGAGTATTCAGGGTGACTGGTTTCTGCGTAGGGGAAATTTGGGGTTTTAATTTTTTTTTTTTTTTTGAGCTGGGAATAATAGGTTTGATATAGCTTATTTGCTTGGTTGTGGTCGAAGCGGGATAATTCCCTATAAGAGTGTTGGCTCTCTCAAAGGAGGAAGCCCCTTCTGGGGTTTGCTATATGGGAACTGTTTGTAGAAGGTGGGTATTGTTGTTTGAGATAGGGAGTGCAGAGTAGGCTGAAGAGGACATAACTGCATAGGAAGAATTAACTTTAATTAAAAGTCTTTGAGCCTGATCAGGCGGTGGCGCAGTGGATAGAGCATCAGACTGGGATGTGGAAAACCCAGGTTCGAGACCCCGAGCTCACCAGCTTGAGTGCGGCCCATCTGGCTTGAGCAAAAGCTCACCAGCTTGGACCCAAGGTCGCTGGCTCCAGCAAGGGGTTGCTCGGTCTGCTGAAGGCCTGTGGTCAAGGCACATGTGAGAAAGCAATCAATGAACAACTAAGGTGTTTTAACGGCAATGAAATACTAATGATTGATGCTTCTCACCTCTCTTCATTCTTGTCTGTCCCTATCTACCCCTCTCTCTGACTCTCTCTCTGTCCCTGTAATAAAAAATAAATAAATAAATAACGTCTTTGAGTGAGGTTGCCTCTAGGAGAGAAGGAATGGGGGCAGCATATGTGGCGCCCAGTAGGAGAGAAAGTAGAGCTGGTGTTAGGAGATCAAGAACTGGGGGCATGGTGGTTGGGCTTAGAGGTGGTTAAAAGGAAGAGAAGAAGAAATTGAAAAGCCACTGGTTTTTGTTTTTGAGAATATTTAAGTAGAGAATCTTGTCAGGCCAAGTTTCAAATTTAATTGAGGAGTTTGTCAATTTTACTGAAGTGAGGCCTAAATCAGGAGAGGTTCTCGGAGGCCTGAAGAAGGAAGTAGAAGAATTTGGAAAGGTGGTAATTGGCAGTTTCCTATTGTGAGTGCCTGCTGGACTGGGTGGTATGGCAGGATATGGCCTCTTAGAGGAGCATTATGAGATGGACTGGTCAGGTTCTTCTTGGATAGGGGAACATGTGGAAATTTTGAGAGACAGAGGACCTATGGAGAGGTATGTTTTAGGGGTATTGGTGGTATAAGGCTTAATGTGAGAGAGGTGAGTGCAGTGTGAGTCTCCTTCCACTTAGATGGCGGTAGGCGTGGACAGGATAACAGTGTGGGGCCTTGTCCAGGTAAGCTGGAGAGGGGTTTTTCCCCATCTCCAGTGAAGTTTGAGAGTGAAGTTGAGCCTTAGCAGAGAAGATACAATATTCTTTTATGGTGAGGAAGTTAAGAAGGGTGGTGGTGTGTCTACTTGATCCTTTTCCCCATGTCTTCTTGTAGACCTGGTCCCCAGGGAGGATTGATAGGTGTGCGTCCGTCCGTGGTTGGAAAGGGCTGTGGAAGGAGCTTGTCAAACTGGGAATAGTAGGTTTAGTATAGTTTGTTTGCTCAGTTTGCTGCTGAGGTGGGGTAATCTCCTAGAGAGTGCTGGCTCTCTCACAGCAGGTGACCCCTTTTTGAATTTTGTATATAAGAGTGGTGTGAGGAAGATGAGTATTGTTGGGCAGATAAAATATATTATGCTCACTTTGTTAAAGATGGCGCTGCCTTCGTGCATGTCCATTGATATTAATGTGTGTTGGTTGACAGGCTGTGGGCAGGGTGGGTCAGTTTAGCCTAAGGCTTAATTTTAAGAGTAAGCTTTTCCCCACACCCCACATTGGATGATGTGGGGTGGTGCACTCTCATGAGGAATCCTCCTATTATGCCTCAGATAAGTGACTTTGTATTAGAGACTTCCTTGTTTGCAGATTGGATTAAAGGTTTGGATTTCTACACGATAAAGTGGGGCAGACCGGGAGCTTGCTCTCTCTCAGTTCCTGAGGTTAGCATTTGAGAGGAGAGAAAATTAAGGCCATGTGGAGGAGAGGAGAAGCAGCCAAGATGGCTGAGGAAGAAGCCAGTTTGTGCAGAGAGAAGGAGATAGGGAACAGAGGTGAATAAGTCTGGTGAGCTAGAAACCTTTGATGCTAGGAAACTTGGATAAGTCAGTAGCTTTGTGAGCACTGAATGAGTGGGTTTTGGAGCCCAGTGTGTGTTTTTGCTTGCCCGCCGGGTGCAAGCTAGGATTAAAGCTGATAGTTCACCAGTTATTGGCTCCGTTGTTTCATTACTGACTGTACGAATCTAATGTGAACCTGCATGTGAATGGCTACAATGGCGGCTCCTGACCATACAAGTATTATTAAGAGGAATAGGGAGAGTTGAGTAAGCTGAATATGACATGGACAGACATCCAGCAACTGGCTGCATAGGAGGAGTTAGTCTTGATTACGAGACTTTAAATGAGATTAAGAGAGCTTTCTAGATGAGAGGATTCTAAGAGAGAGGATATGGGGGCCAAGCATACCTTTAAAGGTAAGGAGATAAGAAAGAATAGAGCAAGCTGGAATTTCCATCTTGTCTGTTATCAGGTTATTCTTCTTCTTCTGGGATTTTAGTCAGACTGAGCTTGGTGGGCTCTAAGGGGCAGCAGGTGTATTTAGGTGATGATTCAGGTTGACTGGAAGGGTCATCCATAGGTATGTGTGGAGATGGAACTTCCATTTTCTTTAATCTGGAGACATGAAACTAGGGGGGTCTTTCCCTGAAGTTTTGTGGCCGTGGGGGTGGTGAAGAGAACCTTGGGATTCATTATGCTGGGTGGTAGAGGTAAATTTATAACAGAATTGGGCAAATCTGACTAGATGAGAAGCAGTAATAGGGCCAACTCTGAGGACAGGAAGTGAAAGGAGAGAGAGATTCTGAGTTTGGAGAGTAGATTCTGGCCTAAAATAGGCATAGGGCATCGAGGCAGGAGGGAAAAAGGAGTGTGCAAAGGAGACACCATTTATTAGACAAGTCAGTGGATCTGTGGCCAATAGGGAGGAAATAAGACCATCAACACCCACAAAGGAGATTTTTAAGGGATGAGCAGGACCTGAATATTTGGGCAAGGCAGAGTGAGTGGCCCCCGTGTCTATAAGAAATGAGGTCGCTTACCTGCTACTTAGATGGCTACCCCAGGCTCTTTGATAGTGATAGGTCATGGGTGGCTGGGGTAGGGCTAGAAGAGACTGAACCCTCCCTTAGAGGAGCGAGGGGACAGTCTACCTTCCAGTGTCCCTTTTTCCCACAGTGAGGACAAGGCCCTGGCAGAGCTGAGGAGCCAGACAGGCTTTGTGCCCAATGACCTTCTTTTCCACACTTGAAGCAGGACTCTGGTGGAGTTTTACAAGGCCCCTTGGGGCATTGGAGACTTTAAGAGCAGCCACCCAGAGCTGGTATTTTGCCTGATCTCTTTTGGACTGTCTGCCTTTTCCTGTTTTTCTTGCTTATTATAAACCTTAAAAGCCATGCTTAGGAGATGTCGTTGAGAGGTTTGACTAAGAGAGCAAAATTGAGAATTCAGTGTTTAAAGAAGCCTATTAGACCAAGGAAAGAAAAGATTTGATTCGTGGTGGTAGGTGGTTGGAGACTGTGGAGGGTCTGAGTTCGATTTAGGTGGTGGGGATTAAGGCGATGCCCAGATAGACTATGGATTGAGAGTGAAGTTGAGCCTTAGCAGAGGAGATACAATATTCTTTTATGGTGAGGAAGTTAAGAAGGGTGGTGGTGTGTCTCCTTGATCCAGGCAGGGAGGGGTTACAGAGGAGTAGGTTATTTACATATTGTAAGAGAGTACTAGTTTCGAGATTGCTTGCTGCCCAAAGAGGTGTGAGCTGTTTCTGAACCCCTGGGGTAATACAGTCAGTCCATTTAAGTTGCTGGGCTGCATTACTGTTCAGGTGAGTTCAAGTAAAGGCAAACAGAAAGTAAGAGTCAGGGTATAGAGGAATGGTAAAGAAGGCATCCTTGAGGTCTAGGATCATGAAGTGAGTGGTGTTTGAGGAAATGTGTGACAGTAATTTGTAGAGATTAGGGACTACTGGATGGAGAAGAATTACCGCCTCATTGATTAGGCATAAGTCTTGTATGAGGCAATAAGCCTTTGAAGGTTTTTGAACAGGAAGTTGGGGTAATGTAGGGAAAGTCCATGGGGATGAGTAAGCCTTGATTTAAGAGGTGGGTAATTATTGGTTTAAGGCCTTAGAAACAGACACAGTTACACATTAAACAAAGATTTTACATACAAATTATAAATTAAGAAATTTAAATAAGCATGCATTTTCAGACAAAGAGACAAAACAGATTATTTACTCACACAGCTTAATAGACAACTATGCCTTTTTAAGCTTTTCAAGATGGCAGGGAGTTGTCAGCATAGAGGGGAGGGAGAGAGGAAGCAGACAGATGGACAACGTGAACAGCTGGATGGAAATAAGGAGAGTCAGAATCTGCAGGAGGGGGAGGAGGAGGTTGAAGTGCTTATCGTGGCGCCACATGGTCAGAGGAGTCAAAAGATTTAGAGCTTTGAGGAGAGGAGAGAAGGAACAAGGGGGAGAAAGGTCTAGTTGCAGCCTGTGAGAAGAAGGAAGGGGATGAGGGGAAGAATGACACCCCTCGCTGCAGCTTGTAAGGAGAGAGGAGGGGTCGAAGAGGAGAGAGATAGAACTGCAGTTTGTAAGGAGGGGGGGGGGTTTAAGAATGCAGTGGAGAAGGGAGGGGCCCCTGGCCAGCAGGGGAGGAGAAAGAGAGATAGGTATTTGAAAGTGAATGAGAAACAGGATTCTGCAAAGAAAGGGGACTTCTGGAGGGAAGAGACTCAAGCGGAAGAGATCTGCAGAGAGGGGCCCGAGAGAGTTGGGAGTCCGCGGAGAAGGAAAGATTAGGAGCAGAGGTTTTAGGTGAGGTTTCTTTGGCAAAAAAACAGCCTGTGTGTAGAACAGGCAGCACAGAGATTAAGGACAGGAGCGAAGGTAGAAGAAAGAAAGCCTGTACGTAAGTGTTGGGCAGATAAAATATATTATGCTCACTTTGTTAAAGATGGAAGTCCGTTGATATTAATGTGTGTTCTGGAACAGGCTGTGGGCAGGCCGGGTCATTATAGCCTAAGGCTTGGTTTTAAGAGTAAGTTCTTCTCCACACCCTTGACTGATTGGATGATGTAGGGTGGTGATATGTAGGGAGGAATCCCATTATGCCTCAGATGGGTGGCTTTGTATCAGAGACTTTCTTGTATGTATAATTGGATTAAAGGTTTGGATTTTCTATGCTATAAACTGGGGCAGTCCGGGAGCTTGCTCTCTCTTGGTTCCTGAGGTATTAGAAAGGAGAGCAGAGTAAGGCCACATGGAGGCCAGGAGAAGCAGTCAAGATGGCAGAATGCTGAGGGAGAAGCCAGTTTGTTAAGAGTTTGTGCTGGAGGAGATGGGGAACAGAGGTGAATAAGTCTGGTGAGCTAGAAACCTTTGATTCTAGGAAACTCGGATAAGACAGTAGCTTTGTGAGCACTGAATGTGTGGGTTTTGGAGCCCAGTGTGTGTTTTTGCTTGCCCGCCGGGTGCAAGCTAGAATTAAAGCTGCTGGCTCACCAGTTCTTGGCTCCGGTGTTTCATTGCCATCTGTCCGAATCCAATGTGAACCTGCACTGGCTGGGCTGCTGTGATAGTGGCCTTGGCTACTGGCTTTACAGTAAGGAATTTTTGAGGCCTTCCCAGTCTGGTGGCAGAAATTATTGAGATTTTTTAGTGTACTGTAATTGAAAGTAGTGTTATTTTGAGGCCACGCCATCCACAAGGCCGAGTTTGATGAGATTTTTTTAAGAGGCATCCCAAAGGAGTAGTCTCTGAGGTTCAAGATTGGGAGGAGCCCATTATGGATGGAGAATAGAGAAAGGAAAGAGCGTCTTCTGACTCTTTCAGCTATTTAGAGTAGAGTAGAGTGTGTGGGAAATGAGGAAACCGATTGTCACCAGAGACCTCAGTTCCAGAGTAGTAGAGAGCAACCTGGCTAGGTGCCTAAACTTTCAAGGAAGTCCGTAGAAGCGGTCTGCTTAGTGTAGAGACCTCCCAAACTGTGAACCTCAGAGAGTAAAGTGAGAGTGGGGGAAGGAGAGAAGCCTACCAAAGATTGGGAAAGAGAAGAAATTCCTTACCTTCTGCTACAGCAGGGGTTCAAGACAGGGTTGGGTAGCCGGCTGTAAAGCCAGTAGCCAGGGTCAGGATCGCAGCCGCCCGACCCGTGCAGGTTCGCATTAGATTCGAACAGTCGGTAATGAAACACAGGAGCCACGAACTGGTGAGCCATCAGCTTTAATTCTAGCTTGCACCCGGCGGGCAAGCAAAAACACACACTGGGCTCCAAAACCCACATATTCAGTACTCACAAAGCTACTGACTTATCCGAGTTTCCTAGAATCAAAGCTTTCCAGCTCACCAGACTTATTCACCTCTGTTCCCCATCTCCTCCAGCACAAACTCTTAACAAACTGGCTTCTCCCTCAGCACTCTGCCATCTTGGCTGCTTCTCCTCCTCCACGTGGCCTTAATCTGCTCTCTTCTCTTCTACCTCAGGAACCAAGCAAGAGCTCAAGCTACTGGTCTCCCCACTTTATACCCTACAATCAAAACCTTTAATCCAATTATACAAACAAGGAAGTTTCTGTATAATGGGATTCCTCAGGAGAGTGCACCACCCTACATCATCCAATCAGTCAAGGGTGTGGAGAAGAGTTTACTCTTAAAACTAAGCCTTAGGCTATAATGACCCGGCCCACCCACAGCCTGTCCTAGAACACACATTAATATCAATGAACTTCCATGTGGGCAGCGCCATCTTTAACAAAGTGAGCATAATATATTTTATCTGCCCAACACCGGCCAATCAACCTATGTCCACACAGTCAAATAGAATCAGGGAGCAAGCCCAGGACGAGCTGTCACTGCCCAATGCTTCCCTAATAGTAGGTTTGGCTGGTGGAGGGGATCATTCAGGCGTCCGGTACCCTGTCCTGGGTTTTCGCACCAAATGTTAAAATCCATCAGAGTCTGGAAAGATCAGCGTACGGGCTTTTTATTGAAAGAAAACCTGCCGGGCTGGCTCGCAAGGGGAGTCACACCAGGCACAAGGTAGGACAGGGCTTTTTTAAGGGTCTTTTGGGGAGAGGGAGTAGAAAGGGCTGTGGGGCATTAGCTGATTGGCTGCTGGACAAAGGATTGTAACATCAGACATTCCTTTGTGGTTGGTCATCTGCCACAAGCCCTGAAACAAAACTCATGCAAGCAGGGTTAAAGAAATGAAACCTAAGATCAGTCAGGCAAATGAGGCTCACATGGCATTTTGAGATAAGGAGAAGCAGGACTGGAACTTCAAAGGGAAGAAAGGCAATTCACAGGAAGGTGGGAAGAGCAAATGCCTGTTAAACAAATGTGTTGTGAAGAAACAGTGGGATACAGAGAAGACTGTGAAACACTCTGCCAAGATTTCCCCAGCTCACCATATTTAGGCCATACTTTTTGAGGTTATCTCTGGTGATAGGTCTCTTCTTGAACATGGCCTATGTTGGGCAGATAAAATATATTATGCTCACTTTGTTAAAGATGGCGCTGCCCATATGGAAGCCCGTCACCCAGGTGATATTATTTGCCCTTATGCTTGGAATGGGTGTGGGGGAAAGGCTGTAATATAAGCAGGCCGGGTCGTTATGGCCTACGGCTTGGTTTTAAGAGTAAGCTCTTCCCCACACCCTTGACTGATTGGATGATGTAGGGTGGTGCACTCTCCTGAGGAATCCCATTATACAGAGACTTCCTTGTTTGTATAATTGGATTAAAGGTTTTGAGTCTATGGTATAAAGTGGGAGAGACCAGTAGCTTGATCTCTCTCTCGGTTCCTGGGTTCCTGAGAGTAGTATTAGAGAGGAGAGCAGAGTAAGGCCACGTGAAGGCCAGGGGAAGCAGCCGAGATGGCAGAGTGCTGAGGGAAAAGCCAGTTTGTTAAGAGTTTGTGCAGGAGGAGATGGGAAACAGGTGAATAAGTCTGGTGAGCTGGAAAGCTTTGATGCTAGGAAACTCGGATAAGTCAGTAGCTTTGTGAGCACTGAACGTGTGGGTTTTGGAGCCCAGTGTGTGTTTTTGCTTGCCTGCCGGGTGCAAGCTAGAATTAAAGCTGATGGCTCACCAGTTCTTGGCTCCGGTGTTTCATTACCAACTGTTCGAATCTAATGTGATCCTGCATGGGTCAGGCGGCTGTGATCCTGACCGCGACTACTGGCTTTACAGCCAACTACCTAAATTCTTGTAGGCAGTTAATAGGGAGGTTAAAAGCTCTTCATGACTCTTTTGGGCCTTAATTGCCTTTAGTTCAAAATAATCCACACACCAAATTGTCACATTCTGGAAAGAATTTGAAATGGACTTTTTACTAGTGGTTTTTTAAATCATTCAGAGTGCAGTCCAAAACCATTATCATGGTAAACAAGATCATTCTTGATATTCTCCTTATGACCATAACTTCTGCTCTGCCTCAG
This sequence comes from Rhynchonycteris naso, assembly GCA_037038555.1. Lineage (NCBI taxonomy): Eukaryota > Metazoa > Chordata > Mammalia > Chiroptera > Emballonuridae > Rhynchonycteris > Rhynchonycteris naso. The sequence goes on along the minus strand of CM073000.1, from coordinate 153,746,105 downwards.
TCACTCTGATCAGTGTCTGTTCTTGGACTCTGATCTCAGGACCTTTGCACTTGCTCTCTCTTTTCTCTCTCTCTCTCACACACACACACACACACACACACACACACACACACGTCAGCATAACCTACTTGCTCATTGCCCTGTTCAAACGTTACCCATCTAGAGGCTTTCCTTAACCATGTCATCTGAAATAGTTCACCTTATCTAAAATAGTCCCCAGTGCCACTCTTGTTGAGTAGCTCAGTTGATTGGCGCATCCTCCCAATATGCCAAGGTTGCAGGTTTGATTCTTGGTCAGGGTACATACAGGAAACAATCAATGGGTGCATAAATAAATGGACAACCATAAATTGAAGTGTTTTTCTTTCTCTCTCTCCCTTCCTCCCTTTAAAATAAATCAATCAATAAATTTTAAAAATAATTTTAAAATATTTTCTAGAATGTAGGCCCCCTTTCAGCTACTTTAAGAAAGATTTATTCAACACTAATTTTAGAAATGTTTGGTTCAGAGTAGATGCTCAATACTATTTGTTGATTGAATGAATAATTCCCTGGAAATGGATATATGGGGGTTCATTTATCAAAGACAAATTTATATCTAAAGTGCTTCAAGTTTCATTGACAAAATATGTGTGTGCACATACATATTATCCTGCTTGGTTGATGAAAAGATTGAGGCAGGGGGAAAAAGTGAGTAAAAATGTGAACACTTTGCAGATAAAATTGAATTGCGGTTCGTTTGGCCAGACTGCATACACCTGTGATAGCTATGGACAATCTGAAGCCAGCCACAAAAAATCCAGTGGTACATGGAAGAGGAGGGGCCTCTGAGCTGGGCTGGAACAGGGACAAGTGATTATGAACCTGCAGGCTATGTGTTAGGGCCTCTCGCTCATAATTGCTCCTTACTCCTTTGAGAGGCCTGTAATGCCCGGCTTTTTAGAGATAAGGAAATTGACTCCCAGTGAAGTAATTTGCCTTAACCTTCCTTCACTTTTCTTTTCAACTAAGCTAGTGGGTTAATTAAGTGTTAAGGCTACCAATACAGAAAAATAATACATTGGTGGTGTTTTACAAAATGAAATTATGCTTTATTGGAATTCAGTGAAGCAGGAAGTGTGGACACAGAGGACTAAGAATTGACATTATAGTTCTTCCTAACAATTCACTGTGGAAATAAGACAGGGAAGTGAAATGGTAGGATTTGTCTAAAACTGAAAGTTGTCCTGCAGCTGGGAAACAAGTAGAGGAAATTAATGAAAGGTGTGAAGGGTTGGTTTCCTAAGAATTAGTGGTAGAATCCCTTTTACTTCGCATCTTTTTAAATGATCTGGAGGAAACTCTATCAAATTGGATTTAAATGGATTTTCCCTTCTAGAGCAGGAAAGATTTAGGTAAGAGATAGCAGTCATTGAGATGTTAATGAATCCCATCTCCTCTTGAGGGATTTGGGCCAATTAAATGTACTATTACCAATTCAAAAAAGGTTGTATCTGTGTATATGTTGGGGGTCTGGGGGGAAGTACCAATGCCTAAAGTAGCGACTGAAAGTGGAATAAAAAATTGGAATTTTTGTAAGACATGAATGGGGCCAGAGTGAGTTTTGGGTAAAACAAACAAACAAACAAACAAAACGCTATTAATATTATTCAAAGATGTCAGTGAAACCTCCTTTAGGAAATTCTGACACCAACAACAACTACTACAAAAACCCTTTCCCTATTCTTAGGTAAAAGTGTGGGGTTGATATAGTTGGACTATAGTGTATTTTTTTATTGTCACTTGTGAAAATTGGGTTTTTGAAGGACAGCTAAACTCACTGGAAAGACATGGGTCAGAGGTGGCTGCTTATAGCAACGAGAGAGCATGAGAATCCCAGGTTGAGAAGCAGAGAAGATTATAGAATATTGGGTGAGAATACAGTGGCTTCTGTTTGTTGTTTTTGCCTGTCAAGATCTTCTAAGGTATGGGTGTAAGGGAAAAACAAGAACTAGGAAAAATTCCATATGACCTTTAGGGCTTGTGAGACAGGCACCCTGCTGTACACAGACAAGAACTAGATAAACTGCATCCTGCTGTAAACAGATAAGGACATTGCTCAAACCCACCTTACGAGACACCGCTTGATCAAAGCAAATACCTAAATCCCCTGCCCCCCCGCCCTTCCCTAAAAAGTAAAGTATAAAAATGCTGAGAAAACGCTGTATGGCGCGCCTGGCAGCATACTTGCCTAGTGCCCGCTCGCAAGTGTACTAAACTCTTTTTCTTTTGTCTGTAATAAACTTTTCCTTCTACTTGTACTCCTGGTCCTAGCGTCTTAGTTGTGCGTCTTCGGTTAACATTTGGAGGTTCCACCGAGATTCAATCTCTTCGGAAATCATCGGACGGACGCCCACTTCTGGTAAGTGAAACTGGCGGTGGCTGTCAGGCAAGGACGTGAGTCTCTCCTGACTGCGACCGACAGACGTGTCAGAGGGTCGCAGGCCACAACTTCGGGGGACGCCCTGGAGTGTGCGGATGACCAAGGACGCTTGGAAGTCCATCTGCTGTCTCAGACAGAATCTGTAATTTCGTTGCCAGTTTCTAACCGAGCTCATAGGTCTGGACCAATAGACTTATTTTTCTTTTTATTTTGCCGTTCGTGGCGCAGCCGGCTTTGTCTGTCTGTCTCTGTTACTGTCTTCTTTGTTGCTTTCTTTTTGTCTCTCTATTTCTTCGAGACTAACATGGGACAAAGGTCGTCGACCCCACTGTCCCTGACTTTGTCTCATTGGTCTGAGGTTAATACCTGAGCCCATAACTTGTCTCTCCTAGTTAAGAAGCGCAAGTGGCAGACTTTCTGTACCTCCGAATGGCCCACCCTCGGAGTAGGTTGGCCAACCACTGGAACTTTTCATAAGGACACCATACAGGCGGTCAAAACAATTGTCTTCAGTCCAGGACCTCATAGTCATCCGGATCAACAGCCTTATATTTGGGTTTGGGAAGACCTGGCGAATGACCCTCCTTCTTGGGTCCAACCTTTCCTTCCTCCCCCTACGCCCTCCCTTCCAATAACTCTCTCCACCACCCCGGACCCCTCTAGACCTTCTCCAACTCATCCGAACAGCTGCTCTATGCTCCCACTCAAACCCCCAGTGCCAGCGGCGCCTGCTCCATCCCTATATCCCTCTCTCCCCTCCCCTGAATCTCAAACTGACCTTATTCTTTTTGATTCAGAGTTCCCGCCTCCCTATCCTAGGGGTGCCCCCACCGGCGCTGCTGGTCCTCAGCCTGGGGCCCCGCATCAGGGCGATCAGAGACCATCAGTAGGAGGTCCGGCCCAGGGCACCCGGAGCCGGAGAGCACAGACTCCAGATGACGTGGCCATCACCCTGCCCCTCCGGTCTTTCGGACCCCCTGTCCCTGATGGACAAGGGGGGAATATGCCGGCACTTCAGTATTGGCCCTTCTCTTCCTCAGACCTATACAATTGGAAAAACAATAATCCGCCTTTTTCAGAGGACCCTGTCAAACTTACTGACCTTCTCGAATCTCTTATGTTTTCCCATCAGCCCACTTGGGATGACTGCCAACAACTTTTAGGTATCCTCTTCACCTCAGAAGAAAGGGACCGAATTCTCCTTGAGGCCAGAAAATTAGTTCCTGGACCTGATGTTCGCCCTACTCAACTCCCCAACGTTATAGATGAGGCTTTTCCCCTGAGGCGGCCTAACTGGGACCCTAATACACCTGAAGGTAGGCAGCAACTCTTACTCTGTCGCCAGACTCTGATGATGGGTCTCCGAGCAGCGGTGAGACGCCCCACTAATTTGGCTAAGGTAAGAGAAGTAACTCAAGGACCAGAGGAATCCCCATCCAGATTCTTAGAGAGACTAATAGAAGCCTATAGGAGGTACACCCCTTTCGACCCTGAGTCTGAAGAACAGAAAGGGGCACTGGCTATGGCTTTTATAGGACAGTCAGCTACTGACATTCGGAGGAAGCTCCAGAGAATAGATGGGTTACAGGATATGGCTCTGAGAGACTTAGTCAAAGAAGCTGACAAAGTTTATTACAAAAGGGAGACAGCAGAAGAGAAGGAACAAAGATTAGAGAAAGAACGTGAAGAATTAGAGAATAAGAGAGATAAACGAAGGAATAAAGAGTTAACTAAAATTTTGGCTACCGTAGTGGGAAAACAGGACAGAAAAGGAAAGAATAGTACCTCAGGCCCGCGCCAAAGGCCAAAACTGGGGCCTAACCAATGTGCCTACTGTAAAGAAGAAGGGCACTGGGTAAAAAACTGCCCCAAGAAAAAGAAGGAAGTTGATGAAATTCTTGCCCTAGGTGATTAGGGGCGTTGGAGTTCGGACCCCCTCCCCGAACTCAGGGTAACATTCAACGTGGAGGGGACACCAATCGACTTTGAGGTAGATACAGGAGCAGTTTACTCCGCCTTGCAGAGCCCGCTGGGACCCCTTTCAAATAAAAAATCCTTAGTCCAGGGGGCAAATGGATGCCAGCATAGGTCATGGACAACTAAAAGGACGATGGACCTGGGGAAAGGAAAAGTACAGCACTCCTTTCTGGTCATACCAGAATGCCCCGCCCCGCTGCTGGGGAGAGATCTGCTTACCAAGTTAGGGGCAAGTATTGACTTCAAACCTCAGGGGCCAGAAGTAAGATTCAGTAACCCTCTTGTCAGTCAGCCTGTTGTGACCATGCTGACCTTGTCTGCTGAAGATGAATATAAACTATATGAAGCCCCTACCCCCGGACCCCATTCGACAACAGACAGATGGCTCCAGAGCTTCCCAGAGGCCTGGGCAGAAACGGCAGGGCCAGGGTTAGCAATACAAAGGCCTCCGGTAGTAGTATATTTAAAGCCCTCCGCCACTCCCGTAAGGGTCAGACAATACTACATGAGTAAGGAGGCCCGGGAAGGCATCAGGCCTCATATCCAGAGGCTGCTAGGACAAGGGATCCTAAGGCATTGCCAATCAGAATGGAACACCCCCCTGCTGCCAGTGAAGAAACCAGGGACAGGGGATTATAGACCAGTCCAGGACTTAAGAGAGGTTAACAGTAGGGTGATAGACATACATCCAACGGTCCCAAATCCTTACAACCTCCTCAGTACCCTCAGTCCTGATAGGAAATGGTATACAGTGCTGGACCTGAAGGATGCCTTCTTCTGCTTGCGCCTGCATGAGGACAGCCAATCCCTGTTTGCTTTCGAATGGACTGACCCTGAGAATGGACTCAGCGGAAAACTAACATGGACACGGCTACCCCAGGGCTTCAAGAACTCTCCTACCATCTTTGACGAAGCGCTGCATCAGGACTTGAGTGCCTACCGGGCCTCCACCCCTGAGGTAACTCTGTTACAGTATGTTGATGATCTGTTACTTGCAGCCGCCACCATAGAGCAATGCAAACAGGGAACTGAGAAGCTGCTGGTCGAACTGGCCAAACTGGGATACCGAGCATCTGCCAAGAAGGCCCAGATCTGTCAACCCGAGGTCACCTTCCTGAGCTACTCTCTCCGAGACGGTAAGAGATGGCTAACTGAGGCCAGGAAAAAGACTGTTACTCAAATCCCGCCCCCAAAGAACCGGAAGGGCCTCAGGGAATTCTTGGGCACAGCAGGTTTCTGCAGACTGTGGATACCCGGCTTTGCCGCACTAGCTGCCCCTCTGTACCCCCTGTTAAAGGATGGAACTGAGTATACATGGGGAAATGAACAACAAAAGGCCTTTGACCAAATCAAAAGAGCGCTGTTATCAGCCCCAGCCCTGGCACTCCCCAACATAGAGAAGCCATTCACTCTCTATGTAGATGAAAAAGAAGGGATAGCTAAAGGAGTACTGACTCAGTCTCTGGGACCCTGGAAGCGACCAGTAGCCTACCTCTCTAAAAGGTTAGACGCAGTCGCAAAAGGGTGGCCAGGGTGTCTACGGGTGATCGCTGCTGTAGCCCTACTGGTAAAAGATGCTGACAAACTGACTCTGGGCCAGAAATTGACTATTGTCGCCCCCCATGCTCTGGAGAGCATAATCAGACAACCTCCGGACCGCTGGCTAACTAATGCCCGCATTACTCATTACCAGAGCCTCCTGTTAGATAAAGACAGGATCACCTTCGGCTCTCCAACTGTTTTGAACCCAGCCACCCTGCTACCCAGGGAAGAGGGGGAAACTGTCCACCATCAGTGCAGGGATATCCTAGCCGAGGAGACTGGGATTCGAAAGGATTTACGGGACACACCATTGCCACAATCTGACTTAATTTGGTACACTGATGGGAGCAGTTTTCTGTGCGAAGGAGAACGCAGAGCTGGGGCTGCAGTAGTAGACAAGGAAAAAGTAATCTGGTCAGAGAGACTTGCCCCAGGAACCTCAGCCCAAAAAGCAGAGCTAATAGCTCTAACAAAAGCCCTAGAACTGGCCAGTGGTAAACGGGCCACCGTCTACACGGACAGCAGGTATGCATTTGCCACTGCACATGTGCATGGGGCAATTTACAAAGAAAGGGGCCTGCTCACGTCAGCAGGTAAAGATATTAAACATAAACAAGAAATCCTAGCCCTCTTAGATGCTGTCATGCTCCCACGGGAGCTGGCCATTGTCCATTGCCCTGGGCACCAGAAAGGGCAGGACCCAGTAGCCAAAGGCAACAGGAGGGCGGATGAAGAGGCACGAGCGGTAGCCATGAGGACTGCCTCCAACATCCTCGCCATAGAAGCAGAGCCATCCTCCACCTCGACCCACCTAAAGGAACCTGAGGACATTCGGACTTTCCTCCAGATGGCCCACCGTCTCACCCACCTTGGGACTGATAAACTAGTACAACTGCTCCAGGATGATAAGACATTAACCTCCTCTGAAAAGAGGCAAATGGCAAAGGAAGTAATAGAAGCCTGCAAGGCCTGCCAGATAGTAAATGCCTACCCAGCCAAAGGAACCAGTGGAACCCGTCTCCGAGGCACCAGACCGGGCCAATATTGGGAAGTAGACTTCACCGAGGTAAGACCTGCCAAGTATGGACTAAGGTATCTCTTAGTTTTTGTAGACACCTTTTCAGGATGGGTAGAAGCCTTCCCTACCAAACATGAGACGGCGGCGGTAGTAATTAAGAAGATCATGGAAGAAATCTTTCCCAGGTTTGGCCTTCCAAAGGTAATAGGGTCTGACAATGGACCGGCGTTTGTGGCCCAGGTAAGCCAGGGGGTAGCCAAAATATTGGGGATTAATTGGAAACTTCATTGTGCTTATAGACCCCAGAGTTCAGGACAGGTAGAGAGAATGAATAGGACGATTAAAGAGACCCTAACTAAATTAGTCATAGAGACTGGCCATAGAGATTGGGTAATGCTCCTACCATACGCTCTTTTCCGGGCACGGAATACCCCTTCTGCCAAAACTAACCTGACTCCCTTTGAAATACTTTTTGGAACCCCTCCGCCCATTCGGGATTTATCCCCCTCTGACATGAATATCCCGAATACACCCTTGTCTGTTAGGTTACAGGCCCTAGCCAAAGTGCAACATTGCCTGTGGAAGCAGTTATCTGACCTTTACCAGCCGGCAGGAGACGGAACCCCACATCGTCACCAGGTTGGGGACTACGTCTATGTCCGGAGACACCAGCACCGTACACTCGAACCTCGCTGGAAGGGACCCTACCAGGTCCTCCTCATCACACCCACTGCTGTAAAGGTCGATGGCATCACTGCTTGGATCCATGCTTCGCACCTCAAGCCTGCTCCTGCTCCTGATGACCAATGGACAGTGGAGAAAACGGACAGCCCCCTCAAGCTGCGTGTCCGCCGCCGCAACGAATCCTCATCAGCCAACCCGGCAGACATGGCAAGTGATATCAGGGACTAGTGACATAGTATGGGAAATAACTTCTGATAATCATCCCCCTTGGACTTGGTGGCCATCTCTGCATCCAGACCTCTGTCAGTTAGCAGCAGGGTTAGAGACCTGGGACATCCCAACCACAGACACGGGTAACCCCCCTCCTTGTGAGTCCGGAAAATGTGAATGCCCAACTAGTGGAATAGGAGCTGTAGGCTTTGGATGCTCTCACCCAGAATTCCGCTCGACTCTCAGGACGACTGACTTTTATGTCTGTCCCCGGGACGGTCGTAATAAGAACATCGCTTGGAAATGCGGAGGACTAGAAGCCTTCTACTGTAAGGCTTGGGGTTGTGAGACTACTGGGACGACTCACTGGAGGCCCGCATCCTCCTGGGATTGGATCAGGGTTGTGCGAGTAACTCAAAAAGAAGTAGGAACCAAAAACTCCCGGTGTCTACCCAGAGGGGTCCCTAGCCAGAGACCAGGGATAAGTAATAGACGACCAGGCATTTGGATAGGTGAAGGACCTTGTCTTAACTTTACCTGCAACCCGTTAAATATTACCTTCACTCAGCATGGAAGAAAACAGGACAATACCTGGATAAAAGGTAGACAATGGGGGTTAAGAATGTATGTGCCAGGTCCAGACATTGGTGTAACATTTAAAATCAGACTTCAGCTAAGTACTACCAAGGGAAGTCCAATAGGACCTAATAGAGTACTTGCCAATCAGGGAGCCCCCAAACCTGGAAAAGCTCGTCCAATCCCTGCACGAGTCACCCCATCGCCAACAAATACAGCCTCCAACTCAGCCAGTAGTATACCCCTGCCTACAGACCCGTCAGAATTAGAAACTACGGGACAGCTGTTGCTAGATTTAGTAGAGGGGAGTTACAAGGCTCTAAATCATACCTACCCCAACCTAACTGACTCATGCTGGATCTGCTTGCAGGCAGAACCTCCCTACTACGAAGGAGTTGCAATTAATGGGAGTTATCATGAAAATAGTAGTTCTTCCCAATGTAATTGGAATAAGCGCCATATGTTCACCCTTCCAGAGGTAACAGGACAAGGAATATGCCTAGGAACTCCATCTGCCTTAGACAAGGCACGATGTCTCCAGACCATTTCAGTCTCCCCCAATAATTCTTATCTGATCCCAGAGGAAGGAACACGGTGGGCATGCAGAACAGGTTTAACCCCCTGTGTGTCCACCCAAGCCTTTAATAACTCTCAGGATTTCTGTGTAATGGTCAGGGTTTTTCCCCGCCTGACCTACCATGGGAATGAAGACTTTGAAGAAGCAATTGAGGGGCGAACTAGATATAGAAGAGAGCCTGTTACCCTCACTCTAGCAGCCCTGTTAGGAGCAGGAGTATTAGCAGAAGTAGGAACAGGGGCTGCGGCACTAGTTGAAGGACCTCGACAGATGGCACTACTTGAATCTGCCATTACACAGGACTTAAAAGCTATAGAGCAATCTATAGAGGCTTTAGAGAAGTCACTAACTTCCCTATCTGAGGTAGTATTACAGAATAGGCGAGGCCTAGACTTGTTATTTCTGAGAGAAGGTGGACTATGTGCTGCCCTAAAGGAGGAATGCTGCTTCTATGCTGATCACACCGGAGTAGTACGAGATTCTATGAGTAAGCTGAAAGAAAGGCTGAAAGCAAGGGAGAAAAGGCTACAAGATCAGCAAGGATGGTTTGAAGGGTGGTATTCTAAATCACCCTGGTTAACAACCCTCATCTCCACCTTGGCAGGGCCCCTTATAGTATTACTTCTAGTTGTCACTGTCGGACCATGTGTCCTGAATAGGCTAACCACTTTCTTGCAAGGGCAGATAGGAGCAGTAAAATTAATGATAGTACGACAGCATTATGAGAGACTAGTTGAAAACACTAATCTCTAGGATTAGAGATATACAGAACAAGAGGGGGAAATGTAAGGGAAAAACAAGAACTAGGAAAAATTCCATATGACTTTTAGGGCTTGTGAGACAGGCACCCTGCTGTACACAGACAAGAACTAGATAAACTGCATCCTGCTGTAAACAGATAAGGACATTGCTCAAACCCACCTTACGAGACACCGCTTGATCAAAGCAAATACCTAAATCCCCTGCCCCCCCGCCCTTCCCTAAAAAGTAAAGTATAAAAATGCTGAGAAAACGCTGTATGGCGCGCCTGGCAGCATACTTGCCTAGTGCCCGCTCGCGAGTGTACTAAACTCTTTTTCTTTTGTCTGTAATAAACTTTTCCTTCTACTTGTACTCCTGGTCCTAGCGTCTTAGTTGTGCGTCTTCGGTTAACATGGGGATCTATTGCTGGTTTCCTGGATGTAATTAAATACTTTACCTTCCATGGATTCATATTGCCTTCCCCAAACCATCTTTCATTCCAGCCTCTGACCACCAACATTAGCACTGAAGTGCATCTAACAAATGTTAATGACTGTCATTATTATTATGGTCCTTTAAAAACCCATCCATCTGCCATATTCTGTGAATCCTTCATGAAACATCTCTCTCTCTCCCTTTTTAAGGTTCACTGATCCTTTGTTCTGGCCTTCCCAAAACCTTGCCATAGCCCTCCCCTCAGCACTTCATTTATTCCTGCTTATTTCATGGTATTTGCTTATTCGTGCTCCGCACCCCCATTATTACCTCATATGAGGGAATCTTGTTACACTGATTCAAATTTTGTTACATATCTACTTAAGATTTCTACCAGATTTATAAAAATATTTATGTTTTTCTGAGGTGTAAGTTATGTTAGAAGATTTGAGGAACATTTAAAGGATTTGGATGTGGTATATATTGCTTATGACTTTTTGGCACAACCAGCATAACTCATTAATCCCTGTAAAAAGAAAATGACTGTAAAATGAAGAAAATTTGTTATGCTATGCTTTGACATATATCTTCGCTACTTTCTCAAAATATTCTTAAAATTCAGCTTAGAGAAAGAAAATGAGAGCTCGAAACAAATTCTGACTGTTTGGGGACTACTGTCATAAAAGTTAGGATAGAAGAGCTGATAAGATGAATACAAATTTTTATTGATTGTTTTCTCTAAAAAATAAGAACAATGAGATTCTTTTTCAAGATACCAGCTGTTACCATATCACTTTTTATCTTGTATTTCCTTAATTAATGAAACTCATTTACGTAATTTTCTCAATTTTTATCTAAGTCATTGTTAAAGAAAAAGTTTCAATGACATTTGTTAAAGATGGTGTGGGGCAGATAAAGTTATTTTTCTCACCCTTATTGTTAAAGATGGCGCTGCCCGCATGGATGGCCGTCACCTAGGTGATAATATTAATTGCCTTCATGCTTGAGAAGAGGCATGGTTATGCTAACGTATGTTGGGGGAGGGCTTTTGTGCTAAAAGGTTTTAAAAGGAGGCGCTAAGAGGCCATTTGGAGGACAGTGGCCATGTTCTTGTAGAGAGGATGAAGATAGGGCAGGGAGGCCACGTGGAGGAGGCGGCCAAAATGGCGGAATGGGAAAGGAGAAGCCAGTTTGTGGAGGAGAAGGTGATGGGAAACAGAGGTGAACAAGACTGGTGAGGTAGAAGCCTTTGATTCTAGGAAAACTCAGATGAGTCAGTAGCTTTGTGAGTGCTGAATGAGTGGGTTTTGGAGCCCAGTGTGTGTTTTTACTTGCTTGCCAAGTAAGAGTTTAGAATAAAGGAAAATGGACCACCAGTTTTCTGCTCTGTTGATTCCTTATCATTTGTCTGAATCAAACCTGAACCTGCATTGGCCAGGCGGCGTTGACGGCGACCGTGGTTACTGGCCATACAGATGATAAGGTGGACTTATTTAGAACCATCAGGTTACGTATAGAGATCACTGCAAAGATTTTTTCTTGTAAGAAATATTGAGTTCAACTCTGAATACAACATTGGCAAGTGCAAGTTTATTGCTAAGGCAGAAGACAGGGGTGGAGGTGTGATGTCAATGGATGGATAATTACTAAGAGGAAACAGAGATTCTAGCTAAACCAACCTAACAGGATTCTTGTTGAAGACAGGCTAGGGTGATCAGATATCTCCTGGTGGGTGGTGGAAAATAGGAAACCTAATCAAATATCCCTGACTATATGGAACTCCCATGACCTTTGCTATGAGCTTTTCTGTGAAGTCAGAAATTCTGAAGATCAAGAAAAGCCAGGTTGGGCTCCCAAGTGTAAGTCCAACATCAAAACTTGTTCCCTATAAACTGGCTGAAGAAGTTTCTATCCATTAAAAACAGCTTCAATTGGATATTTCATTTAGGACAAGTACAGTATTTCTACTATTGTTATTCTTTTAGCATACCCACACCTTTGTATAGATTAGGTGTATAGGGCTGATAGCTCCTTATTATAAATTGTTTCTTTCCTGGTGTTTCCGTGAAAGTTAATGGAGATGAACTGGATGGGGCCACATGTAGATGAAATTGAGATGAGGGAGGAGAGGATGGAGAAAGGCAAGGGCAAGCCTCATTGGGATGCCTTTGTGAAGACTGTGGGGAAGAGGCATGCTGAGAGGTGGGAGAAAATTATGTCAGCAAATAACATGGAAGACTTTGAAATGAGGAAAAAAGCCCAGGTCAGATAGCTGGGTTGCTTAAAGTGTCATCCTGAAGCACAGAGGTTGCTGTGCTTCTGATCCCTGGTCAAGGCACATGCAGCAACAGCTCAATGTTTCTATCTCTCTGACTCTCTCCCTGCTTCTCTCTTAAAAAAGAAAGGAAAGGAAGGGAAGGGAGGAAAGGAAAGAAGGAAGGAAGGAAGGAAAGAGAGAAGGAAGGAAAGAGGGAAGGAAGGAAGGAAAAGGAGGGGAAGGAAAGAAGGAAGGAATAAAGAAGAGAAGGGAAGGGATAGGAGGGAAGAAAGAAAGGAAGGAAGGAAAGGAAAGAAAAGGAAGAGGAAGGAAGGAAGGAAGGAGGAAGGAAGGGGGAGGGGGGGGGAGAGAAAACAATTAATGGGTGTTTTATGGAATGCTAGGTGTTGTCTAGGGGACTCTAGCTCAAGCTTCTGGGGCTACATGTTTTATTGTCTCTAACAAGTAGAAAATTCTGAGATGTCCTAAATGAAATTATAGCAGGCCAGAGACAAAAGGGATTAATTAGTTAACAACTGCAGTGAAAAACCAACAAAAGACTGCTCATACTCCTTAGCTCCTTAGTGTTTGTTGGAATTAATAAATTAACTTCCTGTTGGCTCTTTCTGAGATTATCTGAACGGAGTAGTCAGAGTATGTGGAATTTCAGTTTGCACATGACCTTTATGGACTCTGCTGCTCACATCACAGAGCTAGCCTCCCTTCACCTTCTCCCACTCCCTTTGTCTATAGCTAATTCTTTTCAGAATGGCTTACATCTTTCTCTCCCATCTTTGACGTATAAAAACACGTGCAAAACTCTTGGAAACCGGCTGGACTATGGTCTTTTTAACCCGTGTGGACAAGGCCTGCTCCGGGGGGGGGGGGGCGGCGGGGTGTGAGGACGACAGAGACACACGAGACCTGACTCCAGGGACAAGGTTCAGTGATACAAATCCACTTTATTCAGGAAGTAAACTAGCTTATATACATGGGTTTAGCCAATAGGATGTTATAGTAGGGCAAATGGCAAAAAAAGGTCAGGAGGCTGCCTGGCTGGCACTGAGTCATTTCTGTATAGCGGGTGAGCTCCCTTCCTGGGTGTTCCCAGGAGGGATTTGGGAGCTGGAATATTCTCATAGCATTGCACCAGCTACAGCTGCTAGGCAAATGCTCTGTGTTCTACCTACATACCTGATTGATCCCTTTTTGTCTCTTCAACCCTCTGGCCTGCTGTAATTTGACTTAGAACATCACAAGATGTCCTCCTTGTCATCTCAGAGCTATCTTATCACTTTATTGGCTACAGTAAACAAATACTAATATGATGGAGTTCAGGACACACTACCCCAAAATATGGCAACTTGCGGTACTGGATATCTTAAGCTGAAGGAGTTTGAGAGAACAACAGAAGCAGGAAGGTATCTCTGACTTTCCCTCCTATTGTTTTTCCCCTGAAGCAGGTAGTAAGACTCTTATATGAGAGGTGCCCTCTCTTTACCCAGAAGAAAAGAACATCCTTATCTCCAAGACAGAAGGACATCAAGGATCCAAACAAACAGGTCTTGCTTAATTTCCTCCAGTTTATTACACTTACTTCATATCCTTTGTCCTATCTCATTTTCCCACTACTATCTACTCTTCGGCAGTCCTAGCATGAAAACACTTGGGTTTAGCAGTTTCTTTAGGTCTTCATTTCCCTAAAAAGTTTTCCATGTCACATGAAAGTTACATTAAGTTGTCCTGGCTGGATAGCTTTTTTGGTTAGAACATCATCCTGATTATCAAAGATTGCAGATTTGATCCCCAGTTCAGGGCACATATAGAAACAGATTGATGTTTGTCTGTCTGTCTCTCTTTCCCTTCCTCTCTCTTTAAAATCAACCAACTAAAAAGTATTTTTAAAGTTTCATTGCCTGACCAGGCTGTGGTGCAGTGGATGGTGTGTCAGACTGGGACGTGGAAGAACCAGGTTGAAAATCCCAAGGTTGCCAGCTTGAGTGCGGGCTCACCAGCTTGAGTGAGAGGTTGCTGGCTTGAGTGTGGGATTACAGACATGACCCCATAGTTGCTGGCTTGAACCTGAAGGTCGCTGGCTGGAAGCCCAAGGTCACTGGCTTGAGCAAGGGGTCACTCGCTCTGCTGTAGCCCCCTGGTCAAGGCACATATGAGAAAGCAGTCAGTGAACAACTAAGGTGCCACAACAAAGAATTGATGCTTTTCATCTCTCTCCCTTCCTGTCTATCCCTATTTATCTGCCTCTCTGTCTGTCACCAAAAAAATAAAAGTTACATATAATGAACTCTCATGTTTTTCCACTGTTAATTTGTCTTTGCCAGTTTAATTTTCAGACCCCATCAGAGACCCTAAGAGTGTACCGAAAAACTTTTTTTCTCTTCCACAAACATAATTTATTGTTCATAAAGTAACAAAGATATTTTTGCTAGTGGGGATACAATTGATTATTGCCCTGTGAATATTGACCAGTTTGACATCTGTTGCTAAATTCATGTCAGCATACCTGATTGCCCATGTGTTTGCCTGCTCTTTGATGTCTCCTTTGACCTGGTTTGTAACACTCTCATGGCTCCCTCATTAATTAATTAGTTTTTAAAAATCTTTGATGTTTCTTTTGCATTTGTTTGACAGCTATGATTTTTCCTTTTAAAAAATTTAAACTTTAATAATTTAAGAGATCATACTCCAAGATGCCTAATGGTTTTACCACAGAACCAACTGAACACATACCTTGGAGGAGAATACCTCCGAGACAGCCCCAGCAGGTCTGCTGTGGCTCCCAGAGACAAGAACCTAAAAATAAGAGAACTTATATAGACCAGTGCATTATTGTGTTTCTTTTATTAATGTTAACCTATGGTTAAAGTTGTAAATGCTCCATGTGTGTATATATGTGTTTATAATTCAGAAAGGCCTTTACCATTTTTTTTAAATAATTTTTTTTAGATTTTATTTATTCATTTCTAGAGAGAGAGAGAGGAGTGAGAGACAGAGAGAGAAGTGGAGAGGAACAGGAAGCATTAACTCCCATATGTGCCTTGACCAGGCAAGCCCAGGGTTTTGAACTGGTGACTTCAGCACTACAGGTTGATGCTTTCATCCACTGTGTCACTACAGGTCGGGCAGGCCTTTACCTCTTGTTTCTTAACTGTAAAAAGCTTTTCATTTTTGGAGAATATTATATACTAGTTAATAAAGTTTCTTAAACAACTCTGTTCTGATCAATTTATAAATAACTAATTTGTTATATAAATTGACTATTTCTAAATTCCCAGAAAAAAGGAAATCAAATATCTATCACTTAAAAATTTATATACTTACAAATAAACAGAAAGAGATAAATAAATAAATATTTTAATAATTTAAATTTACATAATTAAGATGAATCTTCAGCTTGACCAGGTGGTTACACAGTAAATGGAGCATCGGGCTGAGATGCTGAGGACCCAGGTTGAAACCCTGAGCCATTGGCTTGAGTGTGGGGTCGCTGGCTTGAGCATGGGATCGTAGACATAACTCCATGGTCGTTGGCCTGAGCCCAAAGGTCACTGGCTTGAAGTCTAAGGTCTCTGGCTTGAGCTCAAGGTCACTGGCTTGACAAGGGGTCACTGGCTTGGCTGGAGCCCCCAGCCCCCGGTCAAGGCACATATAAGAAAGTAATCAATGAACAACTAAGGTGCCGCAACTATAAGTTAATGCTTCTTATCTCTCTTACTACCTGTCTATCTCTCTTTCTCTCTCCAAAAAATAAAAAAGAAAGAAAAGTATAAGTATATGTCAGGAAGTAAAAACTTTTCTTCTGGTCTCTTAGACTGAGGTTTGGTGGCATTTGAATTAAACTGACAAAAGACAGATTAGCAAGAGAAAGACAGATTTTTATTCAAGAACATACATCTGGGAAGTCACAGATAAATGTGACTCAAAGGAATGTTAGAATTTGGGTTCATATACCATCTTAATAGGGCAAGAGAGGGAGAGAAAGGCACTCATGGAAAAACAAGTGACTGCTTGGAAAGATAAATGGTCATAGATGGGAGGTAGAGGTTTTGTGACAATGTTTGTTTAGGGGTGATGTGGAGACTTCTCACCTATAGAGAGAAGGGTTAATCTTTCCTGGCTTCTCCCAGGGAGATGATTTATAATAATTATTTATTTTATTTTATTTTATTTTTGAGTTCTTTTGAGAGATTCTGCTTGTAGGTAGATAGAGGATATCAAGAACTCAAATGCCTTCTGCTCAAAATAACTTTTATGCCACAGTGACTTATTTTGGACCCCTTCATTTATATTTTATTTTACTTGAAATTGTTTTTTTCTAAGCTACAAGTTATTGGTCAAATAAGTTGATATTACTCCAATTTATTTAGGATTTGGAAAAATATAAATTTTGTTCAATTAAATTAAATCATGAAACTTAAAATTTTAAGACTAATCATGTTTTGTACCATGTCAGCTTTGAGATAATTTCCAAGATCTTTAGGTAACTTAAAACCTTGGGCTGTTATTAAGTTAATTAATAGGTAGTCATTAAATAAAAAGACTATTTCTAGGTAAATCAGAATTCTGAATTATTGATTATGAAGCAAAGCTTGAAATTGATCTACTTTCTATTTTATTTCTATGCTACAAAGAGGCTATTTATTTGGCCATGTTAATAAATGTCTCATTTTTGCCATTTTTATAAGCTATAACAGAAATATGTTGCTATAGAAAGTTGTGTTACATGTGTTCACATACTAGTTGCTCAAATACTTGTATATGACATAAATTTCAACAATCCATCCCTTATAGAAGAAAATAAAAGTCAATTACTTTGTTAAGAGTTATAATTATTATAAGTGTTTGAGACTGTAATAGGAGCAAGTGACAGAAATAAACTGTGCATGTGCTTTGTTTTTTTAAGTAGTATTTTTTTCCCTAAAATTAATATTGCTATTGTTATTTTTAGTGAGAAAGGGAAACAGGAAGGGAGAAAGATGAGAAGCATTAACTTGTAGTTGTAGCACCTCAGTTGTTTATTGATTGCTTCTCATATGTGCCTTGACCAGAGGATTCCAGCTGAGCCAGTGATCCCTTGCTCAAGCCAGTGACATTGGACCCAAGCCAGCGACTATGGGCTTCAAGCCAGCAACCTTTGGACTCAAGCCAGCGACCATGGAGTTGTGTTTATGATCCTACGCTCAATCCAGAGTCCCAGTGCTCAAGCTGGCGACCTCGGGGGTTTCAAACCTGGGTCCTTAGCATTCCAGGTCAATGCTCTATCCACCACTCGCCACCACCAGTCAGGCTAAAAAATATATATATTTTAAATCTGTGATCTTTTTTACACTTAAAAATTTGTAGAGACTCCATAATTTTTGTTTGTGAGAAAAATGTAAAAAATAATTTGTTTTTACTTTTTAAATCTTTTTTCTTTTTTTACAGGGACAGAGAGAGAGAGAGACTCAAAGAGAGGGATAGATAGGGACAGACAGACAGGAACAGAGAGAGATGAGAAGCATTAATCATCAGTTTTTCGTTGCGACACCTGAGTTGTTGATTGATTGCTTTCTCATATGTGCCTTGACCGTGGGCCTTCAGCAGACCAAGTAACCCCTTCCTGGAGCCAGTGACCTTGGGTCCAAGCTGGTGAGCTTTTGCTCAAGCCAGATGGGCCCAGGCTCAAGCTGGCAACCTCGGGGTCTCGAACCTGGGTCTTCCACATCCTGGTCTGAGGCTCTATCCACTGCGCCACCGCCTGGTCAGGCCATTTGTTTTTTGAATCATTGGAAAAGAGCAATAACATATACACTTATTGAATATTAAAATAATAAATAACATTTCAGTAAAAAAATCTACTTTTCTAAAATAGAAAATATGAAAATTTTACATTTTGGAAAAATCTTTTAAATGTCTGGCTTACTAGAAAATAACTGGATTCACATGTATATTTTTGCATTTAATTTTCTAAAATTGATAAATTTGATTTTAGATTCTTGCTTAGGCTTCCAAATTGATATAACTTAGATAACTTTCAGACCTTACCAATGAGCAGAGTCAGAATTCCCAAAACTCTTTTTTTTAGTGCAGAGATTGGTGTCTTTATAAGAGCAGAAAGCAAACCAAGATCTAGCACAGTATAAGTTATTTAGATAGGACTGAGAGGAGTAAAGAGGAAAATGTTGTTGTGGTTATTTGGAATATTGTTGATGTTTTTTTGTTCTATTTCTTGGATATATGAGGAAGCCATTTCTCTTTCTTTTTAAACAATCTAACCCACAACAATTTAGTAGACTGAGTTTGTAAGTACAAACATTTTTACATGGCATTTGATTCTCACTGACCCTCTAAATTCACAAACTTTTACTAAGTCTTATAGCTGTTTGTGACAATATAGTTATATGCATACGTTGAATTAGAATCTGTCTGCCTTTATACCAAGATATAACTGGACAAATTGCTTAGAATGTACGATTTGAGAATGATATGTTTTAATCAGCTATGACAGGTCATTTTTATGGAAAACAAAACTGACTTCACGATGGAACCAATACCAACTAAGCCTACCCAGGAAAATTGGCTTCCAGGGTCCCAAGCATACAAATGATAAAAGGAGTTTCACTTAGGCAAGCTGGGAAACTTAGCCTATTTTGAGGACCTCAAAAAGAGAGGACATAATCAAATTTATAGATGCTGCAGAAAAAGTCTATTGAAAAAAGTTTTGCTACTTGATTTCTTATCCCCAGAATAGTAAATAATATAAGCTTTTAAGATGGCATTCCAAGCTTTCTTATGAAATATCCCAACCAGAACTATATTTTGGGGCCTTCATGCTCAGTGCTCAAGTTTATAGCAAACTCAAGGCAGCTTATAAGGCTGGATAACACAGTTTCTCATAGGCTTTTCTCTAAGAGGCAGTAGTAAATACTTAAGGCAGGGGTCCCCAAATATTTTACATAGGGGGCCAGTTCACTGTCCCTCAGACCGTTGGAAGGCCGGACTATAAAAAAACTATGAACAAATCCCTATGCACACTGCACATATCTTATTTTAAAGTAAAAAAACAAAACGGGAACAAATACAATATTTAAAATAAAGAACAAGTAATCTGAAATCAACAAACTGAGCAGTATTTTAATGGGAACTATGGGTGCAGATTCACTGACCACCAATGAAAGAGATGCTCCTTCCGGAAGCGCGGCAGGGGCCGGATAAATGGCCTCCGGGGGCTGCATGTGGCCCACTGGCCGTAGTTTGGGGACCCCTGACTTAAGGCTTTCAACAGGGCCAGGAATGGCGAGTGAGATGTAGCAGTGCCATTCTAAGTGATATTGGAGCATGAAGCAAAAGGAAAAATCACTAATGTCGATTCTGTCTTGCTTATAATTTTGACATTAGCCCTGTCTGGTTGGCTCAGTGGTGGAGTGTTGGTCCAGTGTTTGGATATGCTGGGTTTGATTCCTGGTCAGGGCACAAAGAGAAGCAACCATCTGCTTCTCCACCCTTCTCCTTCCCATTTTCTCTCTCTCCTGTTCCTGCAGCCATGGCTCGATTGGTTTGAGTGTATTGGTTCAGGATTTTGAGAATGGCTCTGTGGAGCCTCCACCTCAAGAGCTAGAAATGGCTCAGTTATAAGTCATGGCCCCAGATGCACAGCATTAGCCCCAGATGGGGGTTACTGGGTGGATCCCAGTCTTGGCGCATGTGGGAGTCTGTCTCTCTCTCTCTCCCCTCCTCTTACTTGGAGAAGAAAAAATTTTTTTGACATTTTGTTCATTCTTTTGCATTCTTTTTTGCTTTTTAAAAATATTGCTTCAAAGTATTATTCATTCATTATTTTCTTTGAAATTAAATCATCTTTATTGCTAATTGCCTACTGTTAGAAAAATTTACTATTGTTATTAAAAAACAAAAAGCTTGATACATACAATTCAGAAGTTGCTGCTATTCATATAACTGTTTAGATTTTATTTGGAGGTTGACAAAAAGAGGAGGCTTGCACTTAAATTGCAGATGGGTCACGAGAATTCTCGTGTTTTCTGTTCTAAGGCTTGTGGCCTATCATGAGAATTCTCGGTTTTTCATTGTTGTCATTTAGAGAGAAACAGTGTAACAGAAAACAATTTGCTGAAGTTAAAAATTACAAAAAGAGAGCCTGACCTGTGGTGGCACAGTGGATAAAGCGTCGACCTGGGAACACTGAGGTTGCCAGTTCAAAACCCTGCACTGGTCTGGTCAAGGCACATATGGGAGTTGATGCTTCCAGCTCCTCCCCCGTTTTTTTTTTTTCTCTCTCTCTCCCTCTCTCATTCTCACTCTGTGTCTCCTCTCTAAAATGAATAAAATAAAAAGAAATTTTAAAAAATTACAAAAAGAACCATCAGCTAACATTATATTAAATGGCATAAAACTGAGGACCTTTCCCCTTAAATCAGGAACAAAACAGGGTTGTCCACTCTCTCCACTCTTATTTAACGTGGTGCTAGAAGTTCTAGCCAGAGCAATCAGACAAGATAAAGAAATAAAAAGGCATTCATATCAGAAAATAAAAAGTAAAGGTTTCACTTTTTGCAGATGATATGATCCTATACAGTGAAAACCCCAAAGACTCCACACAAAGATTACTAGAAACAATAAACCAATACAGTAAGGTCGCAGGATACAAAATTAATATACAAAAGTCCACAGCCTTTCTATATGCCAACAACAAAACATTAGAAAATGAACTCAAAAAAATAATCCCCTTCATGGTTGCAACAACAAAAATAAAATACCTAGGAATAAACATAACAAAGAATGTAAAGGACCTATATCATGAAAACTACAAAGCATTGTTAAGGGAAATCGAAAAAGATGCAATGAAATGGAAAAATATTCCTTGTTCTTGGATAGGAAGAATAAATATAATCAAAATGACCATATTACCCAAAGCAATATATAAGTTTAATGCAAATCCCATCAAAATTCCAATGACATTTTTTTAAAAAGTGGGACAAAAAATCATCAGATTTATATTGAACTATAAAAAACCCTGAATAGCCAAAGCAATCCTAAGGAAAAAGAATGAAGCTGGGGGCATTACAATATCTGACTTCAAATTATATTATAGAGCCATGGCAATCAAAATAGCATGGTATTGGCAGAAAAATAGACACTCAGACCAATGGAACAGAAAAGGAAGTCCAGAAATAAAACCACATATATATGGTCAAATAATTTTTGATAAAGGGGCCAACAACACACTATGGAGAAAAGAAAGCCTCTTCAACAAATGGTGCTGGGACAATTGGAGAGCCACCAGCAAAAGAATGAAACTCGACTACAATTTGTCCCCTTGTACTAAAATTAATTCAAAATGAATCAAAGACCTAAATATAAGACCTGAAACAATAAATTACATAAAAGAAAACATAGGTACTAAACTCATGGACTTTGGTTTTAAAGAGCACTTTATGAATTTGACTCCTAAAGCAAGGGAAGTGAAGGCAAAGATAAATGAATGGGACTACATCAGACTAAGAAGCTTTTGCACAGCAAGAGAAACTGACAACAAAATAAACAGACAGCCAACTAAATGGGAGATATTTTCAAACAACAACTCAGATAAGGGGCTAATATCCAAAATATACAAAGAACTCATAAAACTTAACAACAAACAATCCAATAAAAAAATGGGAAGAGGACATGAACAGACACTTCTCCCAGGAAGAAATACAAATGGCCAACAGATATATGAAAAGATGCTCATCTTCACTAGGTATTAGAGAAATGCAAATCAAAACTACAATGAGATACCACCTCACGCCTGTTATATTAGCTATTATCTACAAGACAGGTAATAAATGTTGGAGAGGCTGTGGAGATAAAGGAACCCTCATCCACTGTTGGTGGAATGTAAAGTAGGACAACCATTATGGAAGAAAGTATGGTGGAAAAAATAAAAGAAAGTATGGTGGTTCCTCAAATAACTAAAAAGAGAACTACCAGATGACCCAGCAATTCCTCTACTGGTTATATTCCCCCCAAACTCAAAAAAACATTGGTACATAAAGACACATGCAGCCCCATGTTCATTGAAGCATTGTTCACAGTGGCCAAGACATGGAAAGAACCAAAAAGCCCTTCAATAGATGACTGGATAAAGAAGATATAGTACATATATACTATGGAATACTACTCAGCCATAAGAAATGATGACATCGGATCATTTACAACAAAATGGATGGATCTTGATAACATTATATGGAGTGAAATAAGTAAGTCAGAAAAAAATAAGAACTGCATGATTCCATACATAGGTGGGACATAAAAACGAGACTAAGAGACATGGACATGAGTGTGGTGGTTACTGGAGTGGGGAGTGAAGGGAAGCGAGGGAGGGAGAGGGGGAGAGGAGCGGCACAAAGAAAACCAAATAGAAGGTGACAGAGGACAATTTAACTTTGGGTGATGGGTATGCAACATAATTGAATGACAAGATAACCTGGAGATGTTTTCTTTGAACATATGTACTCTGATTTATTAATGTCACCCCATTAAAATTAATAAAATGAATAAATAAAAGTTATGTGATAAACATTAAAGCTGTTCTCGAAAAAAAATTGCAAAAGGAATTTAAAGTGATTCATCTCTTGTTTGTAATTAAAACTGTTTTTATATCAATTTGATATTTTTAAAGTGCTCAGTAACCAAGGATAGAGATGAAGAACATGATTAAATTCTGAATATATTTGCTGACAATTTATCAGCTATTCCAAGTGAAACTGATGAAAGTTTTGACAGTGGCATTGATAAAATTATTCCTTTAAAAAGGTATAAAATAGTAATTTCAAGTGATTCTGAACCTGAAAATTTGAACAATTCCACACGTGATTTTGAGTATAATTTGCGTCTTGGTTGCCATGATAGTGATTGGTCAAAAGAGAACTTTCAACCTAATTTGGAAAAATTTGAAGGTAATTCTGGGGTTACAGTTATACTATTTGATTCTAAGAACATCATTGAAGTCACCAACTTGATTTTTGAACGATCTATTTGAACTATTTTGTCATCAATCGAACATATATGATAAACAAAATTTGAAAAAGCACAAAAGTCCAAAAGCAATAAAGTGGTCTCCTGTTATGCCAACAGATATGAAAATTTTTTAGGACTTATAGTGCTAATGGGGTGAAGGATCCTTGGAAAGAATATTGGTCTACAAATCCAGTTCTAGCTGTTCCAGTATTTCCTCAGACAGTGAGTCGAAATCGTTTCAAACAAATCTGGACTTATTGGCCCTTCAATGACAATGCAAACATGATTAAATCTTCATCCAGACTATTTAAAATTCAATCTGTACTCCACCACTTTATTAGTCAATTTCAAACAATATATAAACCCATGTGATAATTATCATTAGATGAAGGTATCATTCCCTGGAGGGGACGTCTTCTATTTCGAACTTACAACCCAGCTAAAAGTATTAAATATGGTTTACCTGTAAGAATGATATGTGAGAACAAGACTGGGTATATTTGTAATATGGAAATTTACACAGGTGAAGGATATAAATCGAATGAGTCTATTCTGTCACTACTTCTGCTGTACCTGGAATTGGGGCATCACATATACCAAAATAACTATTACTATAGCATTTCAATTGCAGAAACTTTATTACTACATAAAACAGGAGTTTGCAGAACAATTCGAACAAATAGAGGTTTGCCAAAATGTTTTAAAGATGAAGCATCTACACTTAAAAGAGGTGAAATAGCCTTCCAAAGAAGAGGTGATGTTTTATTATTGATTTGGAAGGATAAAGAGAAGTTCGAATTATTTCAACTATCCATGATGCTTCCTCTTGTGAAACAGAAAAGACAAATTGTCTTACTAGAGAGGAAAGTGAGGAAAACAGTTTCCATTGTGCAGTATAATAACTATATGCAAGGTATTGATCTTGCCGACCAGTATCTTTCAACATGTAGTATCCTTAGAAAGATAAAATGGATAAAGAAAGTAGTGCTTTACCTGATTAATTGTGGACTATTCAGTTCATTCAGGATTTATCAAGCACTCAATCCAGAAAGTCGAGTAAGATATAAAGACTTTCTTTTAATCAATAACTTCAAAATGCAATGGGTATTTAATTTTAAAGCGTGCCTTTAACATTTATGTAAAATGTTTTTGTACTCATTCAATTAAAACTGATCTGGCCACTGGGAGGTTAGCAATAAAGCTACTGGTCCACAATGTGTTAAGCTAACGATTAACATGATGTAAGTTTTTAAACACAAGTTTTTAAACTCTAAAGCAGTGGTTCTTAACCTGGGTTCTATTGAACCCTAGGGGTTCGATGAGCCGGTCTCAGGGGTTCAGAGAAGCCTCTACTGCGGAGGCCAGAATAAAGTAATACTGTAATTTCTTGTGAGTTCATGCACTTTGTTGGTTTTGTTCTTTGAGTAAGGTGATATTCATGCACGGTTCATTTTGTGCACCAGTAAAAAAACATATACCTATGTCTTGAATTTGGGGAAAAAATCATATTTTATTTATCACTAAAGAAGGGTTCAGTGAATGCGCATATGAAACTGGTGGGTTCGGTACCTCAAAAAAAGGTTAAGAACCACTGATCTAAAGACTTACGAGCCTCTTAGCTAATGTTATAATTGTAACATATTACTTTAGTTCAAAGAATCAAGAGAATAACATGGATTGAAGAGACTTTCCTTTCCTGCTCCTGCCATTGCCTGCTACTGCTGTTCTTGAAAGGAGATCTTAAAACATTTGTTTGATTTTTAGATAAGTGTTATACACAGTTCAAGAAATAAAATATTTCAATGCTTATACTAATCCTTACTTTTTCAGTTTTTAATATCCTAACTTACCGTGTCCATCATAATTTGGTTTTGCAATATAGATATTTCTTTTTAAGTTCATTTTGTGCACCAGAACTGCTTATATAGCTGTTTGTTTTCAGTCTCTGACTCTGAACAACTCTAGATTGTTGAAAAACATTTTGTTACCATTGAAACAAATTAGCTAGTTTTTCTTCTTGTTCCCAGGCTTTCTGCAAATCTATCTCCCACTGCTGAAACAAAGTCAGAAACTGCTGGGAATATTTTTGGTTAAGCTTCTGTTTTAGATCTTGTTGGGTTTTCCCAATATGTTCAATGTTTTGGTTACTGGTTTTGAGGGAAGCCTTGGTATACATTGTTAGTCTTTTTTTCTCTTTGCAAGAAGAGCATTGTTAATGTCAGCTCCAAAACTGCCCAGCATGTTCTGTACTTCACTTATCAATTACTGGAGTCTTCCCGTTTAGTAATGTCCTCCTCTGAACCACTCAGATCCTTTGTATCTTCTTTCTCAAAGTCAAGGCTCTAACAAATGGATCTTCCATTGATATCTTCCCATATTTCTTGATATGTTTTCTTCCACAGGACACCATATTGAGATGTTTTCTGAGGTATCCCTAATCATATATCATTAAGTAGTATGAAGTTCCCTCCCGCAACACCTTAAATTTTATGCCAGAGGCAACAAAGCAACTACTTCACTTGCCTCACACTGGTTCTGGATTTTTTGTGAGCTATAGGTTCTCTGTGACACTTTCTTCACTCTGCCATTGTAGTGATAAGGTAGCCACAAACAATACATTAATGAATGAGTATAGCTGTATTCCAATAAAGCTTTAATTATGAAGATTGAAATTTGATTTTGTGCCACAAAATATTATCCATCTTTTGATGTTTTTTAACCATGTACAAATGTAAAAACTATCCTTAGTTCCCAGAAGGTATAAAAAAGAGATATAATATTAAAACTGTCCATAGGCTGTAGTTTATGGACTCCTCTTCTTGCTTCACCTATGTAAACAATCAGGCCAAACTTAATAAAACTAGGCTTTCTTGTGTGTGAAAAGAATAATCTTTGAGGCCCTGGTCAGTGGCTCAGCGGATAGAGCACCATCCCATATAGACGTCCTGGGTTTGATTCCTGGACAGGGCACACAGAAGATGCACCCGTCTGCTTCTTCCTCATCTACCCTCTTTCTCCCTCTTCCCTTCCCACAACCAGTGGCTTGACTGGTTCCAGTATGGCCCTGGGCACTGAGGATAGCTCAGCTGGTTCAAGCCCATTAGACTCAGGAACTAAAATTTGCTTGGTACTCGAGCATCGACTCCAGGTAGGGTTGCCAGGTGAATCCTGGTCAGGACATAGTTGGCAGTCTGCCTCACTATCTCTGCTCCTTTCATCTAAAAAAGAAATTTTTGATATGAAAAATAATAATCTTTGAAATTATTATTACAAGAAGAGATTGTCGGGAAAAATTGTAAAATACCTTGAAATGACAAAAAAAAAATATTACTGGGTGTCACATGAAATGCTAGGTGTTGTCTAATCCACTCTTTAACATTACTTGTAACTTTCATTGCGTGTGAGTCAGTTTACTACTGTATGACTTGTAGAATACTTATGGCAATACAAATTACTTTTCCTGCTGAAAATGCAATTGAATTGTTTCCTCATAAATTTTGACCATTTTTCAATCTGTTAAACAGATTGTAAAATTCATTTCAGTACTCCTGGTAGCCTCTATTTGTGTCTTATCTTTGGAATCTCCTTGAACTAGAGTTTTACACTTCTCTAGTTCCCTCAACATTGAGTTAAAACATTCTTTTTTTTTTTTTTTTTTTTTTTTTTTTACAGGGACAGAGAGAGAGTCAGAGAAAGGGATAGACAGGGACAGACAGACAGGAATGGAGAGAGATGAGAAGCATCAATCATCAGTTTTTCGTTGCAACACCTTAGTTGTTCATTGATTGCTTTCTCATATGTGCCTTGACTGTGGGCCTTCAGCAAACCAAGTAACCCCTTGCTGGCGCCAGCGACCTTGGGTCCAAGCTGGCGAGCTTTTGCTCAAGCCAGATGGGCCCGCGTTCAAGCTGGCGACCTCGGGGTCTCAAACCTGCGTCCTCCGCATCCCAGTCCGATGCTCTATCCACTGCACCACCGCCTGGTCAGGTGACTTAAAACATTCTTTAACACGTTTATTTTATTTTTGTACAAGGGTTTTTATTTTATCTCACTCTTTTTTTTTTTTGTATTTTTCTGAAATGATAAGTGGGGAGACAGAGAGATAGACTTCGGCATGTGCCCAACTGGGGTCCACCAGGCAAGCCACCTAGGGGGCAATGCTCTGCCCACCTGTGCCATTGCTCTGTTGCAACCAGAGCCATTCTGGCACCTGAGGTGTAGGCCATAGAGTCATCCTTAGTGCCCGGGCCAACTTTATTCCCATGGAGCTTTGGCTACAGGAGGGGAAGAGAGAGATAAAGAGAAAGGAAAGGGGAAAGGGTGGAGAAGCAGATGGGCTTCTCCTGTGCCATGACCAGGAATCAAACCTGGGACTTCCACACACCAGGCTGATGCTCTACCACTGAACCAACCAGCCAGGTTGATTTTTTCTTCTCTTAAAAAGTATCCTTTAACAATGTGTTAAGACAAACACAAATTATTATAAAGTTTAGTTCCATATCCCCCAAAATTGAGGATAATTCTTGCATTATTGGTTTAACATTTACTGATTATTAAGTATGTGACAAGAATGTTAGGGATACAAATATCAGTAAAGAAAACTAGTCCCCTCTTCTCAGAGTTCTTGATCTAGTCCTGGTGCTTCCTATTGATTCATCTATTCATTCATTCTGTCCCACTACAAATTTTTCTTAAGACCTACTGTTAGTACTACAACTCAGTCACATTTGAATTGAATCAACTTTTCTAATACGATCTTCATGTCTTACTGATATTTTTAACAATGTTGCTGTGGGGAAAATATGTTTTGCATTTCAAGCAACTTATGTAGATTAATTAAAAACCTTCATAACATCTCGATAGCTTTCTCAAATGAAAGAGGAAAAGGTCCTACTTTCAAAACTTACCACTACAGCCTGACTAGGCGGTGGCGCAGTGGATAGAGCATCAGACTGGGATGCGGAAGACCCAGGTTCGAGACCCTAAGCTTGCCAGCTTGAGTGTGGGCCCATCTGGCTTGAGCAAAAGCTTGTCAGCTTGGACCCAAGGTCGCTGGTTCCAGCAAGGGGTTGCTCAGTCTGCTGAAGGCCCGTGGTCAAGGCACATGTGAGAAAGCAATCAATGAACAACTAAGGTGTTGCAACGGCAACGAAAAACTAATGATTGATGCTTCTCACCTCTCTCCGCTTCTGTCTGTCTATCCCTATCTATCCCTCTCTCTGACTATCTCTCTCTGTGCCTGTAAAAAAAATAAAAGAAATAAATAAAACATTTAAAAAAAACAAACTTATCACTACAAGATTAGGAACGATTTACAAATGATTTTTAATTATTCTGTTGTATTTGGAGCTGACTATATTATCCATGGATTACATATATTTTTCTAATGATGCTGTTATTGCTGAGAATGTTTCTCAAAATTCACTTCTGGAATTGTCTTCAAATGTAGTAGTACACTATTATGAGTACCTTAGTGTAGATATTCATCCATTTAGGGAGGATTTTAAAAAATTTTTATTTTTATTTTATTGATTTCAGTGAGAGAGAAAGAAGACAGGAACATTGAGCTGTTCCTGTATGTGCCCTGACTGGGGATCAAACTGGCAATTTCTGAGCTTTGGGACCATACTCTGACCAACCGAGCTACCTAGCCAGGGACATTTAAGGAGGATTTGATTTTGGAAAGAGTCAAAGTGTTTTGGAAAAAATTTTGGTCTCATTGTACAGATATGAGGCTAAGGATAAAAAATGATAAGATTTTAGAGGAACTCCTTTTCACCTTGACTCTTTTACCATAAGAAAAGTAGAAATTATCCAAAAGCGTTTTAGCACTTTTATGTATATAAAGTATTAAGTGTAGAGTACTGAATGAAATTTCCACTTAGGTCCTTCCAATCCTTGCTCCCTTACTACCTCATTTACCAATGGGTACCACTATTAACAAATACGGTACAAATATTAACAAATCTCATTATTAGCAATATAATATATATAAACACTAAATTATTTAAGAGATTCAAAAGATAGATCTATATATAATAATTACTCATATATTTTAAAAACTTAGAATCATGTGATACATATTTGCCTATAATTTTTCTTTTACTCATAATAAAGGTGATGTTTTACATTAGGATATTATCACAGCCCCTAAAAGACATTATCTAGTGAGAGCAGCTCATGCCCACAGATTTTCTCCTAGTTTCAATAATGTTCAGCATTTCTTATGTCTTGTTCTTGTCTTTTTA
This sequence comes from Rhynchonycteris naso, assembly GCA_037038555.1. Lineage (NCBI taxonomy): Eukaryota > Metazoa > Chordata > Mammalia > Chiroptera > Emballonuridae > Rhynchonycteris > Rhynchonycteris naso. Next base: position 153,716,405 of record CM073000.1, on the reverse strand, counting down.
TACAGTACCATTTGATAAGTTGTAAATACCATATTTCACCTTAAATATTTAGTATGTGTCTCTGAAAAAAAAGACAAGCTTCTATATAATCATGGTTCTTTTAATGGCTAAGGAAATTAACAGTAATTGTATAATATCATCTAATATTCAGATCATATTCAAATAACCCCATTTGTACAAAGATACTTTCTTTAGTTGTTTAAATTATTTTAATATGGTGACAGAAAATGATCTGACTTTGGGTGATGGGTACACAACATAGTCAACAGTTTAAATGCTATAGAAATGTTCACCTGAACTCTATGTACTCTTATTGATCAATGTCATCTCATTAAATCTTAAAAAATTCTTTTAAACCAGAATCTACTCTAGGTTTACACATTTGATTTGGTATTTTTGTTTCATCATTGGTTTTAGATCTAGTTCAGATACCCTACTTTTGTTTTCATGACATTGAATTTTTGAAGAGTCTAGGTTAGATGCTTTATGAGTTACTGTCCTATATTCCCTTTCTTCTAAAGTCAGGTTTATTGTGATATAACTTATGCAGTGTGAAGTTTATCCTTTTTACTGGATAGTTCTATGAGTTTGACAAGTACATTTAGTCATGTAATCACTACCACAATCGAGATATGGAATACTTCTAACTCCCTCAAATGTTTCATTCTGCCTTTTTACAGTTAGCCCTCCCTGCACTGCTGTATCCTGGCAACCACTCTTCTATTTCCTGTCCCCATAGTGTTCCCTTTTTGGGAAAGTCATATAAATGGAATCTTGCAGTATGTAGCATTTTGAGTCTGACTTCTTTCACTTAGAATAATGTGTTCAAGATTTAATCAGTGTGTGGGCATACCAAAATTTATTCATTCACCAGTAGAAAAATGAGCAGTGTGTGGGTTTTGACAATTATGTATAAAGCTGCTATAAATATTTGCATATAGGTTTTTGTGTAAACATAATTTTTATTTCTCTTTGGTAAACATCCAGGACTGAGATTCCTGGATCACATGGTAACTGTTTGATTTCATAAGAAACTGGCAGCACGTTTTCTTCAGTAGTTGTACCAGTTTGCATCCCTACGATCAGTGTATGATAATACTGTTTTTTCCACATTTTTGTCAACACTTGCTATGTAATTTAAAAAAAAATAGCCACTCCAATAAGTTTGTAATGGTATCTTATGAGTTTAATTTGAATTTCCTTAATGAATATTGATGTCAAGCTGTTTGTTTTTGAGGGCAGTAACAGATAGTTTCTGGACTGAGTGCCATTAGAAAGATCCTACCCCCAAAACATTAGTCATTTTGTCTTGTTCTTTGTTTGTTTCCTCCTTTCAAGCTTTCTCTCTTTTGGCTGAGATCATAAACTAAGCCCTGCTGCCTGCCTCAGTCTAGTAAGAAGTCTGCTAGAGATTTTCCCAATCTTGAATATTTTTACCCGTGTGGATAAAAGTTTCTCTACCAAAGGAAGAGAATAAGCTAGTTAGAAAGAGAATAAGCTATTGTTCTCTTCCTGTATGTGCCCTGACCAGGGATCAAACTGGCAACCCCTGAGCTTCGGGACAATGCTCTAATCAACCGAGCTATCTATCTGGCCAGGGAGTTTTTTTGTTTCTTTGTTTTTAATTAATTGAATATTGGGATAACATTGGTTCACAAAACCATACAGGTTTCAAGTGTACAACACAATGAAGCACCATCTGCACACCACATTGTGCGCCCACTGCCCCAAGCAAAGTCTCTTTTCATCCCCATTAGGTTTTATATACAATATACAGTGTGTCCGTAAAGTCATGGTGCACTTTTGACCATGTGTAGTGTATTTGTTTTTGGCTAATCCCTTCACGTTATTTCACCCAGATTCTCCCCTACTTCTGATAGCTGTCAGTCTGTTCTAAAAAATATGGACTGTTTTGTGAATTTGGTGTCATCCTTGTGCAGGGGCCATGCTTATCTTCTCTGTATTAGTCCAATTTTAGTATATGTGCTGCCAAAGCGAGCACTGTTTGGTGTTTCTTGAAAATTATTTTCAATGGCAGCATATACAAGGAGAAGCTTTAGTGCTCTGTCTCTCATTCTTACTCTCTTTAACACATACATACCCCCATACACATTAATAAGGGCTTCCCAGATAAATTATTCCACACTCATGTTTTATTTCAGAAACGACTTCCCCATAACTCACCCTTCAAAGTTTCTATTCAAAGTAATCATTTTCCAACATGATTTTAGCTAATATTCCCTATAATATGCGTGAAAAGGATTATTAACTTTCTTCATAGACTTCTCCAAGACTACATTTATAAGAAATCATGATGCATATCTCAATGCCATTGAGGTGTAGTCTGGAAATGGAAAGGCACAGATAGAAATGAGACATTTCAGGGTGAGGGGAAGCTGGTTAGTAATGAGAATGTATGAAACCGTATGAACTAAGCAATACAATTTAAAGTAGGTTTTAGAGTTAATTTTCCTTAGAATTAAAGTTCTTTTTGAAATGTTAAATTTTCTTGCAGCTGTTTACAGATTCTTGTCACTTTCCAATGACTGTGTGTTCCACATATATTTTTAGTGATGATTCTAACACACTTTAGTTCTCTTAAGACTTCCAAAGTAAATTTTCTTCTTCATTAAAAAAAACTTTAAGACACACACACACACACACACACACATTTATAGGACTGTGTAGAATATTGGTGATGCAGAGAATATTATTTACTTTTTAATGGTTGACATGGAAAACAACAATATTAATTTAAGAAATAGAGTTCTTCTAGACCTTCATCACATGAAAATGGCACCTATCACCGTCTTCATCACATGAAAATGGCACCTATCACCGTCTGTAGTTGTCTTACCTGGTGGCAAGTCAGCAGTGGACACCTTCAATTTGTAATTTAATAAATATCCTTTTTTTTTACAGGGACAGAGAGAGAGTCAGAGAGATGGATAGATAGGGATAGACAGACAGGAACGGAGAGAGGTGAGAAGCCTCAATCATTAGTTTTTCGTTGCCGTCGCGACACCATAGTTGTTCATTGATTGCTTTCTCACATGTGCCTTGACTGTGGGCCTTCAGCAGACCAAGCAACCCCTTGCTGGAGCCAGTGACCTTGTGTCCAAGCTGGCAAGCTTTTACTCAAGCCAGATGAGCCCGCACTCAAGCTGGCAAGCTCGGGGTCTCAAACCTGGGTCTTCCGCATCCCAGTCCGACGCTCTATCCACTGCACCACTGCCTGGTCAGGCTAAATATCCTTTTATTTCTTTTTCTTTTTTTGTATTCCTTTATTCAGTAAAAGGAAGGGAGGCAGAGACAGACTGCTGCATGTGCCCTGACTAGGGTTGACCTGGCAAGTCTACTAGGGGGCAATGCTCTCCTCATTTGGGGCATTGCTCCATTGCTCTGAGTTCTATATAGTGCCTGAGGTGGAGGCCATGGAGCCATCCTCAGTACCGGGGCCAACTCGTTCCAATTGAGCCATGGCTGCAGGAGAGGGAGGGAGAGAGAGAGAGAGAGAAGCGAGAGGAGGAGGGTTGGAAAAACAGATGGGTGCTTTTCCTGTGTGCCCTGACCAGGAATTGAATCCAGGACACTGACATGCTGGGCTGATGCTCTACCACTAAGCCAACCAGCCAGGGCCAAAATAAATATTCAAATTAGACCTGATTAATTTGTATTTAGGGATATCAATTTTTACAAATGTGGAAGAAAATAGGAAGAAATACTATATTGATTTGTCAGGGAAAATCATTGGCAAAACAATAGGAATTGGGAAGAGGTCCAAGACACACACCCACTTCCAAAGTAAGCTTGAAATGAATCTATAAAGCAGTAGTGACAGGAAAAGAACTCACAAAGGACAGCATGGTTTCTGTAACAGTGGTTCTCAAGCTTTTTGAATCAATTATCCTGGAGGGGGGCAAAAAATCTTAACACTCATATATTACTTATTTCCATTTTTGAAGTGTGGGTGGGAGAGGTGTCTCTTAACAAGTGTTGTTAGACTACCAAATTAGGAGAGAATATGTTTATGTTTAACAATTGGGTTTTAGACAATATAACTTTTAATCCTTGTACTTTTGTCTTAACATGTAGTTAGTGGGAAATAATGAATCATAAATAGGGCTGCATTTGTATCACTGCATGCTATAGGCATAACTGAACAAACACACATCAAACTAAATTAAAAATTATTTACAAACAGTGATATATAATTAAAAAGCAAGAAAAAAACAACTGAACCCAAAGATACTCAAAATAACACAGGTGATAAAATGATAAAGTGCTCTTCCAGAAAGTTGAGGGATTTTATGTAATTTATGAGATTAAAGAGAATTTCTTTCATTGCTTTCACAATAAGGTATGACTCTAATTTTGTATTTTTAGAAAGGAAAATAACTTTTAAAAGAATATTTTTTTTCTGTCCGACCAGGTGGTGGTGCAACGAATAGAATGTTGGACTGGGACGTGGAGGACCCAGGTTTGAAACCCCAAGGTTGCCAGCTTGAGCACAGGCTCATCTGGTTTGAGCGCGGGCTCACCAGCTTGAGCCCAAGGTCGCTGGCTTGAGTAAGGGGTCACTCGCTCTGCTATAGCCCCCAGGTCACATATGAGAAAGCAATCAATGAACAACTAAGGTGCTGCACCAAAGAATTGATGCTTCTCATCTCTCTCCCTTCCTGTTTGTCCCTGTGTCACAAAAAATTTTATTTTTTAAAGATTTTATTTTTTTATTTTAGAGATAGGAGAGAGAGAGGTGGAGGAGGAAAGGAGAAGCATTGATTTATAGTTGTTCTCCTATGTGCCTTTGACGTGGCAAGCCTGGGGTTTCAAATCAGTGACCTCAGCATTCTAGGTCAATGCTTTACCCACTGTGCCACCACAGGTCAGTTGAAAGGAAAATAACTTATTTTATTTTAGTTTTCAATATTAAAAAGGATTTTATTTATTTATTTTAGAGAGAGGAGAGAGGTGGGGGAGGAGAGGGAAGCATCAACTCATAGTAGTTGCTTATCCTATGTGCTTTGACTAAGCAAGCCTGGGGTTTCAAACTAGTGACCTCAGCATTCCAGCTCAGCGCTTTACCCACTGTGCCACCACAGGTCAGGCTAGAGAGGAAAATAACTTAACAAATAATTTATTATCCCTTTTTATACCCAAGGAGGATAATACACTCTGAGTAGTGACACAGAACAATGTCTGATCTCTTGGTGTAAGGAGGCAATAGAAGAGAAAGTCTCATCATCCAGGTATCAATAAAGCCAACTATTTCAGATACAAGATCAGAGGAGTGGTGAGAGTTACCCATGTCACCACCATTCAGCCTCCCTTCTGTCCTCAATTTGTCCTAGGAGGGATTACATATGTAACATAAGGTTCTTTAAATTCATCTAGTTTGTGGTTCCTGGTTATAATTGTTTAATTTCTAGAATGAGAGATAGAATCTGTTTTTAAGAAGTGGCAACCTGCTACTAGCAATATACTTGGGAGTAGAGCAAACAAACTTGGAGCACCAACATTTTGTTATTACAGCAATACTACACATTTGTCAGTATGTGTACCTGCAGCTTGCCATTTGAGTCACTAAAGATAATTTTAATTATCTGGCCTTTGTTTGTTTATTGTGAGTCAGAATGAAACTATTTTAGAATTATATAAGAAGAAACTAAATTGTTATTAAACTAAGGAGGAAAAATATGAAAGTGGTTCTGAAGATACATTCTTTTTCCTAAAGGCCCTGCTTTACCAGTTAAATATGAGAGAATATCAGTCATGAGAGGATACAGCTGGGTGTACAGAATTAAGGGAATATAAATGATAAAATATCTTTATGTCATTTCATTTAAGTAAAGATATAAATATGTGAGTCTTAAGCAAAATAAAAAAAGTAAACACGTTGGCCTCAATTATCCCATTAGTTTATATAAAAGTGAGAGAACTATAAATTCTCTGTATTAACCTCTGGTTAACTGTTTCTTTTTATGAGCTTGAATTAATCTTTGGAGAATTATAGATAATCATTTTGCTTTCTTCTGTTAAACTCCAACTCCTCATTTCCACAGGACTGTGCTTGGTGGCTGAACACATTTTCTATTCCCTCAACTTATCACAAATGTAGTGGTATAGGCTCATTTGGATTCTCTGCTTAGGTCTCACAAGGCTGAAATCAAGGTGTCGGTAGGGCAATGTTTTCTTTTGTAATTTGGGGTTATCTCCCAAGCTTATGTATTTGTTGGCAGAATTCAGATTCTGTAGGACTGAAGGTTAGCCTATTACTGGCCAATAGCCAGGGACTAGCAGCCACCTACCATTCCTCGCCACATAGCTCTCTAAAACACTTCAAGGCCAAGCACAAAGCATCTGCTACTTTGAATCTGACTTCTTGACCTTCTAAAGAGCACACTTGATTACATCAGGCCCACCCTGGATAATCTGCCTTTAAAATGCAGCTGATAAGCGATTTATAGGGGCTGGTGATTTCCAAGTAAGCAACATAGGGGTTAATTTTGATGGGTGATAATACTGAAACAGAACAAATGCAGACTGTGGTAGCTGCTGTGAAGGAAATGAACAGGATGGTGTGCTGAGGCGATATTTTGGTTGAGACCTGGAAGATGAGGATGCATCAATCATGAGAAGAACTGAAGGAAGAACAGTCTAGGCAGCAGTTGAACTTGTATATGTCTGAAGCAAACTACTGAAGAGGACAGATCATCCTCCTGAAGGGAATTCTCTGAAAGCTTGTTAATTCTTTGGCTTTGAGTATTTCAACAAAATACAATTCAATAAAGAATTACATTTATTGAATACCTGGGGTGTTGCATGCTTTCTGGATGCATAAAACAATGTCTCTGCCCCAAGAGTGTCCTTTTAGGACATTAATTGTTATCTACCACAATCAGTGGGATTAATGGTATGCAGTGTGTCCATAAAGTCATGGTGCACTTTTGCATGGTGACCAGTCAAAAGTGCACCATGACTTTACGGACACACTGTATTAACTGTGCTCTACTTTTTTCGTTGGTGCTATAAGATGTTTTAGCCACTTATAACAACCATGATTACTCATCTGCAAGTATTAGCACTTTTGATACATGGGTTTCATTTATAGGCAAATGTGAATTTCAAAGAGAGAATACTGTATATCTCCATATATAAGAGACACCCTCGTTTTAAAGATTTGGAATCTAAAAACTGGATGCATCTTATACAGTGGTTGTAGATTTTTTTCCTTGCATTTTCTGCCTTTTAGCGCAGATGAGGAGTTGTATGAAGTTTATGATGAATAAAACTTGAGTTCAATAATTTTATGTAATACTTTTTTTCCAAATTTTGGGCCCGAAAATTAAGGTGCGTCTTATACATGAGAGCATCTTATACATGGGGAAATACAGTATTCTATGCCAGAAGAGAAAGAAAAGGTTATCCTTTTAAATTGTTTTCAACATTTTAATATACTGGCTTTTCAATGTGAATCTGTATCACAAAACAGGTCCACCTCAAGTTTGAATTATATTCAAATATGAAAATAAGTCATTATTTTGGAGTTCTTTATTTCCTCCCTATCAATCATCTCTTCTCTACCTAAATCATAATAAATAAGCCACTAAATCCTGAAAACTCCACATAAGAAATGTTTCTTGTCCTACTCCTATGTAAGGCTGGTGGCCCTGGCCATGCAAGTTCACATTGGATTCGAGCAGATGGTAAAGGAACTGTAGAGATAACACACACTGTATATAGTCTATGTAAGGCTGCAAAACCTGCAGCCTTACATAGACTATATACACGTGGTGCTACCCTGTGCTCATGCACCAATCAGGCAAAGTACAAGCGAGCAAGCCTAACATACTTGTTTGCCCAACACCCTACTTCACTATCACTACTATGATTACTTAATTCATGCTTTTAAGGCCTCTCCATTGACTTTGAACAATCTTACTAGTCTTCCTGCTGTCTTTTCCTCCTCCAATCCATCTTCCATAGAGTTGCCAGATGATGTTCCAAAAATTAAAGTCTCTGTCTTCATGAAGCTTACATTCTACTGTAAGAGACTGAAAGTACAAAACAAACAACACAACTAAAAAGGACAAAATAATGAGGTATAAAGAAAATAAAAACAGGGGAAGAGGAAAGAGTAAAAGAGGATGTCATTTTATTTTATTTCAGTTTTATTGAGATATTGATATACAGCACTTCATAAGTTTAAGGTGTACAGCATAAAGAGGGAGTAAGTGAGGGGACATTTGATTATAATAGACATGAATACCCTCCAGCCTAAAACCAGTGCGAACATATCCATAGACAAAACCAAGTTGGGTTTTTGTCTTGTCACAAGGAAGCAGATAACACACACTGAGAAACTGTGGAGGGTGGGTCTCAGTAAGAAGGTGCTATAAAAGACTTATTATAGAGTTGGGCTTATTGTTAGGTAATTAAAGGCTTTCTCTGAAATGGATGCTGTCAGCAAGAGAGGTAATTCTATAATTGGATATTTTACTAATTGTTATCCAGAAGGTAGAAAAAGTGAAGCAAAGCTAAGGTTATAATTGGTCAAGAAAGAAGTCAGTTTATATTAGCCAGAATGTTTGGTCATTTTCGTGGTTTGGAGAATATTCTTCTATTTGCCGTGGTTAGACATGATTATGGAGGATTCTTATTTTTGTCGTCTATTATGGTCACAGACCTATCTGAGAATAATAGTGACACATGGGCCTACCTTATAGTTCTAGGCCAGCTCCCCCTTGTTTGGACTGATTTTTCTTTTGTAACAAAACCATCAAGTGCTACAATTACCTCTAAATAGCAATTTATCTTACTTCTAATTGTTTCTGAATATTTAGAATATCATCAGTATTATTATTTAGGGTAATGAGTTCTAGCACTCATTACAGCTCTGGTAACAATAGTAGTACCACATTTCCCCATGTATAAGATGCACCGTAATTTTGGGGTCCAAATTCGAAAAAAAAATGTATTACATAAAGTTATTAAACTCATTTTATTTAACACAAAATTTATATAACTCCTTATCACTGTCAGAAAAGCAGGAAATGCAAGTAAAAAACCTACAACCACTGTATAAGACCCACCCAGTTTTTAAACCCCACATTTTTCAAAAGAGTGCGTCTTATACATGGGGAAATACAGTAGTTTACTCAATCATTACTATAACATACCACTCTTTGCTACATGATGTGGTAAAGGCTCTGGAATGGGAATGCTGTGAATTTCAGAAACTACTTCAAGTCTCAGTCACTTGCCTCATCTGTGAAACAAGAAGTTAAATTATATACTGAAGGCCAGTGGCCAAGGCCACCATCACAGCCGCCTGGCCCGTGCAGGTTTACATTAGATTCGGACAGTAGATAATGAAACAACGGAGCCAAGAACTGGTGAGCCATTAGCTTTAATTCTAGCTTGCACCTGGAGGGCAAGCAAAAACACACACTGGGCTCCAAAACCCACTCATTCAGTGCTCACAAAGCTACTGACCTATCTGAGTTTCCTAGAATCAAAGGTTTCTAGCTCACCAGACTTATTCACCTCTGTTCCCCATCTCCTCCTGCACAAACTGGCTTCTTCCTCAGCACTCTGCCATCTTGGCTGCTTCTCCTCTCCTCCATGTGGCCTTACTCTGCTCTCCTCTCTAATACCTCAGGAATCAAGGGAGCAAGCTCCATGTCTGCCCCACTTTATAGTGTAGAAATCCAAACCTTTAATTCAATCTACAAACAAGGAAGTCTCTGATACAAAGTCACTTATGTGAGGCATAATGGGAGGATTCCTCATGAGAGTGCACCACCCCACATCATCCAATCAGTCAAGGGTGTGGGGAAAAGCTTACTCTTAAAACTTGCACATGGGCAGTGCCATCTTTAACAAAGTGAGCATAATGTATTTCATCTGCCCAACATATACATAGTTCTCAAGAAGTTTGCAGTGTCAAGTTGTCTGTGCTGTAATCACATGGGGAGTTTGAATTAGAAATTTTAGGGCTCCAGTTCCAGAGTCTGATTCAGCTTAAGTTTCTAAGATTCAGCCATGTCGCTTTCTTTCTTTTCCTTTTTTATTTTTTAAATTACTGATTAGGCCCTGGCTGGATAGCTTAGTTGGTTAAAGCATCGTTCCAAAATGCAGAGATTGCTGGTTTGATTCCTAGTCAGAGCACATACAAAATCATATTGATGCTTCTATCTCTTTCTCTCTCTCTATTCCTTTCTCTAAAATCAATCAATAAACAAGAAAATAAAAAAAAGAATTCCTGATTAGTAGTGCATTAATGAGTATACCTGTTTATTTATGCATTGTCTACTGATGGGACATCTGGGCTGCTTGTAAATTTTGGTGATTATGAATAATGCTCCTATAAACATTTTTGTGCAAGTCTTTTTGTGGATATATGCTTTTATCTTTCTTGGGCCAATACCTATAATTGAAATTGTTAGGTTATAGTGGACATTTAACTTACATGAAACTAATGGGTCCACAATTTTGATATAAAGTAATAAAAAAGTTTAAACCATCCTCTCCTTTTGTTCAAAGTGTTGTCTGGTAGAGATGGCAAAGGATTTGTTTTAAGGTCTCAGGAAATTCTGGTCAATCCAAACCTCCTGTCCTCAAGAATTAAAGTCTGGGGCCCTGGAAGATCACTCTTTAGCTAGAGGGGTGAGAGCTGTGTGGATAGTATCTGTAGGTCAATATAGGTTAGGAAGTACAATTGATAGTAACAGGTATGTAAACACTTTCATAAATCTTTGCCTCTAGGTTTCTTGTTCTTACTTCTCACAGTGATCAAGCTCAGAAAGGGAGGTCCCTGATATTGGCAGACTGAAAGGAAGTCATTCTTGACAAACAGGCCATTATTAGCAAAGGTTTGACAGTATGTTTGGGTGAAGGCTGGGTGAGATTGGCCACTGTGGTGGGAAGGTTTAACAATGCTAAGTGGATGGACCTAGCATTTTGCAATATTACTTTCTCAGTCAGTTCTCTTAAGTTATCCTTAGTAGCTTTTTAAAACACTCGCCACTTTCCTTCCACCCTTCAGGAGGTAACCAGAATCCAATAGAGACCATTTGAAAGGAACTCTTTCACTTCCCTGCCAGGAACATCAACCTATCTGAATCCATCCTTGACTTGTCCTTTCCTTGTCCCTTTCAATCAGTGAAGACCGTATCCCTCCTAGGGTACTTGCCATCCCATCTTCTCAAGGGCTTTGTTATATTATCTCTTATAATCTCCTTACCTCCTGCTTTATTCCCATCACTAAGCCCCTTCCAATCTCTTTTTCCTTGTTAAAGCTAACCATCCCTCAGCAAGTACAGTTCTAGTTATTGCCCTATCTTTCTGGTAGCATTATAATCAAAGCTTCTAAAGGGTTGTCTGCGAAACTTAATTCTTTTTCATCTCTGTCACCAAGGTCTACCGAGAACCATTTATCATATAGGAGGCACCGCAACAATCATTTTTTAGGTATGTGATGGATAGATAAATGGGACTCCGAGGGTGCAGATGTATATATAGCCTGGAATGTTGGAAGATTCACTAGGTTAAGAAACTGCCCTTTCTGGTGTATAAAGATAATGATATATGCTTTCATACTGAAATAAAGTTATGATTTAGTCAGCCACAAGTAACAAAGTATGAAAACAAGTGGAGAAACCCAACAGTGTTGCACTACCAATTAACCCCTCACGGTAAAACACCGATGCGCACCATCCAAGGCCCACACATGTGCCATTCCACCGAAAAGGCAGCCCGGGACACACGTCCGCCAGGCGGCGGAACCCTGTTGACCGCTCCTAAGTGGCCACGGTGTCCGAGTCGGGTGATGGGGGTTAGCGGAAGAGCCGAAAGGCTCCGGGCCAATGGCAGTTCTTGAACTTACACCTCCAGACGTCAGCGCCCCTTTGCTAACGGATGTCACACAGCTGGCTCGGAAGCGTCTCCTCGCGTCCCAGAAAAGGGGTGTGGGGCTCAGCCGCCTTCGCGAATCTCAGGCTACGGGAAGGAGGGGCGTGCGCCGTTACTCGCGAGCCCCGCACCCTGGCAGGCCAGCTTCCCAGCAGTTCCTGCCTAGCGGCGGCCCAGTGAGCAACCGGCGCCCGCATCCCCGTCCCGAGCGCGCCGCCGCCGCCGGCTCCGCCCCCTCTTCGAGCTGGCCGCGCGCTCCTGCGGCTCCGAGCTGTGTCGCGGGCGCGCGCGCCGCCGGCGGAGCCGCAGTTAAAATGGTCCGAGCGGGACCCTGCGTTTCCCCCGCCGCCGCAGTGACTGATTGAGCCGGCGGGTTAGGCTCGGACTGTCGCCCAGCCGGCAGGCTCGCTCTCTCCGTCGCGTTCCCTAAGCTCGCGCCCATCGTTCTCCCGGCTTCCCTGGGCAAAGCATGTAGCCCCCGACGGGCGCCGAGGCGGCCCGCAGCTGACGCCCACCCCCACCGTCGCGTGTGTGTCTGTGTGTGTGTGTGTGTGTGCGCGCAGGGAGGGCGACCCTGCTGCGGGCCGAGGCCGAGCCAGCGAGCGGCCTGCCCCGCTGCCGGGAGCCCGCCTCGCCGGACCTCCCTGCTTCCCCGTCCCGGTCCCCCTCCTCGGGACCTTCTATATGGGCCACCTTCTCTCGAAGGAGCCGCGTAACCGCCCGAGCCAGAAGAGGCCTCGCTGTTGCAGCTGGTGCCGCCGCCGTCGTCCTCTCCTCAGGCTGCCCCGCCGGACCCCGGCCAAGGCGCCCCCCCAGCCGGCGGCGCCCCGGAGCCGGGACTGCTTCTTCCGCGGGCCCTGCATGCTCTGCTTCATCGTGCACAGCCCCGGCGCTCCCGCCCCCGCCGGCCCAGAGGAGGAGCCGCCGCTCTCGCCGCCGCTGCCGCCGCGGGACGGGGCCTACGCCGCGGCCGCCTCCTCTCAGCACCTAGCGCGGCGCTACGCGGCCCTGGCTGCCGAGGACTGCGCTGCCGCCGCCCGCCGCTTCCTGCTGTCCTCGGCCGCTGCCGCCGCCGCCGCCGCCGCCTCGGCCTCGTCGCCGGCCTCTTGCTGTAAAGAGTTGGGGCTGGCTGCGGCCGCCGCCTGGGAGCAGCAGGGCCGGAGTCTCTTCTTGGCCAGCGTGGGGCCCGTGCGCTTCCTGGGGCCGCCTGTCGCGGTGCAACTCTTCCGGGGGACAACGCCGCCGCCGGCCGAGCCCCCCACACCCCCCGAGATGGTGTGCAAACGGAAGGGGGCAGGGGTTCCCGCCTGTACCCCTTGTAAGCAGCCCCGCTGCGGAGGCGGGGGCTGCGGCGGCGGGGGCGGGGGCGGCGGCGGCGGCGGCGGGCCTGCGGGGGGAGGCGCCTCGCCTCCGCGGCCCCCCGATGCCGGTTGCTGCCAGGGCGCCGAGCAGCCACCGCCGCCTCTCTGCCCCCCGCCCTCCTCTCCCACATCGGAAGGTGCCCCCACAGAGGCCGGCGGGGACGCTGTCCGAGCTGGGAGCACCGCCCCCTCGCCTGCTCAGCAGCAGCATGAATGCTGCGATGCCGACTGTCAGGAGCCCCGCGAAAACCCCTGCGACTGTCAGAGGGAGCCGCCCCCCGAAACCCCAGACATCAACCAGCTGCCGCCATCCATCCTGCTCAAGGTGGGTCTGGGCGAATGGCGCTGGGATGCGCGCTTTTCCCCCAACCCCGGCCCCCCTCCTCGGAGGTTTTCTCTCTCCTCCCCCTAAGCGCGGAGGAGGGGGTTCCCTGACAGCCACAGACCGCCAAAGGGAAGGAAGATTGAAAACCAGTGGGGAGGGTGCTTATTATGGCCAGTGTTTTGAAGTGGAAAACCTTGGAGTCTACGGAATACTTCATAATAGCTTCGGTTTGTTAGCACGATACAGCTATTATTAGATTCCCAGTCCAGTTGTTTAGAACTATTCCTAGGTTTTCTGTGACATACTTTAATTAATTGAGCAACTTGCACTTACTGGGCAAAGACTTTGCATATTAGAAAGTCTTCAAACTACTTTCAGGTTTGATAGCTGTTAGTTGATATCAATAACAGTTCACTTTTTTTGAGCATTTACTATGATCAGGCACTGTGCCAGAGTTTTATATACATAATATCGAATCCTTTAATTACCGCTCTCACATAAATATTAACATTCTTACTTTATAGTAGAAGAAACTGCTATTTCAATATGATCTGCCTTCAGTACTAAGACAGGAGTAGTATTTGCTCTACTTAGCCCACAGCCCAATGGGGCTTTAAGAGGTTGAATGACTTGTCCAAGGTCACACATAGAAAGTAAGAGATACATCTGGGGAATTTAGGCCTGCTTGACTTGAAAACCATTTTGTATATGCTATGTTGTGTTAGCTTCCTACATTTTAACACTTACATAAAAAAATACAGGTTACTAGAAAGTAAGGACAAATATTTTTTGGGAGGGATAGGTGAGTGGAGAAGAGGTAGGTGTCCTGTGGAAGCTTTGTCTCACTTTCAAGTACTAAGGAAAATGTGCAGTTTTGTCATTGCTAGTGATAAACTTAATTATGTGATAAAGTCTGTATTATTGTTATTTTTTTTCCTTTCATTTTCTGTCTTCTCCCCCCTCCCTACCCCCTTCTGGAGCTTAAAAAATGTAAACCTTCTTCAGTGTGGTTGATTCTTAAGAATAGCCACAAATAACTTAGAAATTTGACTACTTTTATTGTTTCTGAAGCTCTTACTGTCACCAATATACTTTGTTTGATTAGACTTTTTGCATATTTATAATCCTGTGTTTTTTGTTTTATTGTTATATTAATGTTTTTGAAAATTAAACAGAAAGAGTGGTAAGCTTAGCCCTGGCCAGATAGCTCGGTTTGTTAGAACATGGTCTTGAAGCACAGAGGTTGTCGGTTCGATCCCCAGTAGGGCTAACAGAAATAGACTTATGTTCCTGTCTCTCCCTCCCTTCCTCTCTCTAAAACCAGTAAAATAAACATTTAGAAAGGGAAGGGTTGTTGCATAGAAAAGCACAAATCCATCACCTCCATTGGAAAACATTCTTAGAAAGTTTGCTCTGCTTGCTTGGTAATGGGTCATTAGCCTTCTTCACAGTTATATTTCTGTACTTTTTGTACCAGAAGTTACTGTTGTAAAAAAGGGGATGCAGAGCAGGGAGAGAAATGTGAGGAAATATGATTTAAAGGATGTTATTAGGGAAAGCTCTCATACTTGCCAATTTTTTTTTCCAGGTAAGGCAAAAGCAAAGGAGAAAAATTGAATTCTCTGGGTGGTACTTCATAGGCAGACTTTTGGCTCAGCATTAAGAACGCCTTTTAAAATTTTATTTTATGTAAATGATAGGTATCACCTGCTTTAAAACATTCAGATGATGCAGGTAAAGCGAAAGTTTGCCTTGGTTCACCCCTACCCTTCCATCTAGTTGCTTCTCCAGGGGAACTACCACTACTAACAGTTTAGATTGTTCTTCTAGATCTGTGCTGTCAAGTACAGTTAGCCCCTGGCCAGATCTGGCTATTTAAATTTAAAGTAGATAAAATTAAATAAAATTTAAAATTCAGTTTCTCAGTCACAATAGCTATATTAATAGTAAAGGGTGACCAGCAGCTATTGTACTGGACCTTGCAGATTCAGAACATTGACATCGTTGTAAAGTAAATCTTCATAGTTTCCTCATAAATGGAATCAAAATGTTCATGTTCTGCAATTTTTTTTGTTAGTTTACAGCAGGGGTCCCCAAACTACGGCCCCCTGAGGCCATTTATCTGCCTCCACCGCACTTCTGGAAGGGGCACTCTTTCATTGGTGGTCAGTGAGAGGAGCACAGGATGCATCTGCACCCATAGTTCCCATTGAAATACTGGTCAGTTTGTTGATTTAAATTTACTTGTTCTTTATTTTAAATATTGTATTTGTTCCTGTTTTGTTTTTTTACTTTAAAATAAGATATGTGCAGTGTGCATAGGGATTTGTTCATAGTTTCTTTTATAGTCCGGCCCTCCAATGGTCTGAGGGACAGCAAACTGGCCCTCTGTGTAAAATGTTTGGGACCCCTGGTTTACAGTATTGTTTGGAGGTCTTTTCCATTAGGGAGTATATGGTTTCCTTTATTCTTTTTAATTGCTGCATAGTATCCCGTAGTGTTATACCACACTGTATTTATTTCCCTGGTAATGTATGTTTCTAATTAATTATTATTACAAGCAATGCTAAGGCTTTTTTTTTCTTTTTTTCTATGTACATGTAGTCATTTTTATCTTAGGTAGATTTCAAGAAGTGGAATTTTAGTGTTGAAGAATGTGCATATTTGGAAATTTAGAAAGTCCTAACAATAAGAGCTGTGTAAAAATGAAATGAGTTCTTTCTTGAAATAGTGAGCCTCACTAGAAATCATAATGATGTAACTTCAGAACAGGAGTCCTTTGACAGCATCTGGTCTTTCTCCATGTTTTATGTATGAAGTTACAGGCTAGAGAAGTAAAATGGCTTACTTAACTCAAGACATTTTAGATAGTGAATGGCAGACCCTGGAATGGAACCCAGCTTAGTGTTTCCAGATCCAGAGATCTTTTCAATATTCTGTGTAAGAGAGCTTGAATATTCTACTTATATTGCCTGCCAAAAGTTTGGAAGTAAAACCTACTAAAGGCCCTGGTCAGATAGAGCTCAGTTGGTTAGAGCATCATCCCGATATAACCAAGTTGTGGGTTCAATCCCAATCAGGGCATTTTATGAGATTTTATGAAAGAGATTCATGAATAGGGGTGGGGCTGAAGGGGGAGGAGGAATTTACACCAAACCACTGACTTAGTTCTAAGCCTTTATGAGTCAGAGGCTAATTTAAAATTGGGTCTGTAGGATTGAAATGTGTTCTTAAAATAAGAAATTTGAGAAGCAAGTAATAGCTCTTCAAAGGTCAACTGAGGGAGTAGTATTTTCTTAAGCACTTAAGCCTGTTATAGTTGATCTTTGACTGGTTAATGGATTGTTTTGGATCCAATAAGCTAGCTTGGATCTTTGTTACCTGTTGCTACCGTACCTACTAATAACCATAATTAGATATTTATATGGTAGAACCATTATGCAACAATTTAACCAAATGATAGCAGTGAAATATATTTCTTTGTAATTACTATTTGAGTAACTGGGTATGTTGTGATCTATATTTAAATTTTAGAGACTTTGTGTTCTATGTTTAGATATCTTGCTCTCTGTCAGCAGACCTATTTCTTTCCAAAGGAATCCAGGTGAGAAATCCAAAATTCACTACCACCATTAGAAAACTGCTTCATCATGCATGTACCCTTGATAATGTGTCAGTAGGTGTTAAATTTTTATTTTTACAGCTTTATTATTACCAACAAGTTGCTTTAGCGTTTAAGGAAGAGTTTTATAAGAGAAATATGCTTTGGAAGAAAGCTTACATATGTGATTTATTATTTTTTCAGATGTGCTAACAAGGATGAAAGCAGTGAAATAGGAGTAAAAAAACAATCACTCTTTAAGCTTTGAATGTAGATTACTAGTGGGTAAGAGGAACTGAATTATATGAAGTATTTCACGAATGCTTCATTTAAGGTTCCAGTACCAAATAACCTCTAGAAGGTTTGTCTTTAGAGTTCTAAGGATGGTTTTAATCAGCACTGAAATGAAGTGTCCTTAGGAAGAATGCAAGGCAATCTTTATTAAGTTAATTAGGCTACCAAAAGGTGAGGTTTTGTTTTTTTCTCATTTTAATAAGTCTATACATTTTGGTGCCTTGTAATGAGTCAAGGGGATAACCTCGAGTTTTTCTTTGCCAATTAGGGTATCAGGTTGTATAAATAATAAGGAATTTAAGGGAAGGCAAGTAAAGGCATATATGAAAGCATTTACTGTTACCATAATAGTTGCTGAACTTTGGCGAAATATCCTATTTTATGTTTGTCAAGAGTCTAGCCCAAGTCTTGGCCTAAGGGGTGTCCAAGTGGTGTGGTAAGAGCATATATGTGAAGAAAGAAGATAGCAGCAGTAATGGAAGATAGGTTACATATGTACATACATAAATACATATTCTCTAGTTCTGCCACTGAGAGGGCGTTGGCGCAGCAATACCCAATAGTAATGAGCACATTTAGCATACACATCTTTGTTTCTAAATACCATTCTCCAATAAAAGGAAGCAGTGCTCCATGGAGAAATAGCCAATTTTAGTGCTAGGACAAGGAAAGGACAAGATGAGCCTGAAATATTTTATGCCAGAACACAAAGAAGTCCTCAAAGAATAATGTAGATATGTCAAAAGGACACATTGTTTCTCAGTATCTCCTCCTAAAATACTTTAAAAATGTCTTTAGTGACTGGATTTAAAATAAAACGTATTCTTATATAAATTTTATAATATCTGACTTTGCTATAAAGTAACACTATGCAGTAATTGTTGGGATTTTATTAGTTTGTTGTGCTTTAAATTTTAGTAATTGTGAGAAATTATTTTAAATTTAGATGAGGAAATAATTTTATAGTCTGTGACTTCCCTATGTTTGGCTAGAAAAATGCCAGGAGTATGTTTTGTGCTTCTGTTTTTCTGCATGGAACTTTATTCAATAGATTAGTAGATTTAAAAAAATTATTAATATTAGAGAGGGGGAAATCAGGTGGGGGGGAGAGAATACTGATTTGTGGCTCTACTTAGTTATGCATTCATTGGTTGATTCTTGTATGTGCCCTGATTGGGATTGAACCCACAACTTGGTTATATCGGGATGATGCTCTAACCAACTGAGCTCTATCTGGCCAGGGTCTTTAGTAGGTTTTACTTCCAAACTTTTGGCAGGCAATATAAGTAGAATATTTAAGAAAAAGGCAAGATGGAAAAAAAATTGAAAAGACCAGAAAAATTGAACTTAGTTTAAATAGTTAATTCTGAGAAAATTTCAGAGGATATTATCTACTCAGCTTCCAACCAAAATGTGTGGTATGTGTGTATATGTCTGTGTATTTTTTTCAAACAGTAATTCAAAGCTTCTGGGTAGACAGATGATAGAATAATGAAAATATAGAGCTTGTGGACTTTAAAAAAAGCAGCTCTAGTGCTATTTGATTTACCCAATATAAGTGTAGAATTTGAGTTTTAATAAATGTATACAGCTAGCTGTGCAGTCATTACTACAATTCAGTTTCAGAACACCCCACCACCTCAAATACTTTTCCTGTGCTTCTTTGTAGTCAATATCTGCTCCCAACCCTAGCCCATGGCAACCACTCACTGATTTGCTTACTGTTTCTATAGTTCTGTCAGTTTCCAAAATTTCATATAATTGGCATCATACAACATGTAGTCTGGAATATTGTGTTGCACCTATAATACGTCTATATTTCTCACAACACCTGGCAGAGCCCCTGACACGCAGGAAACAGTCAATGTAAAATACCTATACAAGTTTACTTTTCATAAACCTTAACTCTTTTATGCAGTAGTATCTAATAACAAATAAGATTTCTTTATCAAGATGTGAAATGGTCAAAGGTAAGTATTGGTTTTGTTGACTTTTAAGTATGATATGGTTCTGTGGCAGGGGTCGGGAACCTTTTTGGCTGAGAGAGCCATGAATGCCACATATTTTAAAAGGTAATTCCGTGAGAGCCATACAATATGTTTGACACTAAATACAAGTAAATGTGTGCATTTTATGTAAAACCAACACTTTTAAAGTACAGTAAGTCTCTGAATTCTTTTTAATAATGTTGTTATGCTGTTGCTAACCAGTGATGAATAAAGTACTTCTTACCATTAATGTGACTTATGGTGCTGCATGGTTTTGCTGATGGCTTTGTAGTCTGGTTGATACGTGGTGAGGTTAAGCTTCATGCAGGCATTGAGACTTCCATTCGTTAAACGTGATCGTAAGTTGGTCTTAACATTCTTTATATGTGAGGAAGACTGCTCGCATGCATACGTAGAGCCAACCATTGTCAGTACAGCAATACTCACACTCTGCAGATCATGGTATATGACGGGAAGCGCGTTCCAAGTTTTGACAATCAGCTGGTCTGCGGTTTGAAGTTTTTTCTTTTCTCCCCACTTGTGTTTGCTTGCCAACTCTGCTTGCTGTTGTGCAAGTCTTTCCAAATCTTCATTCAGTGACTTGAACTTATTCACCCACATGTCTGAGGCCTTCAGGTCAGCAGCTTCTAGCGCAAAATCTCTGACAGAGACACCGGGAATGTAACTAAGGTTGGCGTTGTCCACTGCACACTCGTGTGGATGGGTGCTGAACTTAAAAAGATGAGTGCGCTCACGAAATTTTCTAAAGTACGCTTTGAATGACTGCAGGAGATTAGATGCGAAGCCCTGTGAGCTGCTGGAGATCAAGATGTTGAGCAGGGTCACTTGTGTGCATGCATCTTTAAACTCTCCCAGTTTTTCAAAGTGTAATAAACGACCTGTTTCAATGTTGGCGATAAAGAGTTCCAGCTTGTTTTCAAATGCAAACACTGCTTGTTGAAGGGATAAGACTGTATTTCCAATGCCTTGCATTTTCACATTGAGCTGGTTCAGATGTTCAGTCATGTCCATGAGATAGTAGAACTTCAGGAGCCACTCAGTGTTAGCTAACTCAGGATGCTCAACGTTTTTCATTTCAAGAAAAGTCCGGATTTTGCTCAGACAAGCCGCAAAATGGCTGAGCACCTTCCCTCTTGACAACCAACGCACGTTGCTGTGCTGAACCAGACCAGAATAATTATTCCCAACTTCATCCAGCAGTGTTTTAAACTGGCGATCATTTAAAGCTCGGACAACAATAAAGTTGACTACCCGAATGACCAGTGACATCACTTCACCAAGCTGCTCGCCACACATCTGAGCACAAAGCGTCTCGTGATGTAGGATGCAGTGAACACTTAGGATGGGTCTCTTTTCATGTTCAGCTCTATGTACGAATCCTCTGTTTTTCCCCACCATGCACGGAGCACCATCAGTACACACCGAAATAAGTTTATTCATCGGTAGACCTTTTTCTTCAGCGAATTCAGTGAAAGACTTGAATAAATCCTCCCCTCTTGTTGTTGTCTCTTTCATAGGCAAAACAGCAAGACTTTTCTCACTTAGTGTGTCACCAACAGCATACCTTGCAATCACGCTGACCTGTGATAAATAGTTTATGTCTGTTGACTCATCCAAAGTGAGAGAAAAGAATGGTGCGCCTGACCTGTGGTGGTGCAGTGGATAAAGTGTCGACCTGGGAACACTGAGGTCGCCAGTTCAAAATCCTGCACTGGTCTGGTCAAGGCACATATGGGAGTTGATGCTTCCAGCTCCTCCCCCTTTCTCTCTTTCTCTCTGTCACTCGGTGTCTCCTCTCTAAAATGAATAAAATAAAAAGAAATTAAAAAAAAAATTAAAAAAAAAAAAGAATGGTGCTGCATTTATGTTCTTCACTTGTGTTGCCTCAGTTTGAGTTGCCATCATGATGGTACGATCATGAACAGTTCTTGCCGACAGAGGCATGTCTTTTATTCGTTTGATTATCTTGTCTTTATCTGAAAAGTCATCAACAGGTTTATTGGCAACATCAAGCATGAATGTTTTGGTATACTTCCCATCTGTGAATGGCTTTCCATTTCTCACAATTGCTAGAGCACCAGCAAAACTAGCTGAATTCCAGTCACCTTGTTGGATCCAAACACGGAGTTGCTGCTGACTAGCTAGCACTCTGCACAGTAGCTCTTGACATGCTTTCTTCCTGCTGTCCCCCGCTGGATATTTCAATGCAAATGTAGTATGGTGTGTGTTGAAGTCTCGCTGCTTTATATTTGACCGTTTCACTGATGCAATTTTATCATTGCATATTAGACACACTGCAGAACCTGCTGTCTCCACAAAGGTGAATTCCTCTGTCCATTCCTGCTGAAAAGTACGATACTCCTCATGTTTATTTCTTTTAGCCATCTCTCTGCAGTTAGCTAGCTGACTACTTGATTAAAAGCAGGGAAGTTTACTCCCTGACCTCACAACGACCCGTGTATGTTACGTATTATCTACGTAATAAAAATTTGGTGGTGTCCCGGAGGACAGCTGTGATTGGCTCCAGCCACCCGCAACCATGAACATGAGTGGTAGGAAATGAATGGATTGTAATACATGAGAATGTTTTATATTTTTAACGTTATTTTTTATTAAAGATTTGTCTGCGAGCCAGATGCAGCCATCAAAAGAGCCACATCTGGCTTGGGAGCTAGAGGTTTCCAACCCCTGTTCTTTGAGATAGGTATGATCAAGTGTTAAGCAACAGTGCGTTCTGGAAATTTTTTCAGTCTGAAGTCTCTTCCAATACACTAAAGTCTCACTCAAAAATTGAATCTTCCAATAGGTATAAACTTTTAGTTATGAAATGAATAAGCTATGGGGATGTAATGTGCAGCATAGTGGCTGTAGTTAATAATACTGTATCACATATCTGAAAGTTGCTAAGAGAGTTTTTAAAAGTCTTTATAAGAAAGAAAATTTTTTTCTGTTACAAGGTATGTGATGGATAGTAACTAGAGTTAATTGTGATCATTTTGAAATGTATACAAATACTGAATTATTATATTGTACCTGAAACTAATACAACATTATATGCCAATTATACCTCAATAAAAAGTAGATTTAAAAAAGAAAAACCATTCCCCCTTCCCCCAAGAATCTTTCAAGGCTTAGAAATATTTGGATGTCAGCCTGGTAGTGATTAATTCGGGTAAGACATACATTTTCTGGTATTTGATAGCTTAGTTGTATTGTACTATCCAGATATGCCACTAAAGATCAGGAATAATAAGTTTGTTTTTTAATCCAGTCACTGCTGTTTCCTAATATCTATTCCCCTTATGTATACAGTGTGTCCGTAGAGTCATGGTGCACTTTTGACCGGTCACATGGTCAAAAGTGCATCATGACTTTACGGACACACTGTATTTTTTAGTAACAGTGTCCACCATGTTTTAGCTGAAAAGTAGGATACTTAGCCTCTGGTGGAGAGGTGAGGTCCTGTGTCTAAACTAAGCTGTGAGTGAAAGCAATGTGTACAACTTCCAAGTTATACCACAAAGGCAGCTGCTTGTCCTTTGCTCCCTTTTCCTTTTCTCAGGGATAAATCACCTGGATTATAAGAGTAAGCCATCTTGTATTCTGTAAATGAAGGTAGTGATGGAACCGCAACAAAATTTAAGATGATAAATCCCCGGATTTTCTACATCCTTAGAATACCTAATTTAGTTTGGATTTCTGTCATGTTTGCACCATAGGTGACATGCTTCTGTTAAACTAAGCAATTTTCTGGCTTGATGTACGTGCCATCTAGGTTTATTCCTGTGTCATTTTTCTCCTTTGTAGTTCTTATTCTACACACATTGTTCTAGGTCAGTCCTTTGCAGACCTATGTTCTCTTTTTTTCAAAGCGACCTTTGAAATGCTTTTTCTTGAATCTCAAATTATCCAAAGATAATTCAGAAATACCTTTGACCATATAATATTAAAGGCAATGAACTAATTTCATGTCTTAGTTCCTCCTACAGAAACCTGAGGACAAGTATGCAGATGTTTGTTAAACCAGTTAAGATAGTTTTGGCGAGAGTGGTTATTTTCTGACGAGTTAGGGTATAGGCGAGATAGCATTTTCATGACAGAGAAAAGCAGGAATCTTTCAACTTATTATCTATTTCTGTGTAACGTACTATGCCAGGACTTAGTGGTTTAAAACCACAAATATTTGCTGTTTTATGTTTTCTGTGGGTTTTGGAATCCCTTAGTGGGGTCCCTCTGATCCATGGTCTCTTGTGATCAAGGTGTTGACTGGGGCTTGAGAAGTCCCATCCAAGCTTACTTGCGTGGTTGTTGGCAGGCCTGTGGTCCTCAGTGGCTCTTGACCAAATGCGTAAATTTCTTATCATGTCATGTGCGCTTCTCTGTAGGGCTGCTTAAAACATGTCAGCTTACTCCTTCCAGAATAACAGATCCGAGAATGCACAAACTGGAAGCCAGGGCCTTATTATTTATTTATTTATTTAGACAGACAAAGACAGGACAGACAGGAAGGGAGAGAGATGAGAAGCATCAACTCATAGTTGCAGCACTTTAGTTTTTCATTGATTGCTTCTCATATGTGTCTTTACCGGGGTGCTCCAGCTGAGCCAGTTATCCCTTGCTCAAGCCAGTGACCATGGGGTTCTAGCCAGCGACTTTTGGGCTCAAGCCATCGACCATGTAGTCATGTCTATTATACTATGCTCAAGCCGGGTGATCTCACATTCAAGCCATTGACCTCAGGTTTTGAATTTGGGTCCTGAGTGTCCCAAGGTGACACCCATATCCACTGAGCTACCACCTGGTCAGGCCAGGGTTTGTTTTAAATTAATCTCAACAATAATATCCTATCATGTCTTCTGTACTGTGTTCATTAGAAGTGAGTCAGTAAATCCAGTTCATGTTCAAGAAGATAGGATTACACAGATGTAAATACCAGGAAGTGGGATCATTGGGGACCATTGTGCAGGTTGTCTAACATAAACCATGTGCAAAGATCTATTATATATGCATAGATATGTAAACTTAGTATTTTGCCCTTTTACTTTTATCCATCTTCACTGGTATTGGTTTTATCTTTCCTTTACCCATTTACTGAATTTTCTTTCACCCTGGATGAATAAGACTCATCTAGATTCACTTAGATATAGTCAATAACTTGTGGTTTATAATGATCATCTCACTTTTACAAGAGAGAAGACCAATGTTTAAAGAAGGTACTATCCAAAGGGAGACTTTTATTTTTAATATTCTGAGTGAGAGGAAGGATGGGGGTTGGAGGGAGAGAGAGAGGGATGAGAGAGAGAGAAGCATCAGCAGTTGTGCACCTGTTGATTTCTTCTCAGAAGAGCCCTGACCTCAGTTCGATCTGGTGAGTTTAAGGTTGAGCCAGCATCCTTGGGATCCAGCCAGCAATCCCCAGGATTGATTTAGTGACCTCAGCGCTCTGGGAGGATGCTCTGTCTACCATGCCACTGGCCAGAGCCACATTGAGACATACTTTAAACAAGATGCTTCTTGGTTATAATGTCCATGCTCCTCATATTTTCTATCTGTAAGGGATAATTAACCTTTAAAACCATGTAGTACTTTAATCTTAAAACAGTGTTTCTTAACCTTTTTTGAGGTACTGAACCCACCAGTTTCATATGCGCATTCACCGAACCCTTCTTTAGTGATAAATAAAATATGATTTTTTTTTCCAAATTTAGTTTTGCCGGTGCGAGACTGTAGTTGCTCAACTTGGCATTACATATCATGCAGATAGGACGCTGACTCTCATCCCGTTCCGTGATACATGTGAATCCATGTTGTACATATTCGTCCGACCACTTTCTTTTTTTGCTCGACATATTTAGTATGGATTAAAATATTAAGAAAGAAACCACACGACGTACAACTACGACAGCCGTTGACTACTGCGCGCACTAAATTCCCCGCAGCACTGGTTGGCCAAGCAATGTAACGTGATTCTCTGCAGCAAGTGATGGCCAAGCGGGGCATGTCATCATGACTTTACACAAGTGTGTCTTTACCTCTGCGGCAGAGGCTTCTCCGAACCCCTGAGACTGACTCATTGAACCCCTAGGGTTCGATACAACCCAGGTTAAGAACCATTGTCTTAAACAGATGATGTAGTCTCCCTGAATTCTAATTTCCTCATGTATAATATGAGGAAGACAAGCATAAGAATACCCATAAGAAGGAGACTTCCAGCTATGGCAGTATGAAGAGTTTGGTGACTCCTCTTCACAATAAAACAAATTTAAAACTGGGCAAAATTGTTCCAAATTTTTTGGGCTTTGGAAATTTACCAAAGGCACATCACAGATTCTTTAGAAAACTGCTAGAACTTCCAGTGAGAAGATTGGAAGTCTACAGCATTTTTGTATGAGGCTCCTATTGTGGTCCCTTTACCCCATTACTTTTGGCAAAAACTAGAGTTTGGAAAATCAGCAGCTTTGATGCCCAAGAGGCTAAGTCAGTTTGGGACAATGAGTAAATCTGTATATCAACTAAAAGTGATGAACTTGGTGGGCAGCAAACACAGAAGACCCACATATTTGCAAGACTCTGGTTGTGTTGTCATTGGGATGGGCAAGGGACTTGCCAGGAATTTAACAGGCATACCTTGGAAATGAAACAATTATAAAAGAATAAGCTGAGATTGTGGATCTCCACAAATACATTGTGTTTCATTTGCTAAGAGTATTCAGTACAGGTGGAGAAGTAGTCTATACTGTATAGCCTAGTTTTGTACCATGTAGGCTTGTGCACTCCGCGATATCTATATGACAGAATCACCTAATGACACATTTCTCAGAATGTATTCCTATTGTTCAAGTGATACATACTGTATAGTGTGGTCCCTTGTCTATTGTGGGGGTTATGTTCCAGAACACCCCGCAATAGGTGAAAATCCGTGAGGTAGCGACCTTATATTTATTTTATTATTTATATATATTTTAAGGCTTTATAAGCCCTCCCCACACTCTTATAAACCTTCCCCACACTGTTATTAACCTTTCCCACACTCTTATAAACATTTCCATTTCCTATGCTCTTAAACACTTTCTACACTCTTAAACCTATGTAATTTTAACATCATATAAAATTCTATGTGGGTGCTCACCAGTGAATATACTGTATTCTTTTAATATGGTTTTTAAAATATTTTTATATTTTTTAATATTGTTTTCATTTTTTAGACTAGACAATGCTTATTTTATTGCAAAATAATTAAAATAATAAATACATTAAAATACCTATATACTGCAAAGTCCATCGATATAGTGAAAAATCCACAATACAAAACTAGATATATACAATTTAAAAATCTGCAATACAGTGAGACCACCAAAAGTGAACTACAATATGGTAAGGGACGACTGTATTTAAGTACTAAGCATTTGCCCTGAGGTTTATAATTAACATCATAATTTATAACTATTTCCCTTTGATTAATACTGTTCTGTTGGCCTGGAGCCTATTGTTTGTAGTGTCCTTGGTCAGCAATGTCTACAGTGCTTGCCCAGGCACACCTTCCTCCTAGTGAGCTCCCCTAGCAGGGCTCTTGTTTATGGTTGGGCCACTCTTTTGGTTCTTACTAGAATTGCAGAACACACTTTAGCAAGAAACGATCAGGGAACTTTGAGGAACAATATTACTTGCAGATCCTGGAGGGCCTATAGCATGCTCAAGGGCTACACAGTCACATTGCAGGTAGAGAATGTGAATTTGGAACTCTGCCTTTAAAGTAGAGTCGAAAGGTGGTATGTCTAGGGTTTTGTGGGTTTACTTTTTATTGGCTAATTTAAAGCATGAGCAGAAATTAGGGTACAGGAAGGGAGAAATTAGGTCATTTAAGTGGTCAATTATCTAGGTTATCCAGGGTTTTTTGAAAGAGGGACTTTCATGGATAGTGGTGACCTAGTTCCTGACCTGGTTGTTTTGCTAATAGCTGGCAATATGTTTATTCAATATTGATGTCTTTTGAAATAGGTGTCTTGGTAATCAAAAACTCAGTGTTAGACACACTACAATAAAACAACCCCACCTTGATGTCAAGCACTTAACACTACAGAAACCAATTTAGTTTCAGTGGCACTTCTCACAAAAATTAGGAATTATTTTAGTTTCATATTCATTTTAAAATATCTCCTATTTTTTGTGAGCAGTATATATTTATGTTGTGATTGTCATGTATTACACCTGAACATGTTTGAATCCATAAGTTTAACATAGATTTATTTTTTTATGTAGTTGTCTTTTCAGTTATTTAGAATACTGAATTTTATATTTACTTGATTGGATATCTACTTTTATTGGTGTTCTTTATTTCTTTATTGGGTTTCATGTTACTGTGATTTCAAGTGCTCTTTTCATTTCAACCCTAAGGATTCCATTTAGCATTTTTAAAAAATTTTATTGATTAATTTTAGAGAGAGGAGAGAGAGTGAGTGAGAAAAGGGAGGAGGAAGGGGAAGCATCAGTTCATAGTAGTTGCTTCTCGTATGTACCTTGACCAGGAAACCCAGGGTTTTGAACCTGGGGTCCTCAGTGTTCCAGGTTGATGCCGAATTCACTGTACCACCTCAGGTCAGGCTGCTTTAGCATTTCTTGTAAGTAGGTATACTAGTGAAAAACTCCCTCAGTGTATATCTGGAAATATCTTAATTTTTTTTTCATTTTGAAAAGTTATTTATTTATGAGAGAGAGAGAAACATCAACATCGATTTATTGTTCCACTTATTTATGCATTCATTGGTTGATTATTTTATGTGCCCTGACTGGGGATCAAACCTGCAACCTTGGTGTATTGGGATGACGCTAAACCAACTGACTACCTGGTCATGACCTGTGCTTCATTTTTGATGGATAGCTTTGCCGGATACAAAATTCCTGGTTGACAGTTTTGTTTTCAGTGCTTTAAATGTGTTGCCTTATTGCCTGCTGGCCTACATGTTTTCTGATGAGAAATCGGGTGTTAATCTGATTGATGATTCTTTGTACACGATGAGTTTCTTTTCTCTGTCTGCTTTTAAGGTTCTCTTTGTCTCCTGACAATTTGGTTATAGTGTTTCTTAGTGTAGATCTCTTTGAGTTAATCCTGTCGGAATTCATTGAGTTTTATGAATGTTTATATTCATCGGATTTCCCAGGGATTAGCGATGTTATGTTTAGACTGAAATTTCATCTTCCTTCCCTTGGCCTGTGATTCTAATGTTAGCCCAGTTTTTAAAGGCTTTGCTATGCTGTTTTGGTTTTTTTCTGTACATATTAACTCAGTTTTTATGTCATTTCACATACTGTATTAGGGATGCTTTTTACAGATCTCTTCTTTAATCCTTTCTTTATACTGTTTGACTGAGAGGTCTCTTTTCCTGCTTCTCTGGATAGAAAGATGAAGTTTCTATCAGAGTTATATTATAGCCCATGGTATATGTCTTTTCCGCTGTCTAGTTTATTAGAATTTGGGCTGTTTTCATGATGAAGTGATACGAAAAAGGTAATGGAGTTTCCTTGAACATTCTTTGGTCCACGGAGTTTCTTTCCTGGTTCTTTTGGTCAAAACAATCAGTTTACTTTCGGAATTCTAAGTGCCTGCACAGCTGCCACATTGCAGATCTGTGATTGAGGCTGCATTTGATACATGGCCAGGAGTGAGAAAAGGGAAAAGAAAGGAAAAAACACCCAAATAGGGACTCCTCCACTTTTTCTGTTTTACATAGGCCCTGGGTCCAGAGAGATGGCTTTTTCTCTGTATTTTCATTGGTTGTGTCTGCTGTGTAGTTCTGTATAGGAGCCATCCTCAGCTCCATGCTTGTAGAGAAAAGGGAAAATAACACAGGAAACTCATCCCTGTTATTGGCCATTCTTTAAGTTTTGGTTCACTTCCCTAGTCCATCTGTCATTCACCTTTTGGAGTCCTGAGGTAATTATTTTTAGTATGCTATGCAAAGGTTTTAGTTATCATGAAGGGGAGTGAGAGACTGTAGTGGGCTTACTTACATCTGTGCCAGTGATTTTTACGCGTAATTTTACTTCTCACTTAACGCTTGGAGGACAAACAATAGTTGTAAAGGAACAGCAGTTGGCAGTTGTTTTCCCAAGGCTCAAGGTTTAAACATAGTAGAGATTCTAGCTTATATTTCTGCAACATTTGACTGTACAGAGGTAAATCATTTTAGGTCATACTGTGATAAGGATAATTTGTATACTGTTTACTCTGTTCCAGACACTGTTCCCAAAATTTTATGTATGCTTGTTTAGTTGTCACAATAACTCTTATTATGTAAAGACTATATTATTCTGATTTTATAGATAAAGAAATTGAGGTACAGAGAAGTTAGGTGATTTGTCCAAGGTTACATAGATAATAAATGGTAAAGCCACGATTCAAACCTAGGATAAAACAATTTATTATGGAGCACATGTTCTTGTTAAAATTTTCACTTAATAATATGGAGTTTTCATGTACAGACCAAAGTAGCAAAACTCCCCATGTATCATTCAACCAAATTCAATAGTTTTTCAATATTCTGACTTCTTTAGTTTTATTTTTGTTTTTGATAAAGTGTCTGAAAGCAAATTCTAGATATCATTTCAGCCATAAACACTAAAGTATATATCTAAAATGGATAATAGCTTGTTAAAATTTATTTTAATTTATTTATTTTTAGTGACAGGAGGGGGTATAAAGGGACGACTCACATGCACCCTGACTGGGATCTACCTGGCAACCCCCATCTGTGGCTGATGCTCAAATTAACTGAGCTATCCTCAGTGCCTGAGGCTGACTGCTCAGACTAACTGAGCTGCCCTCTTGCTTGGGGGTGATGCTCAAACCAGTAGAGCCACTGGCTGCGAGAGGGGAAGAAAGAGGGTAAGGTGAGAAGGAGCAGAAGGGAAGCAGATGATCACTTCTCATATGTGCCCTGACCGGGCATCGAACCTGTGATGTGCACATGCCAGGCTGATGCTTTGTCCATTGAGCCTACCAGTCAGGGCCAATTGGATAATAGCTTTTGAAAAATACTGTACCCACAGTGTAATTGTAACCTAAAAAGTGAGAAGTAATTTTCTTTAAATCATTTAATATCTCTTTTATGTTCCGTTTTATCTGATTGTCTCAGAAGTATCTTCTTATAGTTGGTTCATTGCAGGATCTCAATATGGTCCACAGACTGTATTTGTAAATATATCTCTTAATTTCTAAAAATCTGTATTGGTTGTAACCCTGATGATTTTAAAAACAATTTTTACTTTTTAAAACTCTATTAAGAATAAGAATTATTTTGGAATAATTTTAGACAGAAGAGTTGCAAAGATAGTGCAGAGTCTCTATATACTCTTCATCTACTTTCAGTTTCTTCTAAATGGATTATTTTACATTACTCTTTTACATTTGCCAAACTGTGAAGCCAGCATTGGCATAGTTTTTCTGTCGCTGGCCTTTGTCCAGTTCAGGATGTCTCCTCTTGTCTCTGATGCTCACCCAGCTTTCCTGTTTTTCATAATCTTAATTTTTGAGGAGTCCTAGTCACATGTTCTGTGAGATATTCCACAATTGGTGCACATGACACTTTTTTTGGAATTAGATTGGGTTTGTGAATTTCTGGAAAAATATTGTAGAGATAAAAATGTCCTTTTTATAACATTTTAATTTTAAAAATTGTATAAAATGTTCATTCACCTGATTCTAAGGTCAAAACTATAGAACTGGTTACCTTCAGAATAGTTTTACTTTCATCACTTTCTCTTTCTAATCTTTTCTCTCTTCCCTTAAGGATGAGTATTTTTATTAATTTTTTGGCATATTCTTTTGATTTTTAAAAAAATATTGGCACACACACACACACGAATCCTCCTGCTCTCCTTTTCTCCTTTTCTTACAGAAAATTTAACATTAGTC
Organism: Rhynchonycteris naso; assembly: GCA_037038555.1. Classification (NCBI taxonomy): domain Eukaryota; kingdom Metazoa; phylum Chordata; class Mammalia; order Chiroptera; family Emballonuridae; genus Rhynchonycteris; species Rhynchonycteris naso. The sequence goes on along the minus strand of CM073000.1, from coordinate 153,684,991 downwards.
CATATTCTTAACTCCCTTACCATACTTTCTCTTTAGGATAGTCTCTACTAGTGATGTTTCTAATAATGACTAAATGTATTCAACATGTTTTTATGCTTTAAAGCTATTTTTTTTCTAACAAATAAATACCTTTAAAATGTTTAGCACATATCATATGGTTTCTTTTTTATTCACAGATATTTTCTAATTTATCCCTGGATGAACGTTGCCTTTCTGCATCGTTGGTTTGCAAGTATTGGCGTGACCTTTGTTTAGATTTTCAATTTTGGAAGCAGCTGGATCTTAGTAGTCGTCAGCAGGTATATGTAATCTAATTCTAAGAAACACACAATTTGACCGATACAAAAAAATCTTTATTCCTCTTCAGAAATCACTTCTTTGTTGTAGTTTCTCAAGATAGTTCAAATGACTATAATCCGTAATTCTGTGCTTTAGAATTCTTTGTGTGAGAATTTAAGTTAAAGCTATATTCTTATGGTTAAGAAGATATCTTTAAGTGTGGGTCGGTAATTTTGGGTTGCTTCTTTTCTTTTTATCCCGTTTGTCTTCCCCTTTATTCATTAAACTTAAACAAAATTAAACTTTCCTTTGCTGAAAGGGTCATATCATGCATATTATGTAGTTTAATAGTAGAACATGATGGCAAGCGTTTATATAGTACTGCTGATATGCCATGTACTGTTCTACAGGTTTTATACATATAATGCAGCTTGTCTTTCTAATAATCTTATGAGTTGATACTATTGTTATCCCTGTTAACATATTATTACAATATTAGTAATACTGATCTTACACTATTACTATAGATGAAGTAATGGAAACAAAATGAGCTGAGATTACTTACTTTGTTTTAATTTTAGTGTTGCTAAATTTTCTAATCCTTCCCATTGCCTGGTTGCCCAATATATTTATATGCTGGCATATTTGGAAAGAAAGGACAGAGAAATAGTGCTTATTGCAAACAGTTTGCAATTCTTTCTTTAAACTTGGTTGTCAGTACTTGGCATGGAAATATATAAAAATTTCCAATAAGAATAGGATTTTATTAGAGTACTAACACTGCTCTAAATCCTTTATTGATGTTGTTAGTAGTGTATGTTGGTAAATGTGTAACAACTGGCTTTCAAAAACAAATGAACAAAAAGTCCCAATTTGTAATATTTGCCAGTTTCTGTGGTATAAATATCCCACTGTAGCTATTTTTAAACTACCAATGTGTCACTGAATATAGTGATGTCACTGATTTAGAAAGAGATACACATTATAGTCTTGTGAGTTGGTACAAGCCAACTCCAACATACCACTATTAGTGTGTATAATATGTACACTTTAAACAAAATGAGCAAGGTTTACATGCCTGGGTTAGGATAGTAATGTGAAAGAATGTGAAATAATCCATTGGCTTGTTACTTCTAATACTCTTGGATATCTGAGCTATTTGTTACAAACTCTGACTAAAAATAGGTTTTTTCTCTCTGCTGGTAGTGAGGTTTATAGATGAAAAATACATAAAAAGGAGACTATGTCTGAGTTTTAGCTGTGAAACTTAACTGCATTTGTGCTTTTCCAACAAACAGACAAAAATAGTTTTAGCCTTGGTTCTTATTCCTAGTGTCCCAAACAATACAGTTCTTTCCTTCTGTTCTAAAGTTCATCATGTGTGTTTTCTCTTGCCATTACTTTTACTCAAAGGATCTGAATGATGTTAACTGTTTTTTTTTAACGTTGTTATTAGGCAGATGATAAGTAGAGATCGAGTGTTTAAAAATTAGTTTTAAAATTGAGATGACCATGTGAATTTTTTACCAGATGAATTTTAAGTTTACTCATTTAACTTTGAGTCCTCTGAGAAAAGCTATTTGATATGGACATTTACATATAATCTTTGGTGTGCTGATACACAAAATGAAAATTTTATAAGCTATGAATTAGTTATATACAAAGTAACACTATGATAGAAGTAGTAAAACAATTGAAATTTATATACTGTGGTATAACCTAATATTAAGTGTAAAGAGTCAAGATTTATACATCATGATCACTGATGTACACTCTTGCTGGTTTAAAAAATAGAGGAAAAACACATTTAAAATTTCAATACAGCCTTGTGGAAAGTTTTGGTGAGTTTGAAGGTTTAATTAAAATAAGTTTTCCTAAGAAGGATAGATTTTTAGGGTTTTAATGAAAACTAGTGTATATATTATTTTTTGGTGTTTTCTTACATCAAATAAATGTGTGAAGTTTTTTACCTTCTAATAACAAATTATCTGACAGCAATTTGGTGTCCGACAATTTTGTTCAGTTCTGACACTGACTTTTGAAGTTAGCACACAGACCTCCCATTTAAGGGCTTAGTCCCATAAGACTATCCCCACTTCATATACAAGGTGTGGCAAAAGTAGGTTTACAGTTGTGAGTACACAAAACAGAGTTTATTCTTGTATTATTATTTATTAATTATTGTAATATTTTTCCATACAAACAACTGTAAGTCTACTTTTGCCTCACCTTGTACTAGTCACAAGTCCCAGAAATCACTTGTACTTCTGATCAGTTATATATTGGGGAATTCCTCTACCCCTTCCTCAGGTTTAATAATTTTCTAGAATGGCTTACAGAACTCAGAAAACTACTTATGCTTAATGGTTGATTATAAAGGAGACAATTCAGGAACAGCCAAATGGAAAAGATATATAGGGCAAGGTGTTAGTTAGAATGTGGAGTTTCCATACCCTCTCTAGGTGTATCACCTGCCTAGCAGTTTGATGTGTTCACCAACCCAGAAGCTCTTCAGATCACATTACATATTGAAGAGTTTTTATAACCCATTCTCCAGCTCTACATCTTTCCCAGATGTCATAGAGTGGGGCTAAAAGTTTCTACCATCTATTTACATGGTATTTGTTCTTTCTGTTGACCCAGCTTAACATGAAACCTTCTAGAGGCCCCAGCTTCAGTCATTTCATTAGTATAAACTCATATGTGGTCAAAGGGGACTTGTTTTGAAGAACAGCAGACACTGCTGTTACTCAGGAAATTCCAAGGATTTCATGAGCTCTGTTTAAGGAACCAGAGACAAAGACCAAACATATTTTTTTGGTATACCACAGTTCTTGTTACACTTTAATATTAAGAAGAAAGGTTTCCTTTTGATTGTGGTTTTCATGCAATAATTTAATTTTACTGATTATTGGGGATAATTTAAAAAAAGAATAGGAAAAAAGTTTGTACATTTAGTAAAAGTTTAAATTTATTGCTTTTCTTCTCTCATAGGTCACTGATGAACTATTGGAAAAAATTGCATCAAGAAGTCAAAATATAATTGAAATCAACATTTCCGATTGTCGCAGTATGTCTGATACTGGCGTGTGTGTCCTAGCGTTTAAGTGTCCTGGACTTCTTAGGTACACAGCCTACAGGTGTAAACAGTTGTCTGACACCTCTATTATTGCAGTGGCTTCTCACTGTCCTTTACTTCAGAAAGTTCATGTGGGCAACCAGGACAAACTAACTGATGAAGGACTCAAAGAGGTAAATTTTAGCATCTATAACATGATTTAACTCATATTAACTAAAAAAATTTTTTGTAGTAACACTTTAAAAAATTGTTATGTTAAGCCTGACCAGGCAGTGGCACAGTCGATAGAGTGTTGGACTGGGATGCAGAGGACCCAGGTTCGAGACCCTGAGCTCGCCAGCTTGAGCGTGGTCCCATCTGACTTGAGCAAAAAGCTCACCAGCTTGGACCCAAGGTCGCTGGCTCCAGCAAGAGGTTACTCAATCTGCTGAAAGCCTGCGGTCAAGGCACATGTGAGAAAGCAGTCAATGAACAATTATGGTGTCACAACGGCAACGAAAAACTAATGATTGGTGCTTCTCATCTCTCTCCATTCCTGTCTGTCTGTCCATATCTATCCCTCTCTCTGACTCTCTCTCTATCCCTGAAAAAAAAAAAAATTGTTATGTTAAAAATAATCTCCAGAGACTAAATGAAGTCATATTTTCTATGTATCCATGAATATTTGTTTGGGTTAGTGAACTAATATGCTCTTGTTATAATTGATAAATTAACTTGGTCATGTTTTGTAGTGAGTGCCTGAACTTCTGTGACCAGCAATTTTATTAATTTATTTTTTTCTTAATTAAATTTTGTACCAAATTTTGCTTTAGGTAACAAGAACTGTGCAGAGTAGGTCATCATGATGTTTTAAAAATTAACTTTTAATTTTTCTTTTATGTTACTAAATGACATGCTTACATGCTTTAAAATATGTTTTAAGGTATAAATAAAAGTTTAAGTGAGAGAGTATAAAATGAAGAAAAACAAGGTAATTATCTCTATTTAGCATAATAATTGGATTAAAAATAGTATCATATATATTGATTTACTTCCTTTGGAAATGGTGTTTAAGGTTTCTTGTTTCAGAGTTGATTTTTCATTTGATGATATTAAATAGATTCTTTGTGGCAGGCTCTGAATTTGTGAATGTTTTGAATATTTGATAATGTTTCTACTATTGTAGTTGCTTGTTGTATTTTTACATTTAGCCTTTTAAATAACTTTGTGAAATAGTTGATATTAAACTCATTTTGTAAAGGAAGAAATTAGGCCTTAGAGAGATTGATGAATTGCCTAATGTTTAGCAGATAGTTGAGCTGAGAGTTGAAGCCGGAATTTTCCAAAGTCACTATTGTCTTTCCACATTTCCAGGCCAATAAACTATATTCTTCTAGACCTGGAATAGAGGCATTATTATTTCTTTTTTAGATTTTTTATTTATTCATTTTTAGAGGAGGGGGGAGGAAGAGCAGAAAGCATCAACTCCCATATGTGCGTTGACCAGGCAAGCCCTAGGTTTTGGGCTAGTGATCCTAGAATTCCAGGTCAATGCTTTATCTACTGTACCACCTCTGGTCAGGCTAGATTTTGAATAAAGGAGCAGAGAGCATGGACATACTTCTTGTAGTACTCTTGGCCAACATCTGTTGAAAGAAATAATTAATAATTTCATTCAAGAACCTTGTCAGGATATGTATATGTATATGTATATATTTAAGATTTAACTATATATGTATATATTTAAGATTTTATTTGTTCACTTTAGAGAGGAGAGGGAGGGAGAGAAGAGAGGGAGGAGCGGGAAGCATTAACTCCTATATGTGCCTTGACCAGGCAAAGCCCAGGGTTTTGAACCAGCGACCTCAGCATTCCAGGTTGATGCTTTATCCACTGCACCACCACAGGTCAGACACAAGATTAATATTTAAATTTAGAATTGGGATGCAGTCTAAATACTACCCAGTAAAACCACAGAGTCAATTAAAGTCCTAAATTTGAATCTGATCTAAGATGAAATTAGAAATAAAATGAAGATTCCTAAATATAAAGATTGCCTATTAATGAACTGACAATTTTGAGACTAATTAATCTTTTCTAACATTTGAGTTATTTTGGAACCCATTAATTTATCATGGATTAGATGCTTGCTTCAGATTTGCATGATATCTGAATTATTAATTAGTTACATATAAAGTAATAATATGATAGAAGTAGTAAAATGATCTAAATCTTTTTCATCCTGAAGTAATGTTTTTAAGTGAGTATATTACATTAAGTAATTACATAGGAACCTCATTGCAGTGTAAAGAGTAATAATTTCCAATGCTTAAGTCTGTGCTATAGCAGGAATTTTCTGTTTTAGCCTCTTTCTTCTGATAAAATGGTGTGGTATATTAGAAAGAGAATGCCTTTTCTATATATATAAAATAGAAATAAAAATTTTATGAAACAGTATGTAGCCTTTTGTCCAGTACACATTGATATTTTCTATTCTACACTATGGGATGGGTAAAACTAGATTTACAGTTGCACTATAACATTATTTTGAGTTAATAAAGCTATTGTAATAATCATAACCTGCAGGTCTTTTCCCTTGTGAAACAACTGTAAACCTACTTTTGCCTACCTCTGTATTATGTTAAATATATGTTGACCTTGACCCACATAGTAAATTAATTTTATGACCCAGTGATGTTTGATGAGTTCTGCTGTGGAAGTGTATTATAGTTTTAGTGACTTAACAACTTAAAAATGTATAATAAAGTTTTAAAAGGCCTAGCATGAACTATTTATAATTTAATAATTTTCTTGGGATTATTATTATTTTTACTCATAAACATACCAAATGATTGAATTGTTGATTCTACGAATCAGGTTGCAAGGTATTTTATTTCCACTTCTGTTAGTAAAAACTCATAAATGTTTTAGAATGGTATATATGTATTTTACTAATAATTTCTTTAAAGTGTATTTCCGTTCATAACTACTATAATTTTGATTGACTTTAGCAAATACCATGTGAATATGGTTCTTGAGTTCTGTTTATAAAAGCATTTACATAAAGTATGTCTATTTGGAGTTCTAATAGATCTAAAAATTTAATATTTTGATAATTGTATCCTACTTAAGGTTTCTCAAATTTATGGTGAAATACTTAAAAGTCAGACTGTTTTAGGCTGAATTTTTTTTTTTTGTAAAATCCCACCTTAAGATATTTTTAGTTTTGTTTTTATTTTATTTTTTTAGAAAGAGAGATGGGCAGAGAGGGACAGACAGAGACAGACAGGAGAGGAGAGAGATGAGAAGAATCATCTCATAGTTGCGGCATCTTAGTTGTTCGTTGATTGCTATCTCTTATGTGCCTTGACCGGAAGGCTCCAGCTCAGCCAGTGATTCTTTGCTCAAGCCAGCGATCTTAGTCTTCAAGCCAGTGATCTTTGGACTCATGCCAGCAACCATGGGTCATGACTGGGATCCCATGCTCAAGCCCGGTGAGCCCATGCTCAAGCCAGGTGAGCCTATGCTTAAGCTGGGTGAGGCCACATTCAAATTGGTGACCTTGGGGTTTCAAACCTGGATCCTCAGTGTCCCAGGTGGTGCTCTATCCACTTCAGCACTGCCTGATCAGGCTAAAAAATATATTGATTGACTGATGATTGATTTTAGAGAAGAAGGGAAAGAGAGAGAAACATTGACTTTTTTTCTACCCATCCATACATTCATTGATTGATTCTTGTATGTGTCCTGACCTGGAATCAAGCCCAAAACCTTGTCATTTTGGAACAATGCTCTAACCAGCTGAGTTCCCTGACCAGGGCTTGAAATATTGATACTTTTATTTTCATAAAAATAACTACAAATAATTGTACTGGTAGAATGTATTTTTATTATAGTCATCTCATAAAACTACAGTAACATATTATGAGCAAAAAAGAACTAATTAATTAAGAATAATAGGCTATTTCAGTTTTTCTAGTATTTTATTACCATCTGGCTTTTGCTAGAAAGCATGAAATAGCAGTAGCCAGAATATTCAGAGAAATCTAAGAAGTTGTATCTTTTAAGTTCACATTTTATGTGATTCTTTGTATTTTATCTTAGCACTAATAACACCTCAATCTAATTCATGGATCTCTGTAGAAATTTTTGGATGTTTCTATATCACCATAGTTACTATAGGCATCCTCTCAAATTAAATAATGCAAAAATAAATGTTGCATTAGTAAATTTCAAACTTGTTACATTATGAGATGTTAGGTCTTTAAAACTAAATATTTAGAAATATCAGCAAAATCATTGGCAAAGCTGGCAAAACTGGCAAAGTTGGCAACTCCAAAACCCCATTTCTCCACAGAAAAACAAGCAGAAAACTGTTAGAACCAACTTTGCCAGAACTCTGGGAAACAGTCAGTGCTTTACAGCAACCAGGTGAACGCTGAACCAAGAAAATGGCAATTAAAAAGTGGTAGGAGAGACTTCGTGGAATTTTTACTAGTCAGTGTTCTGTACCTTCCCCAGCTTGGCAACAGGTTTGAAGACAGCAGCTCATGCTCTCAGGTGGAACTGATGTCCCTGGTTTCAGAGGGAGGAAAACAGACTCGAGTTACAAATTATTTATTAGTTCTAACCTGCCTGGGAGCTTCTTGGAGGCTTGATGTAAGGTGCTTAGGTCTGTTTCATCTAATTCAGAATTTTTCAGGGAGGAAAAACAGTAGGCATTGTTAGAAAACATTGTAAGGCAAGTGGGAAAAACCTGCAGATGTTGAAGCAAAAGATTGTGGCTGATTAATGTAATAGACCACCTAGGTCCTGAGAGGAAAAACCTGGGAGAGAATTTCTTTAGAGAATTGGGGCAGTAAGAAATGCCAAGATATGCCTGACCAGGCGGTGGCGCAGTGGATAGAGCGTTGGACTGGGATGTGGAAGACCCAGGTTCAAGTTCCCGAGCTTGCCAGCTTGAGCGCGGGCCCATCTGGCTTGAGCAAAAGCTCGTCAGCTTGGATCCAAGGTCGCTGGCTCCAGCAAGGGGTTGCTCGGTCTGCTGAAGGCCCGCAGTCAAGGCACATGTGAGAAAGCAATCAATGAACAACAAAGGTGTTGCGATAGCAAAGAAAAACTAATGATTGATGCTTCTCACCTCTCTCCGCTCCTGTCTGTCTGTCCCTATCTATCCCTCTCTCTGACTCTCTTTCTCTGTCCCTGTAAAAAAGAAACAAAACAAAAAACAACTGAGAAATGCCAAGATATATCTGGAGAAATGCCAAGATATATCTGGAAGGAATTTAAAAAACCACATGCATATTCCAGGGCAGGTTTCATGCCCTGGAAACCTGAGGCAACTTTAAACTGTTAAACTGCCTTGGAAGTGAAGACCAAAGCAGAATTGTAAATGGTGTTGCTAAGTGTTAAAGGAATACCCCAGTGCAGGACCTATCTGCAAGGACTGGGAGAAATATTTTTATTTTTTATTTTATATTGTGTTGTTTCTAAGCTCTTGGCAGTCAAGAAAATATTTGTCAAAATACTGGCAAAACACAAGCTAAACTTTCCATAATTAAAGAAAGCAATCCCTGGGGAAGAGGAAAACTTTAATTTCCCAAGTTACTATATTAGAATACACTATAATATTTGGATGTACGGTTTTCAACAACTGAATCATCACAAGGCATGAAAAGAAACAGGGATGTATAGCCCACTCAAAGGGAAAAGAAATGACAGAACATAGTCTTGTGGAAGCCCAGACACTGAACTTAGTAAACAAAGTTTAAATCAAGTATCTTAAATATGTTCAAAGAGCTAATGAGTGGAAAGCATGGGCAAAAAACTAAAGGAATTCAGAAAAATTATTTAATAACAAAATGAGAATATTGATAGAGGACTAGAAGTTATAAAGAGAAGTAAGTAGGAGTTCTGGAGTAGAGTAGGGTAATTGATAGAAAAGTTTGTTAGAATGATTCAGCAAGAGTTATGAGCAGGCACAAGAAAGAATCAGTGAATTTGGCCATAGGATTATTGAAATTATTGAGTCTGAGAAGCAGAAAGAAAAAATGAAGAAAAGTGAACAGAGTCTAAGGGACCTGTGAGACATAATGGTGGAAAACAACATTTGTATTATGGGAATCCCAGAAGAAGGGAGAGGGAAAGAAGCAGAAAGAATATTCAAAGAAATAATGACCCAAACTTCTAAATTTGATCAAGGACATGGATCTCTACATCTAAGAAACTCAGGTCCTTACCATTTGGCTCAGTGGTAGAGCATTGGCCTAATGTGTCAATGTTCTGGGTTCAATTCTCAGTCAGGACACACAGGGAAAGTGATCATCTGCTTCTCCACCTTTTCCCCTCCTCTTTCTCTCTCTCTTTCTTCCTCTCCTGCAGCCTTGGCTCAATTGCTTTCAGTGTATCAGCCCCGGGTGTTGAGGATGGCTGTGTGGAGCTTCTGCCTCAGGTACTAAAAATAGGTTGGTTGCGAGTACAGCCCAAAATGGGCAGAGCATCTGCCTCAGATGGAGATTGTTGGGTGGATCCTGGTTGGGGCACATGCAGGAATCTATCTCCCCTCCTCTCATTTGGAAAAAAAGGAGAAATAAAAAGAGAGAGAAACTCAATGAACTCGAAGCAGGATAATGCCAAAGAGGCATACACTGCTTACAATAATTGAGGGATATTTCAAAATAAATATGAAGCAATAAAATATCCCCTAATTTTTGTGAGCAGTGTGCACTGAAAAACATAGTAGTATAATTGTCCAAAGCCAAAAACAAAAAGTGAAATTTAAAAGCAGCAACAGAGAAGTGACTCATTGAATTCAAAGGGTCTAGAATAAGATTAAGAGGTGATTTCTTACTAGAAACCATGAAAGCCAGAAAGAAGTGGGCTGACACATTTAAAGTCTTGAAGGAAAGACTGTCAACCAAGAATTCTATATGTGGCAAACCTGTCCAGGAATGAAGAGAACATTAACATATTCCTAGATAAACAAATACCAAGGTAGTTCATTTTTAGTAGACATGCCTCATAAGAAATGCTAAAAAGAGTTCTTCAAATTGAAATAAAAAGACACTGTACTGTATTAGAAAGCCACCTGAAGAAAAAAAGAACATGGATATATGTAGCTATAAGGTAAATTTAAAGAGTTTTGTTATACATTTGGTTTGTAACTCTTTAATGTTTTTTTTATGGTGACAGAGAAAGAGAAACAGATAAGGACAGACAGGAAGGAGAGAGATGAGAAACATCAATTTCTTGTTTCGGCACCTTACTTGTTCATTAATTGCCTTCCCATATGTGCCTTGACCGTGGGGCTACAGCAGACCAAATGACCCCTTGCTCAAGCCAGTGACCTTGGGTTCAAGCTGGTGAGCCTTGCTCAAACCAGATGATCCCGCTCTAAAGCCGCGACCGTGGGGTTTTGAACCTGGTTCCTCCGCATCCCAGTTCAATGCTCTATCCATTGCGCCACCACCTGGTCAGGCTTTTCATTTTTTCATTATGATTTAAAAGGCAGATATGTAGAACAATAATTATAAATCTCCATAATGGACATAATGTATAAAATTGTACCCTGTGATAATAACTGTATAGAGTAAGATAAATAAATATGTACAGGAACAAAGTGTTTGTAAACCACTGAAACTAAGTTGGCATTATGCAAATTAGGCAATTATATGTTTACAATGTTAATTTTAATCTACATGGAAACTATTAAAAATAACTAAAATATATGCAGAAAGTAATACGAAAATAATCAAATGGTATACTGCATAAAATTTGCTAAATACAAAATATTGAATAGTGGAGAGGCTGAGGAACAGAGAAACCTGCGACATATAGTAAACAAATATCTAAATGGCAGAAACAAATCCCTATCATTAGTTACTTTCGATATTAATAGTTCAAACTCTAATTAAAAGGCAAAGATTAGTAGAATGGATAAATAGTTATCAACCATGTGTATAAAGTCCGTAAAAGACTCATTTTAGATATAGACTCAATGAGGTTGAAAGTAAAAGGGTGGAATAGGTATTCCATTTAAATACTAACAACCAAAGCAAGCAGGAGTGGCTGTATTATTAGCAGAAAAAAAAATAATTTTAAGTCAAAAAGGTTGCAGGAGACAAAGAAGATAATTGCATACTGATCAAAGTTTCAATTTATCAGGATGATATGACAATTTAAATGTACATGCACCTAACAACAGAGCTTCTAAATACATGAAGCAAAAATGGAGAGGCTTGGTGGAAGGACAATTCTACATTGATAATTGGAGACTTTAATACCCTACTTAGTGGATAGAACAACCAAAGAGAATATCAACAAGAAAATAGAGGACTTGATAATACTACAAACCAATTATACCTAACAGACATATATAATACATTACACTCACAAAGAGAAGAAGACATTCTTTTTAGGAACTTGGAGCATTCTCTAGATTAGAATGTATTTTGGAACAAAGACAAGTTTTAATAGTTTAAAAAATTTGAAATTATATAAGTATCTTCTCTGACAACAATGAAACAAATTTAGAAAACAGTAACAAAGGAAATACACAAATGTGTGGAAATTTAACAGTGCACTCTTACACAAACAATGGATCATAGAAGATAACACAGGGGAAATTAGAAAATATTTTTATTTTTTATTTTTTTAAATTTTTTTAGAGACAGAGAGAGTGTCAGAGAGAGGGATAGATAGGGATAGACAGACAGGAATGGAGTGAGATGAGAAGCATCAATCATTAGTTTTTCATTGGCGTTGCGACACCTTAGTTGTTCATTGATTGCTTCCTCACATGTGCCTTGACCTCAGGCTTTCAGCAGACTGAGCCACCCCTTGTTGGAGCCAGTGACCTTGGGTCCAAGCTGGCAAGTTTTTGCTCAAGTCAGATGGGTGCACACTCAAGCTGGCGACCTCGGGGTTTTGAACCTGGGTCTTCCACATCCCAGTCCGATGCTCTATCCACTGCGCCACCACCTGGTCAGGCTAGAAAATATTTTGAAGTGGATGAAAATGAAGACAACATACCAAAAGTTATGGAATGCAACTAAAGCAGTGCTCAGAGGAAGATTTTAGCTATAAAAGCTTACATACAACAGAACAAAAACCTGAAATTAGTAAACTAATTATGACACCTGAAGAACTTAAAAAAGAAGAGAAGGAAGAAAATATGATCAGAATAGAGATAAATGAAAAATGTATAGAGAAAATAAATGAAACCAAAAGTAGTTTTTTAAAAAATAGCAAAAATGACAAACCTTTAATTAAAATTAATTAGAAAAAAAAGATTCAGTTTACTAAATCAGAAACTCAAGGGTGGACGTTAATACCAACCTCATAGAAATAAAAAGATCATGCATATAACAAAATTGTAAACAACTATACACAACAAACTGGATAGTGTCAAAGGGGGTGAAAAATTCTTAGAAATACACAAACTACAAAAACTGATCAAGAAAAAGTAGAAAATATGAAGACTTATAACAAATAAGGACATTGAATCAGTAATAAAAATCTTTCCAGCAAAGAAAATTGAGGGACCAGATAATTTCTTCGGTGAATTTTGCTAAAACATGTAAAGAAGAATGAATAACCCTCCTCAAACTTTTTCTAAATAGAGAAAATACTTCTAACACCTATGAGGCCAGCATTGCCCTGATTCAGAAGCCAGACAATGACACTACAACAGTGGTTCTTAACCTGGGTTCTATCGAACCCTAGGGGTTTGATGAGTCGGTCTTGGGTTCGGAGAAACCTCTGCCTCGGCGGCCAGAATAAAGTAATACCGTAATTTGTTGTGAGTTCATGCGCTTTGTTGGTTTTGTTCTTTGAGCAAGGTGATGTTTATGCATGGCTCATTTTGTGCACCAGTAAAACAACATACACCTATGTCTTGAATTTGGAAAATAAAACATATTTTATTTATCACTAAAGAAAGGTTCGGTGAATGTGCATATGAAACTGGTGGGTTTGGTACCTCACAAAAGGTTAAGAACCACTGCACTACAAGAAAAGACAACTACAGACCAATATTATTATGATTGTAGATGCAAAAACCCTCAACAAATACTAGCAAACAGAAGTCAGCAGCATATTAAAGAATTATATAGCATGACAAGTAAAATTTATTCTATGAATGCAAAAGTGCTTTTTTTAATCAATGAAAAATTTAATGAAAAAATTAAGCAGTGTAATACACTACATTACTTCAATTAAACCCACATACTTATTTAATTAGTACAGAACAGGAAATGCATTTGTTGAAATCCAACACTTCTCCATGAAAAAAAAACCACAACCAATAAACTAGGAATAGAAGTGTTCTTCACATAGTAAAGGCAGTATGTGACAGAACTACAGCTAATGTACTTGAAGTTCTAGCCAGAACAATTAGCCAAGAAAAAGAGTGGAAAGTCTTCCTAATTGCATAGGACCGTGATGGTGAACCTATGACATGTGTGTCAGCACTGACACGTGTAGCCATTTTTTATGACACGTGGCTGCATGCAGCCACATACCAGAGAAGTATGGGACTGCCTCCCGAGAAGGACATTTCATCCTCGGCTCCTGCACGGCCAGGTGCAGTAGCCGAGGATAAAACATTTGTTGTAGTGTAGACACTCTGTGCCGGAGGTCCGTAGGACAAAACAACAGAATTCGGCACAGAGCGTTTAGTTCTGGGATTTCCAGTTAGGCCGTTTTTCTCAAAGTGATACACCACTTGAGTTATGCTCGGGTTTTTGGCGAATTTTGACACACCAGGCTCAAAAGATTGCCCATCACTGGCATAGGAACAAGTAAAACAATCTTTATCTGAAAATCATGTGGTTTTATATATAGTAAAAGCCTAAAGACTACATGAAAAAATTTTTAGAGCTAATAAATGAATTCAGCAAAATGCTGGATACAAAATCAATGTGAAAAAGAACTCAGTTGTATTTTTATACACTAGCAATGAAAAATCCAAAAAGGAAATTAAGAAAATAATTCCATTTAAAATAGCATTGGAAACACTAAAATACATATATTTTAAATTTTTATTTAAAAAATTAAACTTGACAGGGTAACATTGATCAATAAGAGTACATAGGTTTCAGGTAAAAGTTCTATAGCATTTGAACTGTTGATTCTGTTGTATACCCATCACCCAAAGTCAGATAACTTTCTGTCATCATATACTATATTTGTCTCTCTTTACTTCCTCCTCCCACCCCCTACCACACAACCTCCTCCCCCTGGTAACAACTTCACTGTTATCTAGGTCCTTGAGTCTCAGGAGTAAATTTAACTAAACAGATGTAAGACTTATATACTAAAAACTATAAAACACTTTTGAAAAAAATTAAAGAAGACCTGAATAAATGGAAAGATATCTTGAATTCATATATTGGAATACGTTGTATTTTTAAGATGATAATACTACCCAAAGTGAACTACAGACTTAGTGCAATCCCTATTAAAATTCCAGTGGTGGCTTTTGCAAAAATGGAAAACTCCACTCTTCAGTTCATAAGGAATTTTAAGGAACCCAGAACTGCCATAAGAGTCTTGAATAGGAAGAGCAAAGTTCAGAGGATTTATAGTTCTCAATTTTAAAACATACTACAGATGTCCAGAAATCAAAATAGTGTGATATTAGCCTAAGAATAGATATAGATACCAATGGAATAAAATTGAGAGCCCAGAAGTAAACCCTTGCATAGATGGTCAATTGATTTTTTTTTTTTTAACCACAATGCCAAGACCATTCAGTGGAGAAAAGAACACTCTTCAAGAAATGGTGCTGGCCTGCCCAAGCGGTGGCGCAGTGGATAGAGCGTCGGACTGGGATGCGGAAGACCCAGGTTTGAGACCTTGAGCTCGCCAGCTTGAGCGCGGGCCCATCTGGCTTGAGCAAAAGCTCACCAGCTTGGACCCAAGGTCGCTGGCTCCAGCAAGGGGTTGCTAGGTCTGCTGAAGGCCCATGGTCAAGGCACATGTGAGAAAGCAATCAATGAACAACTAAGGTGTGCAACAGCAACGAAAAACTAATGATTGATGCTTCTCACCTCTCTCCATTCCTGTCTGTCTATCCCTATCTGTCCCTCTCTCAGACTCTCTCTGTCCCTGTAAAATATAAATAAATAAATAAATAAATAAATAAATAAACGTTACCTTAAAAAAAAAATGGTGCTAGGAAAACTAGGTGTTTATATACAAAAGAATGAAATTAGACCCATACTTTATATCATCTGCAAAAATTAACTCAAAATGGATCAAAGACCTAAATTTAAGACTTAAAACTATAAAACTTTGAAGAAAGTATAGGTGTAAATATTCATAACTTTGGATTTGGTCATTTTTATTTATTTATTTATTTAGCAAGAGAGACAGAGACAGACGGGAAGGGAGATGAGAAGCATCAGCTCATAGTTGTGGCACCTTAGTTGTTCATTCATTGCTTTTTCATATGTGCCTTGACTGGGAAACCAGTGACCCCTTACCTAAGCCAGAGACCTTGTGCTTCATTCAGTCCAGCAACCTTTAGACTCAAACCAGCGACCATAGGGTCTTCTGTATGATCCCATATTCAAGCTGGCGACCCCATGCTCAAGCTGGATGAGCCTGTGCTTAAGTCAGCAACCTCGGGGTTTCAAACCTGGGTCCTCAGCATACCAGGTTGACACTCTTATCTACTGCGTCACCCTTTGGTCGGGCTGGTAGTTTCTTCACTATGCCATCAAAAGCACAGACACAAAATAAAAAAAACAAAACAATTGATAAATTGGATTTGATTAAAATAAAAAACTTGGGTGCTTCAAACGACATTCTTTTTTCTTTGCCTTTTTAAAAAAAACTTACTTAGTGATTGATTTTAGAGAGAAAGAAACATTGATTTGTTGTTCCACCCATCCATGCATCCATTGTCTAATTCCTGCATGTGCCCTGACTGGGGATTGAATCTGCAACTCTCACATATCAAGACCATGCTCCAACCAACTGAGATGCCCAGGCAGGGCCAAAAGACGTTTCTTTCTTTCATTTTTTCTTTATTTAGGGAGAGGAGGGGAGGCAAAGACAGATTCTCATATGCACCCCAACCAGAATCCACCTGGCAAGCTCACTAGGGGATAATGCTCTCCCTATCTGGGGCGTTGCTCCGTTGCTCAGCAACTGAGCTCTTCTTAGCACCTTAGGTGGAGGCCATGGAACCATCCTCAGCTACTGGGGTTAACTCCAATTGAGCTATGGCTTTAGAAGGAGAAGAGAGAGAGAGGAGAGAGAAAGAGAGAAGTGAGAAGGGGCGGGGGAAGGGTAGAGAAGCAGATGGGCACTTCTACTCTGTGTTCTGACAGGGAATTGAACTTGGAACATCCACACACTGGGCCAATGCTCTACCACTGAGCCAACCAGCTGAGGCTGAAAGGATATTTCTTTTTTTTTTTTTTTTAAATTTATTTTATTTTATTCATTTTAGAGAGGAGACACAGAGTGAGAGAAAGAGAGAGAAAGGGGGAGGAGCTGGAAGCTCAACTCCCATTTGTGCCTTGACCAGACCAGTGCAGGGTTTTGAACTGGCGACCTCAGTTTTCCCAGGTCGACGCTTTATCCACTGCGCCACCACAGGTCAGTGAAAGGATATTTCTTAATGGAATGAACAGAAAACCCACAAAATGGGAGAAAATATTTGAAAACCAGATATATAATAAAGATTTAATACCCAGAATATATAAAGAACTACAACTTAACAGAAACAAACACCCAATTGAAAATGGACAAAATACTTGAACAGACATTTATCCAAAGGAGATATGTAAATAGCTAAGAAGCACATGAAAAGATGCTCAACATGATTGTCAGAGACTTGCACATCAAAAACCATGATGAGATACCATTTCATGGTATCACCTACTTCAATGGACGTTAACAAAAAATCAGAAAATAAATATTGCTTTGGATGTGAAGAAATTGGAACCTTTGTACATTGCGGGTGGGAATGTAAAATGGTGCACCTGATTTGGAAAATAGTGTGGTGGTTTCTCAAAAGAATAAACAAATCATTTAAACCAACAATTCTTCCATATTTATATACACACTCACACATATACACACACTTGTTCTCTCATTGCTATAGCAAGAATATTCTAATAGCTCAGAGGTAGAAACAAACCAAGTGGCCATTAAGAGATGAATGAATAAACAAATGTTACATGTACAATGGAATATTACTAAGCCATATAATGGAATGAAATGAAATGCTGATACTTGGTTACCACATGAAGGAATCTTGAAAACATGAAAAATTAAATAGTTCAGACCCAAAGAACAAATACTGTGTGATTCCACTTTTTTTATTTAAATTTTTTAAAAATTTATTGATTTTAGAGAAGAAAGGGGGGAGAGAGGGAGAGAGAGAGAGAGAGAAGCATCAATCTGGTGCTGTATGTACCCTGACTGGGGATCAAACCCAAAACCCTTGCACATCATAACAATGCTCCAACCAACCAAGCCATCAGACCAGGGCTTTATGATTCTACTTATATAAAGTATGTAGCATAGGCAATTCATAGAGACAGAACATAGATGTTTCCAGATGTTGGAAGAAGTGAGAAATGTATATTGGTAGAGAGTTTCTGTTTGAAATGAGGGGAAAGTTTTGAAAGTGGGTAGTGAACGGTGATGGTCGCACGGTCCTATAAATGTAATTAGTGTAACTGAATTGTACACCTAACTATGGTTAAAATGGCAAATTTTATGTTACATATATTTTACCACTACAAAGGAAAACACCATCTGTTGTTTTTAGATTCCGAATTTCTGTAAGATAAAGGGAAATGTTGGTTTCACCTAATCTATTTTTACATGTTCCAGTGATACTTAGTTAACTAGGTAGAGTAGGTATGTAATCTTTATTGAGCATTTACCATGTGTCAGGCACTGTTTATATATTCTAACTATATATTCATATATCTAATTTCTCTATTGGTTCGCAGTCACTCTGTGAGTTGGGTATTATTCTCTTTTTATAGATGGGAAAGCAATTGCAGAGAAATTGTAAGTAATTTATGTGAGGTAAAGTAGTAAGTGATAGGGCTGACATATCCAGGGTTGTCTAGGGTTCATACTCGGCATGCTTAGCTCATTGCCCCCGTTTCAGTTGACATGATGCTCGTTTTATCCCTGTAATGATAATTGATGTTTATAATCTGAGAAACCAGAAAAGCCTTCTTTATCAAAATGTCTTTATCAAAATTTAGATAGTGCAAGGATGTATTAAGTATTCTCTTTCTAAGTTAGCATCACAAGGGAGATATGTTTTGGGTGCTTTCCATATGATAGGGATTATATTATGTGCTTTCAGATATGTTATCCAATTTACTCTTCACTGCAACACTGATGTGGTATTTGAAGATAAAAATCGGAGTGTATTGGAAGCTAAGTAGCTTGTCCAAGTTTGTGTAGCTCAGGAGGTATGGAACCAATGTTTTGTTTCAATTCTGCTGATCTCCAAATTCTACATATCATGCCTAGGCTTTTAAGCTAGATGTCCAATGACTAGAGAAAATATTCTCCTTCATTTAATACCTAGATGGCTTTTATTCCTGCTGGAAATTTATCACTATAGCACTTCTAAAATGTTTTCTTCATATGAATCTTAATGAAAAGTGTTCTAAGAGCTTCCTTCTGTACTCGTTAATAATAATTAATACTGATATATAGCATTTACTAAGTACTTCTATACTTACAGTGTGCTAATAATAATTTTTACTTGCATTATTGTTTTTAATCTTCTCAGCACTCCTGTGAGGTATAAGTAGGCATTGTTATAATTCAGCATAAATCTTACTTGATGGGCCTGAGAATAGAAGTTGGTCAATTAACTGAAAATCAGTTAAGTTACAGAATCTCAAAAGTCAATATGTATTGTAAACATTTTAATTAAAAAAAATGTAGATTCATTAGTGAGCCTTTTCTTGAGTAAGATGGCTAGAGTGAGCTTGACATACTGTGCTTAAACTAGATTTAAGGTGGCATCCATGATTTTCAGTTGTTTTTTCATTGAATGGGGCACAAACTCAAAAGCAGTAAGAGTGCAGCAGCTTCTTGTATGAGAATATGATTTTCCCAATATTTTGTAGTTTTCTAGTTGTCTTACCCCAAACCAATTCCATAGCAGTTTATTTGTAGCTTGCTTTCATTGAGTGCAAAACATTAAACCTAGTGTTTATAGCAAGAGCTTTCTTATTCCTTCTCATTCAAATCAGTTTATTTAATATTTAATGTAATTATGTTATAATTAAAATTAGAATAAAACAGGTCTGGGAACAAACATTACTCTCAGTTGGCAGTTTTTTTCTCATCAAATTTTATTGACATTTGCTATTTCAGTATGTTGATTTTTTTGTGGTAAAAATATACATATAATTTGTCATTTTAACCACTTTAAGTGTGTAATTTAGTGGCATTGCATACATTTATAATGTTATGTAATTATCACCAATATCTATTTCCAGAAATTTTTTATCATTTCAAACAGTAACTTCATATCTATTAAGCAATTAATTTCTATTCCCCTGGCCTTCTCCCCCAACTCCCTCGTAAACTCTATTCTCATTTCTTTGTGAATTCTAAGCCTATTCTGGCTATATTATGTAGGTATAATCATACAATATTAATTTTTTCATGTCTGCCTTATTTTTCATTTATAATGTTTCTGGGTTCATCAAGGTTTTAGCATTTAACTGAGTTTCATTTATTTTTATGGCTGAATAGGATTGCATCATTTGTATAAACCACATTTTCACCCTCTTCATTTGTTGATGGACACTTGATAGCATCCTATGCTTTTAGTTAAGTTTCAGGAATTATTTTTTCTTTTCCAAGTGAGAGGAGGGGAGATAGAGAGACAGATTCCTGCATGCACCCTGACTGGGATCCCTGCAGCAACCCCCATCTGGGGAAGCTGCTCTGCCCATCTGGGGCCATGCTCGCAACTGTGCTATCTTTAGCTCCTGAGGCGGAGGCTCCATGGAGCCATCCTCAGCTCCCAGGGCTGATGCACTTGAACCAATCAAGCCATGGCTGTGGGAGAGGAAGTGAGAGAGAGAAAGAGAAGGGGGAGGGGCGGAGAAGCAGATGGTCACTTCTCGTGGGTGTCCTGACTGGGAATCAAACCTGGGACATTATATGCTGGGCTGATGCTCTACCACTCAGCCAAATGGCTGGAGCCAAGTTGCAGAAATTTTGACCACAGGATTTTCTTAGTTGAAACAGTAATAGGTAGTTTTTTTTTGTATATTGGTGCTAAAATAGCAATTTTGCTGGTTTTCTAAAAAAATTTTTTTCCAATATGTAATAGATTCATCAAATGATTATTCTTTGTGTTTAGAGTTTTCATTTACTCCCTTTTTAATTTTATACCATACCAATACAATTTAAAAAATAGAACTGGCACATATTTTGGGAGCTTATGTAGCATATTTTCATTGTATCAAATGGAAGAGTCTTTGCACAAGGCAAAGTTAAACAGTACAAGTCTAGGAAAAAGATTGAAATTTGAGTCCTTAAAGTGGGTTAGGTTAGTGGCCATTTGAAAAATTTGCTTTGCTCTCTTCCATATCTTATAATACTGCTACATAACTACAAATGATGAAACAAATTAATCAAATTACAAAATTTTTATTTTTATAATTTTACAAGCATGAACAGTTAGCATACTTCTAGTGGAGTAATAGAAGATAAGGACTGGGTTTTATTCACTGCTCTCTTTTGCATTTCTGTAATAGTTACAGTGGTGATGGATTGGGAATGGAAAGTAAAAGGAACAACTTTCCTCTTTTACTGAAGGCAGCACACCTGGTATTTTAAAAATATTTTCTTAGTATTGGTTTTGAGCGGGTTTCATGCGACATTGAAAGACCAATTCTTGTTTTTATCCCAGTGGGTCTCATGTTGTGGTTTCAGTTGTCTAGCTTCTTTGTCAATTGAAGTATACTCTTTCTAAGTTGTTTTATTGTAAAAATAACCCAGAAACAGAAGATGGCTTCTTAAAATGAAAGATCTTTTATAAATTCTCAAGGGTAATATGCACAATTTTAATTAAAATTTGAAATGCTGGGAAAATTACCTCCCAATATTTTAAAGAAAAATTTGAAAAATACTTTTGAATGTTTTAAAGTAAATTTGTGAATAATCTTGAACAATTACTGTAAAAAAGAAAATGATGAACTAAGGACAATTCATTATATTTACTTACTCTTACTCACTTAAAGTTTAATTACTGCCAGAATGAACCGTGGCTTACTGAGTGGGTGGACTGGCTTCCTTTAAGTGGAGTAGCTACCAACACCCTTTATATTTAACACTGTCCTTCGGGTTCCTCTTTTTTTCAACATGAGTTTATTTATTATTAATTTTATTTATTGATTTTAGCCAGAGAGAAAGGGCAAGAGAGAGAGATGGGGACATCAATCTGTTTCTGTACGTGCCCTGACCGAGGATTGAACCAGCAACCTCTGTGCTTCAGGCTGATGCTCTAATGGTGTTGGGCAAAGTCATTAGTCAACAAAGCCAAATATCAACAGTACAATGATTGAAATTTCTTTTGAGAGCCAAATTTTTTAAACTTAAACTATATAGGTAGGTACATTCCTTATCGAGGTAGCGCTCGCACGTGGTATTTTGTGGAAGAGCCACACTCCAGGGGCAGAGAGCAACATGTGGCTCACGAGCTGCAGTTTGCCGACCGGGGCTCTAACCAATGGAGCAATCTGGCCAGGGCCAGGGTTGTTGTTCTTGAGTTAGAGGAAAGTTTCTATTTCTCGACAACTGACTTGTATTTTTCTTGAGAAACCAGATACTAGACTGGTATTGATAGTAATGCAGAACATCTTAAATGACATGCTGGGCTCTATGTTTTAGATCACTCATTTACTTGGATGAAGAATGAGTTAGGATTGTAGAGTAGCAATGAAGTATAGGCTGGGTATGAATGGAGAGGTGTTGTTGGAACTGAAATTCCACAAAGTTGATAACCTCCATTACCTAGCAGGGCCCTCAGGCAGCAGTTTTCCAGTATCCAACCAAGGTGAGTGGTGATACACATCCAGTCAACATCAACCAGATAGGTGTTCTTATTTGATGATGACTTAGCATTTCAGAGTGTTCTTTGGTAAGGTGGAAAGTATCATGGAGGTAATTTTGAGGAGTTTGTAGATTCTTTAGGTACTGATATTTTGCTAGGATAAAATGGGAGTAAATTATTTATTTGATACAGGAGATCAATTACAGTTTAGGGTTTCCTACCTTGGCACTGGTTCCTGTGGAGGGATGTTTGTTCTAGCTCAGGGGTGCTCAATACATCGATCGCAATCTACTGGTCGATCGCAAAGGAAGTGTGGGTAGATTGCATGACATTAAATAGACATTTGTCTTTTGATTGGCATACAGGGTAGCCAATCTGACGTCTGAACTTTTGATACCCTACGCATGCGCGTTAAACCGCCCTAACTTGTTCAGTTACATTGCTGCGTAGTTAGCCTTCAATTTATTTAAACTAAATACAACAAAGGGTATAAAAATAAGTGCCATAGCTGGTCTGAGTAAGAAGCCTAAAAACCTACCACTTTCATACCGAATGGGAGGGGATTTTTTTCACTATGTTATATTCTAAGTGCATTTGCCTCATCTGTCTGTGTGCCATTGCTATTCCAAAGAAGGAAAATGTGGAGCGGCTTTTTTGGACTGTTCATAAAAACTATGACATTGACTTTCCTCCGAAATGAGAGCTGAGAAGGAGAAAGGTGAAAGAAGAATACACAATATTAAATAGTAATAATAGTAACTTAAATAATAGTATAGAAGAAATAAATTTATGTTTTGTATTTTTATTGTAGGTAGATCATTTTGACTTGGTCATCTTATAAGTAGCTTGCAAGCTGAAAAAGTGTGGGCACCCCTGTTCTAACTGGTTTCTGCTCCAGCAAGTTGTGATTCTGAATATTCAGTTTTTTGTCTTTCCAATTTTGGGGGCAGTGGTGTTCCCTATAATCTGATTTTCTGATGTAAGATAAGAAAAGTTGTTGATTTTTCAGTTTGTTCAGCTTTTTTATTTGTTGTTGGGGTGGAGTGGCAGCTTTCTAAGTTCTGTACATGCTGGTCTAGAAACCATATATTTCTTTTTAAAGGCATTGCAATTACTGGGTTATTGTTGTGATCTTGTTTATATTCAGTTTTATGTTTCAGTGTGTTAGATCTGTGAAAAACCCTCAAGGTCTTCCCCAAATTTCTCTAACTTGGATGGTCTAGACCACTGGTTGGCAAACTCATTAATCAACAGAGCCAAATATCAACAGTACAACGATTGAAATTTCTTTTGAGAGCCAAATTTTCTAAACTTAAACTATATAGGTAGGTACATTGTTATTAACTTAATTAAGGTGGAGTACCCTTTGTGGAAGAGCCACACTCAAGGGGCCAAAGAGCCGCATGTGGCTCGTGAGCTGCCGTTTGCCGACCAAGAGTCTAGACTAGGCCTTACTCTAGGGCAGGGATTAGAGACCTATTACTCGCGAGCCAGATGTGGCTCTTTTGATGGCTGCATTTGGCTTGCAGAAAAATCTTTAATAAAAAAAATAATATTAAAAATATAAAACATTCTCATGTATTACAATCCATTCATTTCCTACCACTCATGTTCATGGTTGTGGGTGGCTGAAGCCAATCACAGCTGTCCTCCGGGACAACACTAAATTTTTATTGGATAATGCGTAACAACATGGGTCGTTGTGTGGTCAGGAAGTAAACTTCCCTCCTTTTAATCAAGTAGTCAGTAGCTAATTGTAGAAACCCTTTTGACAAAGAAGATGGCTAAAAGAAAAAAACATAAGGAGTATTGTACTTTTCAGCAGGAATGGACAGAGGAATTCGCCTTTGTGGAGAGAGCAGGTTCTGCAGTGTGTCTAATATGCAATGATAAAATTGCATCCATGAAACGGTCAAATATAAAGCAGTGGCACTTCGACACACACCATACTACATTTGCATTGAAATATCCAGCGGGGGACAGCAGGAAGAAAGCATGTCAAGAGCTACTGTGCAGAGTGCAGGCTAGTCAGCAGCAACTCCGTGTTTGGACCCAACAAGGTGACTG
The DNA here is from genome assembly GCA_037038555.1 of Rhynchonycteris naso. Lineage (NCBI taxonomy): Eukaryota > Metazoa > Chordata > Mammalia > Chiroptera > Emballonuridae > Rhynchonycteris > Rhynchonycteris naso. The sequence continues at coordinate 153,660,521 of CM073000.1, read as the reverse complement.
GAATTTGGCTAGCTTTGCTGGTGCTCTAGCAATTGTGAGAAATGGAAAGCCATTCACAGATGGGGAGTATGCCAGAACATTCATGGTTGATGTTGCCAGTGAACTTTTTGATGACTTTTCAGATAAAGACAAGATAATCAAATGAATAAAAGACATGCCTCTGTCGGCAAGAACGGTTCATGATCGTACCATCATGATGGCAACTCAAATTGAGGCAACACAAGTGAAGGACATAAATGCGACACCATTCTTTTCTCTCGCTTTGGTTGAGTCAACAAACGTAAGCCATTTATCCCAGTTCAGCGTGATTGCAAGGTATGCTGTCGGTGATATACTATGTGAGGAAAGTCTTGCTGTTTTGCCTATAAAAGAGACAACAAAAGGGGAGGATTTATTCAAGTCTTTCACTGAATTTGCTAAAGAAAAACATCTACTGATGAATAAACTTATTTTTGTGTGTACTGATGGTGCTCCGTGCATGGTGGGGAAAAACAGAAGATTCGTACACAGCGCTGAATATGAAAAGAGACCCATCCTAAGTTTTCACTGCATCCTACATCATGAGACGCTTTGTGCTCAGATGTGTGGCGAGCAGCTTGGTGAGGTGATGTCGTTGGTTCATTTGGGCGGTCAACTTTATTGTTGTCCGAGCTTTAAATGATTGCCAGTTTAAAACGCTATTGGATGAAGTTGGGAATAATTATTCTGGTCTGGTTCAGCACAGCAATGTGTGTTGGTTGTCAAGAGGGAAGATACTCAGGCGTTTCGCGGCTTGTCTGAGCAAAATCCGGACTTTTCTTGAAATGAAAAACATTGAGCATCCTGAGTTAGCTAACACTGAGTGGCTCTTGAAGTTCTACTATCACGTGGACATGACTGTACATCTCAATCAGCTCAATGTGAAAATGCAAGGTGCTGGAAATACAGTCTTATCCCTTCCACATGCAGTGTTTGCATTTGAAAACAAGCTGAACTCTTCATTGCCGACATTGAAACAGGTCGTTTACTACACTTTGAAAAACTGGGAGAGTTTAAAGATGCGTGCACAGTAAGTGACCCTGCTCAACATCTTGATCTCCAGCAGCTAGCAGGCTTCACATCTAATCTCCTGCAGTCATTCAAAGTTTGCTTTGGAGAATTTTGTGAGCACACTGATCTTTTTAAGTTCATCACCCTTCCACACGAGTGTGCAGTGGACAGCGCCAACCTGAGTTACATCCCTGGTGTCTCCGTCAGAGATTTTGAGCTACAGTTGCTGACCTGAAGGCCTCAGACATATGGGTGAATAAGTTCAAGTCACTGAATGAAGATTTGGAAAGACTTGCACAACAGCAAGCAGAGTTGGCAAGCAAACACAAGTGGGGAGAAATGAAAAATCTTCAAACTGCGGACCAGCTGATTGTCAAAACTTGAAACGCGCTTCCCGTCACATACCACAATCTGCAGCGTGTGAGTATTGCTGTACTGACAATGTTTGGCTCTACGTATGCATGTGAGCAGTCTTCCTCACATCTAAAGAATGTTAAGACCAACCAATGATCACGTTTAATGGTTGGAAGTCTCAATGCCTGCATGAAGCTTAACCTCACCACGTATCAACCAGACTACAAAGCCATCAGCAAAACCATGCAGCACCAGAAGTCTCATCAATGTAATGGTAAGAAGTACTTTATTCATCATTGGTTAGCAACAGCATAACAACATTATTAAAAAGAATTCAGAGACTTATTGTACCTTAAAAGTCTTCGTCTTACATAAAATGCACACATTTACTTGTATTTAGTGTTAAACATATTGTATGGCTCTCACAGAATTATATTTTAAAATATGTGGTGTTCATGGCTCTTTCAGCCAAAAAGGTTCCTGACCCCTGCTCTATGGCCTGATTCTTACTCCATAGTACCACCAGTTTGGTGTCTCACCTAGACACCAGGGTTCTTAAGAAGATCTCTCCATTTTGTCAGGGCCATGTGTTTAGCACTGTCTTTCTGGATAGAGAATGCTGTATTTACAAGAGTTATACTACTACTACTACTGTTTTTAGATAATTCTGTTAAATCCAAGGCATGTTACCTTCTGAATGATTTTCTGTGAATGATGCATGGTTGCAGCATTGAGAGATTTGAACATCAGCACAATTGGAAAATGTACTGGGTATAATGATTACCTGGATAGCCTGGAACATTAGGACCTTTATAGTTGGGGAAATGGTGATTAGTGCAGATAGGCAGTGATGCATATTCCATTTTGCCTATTATGTCCTCTGATGACGTCTAAAATGGAAGATCAGTTTCTGCAGTGTGACTAAATGACAGTAATTATAATTATAGATGAAACAATTTTCTCTAATAAGTTGCTTGCGCTTCCATGCTTGAATGTCTGGTGAGGCCATCCACAGGGTCCTTAACTGTATGTAGCCCCTCCTGTAGCCCCTACCTCTATGGAACATCATTTGTTTATAGATAAAGCACTGAAACCACATGCTAAGGTTAAAACACAAGGTACTTAACTTAAATGTCTTTCTCAGGCTGCAGCAGTAGGCCTTTACCTGTCTTAATCTGAGACTCTACCAACCTGGTCACACAAATTGATGTCTAAGACCTGAAAAACTACTGGTTACTCCTTTTATGTAAATTCTGTTCTTCCATCTCAATGAACCTCGCTTGTGCACTAAATATTGAGGTCTCTTTATTGCTTAGGCTCTGAACAAACTGACAAGATAAAGAAATACTGACAGAGGAAAAGTTACACCTTTATTATTCAGAAAGGCTAGATTGGAAAATGTCGCTTAGTAATAGAGTTAAATGGAATTGTTAACTCAGTGCTGGAGTTTGACCATCTCACTCACTGGCAGATAGGCTAGACCAGCAGAGTGGCCTGTGTTTATAGAAGTGGAGGTTGCTTGCTTCTTTTGGTCAGTTTGTTCCTAAGGTAAAGAAGGGTAGAAATTAGCTGAATGTATTCAGTATATTAAAAACTAACTGGTGAAGAGACCAGGAATTAGACTAATTGAACTTCCTCCAGAAGAAAGAAGGAAGCAGAAGTCGAGAAAATAAGTATTTTCTTTTCATTTCTGTATTTTCTTGATTTATTCACTTTTGAATATCTATACTGATTCCTTGGTATGCAAGTTGAGCATTTAGCTCACTTACCCTTCCTTGACTCCTTTCTTCTCATGCTCCCAACATAATGTTATGATTTTGGTTGAGTAAGTGTTCAGTGTTTACATTTTAATTGTGTACTTACCTTTTTTTTTCCATAGAATTTTGTTTTTATTGAAATTAACAAATGTCTCTGTCCCTTTTAGTTTAGTTTTTATAGTGTTAACACTCATGGAGTCCAGCGCTTTTCCTCAATTGAATCAGTATATATATTTGCAGATACTTTATCAAAATTTATCTTCTTGTTGGGAAAATGAGTTTGTACAATCTATATTTTCTGAATTTGCTTACTTTTATTGTTAAAATTGGCTGCTGCCCAGATATGTGTTCTGTGAAACTGCTAATTACCTTCCTGCTTGGGAAGGGGCTTTGTTATGCTAATGTTTTCTGGAGGAGGGGTTTCATGCCAAAAAGTTTTAAGGAGAAGGAGAAGGAGGCCATGTTTCTGCAGAGTTTGTGCAGAGAGAAGACAGAGTGCTAAAGGAGAAGGAAGGAGCAGCCAAGGTGGCAGTTTGCTAAAGGTGAAGCCAGTTTATGCAGAGATGAGGAGGGAGAATATGTGCAGATGGGGAACTAGAGGTGACTGAGACTGGTGGCGGCCTTTGATTCTAGGAAAAACCGGAAAAGATTCTCCTGGCTGTGGAACCAGAGAACATGTGAGTGGTTTTTGGTGTCCTCTGTGTGTTTGTTTTTACTCACTGGCTGGTTGTGAGGCTAGAATAAAGGCATAGCCCACCAGTTTTTGGCTCCACAGTTTCATTATCATCTGTCCGAATCTAATGGGAACCTGCATGTGAATGGCCATGATGGTGGTGGCGGCTCCTGGCCTTCCACTTCTTAAAGCAGATTTCCCTGGGATAGTCTGAAGGATTCATGGTGGACTTCTTGAATGCAAATGCTCTTGCATTAGTTGTCATCTTAGTATCTTACTGTTACCATTATCCTTAAGGTATTTCTCATCTTGCTGTTATTAGATGTTCTATTGCTCAGACGCTATGTCTTCTTTCTCTTACTGTATTCTCATGTTTTGTAGAGCACAAATTTAAATAATTTTTTGATAGAGAATATATGAGAGAGAAATCTTTAAGAAGTTGCATGTCTGCAATGTCTCTATACTACCCTCACATTTAATTCATAGTCTGAATCCTGAGTATAGAATTCTAGGTTTGAAATAATTTTCCTTTACAATTTGATGGCATGAACCTATTGTTTTCTTTCAGTGTTGTGAAAAGTTCTATGCCTTTAAAAAATTTCTTAATCATTTGTATGAAATCTACTTCCCTCTGGAAGTCTGTAGATTCTTTTTTTATACTCATAATTCTGAAATTTATAATAATTTGCCTAGCCACTTTGTTGCTTGTGTTAGACACATGAGTCAGCCCTTTCAGTCTGGAAGTCTGTAGCATTTCATCATAGAACATTTTATAGAACTAATTCTTTGAATTCTTCCATATTCATTGTGTAAGCTTTCACATCGTGCCCACATTTTCAGCAATGTATTTCTGCTTTCAGTTGTGAATGAAGTACCCCAGTCCAAATACCCTCTGTATTACTCTCCCTGGTGAACTCCAGTCTTTTGCTATTGTGGGAGAGCGGGCAAGGTCAGGCTGTGCCGTAATGGGAGATGATCTGAGTGCTTAACTACTTCTAAAAGCAGACTTTAAAGAATCCTGTGTTTTTAGCACTAACCTCGTCCTCATGGTCAGACATATGTGTGAGCCTGTGGAGTTCTGTAGGGATTAACAAGGTGCTTCTGTGATTTTCCTACAATTGGCTTTGGATTAAGCCTTGTCAGGTTTAACTAATGTGCCATTATACATTTGTTCTAGAAATATATGTGCTTTTCAATGCATTTTAAGATGTGCTAACAGATTTAAGGAACATGACAAATACAGATGAGAAAAAATTTTATTTCATTGTATCTGCAATAGCAGTAATATATTATAAATTATCTTTTTTTTTGTGACATTGAGAGAAACAGAGAGAGGGACAGACAGGGACAGACAGACAGGAAGGGAGAGAGATGAGAAGCATCAATTCTTTGTTGTGACTCCTTAGTTTTTCATTGATTACTTTCTTATATGTGCCTTGACCGGAGGGCTCCAGCAGAGTGAGTGACCCCTTGCTCTAGCCAGCGACCTTGAGCTTCAAGCCAGCGACCCCAGGATTATGTCTATGATCCCACGCTCAAGCCAGCGACCCCACACTTGAGCTAGTAAGCCGACGTTTAAGTCGGCGACCTTGGGGTTTTGAACTTGCGTCCTCTGCATCCCAGTTCGACACTCTATCCACTGTGCCACTGCCTGGTCAGGCTGAAACGATCTTTTATATCTTTTTTTTTTTTTAATTTTTTATTTATTCATTTTAGAGAGGAGACACAGAGTGAGTCAGAGAGAGAGAGAGAGAGAGAGAAAGGGGGGAGGAGCTGGAAGCATCAACTCCCATATGTGCCTTGACCAGACCAGTGCAGGGTTTTGAACTGGCGACCTCAGTGTTCCCAGGTCGACGCTTTATCCACTGCGCCACCACAGGTCAGGCCAATCTTTTATATCTTTTGTTTACCAAGTCCCATGTACTGCTAACTACTGTGATTTTTTAAATTTATTTTTTGCTCATATTAGTAAGTACCCGAAAGGTTGAAATTCATTTAGAGGATAGTATGAAAATAAAAACATACTATTTTTTTCTGGAATCTCTGAATTCTACCCATGAACCCAATTTAGAACTCCTGAATTAACTGAGATATGAGACTGTAATCATGGTTTCCTATTTTGTCCACATGTTTCAGAGTGGCTTCTATAGTGTGTAATCCTTATCAAACTTTAATTCATTCAGCAATACTGTCAACTAAGTGTAAGACACTAGGCAGGCACCAGGGATATATTAGTTAACGAAACAAAGTTTTATCTTCATGGAGTTTATATATGGAGTAGAGTATATAATTAGTTATAATGTAGCCTATATTAAAATACATAGTATCACCATCCCTAAAAAACATAACTGCAATCAGTTACATTTCTGATAATGTTAGTAATTAAAAAAGAACTTGAAAGATTTTATTATAAAAGTAATGTTTTCTTTTTAAAATGGGAGATTGACAGGCAGAAAACCAAAACAATACCTCCGATTATAGCACTAACTAGGTTAACCACTGTTAACACCTTGTTGTATACCTTAGCTTCTTTTCTATATACATATACCCATATGTATATTTATTTATTTTTTCTTTTATTTTTTCTGAAGTGAGAAGTGGGGAGCAGCAGACAGACTCTGGCATGCCCACCTGGGGGCGATGTTCTGCCCATTTGGGCTGTTGCTCCACTACAACTGGAGCTATTCTAGCGCCTGAGGCAGTGGCCATGGAGCCATCCTCAGTGCCTGGGCTGACTTTGCTCTCATGGAGCTTTGGCTGTGGGAGGGGAAGAGAGAGATTGAGAGAAAGAAGAGGGGGAAGGGTGGAGAAGCAGATGGGTGCTTCTCCTGTATGCCCTCGCTGGGAATTGAACCCGGAGTTCCACAGGCCAGGCTGACGCTACCCATATGTATATTTAAATATGCACAATTTGTTTATGAAGTTGGAGTATATTATAAAAATTTATGTAAATTTTTTTATTGTTTACTTCAATTTTAATGGCTATATAATAATTTTGTGAAAGCACCTTAATTTTTACCTTTAGGTTTTCTACTTTTTACTATTGAAAAAAAATTTCTTTTGCGAATTTTTTTTTCCTTTTTTCTATTAAATGAGGAGTGGGGAGGCAGGGAGCAGCAAGACAGATTTCCACATGTGCCCTGCCTGACTGGGATCCACCTGGCAAGCCCGCTACAGGGCGATGCTTGCCCATCTGAGGCATCTTCTTTTTTGTTTGGCAACTGAGCTATTTTAGTGCTTAAGGTGAGGCCATGGAGCCATCATCAGTGCCTGGGGCCAACTTGCTCATTTTTGCCATGGTTACAGGGGGGATGAGAAAGAGAGAAGGAGAGAGAGAGAGACAGAGAGAAGGGGAGGGGGAGAGGTGGAGAAGCAGGTGGTTGCTTCTTCTGTGTGCCCTGTCTGGGAATTGAACCTAGGGATTCCATACGCCAGGCCAATGCTCTATCGCTGAGGCAACCGGCCAGGGCACTAATTTCTTATATCTTAATACCAATACACTGTTAGTTGATTATTACAATAGTTTATTATGAAAAAATTTCAATATATGGAAAATTTGAACTTTACAGTAAACACATATATCCACTACTTAGATTATATAATTAACATTTTAATATGCTTGCTTTGCTACATATCTATTCAGTTATATGTCCTTCCTTAGTTAATTTTTTAGTAAATACTTAGAAGTGGAGTTATACATTTTTCACAGACATTTTTATAATTATAAAATTTATAGGGGCCCTGGCTGCTTGGCTCAGCGATATAGTGTTGGCCCAGTATGTTGGAAATCCTGGGTTTGATTCCTGTTCAGGGCACACAGGAGAAGCAACCATCTGCTTCTCCACCTGTCCCCCCCGCCCCCATCTCTCTTTCTCTTTTCATCCCACATCCATGGCTCAAATGGTTCGAGCAAAGTTGGCCCCATACTGTAGATTTGAAAAGAAATAAATGTAATTTGTTCTTTGTGATACTTAATGTTTTTAAATGGGAACATTGTACTTGTTAATTATTATAGGTACAATTGGGATTTCAATCAGGAAATCACTAGTCCTTTTATTTTTTTAATGTACTACAGTGCAATTATTCTAACTAAAATATTAGTTGTAGTATATTCAGACTCCTTTTTGTAGATTTTATTTATTCATTTTTAGAGAGAGGGGAGACATAGAGAGAAACAGAAAGAGAGAGAAGGGGGGGGGGAGGACAGGAAGCATCAGTTCCCATATGTGCAATGACCGGGCAAGCCCAGGGTTTCGAACCTGCGATCTCAGCGTTCCAGGTAGACGCTTTATCCACGGTGCCACCAGAGGTCAGGCCAGACTTTTTTCTTTTGCACAGAAAAATTGAGCTGAAAGAGAGAAATGATTCATTGGGACAATCAGAAGTAAAATTAGAATATCATGAATTAAATTCTTTCAGTCAATGTCCTTTGTTTCACTTCTGGCACCTTTGTTTTATTTCTTGGACTGGTATCCATCATGCTCACTGTCATTCTATAACTGCTATAAAGACTCAAGAGAAATAAAGGTGTGGATTTGAAGTGTAAAGGTTAAGCAATCTAGGCACTTAGGTGGGTGAATAGTATGAAGTAGTTGAAGGAAGGAAGTAGATTAGAAGGTAGAAAGGTTTCACAATACTGTTTTAAATTATAAATTGCTTGTATTTTATTTTAAAAGTAGTTTATAAACAATTATTTGACTTTGGTAGGCTATTTAAAAATATTGTTTGGAAAATTTACCAGAAATATGTTATCTTTGTTATTTTCTAAACATTTAGCCAAATCTTTTTGTTCACAGCTGGGCTCAAAATGCAGAGAACTCAAAGATATTCATTTCGGCCAGTGTTACAAGATCTCAGATGAAGGCATGATCGTCATAGCTAAAGGCTGTCTGAAATTACAAAGAATATACATGCAGGAAAACAAATTAGTAAGTACTTACCTTATTCTTATAGCTTCGATTTTGTTTCTAACCTTTGAATTCCTTATAACTTAGCTTATAAATTGTTTTCTGCCCCCCGTCCCCTTTTTTTGGTATTTCAGAGGCAAATACTACTTGAAAGCAAGAATTCTCTCAAAACAACGATTTTACAAATTGATCCTCTAACTGTATATGATCTTATATGTGGCACTTGCTTGATACTCCGCTAACTCAGGTGTATTGAAAAAAATTAAGTTTTAGTGTCAGGCTTTATTATGTGGTTGTAATTCCTTCTGATTTATCTAGAGATTGTAGTAATTCTAGATAGTTAGGATTATTTTTTTTATATTCAGTAAGATGTATGCTTGTGAAATAGAGCCTTTCATTTCACTAAGTGTGGCAAAAATGAGGTTCAATAAATTGAGGTAAATAGTTGTAGTTAAAATAGATTTTATATCTTAAGCACATACATGTGTGACTTGCACTTAATGTATTATATGTAATATATCTAAAGCTATTTAATTTTCTTTTATTGAGATATAATTCATATATAATAAAATTTACTCTTTTAAAGTATACAATTCAGTGATTTTAATATATTCTCGAAGTTGTGCAATCAACTAATTCTAGAATATTTTTATTACCCCAGAAAGAAACTCTGTGCTTATTAGCAATTACTCCCCATTCCCCCCTTTCTTTAGCCCCTGGCAATTGGCAGTCTACTTTCTATCTCTATGGATTTACCTGTTTTAGATAGTTTGTATACCGTAAAATTGGAATCACACAATATGTGTTCTTTTGTGTCTGGATTCATTCACGTAGCATAATGATCATGGTTCATCCCTGTTGTAGCATGTGGCAGAGCTTCATTTCTTTTTTAAGCCTTAATAATATTCCAAACCCATTAATTTTGATTTGATAGATACATAATACAAATTAATAGAAAGGGTTGTCACTAGGGAGGTACTAGTAGAGTTTTCAATGCTGAAAAGGATGCACTTTAAAATAGACAGGTGGTCTTGAATATATAGCATGTTTACGAAGACTTGCTTTTTAATTATACCCCCAAAATAAGAGCTCTTTTTGTTGTCCCTTTGAGTTAGTTTATAAAATTTGATAAATACATCTCTTATATATTAATGTAAAATTTGAAAAGTTTTTAGAAGCATCAGCAATTCAAATAAGATAATGCCATATTTATATATGCATATATATATATATATATATATATATATATATATATATATATATGGCAAGTAGGATAATGCATACATATACATATATATATATTTAAGTGATAGGAGAGGAGATAGGGAGACAGACTCACATGCTGGAATCAAGCAAGCTATTTTTAGTGCCTGAGGCTGGCTCCACCAACCCAGCTATTCTCAATGCCTGGGGCCAACACTCGGACCAGTTGAGCCACTCGCTGTGGGAGGGGAAAAGGGACAGAATTGGGAGAGGGAGGGGAAGAGAAGCCAATGGTTGCTTCTCCAGTATGCCTTGACCAGAAATTGAACCTGGAATATCCAGAGCCTGGGCTGATGCTTTATCCACTGAACCAACAGGCCAGGGCTGATAATGGTATTTTAAAAAGATAGAAAAATTGAAAGACTATGAATTAAAAGTAAATGCCTTTATTATCACATAGAATCATATGTGTCTCTGAAATTATATAGTAAAAATATTTCTTTTTACTATATATATTTTTTTACAGAGACAGATAAGAGTCAGAGGAACAGATAGGGACAGACAGACAGGAAGGGAGAGAGATGAAAGGCATTAGTTCTTTGTTGTGGCACCTTAGTTGTTCGCCAATTGCTTTCTCATATGTGCCTTGACCCGGGGGGGCTACAGCAGAGTGAGTTTTCTTGCTCAAGCCATCAATCTTGGGCTCAAGCCAGTGACCTTTGGGCTCAAGCCGACCCCACACTCAAGCTGGTGAGCCGGTGCTCAACCCGGAGACCTCAGGGTTTCTAATCTGGGTCCTCTGCATCACAGTTCGTTGCTCTATGCACTGTGCCACTGCCTTGTCAGGCTCTTTTTACTACATTTAAAATAAACTTAATTATCACTCCTGAGGCAGTATGGTCTTGAAGAGGGAATAAGGTCTTCCATGGTAGAGAGCCTGAATTTTTGAATTGAGTTAATACTTATCCTTTTGCACATTGTGGCTTTGATGATTAAATTGTCTAGTACATATTCTGATCCATAAAAAGCTATGAAAAAAGTAGTAGTGTTTATGAGATTATGACTATATTTGTTGCCTGTTGGTTTCCACTTTTATACTCAAGATAAGTTAAAGGATATTCCAAGTTAAATTTTCTGTATTTATCTCATAATGAGAATATTTGTTGAGTAATATGTATTTGTTTTCTTGTTGAGTAAACACAGAGAAACATTATTTTGACACATTAAAAATTTTAGTCAGTAGTTTCCCAAAGGAATTAACTACACACACACACACACACACACACACACACATACACACACACATATGCACATATACATATACGCATGTATTTTTTAATTGTGTATGTTTTGAAGGTTCTAGTTCTGTTCACATTAGTTTTTCCCTAATATTTGTGGTCCATTAAAAAGTTGTTATATACCTAAATGCCGAGGAAATTGGTTTTGTTTATATAATTATTCAATAAATATTTCATTTCATTGGAAATTTGAAGTAGTTTTGCCAGATAAAGAAAGTTCAGTTTAACACATTTATTTTGATTGTTCATTTGTTTTTTTAGTTTAAGGTTCTTAAGGAAGTTTAGAGTAATTTGAACTCTTTATATTGGTCAATTGAATTATTAATAGCTAACCTCCCATAGGAACTTTGCATTGTATTTTTGGAATTTATGAAATAAGGAGAAATATTTGAATTGCACAACTACAATTTTAAGTAGTTGGGTTGTTTTAACTATGAGAGATGTTATTAGTCATTTAATAATATTTTAAATAAACTAAGTAGGAATAGTCTGGTTAAAGGCAAATACAGTGTGTCCGTAAAGTCATGGTGCACTTTTGTCCTGTGACTGGTCAAAAGTGCACCATGACTTTACGGACACACTGTAGTGTTTGTATGTGCAGATATATAATTTGTATTGTATTTGTAATTACAGACAGGAAATATAGACTTCATTAAATAGGACAGATATTTTAAATTAACAACTGATAGAAATACTGAGAAGAGAATACTGTGTCTGAAAGGATTCCAACAGAATTTGATCTGTGCAAATATTAATTATTAGTCAAACTATTTTGGTAACTCGCTTATTAAATTGAATTTTCTCAAAAGGAGTTTTAGAGCTTAATTGTGTAATCTAAATATCATCTATACTGTCTAGCATTATAACGTAGTGTTTTAAAAGAAAAACTGTCTTGACTTTTATGTATTGACAGTTTTTGACTGAGTGTGCTTTTTTTATGCTGTATCTTGGCCTTTAGATGGCAGCATTGTCTTTGTGTAGTATTTCAGTGACAGCGTTTTGTGTCCTTGATATAACTATAAAGATATAATGCCTGTACACAGTGTTTGCAGACATTATGGTTTATTTAAAATTTTTATTTAGGTGGATTTAATGCTAAAATTTTTTGTTCAGATAATTAGAAGCTATAGTTGCAGCTAGAATGTTAAAAGGTGAACTTGTTATTTTACACAAAGTAGCAAGATATTCAGACATCCTTATTTGTGGCACTGATTTAATTATTTTAAACTTTAGAATAGTGGAGAGATTCCTGTGTTTACCAGAGGGAAAATTTTATTCAGATGAAAACTGAGTGGCTTGACATCTTAAGGCTCAGATGAATTATGGTAAGGCAAGGAATTGAGCATTCACATGTAAAATCTTTTCAAAAGAGAATGAGTTTCTGTTTTAATCATTTGTGAGTTAGATGTCATGTACCTACATGGATGTATTTTGCATTTGCCATAAAACTCTTGTGTGCAATCTAGAAATAGATGTGAGGGATACAACTAGAGTGAGGATCTAATATATTGTACACACTGTTTCCCTGCTTGTAGCGATAGCTTTCATATAATTTCTGTGTAGTACTTGCTCCAAAGTTATTTTGAAAGCACATTTAATTTGTATGTATAGGTATTGATGATTAAGGAACTCATTAAGTTTATTCTCTTTGCTTCTTTACTTTCATTTTCTGCTTCTCTACTTTTTGGATGGAGAAACTCTTTGGGCAGATTTTATTCAATTTTAAAATGATAGGACCAGATAGATTATTTGTCATTTGTTATTTAGTCTAATGTTTTAAAGCACTTTACTAGGATTTTGTGAATTATTATGGAAATAGTTTTTATGCTATTTTCTTTTGGTTATCATGTTTGATATTATTAGATCTGTATGTGTTGTGTGTATCTTGTTTTCTTTTTAAAAAATACCTTCTACTAGCCTGACCTGTGGTGGCGCAGTGGGTAAAGTGTCAACCTGGGAACACTGAGGTCGCCAGTTCAAGACCCTGCACTGGTCTGGTCAAGGCACATATGGGAGTTGATGCTTCTAGCTCCTCCCCCCTTTCTCTCTTTCTCTCTCTCTCTTACTCTGTGTCTCCTCTCTAAAATGAATAAAATAAAAAGAAATTAAAAAATTAAAATACCTTCTACTTTATACAGTTTGTGAATTAATATAGATTTCTGAATTATCGAGAAAGTAGAATTGTATTATGAATAGATTTTGGAATGGTTTAGGGAAATGATAAATATTACCTGATTAAAACTTGATTTCCCGAAAGTTGATTATAACATTTTATTTATTTTATTTTAATTTTATTATATTTTATTTTATTTCAGCCTTCTGGTGAATTGTTATTTTACTAGTGTCATAAGTTTGACATCTCCTAGAGTTCTTTGGCCACTGCTGTAACATTATTTGTAACATTTTTTATTGTTTTTAATTTTATTATTCTTTGGAGGCTTACACAGATGAGGTAGGAGCTAAGTTTACTTTCAGGCTGAAAGCATTTAAGGGGTGATTGAGGCAAATGCGAAGTTTGTATCAAACTGAACTCAGTTTGTGCCCTGATCCTGTAGTTTCGTGATTTGGATTCTTATATTTCATGCTTTCATTTCCTTGTTCACAGAAAGGATATAATACTAGTTCAGATACGCTATTATGAAGATCAGACTAAATGAGATTAAGAGGTAAAGTACCAAATGGGTTTTATGGTCCCAGACTTAGGATATCTTCAATAAAGGTTACTTTTCTTTCTCTCTCTACCAGTTTATTTCTGGAGTTTAGCAATTTGAATTGGGCTGTGTGAGTGCCTAATATGACCGACTATGTTCTTATTTCACCATATATACTTATTTCACCAGTATAATTCTTTTTTGCTGCTTGCTCTGATTTGAGGCTTTTGCAACAGCCAAGTAAGTAGACTGATAGTCATGTACTCATTAGCTGAGTTATGTAAGGTAAATATTTGCATCAGAGCTTAAATACCAGCAGTTAATTCAGTATTATATGAAAGTTTGTGTTTTCTTACTCTTTTTCTTTTCCATTTAGAGTTCATATATTAAAGGATTTGATCCTCCCTTCTCCTCAATTCTCCCATTATTATACTCCTGATATTTTAGCAATCCTTGTGAATTGAGTTTACTTCTAATGTCAGACATAAATAATTTACATTCATGAGGGATTCATTTTCACTTCATCCTCCAAAATCTCCCAGGGTAGATATTTGCCCTCATTGCCTTTTCCCATCTTAATGTATGTGCCATTTACTTGCACACAGGAATGGTAGTTTTCAGTAAACAGTGATACATGAATGTGGCATTCTAAAAAAGGGGACCTAAAGATACTGACCTTCATTTTATTGTTTTGCATACTACATTTCAGGATTTTTCTGTCATTTTTTGATTTTAAAAAATATTTAATACAGTTACCTTTTATTGAGTATTTATAATGTACCAGGCACTATGAAGTTTTATATAATTCTCACAACTACTCATCTCATTTTATAGATGAATAAATTGAAGCCTACAGAGGTTAAATAACAACAAGTGAGTGTTAAAGTCAAGATTCTAACCTGAATCTGTTAGGTTCTCAAACTTTTGTCTATAAGTCCCATTGGTTGCATGGATACGTAAAAGATGGGCTAATCCATATGTCTTTGAATAAAGCAGAAATTTCCAAAAGGCATTATCTCCCTTTAAAACACTGACTGGTAGTGTGAGACATCAAAGGAAGAAGCTAATTACTAGTGTGAGCAGAAGACTTTTTGCTAGGATGGTAACTGATTTCAGGGGAAGCTGTAACTACCAGTGGAGATATAGTATTTAAAATCTCTTCTGGGAAAATTAGTAATATTATCAAAGGAGAAAACTGTCTTCAAGATAGTGTTTAATGTTTATCTTAATCCTGTACAATATGTGACCATAATTAACTGTAATAGTAGAATTAAATTATGTAATATTTACTTTGCAAAATCATAGTATTTTATGTTTATTGTGAAATTTATATTCCAGTGCTACCACAATTTTATTTTTGTTCAGCATATTTAACAGAAATTTTAATAGATTAAGCAGCAATTTTCAACTGGTGTGCTGTGGTAGGTATGCTGGTATGCTGCAAGAGTTTTTAAAGTATGCAGTACCTGACTATTCAGTCAGGGACACTGACCTCTTTCCCTTAGATTGTCAGATAAAAATGACAACAGCCAACACAGCAGCATCTGGTGTGAATGAATCAAAATTGTCATATCGGCAAAAATATACTTTTTGGTGTGCCGCAGAATTTCAGTAATTAGTTTATATATGCCATAAGATAAAAAAGTTTGAAAATTACTGGATCAGTGAACTGATAACTTTCTACTCTGTTCCTTAACATTATATCAAATGTTCATTCACTTTAATTAACTTTGAATAACTACTATACTCAAGGCACATGTGAGAACTGTTGAGGAATTAAAAAAAGAGTTATACTGACAAAGAGGGGAAATTTTGGTTTAGGCTTACATGCTATGCAAGTATTAATCATAAAAGTTGTTCTTGTGCTAAGAGATAAAGGAGGAATCAGGAATTCCTATAAATAGTAGGTGACGTTTAAACTGGCTCTTGAATGATATATAGTGATGATTGTGAAGCAAGCAATTGTTTTTGGTTGGGGAAGTGATTACAATTGGGAGAAGCAGCATTAACAAAGACAGGCATCAGGAAAATATGTGGAATGTTTAATAAGTGCTGGCTGTTACAGTAAGATTAGCTTTACAGACAGGGTGGGTAGGAGAAGTATTCATATTTGGGTCTGTAAAGGGAAGGTAGGGACCAGATTATTAAGTTTCTTGGGTCCTATGCTAAGGAACTTGAATGTCTTTAGGTAATAGCGTGGGATTCACCAAATATGAAACATGATCATATTTTGGGGTTTTTAGCTTATTTTTTAAATTTTGGGAAAGAAAATATGCAGAATACTAAGAGAGTAATTAAACCTGTATGCCTGTATGCATATTACCCAGATGATAGGAATTACTCACATTTTGTTAATTTTTTTCTTTTTCTTCTTTTTGCCGCCTTTTTTTTTTTTCACTGTGAGAGAGAGAAAGATAGGAAGGGAGAGAGATGAGAAGAATCAACTCATAGTTGGGTTCCAGCTGAGCCAGTGACCTTTGGGCTCAAGCCAGTGACCCCACACTCAAGCTGGTTAAACCTGTGCTCCAGCTAAAGAAGACCTTGGGGTTTTGAACCTGGGACCTCAGCATCCCAGGTTGATGCTATATCCACTGCACCACCATATGATATGGTTAGGCTTTTTTCTTCTTCTTGAATTAATTAAGTAAATAAATTGTAAGTCTCTTGTTTTGCATCCATTGTCATCTCACTGTATCTTTTTGGAGGCAACTCCTATGATGACCCAAAATTTTTTAAGCATTAAAAGGAGTTTAACATACATCATACCATGAACAATAATATAGCATAGTTTAGTTTGTAACTACATATAGTTAATATCTGATATCATCTATTAATATTTTAATATCTGGTCTCACAAAGTATATATCAATATGTAATTTGCATTATTTTATTTTCAGTTGTTTTTGAGATCTAGCAGTATATATATGTAATTCATTATTTTTTATTTTAATTTATTGTGTTTACATAGATTCTAGTGTCCCCCCCGAATACATCCTGCCCTCCCCCGTGTTCCCTAGTACTTCCCCTTTGTCCTCCTCCCCCTAATACCCTTCCCCCTTCCCTCCAGGATTTGCTTTTCTGCTCTCATCCCATCCTGTCATCCCCTTTTCCTCTGTCCATTTTCCCTCTGGATCTTTTGATCTCGCCTCTGTCTCTGTTCCATCCTTCAGTTCATATTATTAGTCGGATTCCTCAAATGAGCAATCATATGACATTTTTCTTTCTCTGCCTGGCTTATTTCACTTAACATAATAGTTTCCAGTTCCATCCATGTTCTTGCAAAAGGTAAGATTTTCTTCTTTTTCATGGCCGAATAGTATTCCATTGTATATATGTACTGCTGCTTTTTTTTTTTTTTTTTTTTGTACCACTGCTTTTTAATCCACTAGTCCACTGACAGACACTTGGGTTGTTTCCAGATCTTGGCTATTGTAAACAATGCTGCCATAAACATGGGGGTGCATTTCTCCTTTTGAATCACTGATGTAGTGTTCTTGGGGTATATTCCTAAAAGTGGGATGGCTGGGTCAAAAGGCAGTTTGATTTTTAATTTTTTGAGGGATCTCTATACTGTTTTCCACAGTGCCTGTACCAGTCTGCATTCCCACCAGCAGTGCAGAAGGGTTCCCTTTTCTCCACATCCTCGCCAGCACTTATTCTGTGTTGTTTTGTTGATGAGAGCCATTCTGACTGGTGTGAGGTGATATCTCATTGTGGTTTTAATTTGCATTTCTCTAATGATTAACATCACTAATGATTAGTGATGTTCAGCATTTTTTCATCTGCCTATTGGCCATCTGTATGTCCTCTTTGGAGAAGTATCTATTCATTTCTTTTACCCATTTTTTGATTGGATTGTTTATCTTCCTGGTTGAGTTCTTTATAAATTTTGGTAATAACCCTTTATCAGACATATTGTCAAATATCTTCTCCCATTGTGTTGTTTGTCTTTTTATTGTCTTTAGCTGTGAAAAAGCTTTTTAGTTTGATATAGTCCAATTTGTTCATCATGTCCTGTTCTTTATTTCCCTTGCCTGTGGAGATAAATCAGCAAATATATTGCTGCGAGTGATGTTGGAGAACTTATTGCCTAAGTTTCCTATAAGATGCTTATGGTTTCACGACTTACATTTAAGTCTTTTATCCATTTTGAGTTTATTTTTGTGAATGGTGTAAGTTGGTGGTCTCGTTTTATTTTTTGCAGGTAGCTGTCCAATTTTCCAACACCATTTGTTAAAGAGACTGTCCTTACTCCATTGTATGATATTAGCACCTTTGTCAAATATCAATTGTTCATAAAGGTGTGGGTTTATATTTGAATTCTCTGTTCTGTTCCATTGATCTATATGCCTGTTCTTATGCCATTACCAAGCTGTTTTGAGTACAATGGCATTGTAGTATAACTTGACATCAGGAAGAGTGATACTAGCCACTTTATTCTTCTTTTTCAAGATTGCTGAGGCTATTCATGTCCTTGTTTGGTTTCATATGAATTTTTGAAATATTTGTTCTGTATCTTTGAAGTATGTATGCTATTGGTATTTTAATAGGAATTGCATTGACTTTATAAATTGCGTTGGGTAATACGGACATTTTAATGATGTTTATTCTTCCTAGCCATGAACATGGTATATGCTTCCATTTGTTTGTATCTTCCTTGATTTCTTTTATCAATGTTTTATAATTTTCTGAGTACAAGTCTTTGACCTCCTTGGTTAAACTTACTCCTAGGTACTTTATTTTCTTTTTGTTGCAATTGTGAAGAGAATTGTTTTTAAAATTTCTTTCAGACAGATCATTGTTGGTGTATAAAAATGCCTCTAATATTTGAGTATTAATTTTATATTCTGCTACATTGCTGAATTCATTTATCAGGTCCAGTAGTTTTTTGACTGAGACTTTGGGGTTTTCTATATACATCATACCATCAGCAAATAATGATAGTTTTACTTCTTCTTTTCCGCTTTGGATGCCTTTTATTTCTTCTTCTTTTCTGATTGCTGTGGCTAAGACTTTCAGAACTATGTTGAATAAGAGTAATGAAAGGGGGCAACCCTGGCTTGTTTGATCCTGATCTTAAGGGGATTCCTTTTAACTTTTTCCCATTGAGTATGATTTTTAAAAAAAATTATTTAATTATTTTATTTTTTTTTAGAGACAGACTCAGAGAGAGGTATAGATAGGGACAAACAGACAGGAACGAAGAGAGATGAGAAGCATCAATCATCAGTTTTTTGTTGCCATTGCGCCATCTTAGTTGTTCATTGATTGCTTTCTCGTATGTGCCTTGACTGCGGGCCTTCAGCCGACTGAGTAACCCCTTGCTCGAGCCAGGGACCTTGGGTCCAAGCTGGTGAGCTTTTGCTTGAACCAGATGAACCTGCGCTCAAGCTGGCGACCTCGGGGTCTTGAACCTGGTTCCTTCTGCATCCCAGTCTGATGCTTTCTCCAGTGCACTACCGCCTGATTAGGCAAGTATGATGTTCACTGTGGGTCTGTCATAGATGGCCTTTATTATGTTAAAGTATGTTCCCTGTATTCCCACTTTGCTGAGAGTTTTGATCATAAATGGGTGCTGGCTTTTATCAAATGCTTTTTCTGCATCTATTGATATTATCATGTGATTTTTGTCCTTCCTTTTGTTTATGTGATGAATCACATTGACTGATTTGCAAATATTGTACCTGCCTTGCCTCCCCAGAATAAATCACACTTGATCATGATGTATGATTTTTTTATGTATTGCTGGATCTGGTTTGCTAATATTTTGTTGAGAATATTAGCATCTAAATTCATCAGAGATATTGTCCTATAGTTTTCTTTCTTTGTGTTGTCTTTGCCTAGTTTTGGAATCAGAATTATGCTTGCTTCATAAAAGGAGCATGGAAGTCTTTCCTCCTCTTGAATTTTTTGAAATAGCTTGAGGAGGATAGGATAGGAGTTAGTTGTTCTTTGAATATTTGATAGAATTCGCCTGTGAAGCCATCTGGCTCAGGGCCATTGTTTGTTGAGAGTATTTTGATAACTGTTTTGATCTCATTTGTTGTAATCGGTCTGTTTAGGTTTTCTGATTCTTCCAGATCAGTGGTTCTTTACCTTTTTTGAGGTAAAGAACCCACCAGTTTCATATGCACATTCACCGAACCCTTCTTTAGTGATAAATAAAATATGATTTTTTTTTCCAAATTCAAGACATAGGAATATGTTTTTTACTGGTGCACAAAATGAGCCATGCATGAATATCACCTTGCTCAAAGAACAAAACCAACAAAGTGCATGAACTCACAACAAATTACTGTTTTACTTTATTCTGGCCTCCACAGCAAAGGCTTCTCTGAACCCCTGAGACTAACTCATCGAACCCCTAGGGTTTGATAAAATCCAGGTTATGAACCACTGTTCCAGATTGATTTTTTTTTAATTTATTTTATTTAGTTATTTATTTTTAGAGAGAGAAAGGAAGAGAGTGAAAGAGGGGTGAAGAGCAGGAAGCATCAACTTCCCTATGTGTCCCGACCAGGCAAACCCAGGGCTTCGAACCGGCAACCTCAGCATTCAAGGTCGAGGCTTTTATCCACTGCGCCACCACAGGCCAGAACCAGATTTATTTTTGAAAGATTATATTTTTCAAGGGATTTGTCCATTTCACCTAGATTGTCTAATTTTTTTTTTTAGGTTGTCTAATTTTTGGCATACAGTTCTTCATAGTATTTTCTTACAATCCTTTGTATTTCTGCTGTGTACATTGTTACTTCTCCACCCTCATTTCTAATTTTATTTGTGTCCTTTCTCTTTTTTTTTCTTGTTGAGTCTGGCTAAGGGTTCATCAATCTTGTTTATCTTTTCAAAGAACCATCTCTTGGTTTCATTGATCTTCTGTATTGTTTTTTTAGTCTCTATGCCATTTATTTCTGCTCTAATCTTTATTATTTTCTTCCTTCTACTTCCTCTAAGCTTTAATTGCTGTTCTTTTTTTTAGTTCTTTTAGTTGCCAGATTATGTTGTTTATTTGAGCTTTTTCTAGCTTCTTAAGGTTTGCCTGTAATGCTATGAACTTCACTCTCAGGACTGCTTCTGCTGTGTCCCACAGATTTTGAGTTGTATGCTCATTTTCATTTGTTTCAAGGAAATTTTTGATTTCTTCCTTAATCTCATTGTTAACCCATTTGTTATTTAATAACACGCTGTTTAGTTTTCAAGTGTTTGAGTGTTTTTCAGTTTCTCTATTGTAGTTGATTTCTAGTTTCATGCCATTGTGGTCAGAGAAGATGCTTGATATGATTTCAATCTTCTTTAATTTGTTGAGACTCGTTTTATGTCCTAATATGTGGTCTATCCTAGAGAATGTACCATGTGCACTTGAAAAGAAGGTATATTCTGCTGCTTTAGGGTGAAAGGTTCTGAAGATATCTATTAAATCCAGTTGATCTAGTGTGTCCCTTAATTCTGCTGTTTCTTTGTTAAAGTTCTTTCTTGAGGATCTATCCAGTGATGTTAGTGGGGTATTGACATCCCCTACTATTATAGTATTGCTGTTGATTTCGCCTTTTATGGCCATCAAAGTCTGCTTTATATATTTAGGTGCTCCTATATTAGGTGCATAGATGTTTATAATGTTTATCTCTTCTTGTTGAATTGCTCCCTTTATTATTATGTAGTGACCTTCTTTATCCCTTACTTTGTTTTAAAGTCTATTTTGTCAGATACAAGTATTGCTACCCCAGTTTTTTTTTTCATTTCCATTTGCATGAAATATTTTTTTTCATCCTTTTACTTTCAGTCTATGTGTATCTTTTGTTTTGAGGTGGGTCTCTTGTAGACAGCATATGTACTGCTCCTGTTTTATCCATTCAGCTACCCTGTGTCTTTTGATTGGAGCATTTAATCCATTTACATTTAAGTTTATTATTGATATATAGTTGTCTATTGCCATTTTATTCTTTAAATCTACATTCTTCTTATACTAGATATTTTTGTTTCCCAGTCTGTTCTGTCTACAGCAGGCCCCTTAACATTTCTTGCAGCATTGATTTGGTTGTGATGAATTTCTTTAGTTTTTTTTTTTTTGTCTGGGAAGGTTTTTATTTTTCCTTCAATTTTAAACAATAGTCTTGCTGGATAAAGAAGTCTTGGTTGTAGGTTCTTGTTCTACATTACTTTAAATATTTCTTGCCTTTCCCCTCTGGCCTCAAGTGTTCCTGTTGAAAAGTCAGATGTCATCCTTATGGGGTTCCTTTGTAGGTTATTGACTGTTTTTTTCTTACAGCTTTTAGTATTCTTTCTTTATCTCTTAGCTTTGGTATTTTGATTATGATGTGTCTTGGTGTGGGTCTTTTTGGTTTCTTTTTTAATGGGGTTCTCTCTGCTTCTTGAACTGGTGTGACTCTTTCCTGCATCAATTTAGGGAAATTTTTAGCTATAATTTCTTCACACAGGTTCTCTATTCTTTGTTTTTTCTCTTCTCCTTCAGGAATCCCAAGTAGGGGATATTGTTTCTCTTCATGTTGTCAAAGAGCTCTCGTGGAGATTCCTCAGACTTTTTGATCCTCTTTTTTTTTCTTTGCTGTTCTGCTTTCATGCTTTTGCTTATCTTGTCCTCTAATTCTTTTATTTGATCCCTTGCTTTATCCAGCCTGCTTTTAATTCCTCCTAGTGTAGTCTTCATTTTTGATATATGTTTGCCATTTCTGTCTGGTTCTTCTTTATGATTTCCGTGTTTCTTTTTATGTTTAACAATTTTTTAATTGAGGTGTTCATTAAGTCCATCCATTGTAGCTTTGAGATCCTTAAACATCCTAACAATCATTATTTTATACTCTGCATCCAGTAGTTTGATTATATCCATTTCATCCAGATCTTTTTCTGGGGATTTGTTTTGTTGATTCATATGACTTATGTTTCTCTGTCTTCCCATTGTTTCCGTTTGTGGCTTGCAGGCTTGTTCCATTTGTGGTCTCCTTACCTAGTAGAGCTGCTTTGAAGTCTTGATTTGTTTGTTTTCAGTTTACTAAACTCAGTGGTAGGCTTGTTTACTGATCTCTGCAGGAGGCTTATTTATAACTATCTAGGAACATGGTGGGTGTGACCTCTGAGAATCTGAAGGTGGATTTTTCCATCTGCTCTCTGGGGCTGAGGGCTTTCTCAGCTTCCTAGGGGGAGGTATATCTCAGATCTCCCTGGAGACCTGAGTTACTGCCCTTCCACCCCACTTCCTGCTTTCAGCTGTGTCTTTAGCACTGATTGGAACGGTAGACTTTTCTGGAGGTGGGTCACCTGGAACCACTTTAGGCTTGTGCTGTGTGGAGGGATCAACCCCTCCCCTAGCTTTGGCTACCTCCACACTGGATGAGTCAGCTTTTCAGGTCATCCCAGGCATTCCTCTGCATGTCACCATCTGTCTTGCTGTCCCCACTTTCCTTGTGGAAGACAAGCCAGTCCTCTCAGCCCTCCTTGTCCCCAGGCAAATGGCTGTGAGCAATATTTTCTGCTTTGTTTCTTTATGGCACCTCTGCTGTTTCCCCCACACAGAACTTTGGTCTTCTCCCCTCTCAATGCTTTCTGTCTGTCTCTTCCAGTGCCTGGATTTCTTGGCTGGGTCTCCAGTTCTGAGACTGAGGGCCCCCATCTTTCAGGGTCTCTCTCCTTGTAATGAGAGCCCTTTTAGGCTCTCAGCCTCAGCCTCCCCTCACTCCTAGAAGCAGGGGAGCCTTTAATTCAGTGTTTTTAATTGTTAGTGTTCTGTGTGTGTGTGTGTGTGTGTGTGTGTGTATCTCCTGTTTATTCCCTATTGAAGGACACTTAGATTGCTTCCAGTGTTTTAGCATCACAGACAGTGTCTCAAAAATTTTGTGCTTATTAGTAGTATGAATTTCTCTAGAATAAGTACCTAAAAATGTAACTATTGGGAGCTGAGATAGATATATTTTCAAATTTTTACTAGATTATGGCAGATTATTCTTCATGAGTAATTGAGATCATGATTCATAGATATATTTTTCTGATAGATTGTCAACTCTTTTGAGATCAGGAAGGTATCTAGTTGTCTTTTTATCCCATCCCCCTTTCATGTTGGTACATAATAAATATTCAGTAAATGTTAATTTAGTGATAAATGGGTTACTAAAGACCTGACCATGCTCTTGTGTGTGTGTGTGTGTGTGTATGTGTGTGTGTGTGACAGAGACAGAGAGAGGGGCAGATAAGGACAGAAAAACATAAAAGGAGAGAGATGAGAAGTATCACTTCTTCATTGTGGCTCCTTAGTCTCCTTAGTTGTTCATTGATTGGTTTCTTATATGTGCCTTGACTGGGGAACTGTAGCAGAGTGAGTGATCCCTTGCTCAAGCCAGTGACCTTGGGCTTCATGCCAGCGACCTTTGGGCTCAAGCCGGCGACCTTTGGGTCATGTCTGTGATCCCATGCTCAAGCCAGATGAGCCTGTGCTTAAGCCAGCGACCTCGGGATTTTGAACCTGGGTCTTCCATGTCCCAGTTCGACGCTTTATGCACCACACCACAGCCTGGTCAGGCTTGACCATACTTTTAAAAATGTGTTGAAGTATTTTGGGAACTTCTTAGAAAAGATGTATTTGAATATGTAAATAAAAGCTTGAAAAATAGCTGAAGGGTATAGGATCAATAACTTTTTAACTTTTTAAATAAGTAAAAATTTTTTATTTACTGTGTGAATGATGCCATTTTTTATGTATCAGTTAGTATTTATTAGTGCAATTGTTTTTAACAACATTCCGTTCTGGTAAACTAGAATATAATTTTTAGTCTTGTCAGAATTACATTAACTTGTATTTTCTTATCTTTAGTAAAATTGTTTTTATTTTACTGAAGGGATTTTGAAAGACCCACTTTAAAGACAAGTGTTATACGGCAGACAAATATATTTAAAACATTGAAACACTGTTAAAATGTTATTTGTTAGATTTTTCAGTTTTAAGAGGAGAGCTTGATTTCTCACTCTCTTTATTATCTATTGGTATCTTTTTCCTATGGATATCTTTTTTACCTACCAGGTGTCCTTTTTTCTTTAATCTTTTTATTTTCTAATATAATGAATTGTATTCTATTATCTGAAAAGCATAGAAAACCATGAAGAAGGAGGAATGTGTGTGTGTTTTCTTCCCCTTTGTACCAGTGTGGTATGGCTGGCTGGCCATGACTTGGGTAATATTTATATAATTTTGGAATATATTAATTGTTTTACCCAGCATATTTACCTGCCTAATTATATTAGTTTAAAAATATTACAGGTAGTTCACAAACTTTGCTCAACTGATGATAGATGCTCAAATGCTAACAGAATCTCAGGAGGAAACTGGCCTAATATTATTAAAAGCTCTTATACAGATAATCCAATGTTAATAATGTGGAATTTATTATGGTTAAAATAGGATACTCCAAATGGTAATAACATAATTTTCATTTTGTTCTGAATTCAAATTCCATAGTACTAAGAATATCCAAATTATCTTGAATTTAACATTTATAATTGTTAGGTTATTCTTAGTATTGGAATTTTTTGCTGGTATTATTTTTAACTTATATAGTCCATAGTTTACATCTCTTTTATAAAAATATTATTTTGTTTACTTTTGTGACTGCATTTTTAAAAATTCAGGAAGAGATTTGGGGCAAATTAAATAATCTCTCATATCTAAGTGTGAAAAAGCTCCTCTCTAAAGCTTTGTGCTCAAGTGTTAATAGCAGATGGTTTAGATAAAGAGCTGAGTCATTAGACTTAACAGATGGAAATTTTATAAGGTTAGATGGTAGTGGGATGCTGGGAGTACATTAGGCCTGTCATTATGAGCACATGATCTTCAGCTATCTTTCTAAACTATCAGTCACTAAGTAAGATGTATTATTTGAATCTAGGGAGATGTTTTGGCTTTTATTTTTTTTTATCTACAGTAATGAGTTGTAGGGTTTAGCATAGCCAAGACTTATCCCATTTATTATTTTAATGGGTAGACTTAGAGGAGAGGTATTAGTTGTTTTGTTTCATTTTGTTTTTAAGATTTGCCTTTCTGAATATTATTTACAGTCTGTAGTTGAATCTGGCTTCCAGGTGATTGATTGTATGCTTTTTTCCCAGTATTTCCTTGTAGTTATTATAAAAAAGATACATTATCATGAAAGTTCTCTGCCAGTTGGGTTTTTCACGAGGTGATCTTCTCTTCAGGCAAAAGCTACTCAGGTTATGCTCCTATGTCGGCAACGTTTTTAGTGAGTACTGTTCCTATTCTTGCTGCAGATTTTGATTATTCATATTACCTAGGTTGTCTTTTTCTTTTCTTTTTCTATTTTCCTTGAAGTTTTTGTTAAAGGCCTGATATGAAGTTGCTTCCTGGGAAGTAATTAGAAGGATAAATAGTCATGAGAGTGTTGGGGAAAATTCTTTTCCTTAGATCACATCTTCTGGTTTTAGAGCTGGGATGTTAAAAAGCCATATGAAAGATGAAGTCTGTTCTACTTTGATATCTATTTGTTTTTAAACCCTCTATTGCAGTTCTTTTGCATAGACAAATTTGATTTGCAGGCAAGATCAATATAGTCTTTTTCTTTAGTGGGTGTTCCACTTCACTATTTTTGATTTTTAAAATATAATAATGTTCTTGGGTTTAGAACATTTAAAGAGTCTATTACCAGTTTTTCATTTACTGTTTAGATTTAAGCATAAAATATAGATGTTTATTCTTCACTTTCATATGATATATAAATGAATACACTGAGACTTTGTAAGCCAAAGACAAATTAGTCCTATTTGAACAATTTTTAGGGTGATTATTCTTATCTTTTGTTTTCCTCTTAATGAATATATCTTTAAGAAATAAAATTTTTGTCAATTACAGTTGACATTCAGTATTATTGAATATGTCCTTGAAAAAATAAAGAGGAAGATCTATATTTATATTCATTGTTTTTTAAATACATATATAAATGCCTATAGATTATGAAATTATTTGCATCATCTTATGCTAGCTTTTCAATTTGACTCCCAAGATCATGGTAGAATTAAGTAAGCTGTGATTTGTAGTTTTCTGAATGAGGGATCAAAATATATTTTCATGTCTTTTGACTTGGTTAATGTTATCTTTAAATATTTGAAGATAAATTTTAAGTAGTTTGATATTTTATGTTTTTGCAGGATATAATTTTATATATGCACATATATCAAAAAGTATTATATATCATATATAATTGTAGGTATTCCATTATATAATCTATTATACTTTCCATAAATTATAATTGTTTTAAGCTTATGAGTGAATAACTTAATGGAAAATAGTGTGGAAGGTAAAAATATACTGTGTATTTTTCTGAATTCAGTCATGACCTAAGAAATTTCCACAATATTGACTTTTTATCTTGTTCACAATCCAGAAATGCTTTAATTTAGTATGAATCCTCTTGCTAAAATACTCTTTTCATCATTTCAGAACTCTGTAGTGGCTGACTTCAAAGATTTCTCTAATTACCAGTCTGTATTCTCATTTTATTCTTAATTTGTGCATTTACTCTTTATTTTCTCTTACCATCTTGCTTCTTTTCCCCAATATGTATTCATTACCTTCAAGCTCAGCAATATATTTCTTTTTGTCAAATATTAAGTATCCTGCGACATTTATTACTTTCGCATATTCTATCAGCTTCCTGTTTTTTATTATTTCTTATTGACCTGTTGATAGTTTGTTGTAGATTTTAAGGTTTCAGTTTAGTTGTGTAAGTTCCTTGAAATTGGAGATGATGATGTCCTTTTTTTCAAGTTACTAAATGTAGTAATGGATTATATATTTGTCAGTGTTTTGACTAAATGGATAGTTGTTGAGACATCTTAATATTAATTTTTTTCTAACAACAATTTTAAAGGTTCTGGAAAGGACTGTTAATGAAGATGAACCACTCTATACTCAAGTCCTTATGGTTTATTTGTGGAAAAATTATTTTTATGATAAGAAAGACAGCTATTAAAATTTAAGTTTTTTTTTTTTTTTTTTTCAAGAGAGAGAGACAGTGAGAGGGATAGATAGGGACAGACAGACAGGAAGGGAGAGAGATGAGAAGTATCAGTTCTTCATTGTGGCACCTTAGTTGTTCATTCATTGCTTTCTCATATGTGCCTTGACTGGGGGGCTACAGCTGAGCAAATGAACTCTTGCTCAAGCCAGTGACCTTTGGTTTCAAGCCAGCAACAATGGGGTCAAGCCAGTGACTCCGCACTCAAGCTGGTGAGTCCACACTCAAGCTGGTAAGCCCGTGCTCAGTCCTGTAACCTCAAGTTTTGAACCTGGGTTCTCTGCATTCTAGCCCAACACTCTATCTGTTTTGCCACTGCATGGTCAGGCAAAAAAATTTAAAATTTTTAATGAGACACATGCCAGTAGCTTAATACCATTATTTAGACTTTGACATATACATATAATATAGCTTTTAGAACATGAGATTTAAATTTTGTTAGCAACTGAATTGTTAAAATATGCTTCATTTTAGCAGTGTCAAGTGATTCTTTTTTTTTGGATTTTTTTTTTAGTATGAAGCAGGGAGGCAGAGAGACAGACTCCCGCATGTGCCTGACTGAGATACACCTGGCATGCCCACCAGAGGGCGATGCTCTGACCATCTGGGGTGTTGCTCCATTGCAACCGGAGCCATTCTAGCACCTGCAGCGGAGGCCATGGAGCCATCCTCGGTGCCCAGGCCAACTTTGCTCCAGTGGAGCCTTGACTGTGGGAGGGAAGAGAGAGATAGAAAGAAGAGGGGGAAGGGTGGAGAAGCAGATGGGCACTTCTCCTGTGTGCCCTGGCCAGGAATAGAACCTGGGACTTTCAGACACCCGGCTGACACTCTACCACTGAGCCAACCGGCCATGACCTCAAGTGATTCTTAATTAATGTTCATACCAGAAGAATGGCAGTAATAGTTTGAGGAAGTAAAATCCCAAATAAGTCTGTCCTTCTCAAGAATTAAGTAGTTTATATAAAATAATTTCTTAAAAGAGAATGTTGAAACTTGCGGCTTAAAATTTGTTTTCATTAAAAATTACCTGTTATGTATTTTCACTTATTGGTTTGTATCAATCTTCAGTTTTTCATTGCGACACCTTGTTGTTCATTGATTGCTTTCTCACATGTGCCTTGACCGCAGGCCTTCAGCAGACCGAGCCACCCCTTGCTGGATGGAGCCAGCGACCTTGGGTCCAAGCTGGCGAGCTTTTGCTCAAGCCAGATGGGCCCACACTCAAGCTAGTGACCTCAGGGTCTCGAACCTGGGTCTTCTGCATCCCAGTCTGATGCTCTATCCACTGCGCCACCGCCTGGTCAGGCCTGAATATAATTTTTATACAACATTTTTGGATTGCAGAGTCAAGAACAGTTTTTTTAAAGGAGAGCATAATAATACTGATTGCTGATTTGGATAAGAATAGGAGATATTTCACATATAGTGTTTTCCATAGTGGTAAATCATTTTCAGTCTAGTGTATGCATTTGTCTAGTGTCACAGGTTCATTCTTTAGAAACATGTGCCTTTCCTTATTCTTTCCCTCAAGGCATACCTTTATTCAGCTGTTTTTGAAACTTCTCCACTTATTAGAATCAATATATAATAATCTTATCTTAATACTTACATCCCACCTTTGAGATTCTGTATTTGTACATGTCTAAGGTTAATAATGTATTTGTTTTTATGCATTATAATATTAACGGTACATTGAATTCGAATTTGCATACATATCTTGTTGATTATGTACTTCCTTCTTTTAAAAAGTTAAGAAAAGTCCTTTTTTTTAATTTTAGAGTTTATTTATTGACTTTTGAGAGAGGAGAAGGGGGAGACAGAAAGTAAGACAGTGGGGGAGGAGTGGGTATGTGCCTTGACTGGGCAAGCCCAGGTTTTGAACCGGTGACTGCAGCATTCCAGGATCATGCTTTGTCCATTGTACCACCACAGGTCAGGCAAAAGTCCCATTTCTTAAAAATAAATTATTGTGACTTGAATGTGATTTTTTGAGGCCAGTAAACCAGCTTCCTGCAAATACCTATATTACATGCCTCATAATGAGACATCCATTATTGTGGGGGAGTGCTGTTAACATAAATATTGAAGAACCCATGCAGTATTTTGATTTCAGTTGAAAACTTACGAGTAAAATGGTGCCAAAATAATCTTTGACCAGATTTTTCAGCATTTAAAAATGATTATTAATGCCCTTAAAAAAAACATAGATGTGCTCGCTACATTACTTATAAAAGACTAGAAGATCTTATTTTCATTACTATCTTATTCTCACACTAAGTTAGTATAAGAATCTGTAATTTGACAATTGAAATGATTGACTCATGTGAATATGTACATTGTTTTAGGGGATGTTTCCATTTTAGACAGTGTATGGCGATACCCACTTTTGTGGTTTCATTTACTATTTGCATGCTCTTTGACAGCTGGCCTTTACTAATCTCACATCATGGGTTTTGAAACTTTTTCCTTAAAGCTTTATAATTGAATTACAATACATTATGTTCTTTGTTTTCTCCTGGAAAAGGATTTAAACAAACTTTCTATTGCACTTGTTGAATATGTATTTCATAGTAACCACCATGAAGTTTGCAGCATTTAAGAAGATGAAAAAGCAAAGATAAAAGGTACACATTCAAGAAGGCTTGGTTTCACAGTTGGTGCGTAATCCTTTCTGCTGTCATTGGTACCCTAACCCTGTACCTACCAGAACAAAAGAAACTGAATTGGAAATTGTGGGAGCTGGAGAACATTCAGTTTGCAGCCCATCGCATGGCCCATAGGCGTTGTCAGGTCTCAGTTTGATGCCCTTTATTCTTTCTGACAGATGTGAGGTAGGGTCTATGAGGGGGAAGTCATTACTAGAGAGAGGGCAGTGTCAGATCAAAAGTAACCAGTGATCAAACAAGGTAAAGGGCTGTGGAAAATATGCTCTTTCTGGCCTCAACACCTGCCTGATCACTGAAGGGAATAGTCCTGTGTGTCAGGGCAAGTTGATTTTCTTTGATGAACAGTGAATTAAAGTCAGAATGGAAGCTTAAGTGGAGTACAGAAGACTTTTACTTCCTATTCTTGAGCAATTTGGATGTTTAAATTTTTTACTTTAATTATCTAGAAGTTATAGAAGTCATTCTTTGTTGAATAAAATATTAAAGCTTACCCATACTAACTTTGCTATCACTGTATACTTAGAGATAGTACTAATAAACAAGTTTCCTTATAACAGCTTTAGAAGTCACCAAACTCTTCATTTTTTTCAAGCATCTAATTATAACTTTAATGAGAACATTTTTATAATTATGATAGTGCATACAAAGTGGATTAGTGCTGAGTTTGGCACATAGTAGGTCTCTTTATTGTAAAATTTTAGAAGTTAATTCACTAAGTAATTTCAAATAAATTTGAATTAACTCTTTTCCAAGTGCTTGCTATATTTTCTGTAAAGGTAACCCTTTCTAATCAGGTCAGTTGGAAGAAAATTTAAAGAGACAACCTCATTGAGGTTTTATATGTATATTTTCTTTTCTTTACCCTTTCATCTTTAGAGGTATGTGACTAAAGTCTAGCAGAGAAGTGATATTTTTATCTTTCATTAGCTTGCTGTGTGAATAAATTGACAATTGAAGCAATTTCTAAAAATTTCAATTCTGTTATTTCCCTTTATATTAAGAGCAGGGATTTAACTGCTTCTAGATTTTACTGTCTCAAGTTTTGGCATTTTAAATACTGCTGAATATCATTCAGGTTCATAAATAAGTCTATAGTCACTTTTAGAGGTGGAAAGCATAATGAGAGTGATGTTTTAAGATTTTTGCAATCTACAGTGCAACTTGGTAAAGGAGTCACTGAAGGTAAGAAGAAAGATCATAAACATGCTATTGAAGTAAATCCAGAGTGTGATAAGGATAGTGACATGTTGAGATAAAGTCCAGACATAAAAGTCCTCATTACTTCAAATATTAAATATGTGGTTACTCATTATCCATTATTTAATTAATTTCATTCACTTTTAAACCAAAGTGTCAATTTTATATGTATTATCAGTTCCAAATGCTTATAATTTGAATAGAATATGTTCTGATTGGTTGAGATGATGAAGCTCTCTAAATTTTTTGCCTATTCCTTCAATTATGATGAAAAGTATAAACTTTTTGTATCTGAAACCATGAAAAACTTGATATATTTGAAAAATTAAATCATTGAGTAAGTAGTTAGGCTTGACCAAGAACAACATGTGTTGTGTTAGAGTCTAGAGTAGTGGTTCTCAAACTTTTTGAAGTCGGGGCACATTTAAAATTCTACAAATAATTGTAGGTGCACTATATACAAATTTCTGAGAAATATGTTATAATTAAGTCAAATATTAAAGAAAAAAATAGTCCAAGTGTGCTTTTATGGTAATTAAACAAAATAAATATGACAAAATTAAATTTATTCTGACATTA
Source organism: Rhynchonycteris naso (assembly GCA_037038555.1). Taxonomy (NCBI): domain Eukaryota; kingdom Metazoa; phylum Chordata; class Mammalia; order Chiroptera; family Emballonuridae; genus Rhynchonycteris; species Rhynchonycteris naso. Next base: position 153,628,177 of record CM073000.1, on the reverse strand, counting down.
AAAAAATTTTTTGTTACATTTCTTGAATTATGCTTTTTAGAATTTGTAAAAATGAGGGGTTAAAAATAAAATAAACGACAAAAAGTTATATTTTTATATATATGGATACATTCTTAGTAAGATTTAGTAAATTCAGCAGGTTCTGGCGCAAATGTGTTAAGTTTTCTCATTTTGTGTTTATGAGAAACCTGAGTCTGATATGTCCTAGCGATTCTTCAATGTTTGGGCATATATTTGAAAGGCAAACTCTCATTTTCTCGTCAATACATTGAAGAATTCCTCTCTTTTTACTCTTAATTGTGTTGAGTGCAGAAAACCCCACCATACATATCATCTTAACTTTACACCAGTGGTTCTTAACCTTTTTTGAGGTACCGAACCCACCGGTTTCATATGCGCATTCACCGAGCCCTTCTTTAGTGATAAATAAAATATGATTTTATTTTCCAAATTCAAGACATAGGTATATGTTTTTATACTGGTGCACAAAATGAGCCATGCATGAATATCACCTTGCTCAAAGAACAAAACCAACAAAGTGCATGAACTCACAACAAATTACGGTATTACTTTCTTCTGGCCTCCGCGGCAGAGGATTCTCCGAACCCCTGGGACCAACTCATCGAACCGCTAGGGTTCGATAGTACCCAGGTTAAGAGCCACTGCTTTACACCAAACAGGATAGAAGAAACTTGCCTCCAGTCTTTTTGGGGAACATGGAGGGGGTAGTGTAAACAATACAGCACCACAGTTTAACAGCTTTTTGCAACCTAATCAGTCAGCAAGTGAGGTGGGGGGTTGGGCAGATTGTCAGTTTACAGCCAATTCCCCACATTTCTGTCGCTCAAAAATCTAAACTCCAAAAACCCTGTTGGTTTTTTGGTCCTCAACAGGCACATATTTCTCTGGAATAGAATAGGGCGCACCTGGAAATCTTCTAGGGTGCACCAGTGGTGAGAACCACTGGTCTAGAGACAAGATTTGTCTAGCACTTGCCTAGCACCAATATATATAAAGAAAATCTAGTCATTTTGTCCTCAAATTCTGAAAACAAGAATATATTTGAAATTTTTGGTTTTCCAGTAAAAAGGATAAAAGTATTATTACCACAGCCTTTTAAAAGTGATATTTAATCTAAAAATTTGTCTATTATTCTTTGTATGAAGTGACATGTTTATTTTTGATATTCTTATATAACTCAAATCTTCTTTCTTACACTCAGATATATGAATCAAAATAATAATAGTATGTTTAACCTTTAAGTTAAATTAGTATGGGACTTTGACACTTTTGTTAGCTATAAATATACTTTATGCATAATTATAATTATAAAAATGATATGTATGGTTTGTCTTTTAAACAAGTTTTGCTTGTAAATTGTCATTAAATATACTTTTTTAGGGTCGGTCTTTTTAAAGTAGTTGACTGCCTGACCTGTGGTGGCTCAGTGGATTAGGCATCGACCTGAAACACTGAGGTCGCCAGTTCAAAACCCGGGCTTTTTGGTCAAGGCACATATGGAAGTTGATGCTTTCTGCTCCTCCCCCTTTCTCTCTCTCTGTCTCTCTCTTTCTCTGTCTGTCTCCTCTCTCATAAAGAAAAATGAAATAAAAGTAGTTGACTGAGAAGTTCCTATGTAGGCATCGAGTTAGATGCATTGTTTTTTTCTATTTGGAATAAAATTCTAGTAAATTAAGATTCTGTAACTATTTTGGAAGCTTTTCAAATTTAGAAAATCATAATACAGAATCATTACACAATCTAAATACAGTTAGACTCATTTTTTTTGCTTTTGATTTTGTTTTAATATGTTTGCCCTTAACTGTCTCTGAAGGACTGCAAATTGAAACCAATATGATAAAATTACTCTGATTTAGGGAGAAGAATAATTTTGGTTTGTGTCTTGGTTCTCTGAGGGCATCTTTCCAGTCTGTCCTTCAATTTGGATATGTGCAAAAAGGATTTAAGTTTTCTAATATTTTAATATTAATGTTAAGAAGAAACATTTTCAAAGGTAAATTTCAATTTTAAAAGTAAACATCAACCGTTTTTCAAAATGACCTCAGCAGCATAAAATTTTAGTAGTCATAATCTTTGGTTCATGAAATACTCTCATAATTGGTCCATGAATTACCTTATTTTCTTGTAAAAGCTTATTTATCTAAATATTATTTAACATTTACTCAAGAATCTTTTATCTAAATCAATAGCTAGAGTGTTACCAATAATTTTCTTCTACCCATGTATTCTTCCCTTCTCTCCTCTGACTTGCCTTCAGAGATAATCATAGGTAATCAGAATAACCACTGTCCTGAATTTTATGTTTATCATTTTCTCCACTTTGTTACATATGCTCTTTTGCCTAAACAACAAATTGTTCAGTTTTTACTTTTTTTTGATTCTTTTCTAAGAGGTCATCGATGTGCTTGTAAACATAGTGCTTTAGCAGATAGTCTAATGTACAGGATGGGGCAAAAGTAGGTTTACAGCTGTGAGTATGGGAAAAACAGAGTTAATTTTTGTATTATTAATTATTGTATTATTTTCCATATGAACAACTGTAAATCTACTTTTACCCTACTCTGTATTATTTAGTAGTGGCATAATTTAGTAAAATAATCTAAAGGAAGTATGTTTCTGAACTTAATACTGTTTAAATCTAACTTTCAAGTGAGATTTAAGTTTAATTCTCTGCTATGTTTTAATGTTTTTAGATTTTTAGATTAAATACTACACATGTTGATCCCTTGCATTTTGCATCTCCCATTTATAAATTATGTTCATACATATGGAGAATGAGGTCTTTCTTTCTTAGTTTTGGTTTGCTGCAATTGTAACAATTTCTGTGATTTGATGTACAGGTTAGAAAAGTTATTTTTTTAGGTAATGCATAGTGGTAGTTGGTCATGAATATTTAATTATCAGTTTGATATGGAGGCAAATGAATTTTAAGCTTACCAAATGATGTTTATGTTTTCTTATTAGTTTAAAATGGTATCATTAGTAATTTAATAATCCAATCATTGTCATTTTATATAAAGATAAAATGATTGTACTAAATATCTTTTATTGCTAGATGTTTTATTGATTTAATACAGACTCAGAGGGGAAAAAAAGGAATACTTCATTAAATATTTGTATTCATTTTAAGACTTTCTGCTCCTGTAATTTCGGTGCTATAAATTTGTATATATAAATACATAAAATAATATAATGTGGGTGAAGTGATATCAGATCAATGTAGTATGAATTTAAAGGAGAGATCATTCTTTTCTTTGTGAGGGAGTCTGAGAAGTTCATATTATTTGTCTTTGTCCTCTAAAATATACCTTGGTGAGATTGCTTATGAATGATAAATACTGTTGGCATAAAGTGTTTAGGGTTGTAGTTGGAGAAGCTTCATATAATTCATTTATTGCAGTTTATTTAATGTTTTGTAATGTGAGGCACACCTGAAGAAGCAGAACAGTAAACTCTCAAGACTTTTTGTAAAAGATTTTATTTATTCATTTTAGAGAGAAGGGAGGGAGGAAGGAAGGGGTGGGAGGTGCAGTAAGCATCGACTTCCGTATGTGCCTTGACCAGGCAAGTCTGAAGTTTTGAGTGGGCGACCTCAGCATTCCAATTGGATACTCTATCCACTTCACCACCACAGGTCAGGCTTCTTTAAGATTTTTAAAAGTATCAAATAATTTTATCAAGATATAATGCTATGATTTCTTAACTTTTGTCCACGTATACTCATTATTTGGATAATTTAATAGAAAAAGTTATCACATGGTTTATAGCATTATTATATACTCTGATTTATAGTATTTGGGAGAATAGAGGTTAAGTTTAAAGGTAGAGATTAGAGAGTAGAGTGATATTTTATAACCTAGAAAATGATATTGAAAGCCTTGGAAATGAATGCTGCTGTAGTTATAGGTGGCATAATTCTGGGAAAAATATTCTCCTTGGCTTCTTTATGGTTATGAGATACAAGGATCAATTTAAAAAATTTTTTAAGTCCAAACTCCTACCATTCACTTATTCATTAAGCATTTATTGAGTACTAACCATATACTACTGTGTTTCTATATCCATTTTTCTTGTGTGATGCCAGCTAACATCAGTAATTTTCTTCTATTTTGTATTTACGTATATAAGAGCCTGCTGGGGAGGACAGTAACACCCCCTGCCATAGTCATTGTTCCAGAACCTAGACTCTTAACCTTTAATATATTGAATGCTGTATTTTAAGTGTAATAATTTGAAAATGATGGCATCTACATAATATTTTTTTGCTAATTGTAACTTTCAAGTTATTTCCTCTTAGTTACTGAATTAAGATGAAATATTTTGAAGATTAAAATTAAAGAGCTATTATATAGTATAAAACATTGTATGCTTATTACAATGACCTGTTCTTTATAAAGATTCTTTGATGTTTAAGAAAGACTTGTTCCATGAGCCATTGTAGAACTTGAGTAGTACATGATTAATAATACTCAAAGAATTAAATATAATGAATTGAGTTTTGATATTATTCCATTGGGGTAGTATTTTAGTTATAAGAATATTTATGAGTACATTGTTAACTACATATATCATACACAGTCCTCTATTATGAGCAAGCTCAGTTAAATAGTCCCTCTGGTCATAGTCATAGAGAAAGCTAGACTTCTGATCAGTTGTTTTCTTTTATTATTTCACTACTGCAGATTTTATAAAAGAAGCTTTCATCTTGCTTTCCTCTTTGCTTTGGCATCTTACAGGTGATGTGTTGTGGAATTGTGCACCAGAAACGTGTATAATTTTGTTAACCAGCATCATCCAATACATTCAATAAAAAAGAAACAAGTTATTAGTTCATATAAAATAAAGCATTCAGGACTTCTGTATTATGGAGTAACTTTTCTTTTTAACCCTTATTTTCTAACTTGTTTCAATTTTCATTTCTACTTGTGTTTCTCCAGTAGGGTGTATTTCCATGAACTACCTCAATTTCTTTTTGGAAGGAGGAGGTTTATATGTAAGATCCTATAATCTATGAATAGAGATGATTTTACTTCTTTCTTTTCTGTTTGGAAGTTTTTTATTTTTTTTTTCTTGCCTAATTGCTCGTGCTCTGACTTCCAGTAGTATATTAAATAGCAGTGGGGAAAAAAAGGGGGGCATACATTACATGCTTTATGTCTGATCTCAGAAGAAAAACTTTTAATCATTCACCATTGCATATGATACTAACTGTGGGGCCTATTGGATTTTATTGAACAATACTGGTCACATTCAATGTACGCAGTATACTTTTTCTAGGTATAAACTGACCATAATATACTGGCATTAAATAAAGTTTTGAAACGTGGTCTTTTTCCCCAGGCAACTTGCATACAGTTAGTTCTCAAGTAATATTTTTAATGACTGTATTTGTATTAATATAGCACTTGCTATTATATCACTCTGCTTGGGAACATCTGTCAAATATTTGATTACAGTTTTACAAAGGATTTTAAAAAGCTAACGCCTTAGTTCTTACCTCTAATATCTAGCAAAAGTTAATACTTTTGATATTATATTTTTAAATGATTAGTGTTTCAAACAAATTACACATACCAAGAAGTCTTTCACATATTTTTATCTTCTCTCTTGTTCCCTTTATGTAACAGGTATTTTCTAATGTAAATATGAAAAAGTAAAATCATATATTCTCATATTTTTCTTCTTTACAAAATTTATAGTTTTGCACAAAGGAGAGTATACGATTTACACAAAAGTTATATTTTTATGTATACTCTACTCTACTTTTTCACTTATAAATTTCTTATAATAGATTCATCAGATCTCTCTTTTCTTGCTCTTCTGTAACTGTGATACAGTATTTTAATGTTTTGTGTAGCATGATTTATTCAGTACTTGACTGTTGACATGTTGTGCCTACATTGTTGATATTACAAAAATTTTGTCAATTATACATATATTATTTTAAACAAATTTAAGTATATTTGTAGGAGAGATTCCCACAGTGGGATTGCAAGGTTAAAGGATACAGGCATTGATAATACCAGTTTCTCTTCTCTAGGGCTTATCTTATTTTTCATACCTATAGGCAATGGAAATGGATTGAGAATGCTTGTTTCCCACAGCCTTGCCAATAGTGTGTTGCCAATTAGACTTTTGCCTTTTTGATAGGTAAGAAATGGTATCTTAGTTTTCATTTGTGTTTCTTTTTTCTTTTTTAATTGAATTTATTGAGATGACATTGGTTAATAAGTGAGATTTCAAGTGTAAAATTCTATAATGTATTGTCCGTATATTGTATTGTGTGTTGACCACCCTAAGTCAGGTCTTCTTTCCTCACTGTTTGTCCCCCTTTACCCTCTTCTACCTACCCCACCTCCTTTCCTCTTGTAATCATCACATTATCATCTGTGTGCATTTCTTTTCTTTGCTTAATTCCTTCACCTTTTTCCCCAGCTCTCAACCCCTTCCCCTCTGACATCTGTCAGTCTGTTCTCTGTCTCTATGAGTCTATTTCTGTTTTGTTTGCTTATTTTGTTCATTAGATTCCACACATGAGTGAGATCATATGAAACTTGTCTTTCTCTGACTGGCTTATTTCACTTAACATAATGATCTCCAGGTCCACCCATGTTGTCACAAAAGGTAAGATTTCCTTCGTTTTTATGGCTGAGTCCATTGTGAAAATCTACTACAGCTTCTTTTATCCACTCATCTACTATTGGGCACTTGGGCTGTTTCCATATCTTGGCTGTTATAAATAACGCTGCAACGAATATAGGGGTTCATATATTGTTTTGAATTAGTGTGTCAGATTTCTTTGGATATATTCCCAGAAGAGAAATCGCCGGGTCATGAGGTAGTTTCATTTTTAATTTTTGAGGTAATACCATACTACTTTCCACGGTGGCTGCAACAGTCTGCATTTTCACCAAGTGTGTGAGTGTCCCCTTTTCTCCACATCCTTCCAGACTTTTGTTGTTTGTTGATATATTGATGATAACCATTCTGATAGGTGTGAAGTAATATCTCATTGTGGTTTTAATTTGCATTTCTCTGATGATTAGTGACATTGAGCATCTTTTCATAAGTCTATAATTATCTATTTGCTGATACATCTGAAAACGGTTTAATGTCCAAAATTTATAAGGAACTTAGAAAACTCAACACCAAAAAAAACCAAACAGTCCAATTATGAAATGGGCAAAAGAGCTTCGGCCCACCATGTGGAAGTTCCGGGTTCAATTCCCAGTTAGAGTACACAGCAGTGACTATCTGCTTCTCCACCTCTGCCCCCTTTCCTCTCCTGTACCCCTTTTCTCTCTGTCTCTCCCCTTTCTTCCCACAGCCATGGATCAAATGGTTTGAGCAAGTTGGCCCTGAATACTGAGGATGACTCTATGGCTTCAGGCACTGAGATAACTCGGTTGCAAAGCAACAGAGAAGCTGCCCCAGATGGGCAGAGCATCACCCTGTAAGGGGCTTGCAGGGTGGATCCCGGTTGGGGAGCATGCAGTATTCTGTCTCTCTGCCTCCCCACCACCCCACCTCTTTACCTCTTACTAAAAAAACAAAAAGAAAAGAAATGGTTAAAAGACCTGAATAGATACTTATTATTTGTGTTTCTTTCATTATAAATCTGATTGAGTATCCTTTCATACGTTTAAAAACCATTTGGATTTCTTTTTGTGTGATTACTTATCATTGGTTCATTTTCCAACCAAGTTGCTGATCTTTCTTTTGTACATTACTAGATACATTTGACATATTAGAGATATTAGGAGTTCCTTGTATGTAATTAGAGTTCTAAATTTTTTTTCCAGTTTTTCATTTATTTTAGCCTTTGCTTTTGCTATAATACTTTTGCCTCACAGAGTTGTATTTTAAAAATTTTTGTTTACATTTATCATTTTTTCTCTTATTGCCTCTGAAGTTTGAGTTATAGTTAGAAAGATAGAAGCAACATTTTCTGAATGGACTGAAGTGTCATCAGGAGCATTAGCAACATAAATTGCTTAACTTGGTGTATGGCAGAGACATTGGAACATTTTCAGGACATCTTCATGCAGATGTGCTCTTAGATAATAGCTCAACACCACTTATATTTCTATAAATTGAGGTTTTTCTGTGTAGAAAGTGTTAAAAATGTGGAATTCTATACCAATAAAAGATGTGCATTTTATGCATTTAATTTGTTCAGCACTTAAGAAGTCTCTTTACACTTCTGTCCTCAAAGAGACAGAATAAATAGTTTTAAGTTATCACTATATCTCCAGCCATAGTCACTTTTAAGTTGTCACTATATCTCTGGCCATAGTCACTTTGATATTGGTTTCTTTCAAGTCAGTGCTCTATTACTAATATGTTCTATATTTAAGGATTTTAAATGTATTTCTATAAATTTGAACATATAAGTGCAAACATGCTATATGATAGGTAGGTAGTAATAATGATTTTTTAATAAGCAACAACTGTTAGGCATCATGATAATTATTCTTATTGGATATGTTTTTGAATATACACTCTTAGGACACCCTTGATAGGTGACTCAGTTGGTGATCATTTATTTAACTTTGGGTATTGATCACAAAGCTTTTTTTGTTTGTTTTTTTGGAGATAGGCTTTAAACATGTGTTCAAAAAAATTAATTCATATGACTTCTGAAATTAAGACATCATAAATTGTTAAGAAGCTAATGTTTTTAAAAAACTATTTGAAAATAGCCTCCTCAAATATAATAATATGCTGAAAATTAAGTGTATAAAGGCTTATGGAATTTATTTTTTTTTAGTTGCAAAATGTAGGGTATTTTACTTTTATCTAGCAATTACATTTTTTTTGTAATTGATACTCCTAAATTGGAGCAAAAATAATAGGATGCAGAAAACAGAATTTAGCTTGCCTTCAGATTTAAGAGTTTAAATCAAATTTAAAACTGTCAAAACATTTGAAGTCCTCCTAACTTATATTTTATTGAAAACGTTTTTGTGTTCAACAGACTTGTGAAATTGAATTATTATAGACCAATTATTTTCTTACTTGTCTTTTCTAGACAAGAGAGGAAACAAAAAAATTTTTGGATGCTTTCCAAGAGCTGTATGTGTGTGCATGAGAAGTTACAATCACTTGATTCAAGTCTGAGTTTTATTGGACAGGCTTGTCTGCTGGGTTAAAATCCCTTCATCCTCTTCCAGATGATAACTGGCTTGGTTTTCTCCCCTTAAAAATAGTAAGAATTTATTTTTTATAGCTATCTCAGACTTGGTGACATAGACCACTTTGGCTTTATATGCTGCTTGTTTAAAGAAAGAATGAAATATGAAAAGACAAAAACAGGGAAGGTCATAAAAGAGAAGGTAAGGTAAGGAACAAAGCTCAAGGTAAAAGAAAGGGAGAATACTGAGGATTCACAATGATGGAATGAGTTCAAAATAGTAAGGAGGGGTACTGTGCAATGCTAAATGTTCTAAAAGAGCGTCTCAGAATATGCTTTTTGAGATAAGAAATTTTCTTAAAATGAAGAAATATCAAAATGAGTTTTTAAAGATTACGTATAAGTAATGTTCAAGGCCAAAAGATCATTTTTGGACCTTAAGAAACAATATCAGATCATGTTTGATAAACTTATTTTTTACTCTACACATCTCAAGTACACATATTTGAGAAAAATATTGCTATTTACATTTTGGTGGTGTCTAGAGGGAATTAACCTAGTTTTTATAGTAATATTAATTGAAGTTATATATTTAAAAATAGTTAAATTTAAGTGAGAGTTATCAAAAATTTTAAATCATATTGTTTAATAAATTACTTTTAGATTATTAATTTTTGTCCATTTAAAGTATGTTATTCTTAGGGGTGTTTATACTTATTTTCAAAATCATTTTGCATTTATTTAGAAATAAACTATTTCAAAATATTTAGGAAATATTAATTTAATGCTTATAGGAAAACATTACAATCTTCACATTATTTCAAATGTCTTATATAGTCTGTTGAAAAATATTAAGTAATTCAAGTTTCATTTGTTATTAATTCATTTAAGTTACAATCCGTTAGATATAACCTTCCCCTGATGGTAATTGCTTGCCTTAACCAAATTGGAAATGCTTTAATTGCCAAGACATATGATATTTTGCTTTTGTTTTATCATAGGTGTAATGTTACACTGATAATTTTCATGTCCAGAAAAATGTCAAAGAAAGTACATATTAATGTTTGTAAAAATTTCTAAATAAGGTTTGCTTGTTCATTTGCTTGCTTGCTTGCTTTTTTTGTTGCTAATTTTGCACATAGAATGGTCAGTTTCAAGAATTAGATTGGTTATATAATTCAACACTATTACATGGAAGAAAAATTAGAATAGAATGCCTTACTTAAAATGTTTCTTTCATGGTCTGTATGTGTAGAATAAAACCATTGGAAGGCAGCGCTGTGTATCTCCACCTTGTGTCTTTCAGAGGGTGTAGAAAAAGCAGAAAGTACCAGCTGTGTCAAATCAGACATAGCGAGTCATGGTTCGCTTTGGCTCTGATTTGGGGATGTTTTATAACTTATTTTTAAATGAATATTTAATTTCTACTGTGAGTTTTAAAGTGGAAAGTTAAAATTTGAGTTTTTAAATTACTAATTGCAATTGTCCTGTCATAAACATAATGAATATCAGACAATTGTTTTTATAACCATTGCTTGTTTTGCTTATAATTTTGAATGACATAGATGGGAATGTTGAATGTTTCACTGTTTGAGAGCAGTTAAATTGTCTTTATTTTATGTGCTGTTAACTTTGTGTACTCAAATTCTATGTCTCTGAGGCTTATAAAATTGGGCTATTGTTTGCTGTTTTTTGTTTCATTTTGTTACAGTGTCAGAAAACTTAATTAAACACAGTTTTGGTGAAGAAGAACTAAGATATTTCATATGTGAAAACATAATATACAAATAGTAAAGGGTATTAAATGCTATCAGTTTTTAAAACTATTTGTCACTTCCTGTATTAAAATTTCAAGGCCCTTTGCACATTGGTTACTGAGGAACATTTATTTTCAGTATACTTATATTTTTAGCAATATTGGATTTTTGGGATTTACAAAAAATCAAAAATAAAAGTGATTGCAAATATATTAACACATAGCACCGTATAAAGTTTAGAATAGGAAGTCAACTAAATACAGTATTTTTGGTTGATGTTGTGCATCTTACTATTTCAGCAAAGCCGTAAGAAGTGTGAAAATCTGATAAGACATTAAGTTACTGGATGTGTTATTTCATTTTGAGTGTAATATGAGGGGTATATCTCATTGCTATATTTTTAAATAAACTAGTTGATAATTATTAGGATCATAGGACATCTTTCTTTATGTGCGTGTTTTTTTCTGCTCTATATTAGGAAACCTAACATTCATTTATTAGGAAAGAAAAATGTATACAGCCTTGATAGCTATCTATTACTATTTTATTGTATTTACAGGCATTGAAATGTTAGACAAAAACCATACATTTAATTTTGCTACTTAATGATCTATTAAAGTTTTTATTTTGGTAAATACAATTTCATTAAAAACAATTAAGTCTCATGTGACTGTTTATTTTCAGATAGATAGACTGAGAGATAGGATATACACCTTAAATGTCTTTGCATTTAAGGTACATGTACTTTTTACGCTGAATTACACTGTTTTATTTGATTGAAAGCTGAATTTCTGTGTGAAAGCTGGATGATATTTAATCATATTGTTTTAAGATAATGTTTTAATATGACTAAGTATTATATGCATATTGGTATATTAAGATGTATGGATATGTTTTTAAATTGTACTTAAAGTAGTTATGCTCTGTTGTAACATACCTTAAGTTTTACACTAAAATATTTAGTGTATAGTTAGAGTATTTTTTTAGGAGATTGGAGAAAATTAGTGTTCATTAAAAGTGCTTTTTATATCAGATTTAAAAAAAATTATGACCAATATTTGGGGGTATGATTTCAACAAATACATAATATACATTGGTTTAATTATTTAAGAATGAATATGTAAACCTTGTGTATGTCTTAAAAAACTTTGTAGTGAAAAATATAATACAGAAAAATATTAACATTTAACAAGCACCTGTTCCACTTAATTAATACCTGATGGGATTTGGTGGAAGCATAACACAGAACTAGAAATTAGGACCATTATTTACAATTTGAAATTATTACTATAAAGAATTTTAAGTGTGATAGAAACAAATAATTTCTTAAAAAGCTAATGTTGAGAAAATGTTATTTGTTTAATGTTATAAATGATATTTTATATAATTAGTTGGGTTTACAATAATTATAAGTTCTCTAATAGTTTAATAATTTGGTGTGATTTAGTGATTACTGATCTCTAAAATATCAACAATATAATTTCCAAAGTATACTGTTTATTTTATGGTCTCTTTTGGTATGATGTTATCTAATTCATGAGTTGTTTATTTTGTTTAGAATGCTATCATACTGTTTATAAATGACTATACTTGATTGACAAAGCTAAACTAAGTATATTGAATCTATTTTGTCTAATAATAGATAGGCATCATTGAGCACAGGAAATAAGTGTTGTCTTCTGACTTTGAAGATGTACCTTCTTTCTTTTCATATTTTAACATTAAATATTTTTACATTTTATATTCAAAGACAGAGATCAGTTTATATGTATAAACTTTGAATGCCTGCTATATAAAAGCTTCTGTACAATGATTGCTTGTGCTTATCTTTGGAAGATGGGATCATATATTAAATGTATTTTAGGTTTAATTTGTAATAATGATAATTTATTGGAAGGAGTTATTTGTTGAGAGAATAGAATTTAAAACTGATATTGCTGTGTAAAATGGCTTACTTTTCAAATGCAATATTTTTTTGGTAATCTTTAAAAAATTTATTTGTCTAGCAAGTACTTTAATAATAGTATGTGTTATTAGTATAATAGTATGTGTTATTATTGAATTTTTAGAGGGTTAGGAAAAGCAGGATGGATCTTATTCAGTCTTAATTTTTCTTAAGGATAGCATTTCATTTGATTCATAATATATCATTTTTTATGAATCATAATATATAATATTCAGGATAGATCTGTGTGACTTCATTCAAAAAGCTTTCATTGCTGAAGACTGTTAAATAGATGTCATGAGACAGCCTCATCAGCAAGGTGTGTGTGTTTTCAGGCCAGCATTGCAGTTAGATTCCTGTTAGATATTGTGTCTATTTTGGCATGTTTAATATGAAGGCTGTGTACTTGTTGGATTTATTCTACATATCAAAGTTAAATGTTCCCTGCATTATAAAATCTAAAGTATATATTTATTGCTGTTCATTTGTTTCTAAATATGTATATTTAAAAATATTTGGACGACATTAGATTTTTATCCTAATTGAATTACCAAATGATATAGATTTGCAAACATAATTTCAATTGTCTGAAAATTCTTTGAGTTTTTATGAGACTGTGGTACTGAATTAAAGAAGTATATGCTTGATGCTTTGTTGCTTAAAGGATATATTTTTTTCTTGACAAGGTTCCTATTTTTGTCTTTTGTAATTGGAAGAAAGTGAAAGAAAATTATGACTAGATTTGCTTAAAGTTGTGCCATTTTGCAGTAATTTTTAGTGTGTTGATTTCAGTTTATTAACATAAGAAAATCTTTTGAAATGTAGTGTATTTAACGTAATTTATTTACATTATTAAAAGTATACATAAATGACATATTTTCACTTCACTCAAAAGCACAAAATATTAAATTATAAATGAGAAATCTTTTATGATCCCACTAAAATATTTCTAACAACAAGTTAAAAAAATCTAAAACAGAACGGGCCATTCAAGCTGATTTTCTTCCCATCTCCTTAAAATTTCATAGCTCTGGATAGATTTTAAAAAAGATACATGAGAATTCTTTTTTGAATGTGTTTATTTTCTTTTTATTTCAATAATAAAGTATACTTATTGAGGTGTTGTTTGACTAAGTTTTTTATTTTCCCCTTTCTAATGAGCTGCATTTTTGCAGCCTTTTAATTGGTCAATTCTAAAAATAATTGATCTATCATTCTTGATTGATTTTTATATATATCCCTCCTAGTGAACATAATGATATATTACATATTGAATATCCTGTTGTTCAAAAATAAAAATAGAAAAACTTTTTTAAAATATGAAAGTAAGATAATAAATTATCTAAATTTAGTATTACAGGAGGTTTTAAAACTTACCTGTCAAATTAGTATTATGATACCTGTCTTTACTTAGCATGCTATGTTATGAAATTAAAATGATTTATAGATTTTAAAATCATCTTATAAAGTGTTAATGTTAAACAAAGTATTATTTCTTGAGACTGTCATGTCTTCCTTGCCTGGCTTTATTTTATTTACTTTTTAAAAATTATTTTATTTGTTGATTTTAGAGAGAGGAGAAAGGGAGAGAAAGGTAGTGGGGTGGGAGGAGCGGGAAGCATTAACTCATAGTTGCTTCTCGTATATGCCTTGACCGGGCAAACCGGGAGTTTCAAACTGGCAACCTGAGCATTCCAGGTGGACACTTCATCAGTGCACCACCACAGATGAGACTTCTTGCCTGATTTTAAAATAATGAAATGGGATAGACATATTTCATTACTTTTTTAAGTAGTGATTTCAGATACAGAACGTTAACATTTACTCTGGCTGTTTTTTTTCCCCCCTAATTTCTGAGCAGTATAGACAGACTAACTTTTGAACACTATATTAATCTGCATTAAATTTGTAATGTGGAATAAAAATACTATTTAGGCTAAGAACAAAATTTGGGGTTGCAGTAAACATTAGTATGGCATTTGGAATACAACATGGCCAACCATATGAATAAAATGTTAAATTATAAAGTAGTTATCTTAATGTGCTAATTTCTGAACTAATTTATGGGATAATTTTAGGAACTTGCTGTTTCGTACTGAATTTTTTTTAAGAAAGTCTAGTCTTTGTATACAATTTCAAAGCTTCTCAGTTATTCTATTTCAATATTGACAGGCCATGCAAAGTCTATGATTTTACAGTGTATTGAAGTGGTAGATATTTGTTTTTTGTGTTTTTACCACAGTTAAGGAGAAAGTATATTCAGAAGAATATGGGAAATATTAGCAGTCAAAGCTGCATTATTATGCTTTAAATATTGGTAGTATTAAAGAAATGATTTAAATATGGTCTTTCTTGCTTGCATTTTAAGTGTTTAAATTGTTTTATGTTGACATATCAAAGTAGAAGTATTAGAAGAATAGTGCAAAGAACTCTTATACCCTTTACCTAGATTTACTAACATTTTAACATTTTTCACTAAATATTATAGTCCCCATCATCTTTTATTTTGATTGCAAAAGTATACATTTTCTTTATGGATACCATTCATATTACTAAGAATTTTATTTTTAGATTATTTTTCTAAGGTTCTTTTTTTACCTATGCTATATAAATCTTTTATCATAAGGTGCATACTATACCTATTGAATGTTCAAAAATGATTTTTAGATGTGCTTTGGGACTAAGGCTGAGAGGCATGAAATAACTGATATATAGAGTTGTAAATGATGATGTTTATCACCATATTGTACAGATTATGTTGTGTTACTGTCATGAAGACTGATGAGTGAAATGATAATAACCCTTCCTAATCTTAGTAATGTTTAAAGGAATATTAGAAATATATATATTAGAAATATAAATATTATATATATGTATATATATAAATATATAAAAATTTATATATATATATACATACACACACATATGTATATATAAAAAATTGAAGACACTCACCAAACTTGATACTAGCCTATGTTTTTTTAATCCTTCTTTTTCCACTAATTCTTAATGAAATAGAAATGAGCAGAGTAGTTTAGTATAGCTACTAAGGGTACATTTTATAGTTGTTAGCTTGCTATAAATGAATGACAGAACTAGGTCTGTTTTAATTCCTCTTTGACTAACGCAGTGATGGAATTCTAGGTTGTAGAAGGTAATATTGAAATTAAATGACCTTAAGCCTCTTGTTTTTGAAGATACTTGGCCTGTTGTTCTCAAATGTATATATCTGTTCCCAAATGATATGTATCTAGACCAGGTGCCCAAGACAGGGAGTAAATGTAAGTGGTAGGTAGGACCTATTTCGGAGGAATAGTGATTCTTCTAACAAATGAAACTTGATTTATGCTTTATCTTTTAAAAATCTCCTCTGTATTAAATGGTTAAGAAGTGAAGAAGAGCCAGAAGTGGAAGTTTGAAGGAGAATTAAAAGCAGTATTAGCATTTGACAATCATGTCTTCAGTGACTGAGATCTGGCTATATAGGAAATGTTTCCCTTCATTTAAAAATATGACAGAGCCTGACCAGGCGGTGGCGCACTGGATAGACTGGGATGCGGAAGACCCAGGTTTGAGACCCCGAGCTTGCCAGCTTGAGCGCGGGCTCATCTGGCTTGAGCAAAAGCTCATCAGCTTGGACCCAAGGTTGCTGGCTCCAGCAAGGGGTTGCTCGGTCTGCTGAAGGCCCGTGGTCAAGGCACATGTGAGAAAGCAATCAATGAACAACTAAGGTGTTGCGAAGGCAACGAGAAACTAATGATTGATGCTTCTCACCTCTCTCCGTTCCTGTCTGTCTGGTCCCTATCTATTCCTCTCTCTGACTCTCTCTCTGTCCCTGTAAAAAAAAAAAAAAAACCAAACAATAAAAAACCAAAATAAAAAACAAATAAAAATATGACAGAAATGATCAATCGGAGTTTGTAAGTGATTAAATTCAATTTCTGGTTTTATTTATATGAGTAACTTGGGTCAGACTTAAAAGCAGGAAGTCAAAGTTTCTGCCATTAGCTTATTATGGTGAAATGGGAGAAGACTATGTTTTAACTACTGAAATGAATTATGTGGTAATTTAGAAATTGTTAGCATTGGAGCATTTTAATTAGAGTCCTAAAAAAAGAATGCACCTTTGTGAATATGTTACATAAAACAAGAGGTTGATCTTCAATAATGATGGAGTAAAAATCATCTCTATGTTTTTCCTTAAGAGTATTGAAACATTTATAGTTGTATTTCTAAGGGTAGAAAAATATTTTACTATATTACCTGTACTTTTGATAATAACAAGTTTAAAATTAGAAAAGCAGACTTTTTCCCTTTATGTTTTGTATGATTCTTTGGCTGAAACTTGGGTTTATAAAAGTTTCTTTGCTCACACTTTGGCTTTTGGGCAGTGTTATAACATGTTTGACTGCTTAAATAAAAGATATGTGTGAAATTACTCCCAACCCACTGTTGGGTTGCCTTCCAGGAACAGCTTGGACTGCTATAAACAGGCAATCTGCTACTCAGGATATTTAAGTTTAGAAAAAGGAGATTCTTTTCTTTAATTTTTTTATTTTTTATAGGAAGAAAGGAAATTGCTTTTTTACTTGGAAATGCTGCTATACTAGCTGTGGTTGCATTAGACATATATAGGTAGTTCACTACATACAAATGAGCAATGTTTCAAGAATTGATTTTTAAAAGTTGTACTTTTTAAGGCATTGAATAGAAAGAAGTAGGGACACTTTTTTTCTAGGAGCGTTTTTGTAATAGGTCCCTAATCTAGTTTATTATAGCATTTACACTAACTATAATGCTAATGGTATTATGAAATCTAGTCACCCTTAATAAAAATGTTTCTGTAGAAAAATATATTCAGAGCACTAGCCTAAGAGATCTAAAGGACACAATTCTGTCTTCTGATGATCACTCCAATGACCTGAATAGCTGGAGGCAGAGGAGGAGTGGGTGTTGGGGTCTGGAAAACAGGTGTTCTAGTTCAAAAGCTGATGCGTCTGACTAGAACTTCATCCAGAACACACCTTCATCTCTTTTTCTTTCCTTCTGTAGGGTCATTATTCTCCTCTTGCTATCACCTACTCTTTTTTTCTTTTTTTTTTTTTTTTTTTTGTATTTTTCCGAAGTATGAAGCGGGCTGTGAGGGGGAGGCAGACAGATAGACTTCCGCAAGTGCTATACCAGGATCCACTCGGTATGTCCACCAGGGGGCAATGCTTGGCCTCTCTGGGGCATTGCTCCACTGCAATTAGAGCCATTCTAGTACCTGAGGCGGAGGCCATGTAGCCATCCTCAGCTTCCAGGCCAACTTTGCTCCAGTGGAGCCTTGGCTGCGGGAGGGGAAGTGAGAGATAGAGAGAAAGGAGAGGGGGAAGGGTGGAGAAGCAGATGGGCACTTCTCCTGTGTGCCCTGGCTGGGAATCGAACCTGGGACTTCCATATGCCAGGCCAACACTCTACCACTAAGCCAACCAGCCAGGGTTCACCTACTCTTTTTATCACTAGCTTTTATTTCCTCTTCAACGAAGACACAAAAGAGTTTTAGCATTTTTTGTCTCTTTTCTTGTTAATAGAGCAAATCTATCTTTTTTGAGGTCTTCTAAGAGTTGACACAAATAACAAATGGGGATTTGAAGAAAGAATAGGGAAGCAAGGAAAGATATGAGTGGTGGATTTTTTTGGCCCAGAAGCCCTAAGTCATTTTCTGTATACAGTGGTACCTTGACACACGAATTTAATTTGTTTCATGACAGAGCTCGTGACTCAATTTGCTCATGTGTCAAATTGAATTTCCCCATTTAAATGAATGGAAATGCAATTAATCCATTCTGGCCCCAAAAAGCCACATGAATTTTTTGTTTTATATAAGAAAATGTACTGTATAAATAACAAATACATATATACATTTATATATATAATAATATATACACAAATATATATATACACTTATATTCTTATATATATACATTATATATAAATAAGTATATATATACATTTATATTCTTATATATATACATACTAAGAGAGAATGTAAAGAAATAAACTGGTTTATCAAGATTTTTACCTTCAAGGTCAGGCGAAGATGCTGTCAGAGGGGGAGGAGACATTAACATAACAATGGCTTTTCCCAAGCAGGAAGGTCATTAGCAATTTCACAGACAGCTACCCAGCACCATTTTTAACAATAAAAGTGAGCAAACTCAGAAAATACAAATTTTACAAACTCATTTTCCCAACAATTATCATTTTGTTCACTGACTTTTGTTCTTTCCTACTTTTTCCTCGCTTTCATCTAGCTGTTTCAACAAAAACCTTTCCATGGAAGTTTGTTTCTTCCTTCCTTTCAGAACATTTGGCAGGCTATCTTGTGGAGGGTGGCGGAAGCTTATGATTCAAATATTTGCTTGTGACTTAAAGCAAAAAAATCCCATGAGTGACTGCTCATCTCTCAAATTGCTTGTGATTTAAAGTGCTTGTGTGTCAAGGTACCACTGTACTTGGAAGAACACTCAGAGTTCCTTGGAGCATTTCCAAGAAAGAGCATGAAGAGAATTGATGATAAAAGGTATGTGAGGAAAGCTTAGATAAGTTAACTTTTCTCCAGTGGAAACTGAAGGTAGAATGCAGTAATTTCAGTGGTGTATACCTTTCCCTCATTTCTTTTCCCCCTTTAGTTTCAAATTTAATTTGTGTTGATCTGGTTGTGAACTGTTCCCTACTTGAAGTCAGAATGGCAGTGACTGGTCTTATGTGAAGTTTGCTGACAGTTTGGAGAGGAAAGGAGATTTTTGAGTCTCAACTGGCAGCAGCAAGTCGTGAAGGCAGACTATCTTTAGACTTCAGCCTTGGGCCTTATAGAACATGTGTCAGTGAGGAGTACCTGAAAGTCATGCATTGCTTTTTGTTTAAAACAGAAGAAATTGAAATTACACGCTATGATGCTTAAGTAATGGTGTAATGGTTGTCTAACACAGCAACACACATTTCCTGACATAAATAATTTATTAAATTTGGAGTAGATATCTCTAAATTGTTTTATTTGAAACACTTTAATAGCTAAGTATTCTAATGGATAGCAATTTTTTAATGTAAGCATCTGACTAAAATATTTAAAATTATACATATGATAAACACAGGTTATTTATTGAAACTATCCGGTTTAAATGGGTAGTTTTTGAAAGATTGCCAGGTGCCATTGATGAACGAATGAAGAGCCGAAACAGCCAGATGAGCAAAAGTCAGGCTTTATTGGGAGGACTCCGGGCGAGTTCACTGACCCTCGGATGTGAGTCTGTGAAGGCGCGCCCGGGGAGGGTTTTTGGGTTTTTTATATCTGCAGAGGGGGGAGGATGGTAACGGTCGACCGGTTTGGTGGGGCATGCAGTTCATGGAACAGCCTTGGGGACAGACAGTTTCGAGAATTTGGGTGTGTGCGGTTTGAGCAAGATTAACAACTGCCAGATGGTTTGAGTAAGATTAACAACTGCCAGACAGCTCAGGGCAAGGGAGGGTTTCACTACCCAACCCAGAGGCAACTACCGGACAGTTTTATTCTTTTTTATTTCCATTCCAAAAGTATTTATTGAACTGCCACAAAAATTATTAATGCACTTTAACAGTCTGTTATAAGGAAGGCTTATGAAGGGATCAAATTAAGTGGGCAGTTCCTGACATAATTATATGTTTGGAGATACAGATAACCTAACAGGATTATTATATAGAACTAGGATGGGTAAATTTGAGTCTTAAAGATTTTTAAAAAATGGTTCCTTAGAGCAAAATAGCTTTTACATTTGTAACAAGTTGATGCTTTGGTAGAAAAGGATAGGTTGTATTTTAAGAGTGAGGATAAGTTGATAATAGTGTGGAAAATACTTTTTCTTAACCTCACTGTCCTTTTGTAGCTATTAAAGAACGTAGTCTACCCAGAAATCTCATGTTTTTTGATATATATATAAAACTTCTTTCAATATTTAACTTATTGAATAATACTTTGCATTGTGGTAAAAATTTTTAATTTTAGAAAAAAATTTAGTGCTATTTAGTCATCTGTCCTAATTATAAATAGAATATAGTTTTCATTAAAGTATTGAATACAGAATATTTATTGTCTTAAAAATAAGTAGATGAGAGGCAGAAAATACTTTTATTTCTTCATTTTGCCTTTTGAAATTATAACATCAATACATCCTCACTAAAGAAAGTTTGGAAAACACAAAGCATAAATGACAGAAATCACAAATTATCTGTAATCCACTACACAAAACAGATCAATCACTGTTTATACCCGAGTTTATTTGAGCCAAGCTGTTGACAATTGCCAGGAAACAAAGTCTCAGTAGATTAAGACAAAGCTCCAGCAAATGGTGACTTCACCACTTATTTTATACATTAGAATCAAAGGGGAAGGCATAAGGGGTCTGCATGAAATTGGTGATAGATTAAGGAGACAGGAAAAAGAAAAGCGGGAAATCTCTGGGATTGGATAAACATGAAAATGTTTATGTTGTTGAAATTTTTACATAGGCAGGAACAAGACAGTTACCAGTTGATGGTTCATATAACAATAACAATGAGGAGTCTATTGGCTTCTGCTCTTGTGGGATGTCTAGCCTGATGAAAAAAGGAAGACAACCCTTACATTCCAAAGGCATATTATCAGGTACATTATTGTTGATGCAAAAGACAGCAGACAGGCTTGAGTAAAAGCAAGCATTGACCTTTGTTTAAAGAAAGTTCTTCTCTAGGACATGACTACCCACCATGAACTGCTTTTAGTTAGAAAGGTTTGATTTAGACCATCCTGTGTTTACCTTACTTCTCTTGAGTTTGCAAGGCCATGGTGTAGGCCTTCTCTGAGCTTGTTAGGTTCAGAGGTTCGTGGCCACATCTTGATTTATTAAAAAATTATTTTTCATCCACAGACAATAAAACAGGATTGTACTTATACTGCAAAAGAGTGATAATTAAAGAAGTGTTAACTAGCCTAGATAAATAAAGATCTATTTGAATTTAAACCTTTAGAAAGGCAATCTTTTTAAAATCTCTTTTTAAAGAGAATATAGTAAGATCATTAGCCTTTTCTTGTTAGCTCAAAAGGATGACTATAAATATTAAAACATTGCTATGTTATACACAGTGATACATACAGGGATAATTGAGAGGTATAAGGTTACTTGACCTGGTAGTCAGTGGCCCCAGATTGTTACTTATTGGGTTTTATGATGGATGCCTAAAAGCAATGTATATTGTAACAATAAACAAGTATAAGAACCTGTGAATGACAGGTGTTGAGGAAGGCATAATCATTAAAGTGAATTAATATGTTTAATGTTACTAGGCAATTGCTAGTGTCATTATTTTGAAGTTTTTATATACTTACAAGTGATAATTAGAGAAGAGAGAGAGTGTGAAGGTTCAAGTTCTTTAGTATATAAGACTTTCCAGTTGCACTCAATTAAAAATACTATGACTCAGCACTCTGTGAACAATGATGCGAAAATAGAAGCCTTATTTCCCCTACTGAGAATGATAAAAGATGACAGACCATATAGTGAAAGATCCCTTCACTTGTAACAATCTGGGTGAAAAACATGTTGCAAGATAAATAATAATTCAAACATTAAATATTTGATTTCAGCACTCTGGAAAGCACTTTACATATTTTAACTAGTTTAATTCTCATACCTCTTGTTATCTCCATTTTCCAAATAAGGAAATTTGAAGCACAGAAAGATGACAGCTAGTAAATTTTAGGGCCAAGGTTAGAATCTGGGTAGTATGGCATTAAAAATCCATGTTCTTAACCACTACTCTATATTCCGTCTGTTATAGCAAAGTATTGAACCTAATGTTTTAGACTTAACAGTAGTAAAAATTTTTCTTGGAGACCTGTATCCTTTAGCAAGTTATATCAAATGTATAACCACTAGTGTTTCTTTTGCATTCACTTCACAGCATCACAGAATTAAATTTTCAGGACTACTTTAGGCACTGTGAAATATATTTTTCCCTGTATAGCTAAATGCTCACATATATGTGCATATGTATTTTTCAAGAAAATGGATAGATATTGACCCTCAAACTAAAAAGATCCTCTAAAATACACAAATTCATGTATTTTTCTGTTTACATAAATAATTATGGATGAGTTAAAAATCCAAATATAATGGCTTTCGGATATTGGAGTATGCTCTTAGAATGACAACAGTACCTTAGATTAGCATTATTCTATCAGTAAAGGCTCTAATAGTGGGTTTTGATAAAAATTTATTGGACCCAAGCTGGCAGGTTATTATTATTTTTTATAGGAATGAAAACAGTTGGTTGAGTTACACAGTGAAGGTTAATACTGTTTTAAGGAACTTTAGTTTTAGAAATATATGGGTAAAAGTATGGCTGTTCTTCTCTGTGGAAACTGAGCAGAATAGTTGGAAAAAGACCATCTAACAACTGTTTGATTTCTTACTTCAGCTACTCCCTGAATTCTGAGACTGCTGAATAATTCTCTTAGTTTTAGTCTTTATATATACTATATTTTTATTTCAAACTGAGCATGACCAAAAACTCAATGGGACTGAATTTGTGATCTTACCCTCATTCTCTCATATATTTTTCTTCTGTGTTCTCATTCTTGGATGAAACTTGTCAGTGGTTTTTCCACTCATACAGAGTAGAGACTCCTCACTTCTTAGAATGTTTGACAATGTCCCTCTTGTCCTGGTTTCTGCTTAGCAAGCTTTGTTTCTACTGTGCCTTTGACAAACTTACTCTGACTTAGTGGAATCCACATGTAGTTTTCTGAACATGCCATTTATACTCACTTCTTCCTGCCCCAAATTCTCTTTCCCTTCTTCTCCACCAGGCTTATCTCTTTTTTTTTTATTTTAAATTTATTGATTTTTAGATAGAGAGGAGAAGCAGGTAGCATCAACTCATAGAAGTTGCTTCCCTGTATGTGCTCTGACTGGGGAAGCCCAGGGTCTCCAACTGGTGACCTCGGCGTTCCAGGTTGGTGCTCCATCCACTGTGCCACCACAGGTCAGGCCACCAGGCTTATCTTTTAAGACTTGTTGGTTTATGACAGCTTTATGAGATATGTATTATCTCCCCATTTTTAGATGGTGAAATTGAAGCTTAGAAAGTTTACATTTCTCTAGAACTGGTCATATTCCTCTCTTGGGAATTAAAAATTGGGAAAATGAATCAGTTGCTAATAGAAAGCTTTATTTTTATTTTATTGTAGAGAAAGATCAGGAAGAGGTCTCAAGACCTTCCCCTCAGGGGAAGTAATTTTTTATTGAGTTTGCATAAGACTGACATATGAGGTATTATAAATGAAATATTGAGTGTGATAGATAGAAATACCAAGTGAAGGAGAGAGGATAAGTGCTTTCTTGGTGCCTAGACCTTTCCTTTTCATTCTTGTGTTGATAATTAATTGTAAGAGATTTTCTTTTTCTGGAGTTCATTTGGATTTTTATTTTTGTGTGTGTGCAAGAGGGAGGGAGGGAGGGAGGGAGGGAGAGAGAGAGAGAGAGAGAGAGAGAGAGAGAGAGAGAGAGAGAGAAGGATAGACAGGGATAGACAGACAGGAAGGGAGATGAGAAACATCAACTTGTATTTGTGGCACCTTCATTGTTCACTGATTGCTTTTTCATATGTGCCTTGATGGGTGGGGTGAGATGGCTACAGTAGAGTGAGTGACCCTTTGCTCAAGCCAGCGACCTTGGGCTCAAGCCAGAGAGCTTTGGGCTCAAGCCAGGGACCATGGGTTCATGCCTATGATCCCACACTCAAGCTGGCAACCTTGCGTTCAATCTGGTGAGCCCATGCTCAAGCTGGATGAGCCTATACTCAAGCCAGAGACCTCAGGGTTTTGAACCTGGGGCCTCAGCAACCCAAGTAGTTGCTCTTTTTACTGCACCACCGCCTGATCAAGTGAAAGTTGATCTTTTGTTCTTGGTAACTCAAAGGGCAAAAAGTAAAGCATATGTGTAGACTTGTATATATTTGCTCGCTTAGTTTTAACTAAGTAGAGGAAACTTTCCTTTACTAAAAGGTGATTATTCCACAGGTTTCTTTATGAATGATTGAAATCTAGAAAATGGTTTCTGATGGAGACAATAATAAATGAAAATTTTGTTCCTTAGGTTAGATAATGTTGAGTTGAACTGTTAGGTTGAACTTTTAAATATTATAATTAATTAAAAATCAATAATGCCATTGAAATATAATTACTAAAGCAAAAATCAATAATTCAAATTAAGATTAAAAATAATTTTCAAGTGCTGGTACTTGAAGGAAAGCAGATTTAATTAAAGAAGCATAAAGTAGTAGATAAAAATTTGCATGGATATTTGGGCTGCTTCATATTTATTTAATACAACTGTACTGAAGTGTTTAGCAATCCATAATTTAAAACTATAATAAAATTAAAAGATATGGAGACACATGTCTTTTGGCTGTGAAAGATAAGAGGAAGGAAGATGGTAAAATACTCTTTACTTCATTAAAAGCAGACAAGACCAAATTTCCTCTGGTAGTTCTCAGACTTTTTGGTCTCTGGACCCTTTTATACCCTTAAGAATTATACAGGTCCCCAAAGAGCTTTTGTTTATGTTGTTATATTTATTGGTATTTTTTGCATTTGAAATTAAAAATTTGAAATTTTGAATATATAAGCATACATTCCATTAGTCATCAGAATGTTATTACAGATCACATAGTTTCTGAAAAATTCCACTGTATGTATGGTCAGGGAATGAGAGTGGAAAAGGCAATTCACATTTTAGTATTATTATTAAAATAGTTTGACATAGCAGATACCATCAACAGGTTCTTGGTGAGAATCCCTGGACCAAGCTTTGAAAACTGTTCTTGTAGTTAAAATACTGCTGCTGTTATGAAACTATTTTAAATGTGAGAAGCCTTTAGTTGAAGAAAAATTAAACAATCTTAGGAATTCATGCACTATTTTATTGTTGAGCAAACTCATCCCCTCTTTAGTTCAGAGTTACTGTTCTCCACAGTGAGAAAGGAATTTGACTTGTTTTTGCAGTTAGTCTTACTAGAAATGTGTTCTAGGTGGCTCATCTCGTGGTGTCATTCGGCTTTCTGTTTTTAACCATACGTTATTGTTCAATATATGGCTGTTATTTGAGTCCTCTACCAGGCAATTTAGAGATTATAGTTTGTAAAAGGACTATATTTTGAAACTTTCTTGTCTGACCAGGCGGTGGCGCAGTGGATAGAGCATCAGACTGGGATGCGGAAGGATCCAGGTTTGAGACCCCGAGGTTGCCAGCTTGAGCGCGGGCTCATCTGGTTTGAGCAAAAGCTCACCAGCTTGGACCCAAGGTCGCTGGCTCGAGCAAGGGGTTACTCGGCCTACTGAAGGCCCTCAGTCAAGGCACATATGAGAAAGCAATCAATGAACTAAGGTGTTGCAATGAAAAACTGATGATTGATGCTTCTCATCTGTCTCCATTCCTGTCTGTCTATCCCTATCTATTCCTCTCTCTGTCTCTATTAAAAACACATACACACACACACAAAAGCCCAAAACACTCTTATCTATGATAGAATCTCATGATTTTTCTGAGCTTTAGGAAGAATGTTTTTATTAAGACTTGAGCATTTTGTATTGCTGCTAACTCTTGCTGGATCTGAACCAGACCCTTGAATATAATGGTGAAACTGTATATTTGTGTACAACTGATTTCTGAAAATGGTAGTATTTGCCGATTTAGGTATTAGATATTCTGTTTATAAAGTGAATGCAAATCACTTTTTTTTACATTGAATTAATTATATGTTAATTTAGTTGTGACATTTTTGGCTTAAAGAAGTTTCGTGGCTTTTTTATAAAATGAAAAACTACTATTTTGAACTATGAGTCACTGATTTGTCTTTCAACGTAGGTTTTTCTTAAAAATGAAGTGTATCTATATTATGAATTCCATAGGTTACATTGTAGAAAAAGCTACACACACACCTTTGCCTAAATATTTTTTTTTTTATAGGGATAGAGTGAGAGAGTCAGAGAGAGGGATAGATAGGGACAGACAGACAGGAAGGGAGAGAGATGAGAATCATCAATCATTAGTTTTTCGTTGCCATTGCGACACCATAGTTGTTCATTGATTGCTTTCTCACATGTGCCTTGACTGAGGGCCTTCAGCAGACCGAGCCACCCCTTGCTGGAGCCAGCGACCTTGGGTCCAAGCTGGTGAGCTTTTGCTCAAACCAGATGGGCCCGTGCTCAAGCTGGCGACCTCGGGGTCTCAAACCTGGGTCTTCCGCATCCCAGCCTGATGCTCTATCCACTGCGCCACCGCCTGGTCAGGCTTTGCTTAAATATTTTGTAGTAAAACATGCCACAAAATATAAGCATTCTATTTTTAAAGCATTATTTAAATATAGTAAAAAATCACTTAATATAGTGAATGTATTTCTCAAATGGTTAAATTAGCTTTAATGTTTTGAATAGGAAAATTATTATCTTAAAGTTGCTTTGTTGAAGAAAAATTTCAGGTTTTACATAGAAACTTATATTTTTTAAGTATCTTAGTTTTCCAAGGCTTCTCTCAGGCCAAGACAAAGTAAGCTAATTCATTTTTTTAGAAAAAGTTAATTTGGTGCAGTCATTGTGGAAAACAGTTTGGAGATTCCTCAAAGAATTAAAAATTGAACTGCCTTTTGACCCAGCTATCCCACTTATAGGAATATACCCTAAGAACACCATAGCACTGTTCGAAAAGAAGAAATGCGCCCCCATGTTCTTGTCAGCATTATTCACAATAGCGAAGATCTGGAAACAGCCCAAGTGTCCGTCAGAATACGAGTGGATTAAAAAGCTTTGGTACATATATACTATGGAATACTACTCAGCCATAAGAAATGATGACATTGGATCATTTATAACAAAATGGATGTACCTTGATAACATTATACGGAGTGAAATAAGTAAATCAGAAAAAAGAAAAACTGAGAACAGCATGATTTCATACATAGGTGGGACATAAAAGTGAGACTATGAGACATGGACAAGAGAGTGGTGGTTACGGGTTGGGGGGAGGGAGGGAAGGGTGGGATAGGGAGGAGGGGAGGGACACAGGGAAAACCAGATAGAAGGTGACAGAGGACAATTTGACTTTTGGTGACGGGTATGCAACACAATTGAATGATAAGATAACCTGAAGATGTTTTCATTGTACATATGTACCCTGATTTATTGGTGTCACCCCATTAAAATTAATTATAATAAAATATAAAAAAAAAGTTAATTTGGAAGTGATTATTTATTCAGGCTAATGACTTATTTAGAGAGGCTTCTAAGTCTTAGGTGAGACAGGACACAATATATATTTATAACTTTCATTTTGGAATTTTGTTTGAAATAGTTATTTTATAAACTGAAGGTGAACCCTTCACCCACCTTTATGAGAGAAATTGCTCTTCAGGTATATTGTATTAATTTATTCATGTGTTTTTTGCCTAGTGATTTTATTTTCTTATAGAGATAATCAATATACTGTCTTTGTCTCTTTTTTAGTATATTCTTGTTTTTCCTTGGATGTATCAAGTTAGTGACATTGATGACATCTTTATTTTCCGTAAATTAGCCTTGACCACCTGCTTTATTATTGATTAGTCCAAATTTGTGGAATGTTTTTCAGAGAGACTAGTGATGGGTTGGTGCACAGAAATGTCATATTCCAATCACAACATGAGAAATGGTTGGATTGCCTGACTACTAGGGGTATTCTTAAAATTAGTTGTCCTGTTATAGTATATCAATACTTATATATCCCATTAAGAATGAGAAATATTCAGATTTTGTTAATAGCAGAGTTAAAAATCATGATAGATATTTATAATTTCATTGAAATTATTTTCTAGGCACTGGTGTGCCAAACTTTTGGATTCCACATTTTTGATCCTCAATAGAAATATTATGCCTCTTATTAAATAATTATTAGTTTATCTACTTATATTAATAACCGATACACATTTTCCAGGAATAATAAAGTTTTCCAGTCACAATTTATACAAGAATGAGTATTATTTATCCAGTGTTTGTACTTATTTTTCAAAAGTTAGATCTATGATATTGCAACTAAAAACAAAAATGCAAAACTAGCCACAATTAATTTCAGTTGCATTCAGATAATATTTAAGATAGAATTTAAAAGATTTTCCCAAATATAACTTCAATTACTGCATAAGAAAAATATATGACACTTGTGGCATAGACAAAACTGCAGTAATTGTGTGCTCTAAAACATTTAGTAAAATTACTGGCTTAAAATTATTTTGCTATTCAAACAATGACAGCAGTACTCTGTGAAAGATGACTTGTTTTATTTTGAAAATTTTCTTTATTAATATGCATTTGTAACATTCTTGAACTCATGTTATGTTTTGATCACTTAATTCATCTATATAAATATATGGCCACTTCATTTTAAGACTGGGTATAGAGAATTGAGGAAAAAGGAAAAACCAAAGGTCACAGAATTAATAAGTGGTGGAAATAACAGAGTTCAGAAATCTCTCAGTTGTATCTGTACCTTTTGTAACTTTTAAATTTTGTAAATTTGAAAGTTACAAAAATGCAGTGAAAACCACAATTAAAGTGTGATAGTGGTTACTCCATGAATAATTTCATTTCATAGAAAAATAAATTTAGAATGTCTGTTAGGTTTTATTATGTTCATATATATGTATACTATATAATTTAGACCATATTTTAAGGTATTATTTTAAACTATAAATGTATATATGTATATACATATTTAATATTAATTTTATTTTACTATATTATAAATCATCTGAGTCATTAGTTTTTTTGGAATTAGGAGAACTTTACCTATATGTATATAAAACAATTTCATATAGACCTTTATTTACTATATATAAATTCTAGGCAATAAAAATTGAGCCAGAAATAATGCATGTTTATTTTTTTGCCTCTTTGTTGCCCCCTTTTTTATGTAAAAGAAGCTATGTGTGTTATTTTTTACTGATGAATAATTTTTATGTCTAGGAGCTACACTCCACAGATTTTCTCAAATTACTATGATAGCAAAACAAAACTAAACAAAACTCCATAGAATACATCACTTCTGTATATAGAGGATTGTTGAACATATTTTACTGTATAGTAAAAAATTTCCAAGTGGAAATAAGAAATACAAAAGAAACCTTTTTTATAGGCATTAATTTTTAAGAATGGTAAATAATTTGGTCCACACATTTAATTAAAACCATTATCTTTCTTTTTGGAAGCATTTATTATACAATATCAAAAACTGTACATGGTAAAAAAATCACAAATCTGTTTTTCTCTAAATTGGGCCACTTAGAACAAGAAGAGAGTATGTGTCTTTGTGTGAAGAATCCTTCATTTTAGATATTTGACATAGTTGAATATTAAAGGAAATATATAATATAAATGATATATATGTGTGCGTGTATAGACATATATATGTATTTCCTTTCCTGATATAATTTCTTAAAATCAGGAGGAATTCTTTTATATCAATTGATTGGATTTGTGAAAATTAGTTTTTAGTTACTAAATTTTTTGAGTCAGAGATATAAATATTAAGTCATTTAATTAACAGAACCAACAATTAGTTTAAAATGTTTTTTAAAAATCTCAAGTGAAATACTGAATATGTGACTATATATTTCTGGTTTTAAAAATTACTGTCTTGCTTTTTTTTTTTCCTTGTGAGTTAAAGAGGTAAGCAAGAGGTTGTTAGATGTTTGCACCTTTTTTTTTCTGTTAAAATTGTAAATTCCTGAATGTGGTGTCATTACATAATTCTAGTTGGTATATGAAGGAAGATTTACTGTAGAAATCATTTGGCTTGATAAACCTCAATCGGTAGTTTTCAGATGATGAACAGAATAAATATGAGTAATATCCATGACACTCTTATTGTCTAATAAAATATCACATCCTAAAAAGATTGCAGATTACATTGGGTGAAAAAGGTTAAGGGATTAAGAAGTACAAGTTGGTAATTACAGGATAGTCACAGAGATGTAAATTACAGCATGGGAAATAGTCACTTGTTCTTGAAAAATCAGGATGGCAGGAACCACTCTGTAAAGTACGTGATTGATCACTGTACTATACACATGAAACTAATACACAATTATATTGAATGTAAACTGTAATTGAAAATAAAATGCAATGTGATATCCTAGATCGGATCTTGGAACAGAAGAAAAAAGGCATTAGGGAAAAAATAAATAAGATCGGTACCTTAGTTATGATGTTGTACCAGTGCTAATTTTTAAGTTTTGAAAATTGTACTGTGGCTATGTACATTGTTAATATTAGAAAAAGTGGGGTTTGAAGATATAGGAAAACTGTGTCCAAGAAAGAAAACTGTGTCCTGTTTTATTATCTATATTTACTACAAAATAAAATATATTTTAAATTAAAGTAAAATTACAGGTTACATAAACTCAAAACTAATCAGAATTCTCTGTGAGAATAGTCACATTCTTTTGGAGCTTTAAGAATTCATTTTTTGAAACTTACCTGTAGGTCTAACACGTTCATTTTACCCATTATTTCAGATGTTCTAGGAAAAAATATTGAATAATTTTTCCATGACATCTCTTTTTTTTCCAGATTCTTGACTGACATTTTATTGTGTTATTGTGTTCCACGCTATTTAGTTCCTCTTGGATACTTCTGAATTTCACATGCACTGCTTCAATCAGCTCCTGCAGAGTGGATGACTTACCTAGGGACCCAGGCCTTACTTGACAAGCGGCCAGCCATGAACAGCAGCAGGCTAGCCTAGCTCTTTTTAATTTTAATATTTATATATTTTTGTATTTCAAAGTGTAGATATTTATTTTAGCAATTCATTGCAAAGTGAAAGCCTCTGAATTTTCTGTTGGAGATATGTATTTTTACCTAAACTGAAAGGATTATATAGAAATGCATTTACCTGCTGTTTTTTTTTTCAATAGCTTTTACAGTGTGACTTAAATATTTTCCTATCTCTAAAAACTAAGTATGCCTTTGATTTTTAGTACATATTTTTTGCAATGTAGATATTTTTAAAAAACACAAACATTTGAAACTGTTCTGTGTATGCACAAAATATGCTTTAGTGGTCTTTTGGGCAGGGATAAGAACCTCAGATTTATTAAGAAAGTAGAAGAGAGGGATTTGCTTAAGGAGCTTTAAACTAGTTACAGATTAGGAATTTATTGTGTATGTCATAAAGATACAACTGTGCCATCAGTTTTAAAGAAAAACAGTTTTGGTAGAATCTTGACGAAATGATTTTAAAAGTATTAAAGAATTTAAAAACTGTTATAAACCAAATGCTTTAGAATAGAAACAAAAATTTGAGGCTACTTTTCCAGATACATATTTTAATGAATATTGGTGTCAATATTGGTACTTAAGTAATAGAGGGAAAAGTATATAACACTATATTGTATTATAATGATATATTGGCACTATGTAAGACTGTCAGTTAATTTTAAATATCATTATTTAAATCACTGAGCCCAAATTTCAATGTAGATATAGAAGAAAAGCCTCTCATTTTATAAATTACAAGAATCAATGGATATATTTTAAATGCTAAATATATATTATTAAAGTATTTATTGTTTTAAATTGTTTTATTTTAAAAATATATTAGAACTTATATTTTAATTAATGACTAATAATGGAAGATATGAATATGGATCTGAAAATTAAATAGAAGGAGTTGAGAATTGTAAGGCTTTGGTACTTTAAACTTCTTTTTGAAAGAGGAGCTTATATTTGGAATTCAGCACCATTGGTTCTTAAGAAGTTTTTACAAATGAAGAATATTGTTATATAAAACTTTGAATTTTCAAAAATATCCTGATTCTGATTTAGCTGAATTTCATAGTTTTTGTTTTAAAACTATCTAGCAAAGGATACAATATACTTAGTAAGAATTCTAAAGTATGAGTTCCCTGACCTGTGGTGGCGCAGTGGATAAAGCGTCGACCTGGGAACACTGAGGTCGCCAGTTCAAAACCCTGCACTGGTCTGGTCAAGGCACATATGGGAGTTGATGCTTCCAGCTCCTCCCCCCTTCTCTCTTTCTCTATCTCTCTCTCTCACTGTGTCTCCTCTCTAAAATGAATAAAGTATGAGTTAAGCTATAGTAATAAAAATGATTTAAATTTATAATGAAGATTGTGATAATATTTTAAAGTTTATTGCTGAGTCTTAACATTTTTTGCAGTACTGAATGTTAATTTATAAATGTTTCAGTAACATTTAAAAAGCTATCTTCTCTAGATGATTGAGCAGTCAGTATCAATCTTAAAAGTTTTTGCAACATAACCAAAATTATTTTCCTTCAAAATAGAAACAGTTAAAATAATGTTTATGCATTGGGTTTTCTGAGGTTAGAGTTTTAAAATTTGCCCCATAGTCTGAAAAATGATTTCGTTGTACTGGAAACAATTTTGGGATATTTCTTTATAAATGGATATTGAGCACCACCTGTTGGTCAAACTAATGTATTTTAATTTGTGAATTCAAAAAAATTTGTTGTTGAAATGATTGCATTCATTAACTACTGATGCCTTATATGATTGTGTCACAATATAGATTTATTTCTAAAAGCTGTATTTTATAAAATTCACCAGAATGCCTTTGTTATTGTAGATTATAAAATGATTCATCTTTACTCTTTAAGTTTTTCTAAGGCAGTGAATGGTCTTAACTCTATTTTTATTTATGATATTATTAAAATAGGTGATTATTTTCTTTGCATTATGTGGAAATTATTAAAGTAAGGAAAAACAATTAGACATTTCACATGTTATTATCTGCTAGATTTAATATTTTAGAAAAATGAAATCATTTTTATTTTTTCTTTAATAGTAATTTGAAATAAAAAGTAACTGAATTCTTGTATTTTTATTTTATTTTATTTTTTACAGGGACAGAGAGAGAGGAATAGATAGGGACAGACAGACAGGAAGGGACAGAGATGAGACGCATCAGTCATTAGTTTTTCGTTGCTGTTGCGACACCATAGTTGTTCATTGATTGTTTTCTCACACATGCCTTGACCAGGGCCTTCAGCAGACTGAGCAACCCCTTGCTGGAGCCAGTGACCTTGGGTCCAAGCTGGCGAGCTTTTGCTCAAGCCAGATGGTCCTGCGCTCAGCTGGCAACCTTGGGGTCTCGAACCTGGGTCTTCCGCATCCCAGTCCAACGCTCTATCCACTGCGTTACCGCCTGGTCAGGCTGAATTCTTGTATTAAAAGCAGCAATTGCTGTTTTTATTGCAGTTATATATTTTTATAATTTTAGACTTAATGTTGAATGTTTATTTCATTTGAAATGGATACTTATAACTCAAGTAGGCATTAAAACATTAATTTTAATAATAGTTATGATTACAAGTATTACTAAAATAAGCTATTGATTACCTCTACACAAAGTAAACAGTGTCTGAAGTGACAGTTGATGCTCTCAAGGTATTGAAATATATTTTCTTTAAGACTAGTGATAGAGGGCATCTGTGGTACTTCTTCCATTACTGACATTAAAGTAAGTTCTACAGCTGTACCAAAGTCTTAACCCCCATATATTAATAAAGTACAGTATATAAATCAGTGCTTTTGGGTTTTAGGGAGGTTGGTCTTTTTTCTTTTTAGGTCATACTTTCTAAAAAGAAATTACTCATACTTAGTATTAGATGTATTCTTAGCCAGTAAAATATACAGTGTGTCCGTAAAGTCATGGTACAGTTTTGACCGGTCACAGGACAAAAGTGCACCATGACTTTACGGACACACTGTAGTATAAAGAAGGCTAAAAGAAACAAGTTTAAGAATCTTACATTTGTAGTTTATATCTCATACCAGAAAGTTACATATTTTTTAAATATAAAATCAAGACTTACAATGTCTGTTGTATTAAATTGTTTCAAATCATGATACATATCCCAATTCCCCTCAACTCCTGTTGCTTTTCCCTGTATCCATCTAATGTCATCTCCTCCCCCTTCTCTTCTAAGCTAGAAACTTCAGACTCAGTCTTCTCATCTCTTGTCAAATTCAGATTCTAAGCTTTGGGATCTAAAAATAGCTCTTCTTTCTTTTCTCCACATTCCTGCCTTATTTCAGTCTTTTTTATCTCTGATTTATTCCAGTAGCTTCCTAACTGTTGTTCCATTTTCTTTCCTCTTTTACTTTATTGTCAGCACTGAAAAATTTTTTGTTTTTCTGCTAGAAACATTTGACTGGTCATATTAAAAATTCTTCTTTGCACCCAATTGCCTACCGCACAAATAAAAATTCCTTAGGATGGCAATCACTGGGACCTTATAATCTGATTCCCATCGACCTTTATAGCCTCTCTTAGAAACCAAATGTTATCTCCTTTGTGAAAGGTCACTTTTGTTCTACTAGCAATTGGATTATATTACCAGAGGTCTCTTATCATTAGATGGGTTGTTGGTTTATATGTGTATAATTAGTTAAAAACTCTTTGAAAGCAGTGACTGTGTGATTTTTTTTTTAACTTTTAATTTTAAATACGAAGCATAGTCATGGGCACTACAAGCTGTCAACTTAGAGTAAAATGTATAGACTCTTGAGCAAGACTGCCTGGGTTGAAATTCCAGTTCTGCTACTTTGTCTCCTGGAGCTGTTTACTTAATTCCTCAGCCTCTGGATATGTTTATACATGTAATATGCTTAGAACATTACCTAGTACATAGTAAATGCTTAATAAATGTTAACAGTTACTGTTTTAAAAATAAACTAAGCTGTAATATTTTAAAATTTGTGAAAGTACACAAATTTGAAGCAAACTTCTTAAGTACCATTTGTGCAGTAAAATAACACATTTTAGAACTAATTTGAAATATTTTCTTGAATATCTGAAAACCATTTGTTTAAAAGTTAAGTAACTGACAGTTGATGTGTGAACTTTTAGTAAGTCTGTCCTTCACAGTTAAAAAGATATGTAGCCTGACAAGGCTAGTGGATAGAGCATTAGACTGGGACACGGAGGACCCAGGTTCGAAACCTCGAGGTGGCCGACTTGAGCGCGGGCTTGTCTGGTTTGAGCACGGCTCACCAGCTTGAGCCCAAGGTCACTGGCTTGAGTAAGGGGTCACTTGGTTGGCTGTAGCCTCCCAGTCAAGGCACATATGAGAAAGCAATCAATGAACAATTAAAGTGCTGCAACGAAGAATTGATGCTTCTCATCTCTTTCTCTTTCTGTCTATCTGTCCCTATCTTTCCCTCTCTCTGCCTCTATCACATAAATAAATAAACAAATAAATAAATAAAGATATGTACATGTATATGATAACTATATAATCTTTTATTAAAGTAGTTGTTATAATATGTTAAAGTAATGTCACTACTGTTTTGAGACTTTATCCACTGTGCCATCACAGTCAGGTAACCAAAATGATTTTTGGGGATACAGATAAATATTGTTAAATAAATAAAATAAGAAATTGGTACTGTAAAGCCAGTAGTCAAGGTCACTATCACAGCCGCCCGACCCGTGCAGGTTCACATTAGATTCGAACAGATGGCAATGAAACACCGGAGCCAAAAACTGGTGAGCCATCAGCTTTAATTCTAGCTTGCACCCGGCGGGCAAGCAAAAACACACACTGGGCTCCAAAACCCATACATTCAGTGCTCACAAAGCTACTGACTTATCCGAGTTTCCTAGAATCAAAGGTTTCTAGCTCACCAGACTTATTCACCTCTGTTTCCCATCTCCTCCTGCACAGACTCTTTTCAAACTGGCTTCTTCCTCAGCACTCTGCCATCTTGGCTACTTCTCCTCCACATGGCCTTAATCTGCTCTCCTCTCTAATACCAACCTCAGGAACTCCGGAACCAAGAGAGAGAGAGCTCAAGCTCCCAGACTGCCCCAGTTTATAGCCTAGAAAATCCAAACCTTTAATCCAATTATACAAACAAGAGAGTGCACCACCCTACATCATCCAATCAGTCAAGGGTGTGGGGAAGAGCTAACTCTTAAAGCCAAGCCTTAGGCCATAACAACCTGGCCTGCTTACATTACAGCCTTTTCCCCACACCCATCCCAAGCATAAGGGCAGATAATATCACCCGGGTGACGGGCTTCCATTTGGGCAGCACCATCTTTAACAAAGTGAGCATATTATATTTTATCTGCCGAACAGGTACCATATCTTTTTAGGTGGACTTAAATTTATTAAGTTTTTAAAGATATGCAGAATATAGTAACATCAGAAGGTTATAAAGGACTACTGTGATTATTTTCTCTTATTGAATTGGGATGACATTAGTTAAAAAAATTATGTGGGATTCGGATACACAATTCCACAACACATACTCTGTACACTGTATTGTGTGTTCACTACACCGAGTGAAGTTTTCATCCATCACCATTTTTCCCCCTGTATCCTTCTCTACCACCCCCTTTCCCCTGGGAGTCACCACACTATTTTCTGTGTCCATGTGTTTTTTCTTTCTTTCTTTCTGTTTTTTTGCTCAGTTCTTCTACCTTCCCTATCACCCCCTGACAACTGTCAGCATGCTGTCTTATCTATGAGTCTCTCTCTGTTTTGCTTGTTAGTTCATTTTGTTCATTAGGTTCCACACATGAGTTAAATGATATGGTACTTGTCTTTCTCTGACTGACTTATTTCATTTAGCAGAATATGCTCCAGGTCCATTCATGCTGTTCCAAAAGATAATATTTCCTTTTTGTGGCCAAGTAGTATTCCATTGTGTAAATGTGTCAGTTTTTTAATCCACTCATCCTCTGATGGGCTCTTGGGCTGCTTGTAAATCCTGGCTATTTTAAATAACATTGCAATGAACATAGAGTTGCATGTCTTCTTTCAAATTAGTGTTTTGGGTTTCTTTTTTTTTTTTTTTTTACAATGAAAACATCTCCAGGTTATCTTATCATTCAATTGTGTTGCATACCCATCACCAAAAGTCAAATTGTCCTCTGTCACCTTCAATCTGGTTTTCTCTGTGTCCCTCCCTTCCTCCCTATCCCACTTTTCCCTCCCTCCCCCCATCCCATAACCAACACTCTCTTGTCCATGTCTCATACCCTCACTTTCATGTCCCACCTATGTATGTAATCGTGCTGTTCTCAGTTTTTCTTTTTTTCTGATTTACTTATTTCACTCCGTATAATGTTATCAAGGTACATCCATTTTGTTATAAATGATCCGATGTCATCGTTTCTTATGGCTGAGTAGTATTCCATAGTATATATGTACCATAGCTTTTTAATCCACTCGTCTTCTGACGGACACTTGGGCTGTTTCCAGATCTTCGCTATTGTGAACAATGCTGCCACGAACATGGGGGCGCATTTCTTCTTTTCGAACAGTGCTATGGTGTTCTTAGGGTATATTCCTAAAAGTGGGATAGCTGGGTCAAAAGGCAGTTCAATTTTTAATTTTCTGAGGAATCTCCAAACTGTTTTCCACAGTGGCTGCACCAGTCTGCATTCCCACCAGCAGTGCAGAAGGGTTCCCTTTTCTCCACATCCTCGCCAGCACTTATTCTGTGTTGTTTTGCTGATAAGTGCCATTCTGACTGGTGTGAGGTGATATCTCATTGTGGTTTTAATTTGCATTTCTCTAATGATTAGTGATGTTGAGCATTTTTTCATATGCCTATTGGCCATCTGTATGTCCTCTTTGGAGAAATTTCTATTCATTTCTTTTGCCCATTTTTTGATTGGGTTGTTTGTCTTCCTGGTGTTGCGTTTTATAAGTTCTTTATAAATTTTAGTTATTAACCCCTTACAAATTAGTGTTTTGGGTTTCTTCAGATAAATTCCCAGAAGTGGAATCACTGGGTTATATAGCAGTTTCATTTATAAGTTTTTGAAGGAACTTTATACTCTTTTCCACAGTGGCTGCACCAGTCTCCATTTCCACCAACAGTGCAGGACGGTTCCCTTTTCTCCACATCCTCGCCAATATTTGTCATTTGTTGATCTATTGATGAGCACCATTTTGACAGGTGTGAGGTGACAGCTCATTGCGGTTTTAATTTGCATTTCTCTGATGTTTAGTGACATTGAGCATTTTTTCATATGTCTCTTGGCCATCTGTATGTCCTCTTTGGAGAAGTATCTGTTCAGATTTTTTTGCCCATTTTTAATTGGATTGTTTGGTTTTGGTGTTGAGTTGTATAAGTTCTTCATAAATGTTGGCTACTAACCCCTCATCAGTTGTATTGGTGCACATGTTCTCCTTTTTAGTGGGTTGTCTTTTCATTTTGTTGATAGTTTCCTTTGCTATGCAAAAACATTTTAGTTTGACTTAGTCCCATATGTTTATTTATTTTTCTTTCCTTTACCCAAAAAAATATTGCTATGAGACATGTTTGAGATTTTACTGCCTGTTTTCTTTCAGGATTTTTATGGTTTTGAGTCTAACATTTAAATCTTTAATCCATTTTGAGTTTATTATTGTGTATGGTGTGAGAAGGTGGTCTTGTTTTTTTCTGTATGTATCTGTCCAACTTTCTGAGTGGTGGGACTCAGCTGGTTTGAACCAGTTTGGCAGAACCTATACCTAATCTTTTGTTGAGTTTGGTGAACTGGTTGTTAAAATGGCACTTGTAATCAAAGCTCTCTCTAAGGTGGGCACCTGGGCAGCCACCCAATGTGGAAATTAAAAATTTACATTCTTTACTCCTTTTTAATGTTCATCTGTGCAATAGTGTATTCTAAGCAGTGTAGTAATGTTCATTCCATCCATAGGTCAAAAAAATTGCAATTGAGGACGCCAATCAAGCAATATGGAAATATCTTAAGTAATAGTTTTATTATTATTTTTGTCAGGTATTATTTAATTCTTTTTCATTAATTTTTTAAAATTAATTTTAATGGTGTGACATTAATAAATCAGGGTACATATGTTCAAAGAAAACATCTCCATGTTATCTTATCATTCAATTATGTTGCATACCCATCACCCAAAGTTAAATTGTCCTCTGTCACCTTCTATCTGGTTTTCTTTGTGCCTCTCCCCTCTCCCCTCTCCCACCCTCTTCCCTCCCCCCACCCCGTAACCACCACACACTTGTCCATGTCTCATAGTCTCACTTTTATGTCCCACCTATGTATGAAATCATGCTGTTCTCAGTTTTTTTCTGTTTTACTTATTTCACTCTGTATAATGTTATCAAGGTCCATCCATTTTGTTGTAAATGATCCGATGTCATCATTTCTTATGGCTGAGTAGTATTCCATCGTATATATGTACCATTAATTTTTAAAACTCTTATAATCTAGTTTTGTGTACCTCCTTTATTGTTTTTATTTAAGTATAAATTGCATGAAATAATAAGTTACCTTTCAGTGTATTGTTTCCTTATAGTTAAAACAGTCATTAGGGTGGAGAACCAGTTGTTAAATTATTTGAATCCAACCACTGAACTTTCCCAACACTGTTTATTGAATAGACTATCTTTACCCCATTGTATATTTTTGCCGCCTTTGTCAAATATTAATGAAGTATAAAGGTGTCGGTTTATTTCTGGGCTCTGTGTTCTGTTCCAGTGATCTATATATATACAACTATGGGATTTTTGAAGTATGTATATTTGTTACAAGGCTTATGGCAGAAATAGACTTGATTGTGACTGACAGTATCTTGAATTTAATGTTTTCATTTTTTTTACTTTTATCAGTTTAGCTTGATTAAGGTTTTCATTACTTCCAGCCATGTTCTGAGTGATTTCCCTTATTTTCTCTGAGTGGTTTTTGGAGGGAGAATGGGTGGGTACCGGTGAAAATGTCAAAAGAAAAAAAACAATCTATATCTCTGTATATGATTAAATATTTTTTATCAGAGATTTTTATATGCCATTTGGCATTGTAAAGATGAAGGTTAAAAGTGTCCATTGGGATATATACTTCTCAATCTAGACAGTTCTTAAAAATTCATATAACTTTCATAATGAAGGAGAATCACTTAGTAATGTTAGTATTAGCATCTATTGTTAACATATTTTTAAGAAGTTCACAATCTTTTGGAATTATAAAATGTGGATTTTCGACAATAGAGTGAAAAGAAATTTGATCCTTTGTTGGGTAGGATGTTATATTTTGCAATCTAGTATCATTAAGAGTAAACATATTGCAGAAATTTTATATGACATTTCCTTTCAATGATTAAATGCTAATGTTAGAAATTAGTATATATTTGATAGTATGTGTTTGTGTAATATTTTGTGTGTCAGGTTTGATTTTTTTACCTTATTCTTTGACTTACATTACTCCCGAGTGAGATCCTTAAATAATTTGTGCATTTGGGTCTACAAAACGGTCTGTGTTTACTTTTGTTTGTTGTTTCATCTTATGATTGTAAAATGCACAATGCATTTTGCTTTACAAAACAAAGTATGATTTTGTAAATATTTTATCCATATGGACAATTTAGTTAAGAATAAATATAGTTTGACACCTATAATTTTAAAGTCATATTTTATTGATGAGTAAATTTTATGCTATTCCCTAAAAGTTGTCCACTCAAAATGATGTAGAAAGAGGAACCAAATATTTTTAAAATATTTTTTAGAAATAAATTTATGCTTGTTTTCATATATGGCAATATCTTTAAATTTTAGTCACTATTTTTACACTTTTTGATTAGAATGTTTTAATCATTTCTTAAAACTAGTATACAATATTTAAATTTTGTATTTAACTCATATAATATGCAGTAGTATTTTGCTTTATAAAATTACTCATTGTGCCTGACCAGGCGGTGGCTCAGTGGATAGAGCGTCGGACTGGGATGCGGAGGACCCCAGTTCGAGACCCCGAGCTCGCCAGCTTGAGCGCGGGCCCATCTGGCTTGAGCGAAGGCTCGCCAGCTTGGACCCAACGTTGCTGGTTCAAGGGGTTGCTTTGGTCTGCTGAAGGCCCGTGGTCAAGGCACATGTGAGAAAGCAATCAATGAACAACTAAGGTGTTGCAACGACAATGAAAAACTAATGATTGATGCTTCTTACCTCTCTCCATTCCTGTCTGTCCTTATCTGTCCCTCTCTCTGTCCCTGTTAAAAATAAATAAATAAATAAATAAATAAAAAAGAAAAAAATTACTCATTGTAAGATATAATGACTCATTAAGAAATATTTTAATTTTAAAAGTATCAGTGATAAAGATATTTTCAGATTAATAAGGTAGTAATGGAACTATACAATGTTTATTTAACAGATTTATTTGGTATCTAATAACTACTGGTACTATGCTTTAAGTTTGGATATTTCCCAATTAAGTTTTATTTAGGAATAAAAAGACATATTAGTAGAGAATTAAAATGCAATGTTATATGTGCTATAATAAGGCATGATTTAAAATAAACTTAGAGCAGTGATCAAGTCTCCTGAATGATTTAGAAGAGATTTTTGTGAGATGATGATGTTTCCTTTAGTTTATAGGGAATTAAAGAATATTTTCTGGCAGTAATAGAAAATAAAGAAGGGATTTTAGGTTGAGGAAGCAGTATGTGCAGAGGTGTGGAAGCATTTAGAAAGCAGGGCCAGGAAGTGAGGACTGTGGACTGTGAAGCTTACTAGAGATGTAGGCTATAAAAGCTTTCTGGTTGTTATGCTAAGAATGTTGGAATTTATCCTTTAAGCATCAGTGAGGCATTAAAGAATTTTGAGCATGATAGTAACGTATCTATTTACATTTTTAGAAGATTATTCTGGTGATACTGTGAAGGATGAGGGCAGAAAGACAAATTAAAGAAATTACTGTTGTAGTATAGGAAAGAGATGATGAGTGCCTGATCTAAGGCAGTGGCAATGAGAGCAGAAAAAGAGGGTTTGAAAGAGGTAGAGTCAGCCAACAAGGCTTGATGATTAATTGCATTTTGGGGTTTAGAATTTTATTTTCTTGAGTACTCAAGATCAACCTCTAGGTTTCTAGTTTGAGCTGTTGATCACTGACATAGGGACTAATTGAAAAAACACATAGTTGTAGAACTTCCATGGACTTCAGTAGTGAACATGTCATGTTTAGGATGTCGAAGAACCCTAGCTTAGGAATGTCAAAGGAGGTAGTTAGAGATCTAAAGATCTAAAACTCAAGAGATAGAGATTTGAAAAGTAAGCATACTGGTCCCAAACTTATTTCGTCAGTATTATTTTATAGTTTGTTAATGACTTTCTAAGAAAAGGGTAAAGTAATGAGAGTAAAGAGAATTTAGAATTTGGGTTAGAGAAATTTTGGTAAAATAAAAATATCTACATATTGTCTATTTTGGATTTTAAGGAAGCTATCTAGGATTCATTTTTACTCTTAGTAAATCTCAGTTATCTGCCATCAGTTGTCTCATGTGATTTGTGAAGTTTTCTTAAAAAAAAAAACAACAGTTATCTGCCATCAGTTTTCTCATGTGATTTATGAAGTTTTCTTAAAAAGAAAAAGCATGTGATGACCCAGCTCTTCTGGATAGTTACAAATTTAGGGGATGTCTAACTTTCTAGTATATATACAACTTAGCAGGATGGGTTATCTGTAATTTTTAGTTGCATGTTTTTGGTTTTAACATTTTTTTCTTTCTTTTTTTTAAATTTCTTTAACAGGGACAGAGAGAGAGTCAGAGAGAGAGAGAGATAGGGACAGACAGACAGAACGGAGAGAGATGAGAAGCATTGCGACCCCTTAGTTGTTCATTGGTTGCTTTCTCATATGTGCCTTGACTGCCGGCCTTCAGCAGACCGAGCAACCCCTTGCTGGAGCCAGCGACCTTGGGTCCAAGCTGGTGAGCTTTTGCTCAAACCAGATGGGCCCACGCTGAAGCTGGCGACCTCGGGGTCTTGAACCTGGGTCTTCCGCATCCCAGTCTGACGCTCTATCCACTGCGCTACTGCCTGGTCAGGCTAATTGCATGTTTTAATGTTTCTGTTGGTGTGGGCAATTGAGAGTTGACAGAATAAAATCAAAGTGAACGAGAGTGATTGTTTTTATATTCCACTCATTATTTATTGCAAAATGGAACTAACACAATATTTAATCCAATATTTTATATGTATTATATGACATATAAGTATGGGTTTTAAAAATTTTATTTATCAATTACATTTGACATATAGTATTTATTATTTTTAGGTGTACAGCATAGTGGTTAGACATTTATATATATATACCTTATAAAGTGCTCACCCAGATGTCTAGTACCCATTTGACATCATACATAGTTATTATGGTATTATTGAATATATTCTCTATGTTGCACTTTATATCCCCATGACGATTTTATAATTGGCAACATCTAGTTTGTATCCTGTATCTATGAATTTGTTTTGTTCTTTAATTTTTTTTAGTTTTTAGGTTCCCTGTATGAGCAAAATCATATTAAATTGTCTTTCTGTGACTGAATTATTTCACTTGGCACAGTCCATTCTTGTTCTACCCAAGTTGTTGCAGATTTCAAGATTCCTTTATTTTTCTATTTCTGAGAAGATGTTTATATACCACATATTTTTTATCCATTAGTCTATTGATGCATACTTAAGTTGTTT
Source organism: Rhynchonycteris naso (assembly GCA_037038555.1). Lineage (NCBI taxonomy): Eukaryota > Metazoa > Chordata > Mammalia > Chiroptera > Emballonuridae > Rhynchonycteris > Rhynchonycteris naso. The sequence continues at coordinate 153,583,749 of CM073000.1, read as the reverse complement.
CATATCTTGGCTATTGTAAGTAATGCTGAAGTGAATATAAGGATGCATATATCTTTTCAAGTTTATGTTTTGGATTACTTTGGGTAAGTGCACAGAAGTGGAATTGCTAGGTTGTATAGTAGTTCTAATTTTAATTTTTTGAGGAACCGTCATACTGTTTTCCATAATGGCTGCACCACTTTACAGTCCCACCAACAAATTATAGCAGGGTTCCCTATTCTTCATATCCTTGCCACCACTTGTTGTTTGTTGATTTATTGAAAATAACTATTCTGGCAGGTGTGAGGAGCTATCTCACTGTGGTTTCGATTTTTTATATCTACTGGCCATCTGTACTCTTTGGGGAAAATGTTCCTCTGCTTGTTTTCAGTCAGGTTTATTTTTTTGATGTTAAGTTATATGAGTTTTTTATATATTTTGGATATTAACCCCTTATTGATATATCACTAATGAAGCTCATCTCTCATTCAGTTTGTTTTGTTGTTTTCTTTGCTGTGCAAAGACTCTTTAGTTTGATGCAGTCTCATTAGTTTATTTTTTTAATTGTTTTCCTTGCCCAATGAGATATACCCCCCCACCCCAGTATTACTCAGAGAGATGATAAAGAGTTTATTACCTATGTTTCCTTCTGGGAGTTTAATGGTTTGGGGTCTTAAATTTAAGTCTTTAATCCATTTTGAGTTTATTCTTGTACAGTGTGTCCGTAAAGTCATGGTGCACTTTTGTTGGGTCAAAAGTGCACCATGACTTTATGAACACACTGTATATGGTGAAAGTCATCTTGTTTTATTCTTTTGCATGAGTCATTTCAGTTTTTCAACACCATTAATTGAAGAGACTATCTTTATAGTCTTGCTTCCATTGTCATAGATTAATTGACCATATCTAGGTGTGGCCATATTTCTGGGCTTTCTATTCTGTGCCATTGATCTATGTTTCTTTTTATGCCAGTACGATTTTATTTTGATTACTGTAACCTTGTAGTACAGTTTGATATCAGCTAACATAATACCTCCAACTTTGTTCTTCTTTCTCAGGATTACTTTGCCTATTCAGGGTCTTTTGTACTTTTATATAAATATTAGGATTATTTGTTCAAGTTGTGTGAAAATGTCATTGGTATTGAGATAGGGGAACATCGAATCTGTAGATTGCTACGGGTGGTATGGACATTTTAACGATATTAGTTCTTCCTATTCATGGTATTTTATTTTATTTCATTTTTGATGCAATTGTAAATGGATATTATTTTCTGGAAGTTCATTTTTGGTGTATAAAAATATAAGAAATTTCTCTATGCTAATTTTGTATCCTGCTACTTTACTGAATTTATTTTACCAGTTTTAATAGTCTTTTGGTGGGATCTTTAGGGTTTTCTATATATAGCATCATGCCATCTGCAAATATGACAGTTTTACTGCTTCCTTTTTAATTAGGATGCTTTTATTTCTTGTCTATTTACTGTGACTAGGACTTCCAATACTATGTTGAATAAAAGTTGTAAAAGGGACAACCTTGTCTTGTTCCTGATCTTATGGAAAATGTTTTGAGCTTTTTGCCATTGGATATGATGTGAGCTGTGAGTTCATCCTACATGGCTTTTATTATGTTGAGTTATGTTTCCTCATTTCCATTTCATGGAGAGTTTTTATCATAAATGGATGACTTGGTTAAAGGTTTATCGATTTTGTTTAATCAAAGAACCAGCTTTCGGTTTCATTGATTTCTTGTTTTTTTTTTAAAGACCCTATTTCATTTATTTCTGCTCGAATCTTTATTATTTTTTTCCTTGCACTCTGTTGTTGTTTTCTAATTCCTTTAGGTGTAAGAGTGGGTTGTTTATTTGAGACATTTTTTGCTTCTTGAGGTAGGCCTGCATTGTGATGAATTTCTTTTTTACAATTGCTTGGCTCTATCTCATGGATTTTGAGTCATTTTGTTTTCATTTGTCTCATTGTATTTTTTTATTTCTTCATTGATCTCATTGTTAACCCATTCATTGTTTTGTAGCATTTTATCTAGCCTCCATGTGTTTGAGTGTTTTTCAGTTTTCTTTTTCTGGTAATTAGCTTTTAGTTTCATACTGTTGTGGTTGGATGAGATGCTTGATATGATTTCATTGTCCTCAAATTTGTTGAGATTTGTTTTATGGCCTAATATGTGGTCTCTCCTGAAAAATGTTCCACATATGCTTGAAAAGAACATGCATGCTGCTGCTTTGGGGTGAAATGTTCTAAAAATATCAATTAAATTCATCTGGTCTAATGTCTGGGTGATCTAGTCATTGGTGTTGACAGGGTGTTAAAGTTCCCTGCTATGACTATATTACTTTCAGTCTTTCCTTTTATATTTGTCAGTGTTTGCTTTATATATTAAATGCTCCTATGTTAGGTGCATAAATGTATCTTCTTATTGGATCGATCCCTTTATCATTGTAAGATTTCCTTCTTTGTGTCTTCTATGCCTTTAAGTCTAATTTGTCTGATATAAATATTGCTATCCCACATTTTATTTTTCGTTTTCATTCACATGATATATCCTTTTCATCCCTTTAGTTTCAGTCTCTGTATGTCTTTCCTTCCAAAGTAGGTCATCTTTTTCTATCCATTGAATCACCCTATATCTTTTGTTTAGATCATTTAGTTCATTTACATTTAAAGTAATTAGTAGTAAGTATGAAGTAAGTCATTACAATTTTATTGTTTTCTGATTTCTCATGTAGATCTTTGTTCCTTTTTTATCCTCTTGCTTTATTTTATGTTGACAACTTTCTGTAGAATTATGTTTGGATTTCTTTCTCTTTATTTCTTGTATAGCTAATATAGATACTTGGTTTTTGGTTACCATGTGCCACACACCACACACACACACACACACACACACACACACACACACACAAGATTGGTTTATAACAGTGTATTTTAACTTGATGGTCACTTATGTTTGAACACATTCTAAAATTACTACAATTATTACTCACCACCTCCAGTTTTACATTTTGTTACTTTTTATTTGTTTTGTGTGTATCCCTTAATTTATTGTTATAATTACATGTTATCTTTTTACTTTTGTATTAATTTTTGTACTAGCTTTATAGTTGCTTGAGCCACTGCTGTTACAAAGTGTTCTCTTTTTTCAATAAGGATTTTATTCTCTCCTATATTTCCTTATTTTTGCTTTTGATCATTTCCTATTATAGAAATCCCTTGAACATTTCTTGCAATATTGGTTAATGGTGAGGGACTCCTTTAGTTTTTTGTTTTGTTTTGTTTTTTGGTCTAGGAAACTCATTATTCCTCCTTTGTTTCTGAATGATAACTTTGATGGCTCAAGAAATCTTGGTTGTAGGTTTTTGCTTTTCATCATATAGAGTATTTCTTGACAGTCCCTTCTGGCCTGTAAAGTTTCTGTTGAAAAAATTAGTTGACATATATGGGAGTTTTTTTGTAGGTAACTAACTGCTTTTCTCTTGTTGCCTTTAAGATTCTCTCTGTCTTTACTCTTTGGCTTTTTAATTATAATGCCTTTTTGGGTTCATCTTGTTTGGTACTCTGCACTTCTGGTATGTGTATTTTCATTGCCATAATTGGGAAGTTTTCAATGATCATTTCTTCAAATAGATTTTTAATTCCTTGCATTCTCTTTCTTTCTTGTACCTCTATGATATGAATGTTGCTATGCTTGATTTTCTTCCAGTGGTTCTTTAAATTGTCCTCATTTTCTTTGATTTCTTTCTTTTTGTTTTTGTTGTGCTAATTGTGCATTTTTTACTACCTTGTCTTTCAGATCACTGATTTGATTTTCTGCTTCAATCTTTCTGCTGCTGATGCATCTTTTAGTGTATTCTTCATTTCAGTTATTATAATCTTCATTTCTGATTTGTTTTTAAATGTCTTTCATCTCTTTTTTTATGTTTTCTATTTCTCTTTTGAAGTTCTCATTGGGTTCATTTATTTTTAAGTTCATTGAGCATCCTTATAAACATGCTTTGAACTCTGTATCTGGTAGATTGCTTGTTTTCATTTTATTCACCTGTAATTGGTTTTCTGGAGGTATTTTTTTTTAATTTTTTCATTTGATACTTACTTTTTTGTGTTCTCATTTGTCTGTGTTTATTTCTATGTATTAGGTAGATCTGCTGTGTCTCCTTGTCTTGACAGAGTGGCCTTATGAAGAAAATGTCTTGTAGGGCCCTGTGATGCAGTCTCCCTGGTCATCTGAGTCAGGTGCTTTAGGGATATCCCCTGTGTGTGTTCCGTGTACCCTCCTGTTTTAGTTAGACCTCGTTTGCTATTGGCACATTAATGGGTGGGTTTGACCCTCAGGCTGATAGGTTGAGGGCTGGCCATGGCTACAGTAGATGCACTGTTGTGTGTGGCTTGACTCCACAGAGGAGTGTTTGCACTAGTTGGTCTCTGGTTCCAGCCAAGACTGCCCTTCAGATGTGTTGTTTGTGGAGCTGGTTAGGTAGTGCTCTTGTGTGGTCTCAAATCTGCTACTGGGTATGTTGTTTCTAGAGACTCTTGGACTGTTGTGAAGGCCAAGTTTAGCCACTTCTTTTGCCCGTCTTGGGCCCTCTTGGTGGGAGCTACAAAGTGATCTTTGGTTGGTTGGTGCTTGTGTTAGACTTAAAGGTGCTTGCAAGAGTCTGTGTAGCAAATTGAGTCTGGATGCCACTATTATCAGGCTGGAGAGACTTTGGTGGGCACCTAAGCTGTGGCCAGGGTCACTTAGGATTAACTTCAAGGCACACTGAGATTGGCTGCTACTTGTTTGGATGTGAACCTTTGAGAGATTTTGGAAAAGTCTGAAGTATGAGCCATGGCAGGACACTTGTGTGGAGGAGGTAGAAGAAGCTTGGGCTGGGTTGGAGAGTCAGATATTGTGGGGCAGTGGTGGGCAAGTTCATTAGTCAACAGAGCCAAATATCAACAGTACAACGATTGGAATTTCTTTTGAGAGCCAATTTTTTTAAACTTAAACTATATAGGTAGGTACATTCCTTAATGAGCTAGCACCTGCATGTGGTATTTTGTGGATGAACCACACTCAAGGGACCAAAGAGCCACATGTGGCTCATGAGCCACAGTTTGCTGACCAGGGGTGTGGGGTCTCAGGGAATCACCAGGCCTGGGCAAACAGTGTTAGCCAGGTTAATGGAGAGTACAGATCTTGTGCCACCTAAGCTGGCCAGCTGGGTAGGAGAGTTCAATAAAGGATCCAGTAGTGACTGCTAGCACTTCTGTTCCTAGAGAAAGTTGCTCCAACCCCTTTCTCTCTAGCACTCCCCCTAGTCAGTTTATTTCTTCCCTCTGTGTCCCTCGTACTTTGAAGCTGCTGCCCCTGCACTGGATCTGAGATTGAGTCTGTGTATGGTCGCTTTCAGTCCTGTAGCAGCTGGGACTCTTGTTTCTCTCAGATGCAGTCCCTACTGTTTTTTTCAGTCCGATGTAATGGGCACTCCTCTTCCCAGTACTGATGTCCTAGGTCTGGGAGCCAGTACTAGGCTGAGACCCTTTGTTCCTCAGGAGGGGCCTTTCCAGCTGAGATATCTCTTCTGATTCTTCATTGCCACACTGTGGGTGTGGGACCTGCTGGTTCCATATCTCTGTCCCTTTTACCAGTCTTGCAGTGGCTTTTTATATCCTTAATTATAGGAATGTTTTCCAGCTAGTCTTCATGTGGTTCTCAGTGATGGTTGTTCTATGATTTATTTATAATTTTGATGTGATTGTGGGATGAGGTGAGCACAGTTACCTTCTCCACCATCTTGGCCAGATGTCCTCTATTTGGAGTATGGGTTTTGTATGCTATGCTCTTTTTAGAACAATTCAAATCTATACTTTAATGTTTTAAAATGAAATTGCATATATGTTATGATTCTTTTATTTAGACTTTTTCAGTTTTAATATTCTGCGTATGATGGAAATATTTTTGTTAATATAAAATTGTGATGCATATAAACAGAAAAGCAAGATTAGACATTATTCATATTTTATTTATATTTGAGGTTGTTAGAAACTCCATCAATTTATAGAATGTAATTTAAACACCATTTACAATGACAAATTCCAAAAATAAATACCAAGGACTAAATCCAACAAACTATGTACAAAATCTTTATGGAAACAATTATGCAACTTTATTGAAAGATGTAAGAGCTAAATAAATGAAGAGAGGTACTATGCTTTTGGAAGGGGAAACATAATACTAGAACTCTTCCCAAAATGAATCAATTAAGTTCAATACAATTCTCATCAAAACGTCAAGTAGGATTTTTTTTTTTTACAGCATTAGACTGATTTTAAAATTGGCATGGAAGGAATAGTAAGGGACAAGAACAAACAGTTTGGAACAGTATGGGTAGACTCACCCTATCGTATACCAAGATTTATACTTTGCCATATTAAAGCAATAGTAAATTAACTAGTATGTTAATGATACAGATAAACAAAATTAAAGGAACAGTCTGCCTTTTAGGCTTCTTTTTCTGACTCCTCTTTCCATACAGCTAAACGCAAGTCAACCCAAAGAAGACGTGCCAACATGCATGCTCTTGGAATTCCAGTACTGTGCCTTTGGTATTGCCATTGTCTACAGAATTCCCTTCATCCCTGTCTGCTGTACTTCACTGAATCTAAGGTGCATTGCTATTTTATGTACCACTAAGAAAAATTGTTGCCAATTAAATTGACACATAATCATTGTTGGATACATTGTTTTAGAAATGTTAAAGGATGAAAAGGTTTGTCTTAGGATCTATGGAGCATGTTTTTTTAAATGCTTGTTTCTCCACAAAAATATTTCCAATCTTCTCTTACCTGAAAGAAATTATCTTACTAAGATTTTTCACAGCATTTAGTTTTATCTTTTGTGCAAGATTTACAAAGTAACAGAAATATGCAGGGGCTTTTCCCCTCAATTTTTCCCTTCTGAATATATATACAGGGGGTCCTTGGATTATGACACAGTTTCATTCCCATGACAGTGACATAACCTGAATTTTCGTGTAAATTGAAACACACCCTAGCCTAAGTCACTTACCTATCCTAACACAGTTGTAAAATCATAATCTAGGACATAAAAACACAACTAAGCCACATAAAAAGGAAAAGGACATAAATATACTGTACTATATACAGTACTGTAGTAACAGAAAAAAATGACAAAAAATGAGTATTAAAAAATCCTTACCTTTATTCCTGTGGTTGGCTTGCATACTGGAAGGGGCATTGCAGGGTGGGAAAGAGTGACCTATTGGGAGGCGGAAGCTGGAGAGGCAAGAGAATCTGTAGAAGGTGCAGGAGATACTGAGTCAGGTGAATCAGGATTGCCTGGGGAACATGCAGAATGTGCTGGAGATGATTCTACCTGTACTACAGGTGTTTCATCTCAAGAAGCAGCTGATGTAGAGGGTACAGGATCTGTTGCAGGCCTCTCTACCTTCTAAATGAATATTTTCTGGCTAGTCTGGAAGGTTGATGACTTCTCTTTAAAATCTGCCTACAGCATTGCAAGGCACCCATAACAGCTTTGTAGACCTTACTGTCACCGCTGGGGTCCTCAGCCTGAAATTTTGCCAACCCATCTTCTACCATAAAAAAACCTTCTGCCAAATCCTTGGTAGTTAATCTCTTAGGTTCTGGGGTTTCTATTCCTTCATCTTCAATCAGCTGCTGCTCCACCTGAATGAGGCCCTCAGCAGACAGCTCCTCACCATGTGATGCCAGTAGCTCTGTGACATCCTCAGCCTCCACCTCCAAATTAAGTTGTTCATCCATGGCAACCGCCTCCTCTGTAACAGCCTCTACTGACTCCTCAAAGTCATGGAAGTCATACACAAACTGAGGAAACAGTTTCTTCCATGTACCATATAAGTTTGTTCACCTCACTTTATCCCAGGCAAAAGCAGTGTTTTGTACAGCATTGTAAATATTATAAGGCTTCCTAAAGTCTTTGAATATCAGGTTCTTGTTCGCAGTTGCAGTAAGAGCCATAGCAAATGTCCTCTGGAGGTTGTAGGCCTTGAAAAGGGCAATGACTCCTTGGTCCATGGGCTGTAAAAGGGCAGTGGTATTAGGTGAAAGGTAAATCACCCTGACATTAGGGTTAAAGTCACTCAAGTGGGCAGGGTGACCAGGGGCATTGTCCAGCACTAGCACTATCTTATAAAGTAGCCTCTTGCTAGCATAGTAACCCTTCACTGCTGGCACAAAATGGATGGAAAACCACTGCTCAAAAATCTGAAGCATCACCCATGCCTTCTTGTTAGACTTCCAGACGACAGGCAGTTGACTCTTCTAAATGCCCTTTAGTGCCCTTGGATTCTCTGCCTGGTACACCAACAGAGGCTTGAGTTTGAAGTCACCTACAACATTCCCCCCAAGAAGCAATTCAGTCTTTCCTTGCCAGCTTTATGCCCTGATGTATTCTCCTCCTAGGTGATGTAGGTCCTGTTAGGCATACACTTCCAAAAAAGGCCTGTCTAGTCAACACTTGTTCAGCACAGTAGCCCCCTTGGTTAAATAATTCAGCCAACCTATAGGAAATTTGCTGGCTGCTTTCTCATCCTCACTAGCAGCTTCACCCTAAGTCTTAAGGTTATGCAGTTGGCATGAGCTTTGAAATGCATGAACCAACTGCTACCAGGCACAAACTCTTCACTTCCTTCCTCCTTTTCACTTTTTATTGCCTCAAACAATCAGTTAGCCTTGTCCTGAATCAACATTAGACTGACTGGTCTATGCTGCTGATGCTGGTCTTCCAGCCACAAAACTAGCAGTCTTTCTCAGTCATGACGCCACTTCACTGTTCAGTAGTCACAGTCAATTTTGTAGGGGCTGATCCCTTTACATGCTCTAGGATCCAGTCTTTATTCCTGATAATTGTTGCTATGGGAGAGCGCCTAAGGCCTAGCATGTGGCTGATGTTCTTTGCTGGCTTCCTTTTTCTTTTTCTTTCTTTCTTTCTTTTTTTTAAATTAACTTTAATGGGGTGACACCAATAAATCAGGGTACATATGTACAATGAAAACATCTCCAGATTATCTTATCATTCAATTATGCTGCATACCCATTACCCAAAGTCAAATTGTCCTGTCACCTTCTATCTGGTTTTCCCTGTACCCCTCCCCTTCTCCATATTCCACCCTCCCCTCCCTCCCCCCATCGCGTAACCACCACACTCTTGTCCATGTCTCATAGTCTCTCACTTTTATGTCCCACCTATGTATGAAATCATGCTGTTCTCAGTTTTTTGTTTTTTTTTTCTGATTCACTTATTTCACTTCGTATAATGTTATCAAGGTACATCCATTTTGTTGTAAATGATCCGATGTCATCATTTCTTATAGCTGAATAGTGTTCCATAGTATATATGTACCAAAGCTTTTTAATCCACTCGTCTTCTGACGGACACTTGGGCTGTTTCCAGATCTTCGCTATTGTGAACAATGCTGCCATGAACATGGGGGCGCATTTCTTCTTTTCAAACAGTGTTATGTTGTTCTTAGGGTATATTCCTAAAAGTGGGATAGCTGGGTAAAAGGCAGTTCGACTCTTAATTTTTTAAGGAATCTCCAAACTGTTTTCCACAGTGTCTGCACCAGTCTGCATTCCCACCAGCAGTGCAGAAGGGTTCTCTCTTCTCCACATCCTCGCCAGCACTTATTCTGTGTTGTTTTGCTGATGAGTGCCCCTCTGACTGGTGTGAGGTGATATCTCATTGTAGTTTTGATTTGCATTTCTCTAATGATTAGTGATGTTGAGCATTTTTTCATATGTCTTTTGGCCATCTGTATGTCCTCTTTGGAAAAATTTCCATTCATTTCTTTTGCCCATTTTTTGATTGGATTGTTTGTCTTCCTGGTGTTGAGTTTTATAAGTTCTTTATAAATTTTGGTTATTAACCCCTTATCAGACGTGCTGTCGAATATGTTCTCCCATTGTGTGGTTTGTCTTTTTATTCTGTTCTTATTGTCTTTAGCTGTGCAAAAACTTTTTAGTTTGATATAGTCCCATTTGTTTATCTTGCCTTTTATTTCATTTGACCATGGAGATAAATCGGCAAATATATTGCTGCTACAGATGTCGGAAAGCTTGCTGCCTATGTTTTCTTCTAAGATGTGTATAGTTTCACGGCTTATGTTTAAGTCTTTTATCAATTTTGAATTTGTTTTTGTTCATGGTGTAAGTTGAAGGTCTAGTTTCATTTTTTTTGCAGGTAGATGTCCTATTTTCCCAGCACCATTTATCAAGAGGCTGTCTTTACTCCATTGTATGTTCCTTCCTCCTTTGTCAAATATCAGTTGTCCATAAAGGTGTGGGTTTATTTCTGGGTTCTCTGTTCTGTTCCATTGATCAATGTGCCTGTTCTTATGCCAGTACCAGGCTGTCTGAGTATAAATGGCCTTGTAGTAAACCTTGATATCCGGAAGAGTGATACCTCCTGCTTTATTTTTCCTTTTTAAGATTGCTGAGGCTATTTGTTTTCTTTTTTGGTTCCATATAAATTTTTGGAATATGTGTTCAATATCTTTGAAGTATGTCATTGGTATTTTAATTGGTATTGCATTGAATTTATAAATTGCTTTGGGTAATATAGACATTTTAATGATGTTTATTCTTCCTAGCCATGAGCATGGTATATGTTTCCACTTGTTTGTATCTTCCTTGATTTCCTTTATCAATGTTTTATAATTTTCTGAGTACAAGTCCTTAACCTCCTTGGTTAAATTTACTCCTAGGTACTTTATTTTTTTGGCTGCAATAGTGAAGGGGATTGTTTCCTTAATTTCTTTTGCTGACAGTTCATTGTTTGTATATACAAATGCCTCTGATTTCTGCGTATTAATTTTGTATCCTGCCACCTTGCTGAATTCATTTATAAGGTCCAGTAGTTTTTTGACTGAGACTTTAGGGTTTTCTATATACAATATCATGTCATCTGCAAATAGTGACAGTTTTACTTCTTCTTTTCCAATCTGGATGCCTTTTATTTCTTCTTCTTGTCTGATTGCTGTAGCTAGGACTTCCAGAACTATGTTGAATAAAAGTGGTGAAAGTGGGCAACCCTGCCTGGTTCCTGATCTTAAGGGGATTGCTTTTAATTTTTGTCCATTTAGTATGATATTTGCTGTAGTTTGTCATAGATGACCTTTTTCATGTTAAGGAATGTTCCTTGTATTCCCACTTTACTGAGAGTTTTGAGCATGAATGGGTGCTGGATTTTATCAAATGCCTTTTCTGCATCTATTGAAATTATCATGTGACTTTTGTCCTTCCTTTTGCTTATGTGATGAATCACATTGATTGATTTGCGAATATTGAACCAGCCTTGCCTCTCCAGAATAAATCCCACTTGATCATGGTGTATGATTTTTTTCATATATTGCTGGATGCGTTTGGCTAATATTTTGTTGAGAATTTTAGCGTCTAAATTCATCAGGGATATAGGCCTATAATTTTCTTTCTTTGTGTTGTCTTTGCCCGGTTTTGGGATTAGAATTATGCTCGCCTCATAAAAGGAGTTTGGAAGTCTTCCTTCCTCTTGAATTTTTTGAAATAGCTTGAGGAGGATAGGAGTTAGTTCTTCTTTGAATTTTTGATAGAATTCACTTGTGAAGCCATCAGGTCCAGGACTTTTCTTTTTTGGGAGTTTTTTGATAACTGTTTCGATCTCATCTATTGTAATTGGTCTGTTTAGGTGTTCTGATTCTTCCAGATTGATTTTTGGAAGTTTATATGATTCAAGAAATTTGTCCATTTCATCTAGATTGTCTATTTTTTTGGCATAGAGTTCTTCATAGTATTTTCTTACAATGCTTGTATCTCTGTTGTATCAGTTGTTATTTCTCCACTGTCCTTTCTAATTTTATTTGAGACCTCTCTCTTTTTTTCTTGGTGAGTCTAGTTAAAGGTTCATCAATCTTGTTTACCTTTTCATTTATTTGTTGTTGTTTTTCTAGTTCTTTTAGCTGCAGGATCAGGTTGCTTATTTGAGCTTTTTCTAGCTTCTTATGATATGCCTGTAGTGCAATGAACTTTCCTCTCAGTACTGTTTTTGCTGTGTCCCATAAATTTTGAGTTGACATATGCTAATTATCATTTTTTTCTAGAAGCTTTTTTATTTCTTCTTTGATCTCATTGTTAATCCATTCATTATTTAATATCATGCTATTTAGTTTCCACGTGTTTGAGTATTTTTCAGTTTTTCTTTTGTGGTTAATTTCTAGTTTCATGGCATTGTGATCAGAGGAAATGCTTGATATGATTTCAATCTTCTTAAATTTATTGAGACCATTTTTGTGTCCTAACATGTGGTCTATCCTAGAAAACGTACCATGAGCGCTTGAGAAGAATGTATATTCTACTGCTTTAGGGTAAAAAGTTCTGAAGATATCTATTAAATCAAGTTGATCTAGTGTATCCTTTAAGTCTGCTGTTTCTTTATTAATTTTCTTTCTTGTGGATCTATCCAGTGTTGTTAGTGGGGTATTGAAATCCCCTACTATGATAGTATTGCTGTTAATCTCGCCCTTTATATTCATCAAAGTCTGCTTTATGAATGTCGGGGCTCCTACATTTGGTGCGTAGATATTTATAATAGTTATATCTTCCTGTTGAATTGTTCCCTTTATCATTGTGTAGTGTCCTTCTTTATCTCTTACTACAGCCTTTGTTTTAAAGTCCATTTTGTCAGCTATAAGTACTGCTACCTCGGCTTTTTTTTCATTTCCATTTGCATGAAATATTTTTTTCCATCCTTTTACCTTCTGTTTATGTGCATCTTTTGTTTTAAGGTGTGTCTGTTGTAGACAGCATATGTATGGGTCCTGTTTCTTTATCCACGCAGCTACCCTATGTTTTTTTTTTTAACATTTTTTATAGACTTTTAATTTATTTTATTTTATTCATTTTTTTTTAGAGAGGAGACACAGAGTGAGTGAGAGAGAGAGAGAGAGAGAGAGAGAAAGAGAGAAGGGGGGAGGAGCTGGAAGCATCAACTCCCATATGTGCTTTAACCGAACCAGTGCACGGTTTTGAACTGGCGACCTCAGTTTTCCCAGGTCGACGGCTTTATCCACTGCGCCACCACAGGTCAGGCACCCTATGTCTTTTGATTGGATCATTTAATCCATTTACATTTAAGGTTATTATTGATATGTAGTTGTTTATTGCCATTTTGTTCTTTGAAGCTGTATTTTTTTTTTCTATATTCTTTCCTCCCTTTGAACTGTTCACAACAGGCCCCTTATAATCTCTTGCAGAATTGGTTTGGTTTTAATGAATTCCTTGAGGTTTTCTTTGTCTGGAAAGCTCTTTATTTCTCCTTCAATTTTAAATGTTAGCCTTGCTGGATAGAGTAGACTTGGTTGTAGGTTCTTGTTCTGCATTACTTTGATTATATCTTGCCATTCCCTTCTGGCCGCAAGTGTTTCTGTTGAGAAGTCCGATGTCATCCTAATGGGGGCTCCTTTGTAGGTGATTTTTTTTTTCTCTAGCTTTTAAGATTTTTTCTTTATCTATTAGCTTTGGTATTTTAACTATGATGTGTCTTGGTGTAGATCTCTTTGGGTTTCTCTTTAATGGAGTTCTGTGTGCTTCTTGAACGTGTGGAATGTTTCCCAGCCTTAATTTGGGGAAGTTTTCTGCTATGATTTGATTGAACATAGTTTCCATTTCCTGGCCTCTTTCCTTTTCTTCAGGCACCTCTATGATGCAAATGTTGTTTCTCTTTATGTTGTCACAGAGCTCCCTTAGAGTTTCCTCACATTTTTTGAATCTCTTTTTCTTTTTTTTCTCTGCTTCTGTAATTTTGTTTATTTTGTCCTCTAACTCGCTTATTCGATGCTCAGTATGATTCATCCTGCTTTTAATTCCTTCCATTGTGGTCTTCAGTTCTGATACTGTACTTGTCATTTCTGTCTGGTTCTTTTTTATTATTTCAATTTCATTTTTTATATTTGTTATCTCTTTATTTAGGTGCTCATAGTGACTATCCATTGTTGCTCTAATTTCTTTGAACATCCTAACTATCATTATTTTAAATTCTGCTTCTGGTAGTTTGGTTATATCTGGTTCATTCAGGTCCTTCTCTGGGGAATTCTCTTGGTTCATTTGGTTTGCATTCCTCTACCTGCCCATTTTATCTGTGTATAAGCAAGTTGTGGCCACTGGAGTCCAGTAGGTGTTGCCTTTGTGTTCTCTAGGTGTATTCTGTCTGCAGGCCTGCCACCCCCTCTGCCGCTGCCTAGTGTTGTTGGGTATGGGCGTTGCCAGTGCCGGCTCACTGCAGCTATTGCTGTGATTTCCGCCTCTCCTCCGTGGGAGGGGCTGTCACTCAAGTCACTAGCCTCAACACCCAGGGCAGATGTGAGCACCTTTGCTCAGCTGCGGACCCAGCCTGTTTCCAGAAGGCTTACCCCCAGCTTCCGCAGTCAGAGCCTGCTTGCCACAGTTTCGTGGGTTGGGCGGGGCTTTTGACGTGCTCTCAGCTGTGAGCCTTTGCCCGTGCAGAATTTTGCCCCGCCCTCCTGCTCAGGGTCCAAAACCGAAAACCGCAGTTTATTGGGCCGGGTGTGTTTGCTGGCGTGAGCTCAGGTGATAGCTTCCGATCGTTCCAGATTCTGCCCCGCCCCCACGTTCGGAGCCAGCTCGGGCAGGTAGGATGGTAATCCGCAGTTTCTTTGTCCGGGCGGGGCGAGCAGCGTGAGCTCAGCCGTGAACTTCCGCTTGTCTCGGTGTCTCTCTTGCCCCTGCGTTAGGAGCCCCCCACTCGCGCACACAGAATGGCACACCACGGTTTCTCCGTCTGGGCAGGGTTGGCAGCGTGAGCTCAGCCGTGAGCCCCTCGCCCGTGCCTGGTCTTAGCTCAGTCCCGCGGTTAGGGCCGGCTTGTGCAGGGTCGCATAGTAGATCTCTGCCCGTTTTTTTCCCTGTAGGTGGGATTGCAGGCAGCCCGCAGCTAAAGGACCGCTTTCGCGCATCCCCTTAGCCCCTGCTTGGCTAGACCGAGCTCACACTGGTTGCGCGTCCGCCCACACCTATAGGACTGCGTTTCAGCGTCCTGCTGCAACCACACTCTTCAGCAACCCTCAGGGAGATAGAAGTGACCTAAGTCTCCACACTGTAGGCCTGGGAGCTCCCTCCCTCTAAGCAGCTCTGCTCTAATTGCCGCGGGAGAGCTTGTTTGGCTAGTGTCCTGTCTCCCTTTGCTGGTATTGCTAGTTCCAGGGGAAATATTCGTTTTCGATTAGGGAAGTGACTTAGCCCAGGGGTTGGGGTGGCTGTCCCTCAGAGTGTCTCCGTGCCTTCAGTCCACTCTTTGTTCCCGCTGCTCTGTTCCTCTCCTCTGTCCCAGTTTCCCGGAGACCCGGGTGCATGGTTGTGAGAGAGGTTTTCTGCGCTGTTCCTTTAAAAAGATTTTTGGGTCTGAGAAAACTATCTCTTTTTCACAAACAGTATCCTCACTTTCTTCACAGCTTGATACTGTCCAAACGCCTCTTCTAGGCTCTGGGACTGCAGGCTAGGGCTTGGTTCCTGGGACTCAGGTCCCTCCCTCTCCACCAAACTCTCCTCCCGCCACGCGGGTCTTTCCGGGCTGCCATTTGCTCCGGGGAGCTGGGCAGCCCTCTTCGCGTTTTCGCTATTCCTACCAGTCTCAATGTGGCTTCTGCAGTGTTCCTTGGTTGAAGAGTCCACTTAGTTTAGTTCAAAGTTGGTTTATCCAGATGATGGTTCTTAAAATTGAGTTATAATCCACTTTGGTTCTGGGAGTTGGAAGTTGGTACGTCCGCCTACTTCATCGCCATCTTCTAGGAACTGCTGGCTTCCTTTTTCTGATCTCTTTACAATGTCTAATTTCACTTCCCTTGTGATGGCTTTTCTCTTCTTTGAAGCACTACCCTCAGAAGACTTTGACTTGTGTTTAGGAGCCATGATAAGGGCCAAAATGTTGACAAACAAAGCAGCACAGACGGAAAACTTGCACTTTTAACAGTACAGAATGGTGTAGGTAAGTGTACTGGGGGATGCCAACTCCCTCAGTCATGTGCTGCATTCCTGCATATTCTTAAGCTGCGTGCAACCAAACTAGTTCACACACATAGTCCATAAGTATGACGCTAACAGCATAAGCTGAAACATTCACATCTCAACTTTTTGAAGTTATTTATTTATTTATTTATTTTTACAGGGACAGAGAGAGAGTCGGAGAGAGGGATGAATAGGGACAGACGGACAGGAACAGAGAGAAATGAGAAGCATCAATTATCAGTTTTTCATTGCCATTGCGACACCATAGTTGTTCATTGATTGCTTTCTCACACATGCCTTGACCGCAGGCCTTCAGCAGACCAAGCCACCACTTGCTGGAGTCAGCTACGTTGGGTCCAAGCTGGCGAGCTTTTGCTCAAGCCAGATGGGCCCGTGCTCAAGCTGGCGACCTCGGGGTCTTGAACCTGAGTCTTCCGCATCCCAGTCTGACACTCTATCCACTGTGCCACCACCTGGTCAGGCTCAATTTTTTTAAAGTTTTTATGAGAGTGTTGTAAACTCAAAACATCATATGTCAAGACTGTTGTAACCCGAGGACCCCTGTATTATTATAATAATTTTAATAAGACCAAGAGTTACCAAAATATTGAGCTCCTATTGTATGTCATAAGATACTTGCTTTAGTAATATTATCTTGATTCTTAGGCAAAATTGCATGACAATTACTAAGATTTTATGTAGGAAACTGGAGCTTCGAGTTTAAGAAACTTTTCCTGAAATACAATTGAAAAACCAGCATTGGAATCCCAGACTGTCTTGTTTCAGAGCCATGACATGTTATACACACTGCATTTTACTGCCTCTGTGCTTCTCTATCTTGATTACAGTAAGCAATTTGAGTGTAGAAACCATGTATTTTGCATATTTATATTCCCTATACCTTCTACATTTTTTAAACCCAGGGAGTGGTTAATGTCTGATGAATAAGTAAAAGAGGAGGAGGTTAGATCACCCCTACAAACCAGTAATTCTTTAAATAGTGTGTGTGGGATCAGCACAGAGCAGGAGTCATTGAGGCTGAGGTATATTTCTTTTTTCACCGATTAATAAATCATAAATGCCATATTGTAATTCAAGAATTTATTTGAATATTTTAGGAAAAAAAATTTATTACAGATTTACATATTTTCTGACCTGGTGGTAGTGTAGCAGATAGAACATTGACCTGGAATGACATGGTCACCAATTTGAAACCTGAGGTTGCCAGATTTAGCCTGGTGTTGCTGGCTTGATCCTAAGATTGCTGGCTTAAGCCTGAGGTTGCCAGTTCGATCCCTGGATAAGGCACGTATGAGAAGTAAAGCACATCTAAGAGAAACAACAACTTGATGCTTCTCTTTCTCTCTCTCCCTTCCTCTCTATCTCTGTAAAAATTTTTATGTATTTGTAAAAGGCGAAAGATTTATGCAATCTAAAGATAAACCAGAGATAAAAATTTATATATTTGTTATAAAAAAGTGAAGAGAAAATAAAAGAACTAATAATACACGTTTATCAAGCTTGACCTGTGGTGGCACAGTGGATAAAGTGTTGACCTAGAACAGTGGTTCTTAACCTAGGTTCTATCGAACCCTAGGGGTTTGATGAGTTTGTCTCAGGGGTTCGGAGAAGCCTCTGCCGCGGAAGCCAGAATAAAGAATACCGTAATTTGTTGTGAGTTCATGCACTTTGTTGGTTTTGTTCTTTGAGCAAGGTGATGTTCATGCACGGCTCATTTTGTGCACCAGTAAAAACACATATACCTATGTCTTGAATTTGGAAAAAAAAATCATATTTTATTTATCACTAAAGAAGGGTTCGGTGAATGTGCATATGAAACTGGTGGGTTTGGTACCTCAAAAAAGGTTAAGAACCACTGACCTAGAATGCTGAGGTTGCCGGTTTGAAACCTCGGGCTTACTTGGTCAAGGCGCATATGGGAGTTGATGTCCCCTTCTCTCTCTCCCTTTCTCTGTCTCTCTCTTTCTCTCCTCTCTCTAATGTGTCAGACATTTCATGTGCATTATCTCATTTAGCCCACAAAATAACATAGTCATATAAATAATATTGTTACTTCTACATATTTTGCACATAGAAAAGTGAGGCTAAGATCTGATAAATCATTTGCCCACAGAATCAGTTCTTGTAAATAGAGGCATTACAGTTTGCCTAACAAAGTCTACACCCTTCCCTCTATGTTTTGATTTTCTGTTTCTAAACTTGATATAAAGGCGGCCTGACCTGTAGTGGCGCAGTGGATAAAGCGTCGACCTGGGAACACTGAGGTCGCCAGTTCAAAACCCTGCACTGGTCTGGTCAAGGCACATATGGGAGTTGAGCTTCCAGCTCCTCCCCCCTTTCTCTCTCTTTCTCTCTCTCTCTCTCTCTCTCTCTCTCTCTCTCTCTCTCTCTCACTCTGTGTCTCCTCTCTAAAATGAATAAAATAAAATAAAATAAACTTGATATAAAGGCATCAGTAGTGAATTTAACAAACAGCATTTTTTTTTGGCCCAATACTCTTTTTGAGATTTTGTCACTGTTGATTCATGCAGCTTCACTTTATTTTTTTTAAATTTACTTTACTTTTTATTTTTTTGTGACAGAGACAGAGAGAGGGACAGATAGGGACAGGCAAGGGAGAGATGAGAAGCATCAATTCTGCTTTGTGGCACTTCAGTTGTTCAGCTATTGCTTTCTCATATGTGCCTTGACCGGGGACTGCAGCAGAGCGAGTGACCCCTTACTCAAGCTAGTGACCTTGAGCTCAAGTCAATGACCTTGGGCTTTAAGGCAGCGGGAGACCTTTGGCTCAAGCTGTTGAGTTTGCCCTCAAGTTGGTGAATTTGGGGTTTCCAACCTGGGTTCTCTCTGTCCCAGTCGAACGCTCTATCCACTGCACCACTGCCTAGGCAGGCTTCACTTTATTCATTTAATTTAAATTTTTTTGAAGCCATTAAATGTACATTGTTTAAAAGGTCGAACTTATGTTAGGCTCAGAGTGAAAATATGATGTTTCTCACTTCGTTCCCTAGTCCTTTTCAACAGAGAGAAATACTTTCAACTTTTTGTTTTCCCACTTTTATTTATCCCTAAATACCCCCTTTCCTAATCCATACTACTATTTTTTGGCTTTTCAATTTTAATTACATAATGTTTTTCAGCTATGAAAGAGTATGATTTAACATTCCCCCTCCTTTTCTACCACCAATTTCTGTTTTCTTTTTCCCATCTTCAGTATCTTTATATCACATTAGTATGACTATATGAACTTTTACAACAGAATTATATAAGTATTGTGTTCACTGTCTTTTTTCCCTTCATAATGTTTTTGAATTAATAACCCCATCCCTCATTTGCTTAGTTTTCTTTGTACCAATTACCATTCTTATCCTAAACTCTGACGAACTATAAATTATTTTCAGTGGCATAATTATGCTTTTTTTAACATAATTAATGCTTTTAAAATTTTTCTTTTGAGACCTTCTTTCTGTAGCCCTAAGCCTCCTGCTTCAATTTAGACTTTTTTGTTTCTTTTTCTGTTAGATCCCTTTTTCCTCTGTTTTATTTTTATTCCCTCAAAGTTGAAGGTAATATTAATTCTTCTCTAAATCCATAAATCTGATATTATTTCAAACTGCCTCGTAATAAAAAGATTTTTTCCCCTCATTCTGTAGCTAGATAATTTGTGAAGAAAACTATAGTGAGCTACTAGCTTGTTGAAACTTTCCCCCTCTAGTTTGGTTCTGTCAGAGATTTCAGGTTAGTTGTTTACTACATGATGAAATTCATGGAGATTCTGAGAAAGCATGGGAATGTAACTCCTTATGTAAAAGAAGTTATGCATTTTCATAGCTCCGTTTTCATTGATGTAATGGAATTTATTTCAAAGAATTTTTGTTTAAATGAAAACATCTAAATTGTAGTGTGCAAAGACAATTATAATGTAATTTTTATATAAAGATGTCCAAGGTATAGTCTAAATTTAGATTATGTGAAAATAAAAAGTCTTTTCTAATTGTCTTTAGAAAAGAATTAACCAGTATATGCTAGTTAGCTTATCTTTTACAGTTTTCAAGTGGAAGCTCTCTGTTTCTGACATTGCAGAGAAGCCTTTTTACACGAATAACCTCCTCATAAATCATTCGAAATGTCTAAGTAAGCGCCTGAATAATAATTTTTTTGAGTAGTTTGCAAATGACATCTCAGTCATTAACTACAGTACTTTCGGATGATAAAAGCATTTTGCTAATATTGAGCTTCACTCAAGTCTTAACTTTAGATTGGCATATGCTGTTTATAGTATTGTATTTGACTTGTTTGTTAGATGTCTTCTTTTTCCCTTAGTAAGGAATTTTACTGTTACTTAGTTTTTCAGACATCATTATAAATTAGGGGGATAAAAATCTTGCTGGTAGATTGCAGTGTTTTATACTGAGCATTATTGATCTATAAAGACTTACAATATATTATTCTAAGGTCGTCATTACTAGAAAGGACTGAGGAAGTATTAAGAGACTACATTGACAGAAGTCATCATTTTAATGACAGGCAATTTAGTTTGAGGTAACTGAAGCAGGGAAGAGTGCAATCAATCATCACAGCAAGGATTTTCACAAATGTTTACCAGTCTATAATGAATCTTGTGCAGATCAAAAGGTCAGTTGCTAGCTTCTTTAAGAGTAATGTTTTCATATTCTAACAAAGCAATTCAAGTATTTTAAATAAACAATATGTCCATTTTCTAAAGTTCTGTGGCACAGTGAAACAGCGAAATACAAGGATTAAAAAGTCGAGAAACATTTTTAAAAATAAAGCTAATTCATTGTATCCTTGGAATTAGAAAGATTTTCTTTACAGTGATAGTTTTCTCAAGTGTGTGGCTAAAGAATACACAGAAAGGTTCCTGACCAGATAGCTTGGTTGGCTAGAGCTTCCATGCTGAAGCAGAGATTGTCAGTTCTATCCCCGGTCAGGGCATATACAGGAACAGATCAGTGTTCCTGTTGTTTCTTTCTCTCTCTCTCTAAAATCAAAAAAATAAATTTTAAAAAATTTGGTAGTAGATGAGAGGCATGGCTCCTATTTTACATTCCAATGAAAATTTACTCAGGGTATGTTACAATAGTAGGCTTACCATAGGCCAAGGCCGCCTAGAAGGTCAAAATTATGCTGTGTTTTAATTGTTTTAATGATTTTGTGTAACCTCTGATTTAAATTACTAATCCTGTTTTTCTCTTCTAAAACAACAAAATACGTGATATCGCTATTTATTTGACCACATGATTTGTTGAAGTCTTGTGTCATACGCTCTATCTACCTCAGTCAACCAGATTTCTCATTGTAGTACTTCTGTGGGGAAAAAAAGCATCCTTGTTGTCTAATTTATGAGTTACACATTTGCATTTCATTCAGCATTCATAGAAAGTAATCTTAAAGGTAGTTAAGTTAGATATATTTATAAAGGTCATTAAATTATATATGTAGAATTTTGAGTGTGGTGATAATTATTGTGGATAATTATATGCAGTGTTCATACTGACGAGGATCTCTGGGAGTTACTCAAACCTAGATTTTAATAATGAATCGGTCACTTCCCTTTTGTGGACTTACAGTTGTTTAAACTTACTGCTGCTCAATTTTTTTATATCTTAAATCAAGATAATAATAGTACTGAATTGGTGGTTGTATGTTTAATTAAATATGGTAAAATTTTATCACAAAATTAGGGGATAATTCACAATGAGTATGAAGCGATAAAAAACAGCATTTGAATTTTTTTTATTGAACAAGAACATCAGAATACAAACAAGTCAAAGAAAGTTGTTCAGTTATGCAAATGAGATGGAAAACCAACTTATATTTCATTGGTGAAAATGCACTGTACAAAAGACTGAAAGTACTGGAGTATCTGCAAGTGCACATCCTACAAATTTCCAGCCCTTGCAATGCCCCTGCAACACGATTTACCTTAATGCAAAGCCTGGAGAGCCATAGGACGTCTTGAAGCTGGTCAAACACAGACGACAGTGGCAACAACACTTGGAACATCCCAAATCGCGATTAGGAGACTCTGGAATCACTTTCAAGAGGCTGATATAGTATGAAGAAGACAAGAACAGGGTTGCCGATCTGCCACAACAGCAAGATATGGCTGCTACTTGACCTTATTGGCAGGAAGGAACAGGTGCAGCAATGTAACAGAGCTGCAGGAACAGTTTCTTGCTGCCACTAGATAATGGATATGCACCCAGAACATACAAAATTAGCTCCACCGTGTTGGACTGCATGCCTGGTAACCAGTGGTTTGTATTCCATTATCTGCTGAACACTGTGGAACCTGTAGAAGGTGGGCTGATGAGCATCGTCACTGGACCCGTGATGAGTCCTCAACTGTCCTCTTCTCTGATGAGTCATGGTTCAGTCTGCAGCCTGACAATCATAATGTCCTAATCTGGTGTGAATGAGGAACACGGGAGAATCCATGTTTCATGTGAGAAAAGGACTCCTTTGGTGGTGGTAGAATCATGGTGTTGGCTGGCATCAGCATTGGTGGTCATACTGACCTCCCTATCATCAGAAATGAATCACTGACTGTTGTCAGAAATTGAAATGAGGTCTTTTATCCTATAGAGGTCCCCTATGCTGGAGCAGTTGAAAACAACTTTCTTTTCATGGACGATAGTGCAAGGCCCCACCGTGCATATCTTGTCAATAACATGCTTCAGGAGGCAGGAATCGAACACATGAACTGGCTTTCACATTCTCCAGACCTGACTCCCATTGAACACGCTTGGGAAGCACTGGGAAGACGTCCGGCAAACCATCCATTGCCTCCCACAATACTTCATGAGTTGGAAGTTGCCCTGGAGCAAGAGTGGCAGAGGATCCCACAAGAACTGCTGGACAGTCTGATCCTGTCCATGCCCCATTGCTGTCAGTGTGTTTTGGCAATCTTGGGTGACCGTACATCCTACTGAACAGTCAGTGTGTGGCATTCTCGTCCTGTTTGACATGCTTCTATTCACCCCCACCAACATGTTACTTGCTCCTCAATCACAATAGTTGGATTTGCATCTCATTTGTATAATCATACAACTTTCTTTGACTTGTCATTTGCTTTTCTGATGTTATTGTTTTTTTTTTAATTTTGTTTTATTTTATTTTATTCATTTTAGAGAGGAGACACAGAGTGAGAGAGAGAGAGAGAGAGAGAGAGAAAGAAAGAGAGAAAGGGGGGAGGAACTGGAAGCATCAACTCCCATATGTGCCTTGACCAGACCAGTACAGGGTTTTGAACTGGCGACCTCAGTGTTCCCAGGTCGACGCTTTATCCCCTGTGCTACCACAGGTCAGGCCTGATGTTATTGTTTAATAAAAAAAAAATCAAATGCTTCTTTTATTTATCGCTTCATATTCATTTTGAAATATCCCCTAATTTTTCTGAGCAGTGTATATGCATCCTGAGACAGAACAAAGTTGGAATCATTATGCTCTCTGATTTCAAACTATGTTACAAACCTATAGTATTCAAAACATTTTGATATTGGCATAAAAACAGACATATAGATCTGTGGAACAGAATAGAGAGCCCAGAAAGAAGCCCATATCTATATACATGGTCAATTAAGATGTGCAAAGTAGCCAAGAATATACAATGGGGAAAGGACCGTCTTTCCAATACATGGTTTTGGTGAAACTGGACCACTGGCTTATACCATACACACAAATTAACTCAAAATGGATAAACTATTGAACATCAGACCTGAAACCATAAAACCCCCAAAGGAAACAAGGTGAAGAAGTTCTTTGACATTGATCTTGGTGTGATTTTTTTTTTGGACTTGATCCCAAAAGCAAAGGCAACAGAAGCAAAAATAGTCAAGTGGGACTATACCAAACTAAAATGCTCTATATAGCAAAGGAAACCATCCACAAAATGATAAGGCAACCTACCAATGGGAGGAAATATTTGCATATCAGATATTTGAAAAGGGGTTAATATCCAAAATATATAAAGCACTCATACAACTCACTAGCAAAAAACAACCCAATTTGATTAAACAATGGGCAAAGGACCTGAATAGATCTTTTCCAAAAGAGGATATACAGATGGCCAACAGGTACATGAAAAAATAATTGACATCACTAATTATCAGGGAAATGCAAATCAAAACACAATGGGATATTACCTCATACCTGTTAGAATAGTTATTTTCCAACAGAGAAGATATAAAGAATGTTGGTAAGGATGTGGAGAAAAGGAGACTGTTGTATTGGTGGGAATATGAATTGTTGTAGCCACTATTGAAAAAATATGAAGATTCCTCAAAAAAAGAACTATGTACCATATGATCCAGCAATTCTATGTACCATATGATCCATCCACTATTGAAAAAATATGAAGATTCCTCAAAAAAAGAACTATGTACCGTATGATCCAGCAATTCCACATTTTGGTATTTATCCAAAGGGAACAAAAACAATAATTAGAAAAGATGTATTCATTCCCTTATTCATTCAGTGCAACATTATTTACAGTAGCCATTCAACCTTCACTATGAACCTCTGAAGTCCTTGCTATTATTAGCTACATTTCATAGATGGAGAAACTGAGGCACAGAGAGATTAATTTGCTCAAGGTCACTAGGTAATACGTGGTGGGGAACCAAAAACCCATGTTCTGGAGATCTGTGAAGAATTCTTAATTTATGCTTCATGGCTAATTCTCTTAATGAGTCCTTAGAAAGTTTTTTCCACTGGGTCAAAGGAACTCCATGAAATATTAAGATGCCTCAAACAGATACATGGTGAAACCTTGCATTTATTACTGAGTCTCTCTAACCATGTTATTTTGTAGTTGTTTCGTAGTTATCCATTGGCATTTATATCCCAACTCATAAACCACGTGCCAGTCCACAGATTTGTTGTCAAGAAATTGACTGTAAAAATAGTTTTTTTCAGGGTAGAGGCCCATCTTTCATAGTGTGTGGGCTGTAGCGCCTTTTGTTTTTTCTTGAGTTTGAATCCTTGTTGTAATGAAAAAGAGAACTTTTATAGGCTTGGCCAGTGTCAGGGATACACCAGCTATTGTAACCTGCTTTGTTCTTTGTGCATGTGTATGGGTGTGTGTGTATTCCTCTACCTCCTACCGGATTACTGAATGATTAGAGGAAGAATAGAAAAAGCAGACATACTTCATGGAGTAAGTGTTGGCTTTGGAGCAGCTTCTCTCCTTCAGAGCAAGTGCTCTCTACTTAAGCAGTGATCCTTTTCCATCGGGCTTAGGGCCTGGACTTAGAAGGTGCTTAATAAATGTGTGATAAATAAATATAAATGAATGGATGAAATAAATGTTCTCTTTGGCTTGCAGCTTTCTTTTCTGATCACAAACAGATTTTCAGTGGAAAGTGGGGGAAGGAGAAGTGGCTGCTACACATAAATATGACTTGGACATTTGTACAATTAGTAGAGAAGCTAGACCTTAAACAGCAATGGAAGAACCTTCAGTTTTAGTGGTTTATTTCAATGCTTCTCTAAAGTGAGACTTCAGGTGTCATGATTTCTATATGATTTGCTTAGTTATAGGTACTGATTTTTATTAACTATGTTCTTACCTGTTATTATTGTTTTTTATATTGTCTTTTATCAGCAAATCACTTGTCTTCATTATTGCTACTCACTCCAGCTGAGATGTAATTATTGGAAAGAGAGGAGCATGCATGTGCATAGTAGGGTGGGTTGGAGAGGGATGCTTATCAAGAATAAACATACTTAGGGGTGAATTTCAGCCATATATATATATATATATATATATAATTTATTTATTTATTTTTTTTTTGAGAGAGAGAGAGGGACATACAGGAATAGACAGACAGGAAGGGAGAGAGATGCTTCAACTCATAGTTGCAACACCTTAGTTGTTCACTGATTGCTTTCTCATATGTGCCTTGACCAGGGCCTCCAACTGAGCCAGTGACTCCTTGCTCAAGCCAGCGATTCTGGGCTTCAAGTCAGTAACCTTTGGGCTCACGCCAGTGACCATGGGGTCATGTCTATGATCCCATGCTCAAGCTGGCGACCTGAGGATTTTGAACTTGCGTCCTCAGCATCCCAGGCCAAAACTCTATCCAGTGCACGACAGGCAGCAGTTTATTCTTTATTTTATGTGATTTCCCCCTTTTAGTAATATTAAAAGGGGGTATGGGAGAAATAATTTAATCAAATATTGTTAACTTAGAACTTTATATACATTTTATACTGAGAGATAAAGTTTTAAATGACATTTATTCTCAAAGCTTATGGCTAATGAATGCTCTGTTCCTTGGTATTAGTAGATAAAAGTACCTTGGGAACATACAGTTTTTAAAAACAGTTCATCTAAAGTTTTACTCATTTTCATTACCATGACTGCTAAATGCATGACTTAGCTGTATTTGGAAATGTGCTAGGAATGTACCCTCTTCCCAGCCTACCTCTGGAATAGAGTTAGAGAAGATCATTATTATTTTTTTGTAGGGTTTCTATAGATACGGAAAATTTCTCAATATTTAGGCTCTCTTTTCATTCTTAAGAGCTTCTATTGTTTTCTTAGAATCTATCCCTTTATATGATACTGTGCCTGGCATTCGTCCTTTTCACTTCTCATTGATGTCTTTCTTCTAGGTGCTTGGAGGTTGTTTACTTTGTTAAATTTTTTTTTTACATTTTTATTTAGTGATTTTAGAGGGATAGAGGGTGGGAATGAGAGACAGAGAATCATCGTTTTGTTGCTCTACTTATTTATGTATTCATTGGTTGATTTTTGTAAGTGCCCTGACTGGAATTGAACCTGCAACCACCTTGGCTTATGTGGATGATGCTCTAAGCAACTGAGCTATGTGTCCAGGGATAAAATCTTTTTTTAAAGTTAAATCATTGGGATGACATTGGTTAATAAAATTATATAGGTTTCAAGTGTATTTTTCCATGATATATGATGTTATAAATTGCATTGCATGCCACCACCCAAAGTCATATCATTTTCCTCATTTCAAAGATTTCATCTAACATTATTCTTTCAATATCTGCTTGTGGCAGTACTGTTATAGTGCTAGAGATTCACAGATGAATGCTCCTCTTTTTTGGGAGATCTTAGTCTGTGTGAGTGTTGGAAACAGGGTAAGGGAGGGTGAGGAGGAGATCCAGTAGCCATATTTTTATATTCTTGTTTCACCTCAGATCGCCAAATGTGTGTAGAATCAAGATTCTTCTTTTGTGCACCAGCTTTGTGATCATGTGAATCAGTACTGATATGAAATATAAATAAAAAAGAAGGAATTTGGTGAAGTAGGGATGAATAGCCAGATCACAGAGGATTTTTAGGACAGTGAAAATAATCTGTATGATACCTTGTGCAAATGCACCAAATGTACAGCAGCAAGAGTAAACTTTCAGGTAACTGGGGACTTTGGGTGACTATGGTGAATGAGTGCAGGTTGATCAGTTGTAACACATGTCCCACTCTGGTGGGGCATGTTGATTATGGCGAAGGCTATGCATGTGTGGGGGTGGGAATTATTTGTGAAATCTCTGTACCTTTTCAATTTTACTGTGAACCTAAATCTATTCTTAAAAAGCAAAGTTTTACAGAAAATGAAGGAAGTCTCACAATTCTTCATTTGTATCCAATATATCTAAGTTTGATGAAGTTAGAGCTATTGGGTACATTATTTACATTAAATTCTTCAGTTTATTCTCTTTCAGATTAGTTTAAAATAATGGTTTTAACACTTGCTCTGATTTCATGCACACTCAAGAGTGAAAGCTTTCATCACAGTATAAGGAAATACACATTCCAAGATAACTTAATTCATATTATTAATTTTAAAGTATTTTAATTAAAAGCCTATAAAAGATGTAGTAATTGATATAGACCTCTTTGAGTCATGTTTTTATGTCTTTAAAGAAAGTGAATTTCTCCTCTTTACCATTTTCCTGGAGTTAAATTCTAGCTTTTTAGTTTGATACTTAAAAATAAATTCAACATAGTTCTGATTGAACAGTTTATCAGGGAAGGAGTGAAGAATCAGGCTTTCTGCAATGACTGAAGTATTGTGCCAAGTGCCTGATGCATCTCAGAAGAAAAACATGAGAATTTATATAATCTAAAGTTCAGGGCCTTTTCTGATAACGTTGAACCAGAGCCATTTCATAGTTACAGATTTGCCTTCAAACCTTATAGTTTGAGATAAAGTGCTATGCAAGTAAAAGGGGAAAGTGCTAAGTAAATTTATATATAAAAGCCATGTTGCTTTTGTGCATGTGTGTATACACACACACCTCACTCCATTAAAATTGTTGCCTCTTTGGAATAACATGAAAATAGAACTGTCATTTATTTATGATTTACTGATGAGCTACCTATCCAGTTTATAAGTCTTCCAGGTTTTGCCCCATCACCTGCCTACCTGTAAAGCTTTGGATTTTCTTTCTCATTACCAACTCTGCTAGAGGGTGGAACATGTCTAGGACACACAATAAATTAGCCAACTTTGTACCTTTTTAGCAGGTATCAAATGAAGAACCAAAATGTGTTGGGAATTATCTTTGGCATATAATTGTTTATTCTATCCCTATTTATCATTATAATGGTAAATTAATGTTGATTTTTTAAAAATAAAATTTAGAGCCCTGGCCAGATGGCTTTGTTGTTGTGAGCATTGTCCTGATGCACAGAGATTGCTGGTTTGATCCCCAGTCCGGGCACATGCAGAAGCTGATTTATGTTCCTGTCTCTCTCTCCCTTTCTTTCCCTCTAAAATCAATCAATAAAAATGTTTAGAAAATGTATTTGAAACAAAAAGGACATGGTCATTGGTTTTTTATAACATCTTAGAGTTTTCCACTCAAATGTTATTTTCTAATATAATCCTACCTAGTAGAGCAGCCCTAGTCATTTTTTATCCTCTTATTCAAATTCATCAGTCTTTATAGATTGATTTATTCATACACCTGTACATCCACCTGTATAATATGTTTGTCTTTTTGTTTAGATGACAAGTGCTGTGATGGGTTATATTTAGACTAGCAAAGTGCCTGCCCCAGAGCAGGTACAAAATATTTGTTGAATAAATAATAGTTAGGGAAGACAATTTTCTTCATTTTATAGAAATGCAAATTAATTATGAAAGATAACATTATCAAGGTTACATTACTACTACTGGGGTACGATTAAGTAACACCCTGAATCTTATAATGCACATCTTGAATATTGACAGTAAACATAATAGAAAATTTCAACCATTTGAATTTGTTAATCTCTACAAGTTGAATACTTTGTGGTTATCATTTCATGGTGGTATTATTTTATTTATTCACTTTTTTTTCAGAGAGGAGAGAGAGAGAAGGAAAGAGGGAGAGAGAGAGAAAGAGTGAAAGAGTGAAAGAGAGAGAGAGAAGAGGGAGAAGCAGGAAGCATCAACTCCCATATGTGCCTTGACCAGGCAAGCCCAGGAATTCGAACTGGTGACCTCAGTGTTCTAGGTCAATGCTTTATCCCACTGTGCCACCACAGGTCAGGCATGGTGGTATTTTTAAAATTTGTGTCCAGTAGTAAAAATTTGGTTGGTTTTATAAATGTGTTCTAAAGCATGCTTGGAAATACTGTTTTTGCTATGTTTGGAAAAAACCCTTCTGACACCCCCCCTCCTTCATCCATTGTGCCTATCTAACCCTGCCTGTGGTAACAACCAATCTGTTCTCTTTATTGATGAGCTTGTTTTTTCCCTCCCTGTTTGGATAAGCCTGTGCATTGATGTTTTTAAAATGTTAGATTTTTTTGTTATATATTAACAGAGAACTCTACTGAAAAAATAATTTCAAATATTTAGATTTTTGTGTGTTAATTTAGAAACTTTAGAATAGCAGTAAAGTGAGCATTTTGGAAATTCAAACTTAAAAATATTTTCAAGGTGGCATTTGCAAGTGTTATTTAATATAGTCCTTACCAATCTAGAAAAAGAAAATAAAATGTATACATTATGCAAAATTTTCTACAAATACTTTGAATATACAAATGTAAGCATCTTTAGATGTTTGATATTTAGACTATATTATATAATGCCAAAATATAGAAAGTATTGATAATAGCACTAGTTTTTATTAAGACAATTACTCATTATTTTAACTCAGGGAAACTGTTTCCCTAATGCCAGCTGGATTTTAAATGACTCCTTAAATAATTTCTGCTGATAATTGTTTTTGGAAAAGTCTGAAAGTACTATGCTAGACTTTTAAAAAGTTTGCTAATACCTTAATGTTAAATATTTTAATAGTGAAAAACTGCCATTTTTATACACATTTTTTATTTGTGGGAACCTTAAATAGTTGCAACTTATTATGCTATATAATAAATCTAAATTGCCCAGCCATTAGAGTTATTAAACAATATTTTCCAGTTTTCAAACATTAAAGTTAGGAATGTAATTCCTGTCAATAGTCGCATCTTACTTAAAGCTACAGTGTGAGATTTCAAGCAAATTTTGGTTCTTATTTTTAAATCTTGAAAAGATTCATATTTTTAAAAAAATATTTTATTGATTATAGAGAGAGGAGAGAGAAAGGTAGAGAAAGGGAGGGAGGAGCGGGAAGCATCAACTCATAATGTGTAGTTGCTTCTTGTATGTGCCTTGACCCAGCAAGCCCAGGGTTTCAAAACACCAACCTCAACATTCCAAGTCAGTGTTTTATCTACTGCGCCAGCACAGGTTAGGCAATAAGATTCATATTTCTTTTTTTTTTTTTTTTTTTACAGGGACAGAGAGAGTCAGAGAGAGGGATAGATAGGGACAGACAGACAGGAACGAAGAGAGATGAGAAGCATCAATCATTAGTTTTTGATGTCTGCTCTTTATTCTTTTCTAACTTTTCTTTTTAATATTGTTTTCTTATTTCTTATTATTTAGGGGTTTCCTTTTCTTTGTTTTAGTTAGTTTAGAAGGCAATAACAGATAAAATACTTGATAACCCTTCTATCCTGTATATTTGTATTATCTTCCTGATTTTTTTCCTTTTTCAGTTTTATTTTTTATTTGAGTACCTCTCTAAGAAAGTTTTCTGTTTGGGTCTTTGTGAGGCAAACCTTTTGTTAACTGGTATGCCTGAGTAATTTTTATTCTGCCCTTACCTTTGAGAAACAATTGGGCTTGATAAAATTCTACAGTACAATTATTTTCCTTCAGCACTTTAAAATGTTACTATACTATATTGTGTACCCAGTGTTGTTCCAAAGTTTACCTGCTTTCTTTCTGGAAGCTTTAAGACTTTTGTCTTTTTTTTTTTTTAATTTAAAATTTAACCATGATGTGTCGTGATATAATTTTTCTTCTTTGTCCTATTAGAGAGCCCTTTCATTCTGAGATATTTCATCTTTCCTTAGTTCTGTAGCACTTACTTTAAGTATTTCATCAGAGATTTACTTTGTCTCTCTCTCTCTCTTTATCTTCCTCCCATCACTATTTTTTCTGAGATGCCTATTATCTGGATGTTCATACATCTCCCATTTGTTGGTTTCTTTTTTAATGTTACTGTATCTTATCTTTTTCTATTGCCTTTTAGGAAAGGTCACCAGTCTGCTTTTCTAAATCAGTAATTAATCCTTTAACTATATCCATTCTGCTGTTTATTTTCTCTACTACAGTTTTTATTACAGCTGTTATATTTTTACATCAATATTTTAAATAATTCTTTTTTTATATATTTTTATTTATTTATTATTTATTTTCTCATTTTTGTATTTTTCTGAAGTGAGAAGCTGGGAGGCAGAGAGACAGACTCCTGCATGCACCCGACCGGGATCCACCTGGCATGCCCACTAGGGAGCGATGCTCTGCCCATCTGGGGCATTGCTCTGTTGCAACCGGAGCCATTCTATCACCTGAGATAGAGGTCATGGAGCCATCCTCAGTGCCCGGGCCAACTTTGCTCCAATGGAGCCTTGGCAGTGGGAGGGAAAAAAAGAGAGAGAAAAGAGAGGGGGAAGGGTGGAAAAACAGATGGGCACTTCTGTGTGTCTTGGCCAGGAATTGAACCTGGGACATCCACATGCCAGGCCGATTATCTATCACTGAGCCAACTAGCCAGGGCCAAATAATTTCATATTCATGCTTTACATTGCTGATATCTTGTCATAGGTGTATTTTGTTTACTTTAAATTATTCCACTAATTCTCCACCAGCATATACATAAATCTCCTCAAAAATATAAAGGGAACCCAAATCTTTTAATTGTGTAAGTGCAAGAATGTATGATATTGACATTGATGAAATGACTAGAGCAAATCTGTGTACCTGGCCAGGCAGGATTTCTGGGCATTGGGCAGAGAGCCATATCTGTCCTCATTCAGGCTTGGTTTGGTGCTCCCTCGTAGTAATTGCCTCCTTTGGTTTAAATTTCCATGGGTACAATTTAGTTTATTTTGGTAAGCTTCAAAACAGCAGTGGCAATACTTTCTGTTTAGTTGTTTCTCATCTTGTAGGCCTGATTGGAATGACTAGCCTAGGAGAAATCTGGGAGTGTAGGAACCCATTCTCTTTCACCCTGCTTCCAGAAATGGTATTGAGTGATATGGCTTTGCCCTTCCTTCCATTTCTGATCTTTCACCCTCCCCTCACTCCAATCGATGGAAAGCAAAAGCAGTGCTTTATGTTTAGATTTGTGTGTTCATTTAATTATTGATGTTCTTTGTAGTTGTCTAAGTACCTGAATTTCTGGATCTATTCTTATTCCAGTGATGTAGCTACTCTGTCTCTTAATGTGAATCAGGAAGGGCTGAAGGTCAGCCTCTGGTCCTTGTGAATCTGACATTGAACTTCAAGCACCACTGACTTCCTGTTGATCCCTCATTGCTTCTCTCTACCTAGTGATTTTACCCATAACTCACATGAACCTGTAAGCTGCCTATTGACATTAACAACCAGATCTCTGCTGCCCAGTTTATATGGTTTAGTGGGGTAGTGAAAGTGTATGTTTTGCTTATCACACAGGGGAGACAAGAGTAGCATTAGAAGGTTTTCCTAAAGTGTGTTTTCTGACAACCTAAGGTACAGCACCCTGACTCAAACATGCAGAGTTTTCTTTTTGTTTTTCTGCTTTATGTGTGTGTGTTAAGTTCCTTGTAAGTACTTCCTTCATTAAACTACAGTGTTTCCAGGATTTATTTTTTTGGAGGAAGTCAGTAGTGGAGAGAGTGTTATCATCTTTATTTCTTTCTTTTTTTTATTTTTATTTTTTACAGGGACAGAGAGAGAGTCAGAGAGAGGGACAGATAGGGACAGACAGACAGGAACGGAGAGAGGTGAGAAGCATCAATCATCAGTTTTTTCTGTTGCTGTTGCGACACCTTAGTTGTTCATTGATTGCCCTCTCACATGTGCCTCGACTGTGGGCCTTCAGCAGACCGAGCAACCCCTTGCTGGAGCCAGCGACCTTGGGTCCAAGCTGGCAAGCTTTAGCTCAAGCCAGATGGGCCCGTGTTCAAACTGGCAAGCTCGGGGTCTCGAACCTGGGTCTTCCGCATCCCAGCCCGACGCTCTGTCCACTGTGCCACCGCCTGGTCAGGCGAGAGTTTTATCATCTTGATAGCAAGAAGAAAATATACTACCCTATAGGTTACTACAAAGCAAGTTTTGTCCTATAGCCAAAGGTCAAAACACAGTCTCAAATTGGTAAATTTAAAAACGGAATTTGGCCTGACCTTTGGTGGTGCAGTGGATAAAGCGTCGACCTGGGAACACTGAGGTCACCAGTTCAAAACCCTGCACTGGTCTGGTCAAGGCACATATGGGAGTTGATGCTTCCAGCTCCTCCCCCCCCCCTCTCTCTCTGTGTGTCTCCTCTCTAAAATGAATAAAAAAATAAAAAAATAAAATAAAACAAAAGAAATCAGAATTTGATTGCACTGCCTTCTGGTATTTAAATTTTGATTTCACTAGCTATCAAAAAAGTTTCCTTTTAGGATGCTTTCATTATCCTTATATGATTCTTTTGAGAATTCCTTTTGCCTTTTATGTTGTTTTCCTTTGTATTTTTTTACATTCATTATCACATGGTGACACTGAGAAATTGAACATACCTTGGACTTTCTAGATGCTCTCACTTTTTTAGCAACATTTTATAAAGCCCTTTTACATATCTTAGTTATATTTATTTCTGGCATTGTTTGGAGGAAGTTGAAAAGCTTGTAGAGGTCCAGTTTATTAGACACAATAACACAGCCAGTAAACAATGGCAGGCTAAGGATGTACGGAGGACCAGCTTCAGTTCCAGGGGTTGGTCTGCTACACCTCAGCCAATTGGGAATAATTTTTTACCTCAGAATCCTCTGAATTCTTTGAAACCACGTATGTTCAGCTCTAGTTTTTCAAGTAAAATGTTTCACATTTTTACTGTTCAAAAATTTTTAAGTCAAGGATTTCCACAAACCCACATATTGCATATTCATAGGAATTTTTGATGGATTTGTACTGTATCATTTTTAAACCAACATACTTGCTTTGTACCTGACTCCCTTCTAGATCAAATCTTTTCAATTACTGATTCTCACAGCCTGAAAAAACAATGTCGTTTGTTCTTTCTTTTCTCCAGTTCAAATTATAATGTGAAATTAGCTGATAGCAGCCAAGGACTTATTGTTGGGGGGAAAAACCTGCCACTTTTAAATCTCAGAAACGTGTTATTTAAATGGAAATTATGTAGTTACTTTCATTATGATCTATAGACTGCATTAGAAATGTGTAGGCTCTGGATATAGCATATTATGTTTAGTTTTTCTCGGTTCTTGGGATCTAATTTGTGCCATTGGAATATTTTTTAACTTCTCTGTTGTTATCACTTTAAGAATATATTTTGAACAGACTCTTCTGTTGACTAGTTTTTCACTACCTAGATTATAGTATTCTAGAATGTTTTAGCAGAAAAGAAATAAAAGGTCATTTAGACTTCCTTGATTATATCTGGGCACATAGAAAGGTTAAATGAGTTGGCCAAAGCCTTCTTGCAAATAAGGGCCCATGTCTTCCTAGAGCTCAGATTTTCTGACTTCAACTCTGATTCTTTTTGGTATACCACTTAATCTCTTAATAAATGGTAAATAGAAATCTTTTATTTTTTATTTGAAGCTGTTTCTCTTGTGGGAATCTCACATTATTTTTCTTTTTAACAACTGACTGCTTCTTTGTTACCCTTTACTCTTTGCAACATATGAAAGGTTCAATTCCTGGCCAGGGCACACCAGAGAAGTGACCATCTGCTTCCCTCCCCCTTCCTCTTTCCTTTCTCTCTTTCTTCCTCTCCTGCAGCCAGTGGCTTGATTGGTTCCATAATCAGCCCTGGGTGCTGAGGATAGCTCAGTTGGTCAGAGTGTTGGCCTCAGGTGTTAAAAACAGCTGAATTGAAACGAGCATTGACCAATTCAACTAGACAGAGGTTGCTGGGTGGATCCTGGTTAAGGCACAGGTGGGGAGTCTGTCTCACAATATCCCTCCTCTCACTTAAAAAAAAAAAGATTGATTAATCTCTTTGAGGGAGATAATACTCAATACTCTGTCTGTTAAGTTGTACAAGGCCTTTGTACACTCACTAAAGACACACTAAATCATTTCTAATATTATAAATATGTATATAAAGTAAAATATTTTGTTTGTAGGTTGCACAGTGTTCTATTGAAATAATCTGTGACTAGTAGCATACATATACATATATATGTAGCCTATTCTGATTAACTTAAACATCTATACTGAATGGTTACTGAAGGGTGCATAATGCAGTGCCTTTGACAGCCCTATTGAGGAGAAAGCAGAGGATAGGTAGGAATATCCTTTGTTTATTGTTCTCACCATTATAATTTAGTTCACCTTTGTGGGGTAAAAGTATATTTTTGTGAAAATATGGCTTATGTCAAATTATTAAATATTACTTTTTTTTAAATTTCTTTTTATTTATTCATTTTAGAGGGGAGACACAGAGTGAGAGAGAGAGAGAGAAAGAGAGAAAGGGGGGAGGAGCTGGAAGCATCAACTCCCATATGTGCCTTGACCAGACCAGTGCAAGGTTTTGAACTGACGACCTCAGTGTTCCCAGGTCGATGCTTTATCCACTGCGCCACCACAGGTCAGGCTAAATATTACTTTTACAAATTAACATACTATATCTTTCTTTGGAATAGGAATCTGTCGCTATTCTTTTTTTTTTTTTTTTCAGTGAGAGGAGGAGAGGCAAAGAGGTAGACTTCCGCATGTACACTGATGGGGATACACCCGGCTCTGCCCATTTGGGGCATTGCCCTGTTGCTCAGCAACTGAGCTCTTCTTAGTGTCTGAGGTGGAGGCCATGGAGCCATTCCCAGCGCCCAGGGCCAACTCATTCCAATTGAGCCATGGCTGCAGAAGGGAAAAGAGAAAGAGAGAGAGAGAGAGAGAGAGAGAAAGAGAGAGAGAGAGGGGAGGGGGGAGGGGTATAGAAGCAGTTGGGCACTTCTCCTGTGTGCCCTGACCAGGAATTGAACCTGGGATATCCACACACTAGATTGACGTACTATCACTGAGCCAACCGACCAGGGCTTGTCTCTCTTCAGCATTACAAAATTAATGCTTGAGAAATTGGAGGAGTTCATTATTTCTATTTTGTCTCAGTGTTCAACTCATCTCTTGGCAATAAGTGATGTCTTGGTGATTATTGGGCCATAAATCTTAGTCATATCAGTGATTGAAACAGTGGAGAGAAGGACAGCAAGGAGGACAGAGATTTCTTTCTAGGTGGGTATTGAATTAGGGAAGACACTGTATAGGCAGAGCATTTTGAAAATTGGTAATTGCTTTCTTGTCTCCTTTTAAACAACAGAGAATATATACTTTAGCCAAATTCAAGCTTAACTGGAGATATTGACTTAAATATGTTGCAATTTTAAAACCTTTATTCCTGGCCCTGGCTGGGTTGTTCAGTGGATAGAGCATTATCTTGGAGTACTGAGGTTGCCAGTTTGATTCTCGGTGTGGGCACGTATGAGAAGCAACCAATGAGTGCACAAGCACAACTAAATGGAACTAAGTGGAAGAACTAAGTGGAACGAGTTGATGCTTCTCTCTCTTCCTTCTCTTCCTTTTCCCCTTTTGCCCCCCTCTCAAATCAATGGATAAACTTTTTAAGAATCTAGAAACTTTATTCCTATTTCTTTCTAGAAGTACAGTTTAACACTTAAGAGATATTTTACCAGTAAGTTTTTCATTTACCAATAAGTTTCTTTATTTATGCCTTAATTAGTTGTTTCTATGAGTTCAAAACAAAAATCTAGCTAAGGATATCTATATTGTAGGGAGAGGTGCTTTCACATTTATTACTTTTATGTGTATACTTCTTTACAGATTTGTTATTTTGCCTAATTTATTCTTAAATTATTTCTAGTTTTAATGGTGAGTGCATGATATTAGAGCCAGGGGGAATGGACTAAGTAGGGGGTCAGCTGGTGTCAGGATCTGACATACTTTATTTATTTTCTTATAAAGAAAACAAGAAGAGATAGAGGGAATGGAATAGAATTTTATGAGTGATATTGGTATTATGATGTTGAAACAACCATTAACTGATGTGTTAGTGTTTCTGCAACCCAAAGGACTTCGGAGAGGTGGCACTTTATGCTCTACTTTAACAAATATAAAAATATCAGCAAGAATTTAAAGTAGTACATTTAATAGGTGTGAATCCTTTGAAGACAGTCTTCACAAACCATATTCACATGCTTAAATCCAGGAATTACCATTATAGAAAACCTGATGAGGCACAGAAATGAAGATTTTTTAAAAATACCTGTTTCTAGAATAAATTGTTCTTTCTTTAATTCATCTGACCTGTTGGGTTTTTTTAAGGGAAATTTTATGTACAGGTTGATAAAGCTTTGCTTTTCCACGTTAGCTTCAACAATTGCTTTGATCATGCCATAATGACTTTGAATGTTTGTTCTGAGCACGTTTTATTGAAACGATGATCTGCTTTTACTTGCTGAGATGATTTATGATTATAATTCTTTGGAACTTCTTAGATCATTAATACAGAATATAAGTTAGTCCTTTAGAAAATGCAAAGACTACTTAGGGGCCTCAGACTTTCACATTAACTTATGCCATTTCTGAGGCTACGAGTGTAATGGATACATCTAGATGGTGGTCCAGATTTGCTATGCATAATGAGAATTTGAGCATTTCTTAATTAGAACATAAGCTTTGTGGATGAAATAGTGTTTTCCTCTCTACAACCAGGGAAACTCAATTTCTATGCTCTCTTGAGGGGCCTAGAATTATTTCTGTGACTTTCTACCCTCATATCAAAGCAACACATAAGTCTAATATGTGTTTCGTGTATCTTTCTATATGTAGTAGAATATACTTGAATGGTATTGCATTCTCAGGGATATGTGCATTGCCAGCTTTCAGTTAACAATTGACTGCATGAATCTACACTAAACATATTGCTATGATTTTACCTCATCTTAGTCATTTCATTTATTCTAGAAATTGTAGAAGCAATTTGAAAATGATGTTCTTTCAGAATTCAGGTTTGTTAGAATTTATCAACATGGTGTTCAGTGTTAATAAAAGGGTTGCTGATTTGATTTTGTACTCATGATGCATTTTTACTCTGTCAAGCTCTGTTCATGACTCACATTAGTATGTTTCATATTGTTTTTAGTTGCTCTGAATACTTGACACCTAAGCCAGTTTTATATCTGATAAAAAAATCTCAGTTAAAGCCTGATGAGTGATGGCACAGTGGATAGAATGTCAACCCAGAAGGCAGAGGGCCCCAGTTTGAAACCTCAAGGTTGCTGCTTGAGTATGGGCTCATTGGGTTGAGTGCAGGCTTGCCAGCTTGAGCACAGGGCTGCTGCCTGAGCAAGGGGTGACTGGCTCAGCTGGAGCCCCTGGTAAAGACACTTACAAGATGCAACCAGTGAACAACTGAAGTGAAGCAACTACAAGTTTATGCTTCTCACTCTCTTCTGTCTCTCTCTCCCCCTTCTTCTCTCTCTCACTCTCCCTGCATCCCTAAAATTAATAAATAAAAATTAAAAAATAAGTTTTAGCATAATTTAAAAATATTTCAGTTATGAAATGAAAAAAATGGGAAGAATCATAGGAATAAACTAGTTCAAATAGATGAAACAACTTTTCAAGATAAGACCATAATGATCTCTGAAATGCTTATGCCAGTTTATGCTCTCACTTGTACTGGAAGGACTTCCCTTTTCTTTATATCCTAACACATGTGCAAGATCTCTATTAAGACTCAGCAATTCTACTGTTAGATACATGTATGTATACATAAACATATCTTACAGAGGTTGTTGTAGATGTGTTCAAAGATATGTGCAATAATATTCATTGCAGTATTGTTTGTAGTAGGTAAAAACTAATTGTTAAATAAGTCATTGTATAGTAAAGAATTAGAAATGGTTAATTAATGGAGTATATCTACAAGTATCAGTATATCTGCATCTCAGCAACATAATATTGAATGAAAAGATAAAAGCAAATTATAGAAGGATATATAAAATATACTATTTATATAAAGAATAAAATCTGTAAAATACTCCTTATGTAGGATTGGTGGAATATTATTTAGCTTTACAAGTGGTTTATATAATGTGGAGAAATGTGTGTTATATATAACATGGTTTAAAATTATCTATGATTGTAGCTACAATGAAACAATTACAAAATACAGGGGTGGGCAAAAGTAGGTTTACAGTTCTAATACAAATGAATAATACAATAATTAAGAGAAAAAGTGACTGTTTTTGTGTGCTCACTATGTAAATCTACTTTTCCCTAACCCTATATGTTTACTGTTGTATTTTCTTCTGTTTGTAGCCTGCTTGTCCTTTAGTTTTGCTAGTTATTTGTGTGTGTGTGTGTGTGTGTGTGTGTGTGTGTTTTGCTCAGTGTCAAGGAGTCTTGTGAATTTTGAAAAGCAGATATTAGATTTTATCAGAATAGTAAAGTCTGACTTTAATGGTATTTTATTAAACCATTTTTAATTTATCTGATAAGGCACCAAGCATTTATTGAGAAGCTATTATGTGTCAACTTCTATACTAAAGGGATCAGAATGATTTTTCTGTTTTAACTAAATAAGAAAATAATAACTAAAAACAATTATCTGTGATTAAACAGATGAGAAGATTTATATTCTTATTAATAACAAAAGAACTCCAAGTGAGAACAATATTGTTTTTTTTTTTTACCTTCTAAGTTGACAAAAATAAGAAGTGTGGTAATTCCTGGTGTTGGCAAGGATATGGAGAAAGGGACGTTCTCTTTTATGGCTGGTGTCAATCAGTGTAGTAATTCTGAAAGACAGTGCAGCAAAATCTCTTAAAATTGAAAAGGCATATATTTTTTGACCCAGGAGTTGTAGCATTTCAAAGAATCATTGCAGATGTTTTCCAAAATATATGTACAAAAATATTCATGGATATATTATTTGCAATAACAAAACAAAATAAACAGGACAAGAGATAACTTAGATATTCATCATTATGTGATTGGTTAAATAGATTTGTATTTACATGTGATAGAATACTGTGCAGCTAGCTATTAAGTAATTGAGATAGACATATGCGTGTTGATATTGAAGGGCCTTTTAATACTATAAGTGAAAAAAGAAAGATGCAGAACAAAATATCAAGTATATACAGTGTACGTATATATGTATTTATGAATATATAAAATTAAAAGGAAAAATAACAATTGCTTATAATATACACAAACATATACATGAAACATTTTCGTAAGCAATTTAAGAAATCTATGTGATTACTGTTGTAAGTAAAGAGATGACTTTTACTTTTTATTTTGTACCTTTCAGTACCCTTTCTATTTTCTTTTTAATTTTTTTTAAGTTTATTTATTCATTTTAGAGAGGAGACACACAGAGAGAGAGAGAGAGAGAGAGAGAGAGAAAGGGGGGAGGAGCTGGAAGCATCAACTCCCATATGTGCCTTGACCAGACCAGTACAGGGTTTTGAACAGGCGACCTCAATGTTCCCAGGTCGACGCTTTATCCACTGAGCCACCACCACAGGTCAGGCACCCTTTCTATTTTCTAAACTAATACATATTTAGTATATTTTTA
Source organism: Rhynchonycteris naso (assembly GCA_037038555.1). Lineage (NCBI taxonomy): Eukaryota > Metazoa > Chordata > Mammalia > Chiroptera > Emballonuridae > Rhynchonycteris > Rhynchonycteris naso. The sequence goes on along the minus strand of CM073000.1, from coordinate 153,542,554 downwards.
ATGCCAGTGGGGTTTATCTCAGATTTTGTTTCCCCATCCTTCACTTATTCTTACTTTCATGATAGAATAACACCAGCTTCAACAAGGAAACAAGTAAAACTCAGCAAGTGACAGAGTGATTGCATAAAACACAAAAACAATTATGTTTTCAGTGAGCATAGATGGTCACTGAAAAACACCCTTTAAAATAGGTCATTATTAACAGTTATTTATTGTCTTGTTAGTTTAAAACATGATGTAAAGTGCAGGACAATAATAGCTAATACCAATTGGTCATTAACTGTGGTAATCATTGACCTTAAAAAGGAGAATTGGTCTTCTAAATGATTTTCTGCAGTTGTTAATAACTGTATTTGAAGATTAGCAGTTATATTTTGATGGTGACAAGCATGCCAAAAGACATTGGCCCCATTCATATGAAAAATTATGTTTTTTAGTGTGTAATTTGCAATAGCATTCATCAAAATTATTCGTTCTTTCTAAAAGGAAAAAATTGATTGGTAGCAGCCACAGTGCCAAGGTTAGCATTAATGGTGCTGAAACATCAAATTTCCTGACTTTTAAACCTCTTAAAAACCTTTGAAGAGATTTATATGGCTTTTTGGATATGTAACAGTTCTTAAAAAAATAATAAAGTCACTTTTTTTCTTGAATGCAACAAATGTGTTTCCTAGATGTAAAGGAGGGTTTTCAGCTTTTCCTAACTATTTATACAATCTCTTTATTCACTGATTTTTAATTTTGGTTAATGGAAAAAAGAGTTTTCTTGCTCTACTGTGCTGACCTCCAGTTTGACTTTCGCAGCACTTATATTTTGTTAGTATAAGAAAATGTCTAATTGTGGGCAGGTGATCTCTAATAGCATGTTCCAGAAATTATTGGTCACATATGTGTTGTTCTCAGCTCTGCACTGTTTGTTCTTCAGGGCATCTTGCTTGGAGAGTTGGATTTTGAACTGAGGCCAGAGTAGAGAGTATTTCTGAGTGCAGGCTGCAATGCTCCCTTTTCTTTCTGTTTCTGTATAAGTTGCACTCTTTTTGCAAGTGTATGCCCTTATTAAAATAGCTGACCAACCAGCTTCACTATTTGAATAAGTTAAATGTAGAATTCTTCTAATTTGTAATAAAATATGCGTGGTGTTGTTTATACGACTGATTAGATATGTTCCTAGAAATTAACATGTTGATACAGAATAAAGCAGTATATTTAGTTGTTTGTTTGTATATATGATCTGTTTGGCCAGATCATAAGTAGAATCAGCTTTCACTTTTAATCATTTGTTCCTGCCATGGTTAGAAATCATGTTCAAAGGTTTTTTATCAGTCAGGTGCATTCCTGGCTTGTCTTATACCCTGCTTTGTCTCACACTACCATTGCATTGTAGTGTCAAGAAGGGGTTAGATAGGTCTCTAGGCCATTGGATCAAGATCAATGTGTCCATTTGTTGGCTTAGAAAGGAAATGGAGGGGAAAGGGAGCAGTATATTAAGCTGAAATAGGCTTTGAATTATTTTCAGCCTGTTTCTGTTTGAACGTTTCAATGTTACATAAATTAGAAAATTCAAAATAAAAAGGAAAGTGTATTATATTAATTCATATTTTTACTTTTTCTCTTCCTCCTTATTTTTCAATATTCCAAAAATCCTTCTTTTTTATCCTGTCCTTTCCATTTTAAGAACTTCCTCTTTTTATTGTTTTAGGGTAGGTCTGCTAGCAACAGATTTTATTTCTTCACCTATGAATGTCTAGGTTTCCTATTTATTTCTAAAGAATATTTTTGCTGGATATGGAATTCTGGTTTGACAGTTTTTTTCTTTTAGCACTTGAAAAATATAGGTCCATTTCCATCATGAAAAATATGCTATAATACTGAATTATTTTTTAAATTACAACTGTATGCATTTTGCTGATTTCAAGACACTTTTTTTATCATTGCCTTCTCTGAATATAATGAAGTCTATAATGTTAGGTAAGTATTAATTTTCCAAGATTTCAAGAGACCAAGACTCCTCAACTAACTAAACCAGAAACCTTTTTAACAAAGATATGTTTCTTTTGATGTTTAGTGGTTTTTGTTTTTACATGAAATTCTGAAAACTTAGTTTTCATCCCAGATTAACATAATATTTTTTATTGATTTTACCAAGAGAGGAGAGAAAGGGGGCTGGAGCGAGAATTATCAACTCATAGTTGTTTCACTTTAGTTGTACCTTGGTTGCTTGTTGTAGGTACCTTAACTGGGCAAGCCGAGGGCTTTGAACCAGAGACCTCAGCAGTCCAGGTTGATGCTTTATCTACTGCGCCACCATAAGCCAGGCTAACAAATAATACTTTTTATCTTTTGCTAAAGTAATTGATTTATTTGAAAACAACTGTATTGAACATTATAGGTATTATTTATAAATGTATGTGTTATCTTCTTTAATCCTCACAACAACTCAATGGGAGTAAGTACTATAGTAGCTCTTTTTAACAAGAGAATATTGGGATTTTTAGAGGTTAAGTATGAATTTGACATTTGGTGAAATGAATTATTTGATTTCAGTCATTTTTACTCCAGATCCAAGTCCTAACCATTTGATGTTGTAGAGATTCCTGCCCACCCTTTTATTTTTACATATATGCTTATATACATAGTGTTTGCTAGTGTTTGATGTATATATATTTTGAAAACACAAGGAAGAGGAAGATATTTGTGTTAGGGGGAGTAAGGAAAGGTGCAAGTTATATGGCATCACTTCTTCATTCATCCCCTATAATTGGTTTTAACTCCTGTGGTTAGAAGGAGAGGTCCAGAAATGGAAGAAATTGTGTATGTAAAAGGCAGATACTGTCAGATGGTGGACCCTGTGGAAAGTTGTTGGCAGTTCAGGTGTTGAGGGAGGTTTGATGCCAAGTTGGGAAAAGGCCATTGGTTCTACCTCTGTAGTGTTCTGACAGACACTCCAAGCGGTGGAAGCTGTAGGAACTGCAGGAGATTGTCCTGTGACATTGGTGTCATCAAGAGAGGCAGAAGGAGGAGTAAGTTTTGCCCAGTGGAACTGCTACAGCAGACATGAAGACAACAGGAATTAGAGCAGGAGGGGAGAACAAGTCAGCACCTTGTGGGGACAGCAACTAAAAGATGGCCATTTGGGCAGGAGTGAGACATGACTTCTGACATCTCAAAAATGACTAGGGAGAGTGTTTAGAGACGCTAATTTCTATTAGTCAGGTTAGTGGGGAAATTCTAGCTCCCTAATTAGGTCATTAAATGCAAATGTAACCTTATTTTACAGTCTCATGCAAGTAAGGTGTGGGATACATTTGATTAATGTTTTCAAACTAAATATAAGTGATAAGTTATGTAGTAAATTGTATTACCATGATGTTGTCGAAGCAATTGGCTATAAGAAATCCTGGAATGTATACCTCCACTAAACTGAATATTTGTGTACATAAAACATACCTTGTAATGCTGAGTTCTAACTATGTGTCTTGTTTGGTAATACAGATACATGTTGAAACTGACTTGGTTTTTTAAAAATTTGATTTGTATTTTGATGCTAATCTAGTGAATTGACTCTATATAGTATTCCTAATATTTTTAATTTAACATTTTTTTCAATATGTAGGTAACAATAGAAGCAGATAATGAAAAACTGTTGTTTTTGGCCACCTAAATATACTTAAATATATTGTATATTCTGTTATCATACATTTTCTTTTTATTGCCTGGTTTATAGAAGTTATTTTGAAAGAATAGAGGCCTGGTAGAAATATGGTGCCAATTTATATTTGATGGTTTATATGTTAAAATAATTTATATTCTATTTTTCAATTTATAAGAAAGTTTACATTTTATATCTTAAATTCTAAAGACTTGGTATACAGTTATTTTCGTTAAATAAAGTTTAAAATCTGTCTCCCACATTTTCTCCCCCCTTTTAGCATTTGTTTTATGTGACTATAAGAGTATAAAAAATACTCATGTAGGACTTAGGAAAATAAGAAAAGCATAAAGAAAATTAAAATCACTTTTATAAAGTTTTACTACAAAGAAGTAGTTAACATTTTATTTCCTCGGTGTTTTTTCTCTTTGCATATATTCTTTATAGAATGATGTTTATATTCCTCAAAATGCTGTATCCCAGTGTTTCTCAACTGCCAGCCCATGGGCCGGTTCACCAGAAACTCTCTGCTGGCCTGTGAGAGAACCCAACACCTGATTTTGTCTGAGAGTCAGAGACCTAATGACCTTAGTCAGATTGCCCATGCTCAGGGTGATTTCTGCATCAGTGGTCCCTGCAATAATTCTCCTATTGTCACCAGTCCACAGGTGTAAAAAGAGTGAAACCACTACTTTTCAATTACATGGTATTTTCTTACTTTATAAATGTTTTAAGAAAATATGGTTTTTCATGGCCACTTAGCACTCTATTAAAAATATACACCATCATTTTACCTTTATCCCACTTTATTATATTTGGGAGGTTTTTATTTTTTCATTACTATAAGTTGTGGTACAAGGAACATACTGATCCAGAAATCTGTCTGCTTTTCTGCTTAGCCTATTGCTTAGAAGTCCCCAGAAGTCCTCTTCTCAGGTTAATATATATAAACATCTTTTAAGATTTTTATACTATAGTGTAAATAAATATAAATAAAAATCATCTAATACAGTACCTGGCCAATAGACTCTGAAATACTGACTCTTACTTAACAATAAAAATTTCTCATTGTATTTGTCATTTCATCCTGATAGGATTATAGGATTTTTCTAGTATCTACCTTTCTTGTACTTATTTCTCCCCTCCCTTCTCCTCCCCTCCCCTCCCCTCCTTCCCCTCCCCTTCCCTTTCCTCCCCTCCTCTCCTATCTAGGAAGTGTTATGAAAATACTTAAAAATCTCCTTTGACCCTATACCTGAAGAGCTGAATCTGTACCTTGATTTTTGTTGTGCAACATGTGCTCTGCCTTTTCTGAGCTTCTAATTTAAAAAATGAAATGAAACTTTACTGTCAAAATTGACAAAAAAAATGCCTTTTATATATTTGTGTTACTTAGCACAGCATACTTTGTGAAGGTTAAGTGTGCAGACCAAAGGGACTAGGTCAGGTGGATGTCAAACTCACCATCTTCCAATTATTGTGGAACCTTATTAAAGAAAGTGGGATTTTATAAGGTGTTTGAAATGTAAGAACAAACATTTAGTGAGCTGTGAATGTATTTGTCTGACATGATGAAAAATGTATAACCTAATTTTAGGTTTTGTTTTTTATGATAGGTTTTCTTGTTTAAAGAATGTTAAACATGAATATGTAAGAAATGTTCTATATTCATACATTAAGGTGTTTGTACTCTTTTTTTACAGCAAGTTATTATTGTCTTTCATTTATGATTAAAACACAGATTGTTAGGGCTTTATACCTTGGTAGATATTATTCATCCTAGGAAGCATTTTATACTGTTAAAATATTAAAGCCAATTCTGAAATATTTTCACAAACACAATTGACTTTTTTGAAGGTTGTACCTTTGCTTCTGTGCATTTTCTTTTTGCATATTATATACATCAGATATTCAGAGTGGGGTGTGTTCTTTATTATAAAATATTATACATTTAAGTCAAATCTACTCATATCTTCATGAGTTAAACACCTTAGTGGAAATCTTGTAACCACAGATAAGAACCTTAGCAGTATATTCTTAGAAGCACTACAAAACATAATTTTAGGTGTTTATAGTTTATTGTACTTTCAAAAGGCTTTAGCAGTAGGGATATGCTGTTATATCTGAGTGCTGTTCGAGCAAAAGGATTTATCAAATTAGAACATTAAAATAAAATTAGTATATTCTAAAAAAATAAAACTTTTTCATTACCTGTCATTTTAAGTCATTTGCAAAATACAGGTTAACAAATTGTGTATAGTTAATTAACTTGTTATTCTAATTGAAAGTCTTATTTAACTTGCATTTCTTTTGCCCCGATGTATAACTTCAGTCTGGTTAACAAGTATAAATAGCACAGTCTATGTATTGTCATTTCTATTTCTACTGGTTTGGTGGTGGGTAGGTGGGACATGTAACAGAGATTTTTATTAAATGCTACTGTATTAAGTATAATAATAGGAATAAAAGTTAACTTTGTACAAAAATGTTCAAAATGTCAGCTCCAAGGAATTCAGGAAAGGAAGTATATATTGAGTAATGTCTTACTCTTATTGAGCATTTTGTGTATGGTCTGTGCCCAGGACGTGGGATTCTCTTGGAAAGTGCACAAGAATCCTGTTAGGTTTGTATCTCATTTTCTCACTTTTGGATAGTAACCTCTTTAAGGTCACACAGGTAGTAAGATGTGAAGCAGGCTTACAACTCAGGCAGTCTGTGAATAGCAGTTTCATAGAATCATATTATTGTAATTTCTTTTTGTGATGAATAAAAGATTTAGTATTATTGACTTGAAATTAGTACAATAATTATACTTAAAATATCTTTTTTTTTTTTTTTACAGGGACAGAGAGAGAGTCAGAGAGAGGGAGAGACAGGGACAGACAGACAGGAACGGAGAGAGATGAGAAGCATCAATCATCAGTTTTTTGTTGTGACACCTTAGTTGTTCATTGATTACTTTCTCATATCTGCCTTGACCGCGGCCTTCAGCAGAATGAGCAACCCCTTGCTCGAGGCAGCGACCTTGGGTCCAAGCTGGTGAGCTTTTGCTCAAACCAGATGGGCCCGCGCTCAAGCTGGCAACCTCAGGGTCTAGAACCTGGGTCCTCCACGTCCCAGTCCAACGCCCTATCCACTGCACCACCACCTGGTCAGGCCTTAAAATGTTTTTATTTCATATTATGACCAGTCAGTTAAAAAAAAGTGTGATGGTCGGCATAGAAGATTCAGAGGGAACACAAGGTAAAGGAGAGGAAAGAATCAGAGAAAGGAGATAAGGTGACAGATGGAAAAGCAGGAAAGGGGAAAAGACAATAAATGGGTAGAGAGGGAAGAATGAATATTCAGGCAGAAATTGAAGAAGGAAGCAGAGAATGCCTACTTACATAAGTAAGGAAAAAATCATAGACAGCTTGGAAGTGTAAGTAAATTACCTTTGTCATGTCTGGCTTTCCTCTTGCTTTGTGAATTTTAGCTTGCTTTTTGATATACTAACTAGCTCTTCAGACTCCTTCCACTGTTCTATGTGTTAGGTTTCTGGGACTTAAATTCATTCCATCCTTTATGATAAAACTTCATTCAAAGTTAGATGATTCAAAATTCAAGTTATGTATACTACTTCTGTTTTTTCCCTATTACATAATGCATGATACAGCCACACAATCAAATTTTGATTTGTGTGGTGGATTTAATTTAGCTGTCAAAGTCTTGTGAATTTCTCTACAAACTCTTTGAAATAAATTCTCAAAATCACCGTATCTGTTAGTTTAAAGGTTTATTTGGGAATGCAATAAAGTTTGACATCATGGAAGGGTCTTTTCTTTCAGAGAATTAAGACATTTTTCTTGTGATGTGACCACAGACTTAACTGTATGTTTATAAAGTAACTACTTTGTTATCAATTATGTATACTTGTTACTTAATTGATCTCAAATTTAAATCTCAAGTAGATTCTTTGGTTGTATTTTAAGTATATTATTGAGTAAGTTGTAATGTATTGAGCACTGGGCTCACATGTAAGCTTGGGCAGGTTACCTTTACTACCCTGTTTCTTAATTTGTAAAATGGAGATTGCACCGTTTATCTAACTGGGCAAGTGCACAATTGTATATGTGTAGTAGAAACTTCTTTATAAATATTTTTTCTAAATACAACTATGGTTGTTAGATGAGTATATTACTTTTTAGACTACTACTTTCATTAATTAAATTAAATAAAAGAGATGCAGAATAGACTAATTCTTCTGTTTCATTTAGATTATCCAAATATTGAATTTCAATGAACTAAAGCAGTATTAGTCAAAGAAACTTGGTCTCAAATGAAAAGAAAGTGGTTGACTCATACCTAACTTATCATATATCTATTTAATAGGGACAAATATCTGTGCCATTAGTTATGGACCAATGTATTTTCCTTTCACAATACTTTAATGCACAACTTATAAATCTCTTTTTTATCAGACAATCTTACTTTTCCAAACCCGGATTAACATTAAGCAAGATAAAATGAACAAAAATCAAGAAAGGTCAAATAAGCCATCAAATGATCAGATTCTCATTAGACACTAATGGAATTTTAGACTTTTAGAAAATGATTCATTATTAATTGTAATGCTCTTGTTGACAAAGGGTCAGTATTTGTAAAATTATGGTAAAAAAAATTTTTTTTTCAAAACGACAAGTGGGGGGAGGCAGACCCCCGCATGTGCCTGACCAGGATCAACTCAACATGACCACTGGGAGGTGATGCTTGGCCCATCTGAGGCATTGCTCTGCTGCAACTGGAACTATTCTAGCACCTAAGGCGGAGGCCATGGAGCCATCCTCAGCACCCAGGCCTACATTTTGCTTCAGTGAAGCCTTGGCTGTGGGAGGGTAGAGAAAGACAGAGAGGAAGGAGAGGAGGAAGTGTGGAGATGCAGATGGATGCTTCTCCTGTGTGCCCTGACTGGGAATCAAACCAGGAACTTTTACACGCTGGGCTGATGCTCCACTGCTGAGCCAACCGGTCAGGGCAATATGGTAAATTTTTAATGAGACTTTGAAATTACTTTGTTAGATTACCTCCATAAAAACTGTGCCTAGTTTATTTCTTGAATTAAGTCTCACATGAACATTTTGTTGAAATAATAATGATAATAATAGGGATATGATTTTTAGAAGAGCCCTTTAGAGATAGGGTGAAATTTACTCTTCAATGTGATGTTTGATAAGTGGATGGGGCTATTGATGAAACAAAGTTGGCTGTGAGTTAGTAATTATTGAAGCTAGATAATTGGTTAACGGAGGTTTATTTTACTATTTTTGTCTATTTTTGAAAATTTTCATAATAAAAAGCTAAACAAATCAGATTTCACTACTTTTTCTGATTTGCTAATGAAATAATTATATCATGCTAATTTAAAGTCAAAGTTATTCATGAATATGAATTCTTAAATTCTTGTTTTTCTTATGATATATGATAATAATGTTTGTTATAGTGCTCAACTAAAATGATAACAGGCATATAATTGAGACTTCAAAATGTTTTGGAAAAATTTAATTTTTAATAATTGAGTATATTTTTAGTCATATTTTTGGTTCCTTTTTATGTGAACTACGTAATTATGGCATATATAGGAAGAAATAATTCATTGGCAACTGCACATGACTATATTAATATAGTGATCAAACTTATTATTATTTTTTTTAGCATTTGCTTTTATCACTAGGTTGTAAGTTCCATGAGGGTAGTCTGTTTTTCTTAATCATTGTATGTAGCACAGTACTTGGCACATAACATGTGTTCAATAAATACAGATGTCTGACCATGGTTTAAAAGAAAACTATGTATACATGATCTTCTTTTAGATTTGTTTTTAAAATTTACTGAAGGTACAAATTTTTTGTTACTGAAATGATTCATAAGGCAAATTTATACAAAGTATTTTTTTCTTTATATTTAACTATTTTATGTGACAAGTGCTCATTTATTTTGTGTTTTTGTGATACTATTTGAAATGTGGAGGCTTTTTAGCACATTAATGATAATGTACACAGTATATACCCTGTGAAAAACAGAATACAGAAAAACAAAGGAATGTGCAAATGAAAAATAATTTTTACATAGGGTTTGAAGAGCTGAATAAACAAATGAACAAATTTTATTGTGTTCCATTTTTAAAAAATTTATATTTTACTTACTGATTTTAGAGAGAGGAGAGTGTGAGAGAGAAGGGCAGGGGGGAAGGAAGAACAGGAAGCATCAACTTGCAGTAGCCTATGTGCCTTGACCAGGGAAGCCTGGGTTCTCAAACTGATGACCTCAGTGTTCCAGGTCAATGCCTTACCTACTGCATCACTACAGGTCAGGCTGTTGCGTTCCATTTTTAAAACTCCTGTAAGTATAATGGTTAGTAACCGGATCAGTATATAAAATTCCTTCTGCTTGGGATTTTTATCATCACAGTACTTCACATGCTTTGTGGGTGCTTACTGACTCTGGCCTATGGTAATATCTTACTGAGGTACCCCTTGGTGTGGTATATTGCTGTCTCCTAGGGGTAAGGGATCCTGCTGCAGGCATGGCCTTCTGGCCAGCCTTTAGCTAGTCCTGCGTATACTTGCTGGACTTTGAAGTTCAATATTTCCTTATCACCCTTCTCTTAGAGCCTTTAATGTTTGGCTTTACCAGTTAAAGTCTTGCATATGTTGCAATTTAAGGGACCTTATAGTTTTTTAAGGTCCTCATGTTACTGGTAAAATAGACTCACTCACTATGAAGTCATAATCATTCTGCCTGGCTTTCAACACTCCCTAATCTGGTTCCTCCTCACCTTGGTTTCAGATCTAGTCAGAAGACCTTGGGAAATTGAAATAAACTAAACTGGGATGCAGTTTTCAGATTAAACTATTTCCATAATCTCACTAGTATTTGTGGGAGCTTGACCTGTTCACATGCCAACCTGTAGCCTCTGCACTTGGAGGTAGGGAATGTTCCTTGTTTTCATACTGCATTAGTATTTAACATGAGGTGTTTGTTGTACATAATGTAGGTGCCTAAATATTTGTTTGATAAAATGGATTTAAGAGGCTTCTCAACCCCCAGCAAAACAAGCCCTTTAGCAAGCATACACACTATAAATGTGACTTTTTTATTTTTAAGGATGTTGCTGAATCAGTGGGCTGGGGGAGCTATTTACTACTAGGGTCACTTCTGTTTTCCTAAAACATCTCACTTATATGGTTCACACCTGCTCCATGTTAGAGAGGCTACTTAGACAACTAAACTCTGTTCCCACTGACTCCTGCTCTGAATCCATGTAGTTCTTCTAGTCTGGTGAATCTCACTGTACTGAACTACATGGGAGTGTTTTTGCTGCTTGGTTCTAGAGATCAGTTAGAACCCAGCCTAAGCAGCTTTCTTTATGCTGGTTTGCTTTTGCATTCAGAAGGTGAGGGAACCCCATAGGCCCACTGACCACTCTGGCCGCAAGACGTGAAAAAAGTGATCCTCTTGGAAAATCCCCTAAGAAGTTGACTCACTATTCCCTTGATTCCTGTTGCTTTGCTCTTTTTTCTTGGAGATAGAAAGAAGGCCTTGGATTGGTATGAGGTCCTGAGTGAGATTAAGTAGAAACTCTTCTTTAATTTCCTCACATTAGTTTTCTAGTTCATTCCACAAAGTACTGCTGTTGCTTTCTTTGAAAATCCTGTCCTTACCTTCATGAAGCCATTGATCTCATTCTTAGTTTCTTTGTGCCACTTGTAATCAATAAGATCAATGGCTTAAATTTTCTTCGCATTAAAAAGGATTTTCCCCCAATATTGAACCAACAAGTCATTAACAGGAGAGAAGATGGTGATTTGATATGTGGTGGAAGAGATAGGGACTTTGTAAGTTATAGGAGTTTAGAGAATTCATAGAGAAATTGGTACCATAGGAGATTTTTTTTTTTTTTAATGTGAAAGAAGGTGTGATATAGAGACAGATTCCCACATCTGCCTCCACTGGGATCCACCTGGCAACTCCTGTCTAGGGCCGGTGCTAAAATCAACTGAGCTGTTATCAGCACCTGAGGCTGACATGCTTGGATAAACCGAGCTATCGTAGGGCCTATACTTGAACAAATCAAGCTACCGACTGCAAGAGGGGAAGGGAGAGAGAAGGGGAACAGAGCGGAGAAGAGAAGCAGATGGTCGCTTCTTATGTGTTCCCTTACTGGGAATCGAACACAGCATGTCTACATGCTGGGCTGATGTTCTATTCACCGAGCCAACTGGCCATGGCCATTGGAAGATATTTAACAGCAGACTGTTGTGATATGATATGTGCTTTTGGAACGATCACTGTGGCTTGATGGATAGAGAATAGAAATGTGAGGTTAAAAGTGTCAGAAAGAGGTCTAGTGTGCAGGTTATTGAAGATGATCATGAGAAGGATGATGGTTCTTTAATCAGGGTGGTCAGTGGTGACAGTAGAGGCGGCAAAGAGCTAACTCCAATGTATACCCCAGGCCATCGTTAGTACTGATAATTTGGAGCATCTAGTTAGCCATAGTGGTTAGATTTAGTCATGGGAATGTTTCTGTATTGATTCAATGGAATAATTAAAATAACTTAGTAAAAGTATATACTTCTAGATTCTGAATTAGTAGGTTTAGGGTGAAGTCTAGGGAGAAATATATATTTTTTTATGTTTTCTGAGCAAGGCCAAGAAAACCTTCTATATTATTTAGTACACTCATATAGGATTACACAGAACCACTCTCTATTGCCAGCACTGTAAAAATGTCCGAAGATCACTACACCAATTAACAGTACGATTTCTTTTTCTTCCCAGATACGTTACTAATAATTCCCAAAAGTTAATGTTTCAGTACAGATTCCAAAATGCTTTCATTAAGTTAATCTTATTCTGACAAAGATAGATCTTTCCTTTCATGTTCCAAGAAAACTTTTTCTTAAAATAAGAACAAATTGCATCTCTTTATTTAGAATCCTGAAATTTATGTAAAAGCTTCTCTCATTCTTTTTTCATTTTTAATTTTAATGCTTTCTAGATAAAGTGCTTTCTGAATTACCAGGGTCTGCCTCTGTGGTTTCATAATTTGCTACTATTAATCCAGCTTCCTCAGCACCTCTGCATTAGATTACCACAGCCCTCTTCTATGCTTCCCTTCTTTGGGAGGGTTCTCAGGTTATGCAACTTTCAGCATTGTAACCACAGCCATTCTATCTGTAGCAGATGAGAAAAGTAATCAAGGGTAGCACTTCCTTTAGTAAATTCTTTAAAAGTATATCCATTTTGCCTTGATTCCTGCAAGGGAATGAAGGTAGGGTCTTGAATTTTCATTTGCATTTAAGTGAGCTTAGCACGATGAAATGAATTACAGTTTAATTTGTGTAAGGCATGAATGTTAAAACTAGAAAGACCAGCGCTTAAAGTCTACTTTGCCACTTGCTAGAGGTTTGATTTTGGGGAAGTCAATTTCTTATAGGCTTATTTTAGTCACCTGTTAAATGGGGATAACAATGCCTATCAAGGCTGTTATGAGGATCGATCCCAGATGATCCATAGAGAGAGGGAGTACTTAGCTTGGCATACAGTAAGGCCTTAGTAAATATAGCCATTCCTTACCTAGCTGTTTTTATTATCTATTACTTCTTAACTCTTTGGCTATTAGTACCCTAAACCTTGACAATTCCACAATTCAGAATCACGTGTATAAATGGTAACTTTCCAAGCAAAATTAGTAACTCTGTACTGTTTGTCTTTTGCTCTTTGTCTTTCTTTTAGCCAAGAATGTTTTAGTCATATAGGGCCATTTCCACTATGGTGGCTATTACATTTTCCCCTTATTTTAGAATTTTCTACGCCTATTATTTCTATGCTTGGAGAGGTTTTCTCCTATCCCATCATTTGAACTCATAAGAAACCATCTTCAAAAGATTTCTGGAGGAGGGAAAATGGCGACGGAGTAGGCAGATGTCACAACTCCTGCCTCCCAGAACCAAAGTGGATTACAATTAGGAATAATCATCTTGAAAAACCAACTTTGGACTAAACTAAGAGGAATCTATAACCAAGCATCACTGAAGGAACCACACTGAGACTGGTAGGAAGGGCAGAGATGCGGAAAGGGCTGGCCTGCTCCCAGGAGTGAGAGGTGGCCAGAGGGTCTCTCACGGTGGGGTGGGTTGCCCGAGAGTTGTGGGTCCTCAGCCACAGGACCAGAACCCCAGCCTGGAACCCCAGAGACTAGAGGAGGCGTACGGACAGTATTTAGGTGAAAAAAGAGCCGGGTTACTGTTTGCGAGAGAGAGACAGAAATCTCAGACCCAAGCTCCATCTTAAAGAGACCGTGAAGAAAATCTCATTCACAGCCACTTACCTAGGCTCTGGGAACAGGGAGCACTCAGAGGATTGGAGTTGTGAGACGAGAGTGTAGTCACAGGGGCACAGAGAGAGATTGTGGGGGACAGCCACCCTGACACCTGTACTGGGTCACTCCACAAACCAGCGAGGCGTCCCCTGCGCTGGTGCAGGGCGGATGCCAGTAGGGTGAGGCATCCTGGGAAACCACGTGGAGCAGAAGCTGGCTAAGGGTCTCGCGCGCCCATGGGGTGCAAAGCCAGGTGGCCTGCGCAGTGCTGGTGAGAGGCTGAGGAGAGGCATCTTGCATCCTACACAGGGCGGAGCCAAGAGAGGCAGCCCACGTTGCAAAGGCGAGGAGCAGAGCCTAGAGAGGTGTTTCTCATGCCAGCTGGGGGTGGAGCCCAGCGAGGCGAGGAATCTCCTGCACCTGTGGAGCAGCCTGAGCTGCGGCCTGGCCTGTGAGCCTGTGCTGGGCCGCAGCTATTCCCAAGTGCCTGAGGAAGTGGAGGCAGTGGGGGGGCCAATGGAAAGACCACACTTCAGGAATAGAGAGGCCATACACACCCGCCAAGAGTAGATAAAAGCTAGCATAGGAGTGGAGCTGATATTTTCAACAGCACCAGGACCCAACAGAGGCAGCCACAAGAAGGTTGCTAAGGGCCATTCAAAAGCAGTGATCCACACTAGTCTGCACCAGGTTTTGGCCAGGGAAGTCCAGGGCTGGTACATCCAGCAGCCAGATAAGGAGACATCAGCTCAGGACCTAACAACTCTAGTTAGTATGGTGCCTTAAGGAAAGGCTCCTCACACCTGACCTAGCAAAGGCATAAAAAACGCTGTTGCAAACAGCAAAAAGAGCAGTAGCAGCAGACAAGCAGCCCATAGCGGAATACAAACAGCTGAAGTCAACCCAAGATCTAGAAGCAACACAAGTGAAACCTGGAGGCAGACTATGCCAACCCTATACTCAGCTAGCTACACAAACAACACATCCAAAGAAGCAGTCTATACAGAGACAAAATGGAAAGACAGGGAAATGCAATTCAACTAATTCAACAAGAGAAATCTCCCAAAAAGAACTGAATGAGATGGAACTAACCAAGATACTGGATGCAGAGTTTAGAATAATGATTGTTAGGATGCTCAAGGATCTTAGAGCAACAATAGATGAACAAACTGAACACATAAACAAAAGAGATAGCAGGCATCAAAAAGGACACTGAAATTATAAAAAAGAACCAGACAGAAATGACAAACACAATATCAGAAGTGAAGACTACACTAGAAGGAATTAAAAGCAGGCTGGATGATGCAGAGGATTGAATCAGCTATTTAGAGGACAAGATAAGTGAAAGTGTGGAAGCAGAACAGCAAAAAGAAAAGAGAATCAAAAAGTCAGAGGAAACTCTTAAAAGAGCTCTGTGACAACATGAAGAGAAACTACATCCACATAATAGGGAGAAGAGAAAGAACAAGGGATAGAGAACCCGATTGAAGAAATCATAGCTGAAAACTTCCCTAAGTTGATGCAGGAAAAAGCCACACAAGTTCAAGAAGCACAGAGAATCTCATTAAGGAGGAACCCAAAGAGACCTGTACCAAGACACATCATAATTATAATACCAAAGCTAAGAGATAAAGAATACTAAAAGCTGCAAGAGAAGAGCCGTCAATCACCTACAAAAAAGCCCCCATAAGGATGACATCCGACTTTTCAACAGAAAAAATTGAGGCTGTAAAGGAAATGGCAAGAAATATTCAAAGTAATGCAGAACAAGAGCCTATAACAGAGGCTTCTTTATCCAGAAAGGCTATCGTTTAAAACTGAAGGAGAAAAAAAATCTTCCCAGACAAAAAAGAGCTCAAGGAATTCATTACAACCAAACCAATCCTGCAAGAAATGTTAAGGGGCCTGTTATAAACAGAACAAAGGGGGAAAAAAATCTAGTAAAAAAAGAATGTAGATTTAAAGAATAAAATGGCAATAAACAACTACATATCAATAATTACCTTAAATGTGAATGAATGAACTGTTTCAATCAAAAGACATGGGAAGCTGCATAGATAAGAAAACAGGTCCCATATATATGCTGTCTACAAGAGACCCACCCCAAAGCAAAAGATATACATAGAATGAAAGTAAAGGGATGAAAAATAATATTTCATGCAAATGGAAGCAAAAAAAGCTGGGGTAGCAATACTTGTATCTGAATAAATAGACTTTAAAACAAAGACTATATAGTAAGGGATAAAGAAGGTCCCTACATAATGATAAAGGGAGCAATCCAACAGGAAGATATAACCATTATAAATATCTATGCACCTAATATAGGAGAACCTAAATATATAAAGCAGATCTTACTGGACATAAAGGGAGAAATCAAAAGCAATATTATAATAGTAGGGAGTTTAAATACCCCCCTAACATCACTGGATAGATCCTCAAGAAAGAAAATTAACAAAGAAACAGCAGAATTAAGGGACACACTAAATCAACTGGATTTAATAAATATATTCAGAACCAAATATATTCAGAACCTTTCACCCTAAAGCAACATAATATACATTCTTTTCAAGTGCTCTTGTTACATTCTCTGGGATAGACCACATGTTAGGACACAAAACAAGTTTCAATAAATTTAAAAAGATTGAAATCATATCAAGCATCTTCTCTGATCACAGTGGTATGAAACTAAAAATCAACTACAATAGAAAAACTGAAAAACACTCAAACACTTGGAAACTAAACAGCATGTTATTAAATAAAGAATGGGTTAACAGTGAGATCAAGGAAGAAATAAAAAATTTTCTTGAAACAATTGAAAATAAAAATACAACTCAAAATTCATGGGACACAGCAAAAGCAATCCTGAGATGGGAAGTTCATAACATTATAGGCCTCCCTTAAGAAGTAAGAAAAAGCTCAAATAAACAACATAACCCTACAATGAACTAGAAAAAGAACAGCAAATAAAACCCAGAGGAAGTAGAAGGAATGAAATAATAAAGATGAGAGATGAAATGAATGACATAGAAGCTAAAAAAATAATACAGAGGATCAATGAAACCATGAGCTGGTTCTTTGAAAAGGTAAACAAGATTGATGAACCTTTAACCAGACTCACCAAAAAGAAAAAAAAAAAAAAAGGAGAGAGAGAGAGAGGACTCAAATAAATAAAATTAAAAATGAGAGAGAGTGGAGAAGTAACAACTGACAGCAGAAATACAAAAGATTGTAAGAAAATACTATGAAGAACTGTATGCCAAAACATTAGACCCTCTAGGTGAAATTGACAAAATTCTTGAAACATCTTTCAAAAATAAATCTGGAAGAATCAGAAAACCTAAACAGACTGATTACAACAAATGAGATTGAAACAGTTGTCAAAAAACTGCCAACAAACACAAGCCCTGGGGCAGATGGCTTCACAGGCAAATACTAGCAAATATTCAAAGAAGAACTAACTCCTGTCCTTCTTAAGCTATTTCATAAAATTCAAGTGGAAGGAAGACTTCCAACTTCTTTTATGAGGTGAGCATAATTCTGATTCCAAAACCAGGCAAAGACAACACAAAGAAAGAAAACTATAGGCCAATATCTCTGATGAATTTAGATGCTAAAATTCTCAACAAAATATGAGCAAACCAGATCCAGCAATACATGAAAAAAAATCATACATCATGATCAAGTGTGATTTATTCTGAGGAGGCAAGGCTGGTACAATATTCACTAATCAATCAATATGATTTATCACATAAACAGAAGGAGGGAGAAAAATCACATGGTAATATCAGTAGGTGCAGAAAAAGCATTTGATAAAAGCCAGCACCCATTTATGATCAAAACTCAGCAAAGTGGAAATACAGGGAACATACCTCAACATGGTAAAGGCCATCTATGACAAAACAAACATCATACTCAATGGACAAAAATTAAAAGCAATCCCCTTAAGATCAGGAACCAGGCAGGGGTGCCCCCTTACACCACTCTTAATCAACATAGTTCTGAAAGTCCTAACCACAGCAATCAGACAACAAGAAGAAATAAATGGTATCCAAATTGGAAAAGAAGAAGTAAAACTATCATTATTTGCTGATTATATGATACTGTACATAGAAAACCCTAAGTTTCAGTCAAAAAACTACTGGACCTAATAAATGAATTCAGCAAGGTAGCAGGATATAAAATTAATACTCAAAAATCAGAGGCATTCTTATACACCAACAATGAACTGTCTGAAAAAGAAATTAAGAAAACAATCCCCTTCACTATTGCCCCCCGCCCAAAATAAAATACCTAGGAGTAAATTTAACCAAGAAGGTTAAAGACTTGTAATTGGAAAATGATAAACATTGATAAAAGAAATCAAGGAAGATACAAGCAAGTGGAAGCATATACCGTGCTTATGGTTAGGAAGAATAAATATTATTAAAATGTCTATGTAACTCAAAGTAATCCATAAATTCAATGCAATTTCTATTAACTACCAATGGCATACTTCGAAGATATAGAACAAATATTCCAAAAATTTATATTGAACCAAAAAATGAACACGAATAGCCTCAGCAATCTTGAAAAAGAAGAATAAAGTGGGAGGTATCACACTTCCTGTTGTCAAGTTATACTACAAGGCCATTGTACTCAAAACAGCTTGGTACTGGCATAAGAACAGACATATAGATCAATGGAACAGAACAGAGAACCCAGAAATAAACCCACACCTTTATGGACAATTGAAAGTTTTACTGAGGAGGTAAGAATATACAGTGGAGTAAAGACAATCTCTTTAACAAATGGTGTTGGGAAAATTGGACAGCTACCTGCAAAATAATGAAACTAGACCACCAACTTACACAATTCACAAGTGTAAAATCAAAATGGATAAAAGACTTAAATGTAAGCTATGAAACCATAAGCATCTTAGAAGAAAACATATGCAGTAAGCTCTCTGACATCTCTCGCAGCAATATATTTGCTGCTTTATCTCCATGGGCAAGTGAAATAAAGGACAGGACAGGGTGAACAAATGCGACTATATAAAACAAAAGGTTTTGCACAGCTAAAGACAATATGAACAAAATAAAAAGACAAACCACGTAATGGAAGAATATATTTGACAATATGTCTGATAAGGGGTTAACCAAAATTATAAAGAACTTGTAAAACTCAACACCAGGAAGATAAATAATCCAATCAAAAAATGGGAAAGAGAAATGAACAGACACCTCCCCAAAGAGGACATACAGATGACCAATAGAGGAAAAAATGTTCTGCATTACTAATCATTAGAGAAATGCAAATTAAAACCACAATGAGATATCACCTCACACCAGTCAGAATGGCACTCATCAGCAAAACAACACAGAATAAGTGCTGGCGAGGATGTGGAGAAAAGGGAACCCTCCTGCACTGCTGGTGGAAATGCAGACTGGTGCAGCCACTGTGGAAAACATTATGGAGATTCCTCAAAAAATTAGAAATTGAACTGTCTTTTGACCCAGCTATTTCACTTTTAGGAATGTATCTTAAGAACACAAAATCACTGATTCAAAAGAAAAAATGCACCCCCATGTTTATTGCAGCATTGGTTACAATAGCCAAGATCTGGAAACAGCCCCAGTGTCCGTCAGTGGACAAGTAGATTAAAACGCAGTGGTACGTACACAAAATGGAATACTACGCAGCTGTGAAAAAGAAGAAAATCTTACCTTTTGCGACAACATGGATGGATGTGGAAACTATAATGCTAAGTGAAATAAGCCAAGCAGAGAAAGAAAAATATCATATGACCTCAATCATTTGAGGAATCCAATGAATAATGTTAACTGAGGAACAGAATAGAGGCAGAGGTGGGAGCAAAGCTACCAGAGAGAAAAGGGATGAGAGGATGGGATCAGAGAAGGGAAGGAGATTGGTGAAATTATATATACATAACACAGCATTATAGAGAGCAGAAAATAAAATCCTGGAGGGAAGTGGGGAGGGCAAAGGGAGAAGGGAGACAAGGGGGATCATGAGGGGAGCACAGGGGTGTGGGGATGTATTCGGTGGGACACTTGAATCTATGTAAACACAATGAATTAAAGCTAATAAAGTATACAATTAAAAAGATTTCTGATTGAGTGTAGCTCTCAAGAGATTATGAGAACCAACAGCCTCTTCTTTTTCTCCTTTGCCAGTTGCAGTTTTGGTTTTCATTTCCTTCTGTTTTAGCAGCTAGAAAAGTCTTCAAGATTCACGAACTGAAGCTCTACTAGAATCTTTATGTATGTTTATATCATTCTGACTTTTCATGGTTCCCATGACTGTGAGAATATAATAGACATTCCTTATCCCAACACTTTTCCTCAGTGTCACATTAATGTATCTGCACCCTTTGCATGCAGATATAAAAGTGCAGCTTGGCTTTTTGAATGCAGCGTGAGGAGATGGTCCTTTCTGTATCTTTTTCATGTGAAGAGTAACACTCTTGATCTGAGGTTTCTTTTCCTCTTTCTATCACAGCCTTTACTAATGCATCTAGATCTGCTCTGCTAGCTGGTCTTATTCCCCCCTCATTTCTGATGCTTCTTTCCAAATTCCAAGCCGCGCTTCTGTTTGCATACTAACTTTTATCTACTGCATAATGTCCGAGTAAGTGTGATCCTTCAAGCCAAAGTATTCCAGGTTAGAACTTTAAAATTCCTCCATAGTATGTAGTCCTTTCAACAAATGGTGCTGGGACAGTTGGACATTTATATGCAAAAAAAAAAAAATGAACCTTTTACTTTATTTCACACTATTTACAGATTGAACGACAAGAGCACCACAGGCCCTAATATTAGGACAAAGACCATCATTAAGAAAATGGAAAGACAAGTTTCTGAATGGAAGAAAATATTTGTGAAACAAATATCTCATAAAAGGCTTGTATCCAAAATATATAAAGCACTCTTACAACTTAATTAGACAAACAACCCAACTTTAAAAATATGTAAAAATTTAAAAATATTTATTATATGACTTCGCTGTTTCACCCAAGAAAAAGGAGAATATATGTCCATACAGAAATTTGTGTGTGAGGCCCTGGCCTGTTGGCTCAGTGGTAGAGCATTGGCTTGGTGTGTGGAAGTTCCAGGTCCAATTTCCAGCCAGGGCACACAGAAGAAGCGCCCAACTGCTTCTCCACCCTTTTCTCCCCTTCTTTCTCTTGATCTCTCTCTTCCCCTCCCACAGCCAAGGCCTATTGGAGCAAAGTTGGCCTGGGCGCTGAAAATGGTTCTGTGGCCTCTGCCTCAGGCACTAGAATGGCTCCAGTTGCAATGGAGCAACATCCCAGATGGGCAGAGCATCGCCCCCCAGTGGGCATGCCAGGTGGATCCAGGTCATGAACATTAGGGAGTCTGTCTCTCTGCCTCTCTGCTTCTCACTTCAGAAAAATTAAAAAAAAATAAATAAGAAAATTTGTGTGTGAATAGTTACAGCAGCATTATTTATCAAAGCCCCAAACCAGAAGCAATTCAAATGTCTATCAACTGGTGAATAAACAAAATGTAGTATGGCCATACAATGGAATTCTACTTCACGGTAAAATGAAACAATTTGATACCTATAAGAGCAAGGGTGAATCTCAAAATTGGTAGGCTAGTGAAAGAAGCTAGACACAAAAGGGCAGTTATGAAACAATTCTATTTATATGAAGTTTCTAGAAAGGAGAAAACTATTGAGATAGAAAGCAGATCAATGGTTGTCTAGCGGTAGGAGCTGTGATTAACTGCACACGGGCACAAAGGATAAAGGAAATTTGGGGAGTGGTGCAATAGAAGTGTTCTAAAACTGCATTGTGGTGGTGATGGCAAAACTGTGTATGTTTACCAAAAACAATGAAGTATTCCCTTAAAATGGTTGAGTTTTATGGTCTATAAATTATACCAATAAAGCTGTTTAAAAAAATTATTCATAGTGCTTTGGTATGACATCGCTGTCCAATTTTTGCTCTGTTTCACCCCAATAAGATGACATGGTCTTTGTGTGTTCAGCAGTCTCTCGCAAGCATTAAGGTGCATGAAAATCACCTGGGGCATCTTATTAAACTACAGATGAGAATTCAGTAGGTCTGGGATGGGGTCTGAGATTTTGCAGTTTAATCAGCCTTCAGGTTAACACCAGAGAGGACCACCCTTTGCATGAAAGGCCATAGAACTGGTTTATAACCCAGGCTACATGTTAGAGTCTCTTGGGGGAGCTTTTAAAATAAACTTGATGCTGACCTTAACCCAGAAACTAAATCAGAAAACGCTGCAGGTGATTCTGATGTGCAGTCTGGCTGAGAACCTTAACAGAATGGAATTCCTTTTACCATAGTGATTCAATGACTAACTTTCACCTATGTCTCCCTCACTCACACTTCACAGTTTAGGTCATAACCTAGCCCCCAAATTAAGATCAGAATCTTTTGGAGTAACTAGGAGAGTAAATTAGCATGCTTAAATTACACATTTTAAAGATAACACAATATAACATTTTACATGTATTATTTACTGTCTACCCTATGAGGTAGGTACTTTTATTTCCTCTATATCATAGAAGGAACAGAGTATAGAGAGGTGAAGTGACTTGGTCAAAATCACACAGCTAGTAAGTGATGTACCTGGGATTTGAAGAGGCAATCAGATTTCAGGCCCTGGAGAAGCTAACACTCCCCAGCTCCTGCCTCCTGTAATGTTTGCTTCCATCAGACTTTCAGCCCAAAATTCCTGGCTGATTTTACATTTTTGTAAATGAAGCTGAATCCCACCCCCCAGATTTTCAAGGTCCTTTAATTAGTCTCCAAAACATAGCCCACCCGACTCTTAAAAGTGTCTCTGGGCTCCAGGGACTTACTGTGCTCTTGTTTGGCTTATGGGACCATTGATGCTGGAGGCTCCTTTGAGCTCTCCTGCTCTGATTGCTTCAGCTGAAAAAGAAAGAGCCACCAAGCAAATTTTAATACCCTTTCTTCTTCTCTCCTAAAGCTCTAGTACCTCAGACCTCAGCTTTCTTTTGCCCTTAATCCTTGGCTGAGTTCCTCGAATATAGATATATGAAAGGCTTGATGGTAGAGTGAGATTGGACTAGAGTATTTAACTTCCTGACTATTTGTTATTTAAGCTGTTAAATCCCCCACCCACTTTTTAAATTAGAGTTTAGTTTTTATTGAAGCTTCAGATACTTTTAGTGTCTTAAATATTCTTTATTAGGATAATCTTTTTAGAAAGTTGAGTGTCAGGAAGGCCCATTTTTAATTTATTAGTAGCACCTTTGGTCTTATTGCGCTGAAACATACTTTACTTTTGAGGGCAGAATTAATCTTTTATCAGGTGTAGCATGGATGCTGTTGATTTTATTATTTTAGGAAAATGCACTTGTGTTGTTTTAAAATTAATGCTACCACATACCTTTATTTTCCAATATCTACTTAGAACAAGTAAGGAAGATTCAAAGAGTCACCAATGTTAAAGCTAATGCAAAGGAGTTGTAAGTTGCTGCTGTTTGAAAAACTAACAAAGTGTTCAACTTGAATTCATCTTGACTATGATGAGAGTGAATCTGATATTAAGCCTATGATAGAGAATATTTGGACTTTCTTTTATGAGCTACAACTTTTTGCAACAGTAAAGAAAATGTTAGCACAATTATAAGAAGATAATTTTATACACGGAAAATTTTTGGAGGCAGAGGTGAGGGTGGGGTGGGGACGACAAAGGAATTTCATCCTGCCCTTTGTTTAAATAAAGCAGAACCACGTGCAGATGCCAAAAGTTGTCAATGTAATTTCTTTACAGCACTGAGGCTGTAAGCTTTCACCTACCTAAGAGTCACTCAGGGGCTTGTTAAAAATACAGATTTTTGGGCCTCACCCCTTTTGGCTCTGATGTTTTAATAAATTCCTCAGGGGATTCTAATACATATTGCATTGGTCAGGGTTGTTCGGAGAAACAGAATTAGTATGAGGTATGTGTGTATATCTGTTTATAAAAATGTTTATGTAGGGAATTGATTCATGCAATTACAGAGGCTGAGATGACCCAGAATCTGAAGTTAATAATCTAGAGACACATGAAAGCTGGTCATGCTATATAGTTTGAGTCTGAGTCCAAAGGTATAAGAACCAGGAGAACTGATGGTGTAAGTTCCAGCATGAACCCTAGCTCAAAGATAGTTAGAGAGAGACAGAGTGGAAGAGAGAGAGAACAAATTATTCCTTATTCAGCCTTTTACCATTCAAGCATTCAGTGGGTTGGATAAGACCCCCACCCACATTGGGGAGGGCAGTCTGCTTTACTCTACCGTTTCAAGTGTTAGTCTGATCTGGAAACACCCTTACAGGCACACCCAGAATAATATGTAACCAAATATCTGGGTATCTCATGGCACAGTCAAGTTGACAGATAAAGTTAACCCTTATACCATCCAAGAATTTGAAGCAAGGAGGAGCAAAACTGTATTTCTTGGAAGAAACACTTGAAGGGAGAAACCTTATAAATGGATCATTGTTGCACTTTAGGAAGCAATTGTATAATTTTAATTTTAAATAATGTCCAGACCAGGCAAATCCATAGAGACAGGCAGTGTGGGCAGTGGGGGAAAAGGGGAGCGACTGCTAGTATGCGTGGGCTTCTTTTTTTTTTTTTGCATGGGCTTCTTTGTGCGGTGATGAACATGTTCTGAAATTTGATATTGGTGATGGTTGTACAGCCTTGTGAATACTAAAAATCACTGAACTCTATCCTCTGAAAAGGTAAGTTTTATAGTATGTGAGTCAAAAGTCAGTAAAAAAACATCTATTGATAGATGAAGAGGTGGAGGTAGATAGTGTTGACATCTTTGAGATGTATTTTTTTATGAAAAAGTGGAAAAACATGGGGTGATAGAAGAGACATGGGGTGAAGGGAGCATTTAAAAAAAACCCACAAGACATATTACAGTGTGTTTGTAAACAAATTCAAATAATGTAATGGATAGGGAAATGTCAATGATGCGACTTGGTAAGAGGCAATTTGAGGAGCCAAATTCTTAAATTCACTGGAATGCCACCTTGAACACCTTTCTTCACATCTCTTCCCTAGGTGACAGATCAGTCAGTGAAAGCATTTGCTGAGCACTGTCCTGAACTTCAGTATGTTGGCTTCATGGGCTGTTCGGTCACTTCTAAAGGAGTCATTCACCTAACTAAGGTGGGTACCATGGCTGTTTTTCCTCAGTGTTTCCAATTATTATTTATATCAAAGCCTTAGCACTGTTAAATGTACTTGAGTGAGAAATAGGCCATCATAGAAGTGTTGTACTAGTGTTTGATAAAGTTAAAAGCAGTTTAAGGCACCAATACCAAACCTACCCTTTCAGAAATGGATCACTAATTTTTAAACAAGCAGCTTACTTTTTTTTAGTTTTTTGTTGTTAATGACTATGAAATATATGCATTAAATAAACTGATATATGTCCCGAGAATTATTTGAATGTCAACTTAATAATGTATTGCATTTAGAAGGTATTTTGTTTGGAGTTTTAACTGCTCACATACCATTCATTAGGTCCACTGAACATTTGGCTTATAAGAAGGGAATATGGTTAGTGCATATTTTTAAGCTGAAAATGAAAGGTGAAACAGGTGACTATATATTGAAAATTGATCCTATAGTTTTTATATGTACCAGTTATATAAAATCTCGTATTGTAGCAATAATGAAAATGCTAGTTCTTTTGTAATCTCTGACATAGGTGCTATCTCTGGTGCTCTCCAGAGCTCTAAAATAATAAGCAGTTAATTCTTAGATACAGGTAATAAAAAAAAACTGGCTACTATAAAATTTACCTGTGTATTACCGAAAATTGTCACTACATAGATTTTAACTGTTATATAGTACTCATGAGTATGGATGTGAGTCTTGCCTTTTCCACTTAATAGCTAAGTGTCCTAGTCATAAAACCTTCCTTCAGTACACTACTGTTAGGAAGCTGCTGTGTTAGCAGCACAATGCTGAAATAAAACATATAAGATCCCAGGTATGTTTGTTTGGGCTTGGTCTCTTCAGGGATTTTCAAGCTTACAGCTTAGTAAGAAATAATATTCTTATTTTTTCTCCCTAGGAAAAGAGCACATGTTTATAAGTTACCTAGAATTACTGCCGTAAGTGAATAGAAGCCTGGGCTCTAGTGTCAGCTTGGGTTTGAATCTCAGCTATGCCACATATTAGCTAAACAGGCAAATAATTTTTCAGAGTATTAATTGTAGTAATATATGCAAGGTGCTTGCCTCAGTATCAAGATTGCAATAAGTGGTAAGTAAACGTTAGTTACTAATATTAACATATATGCACGCTATCTAAATTGGCTGGAAAATCAGAGTACGTTTTGAAAAAAATAATACAATCACGGTTCTAGTCTAGTATATCTAAAACAGAGGCTGAGATTTTCCTGTGTCTTAAATGACTGATCAGCTTTAATTTTGAGGATCAGAACCTAAAGCCAATGGAGAGGATAGGCACCTTATTCTCAATTATTGCTCTGTCAAAACATCTTATTATAACCATATATAACTGTAATTTTTTACTCACTTCCTATAATCATGGCCTGAACATTTTGGTAGATGAATGTTTTTCCAGTCACATCTAATACTGTTTACAGTGTAGAGCAGAAATGCCTTTGGATGAACAGATTGTGCACAAGTGTTATAATGAACATATGTGGGATTTGTACAATCACTAGAAATTGTACTCATTAAAGACAAAACAAGACTTATTAGATCAGTAAGTGCTTCCTGGGCATTTTGAGATGGCCAGAAATTATGGTACACTGGTACTTAAAAAATCAGAATTATTCTGCATGACAAAATAGCAGCTACAGCAAATGTTTCCATTGGAAGCTCAGTTTACTGAGAAGATTCTTAAGATGCTAGGCCAGGATTGGTGGTTTGTCCTGTCAGCAGTCAGAACCTACTGGATTCATATCAAGGCTGCTCCACGGATATTTGAGGATCATCTTCGTTATTCAACAAAGTCTTTGATGAAAAGATTGGTTTGTGGTATACTATTGTTTAATTTCCTGATTCAAGTGAAGGCAAGATAGCATTTTAAACATGTATACCTTTTGTAAAGCTATTTTAATTGTTTTATCTCTTGAAAACCAAGGATAGAAGTCAGCCTTTTTGTTAAAACATTTGCATTCAGACAAAGTGTATACATAGTAAAACATTACACAACATCTAATTTACATTCACAAAATTTTGTAAATATACAAAGGCTTCTAGAAAGTTGTGTTACTATTATTATCATCATGGTGTATAATTTCTAAATAATTTATGATCATCATGGTATATAATTTTTATCTGAATAATTAGGGAGATGTCAGACACATATTCTTGAGAGCTGTCCATCTAACAACTACGTTTAATTTTATATGATTTAGAAAAATCTCTTTAATTTATTACTTTATTACAACTCTGGCTCTCAGTTTGCTAATAGGGGCAAATGCCATAAAACCTCTGTGCCTTAGTTTCCTATCTATGAAGAGATGTGTCTAGATTAGATGATTTGTCTTTCGAGTTTCTTGTACACAAATCTAAAAATTTAAGTATCATTGACTGGAAAGGACTGTGGGGTTTCCTAAAACTAAGAAAATTGAAGTCTTTAGTGAGTTAGAAAGGAAATTTGGGGATTTGTGACAGCTTAGATTGTTAACCAAGGGGAAGTAGGGAGAAGATTGGGAAAAGATATAGGAATATTGATAGGCTATTACAACGATACCTTGAACTTTAGCTTGATGTTCTCAGTCTTGCCTGGATGCTAATTTACTTTGCAATATTTATTGATAACTCACCCTAAGTCTTCAGATAGATTCTGCTAATATCAAACAATATTGGGGTACAAGGTCTTCCTTCTAAGCTGCTATGACTATGTAAATGAGAGTCTACAAGTAGCTAAGACTGAATGAACACAGGTTGAGGAGATAAAGTCAGGTTTAGTAGGTTGTGTTTGTAAACATGGAAATCCACATTTAGGAAGATATAATAAGAACTTTTGAAGTCTTAGCAGTTGAAGATGTTAGTGCCTTGTATGTAGCTGAACTGAGTCTCCTCCACAGGTACGTTCTTTTTATTGCAGTGAACCACTTTATAAATATAAAATATCTCTATCTTGTTCTCTTGCTCTCCCTCCTACTTTAAAAAATAATTTTAGCAAATGCAAATAAATAATTAACCCCTAGTGCTCAAATATCATTTGCCACTAATGGAGCTAGTAGAAATGTCAAAAGGACCCAAAAGCCAATAAATAATAAAGTTCAAGTGGAAATAAATTATATGGAAAATAACAGAGGAAATTAATAAAATCAAAAGCTGGTTCTTTATAAAATAGATGGAATTGATAAATCTCAATTCAGACTGATTAAGAAAAAGAGAGATATAGAGAACACAAAATTGCCTATATCATGGCTCAGGGGAGTGACATAATTTACAGATTCTACAGATACTCGAAGTATAACTAGGAATGATTATGTACATCTTTATCTCTGTAAATTTAACAACTTTGATTAAATGGAGAATTTATTTGAAAGATACAAACTACCAAAACTTACTCAAGGGAAAATAGATTATCTAATACCTCTACATCTCTGAAAGAAATTGTATTTGTAGTTAAAAACCTTCCCTCCAGTGCTACTGTAGGCCCAGATTGCTCATTGTTGAATTTTACCAAATATTTGTAATTATTATAAACTTAATTAATAAGAGATATAAACTTGAGTGTCTACTAATGATTAGGTTGAAAATATTACAAAGTGGGTAAAAAGAAAAATGTGGATAGGTCAATAAAGGAGACAAAGATGACAAAATATAGATAATTGAACTGGGTTATAGGGCATGGAGGTTCATTATACTATTCTCATTACTTTTGTTTATATTTTAAATTTTACATAAGAAAATAAGCCTGTAAGGGGGGTTAAAAAGTTTAAAAAGTTGTTTTTGATGTAACATGATAAAATCATACTAATCAATATCATTCTTTTTAAGAATGCATGGGAGAGCCCTGGCCAGGTAACTGTTGGCTAGAGCATCTTTCCAATATATCAAGGATACCAGGGTTGCGGATTTGATCCCTGGTAGGGGCACATACAAGAATCATCCAATGAATGCATGGATAGATGGATTAGCAAACTGATGTTTCTCTCTCTCTCTCTTTCTCCCCCCCCCCACTTCTCCTATCCCCTTCCCCCTCTCCCCCTTTTCTCTCTCTCTAAAATTGGTCAATAAAATTAAAGAAATTAGCCCTGGCTGGTTGGCTCAGCAGTAGAGTGTTGGCCCAGCATGTGGAAGTCCCAGTTCAATTTCCAGCCAGGGCACACAGGAGAAGTGCCCATCTGCTTCTCTACCCTTCTCCCCTCCTTTCTCTCTATCTCTCTCTTCCCCTCCCACAGCCAAGGCTCCATTGGAGCAAAGTTGGCCCAGGTGCTAAAGATGGCCCCATGTCCTCTGCCTCAGTCACTAGAATGGCTCCAGTAGCAAAGGAGCAATGGCCCAGATGGGCAGAGCATCGCCCCCTAGTGGACATGCTGGGTGGATCCTGGTCAGGCACATGCTAGAAGAGTCTGTCACTCTGCCTCCCGGGTTCTCACTTCAGAAAAAAAAAATAATAAAGAAATTAAAATAAGTAGGATAGAGTTAAAAAAATAACAGGGCCCTGGCTGGTTGGCTCTGCTCTAGAGTGTCAGCCAGGTGTGTGAAAGTTACGGGTTTGATTCCTGGTCAAGGCACACAGGAGAAGCGATCATCTGTTTCTACTCCTCTCCCTTCTCTCTCTCCATGTCTGTCTCCCTTCCACAGACATGGCTCAGTTGGAGCAAATTGACCCCAGGAACTGAGGATGGCTCCATGGCCTCACCTCAGGTACTAAAATAGCTCAGTTGCCAAGCAACGGAGCAGTGGCCTCAGATGGGCAGAGCATTGCCCCATAGGGGGATTGCCTGGTAGATCTTGGTTAGGGCACATGTGGGAGTCTGTTTCTCTGCCTTCCTGTTTCTCACTTAAGAAAAAAATCTAGTATGGGAGGGTCTCAGGATAATAATAATAATTTAACATAATAGGATTATAGAGTTGTTTTCTTTTTAATCTGTAGTTGAAGTGCAAACTTCAGTAATGCTGTGGGTTCATGAAATGCCACATATCTGTTATGAATTGATTTAGATAGATTCAAATGATTAATCAGTAAGGAAGATCTTTTGAATGACTATTAAGGATGATGGCAGAAATAAAAGTGAAGCGGTTATAGGGGGAGAGGTGTGGGAGAGAAGAGAATAAAGAGGGACAAATATACAATGACAGAAAATGTCTGATTGTGGGTGATGAGCACACAATGCAATCAAAAGTTCAAATGCTACAGAAATGTTTACCTGAAATATGTGTACCTTTATTAATCAATGTCACCCCATTAAATTTAATTTCTAAATAAAAGAAGAAAGATGGCAAAGAATTAAAAGTTTTTTATTTTGTGCTATATAAAAATGTCTTATTTTTCAAAATTTAGGGATGTATATTTTTAGATTGTTGATAAATTTTAAAGCTGCAACTGTTAATTAATAATATTCTGATACTACATTAAATCTCATTGTTGCATCTGACCTGTGCTGGCGCAGTGGATAAAGCATCGACCTGAAACACTGAAATCTCCAGTTCAAAACCTTGGGCTTGCTTATCCAAGGCACATATAGGAGTTGATGCTTCCTGCTCCTCCTCTCTCTCTTTCTTTCTTTCTCTCTCTCTCTCTCTTATTTTTTTTCTCTCTCTAAAATGAATAAAATAAAAATCTAAAAAATAAATCTCATTGTTGCCTCAATTTGTAAACATGAACTGAAATCTTGGAATATGGAAGATATTTATCTTTGCTCTTTTATTTTTTTCCCTTTTTAAAGAAAATGTGGTTTAGAAAATGAAATTTAACAGGGTGACATTAATCAATAAGAGTATAGAGGTTTCCCCTGATTTATCAATGTCACCCCATTAAAATTAATAATAAAAAAGAGTATATAGGTTTCAAGTAAACATTTCTATAGCATTTGAACTGTTTATTATGTTGTATACTCATCACACAAAGTCAGATCAGTTTTCATCACCTAATATTTGACCCTCTTTACACTCATTCCCTCACCCCCTTCCTTTATCCCCCTTCCATATGTCCCCCTCCCTTTCGTAACCACTTCACTTTTATCTGTATCCATGAGTCTCAGTTTTATATCCCACTTTTGTGTGAAATCATACAGTTCTTAAGCTTTTTGTGATTGGTGTGTGTGTATACAAAAACATGCGTGCGCGCGCGCGCGCACACACACACACACACACACACACACACACACACACACACACACACCCATATCTTCTTTATTCAATCCTCTATTGAGGGACTCTTTGGTTGTTTCCATATTTTGGCCACTGTGAATAATCTTATGATGAACATAGGGGTGCATGCGTCTTTACCAATGTTTTCGAGTTTGGGGGGTAGATACCCAGTAGAAGGATTGCTGGGTCATATGGTAGTTCTATTCTTAATATTTTGAGGAACCACCATACTTTCCTCCACCAGCAGCAAATGAGGGTTCCTTTTCCTCTGCAGCCTCTCCAGCACTTATTATTATGTGTCTTGTTGATAATAGCTAATCTAACAGATGTGAGGTGGTTTCTCATTGTAGTTTTGATTTGCATTTCTCAAATAGCTAGTGAATATGACCATCTTTTCATATATCTTATGGCCATTTGTATTTCTTCCTGGGAGAAGTGTCTGTTCATGTCCTCTTCCCATTTTTTAATTGGATTGTTTGCTTGTTTGTTCCTGAGCTTTTGAGTTCTTTGTATATTTTGGATATTAACCTCTTTTTGGGAGTGTTGTTTGCAAATATCATCTCCTATTTAGTAAGCTTCCTAATTGTTTTGTTGTCAGTTTCTTTTGCTGTGCAGAAGCTTTATAGTTTGATATAGTCCCATTCATTTACTTTTGCTTTTACTTCCCTTGCCTTTGGGATCAAATTCATAAATTGTTCTCTATGGCCAAGGTCCATGAGTTTAGTACCTATGTTTTCTTCTAGGTAATTTATAGTTTCAGGACTTATATTTAGGTCTTTGATTCATTTTGAATTAATTTTTGTGCAGGGGGATAAACTGTAGTCAAGTTTTATTCTTTTGCATGTGGTTTTCCAATTTTCCCAGCACTATTTATTGAAAAAGCTTTCTTTTCTCCATTGTTTATTTTATTTTATTTTTTGGCTTCTTTGTTGAAGCTTATTTGTCCATATATATATAGTTTTATTTCTGGGCTCTCAATTCTGTTCCATAAGTCTGTATGTCTGTGGTTCTGCCAGTACTATACTGTTTTGATTATTGTGGCTCTGTAGTATAATTTGAAGTCAGGTAATGTAGTATACTTCCAGCTTCATTCTTTTTCCTTAGGATTGCTTTGGCTATTCAGAGTTTTTTATGGTTCCATACAAACCTGGTAAAAATGACTTTGGGATTTTAATGGTGATTGTATTAAATTTGTATATTGCTTTGGGTTATATGGCCATTTTACCTATGTTGATTTTTCTAATTCGTGAACATGGAGTATTTTTCCATTTCACAGTGTCCTTTTCAATTTCTTTCAATAATGTTTTGTAGTTTTCAGTGTATAGGTTCTTTACATCCTTTGATAAGTTTTTCTTAGATACTGTATTTTTTTGTTGTTGCAGTTGTAAAAGGAACTTTTTTTTTTAGTTCATTTTCTGAAGTTTCATTGTTGACATATAGAAAAACAGTTGGCTTTTGTATATTGATTTTGTATTCTGTGACTTTATTGTTTCTGCTTGTTTTTGGATGGAGTCTTTTGGGTTTTCTATATATAGGATCATGTCATCTGAAAAAAGTGATGTATTTCCTTTTTCTTTCCCAATATGAGTACCTTTTATTTCTTTCTCTTGCCTGATCACTCTGGCTAAACCTTCCAGAACTATGTTGAGTAAGAGTGAAGAGAGTGGGAAACCTTGTCTTGTGCCTGATTTTAAAGGAAAGGCTTCCTTTTTTTCACCATTTAGCTGATGGTTTGTCATATATGGCCTTTGTTATGTAGAGGTACTTTCCTTCTATTCCAAATTTGATTATTTTAACCATAAAGGGATGTTATATCTTCTTGAGTGCCTTTTCTGCATCTCTTGATAGGATCATATAGTTTTTGTTCTTTGTTTTGTTGATGTCGTGTATTATGTTGATAGATTTCTGTATGTTGAACAATCCTTGTGCTCCTAGAACAGTGGTTCTTAACCTGGGTTCTATCGAACCCCTCGATGAGTCAGTCTCAGGGGTTTGGAGAAGCCTCTGCCACGGAGGCCAGAATAAAGTAATATCGTAATTTGTTGTGAGTTCATGCACTTTGTTGGTTTTGCTCTTTGAGCAAGGTGATGTTCATGCACAGCTCATTTTGTTCACCAGTAAAAAAACATATACCTATGTCTTAATTTGGAAAAAAAATATCCTATTTTATTTATCACTAAAGAAGGGTTCGGTGAATGTGCATATGAAACTGGTGGGTTCGGCACCTCAAAAAAGATTAAGAACCACTGTCCTAGAATGAACCCCACTTGATCATGATGTATTATTTTTTAAAATGTGTTGTTGTATTTGATTAGCTAGTATTTTGTTTAGGATTTTTGTATCTGTATTCATTGGTGATATTGGTCTGTAGTTTTCTTTTTTTGTGTGTTGTCCTTGCCAGGTTTTGGTATGAGGGTTATGTGGCCTCATAAAATGTGCTGGGGAGTATTGCTTTTTCTTCTCTTTTTTGGAGGACTTTGAGAAAGATAGGTGCTAAATATTTTTTGAATGTTTGATATAATTCACTAGTGTATCCATCTGGTGCTGGACTTTTGTTTATGGGGAGAGGTTTTGATTTTATTTTATTTTTTGTTGTTGTTTTTTGTGACAAAGAGAGAGACAGAGATAGGGACAGATAGACAGGAAGGTAGAGAGATGAGAAGCATCAATTCTTTGTTGCAGCATCTTAGTTGTTCATTGATAGCTTTCTCATATGTGTCTTGACGGGGGGGGAGGGGGCTACAGCAGAGCAAGTGAACCCATGCTCAAGCCAGCAACCTTTGGGTTCAAGCCAGTGACCATGGGGTCATGTGTATGATCACACGCTGAAGCCAGCAATCCCTTGCTCAAGTTGGTGAGCTTGTTCCCAAGCTGCATGAGCCCACGCTCAAGCTGGTGACCTCAAGGCTTCGAACCTGGGTCCTCCACATCTCAGTCTGACACTCTATCCTATGCGCCACTGCCTGGGCAGGATGTTTTGGGAAGGTTTTTGATAGTTGTTTTATTTCCTCCCTGCTTATGGGTCTATTTAGGTTTTCCATTTCTTTGTGACTCAGTCTAGGAAGATTGTATATTGTATAAATTTATCCATTTCCTCTAGGTTGTTGAATTTGTTGGCATAGAATCTTTCATAATATTCTACTATGATCCTTTGTATATCTATGTCTGTGGTAATTTCTTCTCTTTCATTTTGGATTTTGTTTATATGAGGTCTTCCTCTTTTTTCCTTAGTGAGTTTAGCAAGTGTTTTGTCGATTTTATTGATATTTTCAAAGAACCAACTGTTTGTTATATTAACTTTTTCTATAGTTGTTTTTGTTCTCTATTTTATTTAGTTCTGCTTTAATTTTTACTACTTTTTTTCTTCTGCTGACTTTGGGTTGCCTTTATTCTTCTTTATCTAGTTCCTTAAGTTGTGATGGTAGATTGTTTATTTGGGTTTTCTCTTGTTTCTTGATATAAGCGTGTAGTGATATATACTTCTCTCTTATTACTGCTTTCATTGCATCCCAGAAAAAATTTTTTTTTGACAGAGACAAAAAGAGAGTCAGAGAGAGGGGCAGATAGTGACAGACAGACAGAAAGGTAGAGAGATGAGAAGCATCAATTCTTTGTTGTAGCTCCTTAGTTGTTCAGTGATTGCTTTCTCATATGTGCCTTTACGGGGGGGGGGCATTTACAGCAGAGTGAGTGACCCCTTGCTCAAGCCAGCAACCTTTGGGCTCAAGCCAGTGACCCCTTGCTCAAGCTGGTGAACCCATGCTCAAGCTGGTGACCTTGGGGTTTTGAAACTGGGTTTTCCGCATCCCCGTCTGTCGTCCTATCCTCTGCGCCACTGCCTGGTCAGGCCAGAAATTTTGGTATGTTGTGTTGTTGTTTTCATTTGTCTGTATATATCTTTTTATCTTTGCTTTTATTTCTTCTTTGACCTAGTCATTTTTTGGATATATGTTGTTTAATTTCCACATATTTGTGGGTTTCTTTACTTCTTTTTTACAGTTGAATTCTAATTTCAAAGCCTTATGGTCAGAAAATATGCGTGGTATAATTTTAGTCTTCCTGAAATTGTTGATGTTAGTTTTGTGGCCCAACATATGGTCTATCCTTGAGAATGTTTATTCAGAGACTAGAAATAAAAGATGAACTTTCTTGCCTTTTAAATTTCTAAACAACTGATCAGTTTAGAATGTTTTAGTCTAAAGGAAAACAAACTACTTATTTTGCAACTTTAGGAATGATATTGCTGTTTAGTCACAGATTGTTATTTCATTTGTTTCTAATTCAATACTTGAGTGATATTTTGATATGTGAACAATATATATTTAAATTTACTCATCTCTGAATTATTCTGTAGTGAGTATGATCTAATGGGTATTATATAGGGTTTTTGCTGCATTACCATGTTTTTGGTTCTTTCTAAAGAGCCTTCTAGGAGTTGAGAGTTAAGCTAAAAACCAAATGTTGAGAATGTGTCTGGTCTGGTCCATTAATTTTTCTCTTTAAATTTGAAACAGCAAACTACTTACTGCTGTCATCAGAGCAAATGGTATGACTATTGATGGTGTGACCACTGATTGTAGACCTTGGGCAAATCACCTGATCTCTTTGCCTCAATCTCCTTATCTGTAAAATGAGGATAATAATAGCATCTACCTCCTCTAGGGTTGTAGAGGCAGAGTGCTTTGCACATAACTAAAGAAATTGTTAAAATTAATTAATTTATTGATTAATTACTGAGAAAAAGACTTATCATGGTACATGAAAGTTCTTTTGTCTTTAGTCAGAACCCACTTACATTCCTCCATTAAAAAAATGTAAAATAATTTTTATGAAAACAAATCTTAGAATCTTTATAAACCTTGTTTCAACCTGAGAGTCAATGTTGAATGCTAAGATTAATAACTTTTGATCTGCTCTTAGTTTTTTAAAATTTTTCCTGCTGAGCTTTCAAGGGTTATTTTATGATTTAAGTTAACACAGTGAGTAACTATCATAGTATCTTTAGTAAAATTATTTTCAAAATTCCTATGTAGGAATACATAGAATTGGGAATATACTGTTCCTTATTATTTTGCACAAATTAAGTGACTTTGGTGTTTAGTTTTCTAAATTAGTATAGACAATGTCTATATAAACTAACAGTTCACTACATTTATTTTTTCATTTTGTTAAGTCAGTGATACCTGTTCATTGAAGCTACTCTTTTTTTATTTTTATTTTTTTATTTTTTATTTTTTTTTATATTTTATTATTATTAATTCTAATGGGGTGACATCAATAAATCAGGGTACATATGTACAATGAAAACATCTCCAGGTTATCTTATCATTCAATTGTGTTGCATACCCATCACCAAAAGTCAAATTGTCCTCTGTCACCTTCAATCTGGTTTTCCCTGCGTCCCTCCCCTCCTCCCTATCCCATTCTTCCCTCCCTCCCCCCATCCCATAACCACCACTCTCTTGTCCATGTCTCATACCCTCACTTTCATGTCCCACCTATGTATGTAATCGTGCTGTTCTCAGTTTTTCTTTTTTTCTGATTTACTTATTTCACTCCGTATAATGTTATCAAGGTACATCCATTTTGTTATAAATGATCCGATGTCATCGTTTCTTATGGCTGAGTAGTGTTCCATAGTATATATGTACCATAGCTTTTTAATCCACTCGTCTTCTGACGGACACTTGGGCTGGTTCCAGATCTTCGCTATTGTGAACAATGCTGCCACGAACATGGGGGCGCATTTCTTCTTTTCGAACAGTGCTATGGTGTTCTTAGGGTATATTCCTAAAAGTGGGATAGCTGGGTCAAAAGGCAGTTCGATTTTTAATTTTCTGAGGAATCTCCAAACTGTTTTCCACAGTGGCTGCACCAGTCTGCATTCCCACCAGCAGTGCAGAAGGGTTCCCTTTTCTCCACATCCTCGCCAGCACTTGTTCTGTGTTGTTTTGCTGATAAGTGCCATTCTGACTGGTGGGAGGTGATATCTCATTGTGGTTTTAATTTGCATTTCTCTAATGATTAGTGATGTTGAGCATTTTTTCATATGCCTATTGGCCATCTGTATGTCCTCTTTGGAGAAATTTCTTTTCATTTCTTTTGCCCATTTTTTGATTGGGTTGTTTGTCTTCCTGGTGTTGCTTTTTATAAGTTCTTTATAAATTTTAGTTATTAACCCCTTATCAGATGTGCTGTCGGATATGTTCTCCCATTGTGTGGTTTGTCTTTTTATTCTGTTTCTATTGTCTTTAGCTGTGCAAAAACTTTTTAGTTTGATATAGTCCCATTTGTTTATCTTGCCTTTTATTTCAGTTGCCCATGAAGATAAATCGGCAAATATACCGCTGCTACAGATGTCGGAGAGCTTGCTGCCTATGTTTTCTTCTAAGATGTTTATGGTTTCATGGCTTACATTTAAGTCTTTTATCCATTTTGAGTTTGTTTTTGTGATTGGTGTAAGTTGATGGTCTAGTTTCATTTTTTTGCAGGTAGATGTCCAATTTTCCCAACACCATTTGTTAAAGAGGCTGTCTTTACTCCATTGTATGTTCTTTCCTCCTTTGTCAAATATCAGTTGTCCATAAAGCTGTGGGTTTATTTCTGGGTTCTCTGTTCTGTTCCATTGATCTATGTGCCTGTTCTTATGCCAGTACCAGGCTGTCTTGAGTATAATGGCCTTGTAGTAAACCTTGATATCAGGAAGAGTGATACCTCCTGCTTTATTTTTTCTTTTTAAGATTGCTGAGGCTATTCGTGTTCTTTTTTGGTTCCATATAAATTTTTGGAATATGTGTTCTATATCTTTGAAGTATGTCATTGGTATTTTAATTGGTATTGCATTGAATTTATAAATTGCTTTTGGTAATATAGACATTTTAATGATGTTTATTCTTCCTAGCCATGAGCACGGTATGTGCTTCCACTTGTTTGTATCTTCCTTGATTTCTTTTATCAATGTTCTATAATTTTCTGAGTACAAGTCCTTAACCTCCTTGGTTAAATTTACTCCTAGGTACTTTATTTTTTTGGCTGCAATAGTGAAGGGGATTGTTTCCTTAATTTCTTTTGCTGATATTTCATTGTTGGTGTATAGAAATGCCTCTGATTTCTGAGTATTAATTTTATATCCTGCCACCTTGCTGAATTCATTTATAAGGTCCAGTAGTTTTTTGACTGAGACTTTAGGGTTTTCAATATACAATATCATATCATCTGCAAATAATGACAGTTTTACTTCTTCTTTTCCAATTTGTATGCCTTTTATTTCTTCTTCTTGTCTGATTGCTGTAGCTAGGACTTCCAGAACTATGTTGAATAAGAGTGGTGAAAGTGGGCAACCCTGCCTGGTTCCTGATCTTAAGGGGATTGCTTTTAATCTTTGTCCATTTAGTATGATGTTTGCTGTCGGTTTATCGTAGATGGCCTTTATCATGTTAAAGAATGATCCCTGTATTCCCACTTTACTGAGAGTTTTGAGCATGAATGGATGCTGGATTTTATCAAATGCCTTTTCTGCATCTATTGAAATTATCATGTGATTTTTGTCCTTCTTTTTGTTTATGTGGTGAATCACATTGATTGATTTGCGAATATTGAACCAGCCTTGCCTCTCCAGAATAAATCCCACTTGATCGTGGTGTATGATTTTTTTCATATATTGCTGGATCCGGTTGGCTAATATTTTGTTGAGAATTTTAGCGTCTAAATTCATCAGGGATATAGGCCTATAATTTTCTTTCTTTGTGTTGTCTTTGCCCGGTTTTGGGATCAGAATTATGCTCGCCTCATAAAAGGAGTTTGGAAGTCTTCCTTCCTCTTGAATTTTTTGAAATAGCTTGAGGAGAATAGGAGTTAGTTCTTCTTTGAATTTTTGATAGAATTCACTTGTGAAGCCATCAGGCCCAGGACTTTTCTTTTTTGGGAGTTTTTTGATAACTGTTTCGATCTCATTTGCTGTAATTGGTCTGTTTAGGTGTTCTGATTCTTCCAGATTGATTTTTGGAAGGTTATATGATTCAAGAAATTTGTCCATTTCACCAAGATTGTCTAATTTTTTGGCATATAGTTCTTCATAGTATTTTCTTACAATGCTTTGTATTTCTGTTGTGTCAGTTGTTATTTCTCCACTGTCCTTTCTAATTTTATTTATTTGAGTCCTCTCTCTTTTTTTCTTGGTGAGTCTAGTTAAAGGTTCATCAATCTTATTTACCTTTTCAAAGAACCAGCTTCTTGTTTCATTGATCCTCTGTATTGTTTCCTTAGCCTCTATGTCATTTATTTCTGCTCTGACCTTTATTATTTCCTTTCTTCTACTTGTCTTGGGTTTTATTTGTTGTTGTTTTTCTAGTTCTTTTAGATGCAGGGTCAGGTTGCTTATTTGAGCTTTTTCTAGCTTCTTATGATATGCCTGTAGTGCAATAAACTTCCCTCTCAGAACTGCTTTTGCTGTGTCCCATAAATTTTGAGTTGATGTATGCTCATTATCATTTGTTTCTAGAAACTTTTTTATTTCTTCTTTGATCTCATTGTTAATCCATTCATTATTTAATAACAAGCTATTTAGTTTCCAAGTGTTTGAGTATTTTTCAGTTTTTCTTTTGTGGTTAATTTCTAGTTTCATGGCATTGTGATCAGAGAAAATGCTTGATATGATTTCAATCTTCTTAAATTTATTGAGACCATTTTTGTGTCCTAACATGTGGTCTATCCTAGAAAATGTACCATGAGCGCTTGAGAAGAATGTATATTCTACTGCTTTAGGGTGAAAAGTTCTGAAGATATCTATTAAATCAAGTTGATCTAGTGTCTCCTTTAAGTCTGCTGTTTCTTTATTAATTTTCTTTCTTGTGGATCTATCCAGTGTTGTTAGAGGGGTATTGAAATCCCCTACTATGATAGTATTGCTATTAATCTCGCCCTTTATATCCATCAAAGTCTGCTTTATGTATGTCGGGGCTCCTATATTTGGTGCATAGATATTTACAATAGTTATATCTTCCTGTTGAATTGTTCCCTTTATCATTATGTAGTGTCCTCTTTTATCTCTTACTACAGCCTTTGTTTTAAAGTCCATTTTGTCTGATATAAGTATTGCTACCCCTGCTTTTTTTTCATTTCCATTTGCATGAAATATTTTTTCCATCCTTTTACCTTCAGTCTATGAGCATCTTTTGTTTTAAGGTGTGTCTCTTGTAGACAGCATATGTATGGGTCCTGTTTCTTTATCCATGCAGCTACCCTATGTCTTTTGATTGGATCATTTAATCCATTTACATTTAAGGTTATTATTGATATGTAGTTGTTTATTGCCATTTTATTCTTTAAAGCTGTATTCTTCTTGTGCTCTATTCATTCCTCCCTTTAAACTGTTCACAAGAGGCCCCTTAGTATCTCTTGCATAAATGGTTTGGTTTTTATGAATTCCTTCAGGCTTTCTTTTTCTGGGAAGCTCTTTATTTCTCCTTCAATTTTAAACATTAGCCTTGCTGGATAAAGTAGTCTTGGTTGTAGGTTCTTGTTCTGCATTACTTTGATTATTTCTTGCCATTCCCTTCTGGCCTCAAGTGTTTCTGTTGAGAAGTCCGATGTCATCCTTATGGGGGCTCCTTTGTAGGTGATAGTCTTTTTTTCTCTAGCAGCTTTTAAAATTTTTTCTTTATCCATTAGCTTTGGTATTTTAACTATGATGTGTCTTGGTGTAGATTTTTTTGGGTTTCTCCTTAATGGAGTTCTGTGTGCTTCTTGAATGTGTGGAGTGTTTCCCAGCCTTAATTTAGGAAAGTTTTCTGCTATAATTTGATTGAACAAAGTTTCCATTTCCTGTCCTCTCTCCTCTTCTTCAGGCACCCCTATGATGCGAATGTTGTTTCTCTTCATGTTGTCACAAAGCTCCCTTAGAGTTTCCTCACATTTTTTAAGTCTCTTTTCCTTTTTCTTCTCTGCTTCTGTGCCTTTGTTTATTGTGTCCTCTAACTCGCTTATTCGATCCTCAGCGTCATCCATCCTGCTTTTAATTCCTTCCATTGTGGTCTTCAGTTCTGATACTGTATTTGTCATTTCTGTCTGATTCTTTTTTATTATTTCAATTTCATTTTTTATACTTGTTATCTCTTTATTTAGGTGTTCATAATGACTATCCATTGTTGCTCTAATTTCTTTGAACATCCTAACTATCATTATTCTAAATTCTGCTTCTGGTAATTTGGTTATATCTGGTTCATTCAGGTCCTTCTCTGGGGATTTCTCTTGATTCATTTGGTTTGCATTCCTCTGCCTGCCCATTTTTTCTGTGTATAAGCAAGTTGTGGCGACTGGAGTCCAGTAGGTGTTGCCTTTGTGTTCTCTAGGTGTGGTCTATCTGCAGGCCCCCCACCCCCTCTGCCGGTGCCTAGGGTGGTTGGGTATGAGCGTTGCCAGCGCCGGCCCACTGTGCCTTTTGCTGTGATTTCTGCCTCTCCTCCGTGGGAGGGGCTGTGACTGAAGCCACAAGATTAGCACCAAGGGTAGTTGTGAGTACCTTTCCTCAGCTGCGGACCCAGCCTATTTCCGGACTTCCGCCCAGAACCAGCAGTCGGAGCCTGCTCGCTACAGTTCCGCGGGTTAGGCGGGGCTTTTGACGTGCTCTCAGCTGTAAGCTTTTGCCCGACAGGAGCTTTAGCCCCGCCCTCGAGGCCAGGGCCCTTTGCGCAGGGTCGGAAACCAAGGTTTATTGGGGCGGGCGTGTTTGCTGGCTTCCGCCGAGCTGCGTACTTCCGCTCGTCCCGGACTCTACCCCGCCCCCGCGTTCGGAGCCCGCTCGTGCACGTATGTATGCAATCCGGGGTCTCTCTGGCCGGGTGGGGACAGCAGCGTGGGCTCAGCTGCTAGCCTCCACTTGTCTCGGGGTCCACCCCGTTCCCGCGCTCGGAGCCCGCTTGCGCACGTACACTGGCCAACCGCGGTTTCTCCGGCGGGGGGTGGGGGTGGGGACTGGTAGCGTCAGCTCAGCCACAGCCCCTGCCCGTCCCTGGTCCTAGCTCGGTCCCCGCGGTCAGGGCCGGCTTGCGCAGGGCCTGCCCGTTCCTGGCCTCCCGCTTTGTCCCCGTAAGTGGGACCAAAGGCGGGCCCGCAGCTTCCGGACCGCTTTCGCGGTCCCCTCTGACCCTCTGGGCTAGACCGATCTCCCACCGGCTTGGCCTCTGCCCACGCCGACAGAACCGCCTTTCAGCGTCCTGCCGCCCCAAACCCTTCAGCAACTGTCAGCAGAGTAGGAAGGGACCTAATACTCCACACTGTAGGCCTGGGAGCTCCCTCACTTGTTTCACAGCTCAATACTGTCCAAACGCCTCTTTTAGGCTCTAGGACTGGAGGCTGGGGCTTGGTTTCTGGGACCCAGGTCCCTCCCTCTCCGCCAAACTCTCCTCCCGCCACGCGGGTCTCTCCGGGCTGCCGTTTGCTCCGGGGAGCTGGGCAGCCCTCTTCGCGTTTTCGCTATTCCTACCAGTCTCAATGTGGCTTCTTCTGTG
This sequence comes from Rhynchonycteris naso, assembly GCA_037038555.1. Classification (NCBI taxonomy): domain Eukaryota; kingdom Metazoa; phylum Chordata; class Mammalia; order Chiroptera; family Emballonuridae; genus Rhynchonycteris; species Rhynchonycteris naso. Next base: position 153,499,697 of record CM073000.1, on the reverse strand, counting down.
TTCCTTGGTTGAAGAGTCCACTTAGTTTTGTTCAAAGTTGGTTTATCCAGGTGATGGTTCTTAAAATTGAGTTGTAATCCACTTTGGTTCTGGGAGTTGGAAGTTGGTACGTCCGCCTACTCCGTCGCCATCTTGCCTTTCCCCTCTTTTTTTATTTTATAACTCTATTATAAACACTCTAGTTGTAATGTATATGTGTTTGTGCTACATTTTCATTTCAGCAGCATTTTCATTTCATTTTCATTGATAAAAGGATGTATCAAAGTGACACTAGTAAAGTAAATGATTTCATCTTTCAAATGACTCAGTTAGTAGACATTCTAACAAGCAAAATGAACAAATGAGTTTCTGTGTTGCATTTATTATTTGATAAAGTGATTGCTTCAGGCTTTAATATAAATATATAAATATAAAATGAGGAAAGTTGGCAATTTTTTTGAAAGGGACTTTCTTGGATCTTGGCTCTATATCTTAAATATTATTTTATTCTGCTTATGTTATCAGTTCACTCCTTGAATTTTTAGTCCACATTTGTTTATTCCACAAAACCCCATAAATTGTGGGGGGTTTAAAAAAAATTGTGCAGGATTTTGCAAATATTCTTGTACAAATGGCTTTCAACTGTATGTATCTGGTCTTTTAACACATGAGGTCAGTCTTTATCCAAGAAAGATATTAGGGATTGTTTCTTTCATATTCTTTTAGATTTTCAAATTTATTTACACTGTTATTTTATTTAAGGATTGGTATAAGTCTACCTTATTCAGCAGAACAGTCTATATGAATTAGGAAAACTAGACTTAGGGCTCAATGAGACTAAGTTACATAGAATCTAACTTAGTGAGGAAATATACTACTGAGGAAGAAAAAGAAAGCAGATCTCACTTATTAATTTAAAACGAAGTTATTGAGAATTATGGAGTTAATAGAATCTTATTTAAAAAACATTCACTTGATAACAAACATTGACACTTACATTGATTTATTAGTTTTAAACATATATAAAATATTTAACAGTGTTTTCTTTTTTAGTTAATTCAACTACCTTATTTAAACACTATTTTCACTTGACCTGGGCAGATCAGCCATGGGAAATACCTGCGTGTATATATATTATGTGTTAATTCACACACAGACATAGTACATGCCCATACTGTGTCAACTGGTGATTATACAGAATTCAAACAATCTGATTTTTCTTTACAGCTTTGTTTACCATTGTGTGATGTTTATAATGATTGTACAGGGGCTCCTGAATATTGAAAGGAAGATTATGTTTTGTCTTTATTATAGTCATATTACTTGAAAATAGGGAATTCATTTCCATAGTAGCTCTCTATTAGTCAAAAGTTATTTATGCTGCATTAGGGGTGTGCATTCTGAAATTTTAGCTTGGAACCTCAGCATTTAGCCAGAATTTGGGCCTACATATTATTACTCATTATTTTCCATAAGACTGTTTGGAATAAAGTTTGCTTTTGAGCTTTCTCTTCTCCAGACACACTGGCCCAATAATAGAGTCCAATAGAGTCCATTGACTAAAGGCAATTGAGCTCCTCATGTGTTTGCTTTCCAGCCCAGAGGTATCACAGGCATTTACACAAAAGTTGTTTATCACAGTGTATTTACAAAACCTTCAGAAGCATAGCTGCTTCCCCTACTGTAGACTTCCTTTCAACTGATTGTATCCCAGTGGGATGATTGGCCAACAACACTATTTTCCCCCAAGAAAAACTTCCCCACTGGAGCTTCCCCTTTTATATTCACTGGAGGAAATGCTTGGTTATTATGTTTGATCAGAGGCACTTTTTCAACTTGCAATTGGCTATCAATCTTGGATCTTTAAAAATAAAATAATATGCCTATGCCTGAGAAAGCAGCTCAAGTTATGACTTTTACATCTTTTTCTGGCTTGAGGAAGAAAACAGAGTGGGTTAGTACCCTGGATTTCTCAGGCAAAGAACGGGACCTTCTGGCAATTATTCCTGCTGGGTTGTTACAAGGAACACCTCTGAGATTGACTGCTTCTTTTGTTGTTGGACACTGGCTCCTCTTCTAACTTTTTCCTTTTGTTTTGTGCTGTTTGTAGGTCTGTTTGTTTTCAGATCATATGGGCTTCACTTTGCAGGCAGTATTTAATGGGAGGCAGGAAGGCCAAAGGGAAGGATAACAGAGTGATTCCCTTCCTCCCTCTCTCCTTCCCTCCCCTCCTTCCCTCCCTCTCTCCTTCCCTCCCCTCCTTCCCTCCCTCTCTCTTTTCTTCCCCTCTCTTCTTCTCCTCCTTCCCTCCCTTCTCTCCCCTCCTTCCCTCCCTCTCTCTCAGGTAGCAGTTTTGTACCAGCTTTATCTACTCCTTGGTTCCAGCTCTGGATAGATCCTTTGCAGTTTCAGATCGTATTATATGACCATGGCTTGTGGGTTCCAATAACATTGACTTTTTCTTTAGTCCCTCTAGCCTTGGGGTGTCTGAGGCTTCCTGCTGTTGTGAAATCTCTTGTTTACACTAGCCCCTCCAGTTCATCTTCTCAGCTTCTACTCATTAGCATAACCAATTTCCTTAATGAAATTCTCTTCATGTAATTTAATAAATACTTATAGTGGGTAGTGGTTTGTGTTTTCTTGCTTAGACCCAACATATCTTCTTTTCAGTGTCATTTGTATTTCTCACAAGAGAACACATTTGAGAAAAAAGAACTGATATTTGTTTTCTCTCAGAAAAATCTTGTGACACTGGGAATCAAAACACACAAAGCAGAGAGTTACACATAATATAAGATTTAAATTATACTTGACCCTTTAATATTTCCCTTTATTTACTGTTTAGAGAGAGAGAAAGAGAAAGAAACATTAATTTGTTGTTTCAGCTGAGCCAGGGCTGAATTGACCCCTTTTTTAGACTATCAGTAGTCATACTTCTGTTCCGGATGTAGACAGGCTATAACTGGAGACATAGGGGCAGCTAGTGACTGTAAAATTAATGAAGCTACAAGGCATGGTGAGTTTCAAGAACAAGGTAGAAGTATTGGTCAATGTTACATCATTAATTTAATTTTTAAAATAAAATTAAAAGAAGAACAGGGTAGAAGACTAGCTGCCTAATTATAGAAAGATAGTTTTTATACATGTTCCTAGGAAGAATGAAATTTAAATGTTTGTTTGTTTGTTTGTTTGTTTTTACAGAGACAGAGAGAGAGAGTCAGAGAGAGGGACAGATAGGGACAGACAGACAGGAATGGAGAGAGATGAAAAGCATCAATCATCAGTTTTTCATTACGACACCTTAGTTGTTCATTGATTGCTTTCTCACATGTGCCTTGACCGCGGGCCTTCAGCAGACCTAGTAACCCCTTGCTCGAGCCAGTGACCTTGGACTCAGGCTAATGAGCTTTTGCTCAAACCAGATGAGCTCGCGCTGGTGACCTCGGGGTCTCAAACCTGAGTCTTCTGCATCCCAGTCTGACGCTATCCACTGCACCACCTCCTGGTCAGGCTGTTTTGGAGAGGTATAGAGTATAATGTCAATTCACAGAGGCAAATGTAAAGAAAAATATTTGACTGAATAAGAAGTTATATAATTGTTGTGAACTAGTAATTTGAGTATAGCTTATTAGGTGCCAGTTAATTTAAATTATACTTTATGGTATAATTTATGCTGCATGCCAGTAGTCTGTTTATTCTGTAATTTTTAAAAATCAGATACTTTTAATTGATGTAATAAAGGTATAAGTGAATCAAAGTATGTAATATTAAAGTAAGTCATAAGTCAGTATTTAAAGTCTTGCCTTCAATGTACTTTAGATACTCTAATTTTTCTCAGTTAATTGAAGCTTTTCAACTCACAGGAGGAAAGAACTGGTTGAAAGAACAGCATCGTAGATGGACAGTTTCGGGTATTAGAAAGTAGGGCTTTAATATATAAATCGAAGTTATAAAATTTTTTGCAGTTCATTTTGAAAAAGTTTGTATTACCTACTTAATGATAATGTCATTTTATGTTTTGCTTTATTTAATATCAAGGAAAACTTTATAGAGATGTTTTCTGATTACCATTTTATATTGATAACTGATATAGTGCCTACAGCACAGTCATTAATCATTCATTTTCAGCTCTTAATTCCAAATTTAAGTATATTATAAATAAAATCCTGTTGCTTCCTGGAATTATTATTGTAGAACAAAGTTAAAACTAAGTAAATCTAATGGGATCTGTTTCAGGTTAGGAGAGTTCCTCATGTGGATTTGAGGTATAAATCCTTACGTGCACTTTAAAAAGTTTGAGTCCTCTTATGCTTTTTCACCTATAGTGGGGGTCAGGAACCTTTTTGGCTGAAAGAGCCATGAACACCACATATTTTTAAAATGTAATTTCGTGAGAGCCATAAAACGACCCGTGTACGTTACGCATTATCCAATAAAAATTTGGCGTTGTCCCGGAGGATAGCTGTGATTAGCTCCAGCCACCCACAACCATGAACATGAGTAGTAGGAAATGAATGGATTGTAATACATGAGAATGTTTTATATTTTTAATGCTATTATTTTTTTTATTAAAGATTTTTCTGCAAGCCAGATGCAGCCATCAAAAGAGCCACATTTGGCTCGCAAGCCATAGGTTCCTGACCCCTCACCTAAAGAGTGTTCATGCTTTCATTTATCATAGTTGGTTGGGGCACTTGGATAATACCATGAATAATTAAATCAAGTAAAATGCCAGAAATGAAAATTATAGAAGAAATAGTATTTTTTCCAAACCTGCAGTTTGATTTTTTTTTCAAAGTTTTTATTGAGCCTGCTGGGTTTTCATTGCCTTTATTTATTTATTTTTTAGATTTTATTTATTAATTTTTATTAGAGAGAGAGAGAGGAGAGAGAGAGAAAAGACATAGAGAGAATGGGGGTGGGAACAATAAGCATCAACTCCCATATGTGCCTTGACCAGGCAAGCCCAAGTTATGAACTGGCAACCTTAGCATTCCAGGTCAATGCTTAATCTACTGTGCCACCACAGCTCAGGCCATTCTGATTTCTTTTTTAAGGATGAGAATCTGTGACTATTACTTTCTCACTAATAGAAGTGATCTGACTGATTCATTTTTAGATTGTTAATATCAGACTTGTCTTCCAACTAGAAGGGATATTTGGGACTTCATTTAGGGACTTTAGGGAATAAGAGTGGGGGGAGTTACATACCTGTTTTGGAATGTTTCTTCTCTTACAAACAACTTAGATATTGAGAGGAAGGGAAGCTACTGATGGAAGTCTAGGCTAGCTGTTTTCTTCCTGGATGACAAAAGGTGCTCCAGACCTATGGGGTAGTCATCAAGAGAGAAGCTGCAGGTACCTGTTGGCAGGCATCTTTCTGTGGAGAGAATGAAAGGTCCGAATGGCTCAGCTGGTGCTGATCATCCTGTGTGCCAGGACTTTTTGGCTCTTTGTCTCTGAAACAACCTGGTCACAGAACAGGGACTCTAATTTCTGAAATTAAGGTTTAGGCACTTTTTAATCTGAGATTTGACTTCAGGCTGAGGCCCAGAAGTGAGAGTATAAGGCTGTGAGATTTTCAATGTGGAGGTGAGTCCCAGTTGCATATTCTAAACCAAGAAGAAAGAAAAAAAGAAAAGCCATTTGATTTTAGAGAGTGATACAATATTTTCAGAACATTTTTGGAATGACAAAATAAAAATAAATGCCAGAATATATTTTTACATTAAAAATCATCAATGTTATACCTTTGTTTTTCAGCTTATACATTTAGAGATGATAAATGGAATACTTTGATTATATTGCTTTAATATTGTAATATCAAGAGGTAAATGTACAGGTCACATGGCTTAGATATAAACTTTAGTGTTGGGCTAATGGCATTTCAATTATTTTACTGCTTTTTTTTTAATCCACAAAAAAAATTTTTTTTTTTTTGGTATTTTTCTAAAGTGAGAAGTAGGGAGGCAGAGAGACAGACTCCCACATGCACCCAACCGGGATCCAACCAGCAAGCCCACCAGAGGGCAGTGCTCTGCCCATCTGGGGCATTGCTACGTTGCAACCCAAGCTATTGTAGCACCTGAGGCAGAGTCCATGGAGCCATCCTCAGCATCCAGGCCAACATTGCTCCAATGATCCTTGGCTGTGGGAGGGGAAGAGAGAGACAGAGAGAAAGGAGAGGGTGAAGGTAGAAAAGCAGATGGATGCTTCTGCTTTATGCCCTGGCCAGAAATCAAACCCAGAACTTCCACATGCTGGACCAATGCTCTATCACTGAGCCAACCTGCCAGGGCATATTTTATACTTTTAAAAATAAAGTTGTATAACCTGACTGGTGGTGGCATACTAAATAGAGGTTTTTTATTTTTTTAAACTTCTTTTTTTAAATTTTATTTATTTTAGAGAGGAGACACAGAGAGAGAGAGAGAGAGAGAGAGAGAGAGAGAGAGAGAAAGAGAGAAAGGAGACACAGAGTATGAGAGAGAGAGAGAGAAAGAGAGAAAGGAGGGAGGAGCTGGAAGCATCAACTCCCATACGTGCCTTGACCAGACCAGTACAAGGTTTTGAACTGGCGACCTCAGTGTTCCCAGGTCGATGCTTTATCCACTGCGCCACCACAGGTCAGGCTAAATAGAGTTTTTACCTGGGACTCTGATGACCCAGATTCAAAACCTTGAGGTCACCAACTTGAGTACAGGGTCGCCGGCTGAGTGTAGGATCGTAGACATCCCGTGGTCACTGGCCTGAGCCCAAAGGTCACTGGCTTGAAGCCTAAAGGTCACTGGCTTGAGCCCAAGGTTGCTGGCTTGAGCAAGGGGTCACTGGCTCAGCTGAAGTCCCTCAGTTAAGGCACATATGAAAAGCAATCAATGAACAGTTAAAGTGCTGCAACTACTGAGTTGACACATATCATCTATCTCCCATCTTTCTCTCTCTCTTTCTCACACCCACACACATAACAGACACAAAATAATAATAAGGTTACATGACTTTTATTTGGAATATAGTTCCAAAACTTTCAACACATTGTAGTGTGATATGTGAATACAGTGACTAAAATGGGTTCAACATTCCATGAACTGTTTTTGTTTTTTTCAAATAAATCTGTGAACCTTGTATGAGGAAAATGAAAGAGAAATACACAACCAGTCCAATTAAATGAAGTATCCTCTCCTTGCTTACATTTGCATTTGACTTAATTTACTCTTAATTTATTTGAGATTTGATTTATTTTTCTTATTTAAGTAAAACAGTGTGAATATTTTATTTGAAGAACAGTTCTGTTTCTTAGCTCCTTCTTTGTAATAAAGAGATAGGATTGCTTAGTGCTGCTAAGTTTTAGTGCTGTTTGTAGCTTGTTATGAGCTCTAGAAATCTTATATGGGGAAAAGAAAGGAATTTGGTAGAAAGCAAAGTAGTAGGAAAAAGTCAATTAGAGCCTGTGCTGCCTGCCAGAGTGGAGGAGGAGGAATAGAGCACCCATTCTGAATTGATGTAAAAGACAGAAACCCAATTAACAAACTCCCATTTCTGTAGCAGAAGACAGTGATTACAATTTTGGTAAACTACTCAAAATTCTTGCCACACATATCAAAACTCTGACATACTAGCGAGGCTTTTTAAAAATTATTTTTAATGTTCTCCATTTTAAGAACAAACATATAAATAGAGAACTGATTATGCTTCTTGTTCTAAAATGACCTTTAATTATGTGGAATGAGAATTTTTTTTATTATTTAATGCTTATGTCTTGGTGAAGTTTATGGTTCAAATATATCACTTTTAAAAGCATGTTGCTTCAGAGCTGCAGATCCTGCATCTAATATAGATAAAAGACAGAATTTCTGGAAGCTTAAATAAGTGAAATTGTATTTAAAGTTTAGATCCTGGTTCACTTCTTCCTGAAAATAGCTTGAGGTGACCTCTGAAAATGGTTTTGTGTTCACTTGACTTAGAAAACCCCACAAAATCATGCAAATCAAGAGGTTCAAATTTTTGTGTTCACTTTAAGAACATTCATGAAACTGTCAAGGCTATCAAGGGTATGCATATCTGAAAAGCCTTCAAGTATATGAAGGTCGTCACTTACGGGAGCAGTGAGTGCCATTTTGTCATTACAATGGTGGAGTTGGTAGGTGCACCCAGACCAGGCAGTGAGGTTGGATACAGGGTAAGTGGCCCAAAAAGAGTGCTGAATTTTTGCTGCATTTGCTTAAAAATACAGAGAGTAATAATTTAGATGTAGATTCTCTGTCATTGAGCATATACCAGTGAACAAAGCTCCCAAGATGCGATGCAGAACTTACACTTCTCACGAGTGGATGAACCTGTAGATGAGCTCTCCCTACCACATCAAGAGGATTCTTACTGAAAGGGAGCAGATTGTTCCTAAACTGGAAGAGGAAGTTGCACAGAAGAAAAAGATATCCCATAAGAAACTGGAGAAACAAAAACTTATGGCCCAGGAGTAAATTTAGCATAAAATAAGTGCTAATAAAAGTTAAAAATAAAAGTTTACATCCTGCTTTCAGATACACTCATTTAGTAATAAGCATTTAATACATGTGTTTGATGCACCTGCTGCAGTGTTAGGCACTAGTGACACAAAAGTGAACAAGGCATGGTCCCTGACCTTCAGTAGCTTGCCTTTAACTCTTGGAGGAGTGTACACTTAATTAGACCAAGTTATAGAGCACTGTGTTTAAGGTTGTGGTGGAAAATGAGCAACATTGGTGGATGTATATTGGGCAGAGTCTCTTTCTCTAACTGGGCATCCCAATGGGTTTTCGCAAAGACGTATGCTGGAGTTGTGAAGGCTGAATTATGCTTTCACAGGAAATGAAGACAGCTTAGTGACTGTGTCAGATGGCTCAGGACACTGTACCTGTTAATGCATTAATTTTTTTAGAATCTTGCTAGCCCATGATATATTTTCTTACTAAGGATATGTATGCCTGCATATTAAGTTAGTCAATTAATCAATGATTTTTATTCAATATAAATTGTAAGGTTACTATGATTATACCTAGCTCAGCACATCTATATATAAACAGTACCTTTATATTTTAAATTTAGAAGGGTAAATGCCATCTATGTGCTGATGACTCCAAAATTTATTTGACATCCCTCCTTGGATACCTGATAGGCATTTCAGACATAATGTATTTTGAACCAAACTTTCTTTTCTTATCTGTGCCCAAACCATCTTAGTAAACTGCAACAATATCTACCAGTTGTTCAAACATCAAACCTTGGAATCATCCTTTTTCTTTCAAGCCCTATAAACTATTTGTCAAAAAATTCTTCAGATTCTAATTTCTAACTTTAAATATATTGAGAATCTGATTACTTCATGCCACCTCCAGCTATTCTTACTGTGGTCCAAGTCACTGATATCTCTTGATAGGATTAATTCAGCACAGTTTCTCTCTGCTTCCACCCTCGCTCCTATTCTAGACTCACACAGAAGCTAGAATGATTATTCTACAATGTAAGTTAAATCATGTCATACTCCAGCTTAAAACCTCCAAGGTGTCCCTAGATTCCTCAGAGTAAAAGCTAAAAACCTTACTCTGGCCCACAAGGCTTCATAGAGTCTGCCCTACTTCATCACCTCTTTAGTCGTGTCTCCTGTTAGTTTCCTTTCTGTTCATTCTGCTCTGGTATCTCTGGCTCCTAATTCTCCTGGACATTAGGGCCATTTCCATTTCAGGGTCTTTTGTACAAACTCTTGCCTTAGACACCAGAATGGTTTTGTTTGCTTTCTCACCTCCTTGGAATCTTTGCTCTCATTATCTTTTCAATGAGATCATCCTTGACTGCCTATTTAAAATTTTACCATCTTTCTTCCCTCCACTGTTTTCCATCTGCCTTGCCTTGATTTATTTTTTCCTCTGTAGTATACAACACCATTCAACATACTAAATAATTTTCTTATTTATTTATTGTTTCTCCTGTCCCCTTTCAGGTAGGGAATATAAGCACCCTGTGGACAGGAGTTTTGTTTTGTTTACTGTTGTATTTTGAGCAGCTAGTCTAGAATAATTTCTGGTACATAATAGTTGTCCAATAATCATTGTCTGCATGAATAACATCATCTGCATTCTTTTCTGAGTGATTGAAGAGACTGAGCTTTACAGATTATTTTTACACTTGTAGTAACTGGATATAAATATTTGTTGCTTTGTACTAGGGAAATGTTTCCTAGTCCAGGCTGGGATAAAATGAGGATCTTTTTCAGAGATAGTAATGGCTGGCCTCACCCCAAGTCAGTTAACTTAGAATTTCTAAGGTTGGGACCAGGTCATTAGTATTTTTTAAAAGATGCCCATATGATCCTAAAGTTTAGCCAAGGTTAGAGCCAAGTGTTCATGAAATAAATTAGAATGAATAAATGAACATGTATCACAACAGCAGCACCAGTAACCCAGATTGGGTCAGCTCGAACTTTAAGATTTAATGTCAAATATTTGTAATGAGAGACTGGTCCTGAGGAGCACAGCCCTGGAAGGACTGGTTGGGAAGAAGGAGGGGAAGGAAAAAGGGAGGGTAAAGGAGTTGGAGAAGAGGGGCCCCTCAAGGAGTTGTAGCAGGAAGGGAACTTTGCTCCCATAGTTGCTTGGCAGTTGTTACCAATTGATGTTTCTTGTCTAAAAGGCATAGTTAGGTTGAGGATTGCCTAGTTAACCATTTGTGTTAAGGTAAGTGTATTATATTTCTCAGACTCACAAATGTTTCCTCTCTCTAAAGTAATCATGAAGTGAAATCCATTTTAAAATAATGAACACAGCTCTTGGAGCACAGTGAAACAACTTCTCAAAACTTCGGTAAAGAGCTGTGAGCTAACTTAAAGATGTCTGCAATGATGAAGGGTCTTGATAGGCAAGCTCTGGCAATCCTCTTGGCAGTTGAAATATTTTTGTTTCCTAAAGGTTTCAGAGAAGGTGGGAGATATGATTCAAGGTATTTAAGAAATATTAACCTGGCTGTAATGTGGCAAGAAGGAATTAGAAAGGAGAAGCAGTGCAGAAAAGTGCCCTTGAATGCAAACCAGCATGTGACTATTGTGGCAAAGGCATCAGATCCAGTGGGAAGAGCCAAACAGGCCTTGGATTTGGAAATAGAACAGAGACAGCAGCCCAGTGAGTCAGAAGGAACTCATAGAGAAGGTACTCTAAAATTAACGTGGTAGTTATGGATGTGATAGCATTTAAGACCCTGGTAGTCCTATTGTCATGATTAGAATTAGACATTTTTATTGTCTCTGCCAGGCTTTCTACTTAAAGGCTCTCAGTTCCCATTAAGGTCCTCAATTCTGTGAGATGCTGGGAAGGATTTGCCTGATGCCCTAAATGTGGTTTTATTTAACTTTTTTGGTGTGTGTGTGACAGAGACAGAGAGAGGGACAGATAGGGACAGACAGACAGGAAGAGAGAAAGATGAGAGGCATCAATTCTTTGTGGCTTCTTAGTTGTTCAGTGATTGCTTCTTCTTCATATGTGCCTTTACCTGGGGGCTACAGCAGAGCAAGTGACCCCTTGCTCAAGCCAGCGACCTTGGGCTTCAAGCCAATAACCTTGAGCTCAAGCCAGTGCCGATGTGGTCATGTCTATGATCCCATGCTCAAGCCGGCGACCCTGCGCTCAAGCTGGTGAGCCCACACTCAAGCTGGATGAGCCCACACTCAAGCTGGTTACCTCAGGGTGTCAGACCTGGTTCTCTGCATCCCAGTCCAATGTTCCATCCACTGTGCCACTGCCTGGACAGGGTATTTAGCTTTTGTTACCGTCTCTGCTCAAGTGCCAGCTTTAACCAAGCTGAGGTTCAGGCCTACTTGATGAACAGAAGGGATGCCCGTTATGTTCTCGATTGGCCAACCAGATCTTTTCTGAATGTAGATATCTGACTCTGTTAAAGTGCAGAAACCTTCCTGTACTCGGACACAAATTTCCTCTCTGCTTCTTTCCTTTCCATTCCAAGCAGTCTTAGTTTATTTAATTTTTTTTTCCAGTTTTTCCATGCAAGGGCCCTTCCTTTCTCCTGTGTTTTCCTCCCTGCTCTTAATAGGAAGCTCTCCCCAGTTTTCTTTTAAAAATCTCTGTATCTAACCCTTGTATCCCTGTGCCTTGTATCTCTAGCAATCATCTTGGCAACCTGCATATGATTGGCAGATGAATGTGTGGTACTGATCTAACGTCCCAGTTAAGCTTGTCAAGGCAGTCTGTCTTAACCCTTGACTTTGATCCCTAAATATTACAAATGATTGTTTAGAAACTCAGTCCCAAAGAAGCCAACATCTGCACAAATTGACAAGAAATAATTTAGGAACTAGTTGACATTTGAACATATTTAACTATACAGAAGACTTTAGTCTCAAAAATTATCACCTGCAACTGGTGTCACATAAATTATCCCCATTGCCTGAAACAGTGGAGCATCCCTGCTGTTTTTGCCAGCATTCTGTGAGTCCTCTTCTGTTGCTTCATCGACTTTAGTCAACCTGTATAATTGAGAATTCTGTTTCATTTCTCACTTTTCTAGAGTCTTAAGAAAATTTGGAAGCCATTTAAGGTCTTTTTATAAATCTCCAAGCCTGTGTTGCCTAGGTAACATTTTAGTGACTCATTTTATACTTAAGTACATATATGGCCATACCAGTCATTGACTAATTTTAGTCTTTAGCCTGAATTGGTTAAAGTAATATTTTTTTCCAATAAAAGTAGTGTTAAATTGGAAGTTGATCACCTACATTCTGACTTGAATTTCACTTAAAATACTTTATTAAATGTTTAAAAATTAGAGTGAAGCATTTAGAAGGTATTGGTTGTATGGCTTTGCTAATTCAAATCCTCTGTGATTTGTATAACCCTTGACTACCCGAAAATTTATAAGGAAAGTAAGTTTACTTAAAATGTCAGTTTCCTAAATGCAATTATTTGTTTCAGACTATGAAGGATTATTTCAGGTTGCTTTTTATGAAACACTGGAGGGCACTATTATGAAATGCCTGTTAGCAAGAGAAAGAATGTGATGAATTTGATGGTGCCATTTGTGGAGTTTTGAATGAAAATACCACATCATAGAAGTCTTCAGTATGTGTCTTGTAATGATGTAGGTCACTAGGAACTAGTTTCCTGAAACTGCCTTTGGATACTGTCATATTTCAATTTGAATTGGCTAAAATGGTCATAAGGAAGAACATGTGAATGTAGTCAGTGACATGACAAATTAAGCTGTAATTGAACCAAGAGTAGAGAACACTCTTCAAGATCTCAATAGAATGTTGGCATGTGAGAACTGAAGTAACTCTGAGTTTGTGCTCCGCTGAAAGAGTAAGAAATGTTCCCTTGTGGATAATAAATACAGGACAGCATCAGCCACAAGCGGCCCAGAGTCATCATCTGACCCACCTTCTCCGAAGCCTGGGCCTGGCTACAGATTTCTAACAGTCTAGGGGTCAGTCAGCCGGAATTAGGGTTTTATCACATATCAGTATTTGCTGGAATTGTTAGTCCTTGCTATTCAATTGTTCTGGAAGATACCTTTAAAATTTTCCAAGTTTATAAAATAGTTTAAATTTGTAACATCTCCATATTATCTATACTTTCATAAGCTTTTCAAGCCTCTTTGGTCCTCGGTTATCCTCCCTGAGGTGAGGGGACTGAAGTGGCACCAACAATTAGAATTTTTCTTCTTTATGGAATTTTACTGTGTGTTCCTACCATGTCCTGTGTTTTTTTGTTTTTGTTTTTTATTTGTGGTAAAATGTACATAAGGTAAAGTTTAATTTTTCAACCATTTAAAAGTATTTAGTTTATTGGCATTAACTACACTTATACTATATTGTGATAAAGAGATATTTTATATTGAAGGAAGCTAAAAGATATGGAAGAATTCACATTAAATTTTGTGTCACAAGCTGTGCTAGATTCCAAAATAGATATGTGTAGGAGATATTTGTGTGACTGGATAAGATTTTTTATGATTATATGACTTCCTAGTGACTATAATATAGGATAATTTGAAAAATACCGTGACGCTCTATCCTGTATTGTATGTGACTGTATTTAACAGTTTACATATAAATGGTAATCTATAGCACAATTCATCCTTAACATTCAGAGGTTTACTAGTCATTCTTCAAAGTATTTTCAGGCATCCCTATAGGTCCCTTTCATGTATATCTGATTTTTCAGAGGTTCAGACATGAGGCTGCTGTTAAGACATGGACCCAGCAAGTGGCCCAACACCTAAAATTCAAAGAGGCTGGTTTTACCACATGTTCCCAGACAGTACAACAGCAATTTCGCCAACAGCAAAAATTTTTGGATGTTAGAATTAAAAATACTCTGTAAAAAGAGCTAAATGTAAAAATAGGGTGGTTTAAGAAAATGTTGGGTTTTTTTTTTTTTTTTTTTTTTTGTACAAGGACAGAGAGAAAGTCAGAGAGAGGGACAGATAGAGACAGACAGACAGGAATGGAGAGAGGTGAGAAGCATCAATCATTAGTTTTTTGTTGCCGTTGCAACACCTTAGTTTTTCATTGATTGCTTTCTTACGTGTGCCTTGACTGCGGGCCTTTAGCGGACCGAGCAACCCCTTGCTGGAGCCAGCGACCTTGGGTCCAAGCTGGTGAGCTTTTGCTCAAGCCAGATAGGCCCACGCTCAAGCTGGCAAGCTCGGGGTCTCGAACCTGGGTCTTCCACATCCCAGTCTGATGCTCTATCCACTGCGCCACCGCCTGGTCAGGCAAGAAAATGTTGGTTTTTATATAAAATATAAAAGTACAAGGTACATTATTGAGGGGAACATTAATAAGAGGAATATCAAATTAAACAGTGACTGTGATCCTTCACACCTATAAGTTCATCTATGCTTAATTAAGAGTAAGAAACCTTGACCAGTGAAACCTTAATGTTTAGCCTCAATGTATGAACCTGTGAAAAAGAACAGTTGGGCAAGTACAAAAAGGTGGTTCCCTGTGGCACTGACCTATGTATAGGAAACGTGACTGTTCACGAAGTATGATTGAGTAAAAGTCAGGGAGCGGTTTGAGAAATTTAGCAAGACTCCTCTTTGCCCACTGACAATATACAGCTAACAAGAATGGTCACATCAGTCACCTGTCTTCCCAGAAAGTACTTTCTAGCAGCTGAAAAGAACACTTAGAGGAGAAGGCTGAATGGGCCAAGCATCTCTCTCTAGGCTTTTTTTGTTAGCATATGCATTTAAAGAAGGTCAGTGAGCCTGGTGTCTAAAGTAACTAAGGATATCCTTCTTGTCTTAGCCTGGCTTATCTTCAGGGATAGAGTTCCCTACAGACCTTCTTTATTAAAATTTTATTGCTGCAAAGGTTACCACAAACATAGCTGATTAAAACAACATACATTTATCATCTTACTGTCTTCATGGGTCAGGAGTCCAGACACTACAAAGTGTTTTTTGCCCAGGGTTTTACAATGCCATAATCAAGGTCCCAGTTGGAGCTGCATTTCTTTCTACAGGTTTATGTTATTAAGCAAAAATAGCTTATTTGAAATGTAGTTTATTTGAGGAGGATAATCAGGATACTACCAACTTTGTGTGAATGATATTAATTTTTGTTATAGACTAAACATCAGGGAAGACATGTAACATCAGGGAAAGAGTAGAGAAAATAAAGAACTGGGGGAAAGTGGTACCTGGAGAAAATCTTTACTTCTTAAACAGCATGTTATATTGCTTTCCACATGGTGAAACACATAACCCTCAATAGTTTAATCTGGAGTACTGTAATAAAACAGCGCTAAAATAACTCCGAATTAACCACTTAATTCGTATTTTATTTTTTTAAATGAGAAAACCTATACAAAAGTGGCATTATAATCATGAAGATAAATATCTGAAATTGAACAACGTTAAAGAGATTAAGCCTATCTAATTATGCTAATATATTAATGGAATATATTTAGTAGCTTCTCCACCTATTAGATTACTAACTTTTTATTTTTATTATGCCTCAATAAAATGTTTGATACCATTTATTTTATTTTATTTTTTTGGTATTTTTCTGAATTGAGAAGCAGGGAGGCAGAGAGACAGAGTCCCGCATGCACCTGACTGGGATACACTCGGCATTCCCACTAGGGGGCAATGCTTTGCCCATCTGGAGTGTTGCTCTGTAGCAACCAGAGCTATTCTAGCACCTGAGGCGGAGGCCATGGAGCCATCCTCAGCGCCCGGGCCAATGTTGCTCCAGTGGAGCCTTGGCTGCAGGAGGGTAAGAGAGAGATAGAGAGAAAAGAGAGGGGGAAGGATGGAGAAGCAGATGGGTGCTTCAACTCAGAATCGAACCGGGCACATCCATACGCTGGGCCGACACTCTACCACTGAGCAAACTGGCCAGGGCCAAATCTGTTTGATTTTAATATGTCATCATTTATTTATTCACCATATATTTTTGCCCTCATTTCTAATTTAATATGTTAAATATTTAAACACAGTTTAATTAAATGATTCTGGACTATTATCTATTTTAAATATTGTACTGTGATATTCTAATGAGTTACATAACTTTAGAGAATAAATGTAGCATTAACTTTTTTCATCTTTCATTTTATTTATCTCATTAGCTCAGACACCTTTCCAGCTTGGACCTACGTCATATCACTGAACTGGATAATGAGACTGTGATGGAAATTGTCAAGAGGTGCAAAAATCTTAGCTCTCTCAATCTCTGTCTGAATTGGATCATAAATGACAGGTAATGATGGTAACATCTTAAAGATAGTTTTCCAGAAGAAAACATGTTTTGTGTATGAAATGCTAATTATCATTATAACAAGGTATGTCAACTTTAAGGAAAATTAATGTAGCTATACCTTTTAAAATAGATGTTTTTAAGTTTTGAAAACACAGGTGTATACTTTTCTATCCATTTCATATACTTTCATCATGGTTTTCTTGTGCTAAGATTCAAATGTTTGCTTAAACAGGTATAACAACAGCAATCTATTGAAATTTTTTCTTTGTCACCCATCTAGGCTATATTGCTTATTTGGTTCTATAATATATTTGCAACTTTTTTTTTTGTGGAATAACAAACGGCTTTATTAAGTAGCGTGCATCCCATCTGACGAGGTCCTACGGTCCCCAGGTTCAGAGGCCAGAGGAGTCGCCATATTTTTGCAACTTTTCTGGTTGGTTTTACTGTTCACTTATCAAGGAAAATGATTCTTAGAAACTATTTCAAGCATTATATGCTCAGATACTTTTTCAGGGATGCCATTTTGTGCTCCATATAATTATAATTTGTTTTGAAAGAGAAAGTCATATAATGGACGTGTAATAAATGGAGCAAAGGTGCGTAGAATGAGTAGTTTTTTCATATAAACAGTAATAAACCTGTATTTTTTTGAAATATTTCTTGAAGGAAAAATAAGGTGGAAGAACCCTTGATAGTAGGCCTTTTATTTATTTATTTTTTTAAAAATGAAAACAACTGTGAGGTAGTACTACTGAACTCCTGATTTTTTTTTTTTTTTTTTTTTTTTTTTTTACGTGAGAAGCGGGGAGGCAGAGAGACAGACTCCAGCATGTGCCTCACTGGGATCCACCTGGCGCGCCTACCAGGGTGCAATGCTCTGCCCATCTAGGCCATTGCTCTGTTGTAACCAGAGCCATTGTAGCACCTGAGGTTGAGGCCAAGGAGCCATCCTCAGCGCTTGGTGAACTTTGTTCCAATGGAGCCTTGGCTGCAGGAGGGGAAGAGAGAGATAGAGAGAAAGAAGAGGGGGAAGGCTGGAGAAGCAGATGGGTGCTTCTCCTGGATGCCCTGGCTGGGAATCCATCCTGGGACATCCATATGCTGGGTCTACACTCTACCACTGAGCCAACCAGCCAGGGCTGAGCTCCTGAATTTTTTAGACAGATTCTTAATATTAGAAAGAGACATGGTTTTTGCCCAGTTACTTTTAAGAATAAGTGTTTTTTGACAATAGACCACCAAAAATATTTTTCTTTCAAAACCAAAAACACTATTTCAGCTAAAATAAGAATATATTTAGATTTTAATATTTTTGACAAATAGCAATAATTTATTGTTTTTGTCTGATAATGCTTTAATTTCAAGACACTTTCCCCTTGCACTTTTTAAAAATTAAATTTTTTAGGCTGACAGTGGTTAATAAAATTATATAGGTTTCATTTCTCCATTTTTTATTTTGTTTTTATTATTAAAAAATAAAATCATGTCCATTTTTCCTAATTATGGCATATTCTAATGACATTTTACTTAAATTACCCTGTGTTACTATTTAAATTGTGTGATAGCCTTTGACTTGGCTCCTTTTTAGTAAGATTTTTCTTGAAAAATTTTCTTATCTAGAATGGGCACATGGTCATCATTTATAAACAGTATTTATTGTTTTTGTGTAATAATCATTATATGAATTATATTGAAATCTAAAGAAAATTGGTAAATTTAAAAAAAAATAAAATTCTCTTAATCAATATTTTTCATAATCAATTATATGGCAACTTTAAAGTAATCTTTTAAGTGTCTTTTATAACAACTAATAAAATAAAGTACATGAAAAATGTTATCCTATTGCTTTTGGTGTTTAACATTAGCTTAATATTAAGATGAACTTCTTAGCTATGCATCAGATTAAAAGGAGAAAACTGTTTCTGCAACAAAATGATTATAAAAGTGATCAACTTTCATTCCACAAAAATTTTCTGTGTACCTACTGGGTAAAAGAGTCAGTACTTGGAGAGTAAATAGAACACAGTCCCTGTATGATTTTATAAGGATTATCTCCTAAGGAAACAGTTTGCTTAGATTTGTATCATTTAAACAGTGGTACTCAGGGATTTCAAATCTTCAAGCTCTTCAAAAGCTTATTTATTTTGACTTGGTATTTACAAATGAAAAACTGGGCAGTTCTCACTTTGCATTTTCTTCCCTTTGTTAGGTTCTATCTACTCAAACTTTTGCTATTTCAATCAGTTTTTTTCCTACTTAACTCTAATGGTTATGTGGTATTTGATCCTACATATATGTACTGGAGAGATTTATTTGCAAGGAATGAAAGTGTATTTTTATGTTTTAATCGAAAAGTTTGGATTAATTGAGAAAACATGCATTTTAATGAGGTTGAGCAGTAGCGTTTTAAAGATGAAACTCTTAGGTTTTAATTACACTGCTTGCACTTATCCTGTGTACTGTAATAGAACTTTCAAACATTAAAACCCACTTTGCAGTATCATCTAAATTACTCATCTCATTGTTCTTGCCATACTGTTGCACTAAGCTAAGTAATATTTGTAATTATATTGGTATAAATCTAGGACTTCCCATCAGACTTAATTATAAGTTTAGGACTCAGCCCAGATGGTTTAAGTAACCTTTCATATAGAGGGCACTGGGATGCACTAATGCATTTAGCCAATCAGTTAGCATCTTTTTTACGTTTGTCCATTATTATTACCCTCTAGTAAATCAGAAGCACTTATTAACTCCCTACTAAATGCTTGGTAGTATGTCTCAGACTGTAGGGCACTGAATCCCTGCTGCTCTCAAGGGTTGCTTTCTAGGTGACATAAGACTTATTGAGTGAGCTAATAGTGAGCCATGTAAGGATGAAGGGGAGAAAAGTAACCTTTACTACTCAGGTAATTGATAGGCATTATACATGTGTTCTCATTTCATTTCTTCAATATCTTTTGTTCAGTGGAAGGTTAAGCTATTCCAGTTAAATTTAGGCCAGTTACTTGACTTTTCTTTGGCTTTTCTGACAGATGTATTTTTCCATCAGTACAGCAGTAAAAGCTGGATGAGGACAAATAAGAAAAAGCAAATAGCTAATGAGTCAATTTTCCATTGTATAGTTGGGATTCACACACAAATGTTATTTATATGTAAATTTTTTAGTTTTATTTTTCAAAACTACTCTCATTTTCTTTCATAATTAAAGTTTGGTAGAACCTTTTCATAATATTTTGTACATAGTATGTGTGAAAAGGCTCTGCGTTTAGTACTACTAGCCTTAATTTAAAGGACTCCTGCAATAGAGATAAACTTTGATATTCAGATTTTAGATATAAAATTTATCATGAATTTATAAGTTCTTATCTGTAAACATTTTTTTTTGAAGTTCAAAATTTTTAAATGTTGTAATTGAAGGTTTTTATTGTTAAGCTCAGGGTACTTTTAGCATTTTGTGGTTCCTGAATTGATCTTTGAGACTAAGACATGCTGTTCTTTATCTTTGTTTTTCTAAAAGCACTCTTTATATTTAGAGTTAAACAGCATGACATTTTCCTGTATTGCGATTGATGGTCTAGTAGTCATTTGACATTTACCCTTGCTTTTGAATACAAATAAAATCCAAATGGCTTATGAAAAGAAGACACTGACTATTTCCATCAATGATTTAAATTAAACATCTGGTTATTATGTCTTTTCCACTCTCCCTGACTCCAAGTTTATTGGAAGGTTTATTTGTATTTGATATAAATCTTTTGTTATTTCACATCCAATTTGGTTTTCATTGTTTTGGCACAGAGTCTAAAAGCAACATGCTTTGGATGTAAAAAACTGATATGTAAAAATATTGAATGGTTCTGAACATTTTTATAGTAATATGCTTATAATGATTCTTTTTTGCCAATAAGAATTAAGTGAAATCTAATTGATTTTAATAGATCTTTATAAAAGATGTTTTAATATTTAAATTGCCTATTAAAGAGGGAATTAATCTTCCTGTTTTCAATTTTTAACATTAATTCTGAGAAGAAACTTTAATCATATGATATATATACTCATTATTAAGTACATGATTTTTTTTTTCAAGTACATGATTCTTTCATTGACAGTTTACCATGCTATTTCATGAATTAAGATAACAGTAGAGGATAACAATACAAGAAGAATGAAAGATTATCTTAACACATATCAGTTAAAGTCACAAACCATAATAAAACTGAAGCTGGTTGTTAAAGTATATTATGTTGTCAACGATACTTGATCTAGCCTAGCTGGAGATTTATTCTTTGAATTTCAGTTTTTCTTTGAATGTGCTAAGTTTATTGTACATTCTTTAAGGAGTTAATTTCCTGTGTGATTCTTGAATTTATGTAAAGTGGGCGGTGGCATCAGTGAACACTCTAAAATTTGGAGAATTTTAAAAAGTCTTAGACTGTTCTGACCAGTTTCTTTCAAGTATGAAATGACATTTGCAATATGTTGCCATTTTACTTTCTGTATACTGGTATTTAGAATAGTAACTCTAGATACTTTCTCTGTAGGTAAAATTTCTAAATCATATCACTTCAGGTTGCAAACTTGTGGGTCACAGAGTTCAGTCCACAAAGCTGATTTGTTTTGCCTATACAATATTTAAAAAATTGAATTGTTTGTTGGCCCTGGCCAGTTGGCTCAGTGGTAGAGTGTCGGCCTGTTATGTGGATGTCCCGGGTTTGATTCTGAGCCAGGGCATACAGGAGAAGTGCCCATCTGCTTCTCCATCCTTTCCCCTCTCCTTCCTCTCTATCTCTCTTTTCCCCTCTTTCAGCCAAGGCTCCATTGGAGCAAAGTTGGCCTGGGTGCTGAGGATGGCTCCATTGCCTCCACCTCAGGCACTAGAATGGCTCCAATTGCAACAGAGCAACGGCCCAGGTGGGCAGAGCATCGCCTTCTGGTGGGCATTCTGGGTAGATCCTGGTCAGGCACATGCGGAAGTCTATCTCTCTCACTCCCTGCTTCTCACTTCAGGAAAAAAAAAATTGAACTGTTTGCCAACACTTTAATTGAATTAGTTCCCATAAAAATTCTGAAATTGAGCCTTCTTTTGGAAAAGTTGCAGACGTAGCAGCACTGGACCCACATTTTCTCATGTCAGTAGTTTTCCCAGAATAAAGAAAGGGCTGTTCTCTTTGGCCATTTTCTGTCTCTTCACCGTTTCACCAGGCACAGTCTATTATTTTATATTATCTGCCTGTCACTGCCCAGTCTACAAATTGAATTCTCCTTTAATAAAATTCAGAATGTAGAAATTTTTAGATGTTTCTGATTTTAAATCAAAC
This sequence comes from Rhynchonycteris naso, assembly GCA_037038555.1. Classification (NCBI taxonomy): domain Eukaryota; kingdom Metazoa; phylum Chordata; class Mammalia; order Chiroptera; family Emballonuridae; genus Rhynchonycteris; species Rhynchonycteris naso. The sequence goes on along the minus strand of CM073000.1, from coordinate 153,477,647 downwards.
AGTTTTAAAAATTGAGTCTGATAAAATATATTAACAGATAATAGAGAGTTAATCAGCCTACCAAATTAATGCCATTGTTTCAGGCATCAGAATTTAGACCAACAGGTGGGAAGTTACAGGGGGAAACAAAATCCAGCTTAAAATAAGTTAAAACCTTCACTTTCATTGACTACCTTCAAAAATGGAGAACTGCCTGACCAGGTGCAGTGGATAGAGTGTCGGACTGGAATGCCGAGGACCCAGGTTCAAGACTCTGAGGTTGCCACCTTGAGCGTGGGCCCATCTGGCTTGAGCAAAAGCTCACCAGCTTGGACTTAAGGTCTCTGGCTCCAGGAAGGGGTTGCTCGGTCTGCTGAAGGCCCGCCACGGTCAAGGCACATGTGAGAAAGCAATCAATGAACAACTAAGGTGTCGCACCGAAAAACTGATGATTGATGCTTCTCATCTCTCTCCATTCCTGTCTGTCTGTCCCTATCTGTTCCTCTCTCTGACTCTCTCTCTGTCCCTGTTAAAAAAAAAATTGAGAACTGACTTTCATTTAGGGATCAAACAAGAGAGTTATAGAAAAGATTCCTGAAGTATAAAGAAAGTGGAACTAATTTACTGAACTCCCTCTGACATCAAGCCTGTTCTTTAAAATAAGTTTATTTGCAGTGCTTAGTATCTGATCTATGATTCTTTGTTTATAATATCAAGAATATTTTAATACTATTCTTTCTTTTTTGCTTTTCTGTGTATAACCCCTTTTAGTCTTTTAGATATACTCAGGTTGAATTTGTACAGTGATAGATTACTTCACCACCCCTTTCAGGGAGACTGACAGCACCCTGGCTCATGTAAAACTCAATGAGGCATTCTATAAAGATTTTTTTAACTCCCTTGATCTCTGTATGTTTATTCTGTTTCTTCTTTGAAATTTCCGTTATTTCAATGAAAAACGGTGACATTTAGAAATAAAGTTCAGAGAGGATTTGAGCAGGTGTTGGTGATGTAAAATATTTGCTGAGTGCCCATTGTGTTTTATTTCCAAGAATTGTTTTTGAACATATGCTATATATTGTATTTATAAGTGTTTGAAGACTGGGTGAATAATCTACCATCTTCTTGTGAATGTCATGTCACAATGGATTTAGAATTTTATTTCATTTCAATCCCCTAATATTACTTAATTCTCCCTGAGACTGAGGTTTAAAGATTGCCCAAGGGGAACAGACCTATCCATTAAATCGGCAAGCGTAGTTGAATTTGAGTTCGAGAATATTTTGTTTACTATTAAAATTTAGTGGTCTGGAGGAGAGGAATGCTTTTCACCTTGGAGTGTTGAGCATAATTTTTGAACAATTTTGTCTTATAAAAGCTTGAAAACTGGAAATAAAGAAGCAGAAAAAATAATGCTGACTATTGAAGCAACTCCGTGGTGGTATTTATAATGCCACTTTCCTGCCTGTGTACAACACAGGATAAACTATCTGTATACTTTTGGTACCTAATAACATGGCTGGGTTGGTTAGGTGGAGCTTTACCAAAACTGAATTTTTGCTTATTTCTGTAATCTACTGTGTAATTTTCTATATGTTCAATTTTATTTATTTATTTTTTGCAAAAAGAATAAGAAATATACTGAATTCTGGGAGGCTTATAGGAACAGAATGGAGTCTATCTGAACTAGTGATACTTGTTTGTGGTTGGCATATTTTTTGACACTCTCTTTTATATTCACAATTATTTGTAAGATCATCCCTTGAAGAATGGTATAGTATTGGATTAACTACTCTCCAGGCTCCCAAACCGCTTACAAAAAGAATGTCTTCTGTTTCCTTCTTTTCATTCGACTAGACCAGGGGTGCCCACACTTTTTCAGCTTGGGAGCTACTTATAAGATGACCAAGTCAAAATGATATACCTACAATAAAAATACAAAACATAAATTTATTTCTTCTATATTATCATTATTTAAGTTACTATTATTACTATTTAATATTGTGTATTCTTCTTTCACCTTTCTCCTTTTCAGCTCTCTTTTCGTAGGAAAGTCAATGTCATAGTTTTTAGGAATAGTCCAAAAAAGCCGCTCCACATTTCCCTTCTTTGGAATAGCAATGGCACACAGACAGATGAGGCAAATGCGCTTAGAATATGACATAGTGAAAACAATCCCCTCCCATTCTGTATGAAAGTGGTAGGTTTGAGGCTTCTTACTCGGACCAGCTTCAGCACTCATTTTTATACCCTTTGTTGTATTTAGTTTAAATAAATTGAAGGCTAAACTACTCAGCAATGTAATTGAACAAGTTAGCGCGGTTTAACGCACATGCGTAGGGTGTCAAAAGTTCAGACGTCAGATTGGCTACCCTGTATGCCATTCAAAAGACAAATGTCTTTGTAATGTCATGCAATCTACCCACACTTCCTTCACCATCAACCGGTAGATCACGATCAACGTATTGAACACCCCTGGACTAGACCCTCTCTGTGAAACTGGGATTGGTTTTTGCAGTGCTAGTGAGGTCAGAGTGTTTATTTTCTCTCTTGTTTGTGGACCAAAGGTAATAGCAACAATGAATAGTAGCCACCATTTATTATAATAGAATGTGTGAATTGTTTATATACAATGTTTTATTTAACATTTACAAAAACCCTGATGAAGAAAGTGACCTGATTTTCAAATGAAGGAATTAAGGCCCAGAGAGGTTAGACCAGTGGTTCTTAACCTGGGTTCTATCGAACCCTAGGGGTTCGATGAGTTGGTCTCAGGGGATCAGAGAAGCCTCTGCTGCAGAGGCCAGAATAAAGTAATACCGTAATTTGCTGTGAGTTCATGCACTTTGTTGGTTTTGTTCTTTGAGCAAGGTGATGTTTATGCATGGCTCATTTTGTGTACCAGTAAAAAAACATATACCTATGTCTTGAATTTGGAAAAAATATATATTTTATTTATCACTAAAGAAGGGTTCGGTACCTCAAAAAAGGTTAAGAACCACTGGGTTAGACGGTTCAAAACCGAGACTGGAATCCATTTTAGTCTGTCTTCAAAGTCCAAGGTATAACTACGAGATGCTCACGGTCTCCCATACTTTATTCTGCCTCAGACAGTGATCTAATGCCCTGATTTGCTCAGGATCATTTCTGTTATTTTGGAATTCTGTCGGGTTTAGCATTTCTACTGCTGCTGCTGCCTTCAGTGTCCCAAAGTGTCCTGGTTGGATGTTAAATTACATGGTTGTCCTGCCTCCGACCTCAGACTATGCTTGCTCATTCTGTACTTGATTAGCATTTTACCTTTTTTTACCTTTTAGGATATCAGAGAGGCGACAAATTTTTGGACATCTTACTGCACACACAGAGTTGTAGATTTTTTTTTTAATTTCTTTGTATTTATTTATTTTAGAGAGGAGACACAGAGTGAGAGAGTGAGAGAGAGAGAGAGAGAGAGAGAGAGAGAGGGGGAGGAGCTAGAAGCATCAACTCCCATACGTACCTTGACCAGATCAGTGCAGGGTTTTGAACTGGCGACCTCAGTGTTTCCAGTCGACGCTTTATCCACTGCACCACCACAGGTCAGGCCAGAGTTGTAGATTTTTTAAACAACTAATTTAGTAATAAAAATCAATTTTCCCCTAACATCACTATTTGTAAATACTGTTCATTTCCTTCTGAGTTACTTGTGGAAGAGTAGAAAGTTTTGTGTCTTGATCCACAACTGGCTCATATTTGGCATGAAAAGAATTCACAAATGAAATTTGAACAGGTATTTATTTAAGCATGTGATGGTGCACACTTATTTTACAAATGTTTTAATATATAAAAATGCTCCCTGTCAGTTGTAGCAAAAAACCATTTCCAAGTGAAGGAGAATACTGTATATATATTTTGAATTAGTTGTCACTGAGTTATAAAAAAAGGAAGTTAACTTTATTAAATGTTTATGTGCCTTTGGTAAGAAATAATTGCCATAAGTAATCTGTATTATTTTTCTAGTATATATGACTTTTCAAATAACTAATGATATTTTCTACAGAAGATGAAGTTTCTCTGAAAAAATGATTTTTGCATTTATCCTCAGATAAAATTCCTAGTGTATTCAAATTAAAATAACTTTTTTTCTGTTATGTAGTGATATTGCTTATTGGTTCTGTATTGGTTCTTTTAATACGTCTAGTCACTAAATATCATTTTTAGGGCAGTATTAATATAACCTAGAGTATTTATCCTAGTAAAATCACTTGAAAGAAAAAATCCACATGAGTTATACTTGCGGGCTACTTTGATTTTTAACTCCAAATTCTGGAGATAGATGGAAGCCAGATTTGATGTGGGTAAGTTCGTCCTCTTGATTCTCCATGTTCACATTATTTTGTCTTACAGAATAATGTGAGTTTTTATGATAACACTAACATATAATGGTAATTTTAAGTTTGGGCTTTTGTCTTTGGTTCAATTTAGTGAGCAATAATGCATAAGTAAACATTTCTGCAAAAAAATAGTAATTTAAGAAAAAGCTTCTATAGAATGACATTATTTGTATTTTTATGTGCACTAAATGGTGCTACCACTTTTGTGTTTTTCAGGCAATATAAAAAGATGAGTAACAGATATATTAATAATTTAATTGCAGGACTAAAAAACATGATTTATGTGTTATGCAGTCAGAATTTGTGATCAAATTATGGGAAAGAATAGAACACATTTGACATGATGATGAATGCAATGCTATTCTCCCATGGATTTGGTGGCTTCCTAACTTTAAACCTCAACAATGAAAGAAATCTTCATTTATTGATGAAAATGATACTAGTTTATTGGCTGAACAAATTTATGACCATCTCTCCCACCCCTATTTTTTCCCAGGAGTTGTCTTATTTTTAATCACCAACCAGAAATGATAATTAAAATAATTCACTGTTGTCAAAATTTTATAATGTGTGATAAGTTAAGCCCAGTAAATAGTGAAAATATGAGAAAGGTGATTAAATCTGACAATTTTCTTGTTAAAGGCTTGAGATGATAAATATCTCCTGTGATTAGTTATTAATTTAATGCAAGAGATTTTGCTTCAGCTTAAAATATTTTATGAATGGTGGCATTGGAAATATTTTAGAGGATAGGCTTACACATGTTTAACCAGAGGAAAAGTTGCTGGAACTTGATTGGTGTTAATAAAAAATGGCAGACCTGACATGTATGCGCCTGGCCTATTTTCTGTGTGACAGATCTTTCAGAAATTAAGAGAATACATGCAGACATGAAGAATGACAGTGCTTTCAGCTTGAACCCTTTTGCTTCATGAAAAAGGAAAGGTTTTATGTATATCATTTATCAACCAATAAAATACTTGAGGTATTAGAATAACTCCTCACTGAAGTTGAAAAAAGAAAATTTGTTTCACTGACAATAATAGTTGCACTACTAATAATTTCTCTTAAAATGAATGTGACTTTTTTTTACATTTAAAGCAAAGATGAAAAAATAATGGTGTTTGTAATGAATTGCTGTATCATGTCACTGTCCAGCTGAATCCAGGGTACATCACTTTACTTACTGTTGGCATGTATCATTGTGGCTACATAATGTTTTGTTTATGACTCTCTTCTTGTAAGCGAGACCAATGTCTTCCTCTTTGCACCTCTGACCCCACCTAAGCCCCTGGAACCTTGCACAGGACCCAGCTTAGAGAAGTAATTTAATACCTGTGAGTTGAGAGAATTATATAAGTGCTCCTTTTGTAGGATATATAAATCTGCTTTTAAATATGGCTTCAACTTTGGCCAAAATCCAGGCAATTGGTTCAAATGATCTGTTTCTTCCAGATTTATTTATTTCTAAATAAAGTTGCTACTTAATAAAGTGAGGATTTCATGTCATTGTCTGGATTCAGATAGAGCTTGCTTAATGTGCATTGCATGCTATTTATCTGAAAACTTGAGCCTTGTTTTTTATTTTGTTTTTTAAACTATAAAGAGGATTTTAATGTTGAATTGTTGGGGTTTGCCCTTTTAATTAGGTCTTTGGAATACTTTTAAATGAAGAACTAGAGACTTCACTTGTTTTTCATATGTAATGATACCTTGCACTAATTGAAAAGAGGCAGACTTTTCTTCTTTTGCTGCTTGATGAGAAATTATGACTGTATGAGAAACAACGTTGCCACTTTTTTCTTAACTCTTTGTAGCACTTTTAAGTGGTACTCTTTTAGCTGTGTCTTTAATATTTGGTTATTTGCCACTATGAACCTAAACATACTGATTAAGGCCAGGTTCACATTAGAACAATTATCTGGTTAATTGCTCTGGTGCAAAATAGGCTGAAAAGTCATCAGAACATCAAGTTGTGAAAGCACTGGCAGGAGGTTCAAAACCACTAGCCATACCTACTACAAATCGCATCAGCAGAGCAATTAATTTAGGTTAATTACTTTTTTGTTTATTCAAGATGCACTTTGGAACTGTCCTTTGAATTTGTGGCAGTTAAGATTAGTAAGCAATATAATTAAAGAATGTTAGAATAGTCACTGTTTTTCAAAAGTGATAACTATTCCATGTGAACCCATATAGTATATCTGTCACCCATGTAGGACTTTGAAATAATTAAAGCTAAATAAGAGTATTTTAGCAATTTATAAGATTTCCTTTAAGAATAAATTTAGTAGATTACCTATTATGGAACTGTAGTATGGGATTATCTCTAATCCCTATTATCAAGTAGAATAATCTAATATCAATAATTCACGTTAACGTGCTCATCAAAGGAGAAATACCTAGCCACCAAAGATGACACTGGCTAGTGGCATTTTCTCTAGATGAATGTATATTTGACTTTCCTTATAGCTTCTCATAACATAATTAGGATTTTTAAATGTCTTAAAAACTGGATTAGGCACACTTCATGTTATTGAAATTTTGTTATTCAGTATTATAATTTTGGCAGCGCGAGTTTATCTAAAATTGAAAACTACTTGAGTTTCCAATTTTTTCTCTATGAAGCAAGTTTATAATAAAATGGCAAGGTTAGGAATCAGTCCTTCATTGGAAAATGTAGACATGTTAGTAATGGGGTAATTAGCCAGTTCCCAAACTGCTTCTCTGTTCACAGTACAGTATTGTCAAAGAGCAAGTAGCTTTCTTTCACCTCTTTCCTTCCATAAGGAACAATTCATATACAGTATGTTTAGTGGCATATCCTGCCCCATGAAATTCTCCGAAGCAAATAGATTGTATTGTGTTGTATTAAAGACTATGGCTCTTGAAATCAATCTTTTAGAGACAAACATGTTAAAGAAGTCCTGGTAGCAGTTATCATTTTGTGACTTTCTGGGCTGTGACAAGAAATTTAGAAAGCTATTTTAAAAATGAAATTTGATGCAATAAATTAAAGATAATTTTCAAGTTTTGTTTTGGCATTCTACTGTTTGTTCATAGATATAAAAATTATTTTCTTTATTTTTCTTTAACTCTCCTTAAGTCAGTATGAATAGATCTCTGGGCCTGTCTAATTAATGGCATTGCAAAGCTAAATTTTTCTCTAAGAATTATTTTCATGGAGAAGAATAAAAGTCTGTACTTTTTACAATGATATAATCTTTTTTGAACTTTGTAGTTTGTAGAAGTGCTTTATACTTGATCTAAGTTTCTTGGTGATACTACTTCTTGTGGAATGTTTAATTAGAAAGCTACTTATTAAAGGTAAAAATATCAAAGCAAATATAAATAGTTATTGATCAGATGAAAAAGAAAAGTGTTGAGGACTCTTAAAACACAGAAAAACAAAAGCTTACATGATGGTTGGTATCAGTCACTACATCTGGATGTTGGTCTTTTGAAATCAGTCATTGAATCAGCAGAACAATGTTACTCATGATCGGGGAAAACTCCTATTAGAACTTCTTTTTGGCCTTCAAAACTTGAATTTTGCAATTACTTATATTTGAAGATAGCATAGGTTCTATAAAAATTCATCACTATGCTGCAGACTTTAGAAGACTGCAAATTATATCCACAAATTTTTTCCATCCCTATCTGCATGACTGTATAATATGACATCACCTATTGTCACATTTGTTTCTCTTTCCCCTTACCTGTAGGCTGCCTTTATGACTTGCTCTGATTAATAGGATGTGGTGAAAATTATGTGGGACTTCCAAACTTTGGCTCCAAGAGGCCTGGCAACATCTGTTCTTGCCTTTCTAGAACACTGCTACCACCTGAAGTAGCCTAGACTAGTCTTCCTGGGGGTGAGAGTTTACACAGAGACAGCGATCTAGTCCACAGCCAGACTACCCGTCAGATATATGAGTGAGGTCATCTTAGAGAGTTCAGCCTCAGCTCCTGTGGATCAAACCAGCAGAACTGCTCAGCTGAACCCGGTCCAAATTCCTGGCCCACAGAGTTGTGAACAAATAAAAAGCTGTTTTTTATTTTTAAGCTACTAAGTTTTTTTTTTATTTTTTATTTTTATTTTGTTCATTTTAGAGAGGAGACAGAGAGAGAGAGAGAGAGAGAGAGAGAGAGAGAGAGAAAGGGGGGAGGAGCTGGAAGCATCAACTCCCATATGTGCCTTGACCAGACCAGAGCAGGGTTTTGAACCGGCGACCTCAGAGTTCCAAGGTCGACACCTTATTCACTGCGCCACCACAGGTCAGACGAGCCTTTTCCTTTTTAAAATGTTTTTATTTTTAATTTTCATGATCACACAGTAACCATGTATCAGCAAATTGGTTAATAGTAATAGGTGGTTCTGACATATCTATCCTAGCTCATTTTAGCATTTACGATACCAGTACACTAATCAGACCTGCCTTGGGGTTTGGTGGCCTGTTAAGTAAAGCCTGGGAGCATTTCCTTTGTGACTTAGTTAGGTATTTGGAGAATTGGCTTCATTTGGGAAATACAGTTTCTATTTGTTCTCTGTTTACCTTATTTTTAAACTGAATTCTTATTTTTTATTTTGATTAATCTCTTTTTTTCTGTCACCTAAGTTACCAGTATTTTGATATTTTACTGTATTACACAGACATACACATGAATACTTTGTGTGAATATATATTTGGAGACTATTATTTTATGTTTGGAGCAAGGAGAGAGAGTAAATTCTATTTTATTTTTTTAATTTTTATGTAGACTTAGATGGATTATAAATTTCTTATAAAGTTACATTGATTACAACTTAGAAGATAAAACTGCCTCTGGGAATTGTGACTTTTTCATGATACTGTGCACTTAACCAGAATCTCACTCAGTAAATGTGTGTTGATTAATAGACGCTATCAAAACTAGTGAACGTAAACTTGTGTTCAGGTTAAGAAAGGAAAAAAAAACTGCTCAAGTTGGTTAAAAATAGCACAAAAAATAAGTCAAAATAGTCAAGTTCATTTAATAGGATAGAAATTGCCTTTAAAAATTCTTTATAAATGTAATTAAAGCTTTAAAAAGGCGCTCAATGAACTCTCTAACCTAGAGGGGTGGGTGAGGTACATGGATACTGTTTTAGTCTAATTGTCAACATGGTAACCTTACTGGATTAAAAAGAAAACCAGAATGAAGAGACAGGGAGAAGAACCCTGGAGAAATATGATATACTTGTGGCAGCAATTTATTTGAAAAGGAGATGACAAAATATGTCAAGAAAATGCCCAGGTTTTATTAAATTTAGTAATGAATTCGAAAAAAAAAGGTTTCTGTAAAATTTTCTGTGGTTATAGTCATTTATAGAATAACTGTCTTTGAAGAACTTCATATTACTTAACCATACAGTTAATATTTTGGGTATTATGGGTCTTATTAGAATTAAAAAATGCTTAATAATTTATGTCTTTAAATAGATGTTCATCTTTTTGTTTATAAGATGTTTTCTTTCACAAGTTTATTCCTAGTATCGGTGCATGGAGATAATATGTTATAGAAGAGAGGTTTTTTTTGGGTGGTGGGAATGATGGCTCTTGGTTGCCATTCATCTCCAAGTAAGATGCAATAGTGAAGCTTGTTAGATGCAGAGAAGGATAAGGTGTCAGCCAGCAACCCTGACAGACATTTAGACAGCCACACAGAGTCTGCTGCCACTTGCTGGCCATCTCCCGTTTTGAAAATGTAGCTGTTTAAAAAGGGACAAGGTCACAATTACTTCACAATGCTACACTCCGGTTGCTGATTATATGCACATAACTTTTACTTGTGATTCTTTCCTGTTAACACCAGTTTTCTTATGCTTAAATTGAATGGTTGTATTTATCTTTACTACCTTGTCACTGTTAGTTGTGCACCACCTTTCATTGCACTTGGTATTTAGAATTTGTGACGATTTCCACTGATGGGCTTGGGAGTATGTATAGGGAAGCATGGGCTATACTCTGTGGTAGCAGGAAATTCTAAATTGCACTGCTCTGTGTTTAATTAATGTCATATTAGCTTGGATTTCAGTTTATTGTTGGAAGAATGGTGTCCTCTAAACATTTAGCTGCACAAACTGCCTAGATCTAAACCTGGATAATGGTAATCTTCAAATCGGTTTGTCCTCAGGCAGGTAATCGAAAATATGCATGTGTTATTTTGAAAGTTCAAATTGGCATTTGGAAGTGCCAGTCACATACAGGTGAAAATTCTACAGTGGTAAACTTCAGTCACTGAATTCAATAATCACATTTGTACTCTAGCTCCATTTTAAATAAATATCCCAATACTTGATGTAAAAGTAATTTTCTCAGTATAATCTTAATTTTAAAAAATTTTTAGACATATCCAACTGTATTGTTTAATTTTAAGTATTTGTGCAAATGAAATTTATTTCCAAAGACTTTAAAGTAAGAAAATTAACAGGTTTTGACTATCTCTTTTAAGAGTAACAAGAAGGACATTTTTTTGTTTAGTTTTTATTTAATTTGCTGTGACTACTTTTGATATTTACAAAATATGTCCTTCGTTTAGACATGCACATAAGAAAACCAGTGACTTTGGGATTCAAGGCTGAAGAGTACTCACAGGTGCTTAGACACATTGCCTCGTCTCCCACTCTTTCCCCCAGGACAGGATGCTTTCTATGTGAGATGTAGTTTTCCACAGGCCTTTGGGAAAGGAGGCTTACTTTACCTTTTGGACCCATTACAGAGCATTTTATTCTCAGATAATGTTTCTCCCCTTTCATTTGTGTTTTCTTTCCTTACTTAAGCTGTTTATTTTAATTTTTTGTTGGTGTAGTCACTGATGACATTTTCTCAGGTAATTTTTCTTCTTTAACTTGGATCTTCTATTTTTTAAATTGATAGAATATTTTCTTTTATTGTTGTCAGTGTCACCCATGACATTTTCATCTGATTCTTGACATATTCATTTTATAATACATAGCACTATAAGAAGTTTTCTGGCCAGTGACATTTTAGCAAACACTTGCCAGTGGCCACCAGAGAAGGTCATTTATACTCAGAGCAATGGAATGAATTACCCTGAAAGGCTTCTGTACTAATGAATAGGGACTTTTTTGTTGTTGTTCTAAACTTTTATCACTGACTCATTCACAATATATAAACTTGATAACTTACTTAAGTTCTCTTAAAAGATTGGAGTAATGAGAGTGTATCTTAGTGAAATGTTTGGGGGGTTAATCATGTTTCAAAAGCATCTTGAGTATGAATCCTTAGTTCATTTTAGAATGATAGCTTAGGTAGCAATGCGTTATGACCATGGTAGCTACATGGTTTCCTGCAAATTGACAGCATATGTCTAAATCAAACTTTTTAAAGACACTGGAAGGTTACTTACTGCTTTTTGTGTAGTTACACTGAAACATTCACAATATCTGAAGAAAATAAGATAGAATGTACTCATTATTATATATTTTCATATGTGTCTTCAAATAAGATCCCTTAATAAATGGCCACTCTATCTTTGTGAAATGTTTTTACTTGCAGTTCTCATCCAAATATATTTGAATGAGTTACACTTTTCAAAATATTATTATATTATCTATACACACATACATGCACAATGGACTAATAGATTAAATGAAATTCAGAATATTTTAGGAAGCAAAGCTCTTAATTGAGAAAATGTAATGACTGAAAATTAAGGAAAATTAACTATTGACTTGCATATTTGTATATAATTCTCAGTTTGATATAGTCCATAGAATCCACTTTGGGAGTAGTGTGAAAGGATGTCTAATTCAGCCTTCAACTGTAAGCTCCTGAACCTTCATCTTTTGCATTTAGTTCTTTTTTTCCCATCTTCCTACCACTTTTCTTTATCTATCACCTGGGTTCATTTAGTTACCCTATTAAATCACACTCTGACTATCTGACACTCAACAATGCTTCTTATAACTACAAGATCAGCACTTTTGTAAAGAATTTTTAAAATCAAGTTATTTATTATCAGTTTTAAAAAAGATTACAACACATCTCCTTAACATTAGAGCATGGGCAGGTCTATGAGAGGTCTTAAAATACAGAGAAGCCTCTCTGGAGAGTGTTTTGTGGAGTGGAGCAGGAAGGCACGGTGGACTGCCAAAGGGCAAACAGCTAGAGGGAAGACATTGCACAGGCAGATTTCCCTTTGCTCTGTCTTGTTCTGTTTTGCAGCCCTGTGGCTTGCAGGTCTATTAAAATGCTAATAAGGTTTATTCTGTTTTTTATTGACTGTTCTCCAGATTTGATTATTGATATATCTGAATAACAGAGGAATGCAACATCAAAGTCTCACTTGACTCTTTTCCATATATTTTTGTCAGTAGAAATACAAATACCACAGTGTCAGATGGGTCATATGTACCTTTTAAAAAGTTTTATAAAAGTGGAATGTTTTAAGAGAACTGTTAACTGTTTGGAAATGAGTTTTTATTGGGATGGTGATGGCTTTCCTGTGGGCTCCTTCCTTAGGTGAGCGTACTCTCCAACTCTGAAGAATAAGTGTAGTTTTAATACTGAGTGCCTGGATTTTGTTTGTGGGTTTCCATTGTTCTCACTTTCTGGGTTTTGATATTTTATATCTGGTACAACTGACTAAAATGTGGGCTAATAAATTTAAGAAAAAATCCACTTGTGACTAGAAGGGGGTTGAGGGATTGTCATATTCCTATCTATTCTTTCTGAAATTTTTAACCACAAGAGTCTTAAAATTGAAAAGAACTTCAGAGAACACCCTGTGTGACTCCTGCATTTTGCAATTTTGAAACGGAGTCGCACAGATCATCTGTGACTTGTCCAGGTTCACAGAGCTTGCCCACTAGTGGCCTAGGTGGAGCCTGAGTGCTGCTTCCCCATGACCCTGAGATTGTTGCGTCCCACTTTGCTAAGCTGCCCCCCACCTTTATTTACTAGACACTTATTTGCCACCAATACTTGTTTTCTTTCATGGCTCAGAAAGGACTGGAATATCTCTGGATTGTAGGCTTTTGTATTTCTTTTATGTCCCTTTAAATTGCAAAACAACAACACGTACATAAGTAGGTTTTTAGTAAATATTTTTTTGAAAGATTGCCTGAAATTCTACTATCCAGACATTTTCACTGTTTACATTTTGGTGAGCATCTTTTCAGATGTGCTCAGATGTGTGTATTCCTACCTTCCTCCTTTTGAAATTACATTGTGTGCACAATTTTGCAGTGTTTCCATAAGTCAATATACTATGGATGTTTGGTAGTTTTAGCACATTGTATTTAACCAATCTCTTATTGATAGACATTTTAATTAGTTTCAATTTTTATTCATAAATAATTGTATGATGAACATTCCTATACCTATTTTTTGTATACTTTGAATTTTGTCTCCTTAGTGGTAAATACTTGAAGTGGAATTTCTGCATGTAAGGGTATACATAACTGGAAATTCATACATCTTAATTTCCTATAGAGAAGATTATATCAGTATAAGTCTACATATCTGCAAAGAACATGTATTTGTCCATACCTGTACCAATTCGGGATGTTATCATCAACTATTTTGGAGTATTTAAAAATGACTTTAAGGTTTAACAGTTAAAGAAAACCTTGGAATAAATAATTTAGGCACAATTGTATTTTCCAGTAAGAGACAGTTTGCGTAGTGGTTATAAATACAGGCTTTGGAAACAGCCTGGATTTGAATCCTGGCTCTGTCACTTCCTATTTATTATTCATTTGCAAGTTACTGAACCTCCTCCCTCTGTCTCATTTCCTTATCTATAAAATGGGGGTGGCAGTAGTACTTACTTCATAAAGTTTTTGTGTGACTCAAATGTAATTAATTATACATGTGAAGCACTTAGAACAGTTTCTGGCATAGAGTTAACTACTCAGTACATGTCCCTTGTAAATTATTATTATTACTATTAGTGAGCATTTGATTTCTACCTACAGTTTATAGTGCTCAATGCTTGCGTGTGGGGTTTACAAAGAAACACGAGGCATTATCATCGTGATCAAAAAGACCCACCAAAACTCCATATACCAGAAGAAATAAGTTATAAGTAAACGAAAAGTTATACAATCAAGTTAAAAGACAACACGAAACTACATCATAAGAACAGACTTGGACTAAAACTTTATTAATTACCAAATGAATGGCATATTCATGAAACAGGGTCCCCTTATCATACTTGGAAGTTTGTGCTACTGTTTATATTCTTAGTTTCCAACAGGACCAATTTCTCTAATGATTTACAGTGACCTTTGGTACAGCACAGTCCTGGTGTGTGTCTGGCTTAATGTCATGACTGTATGATAAATTGTGTGTTACCCTATTTCTGACTGGTATCTTCCTTCTGTGGATGTCACTATAATGGTGACGTGAAGTCACATTCTTGCTTTAGCCTGGGAGCTATTTTGACTATTATCTTTGCTTATTTGTTCTCGTTTGGATTGCTTCTGTACTTTAATTAGAGGACAGTTTTATTTCCAGGTGCTCAGTGAAAAGCTCATTCTTACCTGTCACATATTGTTTACAACTGTTAGGAGGCAGACTGGAAAATAGTTTATTTCCAGGTTTCAGATGATATAGCAAGTTACATCACAGGACCTATTTTTTTCTGAAACCAATGGGAGAAATATTTGAGGGTGAATTATTGCAATTAGGTGGATAATTTTTAATTTATAAGTAGAACAAAAACACTTTCTTAAGAATTCTAACATTATTTTGCCTGCAAGTAATTCTAAAGACATTTTGAGCAATGAATGTAGTTCTTCATATCATCTGTACAGATTTAAAAAATGTTTTAATATCCTACATTGGTGACATCTGAGCCCACATCTAAATATTTGATTGTCAGTTCAACCTTGTGGTCTGTTTTCCTTACTGTTGATGTTATAATAATTTTTTTTTTTTCAGAGAGAGAGAGAGTCAGAGAGAGGGATAGATAGAGACAGACAGACAGGAACGGAGAGAGATGAGAAGCATCAATCATCAGTTTTTCGTTGCAACACCTTAGTTGTTCATTGATTGCTTTCTCATATGTGCCTTGACTGCGGGCCTTCAGCAGATGGAGTATAACCCCTTGCTCGAGCCAGCGACCTTGGGTCCAAGCTGGTTAGCTTTTGCTTAAATCAGTTGAGCCCACTGCACTCAAGCTGGCAATCTTGGGGTCTCCGCATCCCACTTTGACGCTCTATCCACTGCGCCACCGCCTGGTCAGGCATAATAATACATTTAAGGATTGAGAGTTTAGTTTCTGAATAATAAATAAATGGTAAAGAGGTTTATAAAGGAATAGAGATTGACTGTATGATGGGCCCTGGCAAAAATGAAACATTTTAAACTCTTTTATTATAACTATCTCTTAATTAGACATTATCAAATGTTAGAGAAAAAGGCTTGCCACATTTGGGTTATTATCTAGGAAATTCATGTTTTGAGTCATAATGGTCCTAATGACTTTTTTTTTCTGATCAAATGAGAACACTGTACTATTGTTTGATTCAACACAACTTATATATATATTTTTAAATTATTTTTTATGTGCCAGGCACTGTGCTTAGTACCTTAGTACTGGTAATACTTTGTTGAACAAGAACTGGTCTTTGCCCAGAGTTGGGTGAAGAGGAGGGTTTAATAAGACCAGTGACTTGCTATAGGATTTTCCAGAACCCCTTGCTTATTATCCTGTCGAGAATGACAGCAGAAACTACTAACACAGGTATAGCATTGACTCTGTTAGTTACTATTCTAAGTGCTTTTGAATATATTAAATTTCTAACAACCCTGTGAAGTAGATACTACTTATTATTCATTTCCATTTTTCTTTTTCTTTTCTTTTTTTTGTAAGTGAGAGGAGAGAAGATAAAGAGACATTCCTTCATAAGCCCTGACCAGGATCCACTTGGCAACCCCCAACTGGAGCTGATGCTCAGACCAACCGAACTATCCTCAGTGCCCAGGGCTGATGCTTGAACCAATCAAGCCACTGGCAGCGGGAGGGGAAGAGAGAGAGAAGAGGGAGAGGTAGAGGAAGAGAAGCAGATGGGCACTTCTTATGTGTGTCCTGGATAGGGGGGATTGAACCTGGGATATCCACACTCTGGGCTGATGCTCTGTTCACTGAGCCAACTGTCCAGGGCCTCATTTCCATTTTTTTCAAATGAGAGTCCTAAGGCACAAGAGATTCAGTTTCCAAATGACACATAGGTAGTATACTTTAAAGAAGCATTCATGATTTATATATCTCTGTTTTATATCTCATAAACATTATGAGTAGTTACCTGTGTGAGTCAAGAATGTGTGAGAGAAATTTACTGAGTATAAGGTAATTTATTCTTCACGTATTCATTTACCAAATATTAGTGAAACACCTACCATGTCCAGGCCTTTGGGATGGGGCAGGGAGCAGAACATTTGTGTTCTCTGCATTTACAGAGTTTGTAGTTTAGCAGCAGTAAGTGCCTCTGACATAGTCAGGGAATTTCTGGATAATTGTATGATACTTTGGCCAATTTTTATTTTCATCATTTTATTTACTTCTTTTAAGTCACTGAGCATTCTGAAACCTAGTTTGCTATTCTTATAATTGGGAAAATCCATGGTCTATAATTTGCTTGTGTGGGTAGTTTTTAATTACTGTACATTATACTTTATATAACTTAGATTTTCAAATATTGTGCCATGACTTTCTTAAACTGCTTTTTATATTCCAAATTTCATTGCTCTAGCTGACCAAAGATGGTCCCTGGCTCTCTCATAAATTTTTTAAAATTTATATTCAGTGACTAGCAGGGATAAGACAGTTTAACTAAAATTCCTATTGTAGTTATATTTCTTTTTGCCCTATAAGAAAAATGAGTAAGATTTCCCTGTCCTAATAAGAAACTAATCCTGGGTCCTGAGTTGATTTATCATTTCCTGGTGGTGTGACTCCTTGCCAAGCACTCCATTCAGCGGGTGGGTCTGACCTTCTGTGGAGGTCTTGGGATGCTAATGGTAGCAACTTTTGACAAAAACTGCCCCATTGGTTGAGTTTGCATTGGATTTCCTCTCCCCAGGGTCTCAGGCAATCACTTATGCTCAGTCTTTGCTGCTGAAAAGGAAATCTCTCCCACCTGTCCTCCAGGGAGCTAGTGGTTTCCACAGTGGAGGCTTCATGTCATGGGGGCTGGCTGGCCCTGAGGCTCAGAAACAGGTTGGAAAATGTGTGGTTGCTCTCAGGTAAGACAAGTGTCCTCTGGGATGACTGGCAGCTGACTTTTCCACAGGGCTCTGTTGTGACTGCGTTTGGATTATGCCTTCCCAAGGAAGGCCTAGCTGCGTGGCCACAGTGAGGGACTTGATCATGCTTTATTTAGGTCTTTGTGAGTAAACCTTCTCTGTGCTCCCGCTCTCCCTCCAGCTGTCCCAAATAACATCTGAATTCATTGTTTTCTTTCACTTTCAAACTTGTTTTTAGGATCTCTTTTTTTCCCATCTCTCGAATAGGGGGTCTGCCTCTCAGTATGTGAGAAAGGGCTTTTCTCGGGGATTTTTGTCTTTAGTTAGGATATTAGCCCTAACACAGAAAATTATGAAAAACTATTTTATTATTGGTGGCTCATTTTTTTTCCCCAATAGAATGCCAAGCAAATTTTACTCTGCATTCTCAAAGCTAGTGACTGAGAGCCTTCTCTCCCTCTGTTCTTTTATCAGAAGCAAGTAATGGTTTGTTTAATTACTATACTGTAGTTACAATTATAGAGAAAAGGTCAGTCTAGTCATGGCCAATTAAAGTAGGGGAAAGCCACATTTATAACCACTAAGGGCCATTATGTCAATGTAGTGCTGTTCACCACCAGCATGCAAGCCTTTTTCTAGGATATATAAATCTAATCTTGCTATTATGGTACACTCACTCTGTTAAAGGCCTTTGAGGCTGCAGAGAAGATATTATAGTAAGCAACTTATTTTAATTATATATCCCTTCACTGTGCCTCATCATGGATTTTAGGATCTGGATTTTGTAAAACCTGATTACCGTAATGAGTAGAAATGGGCACTCCAAGTCCCTGGTTGACTCTTTTATTTTTAGATATTTGACAAAGTAAAATAACCCCTGTTGAGATTTAAGTTTTCTTTCTTTTTTTTCCAGTGACTAACAGGGATATACTATTTAACTAAAATTCTTATTGCAGTCATGTTTTATTTTATATCTAGGAAAAATGTGTAAGCCATTTACTATCCTAATGAGAATATAATCCTGGGATTCCTGTTGATTTAACGTTGTCATTTTAACTTTTATATCTTAATGTAGTATTTGAGGATTTTTTAACATAAAAAAAGCATCATGGGTTTAGAACAAGTTAAGAAAATATAGAAAATGAAATATTTCTGTTAATATCACCCCATATGAAAAGTCTGAACACTTCTCAATATATCTTTATATGCTGTGTAGCATGTATCACACATCACCAGATTTTTATAAATCTGAAAGGTTTTCTTTATAAGAAATCCTTTTGCTTTAGTAGTTGTTTGAATCAAATTGCTTAGTGTTTTGAATCAGGAAAAAGGGGTGGGAGAGTTGAGTTCATTTGACTTAGCTTTGTGAGGGATATTAGAACACACCTACAATTTGATATTCTAGAATAGATTTCTCTGTTCAGAATGATTGTGTATGATATTAGGCCAAGGACATTCTGATCTTTATTCTCTGAATCCTTTATAAATCCAAAAAATGGGGTTAATTGAAATACAATCATGTACTTGCTAGGGACCTCCCAATATATTGATTCCCTTTTCCTCGTTGTTGTAAGGTTCAAGTTATCACTTCAGGCCTTGGAAATTTCCCATAGCTATATTTGCCTCTTCCAATGTCTTCTACATCCAAGAGAAAAATGTAAAACTGAGAAAACTTGTCAAGGCTTTCTTTTTTTTTAGGTCTTAGATGCTGTTATCTTGAACTCCCTAAACTAGGTATGTCATGATTGATTACATTAACTTCCCCACTGAGCCAGCCTAGTTTGCTCTACATCAAGCTGGAGCTGAGATGTTCCATTTTACTACACAGTCAGGGGTAGTGACTTCCTTCTTCAGAAGTCAATTAAGAGATTGGTGAAATTATATATACATAACACAGCATTATAGAGAGCAGGAAAGCAAATCCTGGAGGGAACAGGGGAGGGCTTTAGGTGGGGAAGGGAGATGTTGATGGGAACATGGGGATGGGGTGATGTATTCAGTGGATCATTTGAATTTATAAAAATGCTGCATATTCCAGTGATCATCCCTCTCCCCCCCCACACACACAGTATTAGAAGTTGGATGTGATTGCTTTATAGTTAGTTTTACTTGTGGTAATTTGATGGTATCTTTAAATCTTATAAGATCTAGCACTTCCTATTCATTTGAGCCCTTCTTTATTTTGGTTTATAATTTTCTTGTAGGTTCTATATTTTCATAATAAATTTATTTTTTATGTATTCAGTAATTTTATTGCTATAGTGAATTGTATCATTTCAGTGTTTTGTAACTGGTTATTATTGGTAAATGAGAGTTCACTTTTTGTATATTTTACATATATTTTTGTACCTAAATTTGTAAGATTTGTATCTGAATTTCTGATTTTTTATGGTTTCTAGTACTTTTATAGTTGATTATTTTGTATCTTAAATGTAAACAGTCACATCATTTGAAAATAGTGATAATTTGTTCTCTCTTTTCCAAGATTTTGCCTTTTATTTCCTTCATATATTTATTTTATTTATATTTATTCATTTTTTTTAGAGTGAGGAGACAGAGAGAGAAAAAGAGAGAGAGAAAGGGGGAGGAGCAGAAAGCATCAACTCCCATATGTGCCTTGACCAGGCAAGCCTGGAGTTTCGAACCAGTGACCTCAGTGCTCCAGGTCAATGCTTTTACCCACTGCGCCACCGCAGGTCAGGCCTTCATATATTTAATTGCATTTTCTAGAAGATCAAGAGGCACGTTGTAGTACTTAAAGCTTAATTTAAAATGTCTGTATTTGCTTTTGTTTTTCTTTTGTGACAGAGACAGAGAGAGAGAGAGAGACAAAGAGGGACAGATATGAACAGATAATCAGAAAGGGAGAGAGATGAGAATCATCAATTTTTTGTTGCCCCACCTTAGTTGTTCATTGATTGCTTTCTCATATGTGCATTGACCAGGGTGGGGGGGCTACAACAGAGCTAGTGACCTCTTGTTCAAGCCAGCGACCTTGGGCTCAAGCTAGCGACCATAGAATCATGTCTCTGATCCTATGCTCAAGCCGGCGACTTTGGGGTTGCAAACCTGGGTTCTCTACATCCCAGTCCTATGCTCTATCTACTGAGCCACCGCCGGCTCTGACTACTTCTTGCTTTTCTTAAACTTTCTCTCCCTTTCTGTTCTTTCTTTTTAAAGGAGATATATTAAATTTTAAAAAATATCAGGAAGTATTAATAGAAAGTTACCTTTGTCTGGGTAATTAGGATTGGTGGGTAGTTTACAGAAGGAATTAGTGCATTCATTTTGCCTCACATTAAACATTGAAAAAGCTAAACTGAAGTACACTTTTGTTTTTAATTCCTGTCAAGCATAAATTATTGGCTTTTAGGGTTTTTTAAAATCTTTTTCTTAAATAGTCTATTAAAATATGGCTCTTTTCAAATAGCATTATATAACTTAATGTATTGTACATATATATATATATATCTTTTACTGAAACTAATAATTCATCTACATCTTTCAGTTCTTTTTTAAAGAAAAATATCAAATTTGAATTCACTTGTTATTGAGTCTTCAAAGAACACAGCAAACATGAGATTTTCAAATAAAAACAGTATTGAATTGGATTTTGTTGCATTTTCTCTTTAAAAATTGGACCTTCCTGTAAGAGATACCTTGGCATGTTTCCATGATTAGGTCTATATAAAACATATGTTAATAGCGATTTATAATTGCAAAATGCTTGTTGACAGAATGTACTTTAATAAATCTATGTTGTACAACAAAATGAATTATTTAGGCTGCCTGGTGGATAGCTTGGTGGGTTAGAGTGTCATCCCAATACACAAAGGTTGCAGGTTTGATCCCAAGTTAGGGCACATACAGGAACAGATTAATGTTTCTGTCTGTCACTCTCCCTTCCTTTCACTCTGAAATCAATAAATAAATTTTTTAAAAAGATAAAGATGAATTACTTGGAATGGAAAAGTCTTTTGGGGGATAAGACCCCTTCCTGCTTCATTTATTTACTTAATAGAATTTTCCTAGCCATCTCACATTTGTATGCTGTCCTAGTTTACTTTTTCTTTTCCAGTATCATTCATTCTATGTCATTCATAAGAGTGTACGAGATGAAAAGTCAAATAATACATGGATCATATTACCAAATGGTGGAAATCTGCATATCTAACAGCCAGTTAGAATTTTGTTTTGATTCATTTTATAAAATAGGTTTGTTAAAACTCTTTTTAAAATTTAATTTGATTTTAGAGAGAAAGGAAAGAAGAGAGAGAGTCAGAAACATCTATCTGTTTCTGTATGTACCCTAACTGGGGATCGAAACTGCAGACTGCATATCAGAACAATGTTCTAACCAACTGAGATATCCAGCTAGGGCTAAAACTCTTGTTTTTTAATTTTAATAATATATGTTATTTCAAGAATGATTAAAAATAAATCTTTTAAATAATTTTAAAAGATTATTGTTTAGTTCTTTATATTACTAAATATACTGGTTCCAAATATTTTAATTTTTAAAATTTTTTCTTGTTTTAGTATCTGTTTGCATGCAAAAGAATTAACTATCTGCATCAGAATCAAGTTATTATTCTTAGTACAGGAGTATAATTGCTATTATTTTATGTTTTTTATTTGAAATGTAAAGCTAGAAGTTATTTTTTGAAACTTTTAGATAAAACCATAAAATAATTCTTAAAACTTATTTTTATGAAAATTGTTGATGTTAATTGTTTTTATGATAACATTTATAATTTTCCTCAGTTAGGAAAAATAAACAATAGGTGTTGATTCAGAGTAGAGTATTAAAATATCAGCAAGCTTTGATAATTTCTCTACTCTGGAAAATTTTAAACCCTCAAATTGTGAAAAAGACTTCAATATAATATGTCAAGGATATAGAAGTAGGATTTTGTAACTAGATTTATATTAATGTCCATTTCTCTAGAAATTATTTTTCGAATCAATAACATAGGTTTTGTTCCTAGGTTGACTATATTTGCATTTTATATTGTATAGAGGATTTTGTCCTCTTATTTATTTTTATGAACTCAAATATATTTATAGTACATGATATATTTTGACACTGTGCTGGATGCTGGGTACAAAAAGGCAGACCTGGGAGATATTTCTGGTTTGGTTCCAGAACACCACAGTAAAGAGAATATCTCATTAGTGAGTCATAGAAATGTTTTGGTTAAGGTGACCAGATTTTAAAATTGGTAAAGTGGGACACCATTGACCAGGGGTGGGGGTGTGGGTGTGGGTGGGTTCTTGATTAAAAATTTGGTCTATATGGAGCAAAAAAATTTTCATAGAATGCAAAAATAGTATTGTAATATATTTTTTTAAATTTCAACATAAGTACAATTCACAAATATAATACATTAAAAAAATATGTATAGTATTATTTTATTCTTTGGCATATTTCTCATTTGAGTGAATTTTTTTAGTAGATTGCTGTCATTGTTTAAAAGGTCATGAAATTTTTCACAAGAATTTGTTAAATTATATTTCACACATAAAATGGCTTTCAAAGTCTCAAGACTTAATTTTGATTTTTCTGAAGTCAACACTTTATTTACCGTAGAAAAAAACGCGTTCAGTCACAGCACTAGTTCCTGGTAAAGACAGCGCATATTCTACAATTTTTATTGCATTATTGTATGGAACATGGTTTGTTTCCAAATGATGAAATATTTCTAACCATTTGTTGTCTATTGTGATTTTTGCTGATGCCCAAGATTTAACCTTTTACTTATCAATCTATTTTTTTAATAATGATACCTCATTAAAAAAGATCATTTTCGGAAATATTACTATATGGGAAATTTTGAGTGAGTCAGAGGGATCGGGTTACACGGTCCTAAAACTGATGCCGGAGCTGCACCAGCGGGCGGGAGGAGGCAGGAGCAGGCAGGGCATCGCCGCTCTAGCACATGAGCGGTTGCACACACTCTCTGCCTGGACTCGTCCTTGCAGAGGCTCTCTCCCTGTGTCCAGCCCCGCTGCCTGCTGGAGACCCAGCAGCTTGCGCCTCGTGGAGCCTGGAGCCACACGCCGGTGTCCAGGACGCGGGCCTATGGATAGCTAGGGAACTTGACAGCCGCTGCCCCAGCAGGTACTTCCTGCCTGAAGTTCTTTGTTTCGGGCTGCACAGGGCAGCCAGCTCGAGGCAGTGTGGGAGCTTCCAGGTGGAGGCAGGGTCTCCTTGCTGAAAACTGTATATTTTCTTCCCCTTCTCCTGGCGTTCCCTAGCTTTTTGTATATTCTTTTTTTTTTTTTTTTTTTTTTTTTTTACACGGACAGAGAGAGAGAGTCAGAGAGAGGGATAGATAGGGACAGACAGACAGGAACAGAGAGAGGTGAGAAGCATCAATCATTAGTTTTTCGTTGCTATCGCAACACCTTAGTTGTTCATTGATTGCTTTCTCACATGTGCCTTGACTGCGGGCCTTCAGCAGACTGAGCCACCCCTTGCTGGAGCCAGTGACATTGGGTCCAAGCTGGCCAGCTTTTGCTCAAGTCAGATGGGCCCGCGCTCAAGCTGGCGAGGTCGGGGTCTCGAACCTAGGTCTTCCACATCCCAGTCCGACGCTCTATCCACTGTGCCACCACCTGGTCAGGCGCTTTTTGTATATTCTTTCCAAAAATCGGGACTTTTTTAAAACACCGCAGGACGCAGGACAAATTGTTAAAAATCGAGACTGTCCCGCCAAAAGCTGGACATCTAGTCACCTTAGTTTTGGTTCCCAGTGTATATAAAAGATATGTTTATACTATAATATATTAAGTGTTCAATAGCATTATGTCTGTACATACCTTAATTAAAAATACTTTATTAGTAAAAAGTGCCAACCATCATCTGAACCTTTAGTGATTGTAATCTTTTTGCTGGTGGAGGGCCTTACCTTGATGTTGATGGCTGCTGACTGATCAGGTAGTGGTTGCTGAAGGTTGGCAAAGCTGTAGTAATTTCTTAAAATAAGACAACAGTGATGTTTGCTGTATCGAATGTTCCACAAAGATTTCTCAGCATGCAATAAATACTGTTTTATAGCAGTTAATGCACAGTAGGAATTCTTTCAAAATGGGAGTCAATTCTTTTAAACCCTTCCGCTACTTTATCAACTCAGTTTATGTACTATTCTAGATCTTTTCATGTCATTTCAACAATCTTCAAAGCAACTTTAGCAGGAGTAGATTTCCTCACAAGAAACTACTTTCTCTGCTAATCCAGAGAAGCAACTCCTCATTTGTTAAAATTTTATCATGAGATTACAGCAATTCAGTCATATCTTTAGGCTACATGTCTAATTATTTTAGTTCTCTTGCTAATTCCACCATATCTGCATTATTTCCTATTCTGAACTTTTGCACCCCTTGAAGTCAACCATGAGGGTTGGGATCATCCAAACTCCTGTTAACATTGATATTTGACCTCTTCCCATGCATCACAAATGTTCTTACTGGCATATAGAATGGCAAATTTTTTCAAGAAAGTTTTCAGTTTACTCACACAGATTCATCAGAGGAATCACTCACTACCTGTGGCAGCTATAGCCTTATGAAATTCATTTCTTTTTTTATGATAAATTTATTTATTTTTAAATGAGAGGAGGAGAGATAATGACAGACTCCTGCATGTGCCTGACTAGGATCTATCTGGTACCCCCTGTCTGGGGCTGATGCTCAAGTCAGCTGAGCTATTCTCAGTGCCCGGGGCCAACGCTGGAACCAGTTGAGTCACTGGCTGTGAGAGGGGAACAATGAGAGAAGGCAGAGAGGGTAGGGGAGAGAAGCAGATGGTCACTTCTCCTCTGTGCCCTGACCAGGAATCGAAACTGGGACATCTAGATGCTGGGCCAGCGCTCTATCCATTGAGCCAACTGGCCAGGGCCAAAATTCATTTCTTAAATATTACTGCTGAATCCATGCACTGAAGAAGTGATGTTGCATTAACAGGTATCAAAAAAAATAGCCTTGTTTTATATCTTCATCAGAGCTCTTGTGTGACAGGTGCATTGTCCGAGATGAGACAAGATTGAGCATGTTCAGGGTGGTATGGCCATAGATCAGTTGCATTGTTAATTAGCAGTATTTTGAAAGAAATCATTTTTCTGAGCAGTAGCTCTCAGCTGTGGGCTGACTATATTCAGTAAAACATGTTATAAACAGACATTCTGTCATCCAGGCTTTGTTGTCCCATGTATGGAACATAGGCAGAGTAGATTTAGTTTAAAGGCCCTACGATTTTCAGAATGGTAAATGAGCATTGGATTCAATTTAAAGTCACCAGCTACATTAGCCCCTAGCAAGAGAGTTGCCTGTTCTTTGAAACTTGGAAGACAGGTGTTGACCACCTGTCTCTTGTCTAGCTATGAAAGTCCTAGATGGCATCTTTTTCCAAAATAAGGCTGTTTTACTTACATAGAAAATATGTTGTTTATTATATCTACCTTCATTAATTATATTAGCTAGATCTTCTAGACAACCTGCTATAACTTCTATATCAACTTGCTGCTTCACCTTTATATTATGGAGATGGCTGCTTTCCTTTTACCTCATGAGTCAACCTTTGCTACGTTCAAACTTTTCTTCTATACCTTCCTCATCTTTCTTAACGTTCATAGAATTAAAGAGAGTTAGAACTTTGCTTGGATTAGATTTTGGCTTAAGGAACTGTTATAGCTGGTTAGCTCTTCTTTCCAGACTTTCTGCATAGCAGTAGCAAGGCTGTTCTGCTTTCTTATCATTCATGTGTTTACTGGAGTAGCACTTTTAGTTCCCTTTAAGAACTTTTCCTTTGCATTCACAATTTGAATGTTTGATACATGAGGCCTAGCTTTCAGCCTATCTCCACCTTTAACATGCCTTCTTCACTAAGCTTAATAATTTTTAACTTTGATTTAAAGAGAGAGATGTGCAATTTTTTTTTCTCCTTGAATACTTAGAGGTCATTGTGGGGTTATTAATTGGCCCAATTTCAGCATTGTTGTTTCTCAGGGTATAGGAAGGCCCAAGGAAAGGGAGAGCAAGTGGGGAATGGCTGGTCAATGTGGCAGTCAGAAAATACACAACATTTAATTAAGTTTGCCATCATATAGGGGTGTGGCTTGTGCCCCAAAACAGTTACAGTAGTAACATCACACATCTGAACACAGGTCACTATAACAAATATAATAGTAATGAAAAACTTTGAAACATTGTGAAATGACCGAACTGTGACACAGAGACATGAAGTAAACAAATGTTATTGGAAAAAAGGCACTAATAGACTTGCTTGATGCAGGGCTGCCACAAACCTTCAGTTTGTGAAAAATGTAATATCTGCAAAGTACAGTAAAGTGAAGGTCAATAGAATAAGGTACACCTGTAGTGTGATGTCTTAAGTTGCATACAGGCACCAATAAGGGGAAAGACAGACTTATAAATGAAGTACTACAGCATGATATGATGCTTATAATAAAATTCCTTATTAGGATCATAGAAAATATTTGTCACTAAGTTTTAATAGCTTATGAAGGGTAAGGCTGTGTATATGGAACTAATCACAACTATATATAAGGTGGTTCTATAAAATTAAAATTGTTTTAATTAGTGCTCCATTTTTGGCAAAAGGTAGCCTCCATTTATAATCTTCTAGCTTTCTAGGCAGTATTTAAGTATCATTTAATTTTAATATGCTATAAATTGAATTTTAAAAAATGGAGAAAATGAAATATAAATTACATTTGAAAATAACCCAAAAATGTAAAGTATATATGGCAAGATGGATTCTTTCATAAAAACTTTCCTTTGTTCTAAATCAGAATTTATTCTTTTTTAATTTTTACTAATTTTTAATTTATTGTGTTTACATGAATTCAAGTGTCCCATTGAATATAACTCCCTCATCCCCACCCCTGTGTTTCTTTTTATACCCCCTTAATCCCCCTCACCCTAACTCCCCCCTTCCCTCTAGGATTTGCTGTCCTGTTATCTTTATGTTATGTATATATAGTTTCACTAATCCCTTTACCTTCTCTGATCCCATCCCTTCATCTCCTTTCCCTCTGACTGCTGTCCCTTTGGTCCCTGTGACCCTGTCTCTGCCTCTTTTCCCTTCTTCAGTTCACTTTGTTCATTAGATTCCACAGATATTTGAGATCACATAATATTTTTCTTTCTCTGCCTGGCTTATTTCACTTAGCATAATAATCTCCAGATCTATCCATGCTGTCACAAAAGGTAAAATTTCCTTCTTTTTTACAGCTGCATATTATTCAATTCTGTATATGTACCACAGCTTTTTAATCCACTAATCCACTGAAGGACACTTGGGCTGTTTCCAGATCTTGGCTATTGTAAACAATGCTGCAATAAACATGAAGGTGCATTTCTTCTTTTGAATCAGTGATTTGGTATTTTTAGGATATATTCCTAAAAGTAGGATGGCTGGGTCAAAAGGCAGTTCCATTTTTAATTTTTTGAGGAAACCCCATACAGTTCTCCACAGTGGCTGCACCAGTCTGCATTCCCACCAGCAGAGCAGGAGAGTTCCCTTTTCTCCACACTCTCACCAGCATTTATTGTGTATTGTTTTGTTAATGAGCGCCATTCTGACTGATTTGAGGTGCTATCTCATTGGGGTTTTAATTTGCATTTCTCTGATGATTAGTGACATTGAACATTTTTTTATATGCCTATTGGCCATTTGTATGTCCTATTTGGAGAAGTATCTATTCAGTTCTTTGCCCATTTTTAATTGGATTGTTTACCTGCTTGGTGTTGAGTCTTAGAAGTTCATTATATATCTTGGATATTAACCCCTTATCAGATGTATTGGTAAATATGTTCTCCCATTGTGTGGTTTGTCTTTTTATTTTGTTCATGGTATCTTTAGTTGTACAAAAGCTTTTTAGTTTGATATAGTCCCATTTGTTCATCCTGTTCTTTATTTCACTTGCCTGTGGAGAAAAATTAGCAAAAATATTGCTATGAGAGATATCAGAGAATTTAGTGCCTATATTTTCTTCTAAGATGTTTATGGTTTCAAGACTTACATTTAAGTCTTTTTATCCATTTTGAGTTTATTTTTGTGAATGGTGTAAGTTGGTGGTCTAGTTTCATTTTTTTGCAGAAACCTCTCATTTTCCCAACACCATTTCTTAAAGAAACTGTCTTTACTCCATTGTAAGATCTTACCTCCTTTGTCAAGTATCAATTGACCATAAAGGCATGAGTTTATATCTGGGCTCTCTGTTCTGTTCAGTTGATCTGTATACCTGTTGTTATGCCAGTACTAAGCTGTTTGGAGTACAGTGGCCTTGTAATATAACTTGATATAAGGAAGGGTGATACCACCCACTTTATTCTTCATTTTTAAGATTGCTGAGGCTATTTGTGTCCTTTTTGGTTCCATATAAGTTTTGGAATATTCTATATCTTTGAAGTATGCCATTGGTATTTTAATAGAAATTGCATTGAGTTTATGAATTGCTTTGCATAATATAGACGTTTTAATGATGTTTATTCTTCCTATCCATGAACATGGTCTATGCTTCCACTTGTTTGTATCTTCCTTGATTTCTTTTATCAATATTTTATAATTTCCTAGTACAAGTCCTTTACCTCCTTGGTTAAATTTACTCATAAGTACTTTTGTTGTTGTTGTTGTTGGAATAGTGAAGGGGATTGTTTTCTTAATTTCTCTTTTAGACAGCTTATTGCTGGTGTATAAAAATACCACTGATTTCTGAATATTAATTTTATATTCTTCCACCTTGCCAAATTCATTTATCAGGTCCAGTAGTTTTTTGACTGAGACTTTAGGGTTTTTTTTGTACAGTATCATGTCATCAGCAAATAATGATAGTTTTACTTCTTCTTTTCCAATTTGGATGCCTATTATTTCTTCTTCTTGTCTGATTGCTATGGCTAGGACTTCCAGAACTATGTTGAATAAGAGTGGTGAAAGGGGGCACCTCTGCCTGATTTCTGATCATAAGGGGATTGGATTTAATTTTTGCACATTGATTATGATTCTGGCTGTGGGTTTTTTAGATGGCCTTTATCATGTTGAAGTATGTACCCTGTATTCCCACTTTGCTGAGAGTTTTGATCATAATTGGGTGCTGGATTTTATCAAATGCTTTTTCTGCATCTATTGATATTATCATGTGATTTTTATCTTTCCTTTTGTTTATGTGATAAATCATATTGGTTGATTTTCAAATATTGTACCAGCCTTACCTCTCCAGAATAAATCCCACTTGATCATCATGTATGATTTTTCTCATGTATTACTGGAGCAAGTTTGCTCATATTTTGTTGAGAATTTTAGCATGTAAGTTCATCAGGGATATTGGTTTATAATTTCTTTCTTTGTAGTGTCTTTGCCTGGTTTTGGAATGAGGATTATTCTTGCCTCATAAAAGGAGCTTGGAAGTCTTCCCTACTCTTGAATATTTTTAATAGCTTGAGAAGAATAGGTGTTAGTTCTTTGAATATTTGGTAAAATTTGCCCATGAAGCCATTTGACCCAGGACTTTTGTTTGCTGGGAGTTTTTTTGAGAACTACAGTGTGTCCGTAAAGTCATGGTGCAATTTTGACCCGTCACACATCAAAAGTGCACCATGACTTTACGAACACACTGTATTTCAATTTCATTTGTTGTAATCTGTCTGTTTAGATTTTCTAATTCTTTCAGATTGAGTTTTGGAAGATTATATGTTTCTAGAAATTTATCCATTTCACCTAGGTTGTCAGTATTTTTGGCATACAGATCTTTATAATATTTGCTTACAATTGTTTGTATTTCTATGTTGTCCATATTTACTTCTCCACTTTCATTTCTAATTTTATTTGAGTCCTCCCTCATTTTCTTTATAAGTCTGGTTAAAGTTTCATCAATCTTGTTTACCTTTTCAAAAAACCAGCTCTTAGTTTCATTGATCTTCTGTATTTTTTTTATCCTCTATGTCATTTATTTCTGCTCTGATATTTATTATTTTCTTCCTTTTACTTCCTCTGGGATTTATTCATTGTTCTTTTCCTAGTTCTTTTAGATGCAGGGTTAAGTTCTTTATTTGAGCTTTTTCTTCTTAAGGTATGCCTGTAGTGCTATGAAGTTCACTCTCAGGACTGCTTTTGCTGTGTCCCATAAATTTTGAGTTTTTGTATGTTCATTTTCATTTGTTTCAAGGAAATTTTTTATTTCTTCCTTGATGTCATTGTTAACCCATTTGTTATTTAATAACATACTATTTAGCCTCCAAGTGTTTGAATGTTTCTCAGTTTTTCTATCGTAGTTGATTTCTTGTTTTATGTCATTGTGATCAGAGAAGATGCTTGATATGATTTCAGTCTTCTCTAATTTATTGAGACTCGTTTTGTGTCCTGACATGTGGTCTATTCTAGAGAATGTACCTTGAGTACTTGAAAAGAATGCATATTTTGCTGCTTTGGGTTGAAGGGTTCTGAAGATACTTATTAAATCCAGTTGATCTAGTGTGTCATTTAAGGCTGCTATTTATTTGTTAATTTTCTATCTGGATGATCTATCCATTGATGTTAGTGTGGTATTAAAATCCTCTACTCATAGTATTACTGTTGATCTCGCCCTTTATGTTCATTTACCTGCTTTATATATTTAGGTGCTCCTGTATTAAGCGCATAGATATTTACAATAGTAATATTCTCCTGTTGGATTGCTCCCTTATCATTATATAGTGACCTTTATCTCTTACTTTAGTCTTTGTTTTAAAGTCTATTTTGTCAGATATAAGTATTGCTACCCCAGATTTTTTTTTTCATTTCCATTTGCATAAAATGCTTTTTTCCATCCCTTCACTTTTAGTCTATGTGCATCTTTTGTTCTGAGTTGGGTCTCTTGTAAACAGTATATGTACGGGTGCTGTTTTCTTATTCATGCAGCTACTCTAAATGTAAATGGAATAATTGGAGCATTTAATCCATTTACATTTAAGGTTAATATTGATATGTGTTGTTTATTGATATTTTATTCTTTAAATATACAATCCTTTTTTTCTCATTTTTATTTTCTTTGCTCTTTTTACAGCAGGCCCTTTAACATTTCTTGCAATACTAGTTTAGTTGTAATGAAATCCTTGAGTATTTTTTTGTGTCTGGAAAGCTTTTTATTTCTTCTTCAGTTTTAAACAATAGCTTTGCTGGATAAAAAAATCTTGGTTGTAGGTTCTTGCTTTGCATCACTTTGACTATTTCTTGCCTATCCCTTCTGGCCTCAAGTGTTTTTGTTGAGAAGTCAACTGTCATCCTTTTGGCAGCTCCTCTGTAGGTAATTAGCTGTTTTCTCTTGTAGCTTTTAGTATTCTTTGTCTCTTAACTTTGACACTTTAATTATGATGTGTTTTGCCAAAGGCCTTTTGGGGTTCCTCTTTAATGAAATATTCTGTGCTTCTTGAACTTATATGACTTTTTCCTTCATCAATTTAGGGAAATTTTCAGCTATGTTTCTTCAAATAGGTTCTGTATTCCTTGTTTATTCTCTTCTCCTTCAGGAACTCCTCTATGATGTTGATGTTGTTTCTCTTCATGTTGTCACAGAACTCTTAAAGTTTCCTCAGACGTTTTGAGCCTCTTTTTTTTTTTGATGCTCTGCTTCCAGGTTTTCATTTATCTTGTTCTCTAAATTGCTGATTTGATCTTATGCTTCATCCAGCCTGCTGTTGATTTCTTCTAGTGCAGTCTTTATTTCTGATATTGTATTTGTCATTTCTGTGGTTTTTTTTTTTATGATTTCAATGTCTTTTCTGATGCTTGCTATCTCTTTATTTCGGTGCTTGTTATGTCCCTTTATGGTTGCTCTAAGATCCTTGAGAATCCTCAAAATCATTGTTTTAAACTCTGCATCTGTTATTTTGGTTACTTCCATCTCATTCGGTTCTTTTTCTGGGGATTTCTCTTGTTGATTCATTTGGGTCGCATTTCTCTGTCTGCCCATTTTATTTGTGTAGTAGCGCTGTCTGACGTTGAAATTTTTGAAGAAGATGAAATTGGTGGTACTGTCCTCCAGGCCACTTGTTTCCCTTTTTCTAGGAATGCTTCTTGAGGGTACTCTTTTCCCTCTTGTTGTATGTGAATATTGGACGTAGTTGGTCTTTTCATGAGTACGTTTATCCCTTCAGGCTGTCTGGCTCTAAGCATCAACCTTGATTATGTGTATTATAAACTGTGCAACATCTGTCCTCTTGGGCATATTTATTCTCCACAATGTCTGGTGCCTGCTAGACTCCACCATTGGGTGTGCTGCTTCTGTAGGTAGTTGAGACTAGGGTTGGTGCTCTCTGCCACCCACTACCCGTAGTATTCGCTCTAGTTCTTCTTGGGTTGGTATCAGGTGTTTGTAACCCAATGTGTGCTACCGGTCTGCAGCTATGATACCTTTGGAGGTTTGTATCTGCATTTTCTGTGTCCAGGTACTATGGGAGGGGCCAACCATTGTATAAGGATCAGCTTCCTTCTGCTGAGAGATGGCAAGAGCTCTGTAAAAGCCCAGAGCTCTGTAAGATTTGTCTCCACTTTTTATTTTCTTCTCCTCCTCTTGCAGCTGCTTGGTCTACCCACAGAGTGTTCTGTAGAATGACTGTAGGGTGGGCTCATGCTGGTCTCACCCAACAAACTCTACAGGTTGCACACTTGGTGGGTTAGGGCAGCTGAAGGTGTGAATACATTGTTTGTGGGCCCCCCTACTTCTGGAGTCTCTTGGTCAGGAGCTTAGTACAGGGAATATGGACTCTACTCCAGAGCTTGATCCCTCAGACACTGCTGGATACTCAAATTTTAATTCTCCCCAACAAGGTGAGCAGCAGGTTTAAACTGAGTGTGGCTGACAGTCACCTCTGTAGAAATTCTTTCAGCACTTGAGACCCCAGTCTCAGGGAAAAAGACTCAGAGAGTCCTCTCCTGGTGCTGACTGTGTTCCTCCTGGAGGTGGCTAAGCCCCTCGAGCAGATCCAACAATAGACTCATAGGGACCCACACTTTAAATGTCCATGTTCCAAGCCTCTCTCCCTTCCCACTGTGGAATCTAGCCTAGCAGAGGCTAGATTCAGCACCCAGGCCAGCTGACTATGAAGCTCCACCCTATCCAATGCACACGAGCTACTGTGCTGGTGCTGATCATATAGAGCAGAACTCATCTCAGCTGGGCCTGATGTGAGAAGCTTTTCCTTAGGATACCACTCTAGTAAGGGTTGTTAGGTCCTGAACCAATTCTTTCAACAGCTGGCCTCTGAATGTGCCAGCCTTGGGCCTGCCTAGCAAGAACTCAGCTCAAACCAATGGGAGACACTGCTTGTAATTGGCCATCAGCAACCTTATTGGAGCTACAATCAATTAAGAGTTTGTGACTACCATTGCTGGGCCCATGTATACATGGAAATACCAAGCTGCACTCCTAGGCTGGCTTTTACCCACTCTGGTCCTGGGGGAAAGTCCACTCAAAAGGCCCAGTTTCCCCGAGTCTTGCCTCCAGCAGCATTTATGCTGGCTGCTTGTTGGGCTCAGCCACTGAAAAAACATCTGCTAGAGTCTAGAGCCTGCAGCAATTCATTGATTAGGAAGGGTAATGGGTTTGGCTCCGCCCCTTGGCCCCAGGTATCAGTCTGTCTAGACTTTTTCACAGACCTCAATAGGGTGTGGCCCCAAGAGTCTGATGGGTTTGGCCTCTAAGACCCAGAGGTGTGATCTTCCCCCTCTCCTGACAGTTTCAGCTGAGTCTCTTGTGAGGTGGAAATACCAGTCATAGACTTGGGAGAGTGTGGGGGAGCTTCAGTCTCTACACCAGAAAACTGAGTCACTGATGTGCCCCATGCTTCCTGGCCTCTCAGAACAACCCATCTCCATCCCTGGAGTAGGAGAGACTCCCAAGGGCGAAGCAGCTACTTTTCTCCAGGCTGATGCTGCACAAAGGGGATGCTCCTCCCAAGAAAGATGGCAACTGCAGTACTGGAGAATGACTCAGCACAGGGGTTCTTGTGGCTGTCGCCCACGTTGTTCCTTCCTGGGCCTCCAACTTTACATTCTCCTCCTGCAATTCCAGTTCTCTCAGTTCTCCCCAGCCAGAGCCCCAGGTAAGTAGCTGAGAACAATGTTTTCTGTGTAGGCCCTTTAAAACAGAGTCTGCTTCCGAGAGCTATGTCTTCCTGCGGACAGAAACCTGGCTTTTTTCACAGCTGAATGATGTCTGGGCGCCTCTTCTAGGCTCTGGGGCTCTAGGCTGGGGCTCCAGACCTGGGGCTGAGGACTCAACCTCTCAGGGAAACCAACCCCGTTGTGAAAGTCCCTCTGGGCTGCTACTTGCTCCTGGGAGTGGCACAGACCGTTCTTCGACTCTGCCCTTCCTACCAGTCTCAGTGTGGCTTCTTCTGTGATCCTTGTTTATAGACTCCTCTTAGTTTAGTCCAAAGTTGGATTTTCAAGATAATTGTTCTTAAATTAAGTTGTAATCCACTTTGGTCCTGGGAGGTGGCAGTTGGAACATCCGCCTACTCCATCACCATCTTTCTTCCTCCTAAATCATAATTTATTTTAAGACTAATTTATATCTGAATTCTCGTGGTATGTTAGATGTTTATTTCAAATAATCAGTTTATAGACTGAGAAATGAGGAAGGCACACTAGTAGTTTCATCAGAAATTTCCGGGATCTACTATCAGGATTTGTTTCATGGTTCAAACAGAAAGTCCTGTATACTTGGGGGTTAATTCCAGAGGCTAGGACTAAAATTTGTATTAATCTTTCTCTCATTGGAAACCACAAACAACTGCAGAAGTCAGCTTCATGAAGTATCTAAGGTTTTTTAGTCTGAGAAACTTGATTTGAACACCACTTTAAAATGTGTGTATGGGTAATTTATTTTCCTACTTTATTTACAAAATGATTCAGTTAGCTTACCATGAATATTAGTATTTTTGTTGTTTTGTTTTTTTGTTTGTTTTTTACAGGGACAGAGAGAGAGTCAGAGAGAGGGATAGATAGGGACAGATAGACAGGAATGGAGAGAGGTGAGAAGCATCAATCATTAGTTTTTTGCTGTTGTTGCGACACCTTAGTTTTTCATTGATTGCTTTCTCACATATGCCTTGACCGTGGGCCTTCAGCAGACTGAGCAACCCCTTGCTGGGTCAGCGACCTTGGGTCCAAGCTGGTGAGCTTTTGCTCAAGCCAGATGGGCCCCCGCGCTCAAGCTGGCGAGTTCGGGATCTCGAATCCGGTTCCTTCCGCATCTCAGTCTGACGCTCTATCCACTGAGCCACCGTCTGGTCAGACTGAATATTAGTTTTATTAGATCAATTTATTGGCAGCTAGTTAGTAGAAAGTAGCAAATCTAAACTTTTTCTTTTAAATCTGAATGAACACCTATCCCTGTTTATCTTTGACACCTATTGCTTAAATCTATGGAAATCCCTTGGCTTCTTGACT
The DNA here is from genome assembly GCA_037038555.1 of Rhynchonycteris naso. NCBI lineage: Eukaryota > Metazoa > Chordata > Mammalia > Chiroptera > Emballonuridae > Rhynchonycteris > Rhynchonycteris naso. Next base: position 153,441,606 of record CM073000.1, on the reverse strand, counting down.
CCAGTCTTTGCATTCTTGCTTTTAGAGCATCCTGAAGTTTAATGTCCTGCCTTATTTCTCTGATGTTGGTTGGTCTGCTCTGGGGTAATGATTGGTAAATCTCCATGTTTCCCCTTTTAACCCATTTCATTCAACTCCTTTCCCATTGTCCTTTGGCGTCTTTCTTTCATATTGCCTCTTCTTTTTCAGCTCTCTTATTTCATTTTAGAGATTATAATTCTTTCCACCCCATTTCTTCTTTCCTCTCTTGAGTTTACCCATCTCTATTTCTGTATTTCCCTCTCCTTTGTCTGTCTCCCATCTTTCTATTTTGAAGCTACTAATCTGGTCTTCCAAATCAAATGTTCACGTCTTTGGTGTTTGGTAGAAGGTGGAACACAGTAGAGTAAATCACTTGTTAGTGGTGTTACCCTAATGTCCTATTAGGAGATTTGACTAGTGTGCCATTGCTTATGTGGACATTCTTACCCAGCCTGAGAAGGAAACACTGCTTGCAAGAAGGAAATTTTACAAGTTGAGTGGACCTTGACACTTAACTAGGTCACATAAGATGTCAGTATCGAAGGTGTTTGAGTATGTTGGATTTAAATTTAAAAAAAGTTCTTAAACACATCTTACACAATAATTAATCACCTGTAGACAGTACTGACTACAGTGGAAATGAGTGTTCTTAAGAATTTCACCCCTTATCGTAGGGTGGTTCTAACTTTGGATAATATTTTGTGTTCAGAAAGACAAGCTAGTCTTTGATATTTTTCAGTGAAATTTCTGCTTTGTCATATGTCCCATGGTACTTGGACCAGTTGCTGTTTAATGGAACAATGGTGTTACTACCTATTTGATCAGCAGTATAGATGGTGGCTTCCACAAGAAAACAGTGCTTTCTCTTACATTCTTATTTCACTAATACTTATACCTCAAAAGGCATTTTCAGAAATATTAGCTTTCATGAGCCTACCAACTCTGCAAGATATTTAGGGCAGGTAATATCATTATATTGAATTGAAAAATGGATGTTCATAGAAATAACTTATCCAGTATTATCTAGCTAGTTGGTACCACAATTGAATTTGAATTCAATTTAGTGTATTGTGTCATAATGGTTTCTATTTGTTGAATAGTAATTTCAAAACAGTAAATTTAAAATATCATATTTAGATCCATATTTTAAAATTCAAAATATATGCTACCTACCACTTTAGGATTGCCAAATAAAATACAGCATGCCAAATTCCATTTGAATTTCAGATAAAACAACAGATACTCTTTAGTGTAAACACGGTGGTGGGCATAAGTTCGGTTTACAATTAGTTGTTTGTATGGAAATATAGCATAATAATTAATAAATAAAAGCACAAGAATAAACTCTGTTTATGTCCTCACAACTGAAAATCTACTGTTGCTCATCCCTGTATATTTTATGCATGTTTATATTTTCATTTGCTAAGTCTGGTGCCACTACTTCAGGTGTCTTTTCCTAATTCTTATTTTCCCCAACAGAGGAAGCTCTGTTTTCCTTGAACCCGAGGATTTTGGTTTTCTCCCTATGGTTCTTTGCATTTCACTTCAGTTGTTTGTAAAACTGACCCTTTATTTCTGTAAGGCTGAGAGCTCCTAGAGGTATTTAGTTTTCAACGTTTCTGCGCTTTACCCCTTAAAAGACTGAATCCTTAAATCCAGTGCCCTGTTGAGCCATATGATAGCCTGAGGCAAAGATATTTTAAGATGTGCACTTCTATATATACTTATTAAAATATACTATCATATTTTGTACCGATGTAAAAATAAAAGCTCTCTGGTCAAAAAGTATCTTCTATAAAGCACATTGACCACTCTATTGGACACCATTATCAACAATAATAAACTGTTGTGGTGGAGAACAGCATCATGGACAGGGAGCTAGCAGCCAGCTGATTGGAAGTGGTGGTTTCTATGATAAGATAATGCAGGATCATAAAACAAACAACAATGACCCATCTTTGTTTAAAATTTATGTTTTATTCATCATTGATATTTTTCATTAATTTTTATTCTTTAAAATATTGCACTAAACTATTACCTTGATTACTAAGTATTTTTTATTGCCTTTTTAAATCTTGTGCTTCCATTTTAATCTTTGGGGGATACAAGAAGTTATTTTATTTTAGTACCTACTTATGTTTTTATATCTTGACTACCTGTATATTCCAGTTCATAGATGACCTTGAATATTAAATTTTTAGAACTCATTAAGTCTAATCCCTTATATATAGATAAGAAACTGATCATAGTGTCAACGTTGAGATTAAAATTCTTTGCTCATGTGGTTTCTCTGGGCTATATAGGTTTCCCCATGAAAGAATATATCATTTAAGTCCTTTTATTTAATCTTTGATATTAAATTTCCAGAGAATTAAGACTGTCATTTGAGCATATTGAGTTCATTATTGGAGAGATTAATGCATATTGTTTATCTCTAGGCCACTTATTTTTAAAAGTTTACGAGATTTTTCACAGAGAAAAACAATGCCTATTTAAATTGCCTTGCTGTTTTGCATAACAGAAAGATTGGTTTTGGTTTTTATGGATAACATTTGAGTCCAGGTTCGTGTCAGCAATGACACGCGTAGCCATTTCCGATGACACGCGGCTGCATACCAGAGAAGTATGGGGCCACATGTCGAGAAGGACGTTTCATCCTTGGCTCCTGCATGGCCAAGTGCAGTAGCCAAGGATAAAACATTTGCTGTAGTGTAGACACTCTGTGCTGGAGGTCTGTAGGCCAAAACAACAGAATTCTGGCACAGAACATCTAATTCTGGGATTTCAGGTTAGGTCGTTTTTCTTGAAGTGACATACCACCTGAGTGATGCTCGGGTTTTTTTGGCCAATTTTGACACACCAAGCTCAAAAGATTGCCCATCACTGGTCTAGGTCATAGTTATATTCTCAAAAAGTTCCACTATTGTAATTATCTGCCTAAGCAAAGTTTCTTCTAGGTGTCTATAGATGGCTGTGTTCTCCTAGGATTGCCCTCTTGACTTCTGATTTGGGAATTAAGTGTTTGGAAGAAACATTATCTCACCTTCCTATATATCTTGCTTCATTAGAGCTGATGAAGTGAGATCCGCGGTAAATACAGATTGTTAGAGAAATGACAGACAACTTGGTACATCTTGTAGGAGACAAGCTGAAGAGTTTATTGACAGGTTGTCCTGTAATTTTGTGAAGCAAAGAGAGTTTTCTTTATTGACCATTGAGACAGATGGGCTCAAGTTTGATGGCCTTAGTTTAGTTATGTTTTTATTTGGATGACTTTTCATCCTTTTTATAGTAAGTAAGGCAAGTAGATCTACTAGAGTTTGTCCAGTATGAGTTATGAGGCAACTAGTATGTAAAGTACAATATTTGATGCTCTTATTTAAAGAAAGTTCAAAGATTTAGAAAGAAAATAAACTACACTTAGGACTTCAGCAAACTGTTATGCTAAAATTATAGGACTCACAAAGAACCTTATGGTATGTTACTTAGCCAGACATTCTGAGAAGGACAGATTTTGTTAATATAGCAACCATAAGGAGTGAGGGACCCACATAACAGCTAAGGTTGTCAGATTCATCAGTATGCTGAAATCATTGTATAGAAAGTTGTAGGGGAAAAGATCACTTTTAAACTCATAGATTATTGATTGTGAAGGGCAAAGCTACATTTACAATGATGTAATCCACAGGCATTACCTTAATCAGGTGATCAATTGTCAACATCGATAATGGGAAAAATGGACATTATGTGCTTAATCTGAACTTAATTACAAAGCAGTAATCAGACAAATTGAGATTTTAGGATATCCTATCAGACAGTTGATATGGACTCTTGAAATATGTCAATGTGATGAAAGGCAAGAACAGAAGTTAAATGTGACAGTCAAGTACAATGCATGATCCTTTGTTGGACTGAAAAAATGTATTAAAACATAATAGGGACCAATATCTCTAATGAAAACAGATGCTAAAATACTAAACAAAATATTAGCAAATCAAATACAACAACATATTAAAAAAATAATACATCATGATCAAGTGGGATTTATCCCAGAATCACAAGGATGGTTCAACATATGTAAAACGGTAAACATAATACAGTATATCAACAAAACAAAGAACAAAAACCACTACCTTTTCTGCATCTATTGATATTATCAATAGATGCAGAAAAGGCATTCGATAAAATACAACACAATTTTATGTTTAAAACACTCAACAAAATGGGTATAGAAGGAAAATATCTCAACATAATAAAGACTTTATGATAAACTATCAGCTAACATCATATTAAATAGCATAAAACTGAAGACTTTTCTCCTTATTCAGGAACAAGACAGGGATGTCCACTCTCTCCATTCTTATTTAACATGGTGCTGGAAGTTCTAGCCAGAGCAATCAGACAAAAAAAGAAATAAAAGGCATTCATATTGGAAAAGAAGAAGTAAAGGTTTCAGTTTTTGCTGATAATATGATCCTATACATTGAAAACCCCAAAGACTCCACAAAAAGATTACTAGAAACAATAAACCAATACAGTAAGGTTGCAGGATACAAAATTAATGTACAAAAGTCCATTGCCTTTTTATATGCCAACAATGAAACATCAGAAAAGGAACTAAAAAAAAAAATCGCCTTTATGGTTTAAAAAAAAAGAACCCTCAGAATAAACATAACAAAGAATGTAAAGGACCTATATAATGAAAACTACAAAGCTGAGTAGTATTCCATAGTATATATGTACCATATCTTATTGGTACATATATGTACCATATCTTATTGGTCCATAGTATATATTGTTAAGTGAAATTGAAAAAGATACAATGAAATGGAAAAATACTTCTTGTTCTTGGATAGAAAGAATAAACATAGTCAAAATGACCATATTACCCAAAGCAATATACAAATTCAATGCAATTGCCATCAAAATTCCAATGACATTTTTTAAAGAAATGGAACAAAAACTCATCAGATTTATATGGAACTATATAAAAACCCCAAATAGCCAAAGCAATCCTAAGGAAAAAGAACAAAGCTGGAGGCATTACAATACCTGACTTCAAATTATATTATAGAGCCAGAACAATCAAAACAGCATGGTATTGGCAGAAAAATAGACACTCAGACCAATGGAATGGAATAGAAAGCCCAGAAATAAAACCACATATATATGGTCAAATAATTATTGATAAAGGGGCCAACAACACACAATGGAGAAAAGAAAACCTCTTCAACAAATGGTGCTGGGAAAACTGGAAAGCCACATGCAAAAGAAAGAAACATGACTACAGTTTGTCACCTTTTACTAAAATTAATTCAAAGTGGATCAAAGACCTAAATATAAGACCTGAAACAATAAAGTACATAGAAGAAACCATAGGTACTAAACTCATGGACCTTGGTTATAAGGAGCACTTTATGAATTTGACTCCAAAGTCAAGGGAAGTGAAGGCAAAGATAAATGAATGGGACTACATCAGACTAAGAAGTTTTTACACTGCAAGAGAAACTGACAACAAAACAAACAGACAGCCAACTAAATGGGAGATGATATTTTCAAACAACAGCTCAGATAAGGGCCTAATATCCAAAATATACAAAGAACTCATTAAATTCAACAACAAACAAACAATCCAATAAAAAAAAATGGGAAGAGGACATGAACAGACACTTCTCCCAGGAAGAAATACAAATGGCCAACAGATATATGAAAAGATGCTCATCTTCATTAGCTATTAGAGAAAGGCAAATCAAAACTACAATGAGATACCACCTCATGCCTGTTAGATTAGCTATTATCAACAAGACAGGTAATAACAAGTGTTGGAGAGGCTGTGGAGAAAAAGGAAGCCTCATCCACTGTTGGTGAGAGTGTAAAGTAGTACAACCAATATGGAAGAAAGTATGGTGGTACCACACAAAACTAAAAATAGAATTATTGTATGACCCAGCAATTCCTCTACTGGGTATATACCTCCAAAACTCAAAAACATTGCTATGTAAAGACACATGCAGCCCCATGTTCATTGCAGCATTGTTCACAGTGGCCAAGACATGGAAACAACCAAAAAGCCCTTCAATAGATGACTGGATAAAGAAGATGTGGTACATATATACTATGGAATACTATTCAGCCATAAGAAATGATGATATCGGATCGTTTACAATAACATGGATGGACCTTGATAACATTATACTGAGCGAAATAAGTAAATCAGAGAAAAACAAGAACTGTATGATTCTATACATAGGAGGGACATAAAAATGGAACTAAGACATTTACAAGACTGTGGTGGTTACAGGGGAGGGTGGGAAAAGAGGGTGGAAGGGGAGGGGAGGGGCACAAAGAAAACCAGATAGAAGGTGACAGAAAACAATTTGACTTTGGGTGATGGGTATGCAACATAATTAAATGTCAAAATAACCTGGAGATATTTTCTCTGAACATATGTACCCTGATTTACTAATGTCACCCTATTAAAATTAATAATAAAAACATAATTGGGACAAGTGGAAATTGTATAAGAGAAAGATATATGAAAGTTAAATTTGTTGGGTATGATAATAATGATATTGTGATTTAAGAGGGAATGTCCTCCTTTGAATATACATATATTTTGAAGTATTTAAAATAAAATGTTAGATGTTTGAAACTTTCAAGTGATTCTACAAAGAAAATATATGTCAAGAGAGCAATAAAGCAAATATGGTAAAATGTCAACAATTAATAAACCTATTTGACAGATTTCTTTTTCAAAGATTTTATTGATTTTAGAGAAAGGAGAAAGAGAGAGAGAAGGTGGTGGGAGGATTGATAAACAGCAATTCATAGTAGTTGCTTCTCATATGTGCCTTGACCTGGCAAGCCTGGGGTTTTGAACCAGCGACCTCAGCATTACTGATGGATGCTTTATCCACTGCGCCACCACAGGTCAGGCACCTATTTGACAGATTTATAGGTATACATTTTACTCAAGACTTTTAAGCATGTTTGAAAATTTTCAAAATTAAAAGTTAAAAGCAAACAAATCAGCCAACAAATAACTATGTACAAGATTGAAAGTTAAGGAGCATAAGGTCAGAAGAAATCTCCCAAGAGTTCTCTATCTGGTTTTCTTTCTCCAATACATTGGATTTAGGAGCAGGAAAAAATCAAGATAAAGAGGAGTATTTTTAAAATATAAGCCATACGTGGTATATAAGAAAACTCTTAAGATAATATGGGACATCTTAAAGTTAGGGTTTTTTTTCCCAATTCATAATAGATTAATGGATCATTAACTTGAACTTAATATGAAAAGGAATGAATGTGACTTTCTGAAAGTACAGAGCTGTGATAGTAGGATCTATATTTGGAATGCTAAGCTACAGCCATTGTCATGGACTGTCCAAAGAGACTCATGCATCTAGGGTAGTTAATGAAGCTAGGACTAGAGCTCAGTGCTTTTATGCTTAACAGATGCTTAACATAATTCAAAGAGCAGACTGAGGAAGCTTGAATGTAAGGTTGAGATTGACTTACACTTAAGTAATATAAATGGGTGAGATGTCAAAGTATTGAGAAACCAAGTACCAGTCAAAAACTATCTTTGAAGCTAAGACATTCTTCAAATGACAGATTCTTTTTCTTAATTTTTATATGTAATAATTAATAGTCATTTATTTAGTTGTGCTATTTGAACTTTAATAAAAATCTCCTTCATAGTAAGTACACTGTTAAGTGACTTACCCAAAGGCTCAGATCAATTCAGCATGGTGGCAACATGATTGATTTTGAGCCTGGATCATCAGACTAAGCAGTCCTTTATTTCAGTATGTCATCTTCATACCTCCCTCAGATAATTTGTCAGAAGATTTAAATGATATCATGCATATGAAAAGGCTAGAGAAATTAAAGGGTTTATTCCATACATAATTCAGGTATTTTTAAATTGAATGTTTACATTGAAGGCTTTAAGGAAAAGAAATCCGATGTAGTTCCTACCCTCAGGGAATTTATAGGTTGTTGAATGGGATATGATATGATATAAGTCGTTATCATCCTACAAACTGCACTGTGATCATGTACCACAAAACAGTGCTGGGAAGAGAACAGATTTAGGAGTCACATAAGCAGACCCTAGTATTTGCCATGTACTATGTGACCCGAATTATGATTTTATAATAAGGAAAGTGAGAAACCTCTGCTTTGCATATGAGTCGTGAGGAATGATAATGTCTTTATAGCACAGTAACTGACACATAGATTACATTCCGTAGGTAATAGTAATGATACTGCTTGACCTATTTTTATTTTTTTCAACATTCTGTATTTTCCTCAGAACCAGTGTCACCACTTGGTGGCAGCCATCAGAATTGCATATGCTGACATAGAGGATCAACTCACTTGGCCTGTTGTGTGCCCTTTGAGACCTCCATGAAGTATTAATCTGTAGTCTGGATGCATTTATATATCTCTTTTTTTATTTCGTATTATATTTGGTTTGTTTCCAGTTTTATGCTATTATGAGCAGTGCTACTGATGTGACTATTCTTTATACATACCTCTCAAGCACACATACAAGTTTCTTGAGGGCATATACCTAGGTGTGGAACAGGTAAATTATAGGGCTGTGTATGTTCCACTGATATTTACAAGTGGTCAACTAAATTTATACTCAAAACACCAGGCCTGACCTGTGGTGGTGCAGTGGATAAAGCGTCGACCTGGGAAAACTGAGGTCGCCAGTTCAAAACCCTGCACTGGTCTTGTCAAGGCATATAGGGGAGTTGATGCTTCCAGCTCCTCCCCCCTTTCTCTCTTTCTCTCTCTCTCTCTCTCTCTCTCTCTCTCTCTCTCTCTCTCTGTGTCTCCTCTCTAAAATGAATAAATAAAAAGAAATTAAAAATAACACCAGTGGATGAGAGGCCTTCTGTCCCGTATTCTCACAAATGCTTGTGTGAGAACACCTTCTTAATTATTACTCAAACTACCGAAGTTTAAAAGAAATCTCAGTGTAGTTTTATTTGTACTTACTGGATTAGATAGCATGCTTTGCAATTTATTTAGACCTTTTTTTTATGTCTTACTATAAGATTTCATAATTTTTCTCATCAAGAGCTAGCACATATTTTGCTAATTATTTCTAGACATGGTATTTCTATTGTAAATGGTTTTTTTAAAAAAAAGTTTTCTAACTCTTGCTGGTATGTAGAAATACAATAGGCTTTTTAATGTTAATTTTTGTATCGGACAACTTTGTTATTCTCTTACTAATTTAGCTGTAGATTATTTGGGGTTTTCTACATAGATACTAACATTTATAAACGATGACAATTTTGTTTCTTATCTATTGTGTAGCTTTTTTTTTTTTTTTGCTTTAGGCCACTTTCTAAGGTTCTTACAACTTTAGAATTTTTGTATTTCTTTTATTGAGGAAAATGGTTTATTATTCTGTCTTGACGTTTTTCTCCATTAATGCTTTTGTCTTTAGGTATCTTTAATATAGCACATAGCCTTTTTTTTTTTTTTTTTTTTTTTGCCTTTCTTTTAAAGAATATAATACTAGCTGCAGAGTTTAAGTTATTTGCATTTATATGACTTCTAACATTGGATTTTTCAACCAAGTTATTATTATTTTTTATTTATTTTACTCTCCTAAATGCCCCCCATCTCACCGCATTTCCTCTTACCACCCTCACTATTTTAATATACATAACACTGGGGAACAATTCTTTTTCATTTTCTGTTGCATGAGGTTTTAGAATTTTTTCTATGTATTTCTGCATCGCTGATTCCCAATCTGAAATACTTTATTTGGTGCATGCTCTAGTTTTTATGAAATTTTGATTCCTTTTTGTTACAATTAATGGCATGCATTGGTTTTTAAATTGGAGTTAAAGGTCAATGACTCTTGGATTGAACATAACCGCAAGGCAATTAATGTTTTACAAACATCACTTTTACATAATCTAGTTGTTTTTAAATGTAAAAAAATATTATCTGATCAAAACACCCTCTTATTTTGTTTTAAGATTGAATCATGGCTTCTTCAAGTAGGCATAAATGTAAGAATAGTCTTGACACCTTCTGTTATATATGTGGCTGTTACACACTTCAACGTCAAAGGCCCAATATTTCATCATTTGTGACACGTGCATATATTGCCTATTTTCAAGTTCCCCTTGGCAATCAAGACAAGAATTGGGCTTCTCATATTGTGTGTCATAATTGTAAGGAAATGCTTTGTGACTGGGCAAAAGAAAAATGCCAGGAATGGCTTTTGGTATTGCCATGGTTTGTTGTGAACCATGTTATTTCTGTCTGATCCATACAAAGGGCATCAGCAAGAAAAAACAGCATATGATCACATATCCTGATATTCCTTCAGCAGTATGACCTATCCCACACTGAGAAACTCCCGGTTCCAGTTTTCAATGGTTTTCTTTCTTCTAAGGACGAAGAATGTGAACATGGTGATCAACTGTAATTTGATAAAATGCTTTAGGAAATGGTTGTAGAATCTGAAGGGTCTTCCTCTGATGCCAAGCAGTCATTAACCCCTCAGCAGTTTAGCCAACCTGAATTGAATGACTTAGTAAGAGATTTGGGCCTATCAAAGAAAGCAGCTGAGTTGTTAGCCTCCAGGCTTCAAAAAAATGATGTACTTCACTGGTCAGCTAATGTATCCCATTTCAGGAAGCATGAACAAATTTTTGTGGACTTTTTTTCTGAAGACAAACACTTTGTTTACTGACATGATATCAGTAGTCTTTTCAGCCAGCTAGGTGTTACCATATACAGTTCAACAGAATGGCGGCTATTTCTTGACAGCTCTAAATGATGGCAGACTACTGCTGGAGCATCAAACGAGATTGTCCTCAACAAGTACACAAACTCAGAGCTACAAACGCAAAATTTTGCCTGAATAGAATTTAAGTAAGTTCTGTGCAAATTTTATGATTAAAGTAAGTGTTTTAATATGTCCTATTTTGAAATTGTAGACAAATTCTGATGCAGTTATATCTTTAGTGTATTAGTGTATTTACTGCATTATATAAAGTATTATATTTTCACAAAGATGATGCCCAGGAAGACATTCTACTTCATTATGTTAAACTAAATGTTGTAACTTTTCCAATAAGATGAAAACCTAAAATCTTGAATTGCAAAAAAACCTGTAGTTTACAGAGAAAAACTAATGTCAGATTTGAGATCAGCACATTCAAATTAGGTAAGAACAAGTGTTTCTGTGGATTAAACAGAAATTTTGTTTCCCAGTGTAACAAAGTGTAAAGGTAATTGAACGTACTTTTTTGTCAAACTTACCTTTCCCTCTCCCATGAGAAATCATTATTGTTTTTATACATTTGAGGTTTATATAGATTTATAAATATATTAGCCAGTGTTTTTGCTTACCATTTCTTCTTGCCTTTCTGTCATTACATGTAGGATCATTTTTCCCTCCACCTCCATGGTGTTTATTAGAATATGCTTTAATGGCAGGCGCTTTCAATTTTTGTTATTTTGAGTATGTTGATACTTTATCTTTGTTCTTTTGAAAGATAGTTTGGCTGAGTATGAAATTCTGGTTTATAAGTTTTTTTTTTTCTTAGTGAAGTTGTTTTAGTGTCTTCTGGCATCCTTTATTGCCATTAAAAAGTCATTGTGAATATAAATATATGTGTGTGTTATAGCTTGGCTGTAAATAACCCTGGTTTACTCTCAACAAAGTGGGAATACAGGGAACATACCCCAAAATGGTAAAGGCCATCTATGACAAACACATAACCAACATCATAATAAATGGGCAAAAATTAAATCCAATTCCCTTAAGATCAGGAACAAGGCAGGGTGCCCCCTTTCACCACTCTTATTCAACATAGTTGTGGAAGTCCTAGCCACAGAAATTAGACAAGAAGAAGAAATAAAAGGCATCCAAATTGTAAATGAAGAAGTAAAACTGTCATTATTTGCTGATGATATGATACTGTACATAGAAAACCCTAAAGTCTCAGTCAAAAAACTACTGGACCTGATAAATGAATTCAGCAAGGTGGCAGGATATAAAATTAATATTCCGAAATCAGAAGCATTTTTATATGCCAAAAATGATCTGTCTGAAAGAGAAATTAAGAAAACAATCCCCTTCACTATTTCAACAAAAAAAATAAAGTACCTAGGAGTAAATTTAACCAAGGAGGTTAAAGATTTGTACTTGGAAAATGATAAAACATTGATAAAAGAAATCAAGGAAGATACAAGCAAGTGTATCACGAAACATATGTCGTGTTCATGGATAGGAAGCATAAATATCATTAAAATGTCTATATTACCCAAAGCAATTTATAAATTCAATGCAATTCCTATTAAAATACCAATGGCATACTTCAAAGATATAGAACAAATATTTCAAAAATTTATATGGAACCAGAAAAGATCATGAATAACCTCAGCAATCTTGAAAAAAAGAATAAATTTGGTGGTATCACATTTTCTGATATCAAATTATACTAGAAGGCCATTGTACTCCAAACAGCTTGGTACTGGCAAAAGAACAGGCATATATCGGTCAAGGGAACAGAACAGAGAACCCAGAAATAAGCCCACACCTTTATGGACAATTGACAAAGGAAGTAAGAGCATACAATGGAGTAAAGACAGTCTCTTTAACAAATGGTGTTGCGAAAATTGGACAGGTACTAGCAAGAAAATTAAACTAGACCACCAACTTACACCATACACAAAAATAAACTCAAAATGGATGGAAAACTTAAATGTAAGTTGTGAAACCATAATTATCATGGAAGAAAACATATGCAGTAAGCTCTCCGACATCTCTCACAGCAATATATTTACTGATTTATCTCCATGGGCAAGTGAAATAAAGGGCAGAACAGGATGAACAAATGGGACTATATCAAACTTTTGCACAGCTAAAGACAATATGAACAAAATAAAAAGACAAACCACACAATGGGAGAACATGTTTGACAATACGTCTGATCAGGAGTTAATAACTAAAATTTATAAAGAACTTGTAAAACTCAACACCAGGAAGATAAGCAATCCAATCAAAAAATGGGAAAAAGAGCCTGACCTGTGGTGGCGCAGTGGATAAAGCGTCGACCTGGGAACGCTGAGGTCACCAGTTCAAAACCCTGCACTGGTCTGGTCAAGGCACATATGGGAGTTGATGCTTCCAGCTCCTTTCCCCTTTCTCTCTCTCTCTCTCTCTCTCTCTCACTCTGTCTCCTCTCTAAAATGAATAAAATAAAAAGAAATTTTTAAAAAAATGGGAAAAAGAAATGAACAGACACTTCTCCAAAGAGGACATACAGATGGCCAATAGACAGATGAAAAAATGTTCTACATTACTAATCATTAGATAAATGCAAATTAAAACCACAATGAGATATCACCTCACACCAGTCAAAATGGCGCTCATTAACAAAACAACACATAATAAGTGCTGGCGAGGATGTGGAGAAAAGGGAACCCGCCTGCACTGCTGGTGGAAATGCAGACTTTTGCAGCCATTGTGGAAAAGAGGAAGGAGATTCCTCAAAAAATTAAAAATGGAACTGCCTTTTGACCCAACCATCCCACTTTTAGAAATATATCCTAAGAATACCAAATCACTGATTCAAAAGAAAAAGTGCACCTTCATGTATATTGCAGCATTGTTACAATAGCCAAGATCTGGAAGAAACCCAGTGTTTGCCAGTGGTCGAATGGATTAAAAAGCTATGATAATTATACACAATGGAATACTATATGGCTGTGAAAAAGGAGGAAATCTTACCTTTTGCGACAACATGGATGGACCTGGAAACTGTTATGTTAAGTGAAACCAGGTGGAGAAAGAAAAATATCATATGACCTTATTCATTTGAAGAATCTAATGAATAATGTGAACAGAGGAGTGGAATAGAGGCAGAGACAAGATCAAAGAGACCAGAAGGAAAGTGGACAGAGTGAAAGGGGATGAGAGGATGGGATCTGAGAAGGTAAAGAGATTAATGAATTATATATACATAACACAGTGTTGTTATAGAGAGCAGGAAAGCAAATCCTGGAGTGAAGGGAGGAGGGCATTGGGGGGGTATAAGGGGGATGTCGAGGGGTACACGCCAGTATGGGGGTTCATATATTTGGGGGGACACTTCCATGTATGTAAACAAAATACATTAAAATCAATAAAAATTAAAAAAAAGAATTGAAGAAAATAGTCTAGAAAAAGTCACGAGTCTGATTTTCTTTATAGATGATCAGTCTTTACTTTTGGTCGGTATTAACATATCTGTCTTTTCTATAATGCTGGCTTATGATGTATTGAGTGAGATGTGGCTTTCTTTTTATTACACTTATAATTTAGAGGGCTTTTTGTATTCATAGGCTCATAGTTCTGAGCGCTAGTATTCATCAGTTCTCAACAATCTTAGCATTATCTCTGAAAATTTTCACTTTTTCATGGGCTGTGTTTTTTAATGGAATCCTGATGATATATATGTTGTTGTTTTCTCCTATTTAATACCTACTCAGTATCTTGTTATCTCTTATTCATGATTTTCATCTCTTTTATCTATCTGTTCCACATTGTATGATTTTCTCAAATATATTTTAACCCACTTGGTATTGGTACTGATTGTTTCTAAATTATGAAATATATAAAGAAGATAACTGGGATTTAGAAATATATTTTATAAGAATTTTATTAAGAACGTGAATTAATTTGCTCTTTACTTCATGAGTTATTCCAGTTGAATAATCACACCATTGTATATAAATATTAAAAAAAGAACACATTTCTTACGTGAATAACTAACTGGTGGATTGAGATTTATATTTATTGTATCTAAAAACTATTTCCCACTTTCACAGAAATGTCCATTAACACTTCTTAAGTTGAAAAGTTGAAAAGTAAATCAAGTGCTTTTATTTTCTAAAATACATGTTAATAATTAAAGATAAAATTAAGGTAATTTTAAGGTTTTATTTGTATCTATTACCTTTCATTTAGCATTCATCCATATAAAATTTTTCTAATGTGAGTTTAAAAGAAGTCAGTTTTTTTGTTTGTTTGTTTGTTTTTTGGTATTTTCCTGAACTGAGATGTGGGGAAGCAGAGAGAAAGACTCCCGCATGCTCCTGACCGGAATCTACCCAGTAAGCCCACTAGGGGTTGATTCTCTGCCCATCTGGGGCGTTGCTCCATTGCAACCAAAGCCATTCTAGCGCCTGAGGTGGAGGCCATGGAGCCATCCTCAGCGCCTCGGCCAACTTTGGCTAATGGAGCCTTGGCTGCAGGAGAGGAAGAGAGAGAGATCAAGAGAAAGGAGAGGGGGAAGGGGTAGAGAAGCAGATGTGCACTTCTCCTGTGTGCTCTGGCTGGGAATCTAAACCTGGACTTCTACATGCCAGGCTGACGCTCTGCCACTGAGCCCACCAGCCAGAGAAGAAATTCTTATTTTTTAAAGGGATCCTTCATCTAGAAGTGAACTTTGTACATTTTTCCTACATCTTTTTTTTTTCAAACAGGAATTTAAATGATTATTTTATAGAAAAGTGGCTGTATGTCAAATGGTTTCTAAATCATTTATATGAAAATAAATGTATTACAATTATTCTATTTGATTCACTATTGTGACACCATTAAACCATAAAAATTTTATTAAAATTGAAAATACTAATGTTTATTTGGATTTGAGTTGCTGAATTATTTAATATTATTTTTTAATTCAATTAAATTGCAAGATGACACAAAATGAACAATACAGAAAAGTTCTATAGGGGAAAATAAAACCATGGTCATAGATTTTATTTTATGGAATGTTTTCTTGAAATGGAGTAAGAAACTTTTAAATGACTGCACTATAATGACACATTAATAAAAATTATATAAAAGTATATATATATATATACACACACATACATACATACACACACACAGATACACTGTGTAAAAGACACAGTAAGCCTTCAAAATATGTCAATAGTTCAGTAATTCTAAAAGAGTAATATCTATACAATATTAGCTTTATAAAAATAAATGAAATGTGTAATTTGATAAATTATAAATGTTTCCATTTTAATTTTAGAAAGGTTGCAATTATTTTTTGTTTTTCTGCAAAGAAAGGTCGTCAAAATTATGCTCTCGCCAGTTTTCTTTAAACAAAATACTTTCAATTGACTGGATATGATGTACGAGGGAGGATGTAGCAGATGAGAGAGAAGGGTGCTGTATTAGCAGATTTTTATTCTGCTCGAACTTCATTCTAGATATTAGAAACCTCTGAGGACTTATTGTTTTTCTGGCTTTTGATAAGATTTCACAGATTTTAAGATTCTGGTTGCTTTGGTGATAGTGATAGGAAACTTGATAGCCTATGCTTAATTACTCCTAGTATCTTTGTACATTTCTCTGTCTTGATAGTGATTGTCTCTGAATTGTAAAGATCTGTTTATTTTTTTTAGACAATAGAGATGTAGTTATATGCTGTAAAGGTTCTTTCTCTGTCCTTTAAAAATGATCTTTGGAAACTCACTGAGGCACCTAAAGTCCTGATTTCAAATAACTGTTTAAAACTGACGTGTTTTAAATACTTATTTTTTTCTGATAATTCACTTTCTTTATTTGCAGAATTGGGGTTAAAAATATAACCTGTTTCATCCTTGATTTCCCCACAGTAATAAACATTGTAAGACATTTCTTAACATTTGTGAAAGTAAATGAAGGAAATTGATGAGTTGGTATGTGTTTAATGAAGTCAGTTTAGTATGTATTTAATGACAGAAAATTTTAAATAAGCTGGTTTGGTGGTAAGATAAAATGGAATTTGTCTTGACCTATCTGATGTTGGATTATACAAACTTTAAAGTTTGGTCTAGCTCTAACAGTTCCAAGAAAGGGGTCTGAGATGTTGGTTTAGTAAAGAATAGAGTTCTGATGTTGCCACGTGATCCCTATTTGTTTGTTTTTGTTGAAAATGACCTGTCAAGTAAAGTTCATGCATAAACAGTGTGTCCGTAAAGTCATGGTGCACTTTTGGCCGGTCAAAAGTGCACCATGACTTTACGCACACACTGTATTTAAAATCACAAATTATGTTTCTCAGTTCGTCATTGGCAAATGACATAAACTAGGCTATATTAAAGTATATGGAAAATTGGTTTCTATTTGACCATTTAAAAAAAGATGTGAAACTCTGATAATGAAACAATTATTTTCTCTAATGCCAATAATTTCTTGGTTCTGGTAGGTTTGGATTGAAAGTGTGGAATTCTAAAACAGTGCATTTAAAATGTTATTGTGTTTCTCTATTACATTTGCATTTTTAAATACAGAAAAGTCTGCAAAATTATCAGTTTGGGAGTCTAAATTACTTGAATATTAAACATGTTTATTTTCAATATATATGAAGAACTAGAGTCAAGTTGTATTTTACTAGTTTCTCCAGGTAACATAGGCTAACTAAAAGATTTTTGTCAGTTTCACTCCTATAATGATTTAATTTAGTTTGAGAATTTCACTAGATTATATTTGTTAAAGAGGTTTCTGATAAGAGGTATGTTAGAGAGGCAAGATGGCGATGGAGTAAGCGGACGTACCTACTTCCACCTCCCAGAACCAAAGTGGATTACAATTTAATTTTAAGGACAAACATCTGGAAAAACCAACTTTGGATTAAACTAAGAGGACTCTTTAACCAAGGATCACTGAAGAAGCCACATTGGAAGGTGAAAAAGTGGAAATTTTGGTGTCTTCTGTAAGGAACTAAGAGATAAGAGTTCAAAGAAAGGTGTCATGTATAAGAAAGTGAGAGGTGAGAGTTCAAAAGAAGTTCATTACTATACAAAGTCATCTAGTCAGATTCAATTTCTTGCTATAGCCCATGGAAACAACCGGCAAACCTCTTTAAGCCCAAGTGTCTTAGGGGTAGATTGCAACAGCTATTCCTCCCCTCTGATTATATCAAGCCATAGAGGAAACATTTTCCTACAAAGGTGTGTGTGTGTGTGTACATGTGTTTTAAGAACTGGCTAGAAAAATTCAAATTGATAGTATTAATTCCTCACAGGTATATTTTCTTCTTTCAAGTTTAGTACTTTGAAATCAGCAAATGGGTAAATGTTATATTAGAACCTGGCTTATTATATGGATTTGTATCTAGAACAAGTTAGGTTTGGCTTCCCACAAGAAAAACCATTTACCAAAAAAAGGCTAAAAAAAAAATAGTATGCTAAAAAAAGTATGCTAAGTCTATTAGACATACTGTATGAGCAATATTTATAAAATAGTTTAAAATATATTGGCAGTACAGAATTACTAGATACAGTATTTTGCCTATAGCAGTTGACTATCAACTGATTAGAAATGTTGAAATAGTTGATGTATATTTGAAAGAAAAATCTGCAAAAGTCCATAATCTACTTTTGGCAAGTTACCAAATCCATGCAGTATGGCATTTAAATAGTTTTATTTTTCTATCCATTTAAAATATTTTTTGCTGTGGGAAATTGCTTTTTCCAGTTGACAAGTTATTAAATGAGGGCCTTTTTATGTTAGAAATAGTTCTAGTATATTTATATTGCTCCATGAGTACGTAAATATAATCCCAAACGATTTGATGTTTATCATATCATTTTAGGTCCATATAGTATTAATTATTAAATACCTTTTAAGAATTATTATTCCCCAAAGTAGTCATTGGAATGTAAAGTGCAACATTTAATATAGTCAATAATATTTTAAGAACTATGAATAGTGCCAGATGGGTACTGGATATATTTGGGGGGGGATGCTTTTTAACCCTTTCAGTAGTGAGTTATTTTCATGCTCACTGATCCCCGGGAGTGAGTTTTTTTTTTCAAAAAATGAAATTAGTTCTAGTTACAGATTTTATTAAATTAAAATCATGTTTGTTTGATAACCATTTTATGGAAATAGGAACATATGTTTGCCTTTTTTTAATGTTGCCTTATACATTTTTAAAATAAATCCATTGCACTCTGGAGGGTCAGGAGGCATGAGGATGTACATGAGCGTGCATACTACTCAAAGGGTTAAGGCTATGATTGTCTAACCACTATGCTCTACAACTGAAACTAACAGAATTATATTGTATATAAAAAATCATTAAAAAAGAAATAAGACTAACTCATCAGTGGAAAAAAATGAAAATTAATACTTGAACTCAATGAAAAGGCTAGATTGTCCTAATCAGTAAATTCTACAAGAATAGTTTATTCTTAGCTAATAAGTGTTTATGGCTCTAATTTATTAACAACAATAAAAGCACTCTGTAAAAATTTGTTTTTCTAAGAAACATGAAATCTTAAAAAAAAATAATCTTTCTTAAAAGCAAGTACATTGACTTTTAGAGGGCATTAAAGTATAACTGAATGGGATAGATTATATTAATCTAATGAAATAGACAGTTTCCTCCTTTGTTTGAGGAATGGTTCAAATTTTAAAAAGAACTTTTCTTCAACTTTTGATTCTTTTTAATTTGGTCTAAGTGTGTCAGAAATACCAAAGGCTTATAGAACCAAAGAAAGGTTTCCAGGGTTATCATCATACATCTTCAGTTCTGCTATCATCTTAGAAACATTGGTTGCCAGTCTATTTTTAATAGCTCCAGATGAAGAGATGTTATAACATCTCTCTATAATTTTTCAGTCATAAATTCTTTCCATTAGCTCAAGTTACTTAATAATCAAGATCTCTTCATCAGCTTCCTAGGACATATATTAAAGAATTAAGAATGTGAGTTGTATAGAGACTAATTGCAGAAGCTCCCACAGGCAGGATGAGGATCCATCTAAGAAAACTACTGTACTTTTTTTTTTTCATGAAAGAATGCAAAGTAACACGTACAGGGATCAGTAGAAACACCTTCACTTCAGTTAAGGGGCTTAATGAAGGTTTATTGTTTGTTCTGACTTTGCTGAATTGGCTGGAATTCAAAATATACTTAAATACATACATAAATCAGAATGGAGGTATTTTAGATGCTGATGTTGGTTAAAACAGAGACAGAAGTAAGCAGGGTAGAGTCAGAAGACTGAGTATTTCATTGTTATTGAATGTCTATTTTAGAAAGTGTGGACATAAAGAAGGGCTAGCGATTGTACTTTGGATTCTTTATATAATACTGCTACAATGAATAAATACAGCAATAATATTTTTTAAAATGTGTATGTGAATTCTATTCTTCTGGTAAACTGTATTAGTAGTTTCTATTCTTTTATTGAAGAATATTTGTAACATCTTAGTAATTCTACCTGGTAGTACCTGTAATGTCATACATTTCTTTTTTAAGCATTGGAATTCATTATGTAATGACTTTTTACAGATTAAAAGAAATCTTGTAAAATTTTTAATTTTTTTTTACCTTATGGATTTAATTTCCAATTAGTTTCTTTTTAGATTTTTATTTTTTTATTTTTAGAGAGAGATAGAGGATGGGGCGGGGGAGGGGGAGAGATGCAGGAAGCATCAATTCTCATATGTGTCTTGACCAGGCAAGCCCAGGGTTTTGAACTCACTATCTCAGTGTTCCAGGTCAATGCTTTATCCACTGTGCCACCATAGGCCAGGCCCAATTAGTTAAGTGAAATGATTAGTATTGTTTAACAGTATTATGTAGGCTCCAGGAGTAAAAACAGATAAATTGATTTTTATTTGTAAAACAGATAGCATTTTTGGACAGAGGTGCTCTTGTGATGCCAGTGTACTGATGTTTTGAGTTGATTTAAGAAAATAATAAGCATCTGGGAATTCTAGCCCAACTGACTTACCATTTACTGTATCATTTTGAGGTTATACAGATTTAGCTCATTAAACACCTTTTGCAAGAAATAGAGTGGGAAAAATTCCCAAAACAGTCTTTGAATAATACTGTTTGAAGAAAAGATTATAGGGGAAGCAAAACATTGAATTCAAAATAATTATAATTAGAGATAGCCTCTTATAGTTTCTAAAGCTCCAGTGCAAAAATAGAGGAAGAGACTATTTTAGATGTAGACAAATTAATGGCATCAAAAGTAAGTTAGAAAGTGTTTGTACATGCTTATCTTCTAACTTGTCCTGCTAGCACTTGAAACATAGGTATTTATTTATTTATTTATTTATTTTTATTTTTCCAAATTGAGAAAGGGCAGGGAGCCAGGCAGACTCCCACATGCACCCAACCGGGATCCACCTCGGCACACCCACGGTGGGGGACAATACCCAGCTCCTCTGGGGTATTGCTCCACTGCAATCGGAGCTATTCTAGTGTCCGGGGCAGAGGTTATGGAGCCATCCTGAGTGCCCGGGCCAACTTTCCTCCAATGGAGCCTTGGCTGTGGGAAGGAAGAGAGAGATAGAGCAAAAGGAGAGAGGGGAGGGAGGAGGGTAGAGAAGCAGTTGAGCACTTCTCCTGTGTGCCCCGGCTGGGAATTGAACCCGGGATTTCCACATGCCGGGCTGACGCTCTCTACCACTGAGCCAACTGGCCAGGGCTGAAACATAGGCTTTTATATGTCAGAGATTTAAAGATAAATGTAACAGTACCAACTCTGAAGGAACTGACATTTTAATACAAGAAACAAACTTTTAAACAAATAAAGTACATGAAATAAAAATGTAAAGTAATGTTAGAGGTATGCCAGAGGACAAGTGAATCAATTCCGCCTGGGATGAGGGTAGTGGAGTCAGAAATGTTTCCTAGATGTGTGATGCATGGACACTAAATGCTTTGTAGAGGTGTAATGTCTTAAAGGATGAGGGAGACTTCCCTCTGTAGACCCTGGTGGAATAGAGTACTCATGTGTGGGCCTGGAGACATAAAACAACATATATAACTGATATAACTGGAATGTCTGATTTTGAGGGTGAAGGAGAGAAAGTGATTATGGAGAAGCAAACAACGTTCAAGTATGTCACATGGTTATTTGGACACATCGTGATGTATTTGAAAAGAACTTAAGAGATTCCTCATTACTTTCAGATTAATTAGGGGCATAACCTGATCAGATTGTTTTTAGAAATATAATTTGCAAAGATGTGTGGAAAGAGAAAGGTAACTAGAAAGAGAAAAGACCAGGGCCCTCTTATCATTGAAAAAAAGTACTGATTGGTCCTTACAATGGCTTGAGCAAGGTTTGAGATCCTGGGATTAGAAACAAAGAAATCCTTGCCTGACCCTGTCCACAGAACAGCAAGCACACAGACATTTCAACCCATCAGAATATTGTGTGGTTAGGTCTATAGTTGTAGCAGTTGTTTTGACAAAAGGAAAAGAAATGTGAGAAACTACTAGGTCTATGTGTGTGTTAGGTATAGTAGGTCAGGGAAGGTAATACAAGGATGAAGGATGGTTCATATGAAGAAGGGAGGAACACTTGACCCGAGACCTGGAAGTTGAGTGGAATTTTGTCAGGTAGGTGAGCCATTTTACCAAATAAAGAAGCCATTCTGGGCAGACAGAATTAGGCAGTCAGAGGGAACACTATGTGTGGAAGAATAGAGGCAGTTCATTGTTACTAGAGCAGAAAAGGTAAGAAACGAAACAAGAAAGGTAGATAGGGGCCAACCTGAAGAAAACTCTGAGTAGAGGAGTCACATCTCATTTGCATGTTAGGACAGATAGAAGAGGTTCTAGGTCAGCATTCAGGAAAATTGTTGTAGGGAGACAATATGGACGGTCCAGGCAAGAGACGCTGATGCCCAGACTTACGGCATGGATTGGGGGAAAGTATTCTGGGACATAAGTTCAAAATATTGGTTGAGAGATGGAATTAATGAGTACTGGCATATGGTTTGATGTAAGGAGTGAAAAAAGGGATGACTTGATTTTCTTGAGGATGTCATTAGGTGGTGCCATTCATTGAAAAGGTAAATCACCCTTCATTTTGTGGGGTATCCTTGAGTTTATGTCTACTTGGCTATTGAATCTAGAGGATAGAGTTGGGAGAGAAATCTGAGTCAGGTGTAGGGAAATGTCAGTATGGTGGCTGTTAAAGCCTTGGGTATGAACACACTTTCTCAGAATTACTAGAATGTTAGGACCCAGATGTCACCTCAGGGAACACTATTGGTAAGGGGTGGACAGAGGAAGCTGAGGCCCTAGAGAAAATGAAAAGGAGGAATCAGAAAAAGAGAAAAAAAGTTTTGTTACTTGAAACCAATGGAAGAGAAAATTCCAAGTAGTGTCAGATGCCTCAGAAATAGTTATGAAATTAAGGACTAAGGAAGGCCTTTGGATTTAGCTTTTAGAATTGTGCTGACTTTTGGAAAGCTGTTTAGCAAAGAAGTGGAGAGGTAAAACCCAGATTACAGTGCATTGAGGAGTTTTGTCTAATTTTTTTTTAAGGTGGGTTAGAGATGAACAGTTTTAGAGGCTGAGGCAATGGAGGTAGAAGAATCAGAGATGTGAGACAAGGAGGAAATTCATTGAGTGAGGTCTAAGAGGAATTATTGGCTGGGAATAAGGCAGTGTCAGGAGGAATTAACCTTGAGAAGGAAAAAGAGAGCCTTTGGCTCTGAGAACAGAGGGTAGATGCTTATTAAACATTTGTAGGGTTTGTGGAGTAAAAGAATTTGAAATGAGTGTGTGCCTGATGGCCTCTAATTGTTCTTTGAAGCCAAAGGAGCTGTGAGATAAAAGCCTGGGGCAGGGAAGGAATTGGGAAGGCCCCGTAAGACAAGAGCTGAAATTTGGAAGAGCTACTGTGAGAAGTGGCAGAGGAAGCTGACCAGCAGAATGTAGAATTGCTCAGTGGCTTTGAGAGCTTGGAAACCACAAATTCGTAGTGGCACCAGTCCACATGATTGTTGTGTTTCCTGCAGCAGAACTCAGCAGCTCAGTTATGAACCTGGGATGGTATAAGACAGCTATCAAATTCCATAAATTCACATGTGTAGATAACAGAATAGGCTCAATAATTCTATGAATTTTAAAATTAGCAAATGCTATATATCACAGGTGCTAAATAGACACAATGTGTACCCTACTTAATATTTCCATTTTCTGTTCAGGAATATTCTCAGTTATTTAAACATTATGCATAATCACTGCAACCCCCCTCCCCCAACACATACATACACACACTAAGTATGATGCAATTTTAATTCTCTAAGTGCCTATTTTATGCCCAAAAGCTTTCCTATTTCAGTGAGATTATTTCATCAGAGTATTTAAGATTTGTAAATTGGTCATGTAAGAATACAAGTTTATTCCTTGATGAGTGACATCACTTGAAGAAAGATAAATGCCCATTCCCAATGAATTAGTAAATCTGAGGTAGTTCTTACCTGAGGCTCTAGCTTTTATGTGATTCTCTTCATAAAACTTGCCCCCAGGTTTTTCTCTCTTTTAAGTCAGTCACTGCCTGACTGTTCTTGTAGCCTCTTTTTCATGCCTTGACCACATAATAGTTTTCACAGAATTTCATGGCTTTTTCCGTATAATATTGAGTTCTGTGAATGTGGGGACTGAGTCATATTTATTTTTGTGTTCCAGTGTCTCCCTGTTGCCTGGCACAAATTAGACACTAAATCAGCAGTATGTAAATAACAAATGCACA
The DNA here is from genome assembly GCA_037038555.1 of Rhynchonycteris naso. Taxonomy (NCBI): domain Eukaryota; kingdom Metazoa; phylum Chordata; class Mammalia; order Chiroptera; family Emballonuridae; genus Rhynchonycteris; species Rhynchonycteris naso. Next base: position 153,417,033 of record CM073000.1, on the reverse strand, counting down.
AATGTCTCATTTACTTCCCCAGTGTAAAGGCCTTGAGTGAAAGAAGAATAAAACTCTGTGACTATTTATAACTTTTCTTTGCCTCTTTTCTCCATTGTAGTATCAGCTGGTTTACCTTTGGCAATTTAAGATGAGGTGTTTGCTTGTGTATTTGTTATTAGGCCCAGTTATTCTAGAGAATGAAATAGTAGAAAAGCACAAAAACTCCATATAATCCAAAAACCCACACAAAATATTTCATTCACCACAGTTACTGATAGGCAAAAAATTGAGATATTTACATTTCCTCTTCTGTTCTTTATGCTTAAATTCTGTGGATAATGCATATTTAGAGTAAAGCCAGATATATTAGGGAGAAAGAAAAGAGGGGAAGCTTAAATGTTTTCTAATATCAGTAATTTTGATGTCTGCAGTCTGAACCATAGTCTCTTTGCTTGAACTTGTTTTACTTTTGCTCTTAGACTCTTTCCCAATTAGCTAGAGTCTGTTTTTAAAATAACTTTGGACAAATTACTGAATAATGTAATAATTTGCCAATAGTCTTGTTGTCTTTTTGGTATAGGATCTTTAAGATATTTAAGAAATGTTTGCATTATAAATATCTTAGTCCTGAGAACTTTTATGGGTAGGGACAAAAAATAGGCATGCAGATTGAAGAAAAATAAGACAAAGTAACTTAAAATTTAAGTAGTAAGCAGTTATAGTATTAATAGTTGTGGGGTTTTTTTTAATCTTATAACTGTGCCTAGATTATCAATAGTTTAGGCATAGATAGTATATTTTAGCAACTCATCCAATTTTCACTGGACCTAAATTAAATATGATATTCATCTTTCCCCCATAATTTGAAGCTTTACCTTGTTCAGCAGATGAAGTCTAAAGTAAATGTACAAGTGGTCATGTATAATGAGGAAGAGGCCACTCATGAAATAGCTGTCCAGAAATTGTAGTTATCAAACTGATTTCATAACTCTCACTAGAAATAGATGATTCACAAGTGTAGTGTATTTTCTGAAGCAGATAATTGTTAGGCAATGATAAGCTTTAGAATAATTAAATACTTTCATCAATGTGCAGTTATCATCTATGGCAGCTTTTTCAAAAGTGGCATGCTACTTTGCTCTTGTGCATAAGATTACCAGCAGTTGATAGTGCCAGCTTTTAAAAACATAAGAGGTTAAGGGTGATATTCCTAATTCTGTCAACATGGCTGGTAGGGAGATAAGGAGCGACATCACGATACAGAGGTGAAAAGCAGGGAAGAGCCTCTCCAAAAGATGCAAAGAGTGGAGCAGCAGGCTCATCTCCATACCCTTCCCTCCTCAAAAACAGCCTTAGGTGGCGAACATGTGCTATATACTGTGTACAGATGACCAGTTTTCATAGCGTCAGAATGAAGTGCAGTACACTTAGGAGAGCTTACAGTGAATGTAATTATCCTTCCTTAAAAATAACAGACATTTCAAGATTTTCTTCATATTTCATGATTAACCTTATGATTTTTATCATAGACAAGATGTATTTTGTTCATAGAGAATTACAGTTAATAGCAACTTTTACAATACTACAGGTTAATGTAGAATTTCTGATAACTCTGGGTTTTAATTTTTATTATCTTTTGTTTAAAAAATTAGATGATGTTATCTGACTATCCAAAATGAGTTTCTTGGAATTTAAAGGAAATGTTACCTTTTCTTATGAATAAATGTATTTTTAAGTTATGTGTTGTTTTGTTTTGTTTTAAATTTTTGACAGCGTCAAAAAGAGGGACAGATAGGGACAGACAGGAAGGGAGAGAGTTAAGAAGCATCAATTCTTTGTTGCTGCACCTTAGTTGTTCAATGATTGCTTTCTCGTATTTCCCTTGACCAGGAGAGCAAGTGACCCCTTGTACAAGCTAGCAACCTTGGCTCAAGTCAGTGACCACGGGGTCATGTCTATGATCCCATGCTCAAGCCAGCGATCCTGCGCTCAAACTGGTGAGCCTGTGCTCAAGCTGGATGAACCAACACTTAAGCCAGTGACCTCAGGATTTCATACCTGGGTCCTTCGCGTCCCAGTCTGACTCACTCAGAGGTCCCCAAACTAGGGCCCGCAGGCCAAATTGCGCCCACCTGAGGCCATTTATCTGGCCCTCGATGCACTTCGGAAGGGTACTTTCATTGGTGGTCAGTGTGTGGTATACTATATGTGGTGGCCCTCCAATGGTCTGAGGGACAGTTAACTGGCCCCCTGTGTAGAAAGTTTGGGGACCCCTGCTAGACACTGCATCACCTCATGGTCAGGCTGAGTTATGGTTTTAAACTAAGTTAAACGTGATTTCAAAATATAACCAACAATCCTGGATTCATTAACATTTTTTTGATATATTAAGAAAAAGTGTAATGAACAAAACAATTTTTCAGATTATCTTAGAAGCATGAAGTTACCTCTGAGTTTCGAGCATATTCCTAACAATAACCACTCACAGAAACTTCTGGGATTACTAGGTCCTTTAAGTTTTCATTAGTTTGGGCTTTATTCACAGTGCAAATTTGTTATCATTTAAAAATTTATCTTGTGAAGGATCAGTTTTATGTATTTTTGGTGTGAGCAAAGACTACATTGTTTGCGTAGTCTGGCAATCGTAAGTCTTAGAGCTACTTCTTTGACCATATTCCTTTATAATGCTTGACTGGGCAAGAAAAACTAGTTCTTATGGTCATAACCCACATTGGGACAAAAAATACCATTGTTTAAGCTTAATTACAGCATACTAAGGAACATGTTACTGAAACTTGCTATCATTGCAAATTAATGGTTTGGGATCTGATATTTGAATCTTTTTTTTTTTTTTTGTATTCAACACACTTAAAATCTGTTCATTTTCCTTTTTTGGGAAAATGAATGAGACTTATTTAGAAGGAATGAATTATTGAGGAAACATTAACCAGTAGTAATATGAATTCTTTCTAGTGGTAAGCTCACAGATAGATAAAAGGGGGTCTTCTCATTTCCAAATATCGGAAGTTTACCCTATCTGCAAGAATTTTTCATTTACATATACACAGTGCGCAAATATGTATATACATATTTTTGAGATGAAGTAATTTATTCTTCAAAAGTAATACTACTTTTCCCCCTATTTTGAAGTAGCAACCATTATTGCTTTATTGATGATTGAAATACCCCTTATCTTTGCCATGCCTACAAAGGACTATTTGGGGACATTACAACTGGATGGTGTGAGAGGAAGAGGTGAATATTTTATAACATTTTTGTATACATCCTCCTGCCTTCTAAATACTTATCTGAAAAAATCCTTTTTGGGGGATATCAAAGATTTTCAACTTATTCCAGAGATTAGAGCAGTGATTCTTAACCTGGGTTTTATCGAACCCTAGGGGTTTGATGAGTCGGTCTCAGGGGTTTGGAGAAGCCTTTGCCGTGGAGGCCAGAATAAAGTAATACCATAATTTGTTGTGAGTTCATGCCCTTTGTTGGTTTTGTTCTTTGAGCAAGGTGATGTTCATGCACAGCTCATTTTGTGCACCAGTAAAAAAACATACACCTATGTCTTGAATTTGGAAAAAAAATCATATTTTATTTATCACTAAAGAAGGGTTCGGTGAATGCGCATATGAAACTGATGGGTTCGGTACCTCAAAAAAGGTTAAGAACTACTGGATTAGAGTGATTGACTAGCAAAGAAATAACTATCTAATCCTTCTAACCCTGAACCCCATAAACACCAAATCCAAAATAAAGATTTTTCTTCCTACTTCCTGTCTTTGGTTTTCTCTAAATTCCACATGTATATAGCCCAAGTGTCTTGCTGTTTATTTGGAAAGACATTTTTAGGAGCATAAAGAATTGTGAAGGAGAATAGACGGTAGAAAAATCTAGATTTGTTCTCTTCACTATTAGTGAATGCCTAAGGCATTAGTGGAGGACTGAATCTCTTACAAGCAAGGTTTGAAGTTAGCCAAGGCCCTTTTCTCACCAAGATCCAGATGCCTGCATAATTCTTATTCTCTTGAATGTCAGGGGTACAATTACAAAGAACAAAAACAACACTGTGTAAGTATTCTGACTCCCACCTTCTCTTCTACTCTTCATTGAAACCATCTGCTTTAACCAGGAAGGAGCTGTATCAAGAAGTGGTTTGTGTGGTTCTCAGCTCCCCTCAGAACCACCACCACCTTTCTCCCTCAAAATTTATGCTAACTGAACAGAGAGTTTGTAAATGCAATGGGCCAGTTATTTAAACACCTTGTTAAGGTGATTTTTATCAACATTTCTCCTCCCATCTGCTCGATACTCCCAGGCTTCTTCTCTAATGACAATTCTGAAGCTGCTGCTAAATATGGAATATATTAAATAGGTGGTTGTTAACCTTATTAAGTCTGTAAGCTTCTGATCATAAAGCATTTACTTGGACCAGAAGAGTAACAGTAATACTTTCTATCTAAACATTATGACAAAAAAATGTATTTAGATGATGTGATTACTAAAATATAAATTCATTAAAGACTTCACTAAATGTAGAGCAGTGGTTTTTGTTTTTGTTTTTTACAGGGACAGAGAGAGAGAGAGTCAGAAAGAGGGATAGACAGACAGGAACAGAGAGAAATGAGAAGCATCAATCATTAGTTTTTTGTTGCCATTGCTACACCACAGTTGTTAGTTGATCGCTTTCTCACACGTGCCTTGACCACGGGCCTTCAGCAGACCGAGCAACCCCTTGCTGGAGCCAGCGACCTTGGGTCCAAGCTGGCGAGCTTTTGTTGAAGCCAAATGGGCCCGCACTCAAGCTGGCGAGCTCAGGGTCTCAAATCTGGGTCTTCAGCATCCCAGTCCGACACTCTATCCACTGTGCCACCGCCTGGTCAGGCAGAGCAGTGTTTTTTATTGATAAGGAAGAGAAAGAAAAGGGAATACAGTGGAGCTTAATGTGTAGCAGAGTAGAAGGTGCAAGGGGTCATAATCTGAGGATTTCTACAGAAGAAACTGCTAACCTATGGATGACTTCAGGAGCCAGGAGGATATTGGAATTAGCATTGGAAATCAGTGGATACATCAGTACAGCACACACATCTTACACATATGTAGGATTTTAAAATCTACTTCCAGTATTTACTCTTGTCACAATATAGTCCCCTATGATGTATCTGCAGTTATAATTATGCTTTGCTTTTTTTCACTGTACTATGCCAAATAGTCCTTAAAAAGAGGCCTCTGCTATTATCCCAGAAAGAGTGGCTATAGTTCAGTTTTGTGGTTTGAGGAAAATATTAGTTGCATTTTTTTATTTGTGATTTTTCTAAAAGTACATCTATCTGCTATTTTAAAACTTATGGGTAGACATATAATATGCCCCAGTTTAGAAAAGCCATATATTAAATTATAAACTTAAAAATTAGATGAAGTTAAGAGGACATCATTTTTAATATAAATTGACTTCTAAAAAGGACTGAGTCTGTGGCTCCCTGATACATTTTCAATATTTATTACCACATATAAATTTATACATTTTTCCAGCTCAAATTTTTAGTTTTGGCCAGCGCCAAAAGAACCAAATTTAAAGTAAAAAAATTGTAGATACATGAACAGATAGAAAGAGAGAATTTAGATAAGAGTTAAAATTTACTTTAAAAATTTTATAATTTGATCTTGGCCGGTGGCTCGGTAAATAGTGTTGGCCCAGTATGTGGACATTGTGAGTTCGATTCCCAGTCAAGGCACACAGCAGAAGCAATCATCTGCTTCTCTCCCATTTTCTCTCCATCTCTCCTTCTTCCTCTCTTCCAGCCAGTGGCTCAACTGGTCCAAGTGTGGCCCCAGGCACTGAGGATAGCCCAGTACTTGAACATCATCTGCCCTTGATGGGATTGCCAGGTGGATCTCAGTTGGAGCGCATACAGAAATCTGCCTCAATATCTCTCCTCCTCTCACCTTACAAAAAAACATAATTCTGGAAGAAGTTTCATACCTACATTAAAATTTTTATAATTTTAATGTCTTCCAAGCCTTTACTAATAGTACTTTTTAAAAAAAATTTACTATTTTATTTAGAAAATTAACTTGAACATGGTGACATTGATTCATAAGAGTATTTGGGTTTCAGGTAAGCATTTCTATAGCAATTGAGCTATTGATTATGTTGTATCATCCAAAGTCAAATAATTTTCTGTCACCTTATATTTGTCCTTCTTTGCACCCTTCCCCTACCTCAACCCCTCCCCCATGTCCCCTTTCCTCCGGTAACCGCTTCACTTATATCTACGTTCATGAGTCTCAGTTTTATATCCCACCTATGTGTGAAATTATCCAGTTCTTAGCTTTTTCTATTGTACTTATTTCACTCCGTATAATGTTCTCAAGTTCCATCCATGTTGTAAATGTCACTATGTCATCATTTCTTATCACATCTTCTTTAGCCAATTCTCTATCGGTTGTTTTCATGTCTTGGCCACTGTGAATAATTCTGCAATGAACATGGGGGTGCATGTGTCTTTATGTTTCAATGTTTTCGAGTTTTGGGTAGATACCCAGTAGAAAGATTTCTGGGTCATATGGTAGATGTAATCTTAATATTTTAAGGAACCACCGTACTTTCTTCCATAATGGTTGCACTAATTTGCATTCCCACCAGCAGTGAATGAGGGTTCCTTTTTCTCCACAGCCTCTCCAACACTTATTTGATAATGTGCAATTTAACAGGTATAAGGTGGTATCTTATTGTAGTTTAGATTTGCATTTCTTAAATAACTAGTAAAGATGAGCATCTTTTCATATATCTGTTGGCCCTTTGTATGTCCTCTTGGGAGAAGTGTCTGTTCAGGTCTGCTCCCCATTTTTTAATTGGATTGTACAAGCATTATGATTATAATTTTAATAATACCTTAAAATTATAATTATAATGCTGTACATGTTTTACCAATGTTTGCTTCTATGTTTCTCCAGAATTCTAAGAATCATCATAAATGTGCTTATGATGTTTACCACAAGTTTCCTCAACCATTTCCATTTTCCTCTTTGAAAGAAAAATTTATTAAAATTATTTCTAATTTTTTCCACTGCATATAATAATACTCCAGACAAGCTCTTTATGCATGTCACATTCCTCTCTTTTAGTTTCATATTTATGTGCTGAGTTTGAGGTAAACTAATTAATGCAGAACATTCAAATAGAGATGTTGTATTCATATTAGGAATTATGGAGTATGGGTAAGGTTTGACAAACTAAGCTTACAAAGTCTGTGGTGATGATCACACAGGCTGTCCTGGGGGACCAGATAACTCTTTGTATTTTAAGACCACCATTGTTAAAATAGTAAATGAAGAGTTTGATAAAAGGAGGTAATAATGAAGCAAAGGTATTTTGTAGATTATTCTTCACTTAAATGAAACACTACTGAAATAAAAGCTTTTTTTAACTTGCCAATCAAATCAATTACAAAATGTAAATCCCTCTGAATTAATTCTTAAAGAGGAAGATTGTTTATATAATATTTGGACATTTACTAAATACAACATATTATATATAGAAAAGTGTTCATTTATAAAGAACAAACACAAGTAGTATTCTTAGGTAATGTGTTCACTTTGGCTAACATCTGTTTATAAGGAATAAAGAGTATATTAACTAATTAGGGTTGTCCATTGTTTTGTATTTAACATTAATTAGAGCTAACAAATTTCAGTCTATTTTAATTGTTACTTGTATATAAGAGATAATTTTGAATTTCAGAACTGTGTGTGAATTGTTTACTCTTTTGCATTTCTTAAAAAGAAACTACTTTCAGTCAAAGTTAATATAAAATAATCTTTTTGGGAAAACACCTGATTATACTTCTAGTAAAATACTAGTTTGCATGTGATTGTACATGTAAATTTGAGTGCCACTCTAAAATGATTTAATGAAAAAAAATTCCTAAAATTCAGCCTGGACATTTACTGAGATAATTTTAGAAATTACAGGAGAGAACTAGAAGTTATAATGGAACCATAATTACTATAGCTATTTAATAATTAGTATTCCTAATTATAATAAATAATATAATAATTATTTCTTTCTCACTGACCAGTGTTCTAAATTTCCTCTATAGTAAGGATTTATATTTTTATAGAAATGTGATTTCTTGCTGCTCTGAGAATATAAAGAATATAAGGAAATTCGCAGTGGTGATTAATTTATACAGGGTATATCCTCTCCCCCCACTTTTTTTTCTAATGGAATGCTTTATTAGAATTTTCCTTCAAAGATGTGGGTTCTCATTATTAAAACCAATAATGCCTATGTAAGTTGTCTTTCTATAGAAGGACCTGCCTCACTACAGTTTTAAATAATTTATAGTCATCCTATTAATGAGGACTCTGGGGGTCTCTTCATTTGTGATTTTGGTACCTCAATTCTTGGGTTGCATGCACATCTTTCACAAATTACTCTTATAGCAAAATATTATTACCAAACAGTCATGCCTTTACTTATAATAGAATTCAGAACTTCCAATGGTGAGTAGTTGAGGAAAGATATTTATTATTTAAGATTCATTAGCTGCTCAAGAACCTTTTAATGTAACCAGGGAATAATAATTTAAGTGGTGTCAAAAATAATGTGAACCAAGAAGTTTTTGTCAGAATAGACATAAAACAGAAGCAATTCTAACCCTGCAAAATTGTTCCTATTCCTGTTTGAAATATGTTATTATTTCAGTAGCAGAGTCAAGAATTGCAAAGAGATTTATGTTGATAGTATGTCTCTTGAGTTTTGCTGTTTTTCTAAAATTTAAGGTTTAGAAAGACAAAAATTTGGAGTAATAAAAACATTACTTATTCTATCTTCATTTTTCAGAAACAAAATTAAATAAGAATGTGTTACAAATGAGGGCTAGAACTTTAAAATCTGTCTTTTAAATCAGGTCCCAACAATATGGGGCTATTAATTGAACTTATAAGAACTATTCTAATTTCAGGACACCTGGTTAATGTGGTGTGGTCACCTTTGAGCATATACATCATATTGTTAGGTAGTCAGAGCACAATTACCCGCAGTTGAAATAAGTGCAATGGAATATTAAGGTAGACTTTAACACTTGAACACTGGAAGTTGATAAATATGCCTATAAGGTAACAATAGAAAAGAACTGGTTTGAGAAATTTTCAGCAGCAGTCTTTATGTAGCAACTTGATCTAGGTTTTTACATTTTATCACCTGGCATAACATTTTGAACAGGCAGCCATTTTATTCTTTATCCAGATAAATTGTGGGGTGTGTGTGTGTGTGTGTGTGTGTGTGTGTGTGTGTATAATATCAGCCCCTGACACCCCGTCCATAGACCTAATAATTATATTGACACATATTCACTTTATTTTACTTTTAAGAACATGTCCCCCAAATTATATGACTATATCCAGATATTTATGAACATTTTTTTTTCTTTTCCAGTCCCACCCTCAGCTCCTTGATTACTAAAATATGTGATTCTTTGTTAATTTAAGGTTTGTGAATCTTAGATTATGGCAATTTCATATTTGTATGAGAGAGAAATATTTCTTCCTTTCAGTTTTTCCTATTCTGAGTCTCAGTTCTGACTTCACAAACCATTTTAGTGTTTCTTTTCTCACTTTGAATAAAAATTGTATTTTAAAACTCAGTTATGTTTATTATTATGTATACTGTTACAGAAATATGTGTGACAAAGTGGGAAAGAGACTAAAGAATAAAAATAGTTTAAATATAGTTATTCTTCCTTTGAAATAATTTTTCTCCTGTTAAAATGTTATATTTTTATAAACAAAATCATTAAAAAATAGAATTGTTTACATCCTTGCCAGCACCTATAATGTTTGTTTTGTTAATGAGCGCCATTCTGACTGGTGTAAGGTGGTATCTCATTGTGGTTTTAATTTGCATTTCTCTAATGATTAGTGATGTTAAGCAATTTTTCATATGCCTATTGGCCATCTGTCTGTCCTCTTTGGAGAAGTGTCTATTCATTTCTTGTGCCCATTTATTGATTGGATTGTTTGTCTTCCTGGTGTTGAGTTTTACAAGTTTTTTATAAATTTGGGTTATTAACCCTTTATCAGATGTGTTGTCAAATATGTTCTCCCATTGTGTGGTTGGTTTCTCTTTTTATTTTGTTCATATTGTCTTTAGCAGTGCAAAAGCTTTTTAGTTTGATATAGTCCCATTTGTTTATCTTGTCTTTTATTTCATTTGCCTGTGGAGATAAATCAGCAAATATATTGCTTTGATAGATGTCGGAGAGTTTACTGCCTATGTTTTCTTCTAGAGTGCTTATGGGGCCATGAACAAGAAGAAAACATTACCTTTTGCAACAGTATGGAGGGACCTGGAAACTATTATGTTGAGTGAAATAAGCCAGGCAGAAAAAGAAAAATATTATATGACCTCACTCATTTGAGGAATCCAAGGAACATTGAGAACTGAGGAAAGGGATTGAGACAGAGAAGGGATCAAAGGGACCAGAGGAAAAGAAGACAGAGGGAAAGGGGAGGATAGGATGGGATAAACCTGAAAGGAAGGGGGGAGGGCACTGTCGGGAGGGGGTCAAGAGAGATGTGGAAGGGAATATGGGAAAGGGGGGATGCAGTCAGGGTTACCCTAAAATCTATGTAAACACAATTATATATATATATATATATATATATATATATATATATATATATATATATATATATATATATATATATATATATATATAATAGAATTGTTTACATAGACTCCTCAATATTTGAATCAATTCTTACATTCCCTTGTAATTTTTATTAGATTAAGTGTTTGTAATTAAAAGGCATAATTTAGTTAGGAAAAAAGACTATGAAACAGTCTCTTAACAAACTTGTTAAAAATAGTAATTTAACTTATGTTAAATTATAAATTTTAGTATACTAGCCAATATTATTTTCATTTATTTTGAAAAATCTTTGTTCTAGTCAGATTTTGGAATAGATTTTAGCAATCGATCATGGCAATGAATTACTGCTTTAAGGAATGATAAATTCTCAGGAGTTATGTGACTACCATGACATATTTTTACTCAATAATTTTCTTTTCAGTAGAGACATTTAAATAACTAATGTTATTCAAAACTGTTCATGAAATCTTTTGACTCCTTTTCACTGTATAGAAATATTAAGGTAAAAACTGCAAAGTAATTGAATCTAAATGGGAGCCTATTTTGATTATAAAGGAAAATTATATTCAATTAGACGATTTACCTGTGAGACTTTTCAACAGATAGTAGTAGACTGTCTATTTTAAGAGCATAAATCAGACTGCAAATGGATTCCTTAGAAATGTGTGTATGCAACCCTGATTCAGGATGCATCATCCCCTTAATTTACAATAATGTCATCCATCCTGTGACTGACAACTAGTGAATACATTGCATTGATTTCATAATACCTGACAGCCTATACAACTGCAGAACAAATTGGTAAAATCCTGCTTCATGAAAAGATGGTGTTACAAAAGCCTTTCCTTTTGGTTTTCTCTTTCTTAACTCATGTGCTCCGTCAGGATACAATATAGGTAGATTGATTGCTTACAGTTGAAAGAAAATACTTAAGTTCAGATTTCTGCTAACAATAATCGACTTGAGTGCATTTTAAAGTCTATCTATTTTTTACAATTTTCTGAAATTCAAATTTTCTGCTAACAATAATCTACTTGAGTGCATTTTTAAGTCAATCTATTTGATACAATTCTCTGAGAATGCAGTTCTCCATAGCAGTTGGTATCACATCTACTTAAAAATCACATCAACTAGAAAATTCCATTTAAATAACAAGATGGGGAAATGAATTCTTACATACAATGACACAAATGTAATAATTGAATTTGGTTGAACTTGTTTTTATATTGCAGATATTTAAATAACCAGATGTTTCTGCTGAAATGATGCATATTTTTGAAAAGTTTATTTCCTTATAGCTGGGATTATCTGCAGAAATATTCTTTGGTAGCTGTACTCCAGCTAGTGTTGCACGATCTATATCTCATTAAAGTTTTAAAGTGCTTGAAAAAAATTCTGCTATGGATCTTCACATAATTTTTAACTGTGCTTTGTAGACTCTTGTGGATTTTGTTATTGTAATCAGCTATCATGACAAGCCATCAGAACTGTGTTTAGGGAAGGCTTTTTGGTTGTTTTCATCATAGAATTTTTGTGTGTCACAAGACAAGTTATATAATAAGGTGATAAATTATTGTTGTTATATTAACCCTTTTGCTTTTCATCTGTTTGATATCCTTCTTTCTTATTGTAATAACATTTTTAGCATTGAAGCAGAGCTAGACTAGATGACTGAAAAATTTGTAGTAGCACAACTGACTATTAAAATGAGAGGAAACAATGCTGGAAATGAAGAGCACAAAACAGTGGTCCCATCGCAGATGAAAATCCAGTGAAAAGCAAAGAATTGTGATTGGGTGATGATTAGATTGTCTAGTTAATGGAGGGTTATAGAGAAATTCTTTATAACTGGTAAATAGAGAAAGCAGAAAAAAATAATACCATTTTATGAAAACTCACAACCTTTATTTAAAAAACCCCTGATGGGTTTATTATTCAAACATTTTTCAATATTTGTATGAATTTACACTTAACATATCTTAAAATCAAACTTTAATTCATGCTTACTTTTTATTAGATTGATATCATTAAAAGAAATTGACAATAGGAAGAAGATTTTTTAAAAATGCATGCGTATTACATATAGTTTTTTGAAGCAGAATTTTTGTTTTGCGCAAAGATTTTTCTTACAGGAAGCAATGGCCTACTATAGAATATCCTTCTTCCAAGTTTTTGTGTTTCCTAAACACCTCTTTCTTCCTCATTTTCCTAAAAGTAAGGGAACAAGTGTGTGTCAATAACCTTTAAAACCTCAAGTTCTATTAGTTATGCTGTCTGTGAGTTTTGCTTACATGAGTAGAGCAAATATTGATGGCACCTTTGAAAAAAGGAATCGATGTATAACCTCTTGTGCCTTCCCAGCTTCTTCTTCACTGTTTTCTTTTGTATTATGTTTTGAACTGGACAATGACAGCATTTTTGTGTCAGTCATTCACTGGAATTGAATGAATATCAGAATTTATCACCATGGCCTTACCTTAGCCTAAGTTCACACTATAGTGAGGATAATAGGCAATTTGAAAGCTACTTTTACAAACAAATAAATGTCTGAATCTTAGAAATTTCTAATTACTTTCTTAGATTAAAATCACTTTTTAAATTTTGTTTTTATATCTTTCTTCTTAGTCCCATTGGTACAAGCCAAACAACAACAAAGAGTAGTACAGACAATCAAAGACAAGATTGAAATTGTATTGATTTGAGGATTTTAAATTCCCAAAGGCTTCTGGTGACTGTGACTTTAAATGAAATCTGTGTGATGTTCGTAATACTCTCTTCATGACCACTGAAATGTTTTCTTTCAACTTTTTGATTCTCATTAACCTTTTTCCCTTCTAAATGTGTCTTTTAGTGAACTAAAAAATAAATTAAAACCTAATTATCTAAAATGTTGTGCTTTAATAGTGTTAAAGTCAGTAAACTTTTTCATCTGTCTCTTCTTTTAAAAAATAGGCCATTAGCTGACCAATGCTATATATTTGCTCTAAGAATTAGTGACATATATATTCATATATAAAAAATAAACTATGATTATGGTAAAAGTATAAACTGGCTGTTTCTCCTAAGGTGTTAGCTGTCTAAAATGTTAAAATCATCTTTAATTTGAAGTAAAAATAGTCTGATTTGCATTGGATGGAATTTCCGGTGTATTATGGTACTTTTGCAGACAAAAAATATTTAGTGGTATAACAAAACAAAGTCTTAAATGAAAAGCAAGAAAAGTGAGTGAACTTTACTTAGTGTTACCTACAAAACTTCCAAAATAGTTTCTAAAAAAATGTGTCTATAAGTTGATATCTCATATGCCATGTTCTAGTCTAGGGCCCAATTTGTTTTTCTACCTAATTTTTAAACTGATTAGAGGCTAAATTATGCTTTCTATTTTAGTGAAGCCATGTGCTATTAGCAGGGTACCCTAGGACTATCTCTGGTTTACAGCTAACTAGGAAATACTAATCTCTGCACTTCTCATAATTGCATGTGATTGCTCTTGAGAAAATCTCAAAGGTCCCATTTCACCAGATCAATCTACAATTAAGGAGTTGAGAAATAGGATTTTTACACTTGTGGGCTTTCAGAATTATTGTTGGCTTTTTGGACCCTCTGGACTGTGAGAATATACATGTGTTGTGTTTCACTTGGTTATATTTCTCAGGAAAATAGAAGAACATTGATGGACTAAGCAATGATTTTCTAGTTCCTTTTCAGGTTTGGGTATTATTTGAACACTAATACCATTGAAAGGATACCTCACTCCTATGCATGAGCCATTAAATAGTTCTGATCACACAGTGAAAATTATATGGAAATAGCAACCAAAATATTCATGAACATAGGCAACTAGAGCTATCACCATCAATCAAAACTATCTCTCATTTTTAAAAGGTTTCATAAAATTTCATTACCTCCCACCCTCCCTGCCAAAGCCTTAGCCTATAGTGATTCATAGATGTAGATCTCATTTATGAAGTTTTTATTTCAGTCTAAGTTAAACTCTAATTGATGTTTAAATCTTACTGCTTTTGTTCAGTTTTGACTCTGACCTACATTCATTGATTTTTCTGAATCTTTTACAAAACTTTCAAGTTCTTAAATTTTATTTGTTTTTTAAGACTTTCTTTATTGATTTTGGAGAGAGGAGAGAAAGAGAGAAAAGGGGTGGGAGAGGAACAGGAAGCATCAAGTTGTAGTTGCTTCCTGATTGTGCCTTGACCAGGCAAGCCCGGGGTTTCAAACTGTGAACTCAGCATTCCAGGTCAACACTTTATCCACTGCGGCAGCACAGGGCAGGCTAAATTTTATTTTTATGTATACATTTACCATGTTGTCTTTCTGAATAATATAAGCTGAATAGGCTCTAATGTTTAAGACTCCTTATCTGTGTTGCATTACATTTTTTTAGATATATATGTCTATTATTTTTAAAGCATTTCTTTTCTTTTTAATATAATGTAGGATTTTGTAGCTTCTAATACTTTGATAACAAGGAACAATGTCATTAGCCAGGTTTTCAACCTATAACCTCTTTTTTTGGGTAATTAGATAATTTCAGGGATGGTTTAAGTTTGACATGGAGTTTTGTTCTTAGGATATTGCCCTAGTTGTTTTTCTTTCTTGAAAAAGGGATATTTGATTGCAGTTAAATTGTGAAGTTCTAAAGCTATGTTAGCTAAATTTTTTACTATGTCAGCAAGCAGAATATTGTTTGCACTTCTTTGCTTTCTAAATGCTGCTCAGGGAGCGGAGTAAAGTTATAATTGATGCACAGAAGAGATTTCGAATTTTATATGTCTATAAATTGGCACTGCTACATAGACTAGAGAGATGAGATTGGAGAAGTTATTTTCCCATGAGAATGATACAAATTACTGTCAAACTGTTTATGCTAGCTGTAAAAATATTTTCAATGTACAGGTATTTGCTTACTAGCTGGGTAGAGTAGCACTCTTACTAAAATCGAATAACATTTTGAGCCAAAGTGAAATGTTTCAGTACCATTGCATATTGTTGTAACAGGCCATTTTAGTTATTCCAGGAATAAAATACCTCTAATTGTGTTTGTTCTTTAAAGCTTAAATTTGCTTAAAGTTGAGTTTAAATTTTTTAAGGAATCATAGTTTATCCAGTCTAGTATTCTCATTTTACTTATGAAAAAACAAACCCAGAGGCATTAAGGACTATGCCAGAGTCAGAGATCTAGAAATTTGCATGAATGGGACTCAAATTAAGTTTTCCTGGATCACTTTGGTTCTTTTTTGACATCTCATATCTAATGATATCGTCATGCTTAGTGTGTGTTTATTTCAGGATTATAAATAGCTTACTTTTAATCAGCTTAACTTCTAAATTACCTGAACTTTGCAGTATTTAAGATGAATTTGTGGGATTTATTTGGTGAATTTGTTCAAAACTTTAAAACCATCTACTCAAGCCTGACCTGTGGTGGCTCAGTGGATAAAGCCATCAACCTGGGAACACTGAGGTCGCCAGTTCAAAACCCTGCACTGGTTTGGTCAAAGCACATATGGGAGTTGATGCTTCCAGCTCCTCCCCCCTTTCTCTCTCTCTCTCTCTCTCTCTCTCTCTCTCTCTCTCTCTCTCTTACTCTGTGTCTCCTCTCTAAAAAAATGAATAAAATAAAATAAATAAGACCATCTACTCAAGTAGGCATAAGCAAATCCAGACTTTATCTTACTTTGTCAAGGCAGTTGAGTATTGTCAGCATCAGGAGTGTGAAGTTAAGTCTTTACTCCAAGCAATTAGTTGTCACTGACTCAAACTTAGTGCATACTTTAATATAGTTTAAAAAGGAACACTAGTTTGGTAGTGTAAAGCCAGTAGCCACAGCCATCATCACAGCCGCCTGGCCCATGCAAGTTCGCATTTGATTTGGATAGACGGTAATGAAACAATGGAGCCAAGAACTGGTGGGCCATTAGCTTTAATCCTAGCTTGCACCTGGCGGGCAAGAAATACACACAGTGGGAAAACACTTCCCTTTCCATTCAGGGCTCCCGAAGCTACTGACTTATCCAAGTTTTCCTAGGATCAAAGGTTTCTAGCTCACCAGCCTTATTCACCTCTGTTCCCCATCTCCTTCTCTCTGCACAAACTGGCTTCTCCTTCAGCACTCCACCATTTTGGCTGCTTCTCCTCTCCTCCACGTGGCCTTTCTCTGCTCTCCTCTCTAATGCTAATCTCAGGAACCGAGAGAAAGAACAATCTCCCTATCTACTCCATTTTATAGTGTAGAAATCAAAACCTTTAAACCAATATACAAACAGGGAAGTCTCTGATACAAAGGCACTTATCTGAGGCGTAATGGGATTCCTCATAAGACTGCACCACCCCCTTCCATGCAACAGTCAAGGGTGTGGGGAAAAGCTTACTCTTAAAACTAAGCCTCAGGCAGTAATGACCCAGCCTGTTTGCATCCTGTCCCTACACACAATGCAAACTATAAGCGAGCAAACATATATATCATATTTACAAACTAACTTGACCAACAGGTAGGTACCCTGTTGTTGGGATGCAGGAAAGGAACTCACAGCCTGAGGTACCCAGGAATTTATCCATTTTGTGAGTTTTTGCTCCTAATAATACAGTGTTACGTTTTGTATATGAAGAAACTACTGATTTTATCCAGCCATTTTGGAGTGTGGGTTCTTTTTTTTTTTTTTTTTTTTTTTTGGAGTGTGGGTTCTTGATTTTGCTTCTCTTTTACCCAATAGCCGACTCTAGGAGATCCTCTGTTTTGCAAATGAATTTTTTAATTGGTATGTAGAAGAGACACAGGGATTGGGGTCATCAGCTAGCAGTGTGAGGTGTGCTGAGATAGGCTGAAACTAGGGTTTGCTTTCCCTCAGACTCTTTCTTTCTCTCATTCATTCATTCATTTTGGAAAGTAATCTCTAAGTTAAAGACTCAGTGATATATCTTTACTGAAAACTCAATAATAAAAAACGCCAGAATGTAATTTATTTACATTAAAGTTATCAAATAGAGATGTAAACACAGCAGCTGAATGTATTTCAGTGCCCACATGATGCTTATTTTAGGAATTGTCTTTGGGACTTGGCATACAGAATGATTGCTGAGCTTTAGGTAGCTTCCTTCAATTATTTTAAGAGATGCTTGATGTTACGTTTTGGAGCGTTGCCTGTCTTGAGGGAGAACAAAAGAGGAGTGAGGTTGAGGGAAATTAACAGGCTCATACACTTCTCCCAGAAGAAAGCTGTATTAAAAATAGAGATATTTGGGTAATTCCTACAGAATATTGTGTTTCCTACAGAAGGTTTCGCCAAAACTGTGTGGTGGCAGTTAAAAAAGAAAAAGGCAAAACACTCAATGAAAGACATGCACATAAGAAGCAGTACAAACCAAAATCACCCTTTACTAAAAGCACCAGCAAGATGCAGTAGGATATCTTATATGCTTCTGAAGAATAAAGAGTAAAATTCAGATTAGAAGATGAAAAATTAGAATGCCTGTAGCCTTCAGCCCAAATTAAGGCCATGTGTTGGCAAAATTAGAAGCAGATGCTCTAGTTAACTAAATGTTAGGCTAATGAATGTGATAGCCCCACCAATAATCAGGAGTAATCGTGGGAACTCACTCTTTTCTTGTACATGCTTTTCTGAAAAGCTGTTGGAATAAGAGCACTCTATGGGGAGAAGCTGGGGCAGCATTGTCTGGGCAGCTCCCTGTGTGCTTATTCTGTAAAGCCTTTTGCTGACAAATAATGCAGTAGACACTATTGAGAATCACTTACATTTGTCTCACTGACTTTGAGTGTATGTTACTCAAAAATCTTCTTTTTGTATGAATACAAAAATGGGTTAGAATGTTAGATTTATTGGTTTTAGAGAGAGGAGAGATAGAGAGAGAAAGCTGGGGAAGAGAAGCAGGAGGCATCATCAACTCCCATATATGCCTTGACTAGGCAAGCCCAGGGTTTTGAACCAGTGACCTCAGCATTGCAGGTCGAAGTTTAATCTGTACCACCACAGATCAGATAGAGTGTTAAATAATGTTGATTATTTTTCTATTGGATAACTCTAGGTGTTTCTTCCTAAATTTTATTTTATTTTTTTCTGTATGCATGTACCTCTCTTTCATGGTAATATAAGTTAGGTGTACATTTTAAGGGAAATTCATAGTAGCTTTATTAGAAGACACAGTGAGCACTTATCTTCATGCTTTCTAAAAATGTTCTTAAATTATGATACTTTCACAAAAAATTAAAATCCATTTCTGGATGAAATATAGCATAATGATTAAGAACATGAACTCAGGAGCCAGATTGTTTAAATTTGGGTAATAGCTCTGTTACTAGATATGTGACTTATCGGCAAGTTACATAACCTCTGTGTGCCTCAGTTTCTTTATGTTTAAAGAGGAAGAAATGATGGTAATCTACTTCATAGGATTTTTTTTGAGGACCAAATATATTTGTGTGTGTGTGTGTGTGTGTGTGTGTATCTGTATATATTTACTTGATATTTTCTTTTATAAATTATACAAACTATATTGCAAGCTATATTATATTAAGTACTTCCCTAATACATGATAAGCCTTTTATCAGATTTTGCTATTGCTATTGTTACATTTTTATTCTGAAGGCCAAATACATTTTTAGAATTTGACTTATAATTTAAAGAATGCTATTTCAGTCCCTTTCTAAGATGTTTTTAGTATTTGTTAATTTGATTTCATCCTCTTTCAATGCATGGAATTAGAGTATTATATAAATAAATGTAAAATGTTTGGGATAGAATATAAAAATACAGAGTATAATAAAGTGTCACTTTTCAAAATCTTTAAAAATAAGATGAAGAAAACATTTGAAATGTAACCACATTTTTATGTCTGTTAGATTTATGTAGTCTTTTTCTTTTGTATAATGGTTATATTAAAATATGCATCGGATCATTTTGTATAACTTAGAAAATTTCCCTCCTTTCCATTTTTGTCAAGCCTTTGTATAAGCTTTTAATACACATGTGTGTCTGTTATAATTTTCATATTTCATTGTTATAAAACATTAAGACTTCTTAATATTGTAGCTACTTACTTAGAAACTATTTTATGGTGATGAACTAAATTTTAAATCTCTTTATTCTTTTGAGCTTTTGGCTAATATAAAGAACATAATAAACATGGTGATAAGGATAGACTCATTATGCATTTTCTCCATCCGTCATTTAACCAATCAGTCAATCAAACAATCGATATTTGAGTGCCTATCATGCTGATGGGCATTACTCTAGGTACTGAGGATATATCAGTGAAAAATTTGATCAGACAGTAAACTGATAAGTTTTTTTTCTCCATGATATGTGAACTTCATGGTCATGATTGTTAATAACATCCAAGGACACATTCAGTACAGAGAGCTTTCCTTTACCTGAGCTATTTAGTTAAAATGGCTTTTTATTCTCTTCCATAAAATACTTTACTTATTATATGCTGTGGTTATATCAGAAGTGCCGGCACAAAGATGATATTTAACACAATGAAATTGTTCATAAAACTTCCAACTTGATATAAGCTACCTTTTTTCATAAAATTTGGATAATAGGCGGTGTTTTCCTGCCTGATTTAAAGTAGTTTTATTTAGCCAGTGGTCCAACCTTTATGCTCCTAAAGTCTATAAAGCTGGAATAGGGGGATTTTCTGCCCTCTCCCTATTCTATAGGGAGCTTGTGTTTATTCTAATGAATCTAAGGTGATGCTCAACTAAATTTCCCTTCACCTGGCACCTAGCTTTGGGACTGAGATGAAGGTAGATGAATGTTAATTGTAGAGGCAACACTAATAGCACAAACACAGCATATGTTAGCACTGTGGCAGCTTAATGGCAAACACACAGTATGAAGCAAGGCTAGTGCCAGGGCCTGATCAACAGGGTCATTGTGCCAGTGACTCTTCAGACGCCACTATTTGTAGCTCATTTAATGTACTTCATGAAGTTTTTCTTGATCATGGAAATTCAGTAACAGGGTAATTTTTATTAAATCATGTTTTCTAGAATTATTTGAAAACAGAGAAATGGTCAGGAGTTGTTATTGTTATGATATAGGGGGACTAAATAAATCTCAGAATTATATATCATGCTGGCCTGTATTCTCATTACATAGAAACTTCTGCAAAATGTCTAAGTCACGTAACAAGGTACTACACAGCCAACTACCCACTGTAATATTATATCTACTTATTTATTTTTCTGACAGAAATTTTAATGTTGTAATTTCAGTGATTCTTATGGTATACATTCTAGAACTTTCACTGATTTTTGGAGAGATGGGAAATACATTCTTTCTAAAGTTGAGACTTGATTTTCTTGGTGTTAACAGTGGGCTCTATTATGCTGCTTCCAACTGAGCAAGGCTGGGAAGAACTTCACAGCTGGCTGGGCACCTGACATGCCCAAGGCAGGTGCTCTGACCTGCTCATATAACCCTGGTTCCTCCTGGGGAGAACAGCAGTTTCCATGGCCTGAAATGCCTGATTTAGTCCAGGCTATGAATAGAATGAGCTTGTTGATCTGGGAGTAGTGGCCTTCCCCTCGCACAACCTCGGGACATGATTATCCATGCCAGGGCCAGGTGGGAGTTTCCCATCTCACCCTGTGTAGTCCTCGCCCTGGACACTTAACAATAGAGGCTACTGGAATGTCAAATTCTCTTGCATTTATTGCTGTTTTTAATATGGAACTGGCATCCTCTTTTGCTTTTTTCTGAGCTTGACTTTGTTGTGTCTTGATTACAAAAAGTATGTTAACTCATTGAGTTGTTAGATAAAAGATTAATAAATGAATCAGGAAAATCATACCCCTGAAATATTGTCTTGTAGAAGCATGTGTTTTTGAGTTCATAATGCATGCAGACCACTGTCCTAGGTTTTATCAGCAACAACAGAAGTAAAACAGGAAACAATGTACCTGCTTCAAAGAGAAGAAAAACCTTAGAGACAAAAAGTTAAGAAGTAGAAGGAAATATATTAATGAATAAAATCTTATATACTGTTGTATAAATACCTAGGTTACCGGTATATTTAAACATAAAGGACAAATCAGAGAGAAAATGACTAGAAAAGGTTTCTTGTAGGTAATATATTGTACTCTAAGTCCTAGAGTGTTTGAACACAGTCCAAAAAAATGAAAGGCTAATAGTTTCTGCCAGGTAGGAAAACTGGTATCTTCTTAGCTGTCTTGCACCCCTCCTTACAGGGTGACTTCTAGTTAGTGGTTGTTAAAGTAAATATTTGTTTAATTGAATCAACTTTCTTCTTAGAGGAAGAGATACTGAGGTCTCTGGTCCTGTCACCAGAATCAGCTCGAGCCCTTCAGATCCTCACATCCTGCCAGTATATGGATTTGTGACCAAGAGAGACCTATATTAAAATTAAGATATTTAAAATTTCAGTATATTTTGTGCTTGAGTTGTAGAAGACAGAAGGGGACATTTATGATTTACTTTTAGGAAAGAAAAAAGGGAAGGATAGATGGTAGGAAGCAGAGAGGGAGAGAAGAAGGGAGGGAGGGATGGAAGAAGGAAGAAAGGAAGGGAAGGAGGAAGGGAAGGAGGAAGAGAGGCAGGAAGGAAGGCAGGCAGGGAGGGAAGCTGGAAGGAAGGAAAAAAGGAAGGAAGGAAAAGAGGGAGGGAGGAAGGGAGGAAAAGAAAACCAGAAAAATCAGTTGAAGAATTAGACAAGGATATGAGATTTCTACTGGATTTCCTAAGAGGGTTAAAACAAGCAAAGGATAGAAATTACAAATTTAAGATTTTAAAAACTTATTTTAATATGTATTATCTCAATTTAGGTACTGTACAAGGTATTTTTAAAAAATTAAATATCTAGAAAATAATCTATGCCACCTGAGTCTTATTGGGCAAAGCAGATATAAAGTGTGTTCATAAAGTCATGGTGCACTTTTGTCCTGTGACTTGTCAAAAGTGCACCATGACTTGACAGACATACTGTATAAAGCAAATGACTGCAGCAATTTGAAATGAATACCTTTTGCATATGTGAATAAAGTACAGTGACTTAGGGCAGAGAGATATGTGAAGGGCAGGAAGGCTCCACAGAAGAGGTAATATTTCATTTGAGTCTTAATATGATGAGATAGCAGTTTTTGTTTTGTGTGTGTGCATGTGTGTGTGTGTGTGTGTGTGTGTGTGTGTTTCTTACAGAGACACAGAGAGAGAGAGTCAGAGAGAGGGACAGATAGGGACAGACAGACAGGAACGGAGAGGGGTGAGAAGCATCAATCATTAGCTTTTCATTGCCATTACGACACCTTAGTTGTTCATTGATTGCTTTCTCACATGTGCCTTGACCACAGGCCTCAGCAGACTGAGCAACCCCTTGCTGGAGCCAGCAACCTTGGGTCCAAGCTGGCGAGCTCTTTGCTCAAGTCAGATGGGCTCGCCCTCAAGCTGGCGACCTCGGGGTCTCGAACCGCCTGGTCAGGCGAGATAGGAATATGTATGTATATATGTATGTATGTATGTATTTTGAAACAAGAGAGTAGTAAGGGCTTTCCAAACAGAGAAAACCACATATATTAAGATAGATTTGAAGAGTCATGGCATATACTAGGAAGTGTAAGAAGCTAGAAATGTCTAAACCACAGGATAAGTGTGGATGCCATAATAAGGGTCTAAAAGGGGAATAGCAGCCAGAGCATGAAGGACCATGGCTATTACACTAAGAATATGGGAAATTATTATGTGTATGTTAATGTACTGCCACATACAGTGGATGAGAGGACAACAGAAGCAGGGCTGTTTTCCTTAAGTACCTGATAGAAGACCTCCACAGTTTTCCAAGATAATAATTATTACATCCAGCTGTCAAAAGTGAAGAGCAGAATGGAAAGGAAAGGATAAATTAGAGTCTCATGTCTTAGTGGTATGAAGGCTGAAGGTGATGAGGGACTCTAGGATTTACTTGTGTTTTTGGCTTAGACATCTGGGTAGGTGGGATGCTGGTAGTAAATTGTAGAAAATTGGAATACACAAAATTTTGGGTGAAAAAGAATGAACTCAGTTTTAGACATGTAGAATTTGAAGTTTACATTAGTCATCCTGGCAGAGCTGTTTCTTATGTACCTAGAATGTAGGGCTTGAATCTGAGGATGTGAGTCAGGACTGGCGATATTTTGGAGACATTAGGGTATAGATCATAGTAAAAATCGTGTGTGCATGAGGTTTAAAGAAAAGAAGGGGCTCAAGTTCAGTTCTCAAGAAAGTACAGTTTTGGACCCTGGAAGCATGTGAACATTCCTGGGGCACAACTGTTTCATGTTATTAAGGCAGCCTGCATGCAGCTGCTGTGTGATTCTACCGAATAACAGGCACTCGGATCCCCTGTAACTGCCTTTGATTCCGTATGGCACAGAGTTCTGACAAAGAATCCTTGGAGTCATTTTTTCGAAACTACCTAAATAGGGTATCCCAAACTGTGTTCCGTGGAGCACCTCTCACAATTCTGTGAGATGTTAAATGAATTCCTGTGTTAAAAAAAAGTGAAACATTTATTTTTCAAAACCTTAATAAAGTACACTAGAAATTTTCAAGAATGGGATGTAGTTAGTAGCTCCTTCTCAAACTTTACTTTTTTTTTTTTAATTACAGACCCCTTTTCTTCGTGGCAAACCTATTGATAGCTCAAGGTGTGCAAGAGATACTCAGAAATCAATGTCATATTTATAGTCATTTGAATTTTTAATCTTTGTGGGTCTTTTAGGTTTGAAGGGAATACTCATATTTCCTTGTGTTTTTAATTAATGCTCATTTTTAAAAAGTTGTAAACCTTAAGGTTGAATTTATAAGCTTTAAGCTTAACTTACAATTCTTGTCATTTTTAAATCTAGTAATTTTAGGTTGTATATAAACACTCACTTTCATTTGTTTTTTGATTAATGATCAATTAACTATAAATTTGACAGACTGAATTAATCTGTACATTTCACACTTTTCAAGCTGGATTAATTAAGTTCCTATAGACATTTTAAACTATAACCCCAGTAAACTTAATTTCCATATGTACTCTAAACCCCTAGGCAAGATAGCTTTCTAAACATTACAGAACTCTTCTTCACCATTTAATACAATTTACAGACTGAAAGCCCAATATATGTACTAGCCAATCAGTTTAAAAACACTGTGTGGGCTTGACCAGGCAGTGGTGCAGTGGATAGAGCATCAGACCGGGATGCGGAGGACGCAGGTTCAAGACCCCGAGGTCGCCAGCTTGAGCACAGGCCCATCTGGCTTGAGCAAAAGCTCACCAGCTTAGACCCAAGGTCGCAGGCTCCAGCAAGGGGTTGCTCAGTCTGCTGAAGGCCCGCAGTCAAGGCACTGTGGAAAAGCAATCAATGAACAACTAAGGTGTTGTAACGAAAAACTGATGATTGATGCTTTTCATCTCTCTCCGTTCCTGTCTGTCTGTCCCCTGTCTATCCCTCTCTCTGACTCTCTCTCTGTTCCTGTCTGTCCCTATTTATCCCTTTCTCTGTCCCTGTAAAAAAACAAACAAACAAAAAACACTGTGTGTAAATTTAGTCAATAAAAACTGTCCTTAAAAATTTCAAATTAAAATTTCAAGTTTACTAGTAGTCAACTTCTTTTAAGTATTTAAAATAAAAATCACAAGCCTAAAATGTCAGATTTCCTAATGTGTCAGATTTTCTTATATACTTCAAATACCCTAAATATCAAACAAACCATCCCTAATTATAACAAAGTTTAAAAATCTTTTTTTTCACTTCATTATTTTTTAATATATTTCTTCACTATTTGGAATTGCAGGACCACTTACCTGACAAAGTACAGAGAATTACCATCTCAGTGTTGCTGCGGCTGAGGATTCAGGGTTGCTGGTCACACTGGGAATTAAAATTCCAGGTGTTTACTCCAGGATGGGTCCATCTGAGCTGGCTTATAGAGTGATGAACTTTTTTGTGTCCATAACTTCCTTGACCATTTACAACAAAATGGATGGATCTAGATAGCATTATACGGAGTGAAATAAGTAAATAAAAAAAAAACACTAAGAACTGCATGATTCCATACACAGATGGGACATAAAAAAGAGACTAAGAGACATGGACATGAGTTTGGTGGTTACCAGGGGGAGTGATGGAGGGAAAAGAGGCAGGGGGATGGGGAGGGGGAGAGGAGGGGCACAAAGAAAACCAGATAGAAGGTGACAGAGGACAATTTGACTTTGGGTGATGGGTATGCAACATAATGGAATGACAAGATAACCTGGAGATGTTTTCTTTGAACATATGTACCCTGATTTATTAATGTCACCCCGTTAAAATTAATTTAAAAAAAAGAAAACTGGGCCATGTATCCCTCATCCCATTTTTTTTATCTTAACATCTTTTGCAATTTTAAAATGTATTTATGTATTCCAATCATAGTTGACATCTAATGTTATATTCGTTTTAGGGGTGCAGCATAGTGGTTAGACATTTATACAATTTATAAGTGATCCCTCAATAATTCTAGTACCCACCTGGCACCGCACATAGTCATTACAATGTTATTGACAATATTCCCCATGCTGTACTTTACCTCTTTTACTATTTTTAACTGTCTAATTTGGATTGATGCTATTATTTACTCCTCCATGGACTGCTGTTAATCTCTCATTACCTGCTTTGACTCTGCACTCACTGTCTGTTTTGCTTCCCTGTCTTTCTACTAGCTCTTCCTTTTGGAGTCATTTCACTGCTATCATACTGAGTGTCTTACTGCTTTCTAAGATACTATATGTCCTTTAAGGAGATTTCCTTTACTGTCATTCTCATTTCAGAATTCCTGTTGTATCATTTTTCTTTTCAAGGACAGGGTTTATTTAGTAGCGTTGCTAAGGGATTGATGTCCAAAATTTATAAAGAACTTATAAAACTCAATACCAAAAAAACAAATGCAATTAAAAAATGGGCAGAGGACCTGAATAGACACTTTTCTAAAGAGGACATACAGAGATGGCCAATAGACATATTAAAAAATGTTCAATATCACTGATCATCAGAACTGCAAGTTAAAACCACAATGAGATATCACCTCACTCCTGTCAGAATGGCTATCAATTAATCATCAAACAAGTGCTGGCAAGGGTGTGGAGAAAAGGGAACCCTTGTGCACTGTTGGTGGAAGTACAGATCGGTGCAGCCACTGTGGAAAGCAGTATGGAGTTACCTCAAAAAATTAAAAATGGCACTTCCTTATAACCCAGCGATTTCAATTCTGGAAATGTACCCTAAGAACCCCAAAACACTAATTCAAAAGAAGATATGCACCCCTATGTTCATTGCAGCATTATTTACAGTAGCCAAGTTCTGGAAACAGCCCAGTGCATCCAATGGTTATTTTCCTTAAAACAAACAAACAAGAAATAGTTGTGGGAGGTGGTCAACCTAAGTTATATAATTTAATTTTAATCTGATTGTGAACAGGTTTAATGTCTTTGATTCTTGGCTGTCTGAACTTTTGAACTAGATGAACATCTTACTTTTCTGAAGGTGGGCGCCTTCCATTTCTGATGGCTTGAATCCTTACTCCTTTCATCTTGCTCAGTTACTCATGACTCACATGGTCTATATATGTGGGTCATTTTGTAGAAGTATCCAGAGAAATAACTTTTTAAACTTTTGATTAGTTATAAAAATAGAAAGATTTTTTTTTCTCTTAAAATTGGAAGGCGTGGAAATATTGTGTCTGCATTCCCACTTCTCCCCCAGCAGGTTGAGCTGAATATTGGCTACAACCTCTGGAAACTCATATTTATGTATATGATGGTGTGTGCATTTTAAAGAAAATTGTATTTTAAACTAACTATAAATATATATTTGTTTACCAGATTTAACATGCACATACACTAAATTCTCACATTCAGTTTTAAAAATTAATAAATAAATGCCATGTTTCTCGTGCTTTTGTGTCCCCCCTCCTCTGTAAGTAAGAACTTTCTGATTTTTACCATGGGTACTTGGAATGGATCCATTGTATGTTTGTATACCTCAAGTATTTATTATTCTATCAGGTTATTGTACTTGGATATATATTTTCTAGTGATTATTCCTCAGTTTTATCCAGTATGTCTTGAATTTGCCCAGTTGTCGGGTGATTGATGCATTCATTTAAAAAGGATGCTTGGGGATTACAATCATGTATACACACCATATTGAAATGGCTGCATTTTTTTGGACTGCAATTCTGTATAGGATTAGAGGTACTGTGTTAATATTCCAGATAAGAAATCTGCAACCTGTTTGTCATTTACTGTGGTTCTCTGGACTTTGGACATGAAATTTTATCTAGCAGCTTGAGAGCAATATTAAAAAATGATGTAGCATCACAAGTCAATGGTAAATATGCTCACCATAAGAATTTAAATGCAAGGAGTGTGATTAGCATTCAGAGGCCTATCTCTTAATTCCCTTTTCAAGCATTGAAAGCCAACCAAGCTTGCAACATTTTTGCAGTGTGCCAAGCTTTTGTGTGCTCCATTCAGTAATTTTGTCCATTTGAATGTCTTTTTTATATACATAGTTTGATGAATAAATATCCACAAATAAGAATGTAAAAGTCATTTAGTATCCTACACCATCAACAACAAAGAATGTTCAGCTACTGAATCTACAACTTTATTTTTCATTATTGGCTATAAAATTATTTTTTTGCCTAATTTATTTCAATCAGACATTTAGTGATGTGTACTTAATTGTCTATCAATAACAATAACAGTCAATTAATATAAATGATGATTTATGCCCAATGTCATCCTGAATTTAGTGTAATTTGGAAGCTAGGGACAACAACTTATAGGGAATTGAATGAAACAAATTCACAAATATGCTAACAAATCAAAAATACTTTAAACAAATCGTTACTATGCACAATAAATTCATAAATAATTATGAAGTTCTAGGATTTGGAATAAAATCCAAATCCTATATTCCATTTTATATTCACAAAATGGTGTATAAACTTTTAGGGGGGTTATTTTCTTGTTTATCTATTATAGAGAATAATGACCGAAATTAGTTAGCATTATGACCATCATGTACAGCACTGATATATAATCCACACAGTTTTCTTTTTTTTTTTCTTTTACAGGGACAGAGAGAAAGTCAGAGAGAGGGATAGATAGGGACAGACAGACAGGAACGGAGAGAGGTGAGAAGCATCAATCATTAGTTTTTCGTTGCCATTGCGACACCATAGTTGTTCATTGATTGCTTTCTCCATATGCCTTGACAGCGGGCCTTCAGCAGACCCAGCAAGCCCTTGCTGGAGCCAGTGACCTTGGGTCCAAGCCTACGAGCTTCTTGCTCAAACCAGATGGGCCCGCGCTCAAGCTGGCGAGCTCAGGGTCTCGAACCTGGGTCTTCTGCATCCCAGTCCAACGCTCTATCCACTGCACCACCGCCTGGTCAGGCTAATCCACACAGTTTTCACCAGAAGTCTAGTCCTGTAACTGGAAAAGATGTATGAAGGATTATTCTCTATCTGTCTCATAAAATTAATAATTATAAGTTTCTTCTATATGGAAAACTTCTAAAAATTAGAAGAAAACAAAAAAAATTTTTTTTATTGTTTATGCCTTAATTCTGTCATACTTTTCCTTTTGAAAAGCCAGTTTTCTGAAGAACTGCTCACACAGCTGCATTCCTGGGTAGCTCTTTCATGTATGGTATTCAAGGATAATTTCAAGGCAGAGAACATACAGTATAGGAATTCTAGAAACAGACTTTCCAGGTTCACAAGAAAGGAGAATTTAAAAATAGGCATCCCTAAATTTAGATCATTTGTAAGGAGTGTTTACTTCTAAGGGGATATTTCTCAGAAACTCATAGGTTTTTGATGTTGTCTTGGTGTCTATTATGAGAGTCCCTTAGTAGTTCTCCTGCCTCTGAGAGTAGTTTTTGCTTTCCACTTGCCAGTATTTTTCATTTACTTTATTGTATTAATTCACATATATTACCCCTGTTCCTATTTCTTTCCATCCTCGATATATTGAAAGCCAAATTTAAGAAATAGAATTTTCCCATTTTTGATTTTATATTCCATAGTTTTGGACTTTGTTCTGTATTCACAGATAGCAACTTTAGTCGTTTTAAAATTACTATGAGCCTGACTGGTGGTGGGACAGTGGATAAAGTGTTGGCCTGGGATGCTGAGGACCCAGGTTCAAAACCCCAAGGTTGCTGGCTTGAGGGAAGGCTCATCTGGCTTTAGTGCAGTCTCACCAGTTTGAGCACGGGGTAACCGGTTTGAGTGTGGAATCATAAACATGACCCCATGAGTGCTGACTTGATCCCAAATGTTGCTGACTTGAGCAAGGGGTCACTCTCTCAGCTGGAGGCCCCCAGTCAAGGTATGTATGGGAAGTAATCAATGAGCAACTAAAGTGCTGCAACTATGAGTTAATGTTTCTCATCTCTCTCCCTTCCCGTCTGTCTCCTTTTGTCTCTCTCTTTCACTAAAAACAAACAATCAAACAAAAAAACTATTATGACTGTTAGTAACAAGTACTCTTTGCTAAACTTCTGACTTTATTAGCAGTAAACTAGCCTATGTATAGCATCTGCATTGGAACAATGCAGTAATATTTTTTTCTTATTATCAAACTGATATAGCATATATTCATATTTGATACTATTAAATACTAGATCACACCTACTCTAATAAAAAATACTAGATGCCTTCCCCTCCCCTTATCTTTCTCTGTAGAGCTCCTAATTTCTCTACTGCCTTCTAGAGTTATGTCCCCAGTGCCTCACCAAATAACTGACAAATAGTATATAATCAATAAATACTTATAAATAAATGAGTAAATATTTCTGACATTGGAGGTGACTGGTGTAGATAATTCAGTAGTTTTTAAACTAGATACCCAGGACAAGAAGGGATGGAATAGTGAAAGGAGATTTGTTTTATTCCTTCACCTATGTTCCCCCTCCAATATATATAGATGTACTCACTCCAGGAGAAACATAGCATACTACATCTTATTGTGCTTTAAGGGCTCAATGGCTAAAAAAGTCTTTAAAAATTACCAATCAAGGCCTGACTTGTGGTGGTGCAGTGGATAAAGCGTCGACCTGGGAACACTGAGGTCGCCAGTTCAAAACCCTGCACTGGTCTGGTCAAGGCACATATGGGAGTTGATGCTTCTAGCTCCTCCCTCCCCCCCTCTCACTCTGTGTCTCCTCTCTAAAATAAAAAAAATTAAAATTAAAATTAAAAAAAAATACCTATCAAGGATAAGATTTTAATCTTGATTAAAGATTATTTTGCCTTTAATTAAAAAAATAAAGAGGCTTAGATCCAGCCACACTAGCTACATGCCATTGAGGTCTTCAGACAGAGACAAAGCCCAGACAAGAGCTCTGGTCTCCTGAAGTTTTCCCTGGGCCTTCTCTACAACACTGACACATCTGGAGGATAGAGGTATAGATAAGACTAAAGTATGAGGAAGATAGAGTGAGGTGTTGACAAAATCTAGATTGCATTCAACTGTGTTACTGTATGTCCTGTGATTTTAGAGGAGTGACTTTCTAACTATAAATGGGAACAGAATTATGAGAAGTATTAGAAAGTTTGATTAAGACTAAGAATGGCATATTTAGAAAAAGTTTAGAACCAATGAGGAATGACATAAAAATTAGGGAATCAGGGAACATGCAGATACTCCAATACTTTCAGCCTTTTGTATAGTGCACTTTCACCAATGAAATAAAAGTTGGTTTTGCATCTTATTTGATTAAGCGAACAATTTCTTTGACTTGTTTGCTTTTCTGATGTTCTTGTTTAATAAAAAAAATCAAATGCTTCTTTTTTTATGGCTTAATATTCATTTTGAAATATCCCCTACATTTTGTAAGCAGTATAGTTATCTACTCCCACTTTACCCATTTTAATGAATCTAAATATCAGATGAAAGACTTATGAAAATATTTGTTAAATGTAGACTATTTTGACCTTGAAGTATATCAGCATACCATTTTATCTCTCAACGTTTGATTTGGATCTTTGTACATCTTCCAGTTCTTTCCTAGTCATGCACATGTTTTCCTTCTCCTCCTTGAGCAGCAGTGTATTTGTAATATCTGATTCACTAATTCTGTCATCTGTGCTATTTTTGTGTCTGTCTCTATTGATCGACTTTTCTTCTGGTTATGGAGATCCTCCTTCTTTCTATGTCTGATAATTTTTATTAGATGCCAGACCTTGTGCATATTAGGTTGTTGGATATAGCTCTTTGACTTGATGCCCTACAGATTAAGAGATTTAGGAGAAATCTCATGGATTTCCAGGCCTTTCTGAGCCCAGATATTTTTCTACGTACTCCTAAATGATGATTCTTTCTTTAGCCTCAATTCTTTCTGTGCACAACTAGACCAGTTATCAACCAAAGACTTGACTGGACTCCGATATGAATCTGCAGAGCTTGTTTATGTGCTCTTTCTGTGTGGCTCTATTCTTTGTAGTACTCTACCTAGCAGATCCTAGCCACCTTGGTGTTTTAGAACTCTTAACTCTGTTTGGGATCTTCTATTAGGCTTTCTTGGGGGGATCTTCTTCCCCATGCAGATGATCTGCAAACTCTAGGCAGTATTTTATATGTAGGGCTCACTTGTTTGTTTCTGTCCTCCGAGATCACTGTCATGCATTACCTGCTGTTCAGTGTCTGAATACTGATTTTTAAAAAATGTTGTCTTTGTGAGTATCTGAGATAGTAGGGTAAATTTGTTTCCTGTTTTCATCATGGCCGGAAGCAAAAATTGCAGAATCCATTGAAAGTTTATTGTTATAACATTTAAAATATTTAACCTGGAGTTAATTATTTAAAATTCTTGGTCATTTAATCAAAGCCTTCAGTCAGAATCCTTTGCCTAGTTCAAAATGTTTTATAGGGTACTAGGTTATGACAAAGAACTCTGCCATGAGCCATGTAGTGGGTTCTCTGTGAGCAGTGCCTAAACTTTTTCTGTAAGCTCCTCAAGGGCTGGAACTAAGTAATCAATCCATTTGGCAAATATGTTTTAAGAGTTCATTATTGTGAAAGGATTTTGTTAGTCATTGGAAATACAGAAATGAATAAAGCATGATTCCATAGCCTACTAGAGAAAGTTGACATACACAATTCTATACATTGACCTGAAAGATTATGAGAATGGGGATACTGAAAGACCAGAAGGTCTTAGAAAACTTTGTTTGCAGGACATAGCATATAATTAGATCTTGTGCACAATAGTGTTCAATAAATACTCATGGGTGAAGGATACTGCAGCTAATTTACAGGCATATCCTGCTCAGAAATATGTTAACTTGCTTTTTCTTAGTTATCTATAAAAGTTTATATGATAAGTATATGTTATATGTTTTAAGAAAGCCTAACTTATTCTACCTTGTACTATCATCAGTATTAATTATTGACAATTTTAAAGACTTTAAATGTCACATTGTTATCTAAGTTATGTAGACCTTTGTTTCTAAACTCTCATATCAAACATTTAAAAGTACCAATTCAATAAAACCTTCCTTTTTAACTTTTGCTCCCCCCTGCTTTTTTTTCTTATTCCTGTTCATATTTGAAAAGCAGCATCCACAGATAGTTATTTATATGTATGAATTCACCGATTCATTCTAGTGCGAAATAGGTCATTCTGGAACAGTGAGAAATGTGATTGCTGAATTTTAAGCAGTTTTTGCTGCTCAGCTGGATCTGTAGAAAATGGAAAGGGGTCAGGCCAACACTTGAAGATTTCTTGTTGCCATTGTTCTAGTGAAAGAGACGTGATGCTGATGGATACGGACTCTTCAGTGTATTGACAAGAGGGAGAAGGTGGCTTAGATCCCAGGTTTAATAACTATTGGGATATTTTATTGAACCACTAATTAGAATCAAAGAAACTAAAAAATGCCATTATGATTAAAATGTGTGGGGCTTTTTCCTCTTGAAAAAATTTAGGTGCAGCTAATGGTAGTGTGATATATTTCAGGCACATTTATTTTTCTTAGAATTCTAATGTATTTAAAAAGAAAGGAAGAATACTACCATAAGATTGACAAGTGATGCTTCTCATAAAAAATTAAATTCTTCTATGGTAAAGAATACTTTGAAAAAATTCTGCATTATTCATCATTTGAAAAAGCCTCTTTTCCCCATCTGTGTGGAAATTAGGGCTATAAAAATGAAACTACTTTCAAGCAGTAAATTTTATTGACAAATTTAATAAAGGGCCCATTAATTAAAACCTGATTCCCAAAGTCAAGTGGCAGATTTGTTTACGATACATGTATTAATTTTTTTTAAAAATGACATAGTTATAATATGCACTATAATTACTTCTATTAATATCAATTAAGAAATGTCAAATTCTGTATTTGAAAATATATATTTTAATTCATTTCAATTGTTAATATAAATAAATATCTTGGTTTACTGGTGAATTTGTTTTAAGTTAAACTTAAAGGGAGGATCTTAAAAGAGATTAATTCCAAAGTATGCTTCAGGCTCTGCTTGGGTGTTCTTGAATCCGCTTGCTTTTCTCACATCCTTTTTAAAGCAAATGACAAGGAGAGCTGACAGAGCAGGGAGAGCTGTGCTGGCTGAGCCAGGCACAGGGGGAGCCAGGGCATCCCTCTCATTCAGGAGTTCTGTGAGGATCAACCACGCCTTTCGTATCTGCATACTGTGATCCCATTGCTTTATTGACCCGTTAGCTAGAATAGAATGAAGGTGCTAGTCTCTGTCATAGGACAGACTTTTAAAATAAATCTATTATAAAGAAAAGGAATGATTTCTCTAATTTTAATGGAGCAGATGTATTTTCACCTCTCTACTTTCAATGGGTTTAATGTATTTGATGTGTGAAAAGTGATTCAGATATAATGTAAAATGTGATATGACTGTTAAAAATATCATAGACATTTTACTCATGTTTTGTTCCTTATACATATTGTACATTTTAAGCATATACAATAAAATAATTAAGGACAGTAGGTCTTACTTAGGAGCAGAACGCAAGCCAGGATTTATTTTCTCCATCACCCTTTTCCTTCCTTTTGCAGACTCCAGGTATTTTCCTGCTTACTCGCCCCTTTACTTTCCCAGTCTGTGTTTGTCTGAGATTGTGAGTCTTTTGGCCTACTGCAGAGCCAGACCTAATGAGGGTGCTTTCTCTCAAGTAGTCTTATTTTAAGTAAGGACACAGATCTGGGATATCTAAGAAGTGGTCTATTTAGTGTTGAAAAAATGGAGATGACTTAAAATTTATTATTTTTGTAACAGGAAAGCCAAAAGGAAAAAAATTTTAAATCTTTACTAGTAGCTACTTATGTCTTTATTTTAAAATATAGCTCTGTTCTTACCCTGTATCCTTAAACACAACTTCTTTTATTCACAAATCCATCTATCTCTCAGACTTCCCAGGTACTCAGCCCTAAGGGTAAAAGATTATTCCTATATCCAAAGAGCTCATAGTATTTTAGTTTTCTAAGTACTGAGGTTCATCTGATTATTTATTCATTTATTCCACAAATACTTGCTGAGCTCCCTGTTCTTGGAACTGGAGTTATAACAGTGAACAAAACAGTCCAACCCTGTCTTTGTGGAGTTGCAATCCAGTAGGAAGGATGGATAATGAACAAGTACAAATATTCTTTATATCATACAGTGGTAAGAACAGT
Source organism: Rhynchonycteris naso (assembly GCA_037038555.1). Lineage (NCBI taxonomy): Eukaryota > Metazoa > Chordata > Mammalia > Chiroptera > Emballonuridae > Rhynchonycteris > Rhynchonycteris naso. The sequence continues at coordinate 153,381,662 of CM073000.1, read as the reverse complement.
ATAACAGCTTAAGTGGATGTAGGGGATAGGTTATGTGCCCAAGGTTATTGTTTGCAGTTTTCCAAAAGATGGTGAGGAAGAGAACTCATTGAGGAGCGAGGGTTGGAGTAGAGACTTAACTGAAGTCAGTGAGTGAACCACATGGATCAGTGAGGAAATAGCCAGCACTGGGTCTTTACAGCAGGACCACATCAGTATATTTAAGAAACAGAAAGGAGGGTGTATAGACAGAGCAAAAAGTCGGTGAAGGAAGGAGAAAGAGAAAATAAGGTTAGAGTCCTAAACAGTGGACAGATTATGTTGTACCTCATAGGTCATGCAAAAGGGTCTGGATTTTCTTTCTTTCATTCATTCATTCATTCATTGGGATGACATCAGTTAATATAATTACATAGGTTTCAAGTGTACAGTTCTATAATATTTATACATTGTGTTCACCACCACCCTCCGTCAAGTCTCCTTCTATCGCCATTTATCACCTTTTTATTATCTCCTACCTCCTCTTACCCTACTTTCCCTCTGGTAATCACAATATTATTGTTTGTCTATGAGGGTTTTATTTCTTTGCTTAATCCCTTCACCTTTTTTTTTACCCAGTCCTTTAATCCCCCTCCTCTCTGACATCTCTCAGTCTGTTCTCTGTATTTATGAGTCTGTTTTTATTTTGTTTGGTAGTTCATTTTGTTCATTCGATTCCACATATAAGTGAAATCATATGGTATTTGTCCTGCTCTGACTGGCTTATTTCACTTAGTGTAATACTGTTTAAGTCCACCCATGATGTCACAAAGGGCAATATTTCCTTCTTTTTTATGGCTGAGTAGTAGTCCACTGTGTAAATGTAGCACAACTTTTTTATCCACTCATCCACTGATGGACAGTTGGCCTGATTCCAGATCTTGCTATTGTAAAAATCACTGCAGTTGAACATAGGGATGCATATATTCTTTCAAATTATTGTTTGGGGTTTCTTTGACTATATTCCCAGAAGTGGAATTGCTGTGTCATAAGGCTTTTTTTTTTATTTTTTTATTTATTTATTCATTTTAGAGAGGAGACACAGAGAGAGAGAGAGAGAGAAAGGGGAGAGGAGCTAGAAGCATCAACTCTCATATGTGCCTTGACCAGACCAGTGCAGGGTTTTGAACTGGCGACCTCAGTGTTCCCAGGTCGACACTTTATCCACTGCGCCACCACAGGTCAGGCCTTTTATTGATGGTATTTTTATTTTTAATACTTTGAGGTAACTCTATAATACTTTCCACAGTGGTGCCACCAATCTGCATTCTCACTAACAGTATATGAAGGTTCTCTTTTCTTCACATCCTGCTAACACTTGTAATTGTTGATTTATTGATGATAGCCATTCTGACAGCTGTGAGGTGATATCTCGTTTTGGTTTTAATTTATATTTCTCTCCTGGTTAATGACATTGAACATGTTTTCATATGTCTATTGGCCATCTGTATGTCCTCTTTGGAGAAGTGTCTATTCAGGTCTTTAACCCATTTTTTTTTTTTTTTTTTACAGGGACAGAGAAAGAGTCAGAGAGAGGGATAGATAGGGACAGACAGACAGGAACTGAGAGAGGTGAGAAGCATCAATCATTAGTTTTTCATTGCCGTAGAAACACCTTTGTTGTTCATTGATTGCTTTCTCACATGTGCCTTGACCATGGGCCTTCAGCAGACCGAGCCACCCCTTGCTGGAGCCAGTGACCTTGGGTCCAAGTTGACGAGCTTTAGCTCAAGCCAGATGGGCCCGCGCTCAAGCTGGCGAGCTTGGGGACTCGAACCTGGGTCTTCTGCATCCCAGTCTGATGCTTTATCCACTGCGCCACCGCCTGGTAAGGCTTTAACCCATTTCTTAATTGGATTGTTTGTCTTTTTAGGGTCTGGATTTTTAGATGTAATGGAAAATTGTTACAAGATTTTGAATGAGAGAATGGCAGGTTCTCATTTATGGTTCAAAGGAATCATGCTTGCTCAGGTAGTGAATAAACAGAATCAGGGAAAGGATAGAAGCAAAGAAATTAGTAGTAAAATAGGTAGGCTATATTAAATAACTTAAGATATCATGGTAGTATGTACCTCAATGATAGGGATGGAGATTGTGGGAAGTGGTCAGATTTCATATAAATTTCAAGGCTGGACCCAGCAGTATTTACTGCTAGATTGTATATGGAAAATAAAGAGTAGAGTCGAGACTGACCATGTTTTTATTTTTAAAGATTTTATTTATTGATTTTAGAGAGAGAAGAGAGAGAAAGAGAAAAAGTCAAGGCGAGTGGGAAGCATCATCTTGTAGGAGTTGCTGCTTTGTGTATATGCTTTGACCAGACAAGCCCAGGGTTTTGAATTGGCCACCTCAGCATTCCAGGTCAGAGCTTTATCCACTGTGCTACCACAGATCCAGGGAGCATGACCATTCTTGGTGACTGCTCTTGTTGCTCAATACCAACTCTTTGTTGCTGCTCCACATTACAGCTAAAGCTTGGAGTTTCCAAGATATTAAGTACTTTCCCAAAGCTTGTTATGTTTCAGAACCTGAACTAGCTTTGGGGAAAAAAGTGTTAAACTCCTTCTAGTCCATTGTTTTTTTCCCCCCATTTCCTTCTATTCAGAAAACTAAGACAAATCCATATTTAAGTAAGGAGGCAATAGACTGAAATCAGCATTATGAATATACCAAGCACTTACACTATTTCCCCATTGTTGGGCAAATGAGTTTGTAAAATTTGTATTATTTGAGTTTGCTCACTTTTAGTGTTAAAAAGTGGCACTGGGGCCTGACCTGTGGTGGCGCAGTGGATAAAGCGTCGACCTGGGAACACTGAGGTCACCAGTTCAAAACCCTGCACTGATCTGGTCAAGGCACATATGGGAGTTGATGCTTCTAGCTCCTCCCCCTGTTCTCTCTCTCTGTCTCTCTCTCACTCTGTGTCTCCTCTCCAAAATGAATAAATAAAAATAAACATAAATTAAAAAAAAAAAAAGTGGCACTGGGCAGTGCCACCTATGTGATCTGTGAAATTGCAAATTACCTTCCTGCTTGGGAAGGGCCATTGTTATGTTAACGTATGCTGGAGGAGAGGTTTTGACACCAGAAAAGTTTTAAAAGGAGAGAAGGGGAAGGAGAGTAGGGAAGAAGGAGCCAAGATGGCAGGGAAAGAGAAGAAAGTCAGTTTTGCAAAGAAGCCATGTTGGTAGATGGGAACCAGAAGTGAGGGGCTTTGGGACTGGTGAGACCTTTGATTTGAGGACAGTGGTTCTTAACCTGGGTTCTATCGAACCCTAGGGATTCGATGATTCGGTCTCAGGGGTTTGGAGAAGCCTCTGCCGCGGAGACCAGAATAAAGTAATACAGTAATTTGTTGTGAGTTCATGCACTTTGTTGGTTTTGTTCTTTGAGGAAAGTGATGTTCATGCACGGCTCATTTTGTGCACCAGTAAAAAAACATATACCTATGTCTTGAATTTGGAAAAAAAAATCATATTTTATTTATCACTAAAGAAGGGTTTGGTGAATGCGCATATGAAACTGGTGGGTTCGGTACCTGAAAAAAGGTTAAGAACCACTGTTTTAGGAGAAGATTCTCTTGGTTGCAGAACCAGGTAATGTGTCAGTGTGTTTGTGATCCCTGTGTGTTTGTTTGCTCATCAGACGGTGTGAGTCTCTATTTTTTTATATATATATATATTTTATTATTATTAATTCTAATGGGGTGACACCAATAAATCAGGGTACATATGTACAATGAAAACCTCTCGAGGTTATCTTATCATTCAATTGTGTTGCATACCCATCACCAAAAGTCAATTTGTCCTCTGTCACCTTCTATCTGGTTTTCCCTGTGCCCCTCCCCTCCTCCCTATCCCACCCTTCCCTCCCTCCCCCCATCCCGTAACCACCACTCTCTTGTCCATGTCTCATATTCTCACTTTTATGTCCCACCTATGTATGTAATCATGCTGTTCTCAGTTTTTCTTTTTTTTCTGATTTGCTTATTTCAATCCGTATAATGTTATCAAGGTACATCCATTTTGTTATAAATGATCCGATGTCATCGTTTCTTATGGCTGAGTAGTATTCCATAGTATATATGTACCATAGCTTTTTAATCCACTCGTCTTCTGACGGACACTTGGGCTGGTTCCAGATCTTCGCTATTGTGAACAATGCTGCCACAAACATGGGGGCGCATTTCTTCTTTTCGAACAGTGCTATGGTGTACTTAGGGTATATTCCTATAAGTGGGATAGCTGGGTCAAAAGGCAGTTCGATTTTTAATTTTCTGAGGAATCTCCAAACTGTTTTCCACAGTGGCTGCACCAGTCTGCATTCCCACCAGCAGTGCCGAAGGGTTCCCTTTTCTCCACATCCTCGCCAGCACTGGTTCTGTGTTGTTTTGCTGATGAGTGCCATTCTGACTAGTGTGAGGTGATATCTCATTGTGGTTTTAATTTGCATTTCTCTAATGATTAGTGATGTTGAGCATTTTTTCATATGCCTATTGGCCATCTGTATGTCCTCTTTGGAGAAATTTCTATTCATTTCTTTTACCCATTTTTTGATTGGGTTGTTTGTCTTCCTGGTGTTGAGTTTTATAAGTTCTTTATAAATTTTAGTTATTAACCCCTTATCAGACGTGCTGTCGAATATGTTCTCCCATTGTGTGGTTTGTCTTTTTATTCTGTTCCTATTGTCTTTAGCTGTGCAAAAACTTTTTAGTTTGAAATAGTCCCATTTGTTTATCTTGCCTTTTATTTCATTTGCCCGTGGAGATAAATCAGCAAATATATTGCTGCTACAGATGTCGGAGAGCTTGCTGCCTATGTTTTCTTCTAAGATGCTTATGGTTTCACGGCTTACATTTAAGTCTTTTATCCATTTTGAGTTTGTTTTTGTGAATGGTGTAAGTTGATGGTCTAGTTTCATTTTTTCGTAGATAGATGTCCAATTTTCCCAACACCATTTGTTAAAGAGGCTGTCTTTACTCCATTGTATGTTCTTTCCTCCTTGGTCAAATATCAGTTGTCCATAAAGCTGTGGGTTTATTTCTGGGTCCTCTGTTCTGTTCCATTGATCTATGTGCCTGTTCTTATGCCAGTATCAGCCTGTCTTGAGTATAATGGCCTTATAGTAAACCTTGATATCTGGAAGAGTGATAACTCCTGCTTTATTTTTTCTTTTTAAGATTGCTGAGGCTATTCGTGTTCTTTTTTGGTTCCATATAAATTTTTGGAATATGTGTTCTATATCTTTGAAGTATGTCATTGGTATTTTAATTGGTATTGCATTGAATTTATAAATTGCTTTGAGTAATATAGACATTTTACTGATGTTTATTCTCCCTAGCCATGAGCACGGTATATGCTTCCACTTGTTTGTATCTTCCTTGATTTCTTTTATCAATGTTCTATAACTTTCCGAGTACAAGTCCTTAACCTCCTTGGTTAAATTTACTCCTAGGTACTTTATTTTTTTGACTGCAATAGTGAAGGGGATTGTTTCCTTAATTTCTTTTGCTGACAGTTCATTGTTGGTATATACAAATGCCTCTAATTCCTGAGTATTGATTTTATATCCTGCCACCTTGCTGAATTCATTTATCAGGTCCAGTAGTTTTTTGACTGAGACTTTAGAGTTTTCAATATACAATATCATATCATCTGCAAATAGTGACAGTTTTATTCTTCTTTTCCAATTTGGATGCCTTTTATTTCTTCTTCTAGTCTGATTGCTGTAGCTAGGACTTCCAGAACTATGTTGAATAAGAGTGGTGAAATGGGGCATCCCTGCCTGGTTCCTGATCTTAAGGGGATTGCTTTTAATTTTTGTCCATTTAGTATGATGTTTCCTGTCGGTTTATCGTAAATGGCCTTTATCATGTTAAGGAATGATCCCTGTATTCCCACTTTACTGAGAATTTTGAGCATGAATGGGTGCTGGATTTTATCAAATGCCTATTCTGCATCTATTGAAATTATCATGTGATTTTTGTCCTTTCTTTTGTTTATGTGATGAATCACATTGATTGATTTGCGAATATTGAACCAGCCTTGCCTCTCCAGAATAAATCCCACTTGATCATATTGTATGACTTTTTTCATATATTGCTGGATCCGGTTGGCTAATATTTTGTTGAGAATTTTAGCATCTAAATTCATCAGGGATATAGGCCTATAATTTTCTTTCTTTGTGTTGTCTTTGTCCGGTTTTGGGATCAGAATTATGCTCGCCTGATAAAAGGAGTTTTGAAGTCTTCCTTCCTCTTGAATTTTTTAAAATAGCTTGAGGAGGATAGGAGTTAGTTCTTCTTTGAATTTTTGATAGAATTCACTTGTGAAGCCATCAGGCCCAGGACTTTTCTTTTTTGGGAGTTTTTTGATAACTGTTTCAATCTCATTTGTTGTAATTGGTCTGTTTAGGTGTTCTGATTCTTCCAGATTGATTTTTGGAAGGTTATATGATTCAAGAAATTTGTCCATTTCACCTAGATTGTCTAATTTTTTGGCATATACTTCTTCATAGTATTTTCTTACACTGCTTTGTATTTCTGTTGTGTCAGTTTTATTTCTCCACTGTCCTTTCTAATTTTATTTATTTGAGTCCTCTCTCTTTTTTTCTTGGTGAGTCTAGTTAAAGGTTCATCAATCTTGTTTACCTTTTCAAAGAACCAGCTTCTTGTTTCATTGATCCTCTGTATTGTTTCCTTAGCCTCTATGTCATTTATTTCTGCTCTGACCTTTATTATTTCCTTCCTTCTACTTGTCTTGGGTTTTATTTGTTGTTGTTTTTCTAGTTCTTTTAGATGCAGGGTCAGGTTGCTTATTTGAGCTTTTTCTAGCTTCTTATGATATGCCTGTAGTGCAATAAACTTCCCTCTCAGAACTGCTTTTGCTGTGTCCCATAAATTTTGAGTTGATGTATGCTCATTATCATTTGTTTCTAGAAACTTTTTTATTTCTTCTTTGATCTCATTGTTAATCCATTCATTATTTAATAACATGCTATTTAGTTTCCAAGTGTTTGAGTATTTTTCAGTTTTTCTTTTGTGGTTAATTTCTAGTTTCATGGCATTGTGATCAGAGAAAATGCTTGATATGATTTCAATCTTCTTAAATTTATTGAGACCATTTTTGTGTCCTAACATGTTGTCCATTGTAGAAAACGTACCATGAGCGCTTGAGAAGAATGTATATTCTACTGCTTTAGGGTGAAAAGTTCAGAAGATATCTATTAAATCAAGTTGATCTAGTGTCTCCTTTAAGTCTGCTGTTTCTTTATTAATTTTCTTTCTTGAGGATCTATCCAGTGTTGTTAGAGGGGTATTGAAATCCCCTACTATGATAGTATTGCTGTTAATCTCGCCCTTTATATCCATCAAGTCTGCTTTATGTATGTCGGGGCTCCTATATTTGGTGCATAGATATTTATAATAGTTATATCTTCCTGTTGAATTGTTCCCTTTATCATTATATAGTGTCCATTTTGTCAGATATAAGTATTGCTACCCCTGCTTTTTTTTCATTTCCATTTGCATGAAATTTTTTTTCCATTCTTTTACCTTCAGTCTATGTGCATCTTTTGTTTTAAGGTGTGTCTTTTGTAGACAGCATATGTATGGGTCCTGTTTCTTTATCCATGCAGCTACCCTATGTCTTTTGATTGGATCATTTAATCCATTTACATTTAAGGTTATTATTGATATGTAGTTGTTTATTGCCATTTTATTCTTTAAAGCTGTACTCTTCTTTTGCTATATTCTTTCCTCCCTTTAAACTGTTCACAAGAAGCCCCTTAGTATCTCTTGCAGAATTGGTTTGGTTTTAATGAATTCCTTGAGGCTTTCTTTTTCTGGGAAGCTCTTTATTTGTCCTTCAATTTTAAACGTTAGCCTTGCTGGATAAAGTAGTCTTGGTTGTAGGTTCTTGTTCTGCAATACTTTGATTATATCTTGCCATTCCCTTCTGGCCTCAAGTGTTTCTGTTGAGAAGTCCGATGTCATCCTTATGGGGGCTCCTTTGTAGGTGATAGCCTTTTTTTCTCTAGCAGCTTTTAAAATTTTTTGTTTATCCATTAGCTTTGGTATTTTAACTATGATGTGTCTTGGTGTAGATCTTTTGGGGTTTCTCTTTAATGGAGTTCTGTGTGCTGCTTGAACGTGTGGAGTGTTTCCCAGCCTTAATTTAGGAAAGTTTTCTGCTATGATTTGATTGAACACAGTTTCTATTTCCTGTCCTCTCTCCTCTTCTTCAGGCACCCCTATGATTTGAATGTTGTTTCTCTTCATGTTGTCACAGAGCTCCCTTAGAGTTTCCTCACATTTTTTGAGTCTCTTTTCCTTTTTCTTCTCTGCTTCTGTGCCTTTGTTTATTGTGTCTTCTAACTCGCTTATTCGATCCTCAGCATGATTCATCCTGCTTTTAATTCCTTCCATTGTGGTCTTCAGTTCTGATACTGTATTTGTCATTTCTGTCTGATTCTTTTTTATTATTTTAATTTTGTTTTTTATACTTGTTATCTCTTTATTTAGGTGTTGATAATGACTATCCATTGTTGTTCTTTTTCTTTTTTACACCCTATCATTATTCTAAATTCTACTTCTGGTAATTTGGTTATATCTGGTTCATTCAGGTCCTTCTCTGGGGATTTCTCTTGATTCATTTGGTTTGCAATTCTCTGCCTGCCCATTTTGTCTGTGTATAAGCAAGTTGTGGCCACTGGAGTCCAGTAGGTGCTGCCTTTGTGTTCTCTAGGTGTGGTCTGTCTGCAGGCCCCCCACCCCCTCTGCCGATGCCTAGGGTGGTTGGGTATGAGCGTTGTCAGCGCCGGCCCACTGTGGCTTTTGCTGTGATTTCTGCCTCTCCTCCGCGGGAGGGGCTGTCACTCAAGCCACAAGATCAGCACCAAGGGTAGAGGTGAGCACCTTTGCTCAGCTGCGGACCCAGCCTATTTCTGGACTTCCTCCCAGAACCTGCAGTTAGAGCCTGCTTCCCACAGTTTTGCGGGTTGGGCGGGGCTTTTGACGTGCTCTCAGCTGTGAGCCTTTGCCCGTCTGGAGCTTTAGCCCCACCCTTGAGGCCAGAGCTCTTCTGCGCAGGGTCGCAAACCCATTTATTGGACCAGGCGTGTTTGCTGGCTTCCGCTCAGCTGTGTACTTCCGCTCGTCCCTGACTCTACCCCGCCCCCGCATTCGGAGCCCGCTTGTGCACGTAGGAATGCAATCCGCGGTTTCTCTGTCCGGGCGGGGATAGTAGCGTCGGCTCAGCTGCAAGCTTCCACCCCGGCCCGGGGGGAGGGGCTGGCAGCGTGAGGTCAGCCGCGAGCCCCTGCCCGTCCTTGGTCCTAGCCCGGTCCCTGTGGTCAGGGCCGGCTTGCTCAGGTTCGCAGAGCAGATTTCTGCCCGTTCCTGGCCTCCCACTTTGTCCCCATAAGTGGGATTAAAGGCAGGCCGCAGCTTTTGGACCGCTTTCGCGCATCCCCTCCGACACTGCTGGGCTAGACCGAGCTCACACCGGCTTGGCCTCTGCCCACGCCGACAGAACCGCGTTTCAGCGTCCTGCCGCCCCAACCCCTTCAGCAACCTTCAACAGAGTAGGAAGGGACCTAATACTCCACACTGTAGGCCTGGGAGCTCCCTCACTTGTTTCACAGCTCAAAACTGTCCAAACGCCTCTTCTAGGCTCTGGGACTGCAGGCTGGGGCTTGGTTCCTGGGACCCAGGTCCCTCCCTCTCCTCCAAACTTTCCTCCCACCACGCGGGTCTCTCCGGGCTGCCGTTTGCTCTGGGGAGCTGGGCAGCCCTCTTCGCGTTTTCGCTATTCCTACCAGTCTCAATATGGCTTATTCTGTGTTCCTTGGGTGAAGAGTCCACTTAGTTTAGTTCATAGTTGGTTTTTCCAGATGGTGGTTCTTTAAATTGAGTTATAATCCACTTTGGTTCTGGGAGTTGGAAGTTGGTACGTCCGTCTACTTCGTCGCCATCTTGCTTCCCGCCAGACGGTGTGAGTCTTGAACAAAGGAATGGCCCACCATTTTTCAGCTCCACTGTTTCTTTCTTTTTTAATTATTTTTATTTATTTATTCATTTTAGAGAAGAGAGAGAGAGAGAGACGGAGAGAGAGAGAAAGAGAGAAGGGGGGGAGCAGGATGCATCAACTCCCATATATGTCTTGACCAGGCAAGCCCAGGGTTTTGAACTGGCAACCTCAGCATTCCAGGTCAATGCTTGATCCACTGCGCCACCACAGGTCAGGCTCCACTGTTTCTTTACTGTTTGCTTGAATCCAGTGGGAACCTGCGTGTGCATGGCCACGATGGTAATGACCATGCCTACTAGCCATACACCCACGTTTAAGACACACACTTTTTCAAAAAATTTGAGGTCTAAAGCCGGGTGCATCTTATACAGTGAATGTAGATTTTTTTTACTTGCATTTCCCACATTTTGCTCTTGTTTTTGGGCTCAGTGCTGAAGACAGTGATTCATCATCAGACACAGAGGAGGACAAGCTAATGGATGGGAGTTTTGACAGTGATGAGGAATTGTATGAATTTTATGATGAATAAAACTTGATTTTAATAACTTTATGTAATACTTTTTTTTTCACATTTTGCACCCCAAAATTAAGGTACTTCCTATACATGGGAGCATCTTATACATGGGAAATACAGTATATTATTATTTTTTCACCATAAGGGAAACAAAAAATAAAAAAAATTTTTTTATTATTCTAGGTCAATTCAAGATTGTTTCCTCTTTTTCATTCCATGTGACCTTTCTTAAGTTTTACAGCAATGAATGACTGATATCCACATGTAATTTAGAGGAGGAAAGGAACATTTAGGAATCAGGAACTCATAAATCAGGAACGGAATAGAAAAAGGAGGCAATAAGTGGATAGTAAAAAGGAACATTGGGAATTAAAATAATTCATTTATGTGCAAATTACTTTGTTGTGTATTGTTATCTCTCTATAGAGTTGAACCATACATGTCTTCTTTTCTCTGATACAGACACCCTAGCAAAGGATGATGTAAGGGTTGTTTTCAGTAAAGTGGGCAGGACAGGGAACAGAGCTAGCAGTCCTGCTCCTTGTTCTGTGCTTTGTCAGCCTGGACATCCAGTGGGATTAAGGCTGACCCTAGGATGGCCCTGGCTGGTTGGCTTAGTTGATAGAACCTCGGCCCAGCAGGCAGACGTACCAGGTGTCATTTCCGGTCAGGGCACATAGGAGACGTAACCATCTGCTTCTCTACCATTTTCTCTCCCCCTTCTCTCTCTCTTCTCCTCCTGCAGCCAGTAGTTCAGTTGTTTTGAGCATTGGCCCTGGGCGCTGAGGATAACTCAGTTGATCTATCTGAATGTCAGCCTTAGGTGCTAAAAATAGTTAAGTTGATTTGAGCTTTGACCCTGAATGGGGGTTGCCAGGTAGATCCCAGTCACAGGGCATGCAGCCGTCTGTCTCCTCTCAGACTCTCCTCTCACTTAAACAAATAAATAAATGAATGAATAAGGCTGACCCTATCACAAGCTGTAAATAAAGTAAGGACTGCAGATTGTTCCTGTTTTCATTATTAAGGAATTAGCTAAGTCTATGCTTATATTATGCACATGACACTGATCAAAGTGCTTTACAAATATTAGTTAATTTAATCCTCACACAAGATTGCAAGGAAGTTACAATTATTTTCCTATTTTAAGGTGAGGAACCTGACTCCAGAAAGGTCAAGTGTCTTACCTTGAGTTCCTGGAATTATTGCTAATGAGCAGCAGAGCTGGCATTAGAACCCGGGAAGTCTGGCTTCCCTATTCTGCTCTTACCACTACATAATACATCTCATGAGAAATAACCATGTGTTGAATCAAATGGAAAGGGAGAATTTTATTTACATTCCATAGTATAGATTCTCAAGTTTAGAAAAATGAAAGGGAATACAGGGTTAGAAAAAAATGTTGTCTAAGATACTTACTACACTTTCAATAAAAAACAGAATAAAGAAATAAGAATTAAAATCAGAAAGAGATGAGGAAAACGGTAACATGGAAGGGCTTAGTTAACCTGAAGGAAATGGTGGCCATCCTGACCTGTCAAAGTTCTTAAGGCTTCCATGAGACATATTTATTTTAGGCATGTGTCATCTGTTCATTCAAAAATATTTTTTGCTTGCCTGACAAACCGGTGGTGCAGTGGGTAGAGCATTGGAATGGGACACGGAGGACCCAGGTTTGAAACCCCAAGGTCATAGGCTTGAGCATAGGCTCAGCAGTTTGAATGTGGGGTCGCTGACTTAAGCATGGGATCATAAATTTGACCCTAAGGTCGTTTACTTGAGCCCAAGGTCACTGGCTTGAGCAAGGTCACTCACTCTGCTGTAGTCTCCCATCAAGGCACATATGCGGAAGCAATCAATGAACAACTAAGATGCCGCAATGAAGAATTAATGCTTCTCATTTCTCTCCCTTACTGTCTGTCTGTCCCTATCTGTCCCCTGTCCCTCTCTCTGTCTCTCTCTCACACACACACACACTATATATATATATATATATATATATATATATATATATATATATATATATATATATATATATATCTTATTTCTCCACATTCTATTCAAGCGCAGTATTTTATAAAAGCACTTTGAGTTTTGTAATTCATATTCTTAGTCCTTATGGCTTTAAGACTTGTGGACAAAAAGAATTAAGTTTGCCTTAAAGGAGCCTATTTAATTTTTTTTTTTTTTTTTACAGGGACAGAGAGAGTCAGAGAGAGGGATAGTAGGGACAGACAGACAGGAACGGAGAGAGGTGAAAAGCATCAATCATTAGTTTTTTGTTGCCGTTGCGACACCATAGTTGTTCATTGATTGCTTTCTCACGTGTGCCTTGACCGTGGGCCTTCAGCAGACCAAGCAACCCCTTGCTGGAGCCTGTGACGTTGGGTCCAAGCTGGCGAGCTTTTGCTCAAGCCAGATGGGCCCCACACTCAAGCTGGCGTGCTCGGGGTCTCGAACCTGGGTCTTCCACATCCCAGTCCGATGCTCTATCCACTGCACCACCACCTGGTCAGGCAAAAAAACCTATTTAAATGAGGTTTTCATATTGCAAAATACTGAATTATAAAATAATGCCTATTCGTTGTTTAAAAACTTTTATTTCTTTATCGCAATTAACAAAAATGCCAAATAATGTACTTTTCACAGTTGTACTTAAAACTCACTGGTTGTTTCAAAAGAAATTCTGTTTAATTTATTTTTGTAATGTTTTCTATTTAAAAATTTTAATAATCTTACACTTTTAAAATAGCTTTATTGAGATATATTTCATATACTGTAAAATTCAATGTCTTAAAGTGTATAATTCATTGATGTTTACTATGTTCACAGAGTTGTGTAACCATCAGCACTAATTTTAGGGTATTTTCATCAGCCCCCAAAGAAAACCTGTAGCCAGTAACAGCCACTACTTATTACCCCCTTGCTGTAGCCCCTGCAACCACCAGTCTACTTTCTGTGTCTACTGATTTATCTATTTAGGGCACTGGTTCTTAACCTGGGTTCTATCAAACCCTAAGGGTTCAATGAGTCGGTCTAAGAGGTTCAGAGAAGCCTCAGCCGCGGAGGCCAGAATAAAGTAATACCGTAATTTGTTGTGAGTTCATGCACTTTGTTGGTTTTGTTCTTTGAGCAAGGTGATGTTCATGCACGGCTCATTTTGTGCACCAGTTAAAAAACATATACCTATGTCTTGAATTTGGAAAAACAATCATATTTTATTTATCACTAAAGAAGGGTTCGGTGAATGCGCATAGGAAACTGGTGGGTTCGGTACCTCAAAAAAGGTTAAGAACCACTGATTTAGGACATTTCATATCAATGAATTAATATAATATGTGCCCTTTTGTGTCTGGCTTCTTTTACTTAACGCAACGTTCTTTCATGTTGTAGCATTTATCTCTACTATATTTCTTTTTCTTTTTTTTTTTTTCTGAGACAGAGTCAGAGAGGGACACATAGGACAGACAGATAGGAAGGGTGAGAGATGAGAAGCACCAAGTCTTTGTTTCAGCTTCTTAGTTGTTCATTGATTGCTTTCTCATATGTGCCTTGACTGGTGGCTACAGCAGAGTAAGTGACCCCTTGCTCAAACCAGCGACCATGGGGTCATGTCTATGATCTCACATTCAAACCAGCAACTCCACGCTCAAGCTGGATGAGCCCATGCTCAAGCCAGCTACCTCAGGGTTTTGAAACTGGGTCCTCTGCATCCCAGTCTGATGCACTATCCACTGTGCCACTGCCTGGTCAGGCTACTTTATTTATTTATTTATATATATTTTTTTCCTGTCTATCTTGAAGTGGAATATCTGGGTCACATAATAACTTTGTGTATAATATTTTGAGGAACTCCAGATTCTTTTCCAAAATGGCTGCACAATTTTACGGTCCCACCAGCTGAGTACGTGGATTCCAATTTAACCACATTTTTGCCAACACTTGTTTTTGTCTATCTTTTAAATTTCAATTCAATTTCCTGTTTAGGAGGACTTGGTTTTTTTACCCTCTTAGGTTTCTTCTGCTATATACAGTGATAGAGTTGGTCGCTATGATATAGGGGAAAGAGCCCTAACCTTAGCATTGGCTTTTAGGCCAGTCTTCTACTTCCTGCTTTAGGGATCTTGAGTAAATCAGTCACTTTAGTTAGTTCTGTGAGCCTCAGTTTCCCACTATTTCAAATAGGATTAGTCCCTTACTTTCTGGTAATAATCCAATGAAGTAATATGTAAAATAATTTACAATATAATAATTTACAAATTGTAGAGCATCAGACTCATCTTCCCGGTCCTTTGGTCACTGTTCTTTTTTTTTTTTAATTTTTTTTTTAAATTTCTTTTTATTTTATTCATTTTAGAGAGGAGACACAGAGTGAGAGAGAGAAAGAGAGAAAGGGGGGAGGAGCTAGAAGCATCAACTCCCATACATGCCTTGATCAGACCAGTGCAGGATTTTGAACTGGCGACCTCAGCGTTCCCAGGTTGATGCCTTATCCACTGCGCCACCACAGATCAGGCGGTCACTGTTCTTTTTACCCTCTCTTGGATGCACATTTCTTAAGTAAATAAATAGAGGGAACTATTAAGTATTTTTGCTTTAAGGGCATTTTCAAAATAGAATATAAACTCTAAAAAAGCTTTTAAGTGTATTATCTTTGTAATAGATAGCTTTAGAAGTAGTTATATCAGCAAAAATTGTTGAAAGCAAAGCTTGTCTTCTATCCTGTTTTGGGAGAAGAATTTTATAATTTGTCTAGGGTAAGGAATGAATACAGGTAATTAAGAGTTGGATATAGTTGTCTTTTCTAGTATTTAAAAATATTTCCCACATTTTTCCTATCTGTTTTTAATTTGGGGATGAATTCAAAGAAAGCTGTGTTTTCTCTATTACCTTTATAGTTAAAAGCAACTTTGAGAAATAAATGCAAAATCTAGTGGCATAATGAAACCTTATGTCAAAGCCTTTACCTATTTACAACATCCAGACTTTTCTAACACAGTTTTACCTGAATCGTAATCTGAAGCCAAACTGGCACAGTTACAGTCCTTTTCCAAATGCCAGCAGCCGGGCTTCTGTAGTGTTCTGCGCTTTCTCTGCCACAGCCTGGCTCATTGCTCTGTGCCCATCCGTGAATGTCCACTCCAGTTCTGCCTTTTCAAGTAGGCTTCTCTTTTCTTCATTTATCTCAATCAATTTTTAATACAAAAAGCAACTCATACTTTAAAAAAATATCAACATGTCTGAATTGTGTGAAGAAAAAGGCAAAGTCCTGTCTGGTACCAAGGTCCCTGTGTGTATCCCTCCAGTCATTTATAATATATAGCCAAATATATTTTTTTATTACAGGGACAGAGAGAGAGTCAAAGAGAGGGACAGACAGGGACAGACAGACAAGAATGGAGAGAGATGAGAAGCATCAGTCATCAGTTTTTCATTGCCGTCGCAACACCTTAGTTGTTCATTGATTGCTTTCTCACATGTGCCTTGACCACGGGCCTTTAGCAGACTGAGCCACCCCTTGCTGGAGCCAGCGACCTTGGGTCCAAGCTGGTGACCTTTTTTTGCTCAAGCCAGATGAGCCCGCACTCAAGGTGGCAACCTTATAGTCTCGAACCTGGGTCCTCAGCATCCCAGTCCCATACTCTATCCACTGCGACACTGCCTGGTCAGGCACCAAATACATTTTTTAAAGAAATGGAAACATTATATACAAGTTGTTTTCTGACACTTGTCTGTCACAAAGCTATGAATCATCTATTACATTCAGTTGAATGAATTTGTTAATCTTTACATTTGTTTTTATTTAATTTTTTAGTGTGTTAGTCTTACTCTTCCAATTAAAATAAAAAGCTTCTTGGAGAAGACAAGCTATATCTTAAGCTTTTGTTCTTCCCCATCAGGGATGCACAGAGATCCATCCTGTAAGAGACACTTAATAAGTATTATTGGTTGAATTGGATGGACATTTTGAGCCTATATCTTAGTGTGATCTTCTATAAATTCAGAAAAAGCCCTAGGTGATTCATCAAGTTCTTCATTTTCAATGTAGGTTATCTTTCTAATAAAAGATATTAGAAATACAATTACCTGTAAAATCAATATTTGGGTGAGGGGAGAGAATAAAATTGGTGACCAAAATTTGAGAATGGCCAGCGCAAGGCATATTGTCGAGGACAGTTTGGCTTGTGGAAGAAGGAAGAGAGCAGCTAAGGGACATAAAAGGAGGAAATGGACAGAAAGCATAAGAGTGACTGTTGGTGGACTGAGAGAAAAGGTGAATGAAGGGAAACTTTTTAAGGAGTAAAATAAATATATTCAGTACAAAAACTACAATAAAGACTGTTATCCTTTTAAATATAAAATGAGAGCCCTACTGGCTCCCAAAATACTTCTCCCATCAAAGTAAAAGAGAGACAAGCTTTTTGTGGTAAATGAAAAAGAAAATATCCTATTTGTCCTGAAACAGTTGAAAAACGGCAAGTTTTGCTGCAAGAATATGAGAATGACGCTAAAATACATGACAGGACATAAAAGCTCAAGATTAATATCACAATTTTTTTAACTTTTGATGCTCATTTCACAAACCTTTGCTTAGAAATGCTTTATTTTATTTTTTCTTAAATTAGGTAAGTAGTGTCTTCTATTAAAGGCTTATATTGAAGATATCAATGATATGATACACTTACCAAGTGATCATTTGAAACACCACAAAAACAACAAATGTACTGTTTTTGAAGCAGAGGCAATGGTCCAGCCCTGTGCATTTTTCTAAGGAACATAGTTTAAATTTGAAAAGTTCTTCATGCCACCAGAAAGCAAATGGCTGAGCTTAACATTGTAAACTGCAGGATGTTTTCTGAAGTTTTAGAAACTGAATTAGTGAGTTCAGGTTACCTTCTGCATAGTTGTATAGAGCTGGTGAAATGGGTCTCTTTGCTCTGATTGCTTTCCAGATCCCACCCAAGTGAATTCACAGCTGATGGTGTTAAACAGAGTCAGAACAGATTAATTGACTCCCATAATATTAAACTGTTAATGACAGAAAAATTAAGCAATCCTACAGCTTCACAAGGTGTTATACATATTTGCAAAGTATCCAGTAATTCGTGTGGCAAATATCTTCTTTTCCTCCTCTGACTGGCTTCCTTGTAGTGTTTTATAACATATTTACCTTTTCTTATTATTAGTCAATATTACCTTTTTTATTTAGTCTTTCAAGTTTGAGTTTACAATGTTTAGATTAGTAACTGTTACTGGCAGAAAAAAGTATCACGAGAAAATTGCTTGGTCAGAAGATTTTCAATCTTATAAAAGGTATGATTAAAAAATTTCTTCTGCCAAGAATTTTTTGACAATGAAGCATTAGTGAAACACAGGAAAATATTATGCCTGTGTCATGTTTGCAGAAATGTTTTCTCATGAAGGTTTTTTGTCTTGTGTTTTTGTTGGTACAGTATTCACAAGGGTGAATTTAAATGAGAGTAAAACCAAAGGGAGGAACCACAGTGAAACCATTGTTTTAGAATGGAGTATTTCTGATAGCAGAGTGAAATAAGCGTAAATAGGAAGATACCCGACTACCATACATACTCTAAATTCAAAGTAACAATGTAAGCATTATTTCCACTTTACCATAAAGGAACCAATGGCTACAAAAGATTAACTAATTTGTCCAAGGTCCCAGTTAGTGCTGAAATCAGGATTAGAACTCAGATATATCTGACTCAAAACTCAATCACTTTAATCACTATACTCATGGTGTTGTGTCCTTATTCTAAAAATGTGGTAGAAATAAAGCCATTTTATTTTCATCAAAGAAAATTAAAACTTTTAGGAAGTTTTTTTTTTTGTTTTTTTTTTTAATTTGAGACTGAGTACTGCAACTAGAAATTTTAGTATTTATAGTAAGTAGTACACGGCACTTATGTATTTGTCCTGTTTGGGAATAGTAGTATTTCTGTTGTCTTCTGTATCTCTTCATTTCCGTGAATCTTACTCTTTAGAGAAAAAAAACCCTTGGTTTTATAGTGGCATCCCTTCTGGAGGTGGGGAAGCTGTGTAATCCCCCCTTGAGGACAAGCTGCTGAAACTGATTCAACTCATGTCATTTGAGCCCCAGCTGCTGCTCACATTCCGTGTTGAATCAAGTGCTCTAGCCCAGGAGCATAGCAGCCCTGAGAACTAGTGAACCCATTCACAAGATCTCTGTTAGCTACATCATTTTCTCAAGTGTTTTCTTTTTTGTTTGGTTTTGTTTGGTTGGTTTCTTTTCTTTTCTTTTGTTGTTCTGTGATGTCTTTTTCAAAATTTTTACAAAGTATATCGTTATCATTTCTCCCGGCTGAAGTGGCATCATTTGTATATTCAATTCTGTATTTTTAGTGGTTCTGAAAAATTTTTGTTAGTTAAAATGAAAACAACAGATTAGTATTGGTAGTGATGATCATCCAATTTTCCTGCCAATTGTGAAGTGTGGGGGAAGTTTAGTTAGAAAATTATGATCGCAAAGTATATTTTAAAATGACTTATAAATATTTTCTCCTTGTGTCAGTTAGTGCTAAAATACAGCAGAGATAACTCAATTTAGTTCAAAAGCCATTTTCTAAAGGAGAAAAATTAGCTGGGAATAGAGTTACATTAATAGACATTGCCAGCGGCTGGATTCTGCATACAAAACACTTGTTCCTGTTTTTCTTGAACTCCTTTGATTGGGTCCAACGCTAAATTTATACTGAATGGGATCAGTCTGGCCTTGGCAAGCATCATGGAGTAATGAATAGTAGAACATCGAAAGGCTTAAATGTCCTGGCACATGCCCTATGTCAGTATGATGAGCTAACCATGACATTGTTCAATGAGAAGGCCCTGTGTCCTTGTGGAAATAAAATTTTGGCCTGTGGACAAAGGTCTATGTACACACATTGAATTTCTCTGTTTTCCTGCTATGCTATTCCATTCACAATTAATCTTTGGAAGCAAAGTTCTGAAGAGGTTCTTGAATGCCTTTCTTCCTATGCCCAGAAACATGTGGCTGATGTAAAACTGACAGAGCCCCTGCTCTTTTATTTGGTAGCTCTCCGAAATTTACATCAAAGACTTGAAGAACAAACTCTTTTAGATAGAAAGCAGTATAGACATTCACTGTTTTTTTTTCTCCCCCAAAAATGCCTTCCCTCTGAAAGCTTTGGTAATGTAACAGATTTTTGCTCTGAAATTTCTGATGTTCTGATCTTTTATGTTTCTATTTCCATCTGTATTTATAATAAAATGTCTAAATTTTTCTCAGTACAATTAAATTCCAAGAATGAATTGATCTTCTTATGAGTATTTTTGTCTTGAAAACAAAGAAGAAAAATTAAGATCTAGCAATTAAGACTATGACATTATAACTTGCTTTTCCTTTGTAATTTTTATTTTAAAATCTGAGCATTCCAGAAAGTACCTAAGGAAGACAAGCATAGAAACTTCTTTAGCTGTTTTCAAACTGCTGTCTATATTGTAAATTATCAAGAAAAGCCTCCTAAGAGCCCGTAAAGCATGTTTTAGTTCTGTGTTTTAAAACCAGGCTTTCAATTGGGTATAAAGAGTTAAATAAAACCACAAAAAACCTGCATTGAGAAAATATTAAATGTCTGAGGAGATATTAGAAATATGATTTGAAGTACTTACCAATATAACAACATAATATCTTGGATTTGCTTAAAAAAATATAAAGTAGGGAAGGGAATTAAGGAGAAGTGGGTCAGTATATAAATGAATAAGACTGGCCATGAGTTGATCGTTATTCACCTAGGGCAGTGGTTCTCAAACTTTTTGAAGTCGGGGCACATATAAAATCCTACAAATAATTGTAGGCACACTGTATACAAATTTCTGACGTATGTTATAATAATTAAGTCAAATATAAAGAAAAAAAATGTAAAGTCCAAGCGTGTTTTTATGGTAATTAAACAAAATAAATACAACAAAATTAAATTTATTCTGACATTAAAAAAACATTTTTATGTTACATTTTTTGAGTTATGCTTTTTAGAATTCGTAACAGAGGGGTTAAAAATTTAAAAATGACACAAAAGTTATCTTTTTATATATAGAGATACATTCTTAGTGAGATTTAGTAAATTCCGCAGGTTCCGGTGCAAATGTGTTAAGTGTTTTCATTCTTGTGTTTATAAGAAACATGAGCCTGATGAGTCCTAGTGATTTCTTCAATGTTTGAGCATATATTTGAAAGGCAAACTCTCATTTCCTCATTAATACATTAAAGAATTCTTCTCTTTTTACTCTTAATTGTGTTGAGGGTAGAAAATCCTAATTCACATAAATAGGATATTGAAAATTATAGTAAAATGTTCAAAGTTTTTTTAGATATTGCCATATATTCTTCTTTTATAGAAATCCAAAAGGCTTTACAAATCTTTATGTTTAATCATCAATCCAAAACTCCCACCATACATATCATCTTAACTTTACACCAAACAAAGGATAGAAGAAACTTGCCTTCAGTCTTTCTGGGGAACATGGAGGGTAGTGTAAACAGTCCAGCACCACAGCTTAACAGCCTTTTGCAACCTAATCAGGCAAGTGAGGTCCGGGGTTTGGCAGACTGTCAGCTTACAGCAAATTCCCCACACCTCTGTCCCCCAAAAATCTAAACTCCAAAAACCCTGTTGGTTTTATGGTCCCCAACAGGCACATATTTCTCTGGAATACCATGGGGCGCACCTGGAAATGTTCTAAGGCATACCAGTGCACCCTGGCACACACTTGAGAACCACTGACCTAGGGGTTACATATACAGATGTTTGTTATACTATTTCCTTTGCTTTTTTACATGTTGAGTTTTTCATAATACAAAGTAAAAAATAAATTTTTTCTGATGGTTTCAGAGAATGAAAAATGTGTTCTTTTTTTTTTTTTTTTTTTTTTTTTTTTTACAGGGACAGAGAGAGAGTCAGTGAGAGGGGATAGATAGGGACAGATAGGAATGGAAAGAGGTGAGAAGCATCAATCATTAGTTTTTCATTGCCATTGCGACACTATAGTTGTTTATTGATTGCTTTTTCACATGTGCCTTGACTGTGGGCCTTCAGCAGACCGAGCCACCCCTTGCTGGAGCCAGCAAGCTTGGGTCCAAGCTGGTGAGCTTTTGCTCAAGCCAGATGGGCCTGCGCTCAAGCTGGTGAGCTCGGGGTCTCGAACCTAGGTCTTCCACATCCCAGTCCGACGCTCTATCCACTGCGCCACCCCCTGGTCAGGCGAAAAATGTGTTCTTGCTAAAGAAAATCAAAAAGCTAAGATACTTTTGAAAACTTTAAAAAGTTTTATGATGTGCAAATAATACTAGGATATATAAACAATTTTTCTTCAGTGATTGCATTTAGAATGGTAGTGGAGAATATGGACATTGAAAAATCATGCTATAAATAATGTGTTGACTGAAATGCTAAGGTCCTTGAAATAATTAGGATAGTTACATTAGTCCCTAAAATAGGTTATCCACATTGAACAATTTTTTAGAACATTATAATATTGCAATACTAGCAGTAAATCCATATAAGACATAACCTATTATCTGTTAAGGCAAGTAAGAAAATATGTAGATGTATTTCTATGGGTATGATTTATCATACTGTTATGGACATGGAAAAATGTACATGGTTAACAGAATATCAGTTAAAAGAATATAAGATGTTCCATGTGCCAAAATGTAGCTAAGTATGTTAATGTCTATTATAGCTCATATTAAACTATTTTATATTTTTTTGTTTGGGTTAGTTTGACCACTAATCAACCACATTAGAGTTCAGTTTTTAAAACTATGTTTAAAGTATTGCTTGGTTGAGGGATTGGCATGGATTGATGGATTCTCAGTGGCAAAACTTTACTCCAATGAGGCCATTAATTTTGGTGTCTGAGGCAAAAGAAGTATCAGGTAGATACTGATGACTGTCAAGTAAGCACAATGAATCTTTTGATGTCTCTGTTTTGATCTAATGTCACTCTTAGTATTTCCTTGAGTGAAATATTTAAGAGTCTAGGTAACTGGCCATCTGTTAACTGAATAATGCTATACCCTTCATGGATTCATGTTTAAAATCTTCTACTCTCTCCATATTAAAAAATTATTTTCTTCAGTTTTGAATTTTTGACAGCACTCCATTTGAGAGGGATTTTTTAAAAATACTGGTTTCTGTCGCAGGTTAACTCCAAATTAAAATGGACAGGAGGTAAATGCTCAGAAATCAAAGCCATGTTTGTTTGTTTGTTTCAAAAATACATCTACTTTATCATTGTGGACTTTTATAGATAGATAATGAAAATTGTTCATAGTACATGGTAGGCTGGATTAAATTCCTGGTCTTTAAAGACTACAATTAATCATCAAATATTTATTGAGGACCTACTAAAGGAATTATGTTTCTGTTCATCTGACCTTACACTTGTCCATTTGTTTACTCAACAAACATTCATTTAGTATCTGCTACTAGTTTACTAAGATTGTAGGAGATCCAGTGGAGAACAAAATAGGCAGGTTTCTTGTTCTCATAGCTTTTCATTTTAGAGGTTGTGGGTAGATAAATAAGTAAGAAGCCTTTTGGATAGTATAAAATAGTATTCGGAGAATTAGAGTAGCATGATGCAGTGGGAAGAGTGTTGTATAGTTGGAGGGGGGGCACCTCTAAAGGTAAAATCTTTAAACTGAGATCTGAATGTCACTAAGAGACAGTCATGTTAGGATGAATTGCTTAGTTTTTGTGTAAAAAACGGAAATCTTAAAACCGTGCTTCATTTTCATAGTGGTAGGCTTTTATACCAATAATATATGTACTTTGATTCTACTTGACCAGTTAGTAGACTTAAATGTTCCATAGGCATTTAATCCATGCCACTCCTTCGTTCATCAACACAGTATATGCTGGCATTCTTTCTCATGTATTACAGAGATCCTTAACTTCCAGTGCAGATGCTTATGTTCAGCATTCTTCTCTTGCCTTCTCAGCCATTGCTGTGGGGCCTGCCCCCTCCACTCCCTGTCTTCATATTGCCTCTGGTTGCTTAGATAGCTCCTTCCTTCATTTCTTTCCTTTTATACTGACTGGCCATCCAGGCCTTTTTTTGTGCTGCATGAACTCCCACCTCCAAAATAAGGGAAACCTTTTTTGTCTTTTGGGACAATAACTATAAGGTTGGTGTTAATTTTGAATTACTACCAAAGACACTGTGGATAAAATGGACCTTGTAACACTATAGTTGTCCTGTGTAAACTAAGAGTTGTTCTTGCTCATGTCTGAAAAATACTCTATTTTCCATGCACAAGAATAGTGTTAGTGATAAAATCGTTTCTACTGAGTTGAAAAATAATTTTGCTAGTGCTTCATGGTGGGCTCTCCTTACCTTAATAAATTGTTATTTCAGTGCATATACAAAAGGTGATGAGCATTTATTAACAAAATTAGGTGGGCTATTTTGTGTTGCAGTAACCAATTATGTTTTTTTATTTCTTAACTTTTTAAAATTGCTAATAGGCATAACAGTTATTATACACTGAGTCTATATCTAGGAAGATAACTAGGCTGATATGATAATTATTCTGTTTAAACAGACTGAGAATATTTTCAGCTCTTTAGAATTTTAAACTTTTAAAAATCAGTTTTATCTGTATTTGTAAAAGTTATGTTTTAACATAGACAGCATGTCCATGGTCAGCATTGATTTTACCTGTCTAGGAAATTGATTTATCAGTTGGTGTTATTTTTAAGAAGACAGTTCTCTTTATAAAAATCCCTAGTCATTTTCCAACAATTGAATTTATGTCATTTTGTTCTGGCATCTGACTTAAAGATAAACTAGGAATGATGCCATTTATCATCACATTACCCCTTATTGTGAATAAAATGCAACTGTATTTGCCATTTATTACCTCTGGCCCAATGTTAACAGTTATAAATAAAGGCCCTAACATATATGTTCCTAATAGAACAAATGGTTTTTTGTTTGTTTGTTTGTTTTTTACAGGGACAGACAGAGAGTCAGTGAGAGGGGTAGATAGGGACAGATAGACAGGAATGGAGAGAGGTGAGAAGCATCAATTAGTTTTTCATTGCCGTTACAACACCTGAGTTGTTCGTTGATTGCTTTCTCATATGTGCCTTGACCGCGGGCCTTCAGGAGAGCAACCCTGGGTCCAGGCTGGCGTGCCAGATGGGCGTACACTCAAGCTGGCAACCTCGGGGTACAAACCTTGGTCTTCCGCATCCCAGTCTGACACTCTATCCACTACGCCACCACCTGGTCAGGCCAGAACAAATGTTAATATCTGTTTAAGTTACAAAGAAATGATTTCAGTTGTCAGAAAAGTATTCAATCAGATTCTAGATAACATTTTGTTAAATTGAATAGCTACTCTATTTATTCTATATAGTATACAGGGTTAAGGCTGGAGGAGATTTCTGTTCTTCAATTTCTTTGTTAATAGCTTACTAAAGTAATTTATTTAAATTTTAAGTATCTTGAGTTTTCCTACATAATGGGCATAAATATCATTTCCTCTCCTTCTTCCTAACACTGTGGTAAATGATAAGTAAGTACCACATATTAAGCAAGAAAGCTTCTGAGGTTCCCATGGATTTCTGTTCCCAGTCCTTTCATCATTTTCATATTATAGGTAAACAAACTTGCCAACTGATGCTATTTATAAAAGTTGCTTAGAGATCTTCAAAAGTAGAATTCTATAAAACACTATTAATAGGAAGAAAAATACATGCCCCTGTCCCCCAAATGTAAATCCTATGACATGTTATGATTTTTAAATGAATATCATAAATGACACATTTGCTTTCTAATGGAACTTATAAAAATGGAAAAGTTAAATATATCACTTATCATATTTGGCCAGAGAAGCAAGTTTTTTCCTTTTGTGTGAGGATCGTTAGTATTGCTTTTCTACCAATTTTGCAGTGCTGTGATAAAATGTGTAAGAACTAGGAGTGCTGACATGAACTTTAAGCTGAGTTTCCATAGAAGATCACTCACTGGTTTACTTTTTTGTTCCCTTGTTTCTATTGATGTTGATAAGAACTTTTCAAAATTTTGGATTTTAAAAGTATTTTCATTTTTGCTTTCGTTTCCATAAGGTTTCTAATCATATGAAATCATGTAATAGTTAGTCCCCAGCAATGAGTTAAACAGTAACATTTTTAGAGCAGAATAAACTACAGATTTTGAAAGTAATACAGTTTATCTTTAATTACAAAGAAACCTTTTCACCATTAAACAGTAGGAACACATTTGCAGCTTTTGTGTTTTTATACACAAATGAGAAACTGCTATTTATTATAAAAAAGCAGAATGATGTTTAGAAATAGTTTTCTGTAAAAATATAGGAAAGAAATAGAATGAGTAGGGAGAAGCTTCCTGGATATTTTTCTCTAAATAGCATGCTGTTTACACAGTGTTACATGTTTGTCCTGCTGGCATTTGTATTAAGGAAACTTCATCATAAAATTGCATAGCTCCCTCATAGAATCACTGTGTTTGCCAGGGTTTTGGACAAGCTTCAGGATATAAGATACGCAGAGATACTTAAATAGCTTTAAACATTTTGTCAGAAAGATGATTTTAAAACTTGTTTGTGCAATAGAGCTTTTCCATTGTGTTGTGCCCTTGCTTCTTGATTAACTGACTGGTAGCAGTGAGCTTAATTTGCACAAAATAATGACTGAAAAGGCACATGCTGCTAAGTTCTACAGAATGTGTTTTATACCAGCACTTTAGTAATCATTTTAACTTTAAGAGCCCAAGGCTCGTACTGTGCAACCTTCAGAGAACATACTATGTGCAAGTACAGACTTTGATGTTTAAACTATAGATTTTATGCTGCTCTTTTAGAACATCGAGTGACACAAGGATCTGCAAGGGAGAATATGAACTTTAAAATTAAGGTCTCTAGTACCTGTGGACGGGTTCTGGCTCTAGCATCCTGAATTTGTGGCTTTCTGAGTATTTAATGGCTTTGATTTTTTAAAAATCATGCTCCTTTTTCTTTCTACATTATCATACATTTTACATTACATCTTGAAATAAAGTTAGACATTAGGATAAAACATAGACAAAAGTTAAAGATTTTAAATCTTATTCTATTATTCTTACCTTTAGACAGATACACCTATTTAGCTTCAGGTCTGCATATCATCTTTGCAAACACAGATGCAGTAAAATTACTAAATCAAAAGGTGTTAAAAGCTGTCAGTGCAGGATTGTGAACATGAATGCTAGGTAAAGGAAATTCTTCTAATGCTAAGCATTGTGTGATATAATATTTTTTTATTGGTAACTCTTAGGGAATATCTAGCAGTTAAATTACCTTTTCAGCTTTTGAATACAGTTCAAGTTCCTTATTAGACATTTAAGGAAATATTTCTTATTAATCAGTTTTATGCTCCATCAGCGGATTTTACTTTGTTTTCTCATAAAGTGATTTTCCTGACTAAATGACTAACAAAATGCAGTGTGTGTGTGGGAGGGGGTGGTACAGAACTACTATATGTAGACTAAACTACTGCATTTTATTTTTTAAGGTAGATTAAAATTTTGAGTGGAATTACTATCATAGAGTTGACTATACATGTAAAATACAGGAAGGGGATTTCAACACTGAAATATTTACCAATTTTAATAAATTATAAAAATTGATTTTAATTGACTCTTCCTAGAAGAACACTAGGAAATAGACATGAATAGCATGGCATTGGGGTATGGGGGTTGGGGAGAGAGGAGATGTGAAGAGGTTTCTGTATATGTAAGGTTAAAAACTTAATAATCATTTTATTATTTATCTTAGAAAATGGTTTAGAAATCTTTTATTTCCTGTTTCATTATTGATTCTCTGGGTAATTATATCACAATTTGATTATATATTTATTAAATTTGGGAATTGAGGAGAGCATACTCTAGTCCCTCAATTCATAGTTCTTTCTTTCTTTGAAACAAAACCAACATAACTAAATTTTCTAAAATACATAATACATCAACAGAATGCACAGATCCAATACTTCCTGCTTATTTATATTCTCTTTCCTTTGCAAAACATTCATCCTTCAGGTATGTAATTGAAAAGACTTGTTTATCAACTCATTTTGAGAAACACTTTAACAGTGAAAATAACTCCCAATTTTGTAAATTTTGGTGTTTATATAAACCTGTTCGGCTCCAGCCTCATTTAGTTTCTCAAGGCTAAGATGAGAGTGTTGGTCTCATTAAGCAACTGCCATTGTGTCCACCTTTCACTGGTCATTAGAAAAAGTCCAGCCTGACCAGGCAGTGGTGCAGTGGATAGAGTGTCAGCCTGGGGTGCTGAAGATCCAGGTTTGAAACCCCAAGGTCACTGGTTTGAGCGTGAGCTTATCCAGCTAGAGCACACGCTCACCAGCTTGATTGCAGGGTCATTGGCTTGAGTGTGGGATCATAGATGTGACCCCAAGGTCACTGGCTTTAGCAGGGAGACAGTAACTCAGCTGGAGCCCCTTGGTTAAGGCACATATGAGAAAGCAATCACTTGACCTGTGGTGGTGCAGTGGATAAAACGTCGGCCTGGAACGTTGAGGTCACCGGTTTGAAACCCTGCATGCACTTCCCTGGTCAAGGCACATATGGGAGTTGATGCTTCCTACTTACCCCCCCCCCCGTTCTCTCTCTCACACTCTCTCTCCTCTCTAAAATGAATAAATAAAATAAAAAACAAAACAAAAAATTTTTTAAAAAGCAATCAATGAACAACTAAGGTGCCGCAATTGTAAGTTGATGCTTCTCATTGCTCTCCCTTTCTGTCTGTCTGTCTGTCTGTCACTCTCCTTCTCTCTAAGGAAAGAGAAAGTCCAGATATGGCCTAGTTCAAGCGTACGAACCAGAGACTTTATAAAGATTCTTCGATCTTTAATCACAGCAAAGACTGGTTGATATAGTCCAACAAATTTTAGTAATGGAAAGTAATATATGGAACTGAAAAAGACTTGATATCTGAAGTCACACTTTTTCTCAGCCGAGCAGATGACAGTATGGTACCAAAGCTAATACCAGGATATAAACATAAAAAGAATATTGGGTTTTGTGGACAGAGGAATGTGACATAAATAACCAAAGGAAAATGTGTTATAGATTATTTTATACTGTTACTAAAACTAAATATTTTATTTGCTACCCACATATTATTCTAATCTACAATACTATGTAGGATTAAAGTTTATTAAAAATTTATAAGAATTCTTATATGCACCTCGATTTTGTTGGAATACATTTAGGCAAAATGTAGATTTAAGGAATTCACAGATTAAGTTAAAATTTCACTTATAAAGCAGCAGTCTATTTCTTAGGGACCTGCTGTGTGATAAACCCTGTTTTAGGGGAATATTTAGAATATATACATATGTGCTTTGTGTGTAAAGAGAGAGATATATAAACAAAAAAATGAGAGAAAAAGCTTAAGGTCTGCTTGACCAGACAGATAGACTGTTGGACTGAGATACAGAGGACCCAGGTTTGGAACCCCAAGGTCACAGGCTTGAGTGTGGGATCATAGACATGACCCCAGGTCACTGGTTTGAGCCCCAAAGGTCACTGGCTTGAAGCCCAAAGTCACTGGCTTAAGCCCAAGGGCTCACTTGCTTTGCTGAAGTTCTCCCCACCCTCCACCCGGTCAAGGCACATATGAGAAAGGAAACAACGAACAACTAAGGTGCTATAATGAAGAATTGATCTTTCTCATCTCTCTCCCTTCCTGTTTGTCTGTCTCTATTTGTCCCTTTCTGTCTCTCTTTGTCTCTGTAATAAAAATCTTAAAGTCTGATGCCTGTCCTCAAGGAATGTGTTGAACAGCCTGCTCTTAGAAGAAGTAAGGTTCATACAAGACAAACAGTAGAGTAGCAAACAATAATAAGAACATAGAATGAAGTGAAAAAGTGGGTTGCATATTAAAGGAAAAATAAAGTAAGAGAACAGACTTACCTTTTCAAATGAAGTTGTATGCAAAATATGAACACAGAAAACAGAGAAACATGATTTTTTAAAAAATTACAACTTTGTCATATAAGTTAAAATACATATATTTATTCAAGAAATTATTCACAAGGCAAAGCCATATAAATGAACCAAAAAATAATTTTTTTTCTTCCTTCCAAGTGAGAGGAGGGGAGGTAGACTTCTGTATGCCCCCAACTGGGATCCACCCAGCAACCTTCATTTGGGGCTGATGCTCTGCCAATTTTGGGCCATGCTCACAACTGAACTATTTTTAATGCCTGAGGCAAAGGCTCCATGAAGCCGCCATCATAGCTTGGGCCAATGTGCTTGAACCAATTGAGCCATGTCTTCAGGAGAGGAAGAGAGAAAGTGAGAGAGATAAGTGGGTGGGGGAGGGGTGGAGAAGTAGATGGTCGCTTCTCCTGTGTGCCCAGACTGGGAATCTAACCTAGGACATCTACATGCTGGGCTGATGCTCTTCCACTGAACCAACTGTCCAGGGCTGAACCAAAAATTTTAAATAGATAGCAAAGGAGCTGGTCTATAGTAAGGACTCAATAAATGTCAATTACTCTTGTTATTATTGCTGTTAGTTTTAAATTATGTGCTTTGAATAACAGTTGCAATGCAAGATTAGCCTCAGCTTTCAACTTAATTCTGTATTTTATTCATATTGTACATAACAGAGAAAAATCTGAATTCACACAGAAAAGTAGTTGTACATGCTAAGGTTTTGTTTAATTTTAATAGCTTGCTTGGCTAATCTTACATGGTAGACTTCAGTTAAATCAGGATAGCAGGAGAAGAGATTCTTTTAAGCAGAGCCAACTCCCAAAT
Source organism: Rhynchonycteris naso (assembly GCA_037038555.1). Classification (NCBI taxonomy): domain Eukaryota; kingdom Metazoa; phylum Chordata; class Mammalia; order Chiroptera; family Emballonuridae; genus Rhynchonycteris; species Rhynchonycteris naso. Next base: position 153,351,248 of record CM073000.1, on the reverse strand, counting down.
GGGGTGGGAGACAAAACATGGTGGCACAAGTTAATTCATTATTTTAGTTTAAAACAAAAAAGGAAGTTTGTGTATGTGTATTGTGTTAATGCATAACAACCTACAAAATAAAAGCAGATATTTGAGAACTCCTTCAAGTAACCTCATGGGACACAAATTTAGTAAGGTGTATGTAGTTTGGGAACCCCTAGTGTATCTTACGAGACCCTTGTCATCAAATTATAGCTGTTGGTCAAATGTAGCTCACCATCTATTTTTGTGTGGCCCGGGAGCTCTAAAACAAGGTTCTACATTTTCAATGGTTGAAAATAAATAGAAAGTATTTATCATGTTACCTGAAAATTTCGGAGGTAGAAGCAATAGAACTTGATGATGGATTTCGATATGGGGAGACAAAATGGAGGAGAGAGAAATGTCACTAAGACTATTTGGCTTTGGGTTTTCATTGCAGCATTAATAGTAGTACAATTCCCCGAGATAGGTGGCTTGGGAGAAGGTTGTTAAGAATTCAACCTTTGACATGTGGAATTGAAGGTGCCTGAGGCATTCATCTGAAATATTATGAGTGGTCTGCACATAAGTCTGTGTATCTGTGTATTAATGATCTGTGCATAGGTGCTGTACTAGAGCCATCACTATGGATGTGAATTCTAGGGAGTGCTTATAGGATGAGTAGGAGAAAAGGCCTTGGACCAGGCTTTAAAGGATATAATGACTGGGTAGAAGAAAATCAGCCTGAAAAGTTTAGAGGAGAGGCAGAAAAGTTAGAGAAAACTAAGAGTGTTGTATGGTAGAAGTCAAAGGAAGAGAAAGAAGTGTTAAGGGAAAGATAATGCTTTAGAGAAGCTAACAAAAAGGAGAGTGCCCATGGGTTTTGTGATATGCATGTCTTTGTTGACTAGAGCAAGAATGTTTTGATAAGTCAATGAGAATAGAATACCTAAATTATTGTTTCATTGAAGTTATACATTTTACTATATTAGTTTTAAAGAAAATGTTTGTTTCCAGGTATGATCATTTTATTATTCAATTGATCTCCAAATTTACAATGGTATTTAATTTAAAAAAATGGGATTCACTTAAGGAAAATGTGCTTCATAGCACATTTTGACTGGAAACAACTATATATTATCACCTAAATACTTAAATATTATATTTAAGATTTAAGTATTTAGGTGATAATATATATACATCAAATCCCTTTCAATAAAAAGGGACAATAATGGGGAAAGAGTTATTCATGCAACATTCAAAATGACTTTTAAAAAAATAAGCAAAATTGGTGACTTGTGGGAAATATCATACCTCTCACAGGCCTTGTCAATTTTAAATTAGGTTCCAAGCTAACTTAATTGTGTTCCTCCAGTTTGTTAAATAATGCTTTCCTCCCTTTCCAAGATTTCTTCTTTAAGTGGCTGAAGGAGACTGTATTATGATAGGAAGCTTGGAAAAGGGGAGGAGAGCAGCAAGGCAAAAGGAAAACTATGTAATGTATTTTGTTTACAGTGGTGTGGTGAGGATTTTTCTTTCATAATTTCACATAGCATTTAATTGCTTTTCTTCTGTTTCCTTAATTTTATTATAAGGTGAACGTGGACAGAGACCATATCTGTCACTGTTCATTCAGTTCTTTGGAATCAGATACTGAGATGGAGATTGGGATCTAAGGTATTTATTAAGAAACAACTCCTGCTAAGGAAGAAGGACTGGGCAGAAGTAAAACCAAATTGTGATGTAGATAAAAAGGGCTTTGGCCAACCATGCAGGGAGTTGAGAAGTGAGCAGGTGTCCTACTTTGGGGTTAAATGAATGGGTCTTTATTTCCCCTTTGCTCGGCCACTGTTGCAGGCTGTTGTTTGCATTGTTTGCATGAGATGGCTCTCTGTGGCCAAGGACAGACAGCAAAGGTTGGTGCTGCCTGCACCCTACACTTGGCAGCAAGCCTTGCTTGAAGAGAGAATTGAGCATCACATCTTGCCTCTACCATGCTGGTTTGTCGTTTTGCTTATAATTGAGTTGAATGCCTTGCATACATTTGTGTTGGTTTGGATTCTTTATGTTCACTTCCTCACGTAAACAGAAGCCTGGAGGTTGGGTGGGTTTCCTTAAATCAATAGCTCCAGCTTCATTCTCTGGGATTCTTTTGACTTTTTGTCTTCAGTGTAGAGTCAGTTTCTAGAGTCCCATGGATTTTTAGGAGAAGTCATGGGCTGTCAGAAAGGGAGGGAAGGCCACCGACAAATTATGAGAAACCTATTGTTATTTAATAACTACCCTTGCCTGTGTTGTTGCTAATAGTATTTGGTTTTCCTTACCCGTGTGGGCATAATTACAGACCATGCTATATATTAAAAATTTAGTTACTGAAAACCCAACTCTCCTTGTTTTGTGAGGTCTTCTTGGGATAAATTAAACTTGTAAACACTAAGCTGTCAAAGAGTTTGAACATCCAGTGCAGGGGAGGAGAATGGAGGACCGGCGCAAGGCAAGGTAATCAGAATTTGTAGTTGGTATGTTTGAGTTTCATTTTGTCATTTTGGCTCTGGTTCACCTCTGAGCGGGAATAATAATGAGGGACAAAAAGTAAAAGACTCAAAGAGCTTAGATAATTTCAAAATGTAAATCTAAATTAAATCATTGAGCACTGATTTTTGGGTCAAGTTGAAACACTAAAAAAAAAGTAAAGAAAAATGAGTAATTCTAGAACATAATAATTTTAAGTGTTAAAATATTTATCCATTTAACAAGTTTCTAGTCCCATCTGGGATACCTATTGTATAGCTACGGAGTAGACTCTATAAAAATTTCATTTTTCTTAGAGATTTTATTGGAGTTTTTATAAAATATCAGCATTTAATTTCTCTGCCTTTACTAAGTGGTTCAGATTGCAGACTGACACTTATTAATTATACCAGATTTCTAGTTTTAATTAGAGAATCTCTTCTGAGACTAAACCTTTTTACCATTAGGCTGTTTGAAACCTATGAGATAAAAAGGGAGAGTTCTTTCAGAAAATTATTTACATGATTTTAATTAATGATTATAATCTCCATGGTCATTTTTGCAAAAGAGCATTTAATCCCTTAACCAGTTTTCATGATTTACATTTTGCAAAAACATGTCGGCCCTGCAGGCGTTATTATCTTAAAGAGTTGTGGGTTTTTTCCCAGATGAAACTTATTTTGGGTGAGTTTTATTTTGCTACTGTTCTGAGCCTGTTTCATACATTAACACTTGTTTCTCATGCAGAGCAAACTGATTGGTAGAAAAGTAAAGTTTGCTTTCTTTTGCCAAGACAGAACATAGCCCTTGGCAAGGTTACCTTTGAAAACAGTTTTTCATGCAGAGACTGTATACAAGTAGCATTGCTGTTGCCAAAACCCTCTGACTAATGAAGAGTGGAAGTGATGGTGTATTCTTTTTCATTGCTCACGGCACATGTATGTAGCGTTTCTTTTGAGAAAAGGCACTCTAGAGTTTCAAACAGAAGCTAGAAGTTTAACCTTCCAAGAGGAAGGTCGGTGTTAGTTTTTATTGATAACAGAAGAAAGCCACTTTATAAGAATAAGAAAGATAAATTCTTTACTAAGTAGAAACGATTAAACACTGTGAATTTTTCACCTTTCTTATGAAAATCAGTCTGAAACTATTTTCCACTTTTAAAGTTGTTTTTTCCTCTTTTCTAGTTGAAGTGTCACTCACAGCCTTTTATAGAGGTGATGCTAGGCACTGGTCTCCAAACTGTGGACACTTGGTCAGAATTCAGGAACCAGGTTGCTGTGTATGCCTGCCTGCTCTTTTGTGGTGCAGTTATGCCATATTATAGCGTCAGTTGTTTTTAATCATATTTTGTGAGAACATTAACATTTCTAGTATGCTTTAAGCTATCTATAGTTTAATGGTTTCATAGACTCTGAGACCGATTCTTAGTTTCACAAGTAGGAAAATCTTAGGGAGCAAAGTTTTAGGAGTATGCGTGGAGCTGGGGAAGCGGAATGGAAGGTGTTTATTCCTATATACGTGATCAAAATAGTTGCTATCTTAACATATGTGTGTACGTGTGTGTGTGTGTGTGTGTTTGGAGGTGAGGGTGAGGGAGAAGCCATGAAGAGAAATCAAATGTTTCTTGCTTTATTTCCCTTTCAAAACATCATCATTAGGTGTTTAAAGATTTTCCAGATTTTTTACCTTCTTAAACATTATTTGTGGGTTATATTTGTTACTGTTTTTCCTTAACTTCCCCCCTTCTCTTTTAGTCATGGGCAAGGACAAAGTGATCCATTAATTCCATAAAATTTCAGCAATATCAATGCACATTATTTCCTTCCTGAACAAATGTGACTAGCTGATTGACAAGTGTGACATTTCTTTAAATAACAGTTTGTTATACAAGCACTACTGAAAGGCCCCATGTACCCCTAGGTGTTGCAAGCATTCAACTACTTTCACTTACAGTACATTCCACAATCTTTTCTTATTACTTTTGGCCAAGATGATCTGAACACAGCATAATTCAATCAGTTCATCAAAGGTGGGGAAATAAAATTTATGAAAGGCACTTAAGACAAAACAATAATGATCTCATGACATTATTTTAGTTTTCATTATTATTATTTTGATGTTTTGCAAGAAGAAATTAGTGGGAGGTCACTCTCTGCTGTCCTTGTAGTTCATGTCCTAATGCACATTGCAAATTAGAAAGGAATGTTTCCACAACTAGAAATGAGAAAACCTGAAATAAGTAGAAGAGATTGCTACTATGTGAAGTTTTGTCTACTGTGAAACAGAGGCAGCATGGCAGGTGGCTCTAGCACACCTGTCTGTGGTTGGAAATTTTAGAATAACTAACATAGATTGAGCATATGATGTGTGTCAGGCATTATTTAGGGCCTGATATATTGAGTAATTTTCATAACAATGCTATGAGGTATATCACCATTTTGGAAATGAGAAACCAGACATTTATTGCTAGGGCTGAGATTTGAACCAACAATTTGAGCCTACAGTCTGTGGTTAACCACTTTTCTTTCTTAATAACATTAGTGTTTGGGTACTTGAGTGGATTTGTGGATTTTGAGAAATCCTCAGTCACCCTTCTTATTTTACATATGTCCTCATATGTAAATATGTAACTGGCTCCAAGACACTAACTATCCAAGGGTCAAAGGCCAGAGAGTAGGGACAGAAATAGAATTGAAGTTGAGCCTGTGTGCTTCCTGGTTCTAGGTGTTCTCACCCCCTCAGGCTGCCCTGGTCAATCCTCCTTCCTCAAGCTAAAGGTAGGATTGAGAGTTGAGTTTAAGCTTTTTCTTTCTGAGAAACTTGCAGCGCAGAAAGTCCTGGACTTCAGCGTAATAGGCAGAGAGGAGAGTTACTTGGAGAGGGGAAAAAAAAGGAAGGGAAACTGAATGGGCACAGGTACAGCATAGCCTAGGAAAATGACTTACTTGGATACTATTTTTGATGGAGCTTGGGTAATTACCTGAACATATGATTATAAGGAGTCCATGTTACTGTCTGTTGGGCAGATAAAATATATTATGGTCACTTTGTTAAAGATGACGCTGCCCACGTGCAAATTTTAAAAGTAAGTTTTTCCCCACACCCTTGACTGATTGGATGATGTAAGGTGGTGCACTCTCATGAGGAATCCTCCCAATATGTCTCAGATAAGTGATTTTGTATCAGAGACTTCCTTGTTTGTAGATTGGATTAAAGGTTTTGAATCTACACTATAAAGTGGGGCAGGCCGGAAGCTCTCTCTCTCTCTCTTGGTTCCTGAGATATTAGAGAGGAGAGCAGATGAAGGCCACATGGAAGCCAGGAGAAGCAGCCAAGATGGTGGAATGCTGAGAAAGAAACCATTTTGTGCAGTTTGTATAGAGAGAAAGAGATGGGAAACAGGTGAATAAGTCTGGTGAGCTAGAAACCTTTCGATTCTAGGAAACTCGGATAAGTCAGTAGCTTTGTGAGCGCTGAATGTGTGGGTTTTGGAGCCCTGTGTGTGTTTTTGCTTGCCCGCCGAGTGCAAGCTAGAATTAAAGCTGATGGCTCACCAGTTCTTGGCTCCGGTATTTCATTACTGACTGTCCGAATTCATTGCGAACCTTCATGGGCCAGGCTGCTGTGATAATGGCCTTGGCAACTGGCTTTACACTGTCCAATAGCTTTTATCTTAAAGGTGTTTGTCTGAGCGGGTAGGGCCCTAACTCAAAATGCAGATGTGTTCACATGGGCATTTGGTATGTGACTATTAATTCCAAATCTTGCCTCTACTAACAAAGTGGATGATTTCTCCTTAATGGAATGGGACATGGAAATCCTTGTTGGAACATAAGAGTTGTTTCCCTATACCAATTTGGTTGGAAACATCTAATTGCCGATGAAAATTCTACTCTCAGTGTAGACAGGAATAATCCATAGACCAGATTATTATCCTTTGTATTACTACGAGAAAAGTAGACTTTTATTCTTTTTTAAAGTGCCTCTTAATAAGTTAAATTTATCTGTTTTTAATTTTCTTCTAAGATATTCACTTTAAATCCTTTCCCCACCAGCCATCCCCCCAGTGTCACAGGGATGCTCTGAATGAATTAAGAGCCTGCAGAAAATAGGTGGTAGTATTCAATCCTTACAAAAGTGCTGTATAATACAGAAATACTATGCTTAATATCTGCCTCCCTGCCTTGTTTCTTAATTGGATCTGTGCTCTAGGGGGCATTAGGTTGAAGTGAACAACAGTGTAGAAACAACATTGCATTCCTGAAACCAAGTCAATTAATCACACAATGCATTTCAAAGGAATTACTTCTAAGTAATTGTTGTGTAAATTAGGCCCATTGCAATTGCTAGATAGTAAACAAGAGACAAGCCTGTTTTATGCAACCTAAAATACATCACATTTTTGCTACTTCTATACCCCCTTTGAGATGATTCTTAAAATCTCATTGTTCACACTCACAAAATAACTATACAAATTTTTATAACCATATTGGTTATGTTTCCCCAGTAAGCTTAAAATTACACATTTAACTTTTTCAAGCAGAGGTTGTTGATGATGGGATTTCTGAGTTTGGAGGTATTTTTTAATTTTCTCTAATAACTTTGGTCCTTGTATAAATGAAAGGATTAAAATGTAGATAAAAAAAGGCCTTGTGTTTAAAAGTTTGACACACCACCTCATGGAATTTATCCTATTAAACAACATCAAATAATTATTTATATTTTTGTTTCTCTTCAGGAGGCAGCAATTATATCTCAAGACTATGTCCAAAATTCTGAAACACCCTTGTGGAGAGAGTTTCAGGATTACTTTGCCCCATCATTACATAAATTAGTTTTCAGCAACATAGTCAAGGTGCTTAGTAAGTTTCCCACGGGTCTCGTTAGGAAGTACCCAGCTTTGTAGTAAGCATGCCCAGTAAGTACAGTTCCTGGCGAAGCGAGACGAACCATTTCAACTTTGCTGTTCACATTTCACCATCTTCTCAACATCAGATACATTTGGCTTTAAACCTTTAAGGTGGTGTTCTTGAAAGAATTTGTTTAGTAATTATCTAGGTCAACTGTAAACCTAGTTCAAGTTCTCCAGTCTAGTACAAAGGATGGGAGGGTATGAACTCAGAGCTTACTAAACTGTGGTTCTGAGTCTGAATCCAATTTATAGAGAAAAGTGGAAAGAGTTGTAGGTGGCTAAGAAAGAATGTAGAGCCAAGAGAGAATGCAGAGTACTGAAGAAGAAGCTATGTTTGGCAGAGAGAGAGAAGGTGTACAGATGGGGAACCAAAGCTCAGGGGCTTTGGGAGTTCTACTGAGACTGGTGGGGGCCTTTGATTCTAGGACAGTGGTTCTTAACCTTTTTTGAGGTACCGAACCCACCAGTTTCATATGCGCATTCACCGAACCCTTCTTTAGTGATAAATATGATTTTTTCCCCCTAATTCAAGACATAGGTACATGTTTTTTTACTGGTGCACAAAATGAGCCATGCATGAACATCACCTTGCTCAAAGAACAAAACCAACAAAGTGCATGAACTCACAACAAATTACGGTATTACTTTATTCTGGCCTCCACAGCAGAGGCTTCTCCGAACCCCTGAGACTGACTCATCGAACCCCTAGGGTTTGATAGAACCCAGCTTAAGAACCACTGTTCTAGGAGGAACTGGAGAAGGTTCTCCTGGTTGTGGAACCAGAGAATGTGTCAATGGCTTTGGGAGCTCTTTATGAGAGGGACGAGGTCTTCCCTGCCTGTTTGCTCTACAGCTGGTGCAAGACTAATAAAAGAATGACCCACCAAAAAAAGAAAAGTCTCAAACTATATGAAAAAGTTTATTTAGAAAGCCATAGAGGTAGAAGAATTGAGCCATAAAAGAAATGAGCTCAGGAATCAAAGTTCCAGAGGCAAAAGAAGGGCTCTTGGAACTTAGGAGAAAGAGAAGGGCAAGGAAAACACGCCTGGGGCAATTGAGTAGGGAAAGGTATGTGTGTGTGGCAAGGGAGTGCATGAAAGGGAGGTGGGGATAGAGGGGAAATGGAAGGAGGAAGAGGAGGGAGAGAGAGAGTGAGCACATACATATGTTGTACGGGGTTCTCTTTCCTAAGGACATTTAAAGGTGGGGAAGAGATCCCAGGGGAGGATCTCAATAAAATATTCATCAGCTTTCCAGATGTGACTTTTCAGGGTCATGGTCTGTAAAGCCAATAGTAGTGGCCACTATCAGAGCCACCTGGCCAGTGCAGGTTCTCATTTAATTCGGACAGTCGGTAATTAAACAATGGAGCCAAGAACTGGTGAACCATCAGCTTTAATTCTAGCTTGCACCCGGCGGGCACACAAAAAATACATACTGGGCTCCAAAACCCACTCATTCAGTGCTCACAAAAGTACTGACTTACCTGAGTTTCCTAGAATCAAAGGTTTCTAGCTCACCAGACTTATTCACCTCTGTTTCCCATCTCCTCCTCTCTGCACAAACTGGTTTCTCTCTCAGCACTCTACCATCTTGACTGCCTCCTCTCCTCCACATGGCCTTAATCTGCTCTCCTTTCTAATACCAACCTCAGGAACGAAGAGAGAGAGAGAGAGCAAGCTACTAGTCTGTCCCACTTTATAGTGTAGAAATCCAAACCCTTAATCCAATCTACAAACAAGAAACTCTCTGATACAAAGCCACCCATCTGAGGCATAATGGGATTCCTCAGGAGAGCGCACCACCCCACATCATCCAATCAGTCAAGGGTGTGGGGAAAAGCTTACTTTTAAAACTAAGTCTTAGGCTATAATGACCTGGCCTGCCCACAGCCTGTTCCCCATTACACATTAATATCAACGAACTTCCATGTGGGCAGCACCATCTTTAACAAAGTGAGCATAATATATTTTATCTGCCCAACATGGTCTCTATTGATTGGCTGGCAACAGGGTCATTAAACAATACAGCTGGTCCTAATGTCAACCATGGCATCACTTGTATAGTTTTGTTGCTTTTCTGGACTTGGAGCTGAAACACAGCTGAGGCCTAGATGTTTTTTCTAGGGTTTAATGTTAAGGGAGTGGTCATGCAAGGGCTGGCATGAAGCCGCTCATTGGCCTCTTGTTTCTCCTCCAAGGCGGTATACTGTATGACTAAGGACATGCCAGGGGAGGAAAGGTCAGCGGAAGATCCAAACCATGTGACCAGCAATATACTATGGAAGAAAAGGATACCCTAGAGGCAAGGGCCTGGTTTTTCCTGTCTTGCCCCTTGCTAGGCACTGGGGCTTTCCACCCTTGTGACCTTCTGTACCTGGTTCATCATCCTTGCTCTGTTCATGCCTAACTGTCTACCACATTGACACAGAGAAAGTAGGACTTAAGTGTCTCTACCTCCAGTTCTAACTGGGTTTCACGTTAATCAGAAGAGACTTTCTGTGTTAGCTACATCTGTCCTACGTTTTTACGGGACACCCACAAACCTCTGTGATTTCACTCACCATTTCGCTTGGTATGTTTGTTCTGTGAGGAGAGGTGCAGTCTTCATTATTACTTAGCAGTCAGGTAGTTACTAGGTAATATGTAAATGTTGGATTAAGAATAAGTGAATGAGAATTCATATAGTTTTCAGTGTCCTACCCTTTTTCTAGTAAAAAGAAATTATTTAAATCTACTTAATTTTGAATGATTTGATCATATAATTGCTCATTATAAGATATGTATAGAAGCTGTAAAAAGTGTTTTTTTAGTTTTTTTTTACAGGGATAGAGAGAGAGTCAGAGAGAGGGATAGGTAGGGACAGCCAGACAGGAACGGAAAGAGGTGAGAAGCGTCAATCATCAGTTTTTCGTGGCTGTCACAACACCTTAGTTGTTCATTGATTACTTTCTCACATGTGCCTTGACCAGGGCCTTCAGCAGACCGAGCAACTCCTTGCTGGAGCCAGCGACCTTGGGTCCAATCTGACAAGCTTTTGCTCAAGCCAGATGGGCCCGCACTCAAGCTGGCGAGCTTGGGGTCTCAAACCTGGGTCTTCCGCATCCCAGTCCAACGCTCTATCCACTGCGGCACCACTTGGTCAGGCAAAAGTTTTTTTATATTAACCAATTTTTCTTATAGTATTTCCAATACCATAGAACTATAATAATGTACTCTCCCCCCCTTATTTTCTTATTTCTTTTCTAACTAAATATAGTTAACTCTGAGAGCCTGGTTGTATGAGATTAACCTAATCTTTAGTAAGAATTTATACCTATATTATTTCAAGAATAGAAAATCCTGCCTGACCAGGTGATAGTGTAGTGGATAGAGCATTGGACTGGGATGCAGAGGACCCAGGTTTGAAACCCCGAGGTTGCCGGCTTTAGTGTGGGCTCATCTGGTTTGAGCACAGCTCATCAGCTTGAATCCAAGGTCCCTGGCTTGAGCAAGGGGTCACTTAGTCTGCTGTACCCCCCACCCCCCGTCAAGGCACATTAAGCAATCAATGAACAACTGAGGTGCCACATGAAAGAGTTGATGCTTCACATCTCTCTCCCTTTCTGTCCCTATCTGTGCATCTGTCTGTCTCTGACACATACACACAGAATAGAAAAACCTTTATAAATATAGCACTGAACACCTTCCACAATAAGGGCCTTAACATGTTAGATTTTCGTAGAGCTTATGCTCTAAAGCCTTGTTATATTGTTTTGTCATCTTCAACTACTGAGCCTTCCAGGTAGAACAGGTTAATTACTTCTTTATCAGTTTTGATTATCTTTCATTTTCTCATGTAATATTTTATGTAGGTTTTGACTTCAATTTAGATCCTTGTAGACAATCGTTATAATTGGTAGTAATTAAATTAAATAACATTTTCTTTTATTTTACTTGTGTCTCAGTCTTCATAGGTTTTTCAGAAAGTAATCAATGTTTTAATATTTAAAATAATGTTCTCTTCACCCTTTGCCCCATTTTAGCTCTGAATTTCAAAACCAGTGCAGTTTACTTTTTATCCATTGAGTATTTTGCCCATATATTTGTTGTAGAGACTACAAAAGTGTTAATATACTTTCTCCCACATTCTAAGTTCTTCTAGATTGGGCTAATAGCAAAATCAACAGTAATAAATTAACAGTAGAAATCAAGTTTAATACATGTGCGTGGGGAATTCACATAGACATGGTATATAGCCAGTAACTGCGGGCACTATCGCAGCTGCCTGGCCAATGCAGGTTCAGGTTTGATTTGGACAGGCAGTAAGGAATCAACAGAGCCAAAAACTGGTGATCCATTTTTTCTTTAATCCTAGCTTGCACCTGGCAGGCAAGAATCTACACACAGTGGGAAACACTTCCCTTTCTACTCAGGGCTCCCAAAGCCGCTGACTCATCAGAGTTTTCCTAGAATCAAAGGCTCACACCTTGCCAGTCTTATTCACCTTTGTTCCCCATCTTTTCCTCCACAAACTGGCTTCTCCTTCCCCTAATCTGCCATTTTGGCTGCTTCCTTCATTGGCTTCCCTGCCCTGCCTCCATGGGCTCTTCCTAGAACATAATCACTCTCCCCCCAGAACAAAGGATCTCTCCCCAAAATGGCCTCCTAGCTCCTCCTTTTCAAATTTTTTGGCAGGAAAACCCTGCCCCAACACACATTAGCATAATCACGCCCATCCCAAGCAAGAAGGACATTAATATTATCACCTAGGTGATGGCCATTCACGTGGGCAGTGCCATCTTTAACAAAGTGAGCATAATATATCTTATCTACCCAACACATGGTAAATCCATGAAAATTCCAAAGATAGTGAGGCAACATTAGGTACTGTATATTAATACATAAGGAGAAAGGGGTGTGTGGGGGGGTATTACATTTCAGAAGTGAGAATGGGCCATTTACAGGTAGTTGAGGAAATGCAGAGCACATCTGGTAGGAAAATCCTTGCCATGCAACTCTGAAACAATAGGACAAAGTGAGTATCTAGCTAATAGGTGCACCTGTGAGGAAACCCTTTTGTTTACCATACTTAATTAAAATTAGGCTCAGACATCATCTTAAGATCTTCTTTCTGAAGAGGTCTCTGTCTGAATCTCTTGGACAGGAAAAGGGGGAGCTTAAAATCAGTATCCCAAAAGAGCAGCTTCAGGGTGATAGAATTTTGTTCCCTTGAGTGTTATGTAGGAGTATGGACACAGAGTTTTTCATTTTGACCTCTTTGCTCTGTCATTGAACCAGTGCTATTGTGGGAGGGAAGAAATATTCCTGCACCCTTTTGGTTCTTCTGGCTAGTCAAATACTTAAATTGACATGAGACAGATTATCAAGAAAAAATAGCTAAACTTAATTATATACATACATATGGAAACCTCACTTATATGAGAGAGTCAGAGAGTTCGCAAACATTAGAGGTTTAGACACAGATGTAAAACTGGGTGTCTATGACATTCTGCGCTAAGTAATGAGGCAGAGCGTCTGGGGCTTCAGAGGGAGGAAGGTCATTCGCAGCAGGTTAAGAAGAACAGATGTTCAGTAATTAGAAGTTGGTCCAGCCCTAGGGATAGGTCGCAAAAGGTTATCTCTTATTATGGACAAGCTTCCCAATTTAGATTCTTCTAAGTAGTTAAAGGAGAAGGGTAAGTTTCTCCTGAACCCTCAGGGTCTCAATTGCCTTTAGCTCAAAATAATCTACATTCCAAAGTAGTTTATTGTTGGGGAGAACTGTTCTGAACCGCTTTTCTATGAAATATCATTGAAATATACTTTATCGGCATTTCTAACTTTTCTTACTTGATATATTCTTCGTTAAGCAAAAATATAAGTACCAGTAAGTGAAAAAAAGGCTATTATAAAATAAGCATATCTATTTTAATACTTTTTTTTTGTACATGACCACCATGCTTTTTAGTCTTTTCACTTTAGATGTGATGCCTTAATTGTTTAGCTCTTTAACATCTTTCTGCTAAGAGCAACTTATATTTCATGTTTAGAAGATTTAATGGCCCTTAGCTTGCCTCCAGGAATCTGAAATAAGTCTAATGCAAAAAAGTTCATGAGGAATAAGTTAAAAAGTTGTTAGTGGGTGAGTCAAGATATGACTGAGGACCTACTTGTGATACTCTGTAGGAAAGTTTCTGCAGATGGTAACATTGTAACTGTTCTTGAGTTTGCCATTGCTCATACTTGAATTTGTAGTAATAATTCTCTCATTTATGCAATATAATGTGACAGTTTGGGGGGTGTTCCTAAGAATTTGGGGGAGATGTTATTCTTCTTTTTAAAGATTTTATTTATTGATTTTTAAAGAGAGGATTGCGAGAGAGAGAAAGAAAAATGAGTGGCAGGAGGAATGGGAAGCATCAACTCATAGTTAGTTGCTTCTTGTATGTGTCTTGACTGGACAAGCCTCGGGCTTCGAACTGGTGAACTCAGCATTCCAGGTCAACACTTTATCCTCTGTTCCACCACAGGGCAGGCTAATTAATTCTTTATATTTTATCAGGTGAGCTCTCTAAATCTTCAGTAAGATATGAGACGATAATAACTGGTTTTAGACATGTTGAATCTCAGTTGAAGTCTATGAAACAAGTATTGCAGGAATAGATGTTAAAAATATAGATCAGCCCTGGCCCAGTAGCTCAGTTGTTTAGAGCATTGTCCCAATAAGCCAAGGTTGCAGATTCGATCTCCAGTTAGGGCATATATACGACTCAACCAATGAATGCATAAATAAGTGGAACAATAGATTGATATTTCTCTCTGTTTCTCAAGTCAATAAATTAAAAAATACATTGTTATAATCTCTTAAAATAAAAAAGATCAGGTCCTAGGATGCATTTGGGGAGTTATTCAGGCAGAGTGATAGACTCATCACTTAAAATAGTTGAGGTTACCCTATTCCAGGGAGCTGAGGAAAGACCTCCAACATCACATTATGAAACTAAGAATAGTCAGGAGGACGGGGGAAGAAACTATCTGATGCTTTCACAGAGAAGACTGTTTTATATGGGGTATTTGACAAATACAGATTTTTTTTGAAAGTTGTATAAAATGAGATCCTGAGCTAGACTTCTGTGACTTAGGCAGTTTTGTTGGAGTTGTGCCGAGAATATATAGGTGATAGAAACTTGATTATAATGTACCAATGAGTAAATGACAGATGAAACAGAAGGAACAGCAAGTAGTAGCAGATTTAAATGATTTGGTCTGTATTCATGAGGGAAAGGGGAGGAACTTGAGCATGGAGAAACACTGAGAAAGAGACTGAAGTTGGGAAAGAAGAAAAAAGGAAAAATTAAAATGGCCAGATCTGGAATGAGAGGTAAGGGTTCAGATTACACATTTCAATGTGTGAGAATTTTTTAACACCAACAAGCAGTTCTCTGGTACCAGCTGAGTGTCCTGCAATTTAGATTAATTCTGAAACTATTTATCCAGAGATATGAGATTCCACAGTGAAGGGCTCAGTTCCACAAAACTGGCCACCACTTCAGGTGCCAAGTCGCATAAATTGATCTTTTATTTATTTATTTATTTTTTAAATTTTTAAATTTTTATTTATTCATCTTAGAGAGGAGACACAGAGTGAGAGAGAGAAAGAGAGAGAGAGAGGGAGAGAGAGAGAAAGGGGGGAGGAGCTAGAAGCATCAACTCCCATATGTGCCTTGACCAGACCGGTGCAGGGTTTTGAACTGGCGACCTCAGTGTTCCCAGGTCGTCGCTTTATCCACTGCGCCACCACAGGTCAGGCTGATCTTTTATTTTGTGAAATTTTATCTTAAGCTGTTTTGGGTGCTAATTAGCTCAGACAGCTCATTCCCCATCAAGAAACTGCATTTGATTTGATTTTAAAAAGAAATGTTATAGTAATACCTTATTTGCTATATCTGCAAACCTACGGAATTTCTTCTTTTTAAGGACTCCTTTTTATTTATACCAAAGAATTTTCTTAAAATCCTGCTGCAAATTAAAATTGCATTTCCCAGTAGTTTTTACATGGTAGTGGTTGTTCCGGGTTTGGACCTCTCTATGTTAGAAGGTCTTTATGCTCTGCTGCACTTTAGAACTACTCAGCCCTAAATTATCTTAATCTCACTAGTCTAGATAATAAGGACCAGGTTTAGTAAAAAGTGTCCAAAGCAAACTATATATTTTTACATAAGTGACATTAACATGTATGTTTTTTATGTCTGTGTTTTCAAAAATGCTGAGATCCTTGCAGTTGAGTTTTGTCTAACCTAATGAGTTTACACTAATGAGTACTGTTTTGATATATGCAATATAAACGACAGTACAAAAAGCAGATGTATCTTCTGAGATGAGTTCAGAGCATTTGTAGTGATACAGTATATCCTTGTTAAATAAACCCTGTTGGTGACTTGAAAAACAGCATAATTTTTCACTTTTTATTTTATCGATTTCTTTATGCTGACATGAAAACCTTTTTGCATTTGCTAGTATGCAAGATAAGATTTTTAGTAATATGGAAAAACTGTTCAAAGTATTTTTAAAAGTTCATGTCTCTGAACCTAACTAACATCAGTTTTATAAAGACAAGTATACTTTGTGTAGATCAGAGGTCCCCAAACTATGGCCCGTGGGCCAAATTGCGGCCCCCTGAGGCCATTTATCCGGCCTCCACCGCACTTCCAGAAGGGGCACCTCTTTCATTGGTGGTCAGTCTATGGAGTACTATATGTGGCAGCCCTCCAACGGTCTGAGGGACAGTGAACTGGCACCCTGTGTAAAAAGTTTGAGGACCCCTGGTGTTAATGAATGCAATTCTGAAGGAAACTATTGTAAACCTGATCAGAGCCTCACGATGAGATGTGATTGAATCTTTTGCAGAATTTGACTTTGCAAAACCTTACTGGATGGAATGGAATGACATAGTGAACATATTAATTTATGATGAGATTTCCAACTTTGATGCATTCATTTACAAATCTGTTACATGGAGAAATACTTTTACTTAATCTCCTGTTTTAATACTTAATATTTTAATTTGAAATGTATTCTGTGTGTTCAAAGACATATCTTAGAATGGCCATAGAGAAAAAAAAATAAGCAAGTAACTCCAACGAGTAATTCCCTTTGTAAGAATATTCTACAGGTTAGTTTTATCTTTTGATCACTGGAGTGCTGTCTAGCTTCAAAATAATTGAAGCTAGTAGTCTAGAATATAAAGTGGAAAAAAATCAGTTGTACACTTGAAAGCTGTACCCCAATAAATTCAATTAAAAACTCTTACCAGCACTATGCAACTTGATGTTAGGCATCTGCATGAGAAAGGTTTTGAAATTACAAATTTGTAAGCTCTAATTTCTTCATTCAGCTGTGTGGAGCATGACATCCTTTGAAACCGAGAAAAGTAAGACACCTTTTATTACTGACTAACCAATGAGGACTGGGGTGAGAGATTGGGGTAGGAAAAATAATTTTCCTTTCCTCAAATGGATCAGCAAGAAGTTTAGTTTACCTGTGATTTCCTGACCTATAGGTTATAGAATCTTTAGCTTTTTAAAATTTTTCATTTATTTTTAATTAAATTTATTGGGGTAACATTGGTTAATAAGATTATTTAGTTTTAAGTTTACATTTCTGATACATGATCTGTAAATTATATTTGAGTGCCCACCACCCAAGTTGAATTATCTTCTGTCACCATTTATTTGCCCCCCCCCTTACCCTCTTTCATCTGGTAACCACCGTACTGTTGTCTATGTCTTTGTGATTTAATTTTATATCCCACATATGAATAAAATTATATGGTTCTTAGCTTTTTCTGATTTATTTTACTTAGCATAATATTCTCAAAGTCCATCCATGTTGTCACAGATAACAGTATTTCATCTCTCCTTATGGCTGAGTAGTAGTCTATTGTATGTATGTACCACATCTTTATTTTCTAATACTCTATTGAAGGACACTTGGATTGATTCCATGTCTCGGCTACCATGAATAGTGCTACAATAAACATTGGGGTGCATATGTCTTTGTAAACAAATATTTTCAAACTTTTCGAGTAGATACCAAGAAAAGTGATTGTTGGATCATACAGTAACTCTAGTCTTAATTTTTGAGGAACCACCATATTGCTTTTCATAGTAGCTGTACCAGTTTACATTCCCACCAACAGGGAATAAGGGTTCTTTTTTCTCCACCCTTCCAATACTTATTATTTATCTTGTTGATGGTAACAATTCTAGCAGGTATGAAGTGTTTCTCATTGTGGTTTTAATTTGCATTTCCCTAATCACTAGTAAAGTTGAGCATCTTTTTATATGTGTTGGTCATTTGTATGTCTTCTTGGGAGAAATGTCTATTAAGGTCCTTTGTTCATATTTTATTTCAAAATCAATATGAAGCAATAAAAAAGATTTGATTTTTTTTATTAAACAAGAATATCAGACAAGCAAATGACAAGTCAAAGAAAGTTGTTCAGTTATGCAAATGAGATGCAAACTCAATTATCATGATTGAGTAGCAAGTGACATATTGGTGGGAGTGAACAGAAGCATGTCAAACTGGATGAGAGTGCCACACATTGACTCTTCAGTAGGGTGTATGGTCACCCAAGACTATCAAAACACACAGACAGCGATGGGGCATGGACAGGATCAGACTGTACAGCAGTTCTGTGGGATCCTCTGCCACTCTTGCTCCAGAGCAACTTCCAGCTCAAGAAGTGATGTGGGAGGCCCTCGATGGTTTGCCAGACGTCTTCCCAGTGCTTCCCAAGCATGTTCAATGGAATTCAGGTCTGGAGAACATGAAGGCCAGTCCATGTGTTTGATTCCTGTCTCCTGAAGCATGTTATTGACAAGATACACATAGTGGGGCCTTGTATTATCATCCATGAAAAGAAAAGTTGTTTCCAACTGCTCCAGCATAGGGGACCACTATAGGGTTCAGGAACTCATCTTGATATCTGACAGCAGTCAGCAATCTGTTTCTGATGATGTGGAAGTTTGTATGACCACCAATGCTGATGCCAGCCCACACCATGATTCTCCACCACTGAAGGAGTCCCTTTCTCACATGACACGTGGATTCCCCCGTGTTCCTCATTCACACCAGAGCAGAACACTATGATTGTCAGGCTGCAGACTGAACCATGACTCATCAGAGAAGAGGATAGTGGACCACTCATCACGGGTCCAATTATGATGCTCAGCAGCCCACCTTCTACAAGTTCTACAGTGTTCATCAGATAAAGGAATGCATACTGTTGGTCGCCGGGCATGCAGTCCCAACACGATGGAGCCGATTTCATATGTTCTGGGTGCATATCCATTGTATAGTGGCAGCAAGAAACTGTCCCCGCAGCTCTGTTGCATTGCACCTGTTCTTTCTTGCCAATAAGGTCAAGTAGCGGTCATCTCTTGCTGTTGTGGCAGATGGATGACCCTGCCTTCATCTTCCTTGTACTTTGCCAGTCTCTTGAAAGCAATTCCACAGTCTGCTAATCACACTTTGGGATGTTCCAAGTGCTGTTGCCACTGTCATCTGTGTTTAACCAGCTTCAATACGTCCTATGGCTCTCCAGGCTTCGCATTTAGGCAAATCGTGTTGCAGGAGCATTGCAAGGGCTGGGAAATTGTAGGATGTGCACTTTCAAGACCTGGGAACGTGAAAGTACTGCAGTACTTTCAGCCTTTTGTATAGTGCATTTTCACCAATGAAACATAAGTTGGTTTTGCATCTCATTTGCATAATAAGACAGATTTCTTTGACTTGTTTTTCTGATGTTCTTGTTTAATAAAAAAAAATTAAATGCTTATTTTCTTTATCACTTTATTTTCATTTTGAAATATCCCCTAATTTTTGTGAGCCATGTAGATTTTTGGGTGTTGAATTGTATATGTTTTAATATATTTTGAATATAAACTCTTTGTAGGAGCTATTTGTAAATATCTTCTCCAAGTTCGTAGGATGCCTTTTTGTTTTGTTGTTGCCTTCTTTTGTGGTGCAAAGGCTTTTTTGTTTAATACAGTTTTATTCATTGGTTTTTGCCTTTAACTCTTTTGCCTTTGGGATCAAATTCAAAAGCTTCTCTCTGACCAAGGTCCATTAGTTTAGTTCCTATGTTTTCTTCTATTTAATTTATGGTTTCAGAGCTTATATTTAGTTCTTTGATCCATTTTGAATTAATTTTTTACATGGAGACAAACTGTAGTTATTTCATTTTTTTGCATGTGGCTTTCTAATTTTCCCAGCACCATTTATCAGTGGGTTTTTTTTTTTTTCTTTATTTGTATGTTTTTGGCTTCTTTGTCAAAAATGACTTACCCGTATACAACTTTGGTCTTACTTCTGGGCTCTCAATTCTGTTCAATTTTTGTGACAGTTTTTCTGCTAATACCATGCTGTTTTGATTATTGTTTCTCTGTAGTATAATTTGAAGTCAGGTAGTATGATATCTTTGGTTTCATTCTTTTTTCTCAGGATTACTTTGGCTGTCAGGTTTTTGTTGTTTCATACAAATCTTGATATTTTTTGTGCTATTTCTTTTTAAAATCTTATTAAAATTTTGATAGGAATTGCATTAAATCTGCATATTGCATTGAGTAATATGGACATTTTACCTATGTGGATTCTTCCAATCCATGAACAACACAAAATATCTTTCTATTTTATTGTGTCTTTTTCCATCTTTTTAAATAATGCTTTGTAGTTTTCAGGATTTGGGTCCTTCACATCCTTTGTAAAGTTTATTCCTAGGTATTTTATTCTTTTGGTTGCAATTGCAAAAGGAGGGTTTTTTTAAATTTCTTTTTTATGAAATATTTTTGTTGATATATAGGAATGGAGTGAAGCTGTTTTTTGGTTTTTTTGGGTTATTTCTGTTGGGTTTTTTGTTTGTTTATTTGTTTGTTTTATTCAGCAAGAGGAGGGGAAACAGAGAGACAGACTCTCAAATGTGCCCCAACTGGAATCCACCTGGCAGTCCCACAAGAGGGTGATGATCTGTCCATCTGGGGCATTGCTCTATTGCTCAGCAACAGAGCTCTTCTTAGCACCTGAAGCAGAAGCCATGGAGCCATCCTCAGTGCCCGGGGCCAACTCACTCCAGTAGAGCCATGGCTGCAGAAGGGGAAGAGAGAGAGAGGGGGAGAGAGAGAAAAAAAAAAGTGAGATGGGGAGGGCTGGAGAAGCAGATGGGCACTTCTCTCTGCCCTGACTAGAAATTGAACCCAGGACATCCACACTCTGGGCCAACACTCTACCACTGCACCAGCCAGCCAGGGCTATAATGAAGTTTTTTATGTTGATTTTGTATCCTGTGGACTTGACTGTATTTATTTATTGTTTCTAATTTAGTTTTTTTATGAAGGCTTTAGGGTTTTCTATATACAGAATCTTGTAATCTGCAAAAAGAGACTTTTACTTCTTCACTCCCAATTTGCATAACTTTTATTTCTCACTTTTGCTTCATTACTTCAGTTAGGACTTCCATCACTATGTTGAATAAGAGCAATGGGAGTTGACATTCTTGTCTTATTCCTGATTTTAGAGTAAAAGCTTTCAGTTTTTCACCAGTGAGTATGAGTTTTAGTTATAAGTGGATATGTTATATCTTATCAAATGCTTTTCTACATCTACTGATAAGATCATATTATTTTTATCCTTTATTTTGTTAATGTGATATATTAAATTGATCTATTTGAATATGTTGAACCATCTGTGCCCTTGGAATGAACGTCACTTGATTGTGATGTGTTATGTTTTTAATATATTGTTGTGTTTGATTTGCTTGTGTTTTTGTTTAGGATTTTTATATGTGTATTCATCAGAGATACTGGTGTGTTTTTTTTCCCCAGAGACAGAGTAAGAGAGTCAGAGAGAGGGACAGACAGGGACAGACAGACAGGAATGGAGAGAGGCGAGAAGCATCAATCATTAGTTTTTCGTTGCCATTGCTACATCATAGTAGTTCATTGATTACTTTCTCACACGTGCCTTGACCACGGGCCCTCAGCAGACTTGAGCAACCCCTTGCTGGAACCAGCGACCTTGGGTACAAGCTGACGAGCTTTTGCTCAAGCCAGATGGGCCTGCGCTCAAGATGGCGACCTCGGGGTCTCGAACCTGGGTGTTCCGCATCCCAGTCCGACGCTCTATCCACTGTGCCACCACCTGGTCAGGCGAGAGATACTGGTTTTTAATTTTCATTTATTATGTTATCCTGACCAGGTTTTGCTATCAGGGTTATGTTGGCCTCATAAAATGTGTAGGTTATGTAAGGTTGGTATTTCTTTATTGATTTTCTGTTTGCATGATCTATCTAGAGATATTAATGGAGTATTTAGATTGTCTAATATGATTCTTTTTGTCAGTTTCTCCCTTTAGTTCAGTTAGTAGTTGCTTTATGTATTTCAGTGTTTCCTGATTTGGTTCATATATATTGAGAAGTATTATGTCTTGCGGTATATGATAAAAGGGTTGTAATGTTCCCCTTTATCAGAATGTCCATCTTTGTCTCTTGTTACCTTTGATCTTGAAATCTGTTTTGTCAGATACAAGTAGGGCTGTATCTGCTTTGTGATGGGAGCTGTTTGCTTGGAGAATAGCATTCATGTCCCACTCTCTCACTTTTGATTCTATCTTTGTCTTTGCAGCTTAGATGTATCTCCTAAAGGCAGCCTATGGTTGGGTTTTGTTTTCTGATTCATTTTGCTCCACAGTGCCTTTTTTATTGGTGAATTTAGTCCATTTACATTTAGGAAAATTATTGATGTATGAGATTTCCTACAGTCATTTTTTTCTATTGTTTTCTGGTAGCTCTGTTCCTCCAGTGTTGTTTTATTTTTCTTTTTCTTTATGTTTCTGTCACTGTTTTTAGTTTGGTGGTATTCCATACTTCGACCTTGTTTTTTTTTTTTTAAGTTATGCATCTCAGTGTTGGGATTTTTGTGTGTGGTTACCATTAGATTTATGAAAAAAAGTTTTATATATATGGTTATCCTTTTTATTTTCAATGCATCTAATCTCCATCCTCTTCCATAAATTCAGACCTTCACCCCCTCTCTTTTTATGTTTTTCTTAATAGACTTTATTTTTTTTTATTTTTAAAGATTTTATTCATTTTAGAGAAGAGAGAATGAGAGAGAGAGAGAGAGAGAAGGGAGGAGCAGGAAGCATCAACCCCCACATGTACCTTGACCAGGCATTCCAGGTTGATGCTTTATTCCACTGTGCCACCACAGGTCAGGCCCCCTTTTATGTTTTGTCACAAATTATTCCTATTTATGCTGTAAATTTTCTGGTAATCCTATTTGCAGTTTTGTGACCTTGTTTTTTTTTTTTTTTTTCAGGTAGAATAACCCCCTTGAGTATTTTCTGCAATGAAGGTCTTTTGGTGATAAATTCCCTAAGCTTCTGTATGTCTGGAAAAGTTTTTATTTCTCCTTTATATCTAAAAGATAACTTTACCTGATATGTTATTCTTGGTTGGTAATTTCTCACTTTTAGTAATTTTAATATTTGGGTCCATTTTCTTCTAGCTTATAGATTTTTTTTGCTGAGAAGTCTAATGATAACCTAGTGGGCTTTCGTTTAGGGGTTTCTTTCCTTTGGGAGGGCTTCATTAAAAATTTTTTTGTCAGTAATTTTTCCCAGTTTTAATACAGTGTGCCTTGGAGATATTGGATTGAGGTAATTAAGTATTTGCTTCTTTGATTTAAGGATCTACTTCTTTCTATAGATTTGGGGAATTTTTACTATTTATTTGAGTAGGCTCTCTGTTCTCTTCTCCCTCTCTTCTTCTGGTATGTGTAGTTTTCTTACATTGCCCTTTCTGGTGGAGTCAGATAGTTTTCCAGAGGTGTTTTAATTTATTTTTATGCTCAAGTCTCTTTCTTCTTCCCTCTGCTTCATTTCTAGATTTCTACCTTTGATATCATTAATTGTGTCTTCCATCTGGTCAGCTCCATTTCCTATGTTAGCTAGTTCATTCTTGATCTCTTTTATTGAGTTCTTCATCTCTGAAATTTCTATTTAGTTCTTTAGTTCTTTTTTAAAATTTCAATCTCTTTGGTAATGTACTCATTTTGTTTGTTGTTTTTGTTTCTGAGTTCATAAACTGCCAATCTTTGTCTCATCTCACTGAGTTTTTTCAGAACTGAAATCTTGAATTTTCTGTCATTAAAATCACTTATTTTCATGTCTTTAAGTTTATTTTCTGGAGATTTTTTATTTTCTTTCTTAGCTGCCTCATTACCTTGGTTATTCATGGCATTTGATGAATTCCTTCTTTGTCTAGGCACCTATGTGTGAGTGGCACATCTCTAGTAGATTGATAAGAAGTAGTCTTTTTATTGTTCTCCAGTAGGTAGTACTGAGTCATTTTTTTAAACACTTTTGCATTTCTCTGGCTTTTAGATCTTTGGGGAGGGGGGTTAGGGAAGGGAGATGAAAATGGCCTGTGTGTCCTGGGAAGGCTGATACCTCCCCTTGTGATCCAGTAGCTTCAGTCCCAAGGGACCAACCCATAAGGGTACACTTGGGCTCCAAATCTATGAAATCCCAATGATTCCCTCTGCAGCCAGATGCCGCCTGCAATGCAACCTTGATGAGTGGGGCTAGGGTGAGCTGGGGAAACCTGGAAGCCTCCTTATTGCTTTGCCCTCCCAGCAGTAGTGACCATTGGACCACCCAGCATCTCCCCTGGACCTCCACCTGACCCTGTGGTTAGTTGCAGAGTATGCCCTTTGCTCAGTGAATCAGTGTTTCTGTATTACCAATGATCAGTTTTACAGGTAACATGCTCTGCAACTGGACACAAAGGTTGATGGGAGGAGAGCCCTGGAAGGTTAAGGGAAGTTCGGTCAGGCTCCATAACTTTGTTTCTCTGTCTACTGATTGCCAGACAACTGTAGCTGCACCTTTGTACTTCATCTCTGCATAGGTATCTGGGCTTAGTCTCAGCTTGTACTGCTCACTCATGCAGGAATACTCACTAAATCTCTTTGCTCCTCCTGGCTATAGGGAGTGCCAGCCACAACCTAATTCCTCCTCTCTCCAGGCTGAGCCAGGCAGTAAGCTCCAGGCTGTATGGCTATGTCTGTGGCTCCTTTGAGCTTTTTTTCCTCTCAGATTCCCCAGTTAGCTCCCACTTGGCCACTTCTAGCTGTTTCAATGTGTGGATCTCTCTGATGTGTTTGTGTGTTTAGCAGGGGATCTTTTGTTGAATTACAGCAGTTCAAATTGTTGAAACTTCCAAGGGGAAAGAGTTAGGTTATCTTTTATGTCACCATTCCTCTGACCAAACGCCTAGCTTTAATGAGGATAATTTCCTTTGCAGCTTTTTTCTATGAGTTCTTACTTTCTATTTATACCTACTGTTGGCATGATGAGTATACACAAAACATATTAACAGACATTATTCTTTAAAATAATTTTTCCCTTTTTCTTTGCACAGTGTCATCACTCATATTCC
Source organism: Rhynchonycteris naso (assembly GCA_037038555.1). NCBI lineage: Eukaryota > Metazoa > Chordata > Mammalia > Chiroptera > Emballonuridae > Rhynchonycteris > Rhynchonycteris naso. Next base: position 153,326,353 of record CM073000.1, on the reverse strand, counting down.
TTATCATCTTTGACTTAATAAAGATTTGTCCATAATGCTTCAATTTTCAAAATAAAAAAAGCATCCTTTAAAATTTTTTTTAACTATTTATTGGTCTTATTAAGTAAAATATTCACATCATTTCAAAAGAATGGAATGATAGAGATGTAGCTGACTACCTTTAGCTACCATATTTGTCACTCCATAAGATGCACCTGACCACAAGACACACCTAGGGTTTTGTTTTGTTTTACAGGGACAGAGAAAGAGTCAGAGAGAGAGATAGATAGGGACTGACAGACAGGAACAGAGAGAGGTGAGAAGTATCAGTCATTAGTTTTTCGTTGCCATTGCGACACCTTAGTTGTTCATTGATTGCTTTCTCACATGTGCCTTGACCGCGGGCCTTTAGCAGATCAAGCAACCCCTTGCTGGAGCCAGCGACCTTGGGTCCAAGCTGGTGAGCTCAGGATCTCGAACCTGGATCTTCCACATCCCAGTCCGAAGCTCTGTCCACTGCGCCACCGCCTGGTCAGGCCACACCTAGGGTTTTAAGAAGGAAAATAAGAAAAAAATATTCTGAACCAAATGGTGTGTTAAAATATTTAATAAAATACCATATTTTTCACTCCATATGATACACGGGCATTTCCTCCTCCGCTTTTGGGGGGGAAAGTGTGTCTTATGGAGTGAAAAATATGGTAATTCCACATAAATATATAAAATCTAAAACTTCAAATCCTCATCAGACTGAGTAGAAATATGATTCTTCAAAGCAAGTATTGCTTTACTATTGTCATTAATCCAATTAATAATATGACCAATAACCTGCATTGGTAAGCAAAATACTTGCTGAGTTGTTTTTTAAAAGCATTCTAGAATTGTTTAAGCATTAATGAAACTGTTAAATTTAGTCTTGTCTTTTCAATCTTTAATACCTACCTTTTAAAATACAAAATCTCTCATTTAATGTAGATATAACGTAACATAAGAGGGAAAGCAAATGGTGTTATAGTTGTACTAAACATGATTCAGTTGTAAATTTTAGGGCATGTTCTCCACGTAGGTTTCCTTATTTCTCTTAGCTTCTGTTCCCCAAATAACAAAATATTCTATGAAAAGGATCAGAATATTTCTTACTGTAGACCGTGGTGTATATTTGAGTGTAGTATGTAATATCACATTCACACCTTTAGTTGTCTGTTTTAACAAAAAAGTTTATGATCTTGGTTTCAGTAAAATCAGATGTTTCTTAAATATTTCTTAACATCTTCCAAGGCCAGGAGTGTTCTAATCATCACCTTAGCTAGCACTCATATACAAATTCGTTTGTTTTTATTTTTGTTCTGGTTGACACTTTTCAGAAAATGTCTTTTAGCAATTAGTATTTATATTTTATTGGGGTAAAGAGAATGTGTTTTTAAATTCTTGCTTTAGCAATAACTTTGTTGACTCAAAGTATTTCATGGTGCTTTCATGATAGTTAACTTATGGTATTTTAGTACAATAGGTATGTCAGACTATTTAACTGAGACTTGAATGTCATAGGTATATATATACATTCTTTTTTTTCCCTGAAGTGAGAAGCGGGGAGGCAGAGGGACAGACAGACTCCTTCATGCACCCGACCAGGATCCACCCAGCATGCCCACGGGGCAATGCTCTGCCCATCTGGGGCATTGCTCAGCTGCAACTGGAGCCATTCTAATGCCTGAGGCAGAGGCCATGAAACGACCCTTAGCACCTGGGCCAACTTTGCTCCAGTGGAGCCTTGGGTGTGGGAGGGGAAGAGAGAGATAGAGAGAAAGGAGAAGAGGAAGGGTGGAGAATCAGATGGGTGCTTCTCCTAAGTGCCCTGACCGGGAATCAAACCCAGAACTTCCACATGCCCTGTAGAACTTCCCCTCCTGTAGCTATAACTGTATTGGAGTGGTTTGGCCCAGAGCACTGAGAATGGCTTGAATGGCCTCCACCTCAGGTGCTAAGAAGAGCTTGGTTGTTGAGCAACGCCCCAGATGGGCAGAGCATTGCCCCCTAGTGAGCTTGCCAGCTGAATCCCTGTCCGGGCGATTCCTGTCCAGGCACATGCAGGAGTCTGTCTCTCTGCCTCCTCTCCTCTCACTGAATGAATGAATGAATAAATGAATGAATGAATAATAAATAAGTGGTTCTAAATGCATAATAGCATACTTATACTATCTAAAGAAAAATTTATGAAAACATATGACTGTGAATACAATGCTAGGTCCTCTTCCAGGCTCATGCAGTCTACAAGGCTTTCAAACTGGTATATAATAGAAATTAACATTCTAGTAAATATATAGTAGTTATTTAAGTTTTGTTTTCTAGTCATGTATAATAGTATTTTTCTCATTTTACCACTTATTTTAGGCGTGATTTTTCATGTTTTAATTAGAAATTAAATGTTATGGTCAATTTATTCCATATTCAATGAATGATTATTTATTAAACTTCTAATATATATGATGATTTGTGCTTACTAATAGGAATACATGATATATATGTACCTGGAAAGAAGATAAAAGTGCACATATAACAAAATAATATGAGGTAGATATTGTCCATTTTACCCAACTCAAATATGTCTTATAGTTAGTGCATTAAAAATACATATTGTTATGAGAATGAGTTTTTCTCAGCTGTGTAAATTATTAATATCCATCACATTTCTTTTAGATTATTCATTTAACAAACAAGAGATACAGTCTAGATTATACTTTTTAGTAATATATTTAAAAGATTGTGTAGATTTAGTTATATATACTGTAACCTTGCTTTATTATAGATATAAGAAAATTAATAATTTATTTTCAGAGGATAAACCTTATAATTTCATATGCAAAACATTGTTTTTTAACTGTTATTTAGCTTTTACATTTAAATGTTGAGTTCTCATTTTCAAGATCCAAATGCTTTAATTTTAGATACATTATTTCATTTATTTTCATATATTAATACCCTAAATGTGTGTGTGTGTGTGTGTGTGTGTGTGTGTGTGTGTGTGTGTGTGTATGTTCTGTTTTGAGTGATTGAAAATAATAGTGAAAAATTCTTAAATCCTGCTCAGGTAAACATTATAATTATAAAACAAGTGGTAGCCTTTGTAAACATATGAAAGTTTGTAAAAAAGATAATAAAATGTGGGGAAATTGTAACTGTTTGCCTTCCAAAATAATACATAATATATTAATATTTGGGCACTGTCCTCAAATTCTAGATACAAATTATACTCTTGAAAATAATTTTAGGTACAAATGTACTCTTTTATATATATATATAATTCATTTAAAGGATTGTATTCTAGTTCTCAAAGAATTATGTGAATTGACATTTCTTTGGAATGGAATTATAATTATTATGATCAATCCTTTTACTTTAAGTCTTGTGAAAGGCAGTGGGGTCCTACACATGTATTAGGCCATGTAATCCCAGAGTGTAACCACCAAGTTTTTTAAGTCAGAAAAATTTAAAAGACAATTGTGTACTTAGTTTATATGTGATATAAATTAAAGTTAATGGATATTTAAAATATATATTATTTACCCCAACACAGTGACTTACTTAATAACAGTACTAGTTAGCAGACTGAATGATCTCCAAGATTTCATAACCTTTCTTATAAATTCATGTCATATGTATCTGTTGTCCCTAATAAAGATGTTTTGGGGTTGGAGTCTGAAGTTTCAGAACCTACATCTGCCCATTTCTTGTTGTTTTTTTTTTTAGCGAACGAGAGAGAGGGTTGGGGGACAGACAGACAGGAAGGGAGAGAAATGAGAAGCATCAATTCTTTGTTGCGGTTACTTAGTTGTTCATTGATTGTTTTCTCATATGTGCCTTGACTGAGGGGCATCAGCAGAGTGTGTAACTCCTTGCTCAAGCCAGCAACATTGGGCTCAGGCCAGACACCATGGGATCATGTATATGATCCCACACTCAAGCTGATGACCCCACATTCAACGTCGTGAGCCCGTGCTCAAGCCGGATAAGCCTGCGCTGAAACCTGTGACCTCAGGGTTTTGAACCTGGGTTCTCTGCATGCCTGGCTGATGCTCTGTCCACTGCGCCACCGCTGGGTCAAGCTGCCCTGTTTTTGTTATCGTTGCCTTCCCTTTCTCAGCATCTGAAAGAAGCTCTCCTCTGAAAGGATGTAAGAGAAAAGACCTGCCAAACACCTAATTTTGAATAGTCTCCTGCCTCCGTGGGAAGCAGCTTCCTTCCCAGGTGCCACCCTCAGTATTTTCTTCAGCAACCGTTTCCAATTCAGACAGCCCTGGTGGTTTTATTCCACTTTTCTCTTTTTTTCATCACTTTTTGCATGGAAGGAATTTTGCCCTGAACCTCCAAGACTACTGGAAAAGGGGACTCTTAAATCTCAGGTTTAAAATATGTCATGTTTGATCAAATTTTTTCTTGTTTCTTTGTCTCTCAGGCATTATCAGGCAATATACCCCATGTGATTTGTGGGTCTGTAATCAGTTATACACTAGCTTTGAGAATAAGAGAGTAACTAGAAGCAGAATTTATTAATTTTGATGTGGGTCCCCCTTCTTTAAAAATTAATAGAAAATCATTTTATAGTCAGAGCATGAAAGGGGTTAATTGCCATGTTGCATTTTCAAATTTCAGGTTTTGCTATTGTAAAATATCTTTCTAAATAAAAGAATATATACCCTTTGACCCAGAATTCTGCTTCTAGGTATTTAACAAATAAACCCCCACATGAGTGAAAATAATGCTTAAGAATATTTACTGTATGTGTTATTTGTGTGTCCAATGTACATGTTAAAACTAAAAAGTTCTACATATGAAAGTTTAAAAGTTAAAAATAAAAGCAGCATGTATACTCTGCTATAATTTTTTTTAATTTCTTTTTATTTTATTAATTTTAGAGAGGAGACACAGAGTGAGAGAGAGAGAGAGAAAGAGAGAAAGGGGGGAGGAGCTGGAAGCATCAACTCCCATATGTGCCTTGACCAGACCAGTGCAGGGTTTTGAACTGGCGACCTCATTGTTCCCAGGTCGACACTTTATCCACTGTGCCACCACAGGTCAGGCTACTCTGCTATAATTTATAGGGAGATTATATATACATGCCCACATACATGCATTCTAAAGTATATATAACATACATGCACATATGTGACATATATTGGTAAATGCATAAGTTATCTCTGGAAGGCTACTCAAGAAATTGCTCATAGGGTAGCTAACTAGCTTCCAGAGAGAGAAATCAGGCATCTAGGGAGAGGAGGAAAGGAGGTGGGTTTCATGTTCACTATCTTACTACTATATCTTTTAAGTGTAATGACTATCTCAAAGTAAATAGAATGTATAGAATTAAGTTTAAGATTTTAAAATGAAAAAGAAGCAGTTCCAATAAGAACCTCTAACAGACGGAAGCTGTAGGAATGAAAACTGCTCTGAACTGGTGAAACCTAGGAGCCCCGAAATAGAATCACCAAGCCCTGGAGGTCTACTCTGTCCATCACCCAAAGTCTATAAATTTCTCTGTGGGTGGGAATGCACTAATCTGACATGGCTAGAGATCCATCTCGCATCACAGGACTGTGTTAATCTAAATTAATAAATTAACATTGGATAGCAGTTCATTTTTCATGAGTTTATCCCAGAGAGGCTTCTCAACATTCTTCTAAACACAGAGTCATTTTTAGAGTGCTAAGCGGGGGTGAGGGGGAGGGGGAGGATTGGTCCCTACTGCTGTGACTCAGATTAAAGCGTTGCCCTGAAGGGCCCTTCCAGGCCTTCACTCTGCTCCTTCAGATGCCTCCTCTGCTCTGTGGCTGCGGCAGGGCTGGATATACATGGGGCTCACCCCATCCAGGGTCTCTTCTGCTTTGGCTTTTAGTTTTAGTTCTTCAGTTTTTATTTCATAGAGTAAAATGAGCTGAAAATCCCAAGACAAATGGAAATATGAGTACTTATTTATCTACATTACAAATAGTGAAATTATTTCTCAAAAGCGAACCTTGATGGACTTATAAAAGAATATATCTCTATGCAAAATACCTCAGAATGGAATACAAAGCACCATAAGTGTTTGATTGACCTAAATATAAGATTGCCTACAGTATAAATGAATAAACAGGGGCTATAATGTTAGGAGCTTGAAGCAATCTACTTCATATTTAAAAATATCAAGTAAAAATTATCTTCACAATTATGACTACTTACTATTATTGCTTCTCAATATGAAACACATGCAACCATACTACGATCATTTTAATTGCCAAAAAGGAAAAAATTAAAACTATAAAAAGCTGTTCTTAGTGTCATTTTAATGTCTCTTTGTTATTGCCATTTATTTCAAGAGATAATATGAAAAAAAGAAATTGAGAAATAATGTATCAGTAGATAATCAGTTTTATTCATATTAAACTTCATTCTTTTTTTTTAATCTAAGAGAACATCAGAGAAAATACACATCTGGTGTATTTACATCATTTTAAAAATAAAGGTTTACTTTTGCCCTAACCTTTTAATTTAGGGTTTCTTTGTGTGATTTTCATGTTACCTAATTTTCTTAAACATAAGGAAGAATTTTATTCATTTTAATGACTGCATATATACAGAAACTTCTCTCCAGTACACACATTATAGGTATACGTGCACACTGATCCTTCACTTGTGAATCTGACAAATTAGGAATAGTAGTTCAAAGATTGGGCTTATTTATTTACATATTAACAGTACTAAACCAAAATACCTGAGGGTGAGAGAGTACTAGAGAAAAGAGATAGACAGTTCAGGTCTTTAAAAGCCAAGGTAAGCTAAGGTTACTGAATAGCTTTTATTTTAAACTTAACCTCATCTCAGGCTTTCTTATAACTGAGAAATGAGGCTAAATTCTTGAATAGTTGATCAAGAGAAATTTTAGTCTCTCGCTGTTTAGATTCCGGTGCACTATGGCATCTGCCTTTTTCAGAGTACTCCAGGTAAGACCATCACTATCGTTTCTCAATCCAGTGTCAGCTTTCCACTGTGATAAAGCAGTTCTTTGAAACGAAAAAATGAATTTTAAGTAAAAAGGAAACACATGTTCTGGGTATAAAATGCTTTTTGAACTGAACAGAATATGAAATAACATTGTGTCTCTACTATAACATTGTATGAGATACAAGAAAGAAAACAAGGAAAAAAACAAACTTAAAAACTGTATTGGAGCACAGTAATAAGAAATATATAAGAAATGACTAATGACACATTAGGATTACTTTTCTTTTTTCTCTTTTCACTTTCCTGAGCTTCAAATTTTCTTTTATGAACATTTATTGTTTACATAATAATGTAAAAGGAAAGACCTGCCCTTTGGATATTTGATCATTTTACATTATGTTTTTGCAACTGCTTCTTTGTGCATTCTATTACTATTCTATAATTTGTTATATGTCTAAAAGAAAAATTGAGCATATAAGCTTCTATATAAGCCATAGAAGGGAATAAATACAACAAAAATATTCTATAAATGGTTTTTGCTCCCCAAAAAATGTTGGTGAGAATTGCCTTAGTCTTTTAAATCTTAAATTGAGAATTAAATTTTATTAGTCTAGGTAGTTTGTCTATTTACTGTTTTCTGTAACACTTTTTTTTTAGATTTTTATTTATTGATTTTTGGAGAGGAGGGGAGAGAAAAAGTGTGTGGGGGGGGAGAAGCAGGAAGCATCTACTCATAGTAGTAGCATCCTGTATAGGCCTTGACTGGGCAAGCTCAGGTATTTGAACCAGCAACCTCAGCGTTCCAGATAAACACTTTATCCACTGCACAGGTCAGGCTGTTTCTATAACTTAGAATCCAGCTCACAATCAGCTAACAAATAGCTTGTGATTATTATTTGTGGTTCTCTTTAGAGAGTCTTCCCATTTCTTTTCTATTCCTGATAGAATAGCTGACTTCGTTGTTTAAAAAATTGTTGTTGTTTTTGAAACTTTATTTATTCATTTTAGAGGGAAGAGACAGAGAGAAGGGGGGGGGGAGGAGCAGAAAACATCAATTTTCATATGTGCCTTGACTAAGTAAGCCTGAGGTTTTGAACCAGCAACCTCAGCATTGCAGGTTACTTTACCCACTGCACCACCACAGGTCAGTCCTAAAGTTTGTTATTTTTAATTGATATCTATACTATTAAAAGTGTGAATTTTATATAGATTGATCTTCTTTTATTTTGGATCACCTGCATATCCTTGGCCCCACAAGCATGATGCCTATATGCTAATATACTTACTTAATTTTTAATACAAAATATTTTAATAATATAAGAATGCCAAGCCATGGAAGAGCAAAAGGTCATTTTTTATTTATGTGCTACTAATGTACCTTCTGCTTGTAGCTCATTATACATGCAGTTGGCACCAATTTTTTTCAAAATGGAAAGCATGCCAAATTAAACCACAAGGTTCGCAACTAATATTCCATTTGTAAAAGGAGTACTCTTCATCTTTTCAATTTTATTTATTCTGACTGCTTGTTACTCATTTGTGCTTCTCTCTTCTCTGTTATAGTCAGAATTTCTAATCCCATTTCAAGCAGAAGTCTGCCACTTTTCATCATAGAAGAGGCAATAAACATGCATTGCACTATATCTGCGGGCTTTCATCTGGGGAATTCAAAGTGTTTGATGCATAAGTAGTATTTCCCCTGCCTTTTTTTTTTAAGTAGGAAAAATGAAGCCTAGAGATCTTGAATGACTGAAGGAAGCCCATACCTGTAACAAAGAAACTTACGATTTTAATTAAATATACATATATCTGTGAAAATATTCAGGATTCCTTGACATGGATATCAATTTATATGCTGTGCTTAAAGAGTAACAAAATTGTGGAGAGTAAAAAATTGGATTATTAGTTGTAAAAGCAAGAGTGAGAGATTAATAGAAAATAGAGAATTTTTAAAAATAAAAATAATGCTACTGCTCATAATAAAATATCTTGTTCTGAGAACATCAGGATGTAGGTCTGTGATTCTCAACCTGCCTTGCACTGGATCTGTGGACGGGGCCTTGGGGATGTAGAAAATCGAAGGCATGAGGACTCAGATTGCCCTTTCCTCACCTCCACTTTCAGTGGTGTTGTGCCTGCTAGTTTCATGCATGTGTGTGTGGGAGAAGGGAGAAGGGGTAAAGGGTGTCTGGGAATTTTGATTTACATTGGGAAGGGAGGCTTAGGGTATAGAGGTGGGGATGGAATGAGAAAACTATAAACTAAGAAAGGCTGTGTCTTTGGAAGAGTTATGGGGAGATTTAGAGATTTAAATGTAGGAAGAGGTTAGAGGTTGTTGCTTTCTGTGATGGGTGGGTCTTTCGGAAGATAGATTTCTAGAAAAGATTTTTGCGAGTGTAACTTGCACAGTATAGATAGGGGTGTACTAGTGGCTGGATAAAGTACTATTTTCAGGGATCACTGAACTCTGATGGCAGGTGATACTTTTTGCCTGCTGAAAAAAATATTTTTAAAAATGCTGTATGTCCCAAACATTCATATTAGAGATGAGTGACTGAGATCTTAGGATATCAAATAATGAATTGTCCGAACAGCAGAGGAATTCCACATGATCTTACTGTACCTTTGCCATCTATACTGCAAACCAGATTAATTTCTTAAATAAAAAAAAAAAAAGTGAATCAGCTAAGAAACACTGGCATTTCCACTTAACCAAAAAATGGAATGAAGCAGAATTTTCTGATATCCAACAATATATTATTGAGCTGTATATGTCTATATAGACACATATATCGGTATAGAGATATTGAGATAAAATGTAGGTATATACTTAGCATATTACTACATATATAGAAACTTAGGATTTTCTACTGAATTCCAAAATATATATGTATTTATTTATGCTAGAAAACCACTTTGAAATCACTCCTGATATAAATATGATGAAAAATACTTAATTTTTCCCTCCAAATTATTTTTACAAAATTTAGAAATATACTTGGTTGTTATAAATGTCCATCAATACAGTAGTGCGGGTGGGTGGGGATTGAGGGTATATTAGCCTAGAAACAAGCATTTTAGCATGTCAGACACATGCCTGATATTTTCCCTGCATACATTTCATGCTCAAAATTTCAGTCTGACCATGGTTGGGATGGTTCTTTTGCAGAACAAAACAGCAGCGCAGCGGCCTAAAGCCCAGTTCGGTGGTCCCCTGTAGCTGCCCCTCCTTTGCCCTCCACAGAGTGGTCTTAGACCAGGCCAGCAGGGAGTGACAGGATGTACTGGACAGGGAGACTGACATATCATCCTGCAAAGACACTGTGGCCTAACCTGGTGAAGAAAGGCCATCACTTTAGCAGGGCAACCACTTTCCAAGATCCTGTGATCTGGAGCAGGTTCTTAATCTCTTTAGGCTCTTGCTTCTTCATATGTAAAGAAGGGATAAGATCCTTAAGGTCCTGCAGGTCTAATATCCAGAGATTGCACCATTTAGTCTTTTCTGCCCTGAAGCTATTCTTTGTCTATACCTTGAGAATAAAGTTCTGCAGGTCAGTACTTAGTGCAGTGATGGGCAATCTTTTGAGGTCGGTGTGTCAAAATTCGCCAAAAAACCGAGCATAACTCGGGTGGTGTGTCACTTTGAGAAAAACGGCCTAAACGGAAGTCCCAGAACTAGACACTCTGTGCCGAAGTTCTATTGTTTTGGCCTACAGATCTCTGGCACGGAGTGTCTACACTACAGCAAATGTTTTATCCTCGGCTACTGCACCTGGCCATGCAGGAGCTGAGGATGAAACGTCCTTCTCAGCACGCGGCCCCATACTTCTCTGGTATACGGCCACGTGTCATCGAAAATGGCTACGCATGTCAGTGCTGACATGAGTGTCATAGGTTCACCATCATGGACTTAGTGGATAATCTACTATAAAAATGCCAGTATGTAATATTTTTGTAAGGAAAAAACACATTTAGATTCATACTCATATTTTCAGAGTAAAGTCTGAAATATCAGAAGTTGTTCGCTGGAATATTAGTAGGTTTTACACTTGGAAAACAGTTAAGCCCAGTGAAGAGGGCCTTGGCTCTCCGGTACTGCTCAGGGATTTTTCTGTGCTTATTATATATCTTGTGTGACCCAAGGGTCTGAGGATTCCAGAAATTCAATGTCTTCCTAATTGATTTGAGTATAGTCTCTTTTTGTCTGTATACTCTAGGAAGTGATGTTTTTGCTTCATCTCATTTTGTCCACAGACATATTCAGCTAATCATCAAATGGAGCGTTTCTTTTCCTAAAATCTGCCCTTCTCCTACCTTGTGTTAGCCTTCAGAGGCAACTTCTGCAGAAGGCCTTATGCTTTGGGCTATTAGTTCAGTGTTAGGAAGAAGTGTCAGAGTATTAGAATATATACTAAGAATCTGCAGACCCAGCCCTAATTCATCTGGGGTTTGAGTTCATTTCCCTCTCTCCTTTCTCATATAAGAAAGCATTCGTATAGACACAGTAGTAGGGAAGGAGAGCATATTTTAGCTTCTGAAATATTTCTAGCTCTAAGTTTATTCTCTTAGGGAAAAAGCATGAACTTTGTAATGATAATCATGCAGACCTCAGCGTAAAGCTGACAGACTGAGCTCCTGTTTCTGCAGTTGTAATATGGAGATGGTAAAATGGTAGAATGTGTACTGTTTCTCAGAATTAATTCAGTAAGTTTGCAAATTGCCAGCTATTGAGTGTTCATTAATATTAGCTACCTTTATTCTTTCATTGATCTAGCTGAGGTTTCCTAGGTCTAGAAGGTAGGAATCTGGTCTCATTCCATCACTAACTCATAGCTAACATCCACAGCTTATACTATTATTGTTGGCCCCTGCACTTAGTGTCTCCGTAACTCAGTCCTCTCGCTTATCAAATGAAGATAAAATCACTTTACAGTGTTTTTTAAAGTATAAACTGAATTAATAGATGTAATTAATTTCAAAAGACTGATTTAAAGTACCAACTAATTATACTTATCTTTCTTTTTTCTTCGTGACAGAGACAGAGAGAAGGACCAATAGGAAAGACAGACAGTAGGGAGAAAGATGAGAAGCATCAATCCTTTGTTGCAGCTTCTTAGTTGTTCATTGATTGTTTTCTCATATATGCCTTGACTGGGACACTCCAGCAGAGCTAGTGATCCCTTACTCAAGCCAGCAACCTTTGGACTCAAGCCAGTGTCCATGGAGTCAGGTCTATGTTCCTGTGCTCAAGTTGGTAACCCTGTGCTCAAGCCGGATGAGCCTGGGCTCGAACCAACAACCTTGGGGTTTCAAACCTGGGTCCCCTGCGTCCCAGTCCAACACTGTCCACTGCGCCACTGCCAGGTCAGGCTATAATACTTATCATTAGTAGTAGTAAAATTATTATTGGCTAGCAGTTTGATGGTCGAACTTTTTTTCTAGTGAACTATCTGTTGTAATGCGATTTCTGAAAAAAGCATACAAGTTTAGCAAAATCCCTTAGGAAAGCTTTAAGATAATGTACTGAGCCCCTTGTTTTCTGTCTTACATAGGAAGACTTTGTACTTTCAAACATTTGTATACAAGTTCTTTTATCTTCAACTGCACAACTGTAAAAGATTTAGAATTTTTGAAGTTGTGCAGTTAATTTTTAGCTGAATTGTATATATATCAAATCCATGCGTCATCAGAAAGGCTCCAGAAAAGGAATTTATAGAGCTTGGGGAGATGAAGTTAAAAATTTATGTCTTTGGGAAACTTAAATGGGAAAGATGTGAAAAATGTGTTTTTGGTTTAAAAACTCCCTTTTAAAACTATGGGAAAATACTCTATAAATTCTTACATGAATACTATACTATTTATTTCTTCTGTCAAATTTAATGTATGTCATTATTAAGTTTATTAATTTCACAATACAAAGATACTGTTGGCATTGAAATTTTGTTCAGCCCTGGCCAGATAGCTAGATTGGTTAGAGTATCATCCCAAGGTACAGAGGTTGCAGGTTCGATTCCCAGTCAGGGCATATACGGGAAGAGATCAATGTTCCTGTCTCTGTCTGTCTTTCTAAAATCAATAAAATAAACATTAAGTAAAAAGAAGGACTTTCTCTTCAAAATATTTTTTGCTCAAATTATCCTCAAATGCATTTTCTGTTGAAATTAATTTCTGATGTTAAATTATAATACTTTAGTACAAAATGGTTAGGCCTTTTTAAAAAAACTAAATTTTTAAATTTATTCTAAGACATGTACTATATTTTCTTTAAATTATTATTAGTTTTAATTTATTGTGTTAACATGGCTTCAAGTATCCCACTCAATATAACACCCTCACTCCCCACCCACATGTGTCCCCTATTACACCCCCTTTGTTCCCCACCCCCTGACTCCTTCCTCCCTTTCCTCTTGAATTGGCTGTCCTGTTGTCTATATTATGTGTTATGTATATATAGTTTCACTAATCCCTTCACCTTCTCTGATCCCATCCTCTCATCCCCCTTCTCTCTGACAGCTGTCCCTCTGCTCCCTGTGACCCCACCCCTACCTCTATTCCATTCCTCAGTTCACTTTGTTCATTAAGATTCCACATATAAGTGAGATCATATGATGTTTGTCTTTTTCACCTGGCTTATTTCACTTAGTGTAAATGATCTCTAGGTTCATCCATGCCATTGCAAAAGGTACGATTTCCTTTTATTCACGGCTATGTAGTATTCCATTGTGTATATGTACCACAGCTTTTTAATCCACTCATCCACTGAAGGAATTTGGGCTGTTTCCAGCTCCTGGCTATTGTAAACAATGTTGCAATAAACATTTCTGCTTGAAAACCACTTTAAAATCACTTCTGATATAGATATGATGAAAAATACTTAGTTATTGATTTTGTATTCTTAGGATATATTCCTAAAAGTGGGATAGCTAGGTCAAAAAGCAGTTCCATTTTTAATTCTTTGAGGAAACAGCATACTGTTCTCCACAGTGGCTGCACAAGTCTGCATTTCCGCCAGCAGTACAGGAGGGTTCCCTTTTCTCCACACCCTCTCCAGGATTTTTTTTTTTTTTTTTTTTTTTTTACAGAGATAGAGAAAGAGAGTCAGAGAAAGGGATAGATAGGGACAAACAGACAGCAACAGAGAGAGATGAGAAGCATCAATCATCAGTTTTTGGTTGCGACACCTAAGTTCATTGATTGCTTTCTCATATGTGCCTTGACCACGGGCCTTCAGCAGACCGAGTAACCCCTTGCTCCAGGCAGCGACCTTGGTTCCAAGCAGGTGAGCTTTTTGCTCAAGCCAGATGAGCCCGCGCTCAAGCTGGCGACCTCGGAGTCTCAAACCTGGGTCTTTCCGCATCCTAGTCCAACACTATCCACTGCGCTACTGCCTGTTCAGGCCTCTCCAGGATTTATTGTGTGTTGTTTTGTTAATGAGTGCCATTGTGACAGGTGTGAGGTGCTATCTCATTGTGGTTTTAATTTGCATTTCGCTGATATTAGTGACATTGAAACATATTTTTATATGCTTATTGGTCACCTGTTAGTCCTTTTTGGAAAAGGGTCTATTCAGTTCTTTTGTCCCTTTTTAATTAGATTGTTTAACTTCCTGATGTTTAATTTTAGAAGTTCTTTATAAATTTTGGATATTAACCCCTTATTAGATGTATTGGCTAATATATTCTCCCATTGTGTGGGTTGTCTTTTTATTTTGTTAATGATGTCTTTTGCTGTATAAAAGCTTTTTAGTTTGATATAGTCCTGTTTGTTTATCTTGCCTTTATTTCACTCTCCCATGGAGATAAATTGGCAAAAATATTGCTACAAAAGATATTGGAGTTTACTGCTTATGTTTTCTTCCATAATATTTATGGTTTTATGACTCACATTTAATTAAGTCTTTTATCCATTTTGAGTTTATTTTTGTGAGTGTAAGTTGGTGGTCTAGTTTCTTTTTTCTTTTTTTATTTTATTTTTTCTTTTTTGCATGTACCTGTTTAATTTTTTCAATATCATTTATTAAAGATACTGTCTTTATTGCCCTGTTCGACAAACTGTGGCTCGCAAGCCACATGCAGCTCTTTGGTCCCTTGAGTGTTGCTCTTCCACAAAATACCACATGCAGGAGCTATCTCAATAAGGAATTTACCTACCTATATAGTTTAACTTTAAAAAATTTGTTTTTCAAAAGAAATTTCTATTGTACTGTTGATATTTGGCTCTGTTGACTAATGAGTTTGCCAAGCACTGCTCTATTGTATGGTCTTACCTCCTTTGTCAAATATCAATTGGCCATAAAAACATGAGTTTATTTCTGTATTCTCTGTTTTGTTCCATTAATCTATATGCCTGTTCTTGTGCCATTACTAAGCTGTTTTGATTAAAATGGTAGAATGTGTACTGTTTCTCAGAATTAATTCAGTAAGTTTGCAAATTGCCAGCTATTGAGTGTTCATTAATATTAGCTACCTTTATTCTTTCATTGATCTAGCTGAGGTTTCCTAGGTCTAGAAGGTAGGAATCTGGTCTCATTCCATCACTAACTCATAGCTAACATCCACAGCTTATACTATTATTGTTGGCCCCTGCACTTAGTGTCTCCGTAACTCAGTCCTCTCACTTATCAAATGAAGATAAAATCACTAAAATCACTTTACAGTGTTTTTTTAAAGTATAAACTGAATTAATAGATGTAATTAATTTCAAAAGACTGAGCAGCTCACAGTTCTGGTCGATTACACCTCAGTAGAGCTAAATTTTAAAAAAGAAATCCACTGCTATAAACCTAGTATCACTTGTTCTTGTTTCCCTCTTCTTCGTAGTATAACTTGATATCAGGATGTGTGATACCTCCTACTTTATTCTTCATTTTCAAGATTTCTGATGCTATTTGTGTTCTTTTTTTGTTCCATATTAATTTTTGGAATATTTGTCTATATCTTTGAAGTATGCCATTGGTATTTTAATCGGAATTGCATTGAGTTAATAGATTGCTATAGTTCATATAGACATTTTAATGACTTTTATTCTTTCTATCCATGAACATGGTATATGCTTTCACTCTTCTTTGTATCTTCCTTGATTTCCTTTTTCAATGTCTTATAATTTTCTGAGTACAAGTTTCTTAGCTTCTTGGTTAAATTTACTCCTAGGTACTTTATTTATTTATTTTTTTGAGTAGTGAAGAGGATTGTTCCCTTAATTTCTCTTTCAGTTTATTGTTTGTGTATAAATATATGACTGATTTCTGAATATTAATTTTATACCCTGCTACCTTGCCAAATTCATTTATGAGGTGTAGTACTTTTTTGACTGAGACTTTACGGTTTTCTATGTACAGTATCATGTCATCAGCAAATAATGATAGTTTTACTTTTTTTCCCATTTGGATGCCTATTATTTTTTTCTTCTTGTCTGATTGCTATGACTAGTACTTCCAGAACTATGTTGAATAAGAGTGATGAAAGGGGGTACCCCTTCATTGTTCCTGATCTTAAGGGAATTGCTCTTAAGTTTTGCCCATTGAGTATGATGTTGGCTGTTGGTTTATCATAGATGCCCTTTATTATGTTGAGGTATGTCCCTCGTATTAATACTTTGCTGAGAGTTTTATCATAAATGATGCTAGATTTTATCAAATGCTCTTTTGGCATCTATTGATATAATCATGTTATTTTTATGCTTCCTTTTGTTTATGTGATGAATCACATTGTTTGATTTGTGAATATTGTACTAGCCTTGCCTCTCTAGAATAAATCCCACTTGATCATGATGTATGACATTTTTAATGTATTGCTGGATTCGATATGCTAATATTTTATTGAGAATTTTAGCATATATGGTCATCAGGGACATTGCCCTATACTATTCTTTCTTTGTCATATCTTCACCTGATTTTGGAGTGAGGATAATGCTTGCCTCATAAAAAAACTTGGAAGTTCTCCTTTCTCTTGAATATTTTGAAATAGCTTGAGAAGGGTAGTGTTAGTTCTTCTTTGAATGTTTGGTAAAATTCTCATGTGAAGCCATCTGGTACAGGACTTCTGTTGCTGGGAGTTTTTTTTGATAACTGTTTCAATTTCATTTGCTGTAATTCGTCTGTTTAGGTTTTCTGATTCTTCCAGATTAGTTTTGGAAGATTGTATGTTTCTAGGAATTAATCCATTTCACCTAAGTTGTCTAATTTTTTGGCATATAAATCTTTATAATATTTTCTCACAATCCTTTGTATATCTGTGGTGTCAGTTGTTACTTCTCCACTTTCATTTCTAATTTTGTTTGAGTGCTCCCTCCTTTTTTCTTGATGAGTCTGGTTAAAGGTTCATCAATCTTGTTTACCTTTTCAAAGAACTTGTTCTAGCTTTCATTGATCTTTTGTTTTCTTAGCTTCTATGTCATTTATTTCTGCTCTGATTTTTATTATTTCCTTCCTTCTACTTCTGGGCTTTATTTGTTGCTCTTTTTCTAGTTTTTTTAGATGCAGGATTAAGTTGTTTATTTGAGCTTTTTCTTGCTTCTTAAGGGATGCCTTAAGAACTTCCCTCTCAGGACTGCTTTTGCTGTGTCACATAATTTTTGAGTTGGTGTATGCTAGTTTTATTTTTGTTTTCTGGTTTTTTGTTGTTGTTGTTTGTTTGTATATTGGCTGAAGTGAGAAGCAGGGAGACGGAGAGACAGACTCCCGCATGTTCCCCACCAGGATCCACCTGCCAAACCTACTGAGGGTGGTACTCTACCCATCTGGGGTGTTGCTTTGTTGCAATTGGAGCCATTCTAGCACCTGAGGTGGAGGCCATGGAGCCATTCTCAGTGCCCGGGCCAACTTTGCTCCATTGGAGCCTTGGCTGCGGGAGGGGAAGAGAGAGATAGAGAGAAAGGAGAGGAGGAAGAGTGGGGAAGCAGGTGGACACTTCTTCTGTGTGCGCTGGCTAGGAATCGAACCTGGCACTTCCATATGCCAGGCCGATGTTCTGCTGAGCCAACTGGCCAGGGCCCATTTTCATTTGTTTCAAGGAAATTTTTTATTTCCTTTTTGATCTGCAAAAGAATGTATATTCTGTAGCTTTAGGGTGAAAAGTTGTAAAGACATCAATTAAATCCAGTTGATCTAGTGTGTTCTTTAAGGCCTCTGTTTCTTTGTTAATTTTCTATCTGGAGGATCTACCCATTGATGTTAGTGTGGTATTAAAATCCCCTACTATTATTATATAGCTGTCAATCTCACCCTTTATGTTCATTGAAATTTGCTTTATATATTTAGGTGCTCTTCTATTAGGCACATAAATATTTACAATTGTTGTATCCTCCTTTTGGATTGCTCCCTTTATCATTATGTAGTGACCTTATTTATCCCTTATTATAGCCTTTGTTTTATTTTTCCATCTTTTTTTTCCCCCCCAGGGACAGAGAGAGAATCAGAGAGAGGGATAGATAAGGACAGGCAGACAGGAACGGAAAGAGGTGAGAAGCATCAATCATTAGTTTTTTGTTGCTGTTGTGACACCATAGTTTTTCTTTGATTGCTTTCTCACATGTGCCTTGACTGTGGGCCTTCAGCAGACCAAGCAACCCTTTGCTAGAGCCAGCGATCTTGGGTCCAAGCTGACGAGCTTTTGCTCAAGCCAGATGGGCCTGCGCTCAAGCTGGCAACCTCGGGGTCTCGAACCTGGGTCTTCCGCATTCCAGTCCAACGCTCTATCCACTGCACCCCACCTGGTCACCAGAGCCTTTGTTTTAATTCTATTTTGTCAGATATATGTATTGCTACCCCAGCTTTTTTTTTCATTTCCACTTATATGAAATACATTTTTCCATTCCTTCACTTTCAGTCCATCTTTTGTTCTGGGTTGGGTCTCTTGTAGAGAGCATTTGTATGGGTCCTGTTTTCTTATCCATGCAGCTACCCTATGTCTTTGATTGGAGCATTTAATTTGTTGACATTTAAGGTTATTATTGACATGTACTTATTTATTGCCATTTTATTCTTTAAATCTACAATCCTCTTTTTCTACATTTTTTTTTCCCTTTGCTCTCTTTACAGCACGCCCTGTAACATTTCTTGTAGTACTGGTTTGGTTGTAATGAATTCCTTGAGTTTTTTGTTTATTTGTTTGTTTTGTTTTGTCTGTAAAACTTTTTATTTCTCCAATTTTTAAACGATAGCCTTGCTGAATAAAGAAGTATTGGCTGTAGGTAGGTTCTTGTTTTGCATCACTTTGAGTATTTCTTGCCAATAACCTTCTGGCCTCAAGTGTTTCTGTTGAGAAGTCAGATATCATTCTTTCTTTTTTTCTTAAAATTTTTTTTTTGTTTTTATTTATTCATTTTAGAGAGGAGAGAGAGAGAGGAAGGGGGAGGAGCAGGAAGCATTAACTCCCATATGTGCCTTGACCAGACAAGTGCAGGGTTTTGAGCCGGTGACCTCAGTGTTCCAGGTCGACGCTTTATGCACTGTGCCATCACAGGTCAGGCCAGATATCATTCTTATGGGGGCTCCTCTGTAGGTAATTAACTGCTTTTCTCTTGCAGCTTTTAGAATTCTTTCTTTGTTATTTTACTTTGGCATTTTAATTATGATGTGTCTTAGTGTAGTCCTTTTTAGGTTCCTCTTTAATGGGACTCTCTATGCTTCTTGAACTTGCGTGCCTTTAAGTTGGTGACTCAGCTCAAGGGATCTGTTGGCTATTGTACTATGTTTACCTTACAGTTTTTTTTTTTTAATCAAACTTTTTGTTTAAATTTTTATATGTATATTTAACCCCTTTTAATAGACAAATAGTTTTGAAGCCATTTGAAAAATGTTTTGGGGTGGTAGATAGCTTACATGTCTCTTTTTATAAATTTCCATTTTTTTTCTGCGTATTTGAGAAATCTAGATTACCTGGGCACATCTTTAAAGTCCTGGATACTTATCCTGTCTATTGCAGCTATCTGTTCATAATTCAGTTAACAAGTCCTGATAGTTAAATGGGCCTTTTATAATTTCCTGTATGACTTAAGTGGATAAACAAAAAAGACTTAAAACTGTATTATTAAAGAAGGATTACAAAACATGTAAGTTGTTGGTAACATTGTGTTCCATCTAAGGTGTACTGAAATTGGTGACATTCCCAAACATCACAGACCAGTTGTCTATGTTCATGCCATAAATGATGGCAAAGAGTACCTTATAGATGTTTCTCTAGGACTTCATTGTAGAGTATATGAGTCCATGAATTTCTGTATACGAAGTTTCATTTCTAGATACAGTGCTGTTTCAACATGTTGGCATGAGAAATCCTTTCTACTTTTAACACCCAATCATGGAATTGATTAAACATGGGTCTTTTTCAATGGAAGGAAGAATATTTTCAGGTTGAGTATTTTAATATAAACTACTGAAGAAAGAAAACCTTAACATATTTTAGAAATATATATTTTCTGATATAGAAGTATTTAATAATAGCTACAAGTGAAACTAATAATTGAGCACTTGTGAATATGAAGCACTATACATACATATACCATTTAATCCTCACAATAACCTTATGAAGTCATAATCTCTAGTTTATTATTAAGGCAATAGACCACAGAGGTTAAATTACCTGGTATGTGGCCATACATCATGACAAAACTACATTCGAACTAAGGTCTTTGATCAAAATCCTGTGCTACAATGTTTAACATTTATTAATATATTATTACAATTTTTATATATTGCTCCAAATATCTAAACCAAATGACCACTTTATTACCAGGTCTGCACTCTGCCTTTGAATTCTTACATATTTAATGTCTGTTGGTCAAGTTCATGGTTAAAAACCTCATGCCTGGAAAGCCTCAGAAATTATTATTTTTTTTCTTCAAATCATTTGGCAATTAATGTATTATTTTAAAAGAAAGATATTGAGTTCAAACCAATTTAAGAATATGTAAGAAATATAAAATAATCATATAGAAATGATTGTGTTATTCATACTGCTTTGTGACTTTCTTTTTAAGCAACACTATTTCTTGAAATCTTTATATGTCACAGAACATATGTATCGTCCTATGACATACTTGCATCTAGATACCATAATTTATTTAACCCATTTGAGTTTGCAGTGATAGGATTTGTGAGTCACAGGACAATTTTGTTCATCCTGTACTGCTAGGACGTGGTATTTCCGTAGAACATGTATGATGACCCATAAGAATATAAATGAAAGGATGGTTTTGCTAATCTAGGCTTTTGCCATGTATATTTATTGTTCTTATTCTTCCCACAGCAAGGTATGCAAGGTGACAACTAAGTTCCTCATGTCTTTTTTATGTAAATAAGCTGCTTCTAAAACAAGGGTAGAAGTTCCAAATGATCAGAGACTTACATTGGCAACTATGTTTGGAGTGGCTCCTGGACAGCAGCTCACTGCATTTTTGAAGATACAGTTTCCAAATGCTTACTCATAATTCAATATTTATTATGCCAAAATATTTTATTCTTTTTTTTAATTTATAAAATTAAATTTAACAGGGTAAACATTGATCAATAAGAGTACATGGTTTCATATAAACATATCTCTGACATTTGAACTGTTGATTGTGTTGTGTACCCATCACTCAAAGTTAGATCACTATCTGTCACCACATGCTTGTCGCTCTTTACTCTGCTCCCACCCTTCCCCCAACATTTCTCCCCCTGGTAAACACTTCTATCTATAACCATGAGTCTCAGTTTTATATCCCACCTATGTGTGAGATCATATAGGTCTTAGCTTTTTCTGATTTGCTTATCTCACTCAGTATAATGTTCTCAAGATCCATCCATGTTGTTAATGTCACTATGTTATCATTTCTTATGGTTGACTAGTATTCTATTGTAATTTAATTTTTTGAAAGTTTGGTTTAGAAAAACTATACTATAAACTTTTTTATTTTGTTTCCCAAGATAAAAGGTAATGTGCTTCAAAATTTTTACAATTTTTAAAATAAACAACCCACAAATGTCATTTTTACATTTATAATGATGAATAATTCTAGCATGGGGCTTTAGGCACTAATTTATTATGTGTTTATTTTATGCTGATTTGCTGCTTTGTAAACTTTTTTTTCAACAGCTTTGTGATGGATGCTATAATTAAATCAAATCTGTAACAAAATATAATTTATTGAAATAAATTTTTTTCTACTTCTGTTTATTAGAACATACAGACCAGGATTTTGGTAGCTTTCTGTGATTATACTACTGTCCTCAAAATGTATAAATGAAACTCAGAATTATGCTAGTGCTGATATTCAGCTGTTTTAATGAAGACTGATACTTTTTAACAGGAAAAGATATTAAAATTTGGGTACTTTATAATAGTGATTTTGAATATTTTATATAGCTTGGCTTGGGAAGGAGGCTTCTTTTAAGCATTGTTTTTCCATTTAGAGCAAAGTTCAAAGTTATGTCCTTGTCTAATAACATAAATGAACATTTACTTTTATTTTAAGCTATTGTCAATTATCTTGTCACGTAGGCATAATATATTATTTAATATGTTTAGTTGATATCAGTACATTTTATTGTATACTTTGTCTGTGTTCAAAATACAAAGCACAGCATTTACTATTTAGAAAGGCCTGTAGCTTCTAGATTATATTTATTGAGGCTTTTGGGTTATTTTTTTGTAAAGAATAGTATATATGTTACTTTTTGTGTGATTTCCTTTGCTGTCCTTTACAATATAGAAAACTATATTCTTTGACTAGCTCTTACAAATATAAATTTAATCTTTCTACTTTCGGGTGTAAGTAGAGCAAAAAAAATTCTATAACTACCCTCCCCGATTGTCTTTTAAACTTTTTGAATTAATATGGATATTTATCTTATTCAGCAATTTGTTGCAAATGCCTAAGTACAAAAGTTGTTTAGTAAGTACTACACATGAAGGAAAAGCCTTAAAACTTCAGCTTCTTGAAAATCACAACTAGTACCATTTGATTGCAACTTCAAGTAGGCTATAGTTGTGGTTATATGATATTCATCTTTAAAACTATAAACTATATTTCCTTAGTTTATACCATTTTAATTGTATACTATGAGTTAATTTAAATAGTTGAAACAATATTTTGAACAAGATTTTAAAACAGAAGTAATCCTTGGACTCATTAACTTCAAAAGGGGTTCAAAGCTTTAGTTAAAGAACAAGAAAACAAACATGTCCTCTGTAGAAGCCTCCTTCCTGCCCTGATGTGGAGTAGTATTTTGTTATTTAAAGAGTTGAGGGAGGGATTGTAAAAGAAATATTTATAGAATTTGCATCATTTATAATGAAATAAATGCCCATTATTCACGAGCTTTCTGCAAAGAACCAAAAGCTTTTTATTTCTACAAGGGCATGCAGATGAGGAGGTCATGCCCTTTATCCCTGATGCAATTGCCACGTTGTTATCTGTCACTAACAACGTGGCAATTGCATCATCACTGATTCCTCAGTTTTTATACATTAAAGCAGTCTAAGCACTGAACCACTTGCGAAGTGTGACATAGGTAGAATTCTTCTAAATTTTACAGTCTTCCCCTGAAACTGTTGACATCATCTCAGAACATAGTTCAAAAGCAATTTTAGTGAGTTGTCTTAATCAAATATATGCAAATACCTAAATTCAATGTGGTTTTATAAAAATAATGATTTTTTTCACTTTTACAACTTACATATATTTATTATAACATTTAATTAAATAACATTTAGAATAACAAATGATTGACATAAACAGATTTGAGAACAAACATGTTAAAGGCACAAAATATATATCTTTTTCTATGTTACATGATCTGTACATTGCATTGTGTGCCCACCACCCAAAGTCAAATCTTCGATTTATTGTGGAAAGTTTCAAACACTCAGAAATAAGAGATTCATATAATGAACTCCCACGTACCCATCATCCCAACTCAACAATTGCTTAACATTTTGCCATTCTTATTTCATTGATTGATCCCCCAAGGTTTTTTTTCTAGAGTATTTTAAATTAAATTTTGGAAAAATTACCATTTGTAAATATTTTAGTTAATATCAACAGATAAAGTTTTTAAAATACACACCTATAATACTCTTACTATAATATACAAATATAATAATAATTTCTTTTTAAATTCTTTAAAATTAATTTTTAGAGAGAAAAAGAGAAACACTGATTTGTTATCTTGAGCACCTC
The DNA here is from genome assembly GCA_037038555.1 of Rhynchonycteris naso. Lineage (NCBI taxonomy): Eukaryota > Metazoa > Chordata > Mammalia > Chiroptera > Emballonuridae > Rhynchonycteris > Rhynchonycteris naso. The sequence goes on along the minus strand of CM073000.1, from coordinate 153,302,236 downwards.
ATCAAAGATAAGTTAAACATGGGCCCTGTGTCAAGCCAGAACTGGAATCAGGTCAGGGTGATAACATACTTTATACAGTGGTCACACAGAGAGGGTTCAGGAGCAACAGTCTAAGAAGAGACTGGTACTGGAGTCTACATTAAGGGTTTTAAACCCATGTGGATGTGATGTACTTGGTATTTTCAGGGGCTGCAAACTTAAATGTCTATTAAAACCAGACATAGAATGTCCTTGAGTGAAGTGGATCAAGTGTAATTATTAAGGAATGGTGGGACTATTATAACTTGAAAGTGCAGGTCTAAATATACAGGGTTTCATATTCAAATGTTTGTTTAAAACACTGACTCAGCCACATAAAATGTGTCTGGGCTGCCTATATGTGACTCTGGTAAGGTCTAATAAGTACATAAAAGGTTTAGTGTTTTGAGAAACCATCTATGTAATAAAATGTTAAGTAGACCAAGTCAGACATAGTTATGCAGAATATATGGACCAGAAGTCAATACCTAGGGTTTCAATCTACATTGAAAGAAATAGATGGTGACTAAATTTGAACAAATAAAAACAATGGCAAAACCATCTTCATCCATATGACAGGGTGATCGAATGTTTCCAGTAAAGTGGCGGTCACTTGCTACAATATCAGGCATTCTGCTTGATTACTGTTAAGTAGACCAAGTACATAGTGTGTCAAAACCACAAGCAGCATAAAAAATATGAAAAAAATTAGACTTTGATTTTTCTTTCATGAATTATACAATTTAGTCAATTTTTAAATTATTATTTTGAAGATGAAGAAGAATCATATTTTTTTCCAGGACTTTGTGGCCCCTACACACCTTAATCTGGCCTGGATAAAACAGTAAAATGTAAAGGTCCACGTATAGAGATAGGTGTTCAACTGAAGGTTAGACTCAGAGTGACTGGACATGGATGTTAGAAGCTAGGCTCAAAAACAACTATGGCTATATCCTCTTTGTTTAAATATACAACCTACTGGCCAATAAAGCTTCTTTTCTTCCAAATAATTCTGAATGTCTTTTTATAATTAATGTTTAACATTGGTTGTACTAGCTATTAAGAAAGATTTCCAAATTCATAGATTTGAGCTCTGTATTAATCTATTCAATAAACATGTATTTATATTTTCCTTGCAGGGACTTATACACATTGACTCGAATCAGTGTTTGAAGTTTACTTTATAAAGAATTAGGTAGAATGTTTTGATAGTCCTATGGCATTGAATACTATAAAAGTGTAAAAATACTTTTAAAAGCTTTCATATAGTTAATAACTTTCCAATTGTTCAGGAGTTTTCATTTTTAAATATTAATCACATTAAAAATAATATGGTAGCTCATTCTTATTGTATTTTTACATATTTGTGAAATAAAGATATAATATCTTTTCTTCTCATTTAATACCAGAGTTTGGTCATGTGAGTTATTTAGTAATACGCCTAAAGTTATTAATATCCTCCAAGTTAATTTTATATTTTATATCAAACAAATTTTTCAGATGTAGTTGAAATCCTCAAATATAGAAACTTGAAGTGTGCTTGACAATCTTGGTGTGGCTTATCACAGACTTTTGTGTGTGTCCTCAGCCTTAATTGAATACTTTAAAAAATATGTGGCTCTTTCTCTCCTTGGTTTTATTTGGAAGTTATGTTCACAGAGTTCTTTAAATACATGGTGTTTGATTGCTTAACACAAATCATCTAGATCATAGGTGAATCATTTAATGTGAGACATAAAATTTATGATGGAGTGAAAAAAGATAAGCTAGTTTAAATTTTCTCTAATCTTTTTTGTTGTGTTTACTTATGAGTAGAAAAAAAAACATTGTCTCTTCTGCAGTACTAAGCACTTTTATGTTCATTTGAAAATTTTCATGGTTTTCAGCATGTTTCAGTGAAGATTTTTACTTTATGTGCAGTATGTTTGATGTGAAAATCAGTAGACTGCATGTTTTTGAAATTTGGAAATTAAATAATTAGAAGTAACAAAAGAAAGGAAATTTCTCTTTTTTATTTAACCTTGTGATTGAAGAAAACTCTGCAGAGAGGGCCGTTATCCAGCTTGTACTACATATTTGCTGACTAATGCCAGAGTTCTAATCCAGTCTGTCAACACATTTTTTAAAATGCTCTTTGTGATATGAGAAACAGTCTACCGTGTAAGTCACAACATTATGTAATGTTTTCTACCAAATAATTCAGTTAAGGTAGAAACTTTAAGTGAAAAGCTTCATGCTTAAAAGGAAATTGTAGTTTGGCTGATTTTAAATTAGTTTTCAACTTCTAGTTGGAACTCATAAGAGATAATTTGGAAGGTGACTTATAATGCAGTGTTAAGGGTTATATAAAATGGCTGAGATCTATTTGCCAAAGTTATCTGGTTATTATTGGATAGTTAGGTTACCTGGAATAAAGATGATAAAAGAAACAGAATTAGTCATAAAGATATCTCAAAAATTAGCAGATGGAATGTTGCATCTGGGCCAAAAAATTATTACAAAAGAGACTGCACCAAGCAGTCTATATAATTAATAAGGTATATCTTATATATGTACTTTTATGTCATATGCTTTTTTAAAAATTCTTAAATATATTGCCTGCTCTGTGCATATAACATTGATCTAGAACACTGAGCTTGCTGGTTCAAAGCCCTGGGCTTGCCCAGTCAAGACACATACGACAAGCAGTAAGCAAGCAATGAACAAGTAAAGTGAAGCAACTATGAACTGATACTTCTCACTCCCAACTCTCTCTTTCTGTAAAATCAATAAATAAAATCATTTTATAAATTTTGGAAATACAGAAAATTTAAAATACTGATTACTGTTCAGTTATCTTTTGTCACTATGCATTTTCTTAAAAGATAAAGTAGAATTATTATCAAAATGGGATAATTAAATTTAAAAATTTAGAGTAAAGACAGCTTCTTCAACAAATGGTGTTGGGAAACTTGGACAACTACCTGCAAAAAAATGAAAATAGATCACTGACTTACACCATTCACAAAAACAAACTCAAAATGGATAAAATACTTAAATATAAGCCGGGAAACCATAAGCATCTTAGAAGAAAACATAGGCAGTAAGCTCTCTGACATCTCTCATAGCAATATATTTGCTGATTTATCTCCACAGACAAGTGAAATAAAAGACAGAATAAACAAATGGGACTATATTAAACTAAAAAGCTTTTGCACAGCTAAAGCCAATAAGAAGAGAATAAAAAGACAAACCACACAATGGGAGAACATATTCAACAATACATCTGATAAGAAGTTAATAACCAAAATTTATAAAGAACTTGTAAAATTCAACACCAGGAAGATAAAGAATCCAATCAAAAAATGGGCAAAAGAAATGAATAGACACTTCTCCAAAGAGGACATCCAGATAGCCAATAGACAGATGAAAAAATGCTCAACATCACTAATCATTAGAGAAATGCAAATTAAAACCACAATGAGATATCACCTCACATCAGTCAGAATTGCTCTCATCAACAAAACAACACAGAATAAGTGCTGGCGAGGATGTGGAGAAAAGGGAACCCTCCTGCACTGCTGGTGGGAATGCAGACTTCTGTAGCCACTGTGCAAAACAGTATGGAGATTCCTCAAAAAGTTAAAAATCAAACTGCCTTTTGACCCAGCTATTCCTCTGTTAGGAATATATACCCCAAGTAAAAAGCTTTGGTACATATATACAATGGAATCGTATGGGGCCATGAAAAAGAAGTAAATCTTACCTTTTGAGACAACATGGATGGACCTGGAAACTATTATGTTAAGTGAAATAAGCCAGGCAGAAAAAGAAAAATATCATATGACCTCATTCATTTGAGGAATCCAATGAATAATGTGAACTGAGAAACGAAATTGAGACAGTGGGGAGATCAAAGGGACCAGAGGAGAAGAGGACAGAGGGAAAGGGGATGATAGGATGGGATAAACCTGAAGGGAAGGGGGGAGGGCATTAGGGGGAGGGGGGCAAGGGAGATGTTGAGGGAAGTATGGGGGAGGGGGGCAAGGGAGATGTTGAGGGAAGTATGGGGGAGGGGGGATGCATTTGGGGCAATACTAGAATCTATGTAAACATAATAAATTAAAATCAATAAAAAATATTTTTTTAATTTAAATGTTCAATTGAATTTCATTACATAGCCACCAGAATGGCTAAAAGTATGATAACATCAACAGTGGTGAGGAAGTAAAGGAACTACAATCTCCTGTAAGTGTTGGTGGAATGTACATAGAATGTTATAACTGCTCTGGAAGGAGATTTTGTAGTTTTTTTTAAAACAAGTCATTCATCTACTACATACATACCACTAATATTCCATGACTCAGCAATTCCACTCCTAGGTTTTTACTCATGAGAAATCCAGCATATGTCCAAAATAAGAATGTTCCTAGCAGTAGTATTTATAATTTCCCCTAAGTACAAAAAATTCACATGCCCTTCAAGAGAAAAATGGATAAAGAAATTGTGTTATTGTCTTATAATCAAGTATCCCTTGACAATTGAGAGGTAGGATCAGGAAAAACTAACTACTGAAATATGAAACAATATAAATGACGCTCAAATTCTTACCTGAGTTTTTTTTTTTTTTAAAAAAAAGGCCTTATACAAAAGAGTACATACTGTATAATTCTATCTAATGAAGTTTTAGAACAGACAAAACTAGGCAAAATAGCAAACATCCACAACAGTAATTGCTTTTATGGGTGGGTGTGGTCACGGACTTATAGAGGGCATGAGGGAAGTCACTGGGATGGTAGCAATATCTAGATCTTGATAGTGGTTCAAGGTAGCCAGATATACGCATTTGTTGAAACTGATTGTAGTTAAGATTTGTGCACTTCACAGTAAGTAAGTCTTACTAAAAAAAGAAACATAGATATTGAACTCTAGTTAATGATATATATATATACTAAAGTGTTAAGAGTGAAATGTACTGATGTCTGCACTTATTTTGAAATCCAACAAAAAAATAAGATAAATTGACGGATGGATGCCTGGATAGATGGAGAGATAGGTAGATACATCTGAGGTAATATAGATGCATAAAATGTTAATTATAGAGTCTAGGTGGTGGATAATGAAAAAATTCTTTCAGCTTTTTGTATGCTTGAAAATTTCCATAATATAATATTGAAGAAAAATAAGTATTTATTCTAAAAAAAAAAGTTTAGAAGACATACTTTTTGGAATTTATTCAAATTTAGGTCAAGAGATGATAGCATTCTTTAACATCTCTTTTACAGCTTAAAATTTTATCTTATACAATTATATCATCTTAATTACTATTAGTTTGTTACCATTATAAATCATATTCTTTGGTGCCACATGTGTAATCCAGTGATTAGTTTAATAACATTTGTTAGGCATTGTGTTTTTTGTGGCTACTGTAAAAAAATTGTCATAAACTTGATAGCTTAAAAACAACCAATATTTATTCTCTCACAGTTTTGGAGGCCAGACATTGAAAATCAGTCTCACTGAGTTAAAATCAAGATGCCAGCCTCCCTCTGGAGGCTCTAGGGAAGAATAATTCCTATTCTTTCTAGCATCTGATGGCTGGGACATTGCTTATGTTGTAGCCACGTCACTCCAGTATCTGCCTTTGAGGTCATATTGCCTTTTCCTCTGTGTCAGCTCTCCATCTGCCTCGCTCTCGTAAGTACCCTTGGAATTATAGTGAGGGGGCATCCAGATAATCCAAGATTATCTTCCCATCTCAAATTCCTTAACTTAATCATACTGGTAAAGTTTCTTTTTCCACATCAGGTAACATTTATAGGTTTGATGGATTAGGATTTATTATCTTTCGGACCTACTACAGATATCTTTTCAGTCTACTACAGGCATCTTTTAAATGTACTCAGTCCTGTGCTAGAGGCTAAATAAAAATAATTAATATTTTATTGCTTACTTTGTGGCAGGTGTTCCTGTCTGTTTTACACTCATTTTTTTTCTTTTTTTTACTAAGGAAAAGTTTGATTTGATTTAATGTGAACTTATTTTACTATACATTTCTTTCTTGCATATGTCAACTATTAAACCCCCAAAGTACTAGTTTTCTGAGAAATGTACTTTAGGAAATTCTGTTCTATTCTAAAATAACCCTGTCTGTTTTGTTGGAGGATGTAAAAGTTGACAAGATGGTGAATTCCCTTTGGGAAACAACTTGTCTTATTCATCTTTGTATCCATTTAGTTAGGGGCATAGTAGGGGTTAGTAAATATTTGCTAAATAACTAAAAGCAATTTTTGCAAACATCATGAAATGTAACCTTTACAAAATCCTTGGAGGTAGATATAGTAATTTCCGTTTTACAGAAAAGATTTAGAGAAGTTGAATTATATTCTCAACCCCAGGACTGTCTCTCTCTCTCTCTCTCTCTCTCACACACACACACACACACACACACACACACAAACACACACACACACAAATCTAACAATTTGAGCATTCAAAATGTATTTCCATAATTATCCATAATTGATTCTGTACATGATATATTAAAATTTAGAAAAATTCTGATGTAGCTAAGCATTATTTGTTTTGTTATTGTATTGTTTTTAATCATATGCAATATACTTTCCTATTTTTTTAAATTTTTTTAGAGAAGCTAATTTCTTTTGGTTTAAGTCCCCAATAATATTAAGAAGTGAGAGAAAAGTGTCTACGTGGTGCAGAATATTTTGATAGTTTCTTGAGACTTCAACCTTATCCCAGAAATGCCTCAAGTAAATCTAGTTTTTTAATAGCTTATTTTGAAGGTTTTTAAAAAATTTGATATTATGAATCTTATAAATATACTTCCCTCTTACTTTGAAAGCTTATTCCATAACTTATCCCACTTGTAGAAGCTTCTTAGTATTGACTCATGTGAATCTCCTGAGGGTGAGTATATCTTTAAATGTATTATTTTACTAAAACAAAAAAGAAAAATTTATTTTACTATATATAATTTACACCTTCCTTAACTCTCCCAAATATTCTTTGTATAGTTTTGTATGCATTCTTAGTGGAATAAAGATGGATAGAGGTTAACAGATAAAGTAAATTTAGGCCTCTGAGTAATTATGAAATATATGAATATATTTATATCTATTATGTTGTACATTGTTATATCATCTACATATCATTTTTCTTCTTTTTCCTCTTTACTATATTCTTTACATAATTTTCATTCAAGTCACATCTTCAACCAATGGTGTCCCTGAGTATATTACATGTTCACTGACTTGCTTATACTATTATCCTTAATAGGTTTTTGTGCTGTATGTTTTTTTATATAAAATTTTATTATTAACATGACAAAACTTATGACATCCACAGAATTCATGGAAGCATGAACCTGATCAATGGACTCCTGCACATTTACCTGACATTCCTTTCAAGCACCTGGCATTGCTCTTTCCTCTTTATTCCACAAAGGACTTTTGAAAATAATCAACTGTTTCTCTTCAATTTGCAATCTTACTTCTTCCTGAGAATCTCAGACGAGTATTTATTGAGTTGGGTCCTTGAGAGACGTGTTGATTGTATAGGCAAAAAAACGTTAATACTGTTCTCCATGTTGCTACATGACTTGTTGATTATGCAGACATACCAGGACCTATAATAATGGACAACAAAGCATTTAGAAATATACCAGAAGTGGGCTGCTCATTTTGATTTATCTTTTAAAATAACATAGAGCTGAGTCCTGGGGTAGAGAGGGTTGCTTGTTCCTGCTGGTTGCCAGACATGATGTTGCTGCAAGGTCCCACTGTCCTCCACAAATGGGAAAATATGCCTCATTTCTGCTCCGTGCTTGCTTTTGAAACTTCCTGCAAGGAGAAAATGGGTAATGCTTACCCCCCATAGTTTCTATCTGTCATACACACTGGTTTCATTAGCTTTCCACCACTCTCCCTAAGAACAAAAGATGTGTTTTCTCTTCAAAGGGGACAGACTTGATGACTAGTCCAAGCAAAGCAACCTGGGCTTTAGTGATTATGGCCTTTCAGGGTCAAGGCTGCTAAAATTCCTTTACGAGGTGTATTTACAACAATTATATTTTTGTCGATATAATGACAGTATTGGTAATGGAAAAATTTATTTGTTAAGAATAATATTTATAGCTCTGACCTGGTACTTCAATTGGTTAGAACATTTTCCTGATGCACCAAGGTTGGAGATCCGATCCCAGGTCAGGCACATACAGGACTTAACTAATCAATACATGAATATGTGGAACAATAAATCAATGTTTCTCTCTCCCTTCATTTCTCTCTAAAATTAATAAAAAATAATTATATTTAAAAATGCATATACATACATGCACACACACTATATATATTCCTTTGAATATAAATTAGATTGTTGATAATCAAGCCTTTGCATTGGTCGATAAGGAGTTAGAAAGGAATCCTCTAGAAGTATTTTCCAGACAAATAGACTTTTAGTGTCAGGACTCATTGAACTGGCCTGGTAGCCAGAAAGCTATGTACAAGATTCAATAGCCTCTTCCTGGAATTTCTAAATCTCATTCTATTAACTTGAATATTATTTGAGAAGAAAATAGAAAGAATGTTGTTTTTTTAGTTTTCAGATAAATAAAAATTAACTGAAGTTAGCGATCATCCTCTGTTAGGATTTTAAAGATTTTATTTATCGATTTTAGAGAAAGGAAGAGAGAAAGGGGAAGGTGAAGGAGCAGGAAGCATCAATTCATAGTAGTTGCTTCTTGTATGTGCTTTGACTAGGCAAGCCTGGGTTTTGAACCAGCAACCTTAACATTTCAGGTCAATGAGTTATCCACTGAACCACCACAGGTCAGGCCCCATTAGGATTTTTTTAAATGTAAATTGCATATTTTTCATAGAATTCTTGGTTAATGCCTCTTATATTCATTTGTAGAAATGTGACATTTTTTAAATAAAAAAGTTACTCTGTGTAAGCATAACATAATAAAACAACCAAATGTGACCTGCTTCTTCTCTTTCCTGTAAATGTTGGAGCAAAGATCATTTTACCTTTGACACAAACATGAATCTATAATGAAATGGGAGAAAACAGGAGTCAAACAATGGGAGAACCATAACCTTGTAAGAAGGTTTAATGAATTCAGCAGGGATGGCCCTTAAGCCTCAAATGGTTCACAGTTCAACCTAGCTAATTATCACTAAGGTCAGATTTATGTCGTGTCCCTGCTTTCATCAACCCATGTCATCTTTCTTCTTTCTGAATGAATATATGGGTCACTTTGTTCCCACTGCCTGTACTTTTTCCCTTCCCTAATCTAGAACTCCTTCCTCATGCTTTCTTTTTTAGAAACTAAAAGATGCCTTCACCTATTCTTTTCTCCCAGTTGTAGGATTAATTCATTTTATATAAATGCTATTTAAAATCACCTGTAAAAATTATTTTATTGGTTTTTGATAAGGCCAGAAAATTACTAAGATTAAAAATTAATGACAAAGTGCAGGTTTCCTGAGTATGAATACTTAAAGCATGTGGCAAATACTTGGAATGGAGAATGTTAATTTGCTTTTTTTTGTATCATATTACATTTATCTAATTATAAGCTTCCAAAGATATCAGATTAGTGCTGTCTTCATATATATATATATATATATAATTATTTCTCAAAAATTTTAGTTAGTATATTGGGATACTGAGAATCATTGTTAGCTAAAATAAAAACCATTCTTTTGACTTTTATAAATTGTCTTTACCTTCTGTATTTTATATAGAGTCTTCTGAGAATTTGGCTTATCCAAAAAGAAATTCTGTGCCTTCCCAAGTGAGAAGGAAACCTTCTGTCAGCATCTTGTCTGAGTTTACTCCTTGGTTATGCAGGTCATGGGAGGTCTATGTTGAACATCAGTCTTTGGCTGGATCACAAAACTGGTATTGAGGGATAGGCAACTCCCAGAGTACAGAGGTTAAAGAGGCAATTAGTCACTACAAAGTTGAAATGTGACATCTTCTGGTAAGGAAGTGTACTTAACTCTTTCCTGAATGCTGTCTGAAATCCCGTTTTCTGGATGCCTTTATATTCCATTGAGATAATATTCTAAGCCATTTTAAAGTAAAGATGAGCTTAAAATGTCTATCTGGTGTCTGTTGAATCAAAACTTTCTCATCAATACTTACAGCAATTAGGGTAAAAAGTGTGAGGATGGGCAGGATATTATTATCAATTATATGTTTAATATTCCACCTAAATTTTACTTTAGCTATTTGAGAGCTGTTGATCAAATAAGTCTGGAAATATGATTATATGTTTGTTAGCTTATAGTTTGCATTGGGTATGGGAGACAGGCTGTAAGCTGGCAAGGTTTTATAGCCTAAGGCTTAGTTTTATGACTAAGCCTTTCCCACCCCTTTAATACTAAGATCTTTTTAAAACTAAGCTTTTCCCCACACCCTTGACTATTGCATGATGTGGGGTGGTGCACTCTTATGAGGAATCCCATTTATGCCTCAGATAAGTGGCTTTGTATCAGAGACTTCCTTATTTGTATATTGGCTTAAAGGCTTTAATTTCTACACTATAAAATAAGGCCGACCAGGGCCTCTCTCACTTCATTTCTGCCATCAGCATTGCCGAGGAGAGGCAGCCAAGATGGCAGAGTGCTGAAGGAGAAGCCAGTTTGTGCAGAGTTTATACAAAGAAAAGGAGATGGGGAACGGAGGTGAATAAGGCTGGTCGGGTCTTTGATTCTAGGAATACTTGAATGAGTCAGTGTCTTCGGGAGCCTGAATGGAAAGGGAAGTGTTTTCCCACTGTGTGTATTTCTTACCTGCCAGGTGCAAGCTAGAATTAAAGGTAATGGCCCACCAATTCTTTGGAATCAAATGCGAACCTGCGGGGCGGCAGGTGGCTGTAGTAGTGGCCACGGCTACTGGCCATACAGGAGCCTAAGAAGTCTTTTTGCCATATTTCTAGGTTTATCATTGAAGTTCTTATTTATTATATTATTGGCAGGGGAAGGGCAGAGTGGGGTGGGGGGTGGTGTTTGTAGCTTGCCAGAATTTTGCCTTTGCCTTTTATGTATTTACTACTTTTAGTCAGTAAATTCTTGGTACATGTAAGATAGTACAATATTTTCTTTTGCAGTCTATCATAAAATATGCCAGAATACTGTAAAGATAGCACCAGTCTTTACAGTATTGTCACTTTCCAGTGCCTGGATTCCCCAAGAGTTGGTGGCTATAAATTGATGGAGCCCCCAAAAAGGCATAAAGAAAAAGGTGCTTTCTGAACTTTTTCCATTTAAAAGTAGCTACATTTTTTCTTATTGAGAAATAAATATACTTCGAAATTCTGGAAATCCCTCACTTAATTCTTTTTCTTTTTTTTTTCTAGCATTTCCTTTGGCCCTGAAATATAACTGTTTTTAGTTGACTTTCAATAAATATATAGAGAGTAATATGATTTTTCTGCTCTGAGGTATCAACATTAATATCAACAATAACAACTAAAATAAACAGTATTTGATCTGTGAAGGTCATAAGTATATTTTCATCATTTAATACCAATGTGGCTTTCTGATTATATCTTTTAACATTTTTAGTCCTGGTTGGTAGGCTCAGTGGTAGAGCATCAGCCAGAATGTGGAAGTCCCGGGTTTGATTCCCAGTCAGTCAGAGCACACAGAAGCAACCATCGGCTTCTCCACCGCACACCTTCTCACTTCTCTTTTTCTCTCGTCTCCTCCTGCAGCCATGGTTCAACTGGAGCGAGTTGGCCCCAGGTGCTGAGGATGACTGCATGACCTCACCACGGGCACTATAATATATAGTTTGGAGCCACAGCCCAATGCCAGCATCACCCAGTAGGGGGCTTGAGAGATAGATCCTGGTTGGTCAGGGTACATGCAGGAGTCAGTCTCTGACTCCCTTGCCTCTCAATTAAAATAAATAAATAAATAAATTAGGGAAAGCTTTGACTTTTTTTTTTTTTTTTTTTTTTTTGCCTGTTGCATATTCTGAGGAATGCATAGAAAATATTAGCTCATGTTTTTATATAATGATTCAGTGTAATTGTGGTAAAAGGATGGAATAATGGCTAAAATTAAAAACAAAACTTTTGGATAAATATATTCAAAATATTAAAGCCAGAGCCAAGTTTATAACAAAATGTTAGTTTGATCTTCTTTCCTCCCCTTTGGAAAAAACTTTAACCATCTTGTTTGTTAGTAGCATAAAGAAAATGTGTATTTTAAAAATATTGCAGTCTTTCTTCTATTTGTAAAACATTTTGAAAGTGCTCTAAGAAACATTAAAACATAGTTTGCTATATAAATGTATTTGCTAAATACAAAATATTTCTGTAAGAGCTAGCTTGTTATAGTCCTAAGTATATTAGGAAATATTATTTTGTTTTTGTATTAATCCTTTTTCAATGCTGACTCCTACTTTACTGTCCAGTCAGGAAACCTCCCCATTGTTAAAGATGCTCAGGGAGATAGATGGTGGTCTAGCAAGAACAAGCAGATGCCAATATCTGCTATGCCTTCCTCAGAGGTGGGGCAAAGATGCAAACTCATAAAATTTAAATTTCAATAACTTTTAAGTTTATAGGTCACTCATTGTGGTATATCTCATTTAAAAAAACTATTCTCTTTTTGTATCTCTGAGCTAGAAAATGGGCATCAGTTTTCTACTGTTTGTATAGCAAATACCTAAATTAATCTTAGATTCATTAATTGGCTATTGGCTTTCCAGAGATTAAAATTTGGTAATTGGTAAGTGAGAACTTAATGAGTGTCCCAAAATAATTATTGTTAACTGGTGGAGCTGGTGACATTTTTCATGTCTCTCCTAGTCTTTGCCCCATGGAAGATTAGGAGTGTGGTTTAAACAAATGCTTTAGTGCTTGAATTATAAGTCAACCTTTAAAAATAAAATCTCTATTGCAGTGAACATCTCTGTGAGATGTTCTATGAGAACATCTTTAGCAGTTTCCATGAAAAATTGATTTAGTATATATTGGGTATTGTGTTAGTGGGATAAACGAACATTTACAGAAATGTACCATAATACAAAGAGCACAAAATATATCACTTAGATGGCATGTGTCACTTTCCTGAAGTAGTCTTTCATGTGTCATTATGTGTAGTTGTTTAAGTTAAAGAATAAAAATAATTATCGCATGCTATTTCTGTAAGGTTAAGGTGTTGTATTACTACAAAAAGTACCTATAAAGAGAATGTTCATAAATGAAACTATATTTACATGTAGTAAAGAAAAATGTAATATTAATGGATTCTTGAATTGATTCATCTTGTATTTGTTTATCTGGTAATCTATTACATATTTTCTGTACATAGAAATCTTTTATACAGTTGGTTTTCTGAAAGCAGAGCATACCTGTAAAGCATGCCCATTCATTTGCTGCATTGGGATTGGATTATTCTTCAGTAAAACTTGATTTGAGGTTTTGGAAAAATCAATCAGATATCATTATTCTTTTTGTAAGATGTCAAATTGCATTTTGGTGACCTCTGCTATCATTTAAATGACCCATATATGAGTTAGTCAGGAAGGGCTTACACAGCACTGAATTAGACCAAGTTTGATCCCTTGTTGCTTTCTTGAGATCTTGTAAATCCTTTTCAGTGTGTGTGTGTGTGTGTGTGTGTGTGTGTGTGTGTGTGTGTGTGTGTGTGTTGCCACTTCATATGCTCTTCCCCACTTGCAATCTATGTAACATGGGGGTGGCTTGTTGCCTTGTTTAGTTTCAAGAAATGGTGAAAATGAAACTTTATTCCTGAAACTTATGAATAGATCACTTTTATGATGCATTTGTATGTCAGGAGTTTTAAGGTTTGATTTCGTGTTTATTCAACCTTAATCATACCTAGCTTTCTCTGTTGCATTTATTTGCCAATTACGTTACAGTACACTTTATACTTTTTGTTTTAAATCTGTAGGGTTGTTTTGTCTTGTTGAATTTTTCCTTTGCTCGAAGATAGATCAATTATTCAAATATAAAAATGACTTAGGCTCCTGCATCCAAAAATTATTGTGGGCTGCCTATGCACAGATCATTTGTAATACAAAGAAAGAATTGCTGGAAGGCATCCCCCATGTTTTGAAGGGTCTAGCTGTCCCTTCCAAAGACTAGAGTCTTCATATACTAGCTAAAAAATAAAAACAACTGTTTAAAGTGACTTGGAGAAGAACATCTTAAGGTTTATTTAGAAATTCACCAGGCCCCATACTAATACATCTTTAATGGGGACATTTCTTTTCACACCTCTAAGGTGATTGAGCCTGTCCTTTAAAGTGAGATTTGCAAACCAGTGTCTGGCAGCTCAATTAGCTTCTTTTGGGTTTGAAGCACATCGCAAACAGTAACAAGGTCTCCTAGGATACTCCTTTTGCAAGCAGTGTAGTCATATTTCCTCATTAGTTCTTTTCAATTGTCACTAATGCCATGTTCCTGCTTTTGAATAGGAAACTAAAAACATAAAATTTGGTATGTACGTTGAATGGGCCATTGTTTTCCATAATTCAAGGCTCTTTTGAATTCCTCTGATAGTTTTGAAGCTTACACAGCTTAATTCATTAACCTTTACCCTTCAAATAAATCAGGTGATTAGGAATCATTTGCCAAGGAGACAGATTTTCCCTCCACTGAAACTAAGAAACACCTCCTCTTTCAAAAAAAAAAAATACTACATAGCTCACAAAAGAAACCTTTTTGTTGCTTTTCAGATTTCATCAAATGTTTCAGGTACATTTTAGAACATTATCAAAAGCAAGAGAGCACAAAATTATGTTATTACAAAAGATAATTCCAGATGCTTTGGAACAGACTGGCCCTTTTCCGTGTTCGAAAGGAGTCTGTATAAATGTGCTCAACAGCTGTCACTCAGGAGTTTACAATGGTTGCAATTGTTTTTTCTTCTCTTCGGAACCTTGCCAAACCATTAAAGCAAGAACCTAATCTGAGGAGAGGCAGTTCAGAATACACTAAAATGTATTTAAATGAATCTAGGACATTTGATTTGGAGAAATTTTTCATATAGGCCCTCATTTATTAGAGAATGCTGAGGGGGCTCCGAAGAAGGTAGGTGACTGTTCTGTGGTTTACCGGAGATGAGACTAATTATGTGTCTTCTGATTCCTTCTTTCCTCTTGTTAAGACATCTTCCTTTATTTCTCAGAACTCAGGAAGATAGTGTAGTAGGCTTGTGTTTGATGTTCATGGCTACTTTAACAGTATTTGATATTCTATATTTTTTTCTATGTCATATTTCTATATTATGAATTTCCTTTTAATAATCTTATAGATTGTTACTCTCCCTAAGGCTATAGTTCTTTCCCAAAAAATTTTAATTCCTTGGGTTGTCATGCACAAAATGAGAAATCTGTAAATGTACTCACCCAATGAGAATGTCAGTTATATGTTATTCGGAGGTTTGTTCTTATAGATGGTGGGGAGAGGGAGTGATGAAGAATAGGAAATATTTGAATTCTGGATTATGAGTTTAGGGACTTATTGCTTTCCCCTAAAGAGAAAACTATAGTTTGTCACTGAAACTAATAAATGTTCTCCTATGTAATATCTGTGAAAAGGAGAGAAGATGGAGAAGCAAAGGTTTTAAATGTGCTCTTTAGTTCTATCATTGGCCTTTATATTTTATTTTTTTAATTTTTTTGACAGAGAGAGGGACAGACAGGGACAAAAGACAGGAAGGGAGAGAGATGGAAAGCATCAAGTCTTCGTTGCAGCACCTTAGTTGTTGATTGATTGCTTTTTCTTATGTACCTTGATGGGGAGGGGCTACAGCAGAGCAAGTGACCTCTTGCTCAAGCCAACAACCTTGGGATCAAGCTAGTTACCATGAAGGTCACGTCTGATCCTGCACTCAATCCAGCGAACCCGTGTTCAAGCTGGTGAGCCCATTCTCAAGCCAGATGAGCCATGAGCCCACTCTCAAGCTGGAGACCTCAGGGTTTTGAAACTGGGTCCTCTGTGTCCCAGTCTGACACTATCCATGGTGCCACCGCCTGGTCAGGCTATTACTCGCCTTCTTACTTAGTTTATTACTTTGCAAATATTTCTCTCTCTTATTGCTATGATTTTTAAAATACCTCTTTAAAAACTTACATGAACACCTGCAATTTAAATAATTTTAAGTTTAAATGATCACTAAGCTTTAGTTTAAATAATTACTAAGCTTTACCACTTGTTTGTTGCCTGCATACAATATGTACAGTGAGCTGAGAAATGCTCTGATGTTAATACACTAAAGGTCATGACTGCAGTGAAGACTCTTTCAAAGCAGGGTAGAATTATGTAGAATAGATGCGACTCATACTATGTTCGGGTATGTCTGCTAGTATATTTTAGAATAGACTCTAAAAGTTTCAGGAGTAAAGAACGGTCACTACCCATGTCCCTTTCTTTATGACCTGCTGTCAGCACAGCCTGAACACCAGACCTAGACTGAACACAGAGCTTTAAGCACTAGACAGAGACTTGACGTGGGCCTTCATTTCCTCCAATTTGTAGTTATCAGTCAATACACACCAGTTCCACTTTCAATTCTTGAAACAATAGCTGTCTTAACTATTATTTTGAACCACTCAAATTAATAGTATTTTACTATTATATTAAGAGTTTTGGCCTGACCAGGTGGTGGTGCAGTGGATAGAGCCTGAAATTGGGATGTAGAGGACCCAGGTTCGAGACCCTGATGTCGCCATCTTGAGCGCAGGTTCATCTGGTTTGAGCATAGCTCACCAGCTTGGACCCAAGATTGCTGGTTTGAGCAAGGGATCACTCGGTCTGCTGTAGACCCCTGGTCAAGGCACATATGAGAAAGCAATCAATGAATGACTAAGGTTCCGCAATGAAGAACTGATGCTTCTCATCTCTCTCCCTTCCTGTCTGTCCCTATCTGTCCCTCTCTCTGTCTCTCTCTTTCTCTGAAACACACACACACACACACACACACACACACACACACACACACACACACACACTTTAGATTCAGATTCATGGAGCCTGGAGTTTCTGTCCTTAAATATCACTTCAGTAAATAATGTGATATTTAAATTTAAAAAATTAAAGTTTGCTACAAATCTCCCAAGAAATTGTTTTTCTCATGAATTCTGATGTGAAAAGTAGTTTTGTGTTGTACATAACTTCTAGCATACTATAGTTAAAAATATTTGCAAAACTGTATGTAACTGAACTTTCAAAAACAGGAAAATCCTAGGTGATCCTTTATAAGAGCAACAGATCTTAAATTTTTATTTTTCTTTTATTGTTTTTTGGTCTGAATGGTACTTACTGCTTACTACTTCTAATTATTTTTTATCTCTCTGTTATTGCCTCTTGAGTGAGCTAAATACATTTGCAGTATCTATTCGAAACTTTTCTCTGTTGTATAGGGAGGAAACCTCATGGCCTTCTATCAGTTTTAGGAGTTTTCATTCAGTGATATATGAAGACCGGTTCTTCTGGCCTGTGAAATAGCATTTGATCTGATCTGGATTGTGCAGTAAAATCAGTTTGTATTATTTGCTGTTTGCAGTCTGCTCTGTATGTCTTTATGTTCAAATGTACTTATAACATAGCTAATATAGAATCAAGTGGCAGAAACATAAATAGGTTATTGCATTTGTTTAGAGTTTTTCTTTCATAATAAAATATAAAATCAGGCATTTTGAACTATTTGAAGAGAACATGAGAACAAAATAAATGATATAAAGATTATTTCTGCACTAATTTATTTCCCTTTGCTTTAAGTTTTCTGTTTCCTTTTTTGGTAGATGATAGAGGACAGTGAGATACAAATCTTTGATATGACAGAAAGTAGTCAAACTTGCATTTTAACTACTAAAGATTTTGTAAACATCTGGGGCCTTCATTTTTAACCTTAGCATGTGAAAATTAATGTTTTAAGTTGTATATAAAACATGGTTATTGCCTGTAATGTTTTATTTTTGCTTCTATCTTTTATTTTTTCTGAGTTTATTCAAATGTTACATTAAAGGCAAATTACATGGAATTAGATTTTTAAATTTCTCTTTATAAAAATCTGTATTGATCATACTTACATTCTATCGATGTTTTAAGTTTTCTTTTATAGCCATGGAAGTCCTTATCAATTTTAACATAACAATTTTTTAAATAGCCAAAAGAGAATGTATATTCAGTTATTCTGAAGAACTTTGAAATTTTTATTATTCTATTCCAACAATATTTTCTAAAAATATATTTTAAAGATAAAAATGTCCCTTTTTTATAATTTAACCTTCAATAATGAATTATGTGAAGTAAAATTGTATAAAATTTCTTGACATTTTGAGAAGATACCTACAAATAAGCCGACTGCAAATAAAATATGTGAAAGGCAAAGACGGATACTCAGTAATCTTTTGATTGATTATACACATAGGCATCAAATTACTTGATCCTTACTTCCTAGAAAAGGTTAATGACTCTTTTTCCTTTTACCCTTTTACTTAACTGTTATTTATAAAGATTAGAACAGGGGCTGTGCTGAAGGGTGCCTGTGCCTGTGTGTCACTATGATCGTACAGGTTTTTCTGATATTGTAGGGAATGGAGCCACAAAATGGACAGTGTTGTTAGTCATTATTTTTAAAGTTCATTCAATTCTGTACTACATGATCCACCAAGGCTATTAAAGCAGAGTGCACCATTCTAAAACTTTTTAACTCAGACCAGAAAAGACTATAAATCTTCCATGTCTATATCAATATTGTTTAAGTGACCTGTAGCTATGCAACAATTGATTTAAAATATTGAGTAAACCATTTTAAATTAAAAGATTTTAAAGTTCTTATGTGTGCAGGTTTTCTTTCTATAATCATTGTTACATATTTTTAAAACATTTTTATTTTATGCTAAGTAAAATTTCACAAAAATTGTGTTTCAGCGTTACCAAACCTCATATTAATAATTGAACCATAGCAGTATTACCATCCACCTATAATGACCATCTGTCTATAGTCCACAGTTTCATTATAATCATTTTTATATTAATTCATTATATAAATGACATACATGTTCATTGTATAGCATATATTTACTAGTCTTTTATTACCAACCGTAACCATACTCTTTTAGGAATAGCTCTTTTTTCATCTCTTTGGTTTTAAAAGATGCACTACTCGTAAATGTATTTAATTAAAGTCATTTAGAGCACTTGAGTTTAAAGCAGGGAATATCATACCTTTTTTCGAAACACCTTGAAAGAGGCTTGTTGAAAGAAGAGAGCTGTGGCAGTCAATACTGACCTCTTCCTGTTATGGTCCTGGCCAAACTCTTCCTATTTAACTTGTAACGCATTAGTGTAACTCACCACTTTCTTGTGTGTTTTAGGTGTGTGGAGGTCATTGCAAAGGAAGGACAGAACCTGAAAGAGCTATATTTGGTGTCCTGTAAAATCACAGATTATGGTATGTAATCACAGCCATTGTTCTCATCCTTTTCAAGAATAAAAAGTTACAAAGTTTTTGAAAGATTTTAAAAACAAATCAAGAGTACTATCTCATAGAGACTTTTTATCTTTATTTGAGCTAACCCTGAGCATTCAAAAAAAATTTTCAAGAAATCGTGAGACTAAACCAGAGTGAAATGAACATGTTTACCAGGTTACTGCACATGAGTCACACTCACGTGCACATGTACACTCACATGGGATTAAAGATCTGGTAAAAGATCTTGAATCAATGAAAATAAGTATGATAATTCAATATTTGATATAATACATGCAACTAAAAATTATTACATTGAGTTGATTTGCTCAATTTAATGTCATGTCAGATGCATTCCTGCTGATGTTCCAAATGCCAAACTTCTTAATGCTTTATATTTTTGAAAGCATTGAAAATGTTTGGATATGTAGAGAGTAAAAGAAAGGGTATACATTTGTATGCAACGTGGTTTTTATTTTTTAATTTATTTATTTTAGAAAGGGGAGAGAGAGAGAAGGAGGGAGGAGCAGGAAGCATCTACTCCCATAAGTGTCATGACCAGACAAGCCCAAGGTTTCAAACTGGCAACCTCAGCATTCCAGGTTGATGCTTTATGTCCGGGCCACCACAAGTCAGGCCTCCAATGTTTTAAGTTACCGTAATTTTCAGTTTCCCCATAAGATGGAGAAAATTCATGTTGTTTTATAAAAACATGAAAGGTATGAAATCGTCCTGTAGTAGAAATAGAGAAAAATAATCTAGTCCTTTTTTTATTTAGGTTTATATATTTCCTTATAAATTTGTGTATTAATTTAAATATAGAGTTTCAGCAAGATATTTGGTTATATGAAGACAGAAATAGTTTCATCTTCTCTGATATTTTAATTTGTTCTTTTATATTTGAGAATTGCTTTCTACCTTAAGGGAAACTAATCTGTTAAATTTTTATTGTTAACTGTGACATAAGCCAATAAATTACTTCACTCCTAGGATGTCATGCTGACCAGCTGCTCTTAGTAGAAGGGTTGTATTTTATCAGCTACTAAATTTATCCTTTGGGAAAACCTATTAAAGCTATAATTTAAAAATAACATTAAATTTTTTTTACTTAAAAATAACCCTAATTTCTTTTCAGAGGGTTTTTTAAATTTTTATTTATTTATTTTTTGAGAATGTTACACAGAATGTCTTAAACAGATTTATCTATAATATTTCTAAGTTGTTGGTTTTTCTTAATTATACCATGCAAAGGAGTGTTTTGGTATGTTTTTATTTCCTTGTTTTCTGGTTTGGCATATTAGATTACAACCTGGATAGAATAACTCTACAATCTCCAATACCTCCCTGTTGTCTAGGCCTTAGAAGGTGTTCTCCTTCCAGTTCGGGGCATACTTCAGTATCTGTAGGTCTGTTCATTAATTAGCACAGTCATTCAGGGTCCTTTACCGGCAGTCCTCTATCTGCCCCTCCAACTCTATTTTATATTTCTTCCCTTTACCTGTTCACCGCCAATGTCAGATTGCTAATAACCAAGAGATATATGGATAAAGTTCCTCAGAATGAATCCTTCAAAGTTCTGCAGTGGGAGAATGTTCATGAAATGATACTCTGTCCCAGCACCTGAGGCAGATCTGGGATCAAGTTCTGTTTTTGTTCTCTGGCCTTTACATCTCTAAGGCACTCAGTTTCCTCATTTGTGAAATGGGGGAGGGGAGGTGCTTGTGTTTGATGAGGCTCCTGTATGTACAGGGCATCCAGTTTAATGAACACAGAATGTTCTACTGATGAATGCTGCTTCTCTACAGGATAGGGACAGAGAAAAGAGTCACACAAAATTCTTCTAGCTTCTTTTTTTTTCATAGGTCTTAGAAGAGGTTTTTTGTTGTATTGTTATTGCTATTGTTTATTGTTAGTGATAGTCTCCTGTTCTGGTGTTTTGAGATTTTTCAGATTTCTATTCTTCTGGTGATGTGAAAACTGTGTTAAAAGCTTGCCAGTATACTTTACATTTATTCATATCTCTGAATTAGTTCAGTGGTTCTCACCCTTTCTGCACGTCAGAGTCCCTTGGGAAATTTGAAAAGCATACTGATGGATAAACGTTACTCAAGAATCAGAAAATCTAGGAGGTAGGACCCAGGTAATAGTTTTGTAAAACCGACCTAAGTGATGTTAGGGTCAGCCAAAGTTGCTAACAACTGGCCTAGTCCAGGTAAGAAGAACCAGAAATGAATGTTTTGAGGATTTCCCCCTAGGGTGATGAGAAACCTATCCTGGTTTTCATCATACCTCCGTCCTTCCAGCATTCAAGCTCTGTGTCTCACCTTGTCTCTCTCCTTTCTTTCTTGAAGTTTTGGGCATTCAGAGAATTCGTGGTGAAAGTCTCTTTGCATTTTTTGGTTCTGTTGTTTAGAGTGCCGGGGCACAATGGAGGGTGAAGGGAAAAGGTCAGTAGTTTATGAGATTGTAATATAATTGCTATTTGATTGTAAAATTTAAACAAATAACTGAAAACTCGCTCATCTCATCTCTTTTTACCTGGTACCATGCCAATAACATGTGAGTAGTTTTTGTCAAAAGACAGCAAAAAGGATTATTCATTGTAACTAGAGAAAGAGCATGTTATTGCAGTAGCTGCTCTGCTAGGTGAGACTTTCTTTGATCCTTTATGCTGTGTTAATTATACATTTTGAGAAGGAAAAACACATGCCTGTTCCTTATTTAACTGGATAAATAGAGATGTATTCTCTAGAACTTTACTGAGACTACTTGGACATTGTAAAATTTGATCGTACCTGATACTGCGAGAATTTCATCCTTCAAGAGACTACTCCCTATTTCTGCTTCCTGTTGTTTACTCATATTCCAGCTAGTTAGTCGCCTCTCCTCCTCTCTCCATGGTGCGTGTTTGTACATGCTTTCTGTACAGTATACAGTTTTAAATATTTTTTGCAGGATGTAGTAATTTAGAAACAGCAGCTTGCCTGGAATATTATTTGTAATTTTTGTCAAGATTCTCACAGATGTTGAATGTGATATTGTAATACTTAGCAACACCTGGTCAGACTGTTAGGAAGTTATGTTTGTTTTAATTTATATATGATACAGTTGTCATAAAGAAAACTATCATTCCAATAGGCTTCTTATTTCCCAAGTTGAACATAGATCTTTATGGTAAGGGATAGCAATTATAAACAAATGAATAACTCAAGCACAGTTCAATAGAAAATACTATCTTGGAATATTGTTCCTTGAAGAGAAATCTAATATTGTCACTCTTCCATCACTGAACAAATACTTGTTATAGGTAGTAAGGGAAGAACACAAACTTGCTAGTTAAAGATTAGGTTATAATTTCAGCTCTGCCTCTTCTTTCCTTCTTTGTAACTTCGACCAAGTTACTTAACGTCCTAGTTTTGTCATCTGTTAGGCACATGATAATACTCACCATCATAGATAGTGAAAATGAATATAAAACATCTATGTCATTCCTGGTGGCATATGGATATTCATACCAGTTGGCAGGTCTTATAAGAAAATCATCTCTTTTTTAAGAAGAAGAATCAGCCCTCCTCCTCCTCTAGGTATGGCTTTTTTATTATTAACAGGAAATAATGAGAAAGTTATAGCAAAATGTCTAAAATTCTTAATTTGATGTGTGATATTTCTACCTAGTCTCTTGTTTATGTTTCCTTCATTTTTATTTGGATAACTTTTTCTTGGCTTTCCTTATGTTTTTCTTTGTTCCTATAATTATTTGGTAGCAAAGAGTCTTCAACTTACCTTTCCACTCTCCTTCAAACACTTTTCTGTTGAAAATCCTCCTTCTTGGATAAGTGTACTTTTAGGATTGAAAGGAAGAAAAGGAGTAGAAATCAGCCTGGTTCATTCAGGCCTGTGGATATCAGAACCAGTCTTTCTTTTGGGCTGCAGGGCACAGATTGTGTGGTGTAATAAATTAAATGGACGGAGAAAGCATTTCTCTCTCCTAGTGGTCTCCATAGTGAATTTTACCAGTGTGACCCTGTATCAGAGGCAGATGTAAAAAGGACCCATATTTCTTTCTAGATTGTTATTACTTTTCTTTTTTTTTTTTCTTTAACACCCTTGACGGCCCTAGAAATACACTCCAGTGCACATCTTCTGGCTTTCCTTCTCAAGCTGTCAAATCACCTTTAATTAAAGAGCCTTGTAAACACTCAACTACTGATATTGGTGTTTGTAGTTCACAAGGTCACTGACAGCTCATGGGCTCACCTTATGCTGCTCCATATGTGCCTGTCATTCCCAGGGCTTCTCTCCCTGGATGGTCTCCCACTGACTTTATTCTGCTTGGTCCAAGTGCTCTTCTTCCTAATCTGGGACTTGCAAACTAACCCAAAAGCTTGCCACAAAAACTTTTGGATTACTCTGGACTAAAGGTCTTCTGAGTCAGTGAAGTCACTGTTCCCATCGTTATCATTTGAGATGTCACTGCAATTGCCTTTCCACAGTGGTAGTTGCAGGGTATATATAGTTTCTGCATTCCTGGAGCTTTCATTCTGGTGGGGTCCAGAAGACAGGGCTAGCCTGCTTATTTAAAAAAAGAAGAAGAAAAATGTAACGCATCTCCTCCCAGACAAGAAGAATGGCAGAGAGCAGCCTGCTGACATTAGTCTTTGCGTTAGTGTAACCCATGCGTCACTCCAGCTTTATTGACCATCTAAGGCTATTGAAAGATTAATAGATTGTACATTCCCAACCTCTTCTTGGGATACCAGACCCCTTTATCTGTTAGTTAACCCCAAATCAGGGCCCAGGATACATTATCAAAGTAAGTGCAATGGAGAAACAAAAAGAAATTCCAACAAGCTTTCAGGTTACAATAGCATCAAGAGTGCTTGCTTCATCTTTTCTTGCCAAACCAACATTGATAAATCATTCAAGGAAAAACAATATCGTACCAAAAGTAATTTTGTTCTTTATTATGTCATCCTATTTTTTTTATAATCTGAAGTTTACATTACATACAATGATAATTTGAAATTCAATTTCTATTTCTTTCCCTTTTACATTTTGTTTCATTTTTAAGTTGCATTTCAAAGATTGCTGGGTAAGATTCAGCTCCTTTTGTCAGCAGGAATAACACTAATAGTTATCAAGTGACAGAAAAAAGCTTTAGAAACTATATTTGCAAGTCAAAAGGAGTATCTTATTGTTTATTGTTGATTATTCATGCCTTCCATTCTATCATTTAAATATATATAGCTTGTATTGTTTCTCACAAAATAGTACTAAATTGCTAAATCTTCTGTTGTTTCAAATTTTTCTTCTTTATATGTCCACCTTAAAGTTATTTCTCTTTACTTCTACTTATTTATTTTATTTCTGAAGTTCCTTACTACTGAATTTACATGTCTACTGTTGTGCTTAGCAAGTATTATATTTTTTCCCTTTCTTCTCAGTAATGATCATGATTTTTCACCCAAAATTTGAATTTAATTATGTTTTTCTAAATGCTTTTCTTTGGTCAACAGCAAAAAAACTGTGACTTGCTTCCCTATTTCCTAGGTCATCCTAAAACTGCAGCTATATAACCTTGAAAAAAAAGACTGAACAATAACAAATGCTGATCAATGTGTTTTGCTATGATAGAGTCAAATTTATGTAGAAAGATTTTTTAAAGACATTTCTATAAGAAAATAGTACTATAACCAATTCAAAGACCAGCTCTAGCTTTATATATAAATATTTTTTTTGATTAAGGAACTTTCTAATCTAGATTTTAAAGTTAAGTGGACCAATTTCTGTGTGCTTGCCCCTAAACTTCTTATACCTCCAAATATGTATATGTTATTGCTCCAAATTAATTTTAAAACTAAATACTAAATTTCCATATTTAACTGAAATATTAACTTTTCAACTTTCTTTTCCTCAATTATTTTTAGCATTTCTAAAATACATTGTTTATTTTCATTTTAGTTAGCTGTTTTTATCATTAATCTTGTAAAGGAGTCTTTTTATAGATAAAATGATTTGTTTCAAACACATTGTCATTTTTCAGTGTCCTATCTTTAGTCCTAAATGTAGTACCCTTGTGTATACAGCCTAAGCATTTATTTTCCTTGTGCTATGCTGTGGTATCAATAGAATCATTATTTATCATGATCAGTATTACATCACTGATGAATAGAGTTAAAAAGGACTGAAGTGAACACCAAGAAAATTGCACTAATACTAGATTTCTAGTATTTCACACAATAAACAACTTTCTCATGTTTTAAACTTCTTGAAATAGATGTCTTGAGTGGTAGTGAGTTCTTTATTACAGGGCTTATTCAAGCTGATGTAATCTCTTGAGGAGGATATAGAGGATGGAAGAAACATTTGGGTAAGGAATTGATCTGTATGGTGTTTCATTTTTTTTCTAATCCTGGGATTTATTCTGTAATGGTTTTATGTTTGTTTTATTCCACAAATGTTTGCTCTCTGTGTGCTGGCTGGGTGCTGTGGCGAATACAGAGAGGGTTGAGAAGTACGTACTCTGGTGTTGAGAAAGAAAATATAAGCACTGAAAAAGTTGTCTGACATATTAAGCAATATGATGGTGTCAAATTTTAAAGTGGCCCTTGTAGATGTAGGAACTCAGGATGGCAGGGTCTTGGAGAGTGAAGCCACTGGAGAAGGATCTGTGTAGGAAGCATGGGAGGACAGAGATGAGAAGAAGTGCATCTGAGGTAATACTGCCCCTGGGATGGCACAGATAAAGAACAGGTATCTGAATGGGTAAGTTTGTATGCATTGATTCATCTAAGCAAAGAACAGAAATCACCCAAAGTGATTACACGCACACACAAATTTTGAAGAAACTTTATGAAAATATTCTAGTTGAAAATTCAGGGTAAGTTCCAACTTTCATCTCCACTTTTCCTGTCATATTCACCATTCTCATGGTAACAACTTCACTTAACATATATAAAAGGAAACATACTTTGGGTTTTAATTAAGTATCCAGTTCAATTGAAAGAAGTCAAATGTTAAAACAGTGATCATAATGATAAAATAATTAACATTAATTGTATGTTTTCTGTGGGCATTATTCATGTAATTCCCTAAACAGCCCACTTTGATAGATACTATTAATATTCAAGCTTACAAATGTAAAGACTGAGGCCTGGGAAGGCTCAGGGTCTCACAGTTTGTGAGTAATGGCATGGAATGGATTCCATATTAAGTCAGTCTCTTGCATTATCACTCACAGGTAAGTGAAGTGCTTTGTTTATAACTAGAAATCTCTGTTACATTTTTCCAGTTGTCAGAGTTTTAAAAACACACCAATATTATATTACCATATTTGTCCATCTGCGTGTAAAAAAGCCAATGTCACAAAGTAGTTACCCCATGAGATCCAATTATATAGTTATAGTACATTATGGATTTAATGTACTTACTCACATAACTTTGTTGTGCTGACAACAAATATCAGTTGAACACTTTGACAAACAGTCCTTAGCCAGAAGCTAGAGTTCTCATTGATGTTCAATGTGTATTCGTGTATTCAACAAATGTTCTCATAATAATTTCAAAACTGGTTGTAATTCTTCACAAGTTAAAATTTTTTTTTGCATTCCTCTTTTAAATTATTTCCAAAAACTTATGAAGGAGGAGGAAATATTATTACTCTTTAATAGATGAGAAATTTGAGCACAGACAAGTTTTAATTAATTAGCAAAGCTGGAACTAAAATCTCCACATTGCAAACTGTTTACTAAATTATGTACAGATAACTTCTCAAATTTCTCTGCTTTTTATAGAGAGATGATTTATTCATTTAAATTATCCTTTAAATGCAATTTTAGCCAATACTAAATGACATAATTTCATGGCAGTTTTATAAAGTACAAATATTTCTAGAGTACACAATTGTAAACCTAAGCAATTTATTGTTCTCAAATTTGGGCTCCAAAGTTCACGAGGCCTGGGTCATCATCTGTCTCAGCTGCCCATTACTGGTCTTAGCTTTGGAAAGCCTCTTCCAAGAATGTTCTCTGCAAAGCCAAATTTGAATCTCTCATCAGTATAGCTTTGCTTTGTCTCCTCTATGCTCTATAGCTTTACTTTTATTCTTCTTATTGTATTTATTGGGGTGACATTGGTTAACAAAATTATACTGGTTTCGTTTACCACCCCAAGTCCAGTCCATCCTCTTTAACTTTAGTGCTCATTTTCTGAGGTATCATGGAAAGTAGGAGCAGCAAAAAGGGAGGAAAAACCCAAGAACTATATGCCTTCAGACTATGTCTGCTGAACTTAGATGTGCTTTCCAAAGGTTTTACCCTTTCTTTGAGATAATTTTGCCCTTCCCAGCTAATGTTTGACAAAATTTCCTGCACTATTTACTGGTTAATTAGCCTACTTAACACACTTGGCATCTGATTTATTTTGAGGAAAAAAACAAATAAACATCTGCCAAGATTTCCATTAAAAGGAGATAGAAACATTCATAACAAAATGTAAATTAAACATAAAAATAATTGATTCTGCTTTATGCCTGTCACTAATTAGGCTCGTGTCATCATATCCACTAACATTGATTGGATCAAGCCTTATCGGAAGGTCTATCTCTTTTCATTTATTAGCAAGGATTTCTTATATTAAGAACAACTTTTCTGTATCAACCTTTTGGTTTACCTGAGTTTAATATATATAAGAAAGCAAAGAATAATATATGAATTTTTCTCTTTATTTACCAGTTTTTGAAATATTGATTTGATTTTTATCATCCTCTAGAGATGAGCAATGAGAAGTTATTGTTGTTTTCTTTAATCGTCATCACAAATGCAACAATCTATTGCAGTCATTTTTCTTATTGATGTTCAGCTTGTCCCGTTTTTGGTAGTACAATCTTCTTCAACTTGGTCCCCCTACTTTTTGACATAGTCTGATTCTATCAAGGTATACCAGGCTTATTTTATTAATTTCATGCTGGGGACATGGCATCAAACGTTTTTCTAAAGAAATCTGGTTCTTTGAGTGAATTAGACTTTTTTTTTTTTTTTTGGAAAATTGCATCCTCTAAGTCAGTGCTGCACTCTGAATCTTGTATCTCCTGCATTTTATTCCTCCCGCTTAAAGCCTATTCTATACTTTGTCAAAAGTGCAACCTGCCTTTTATAACCCAGCAACATCAGCCCCCTTTTAAAGCATCCTTATGTGGGCATTCCCAAGACACTAGAAACTTCTAGTTTTTTTCCCTAGTACTCTCTTAATTATACCCACATTTTCTGTTTTTGAAGAAGTTAGGGGTTGGGTATAGGAAGGAGAAATAATTTTACATTTCAGGTACTCCATTAACTTTCTGGAGATTTCCTTCTGATTTTGTTAAATCTCAGATTTTCTGCATTTGTTTTAAGTACGTGCTAAAATTGGACCTCTTTCACAGTCTTTTTGCAAATAAGTAGAAAAGTGTTCAAACTATATGATCCTATATAATCTCATTCAGGACTTTCAAACTTCCTCGTATTACAGTGAAAAATACAGTTTGCATTTAATATGCTTGTTGGAGTCTCACTAAATTGATTTTATCACTTGCTAGAATGAATGACCAGCAGTTTGAAAAATGCTGCTCTAGTTCCATTTCTGCTTCAGTGTTTAGGTGAGAACTAGATCGGTCTATCAGTGACCTGCTAAACTGTAGAAAACTGGTAGATTTCCTTGGTGCAAAATACCTAGTGTTCTTAAGGTAGAAGGTGCCAACCCCGCCCCCAAGCTTGTCAAGTCTCATATATTGATCTTACTGCTTATGAAACAAGGGGTTAATAGGCTCTCCATCTATATTCTGGGGAATAAGAGAATTGAACAGATTCTCTTCATGGTTTTACTTTAGAATCAACATTAAATGGAACTTTCTCCTGAGGCAAAATGGTAGTTTTGTTAATTTAATTTCCTACTTAAGTAAATCAAACTTACTTTTAACTTGAATATTGAACTATTAATTTTAACCCTTATCCTAAAATATTCCCTTGGGTTTGTAAGACTGACTCACCTAGAATTCATCTGTCAAATGTGTTCCTTTTCTTGGGTTTATCTTCATGACATTAAATAAATAGTTTGAACTTTTCAACTTTTCAAACAATTGTGTAGAGTTGACGGGCTGATCCAGCCTGGGTGCCTCCATGTACAGTGTGTGCCAAGCTCCTGAAAGCACCTTGTCTTTTTTGGAGAGTGACTGAGTGTGGGCAGACAAAAGGAGGGTTCGAAAATTAGAAATAAGGAGTAAACAAAAAAATTATCTTTGTCTTCAGGAAGTCATGGTACTTTTCTATTTGCTATTATTTAGCCTTTTAAAATGAATTCCCTTCAAACGAATATAATTTTCCATATGCCAAGATATTTCTATATGGTAAATAATTCTTATAAGCAAAAAAAATATGTAGAAAACTACCTAAGGACCGTTTGATTTTTGCTATTGTCGCATGTTTTTAATCATCTCTGTCTCTTTATTAGATAAAATTTCTCATTTTCCCCCTTTATTCACATACGGCTCTAGGATCTTCTCCAAGAAAGCAGGTTTGCTTTGAAGATATTTTATTCCTCTTCTTAAATGATTCTTCTGTTCTTTTAGAGTTAAAACCACAATAATATCCTAGTAGAATCCAGCCCCTCCTGCCCTCTGTGTGTTTAAGAATCTCCAGTCAGCCCTGGGAAGTCAGATTTGTGATTGGAAGTGTGGAGATGACTCTGGTGTGCTGAGGACAAGGCAGTCATGCAGGAAGCAGCTCGTGACGGAATCAAACCACCCAAAATGACACTCCATGAACCTGCTTAAAGAATATACGTGAAATTTTTAATCATTTAGACCCTTTAGTAAGCAAATGCTTCTTCTGAGTGAATGAGAATAATATATATTATAATAAAACTTAATAGTTATAATAGTATATATACGTAATACACACGCACATGCAGACGCACATAAAAAATAAATAAAATTCAAGTTAATTTTGAACAGAGAAAAGAAACGACATTTCAGCTCTACAGAATAAATAAAGTTTGAAATTCAATCAGTCTTATTTTGTGTTGAGGCAAATGTACTTGGCTTTTTCTGAGAATCATACCTTCTGCTCTGGTTTGCAAAAGAAATTGGATGAAATTCTTTAAAGCATTCCTTTTCAACTTTGCCGTTACAACACACCTTGCAATCAAGGTTTGCAAATGATTTACTTTCTATAAAATTATAAATTAGAAGAGATTTAGTGATTTTTTTTTCTCACGTGTATTCTGATATCATTTTCTCCCTGGAGAGGCAGAAAGAGGGGTAAGTTTAGCAAGCATGCTGAAATTTGCACATATATTGTGTGGTCTTTGTTATCACAGCTTTTGGTGTGTGGTACTTACCAGGATACTATTATTAATTACTTACATGCTTGTAAAATATGTTGTTATGAAGCCTAGTCTCCTACACCCCATATGCATATTCCACCCGAATTTCTGCCATGCTCGTTTACTTCCACAGGATTGTGAGGGTAGAGCAAGCTCAGGGAGTGCTGCCTGTGTCAGTGGTATCCCTCACATTCATCACTGTGGAAGAAAACCCAGCCTCTAGAGCTGAGAGCCTTTGAGGACAAACAGGCTACCAAAGAGAACAAATCTGGAGGAACTTTCCTGTCTAAACACAAAAAATTAAGCTGCTTTTCTCATGCAGCTCATCCTTCATCTCTTAGCTAGATAGACTACTGACTTGGAATCTGTTCTGCTTTCTCAGATTTATGCAAAAATACAATTTTTAACTTTTTATTTAAGCAAGTGGTCTTTATTTTTAATAGCCTACAAGGCATATACTTTAACATTAGTTATTTGAAGATGCAACATTTAAATAGGACACCTACTATAATTTCTTAAGGTTTCCTGGTATATGATAAGTCTCTTTAAAACATTTTTATGTGCAGTGAGCTCTACAAACATTTACCTCTTTTTTTTTTAAACTTTAGAAAACCAGTTGAAAATTTTAGAATTAGACTTTGGAGCTGTGTAGTGTATTTTTGGACTATTACAAATCTATCTAAATCTACAACCTGCTAGGAACGATTGAATCTCTTCTAGCTTGTGATGATAATATATGATTTGTGTGGACCTGAGTCTGTCTTCCAAATGCATTTAGTATTTTCTGAACCGAGCTTCTGTTCTGCACCAGGCAGGTTTCTAACTGTGTGTGCTTAGTCCCCTGACTAACTGACTGAGAGCCAAATTATTCTTGCTAACACATACTCAGTTCCCAGCTACTACAGAAAAGGTAGACTCCAGAGCCAAAATTGGACCCTCACTAACAAAGCTTGCTTTCTGCTGCTAGTAATACTTACACAGTGAATGAAAATTCAGTGACCTATATTCTTCCATTTAAATCTTTAAAATTTTAAATTAAAACTTTGTCAACAGTAATGCTAACCATACTGAGGCAAAAAGAACATTCTCTGCAATCTGGCAGCATTAAATGTAATTCATAACTATCAAAAATCCTTTTTCTCTGCATAACTTTTAAGAATGCTCCTAATATCTGGAAAATTCCATGCAATTTTCTTTAAAAGTTGGTTTGGAATGCCACTGTGCATCTTGAAGCCCACATACAGTGAGTTAAATTACAGCAATAGCATATTTCTCAAGCACCATATAGTTGCAAATCCTTTATCCTGAAGTACATAGTAAAGGATTTTCTCCTTGAACAGTGACGAAAGTTGAACTTTGGGTTGTTTCAATTTAACACATGATGTGCTGCACACTTCAAACTGTGTTTTGCCTCTTCTACTTTTTCTTCTTTATTTATCCCTGCCTCCCATAAAAGGAATTAAGTATGTAATACTGGTGATAGGGCTGGAGCTGTATTACCACTATTTCCAAATCATCCCTGCCGCACCCTGGTTTATGAAAGTGCTTACATTTGAGTGGCTTAATCTAAATGCAGAGTAGATGCCTGGTAGGTTTCTGCCACCATGCCTCTCACTTCTTTATAACCATTACTGGTCTTCTCTGACTTAGTGATTGGTGCTCCTGCCAAAACTTAGCTGTCCCCAATGCTTCACTATTCTTTCTATCTCTCATCACATCTATTAACAAGCCAGGTCCACTCTACCCTCCAAGTATATCTCATGTTACTAAATAGCTTCACTGACAACTGTATTAGCCACTTAATTGTATTCCCTATTTGTCTTCTTCTTACCCAGTGGTTCTTAACCTGGGTTCTATTGAACCCCAGGGGTTTGATGAGTCAGTCTCAGGGATTCGGAGAAGCCTCTGCCATAGAGGCCAGAATAAAGTAATACCATAATTTGTTGTGAGTTCATGCACTTTGTTGGTTTTGTTCTTTGAGCAAGGTGATGTTCATGCACGGCTCATTTTGTGCACCAGTAAAAAAACATATACCTATGTCTTGAATTTGGAAAAAAAAATCATTTTATTTATCACTAAAGAAGGGTTCGGTGAATGCGCATATGAAACTGCTGGGTTCGGTACCTCAAAAACGGTTAAGAACTACTGTTCTTACCTTACAGTCTACTTATCACAAAGTAGCTACAATGAACTTTCTAAAATATTATTGAATAAATGGATAAATTAAAATGCTATAAAATTAATTTGGGAATTTAGCAATATGTTGTTTATCCTGGGTTACAAAAGAAAAAACTAAGTATTTAAGTGCCTTGTCTACCATAAGATCTTATGAGTTCAACTAAACGTTCAGACATTTAGTCATCATAAGCCACACCGTTGGCATGGTGTACACGGCAGGGCTGAGGATGGGAACCTCAGCTTGCTGCAGACCAGTGTCAGGCAGCCCTCTTCTGTCAGAACCTTTCAGCAGTCCATGCGACAGACCACTCACCATCAGGAAGGAATCTTCTTTCATCCTCCAGATGAAGGCCAGAGTGTAAGGAGATGAGATGCTCTGACCCTCGAGAACTATACTGCTCACAAAAACTAGAGGATATTTCAAAATGAATATGAAGTGATAAAATATCCCCTAATTTTTGTAAACAGTATAATTACTCTTGGAACGATCAATAGACATAGCATCAAGCATCCCCAAAAGTGACATGTCCAGTTACAAGTTACAAGAATGACATTACTCAGGGAAGCTAAAGCAGTGGTGTCCCCTCTAGTATTGATAGTTCTCTCCCACCAGATAGATGCTATCAACTAGTCATTGTTACTGTAAGCAATGTGGCCTAGTAACATGCTTAAGGTACCATTTTACAGGAACATATCTAGAAAGTTAACCAACATACTCTCATTGAGAAAAGGAAATGGTTTTGTTACCTCTTTACCCACTGTAGTATTTTTAAATCAGCTTTAGATTTTAATTTAAATGTTAAAATTATTTTATGTTTCATTAGAGGGCAGACATTTAACCACCATCCATACCATAGTTCTTGCCTCCTCTGCCCAGAAGTTGTGTGTTTGTTTTTAATAAACAGACATTTTACTCATAATACTGAGATGGAGAGGGTTAGCCATTTGACAGGATGGCACTGTGGTTTCTGAACCATCCACTCTGGACTCCGGACCAACCAGTCCCAGCCTGACCAGGAACTCTTGACACCTTATACACAGTCCAGACATAGCTGCAGGCACAAGTATCTTTAGATTTCCAATTTATTTTTTCATGAGGGAGACCTAACTAATATTAGGCAACAGAATCACTAAGAATATTGCTTGTGCCTAATATATCAATCTGGTCCCAAACTGACATAACTAAACATAAAAAAAAAAAAAAATCTTTGAAAATTTGCCACTGTGGCAATTTCCTTTGCAACAATTGAAGACCTATAGACTGACATTTATATCCCCAGGTAGTGTCCTTTATTTAACCAGCACAATGTTCTTGGGAGAAAAGCTTTCAGTTTTCAAACATCTTTTAAAGCAGATGTTTTATTATTAAATCTCCTGGGGCTAGGGAATGAGGAATCAAAATTGGAAACTTCCTAGCTGATACAATTACTAGTGGGAAAATATTGCAAGAATATATTATACAGTGTACCACATATTCTATTTAGAAGTATTTCCAACTAGCTTCATTATTGGTTCTGAGATTAGGGAAGACAGATATTTCAGGGGTATCCTATGGGACTGGACTAAAAAAATAATCAGTCTTGAGAGCTG